>OY728128.1:1658718646-1660018646 GCA_963277665.1 Viscum album
TCTGAACCAGCCTGATCTCGAATTGATGGAACTTCCTACTACACTCAAGTATGCTTTCCTAGGGGACAATCAAACATATCCTATTCTCATTTCTTCTTCTCTTGAAGCCAATCATGAAAGGATGCTTCTAGATGTCCTTAGAAAGCATAATAAAGCCATTGGTTGGACCCTTTCTGATATTCCTGGGATTAGCCCACTTATCGGGACTCATAGGATTGTTTTGGAATTTGATTCAAAGCCACATCGTCAACCTCAAAGGCGACTCAATCCTAATCTCATGGAGGTAGTAAGGAAAGAACTTATGAAATTGTTAAAATCTGGTATCATATATCCCATAGCTGAGAGTGAATGGGTGAGCCCAATCCATGTGCTTCCAAAAAAGGCTGGAAACACAGTGATAACCAACAAGGATGGAGATATTCTTCCAACAAGGGTGAGTAGTGGATGGAGGGTCTGCATTGACTATAGGAAGTTAAACTCATTCACCAAGAAGGACCATTTCCCCTTACCATTCATTGACCAAGTCCTTGAGAGAGTGGCAGGTCATGTGTTATACTGTTTTTTAGATGGGTACTCAGGGTATAATAAAATTGAGGTCTCCCTAGAGGATCAAGGGAAGACTACATTCACATGTCCTTTCGGAACCTTTTCCTTCAAACACATGCCCTTTGGTTTATGCAATGCTCCTGGAACCTTCCAACGGTGCATGATGGGAATCTTCTCAGTCATGGTAGGGGATTTTCTAGAGGTCTTCATTGATGACTTCTCTATGTTTGGAGATACATTTGAGGGATGTCTGAGGAATGTAGAGAGAGTCTTGTCAAGATGTGAAGAAAAGAATCTAGTCCTAAACTGGGAAAAATGCAATTTCATGGTTAAAGAGGTATAGTTCTAGGCCATTTGGTCTCAGGTAGGGGGATTGAATTTTATAAAGCCAAGGTTGACATCATTCGTCACCTTCCATCACCCAAAACTATCAAGGAAGTGAGGTCTTTATTAGGACATGCTGGTTTCTATAGAATATTCATCAAGGACTTTAGTTCAATATTACGTCCCCTTTGTGCTCTTCTAATAAAGGATGCTCCATTTGTTTGGACAGAAAGCTATGAGGGTTCATTCTCAACCCTCAAATCCTCTCTCACCTCTCCTCCCATTATGAAATCTCCAAATTTGAACCTTACTTTTGAACTTATGTGTGATTCCAGTGACTTTATTGTAGGAGCTGTGTTAGGACAATGTTGTGATAAAAATCGTTATGTCATTGCTTATGAAAGAAAATCCTTAAATGATTCCCAAATCAACTACACCACCACTGAAAAAAAGTTACTTTCTATTGTGTTTACCTTAGAGAAGTTTAGGTCCTACCTCTTAGGATCCCCCATCACTGTGTTCTCTAACCATTCTGCACTAAAATACCTCTTCCAAAAACAAGATGCTAAGGCTAGACTGATTCGGTGGGTCCTTCTCTTACAAGAATTTTACCTCACAATCAAAGATAAAAAGGGTGTTGAAAATGTTTTAGCTGATAACCTCTCTAGGATGGAATTCAAAGACAACTCAAATCACCTTTCTATGTCTGATTCATTTCCTGATGAACACCTATACTCTGTGAGTGACTGCCTTTGGTATGCCGACATAGCCAATTTCTTAGTTACATGAGTCATTCCAAAATTCTTAGGGACTCAAGCTCGAAGGAAATTTATTTCTAATGTTATACACTATGTGTTTGACGATCCATACCTCTATAAGTTTTGCCCTGACCAAGTCATTAGGAGGTGTGTTCCAGAATCTGAACAAGAGTCCATCCTTAAATTCTGTCATAGTGAGGCATGCGGAGGTCACTTTTCCTCTAAGAAAACATCTACTAATATTCTTCAATGTGGTCTCTTCTGGCCCACCCTCTCAATGGACTCTTACACATTTTGTCAAAGTTTTCCTAGGTTTCAACAAGTAGGGTCCATCACAAAAAGTAATCAAATGTCACTCAATCCCATCTTATTGGTTGAAATATTTGACTGTTGGGGAATTGATTTCATGGGTCCATTTCCAAACTCTAGGGGATACCTCTACATACTCTTAGCTGTTGATTATGTCTCAAAATGGGTTAAAGCCAGTCCCACCAAGTCTAATGACCATCATGTTGTGATCCAATTTCTGAAAGAGCATATATTTTCTCGATTTGGAATTCCTAGGGCTATAATCAGTGATCAAGGAACCCATTTCTGCAATCTCCCATTATCTTCACTCATGTATAAGTATGGTATTTCTCATAAAGTGTTCACTGCATACCATCCTCAAACCAATGGTCAAGCTGAGTTAGCCAATCCTGAAATCAAACAAATTCTTGAGAAAATTGTCAATCCTTCTAGGAAAGATTGGTCTGAGAAACTCTTGGATGCTCTTTGGGCATATCATAGAACATTCAAAACCATCCTAGGAATGTCACCATATAGGTTGGTTTATGGAAAAGCATGCCATTTACCTATTGAAATTGAGCATAAGGCCTTCTGGGAAATTAAGAAAATGGATTATGACCTCTCATTGGCCGGAACAAAAAATAAATTAGATCTCAATGAACATGAGGAACTAAGGATGGAGGCTTATGAAAATTCAATGATCAATAAAGCTAGAGTTAAATCCTACCAATATAAGAATATCAAGGTCAAACATTTTGAACTAGGAAAACTTGTGCTATTGTATAGTTCAAAACTTCATTTACACCTGAGAAAGTTAAGGTCTAGATGGTCAGGACCTTTCATAGTGCATTATGTATTCCCCCATGGGGAAGTAGAGATTCAATATCCCACAAGTGGTTACATTTTCAAGGTCAATGGTCAAAGGTTAAAACCATTCATTGAATCATTCAATAAACAGAAAATAGAGGTTGAGTTAACTGAGCCAACCTATGAACCAGGAAAAAATTGATAGATTTATGATCCATGTCGGGATAAAGACGTTAAAGAAAGCGATGCATGGGAGGCAACCCATAGTTTTCAAGTTTCCTATCATTTTGTTGTTTTAATAAAGTTTATATTTTAATTAATAATTTTTATATTTAAAACATAATAATAGACTATTGACCTGTTATTCTATTATGAGTATAGATGGGTATGAAAGGGGAGCACCATATTCATCTGTGTCACATGGTGTGATCCTTGAGTAATACCTTACCAAGAAATTTAAAAATAAGACAATGTATCATCAGTTTATTTTATTTTATATATATACTTATATTTTACATAAATAAATATATATATATATATATATACTGATTTTTTTGTTTGTTTGTTTTCCTTTTTCCACTAGGGAACTCTGCAAGCGACATGGATATCAAAGGACTAATTTGGAGCAGCATGGACTTCAACTTCAACCACCAGGTGATTTCATTCCATAATCCTCAGTTTCAATTTCCTTTTTGAACTTCCATTATCTGCCTCTACCCCTTCTAAATTTTCATTTCATCAAACACTGGGGACAGTCTTGTTTTAATTTGGGGGGGAGATAAAATAAAAAAATTGATTTTGTGTCAAAAAAATGAATGATTTGAAAAAAAATGTGTAAATGGAAGGAAAAATTCCTTTAACTTTGAACATGGTAATACACATTGCACACTCTGAAACTGAAAATTAAATAATTTATCATGCCCTGATTCTGATTTTAATCCTTGTATAATTTCATGAGCATAGATTTTGGAAAGTGTGGTTGTCCAATGTGATATTTCATTGTTTATATTTTCATCCATATCGAAAAAGATCACAATGCATTTCCTTTGGATAGTGGGGTATTAGTTTGAGTTCATCGGGTCCCCTAAATAAATAAAATAGGTTTGATGATAATTTTATTTTAATATGAGTATTCAAAAAAAATTAAAAAAAAAATTGCGCATAGAGCAATGAAATGACCTAATGTGTGGCTTTCGGCACTTGGGGATCGTGACTCCATAGTTTTCAGGGCCAAAGTTAGTAATTTTATCTCTATTTTTGGTAATTTGAATTTGTTTTTAACTGAGTTAACTCAAGATGATGCCCGAGTATGTGGGTTTCACTTGGTTCCCCAAGGTCTTTGAGCCTGGGAGTCATCGGTAAAGTCTTGCTACAGAGGTTGACTCTTTTGAGTGCAATTTCAATTACCATGGAAAAATTTCAAAAAAAACAAAAACAAAAAAACGAAAAAAAATATAATATAAAAAAATTTGAATACTCATCTTAATATTGAAATGTGATGCCACCTATCTCTTTCATAATTTTCCCCTTTAATAAAGATGATCCCCCATGTCTATTGTGATGCACAACACATCCTCATACTTAATTGATATTGGATGAAATATGGCAATGAATTTGAACAAAGGAATGAGCTTGGGATTGGGATCTGATTATGAAACTATCTTGTATTAAAATATTTTGATGGTTTTCATGATTGTTTGGTATATAGGTTTCTGGTGATCATTGTGTATTAAAATTTTTTTGGAAAAGGGAATTTGAATTTTATATTGTTGAGATATATTTTTCTCGGGACTAGAAAAACTCAAGTTGGGGGGTGTGATTAGCCACTAAATGAGGAAAATATTCATTGTTAATATACATAATATTTATGTTCTCTTTTATTCATAAACACCATTTTAGTGTATTTTAAACTTTGAACATCATTTCACATTATGATTGTAATACCTTCTTAAGATGCACTATTATCTGGTACATTTTTTAACATCATTTGAACTACCCAATGATTAATCTAATTTTAAGGAATATAATTATACATAATTTAATTGTATATTCTTTTTAACTGTATATTAACTTCAATATGAACATTTTTAATTAAAGGGTCAATGAAAAATTCATAAATGATGATGGAGATATTTGGCAATGAAAGGAAGCAATTCCAGAGAAGGAAGATTGGACACCAGCCCACTGATGAAAATGTGGGGCCCAATATACAGGCCCAATTAATCCCACATTTCGTGGGATTATATAAGAAATGTATAGGAACAAATAATGCTTCAGGATCCAATGCTAATTCTGCCTCCATGGTGTCTATTTAGGCATCCCAAGTTAGAGATAAAATTCTGGGTCAGATTCTAAGGCCCAGAAAAACTATCCACTAATATGATCATATCTAGGAATTCACAACTCCAAATGGGCCCAAATTTTACAGGAGGTTAGAAAACATCTGGGGATCCATTTTCTTATTCTATGTACCACTCTGATTCGGCCATATAGAAGGTCTTACAAGCACGTCTGTTCGGTGAAGGAAAGCTGGATGCCACCTCGGGTCAAGGGTGGAAAAATCAACTCTCTCTTACTTTCCACCCAACTATGGCCTACCAAAATTAATTGAGGAGACTTGTACTATTGGAGGCACTACCCAAGGGCTCAAAAATGACTATTTAAGGCAGTGGTGCTGGAGGATTTATGGATCTTGGATGATTTGTTCAATTGTAATGTTATGCTGCAATTTTGTTGTCTCAAATTTTTCTTTCACATGTAAGTTGTTCAATTCACATTAGTTTCTTAATAAAAGTTCTTCTTCTACTCTTATTTTTTTGTTCTTAATATCACTTTGATACCTTTGTATCAAGGTGTGAATTTATTCACACCAAACCTTGTGAAATTATTCACACAACGGTGGAGTGATCATTTTATTTTTGTTGTTTTCTTTACTTCTCCATTTCCTCCCTCATGTGTCTACTTTCCGCTTCCATTGAAACCATGAGATCAATGGAGGGCTAACCCACTTATGGGTTGATCCAAGGGAGTATCAAGGGGCTGGATTGGATGTTATTTATCACCTCATTAATGTATAATCACTTCTTTAATTGAGATTTTTATTTGATGATTTTTAAACTCCATCGTCCTTGTTGAATTTAAGGCCACACACTTCAAGTGCTAATATGAACCTTTACCTTGAAGTGCTAAAAACTTTGATCCTTAAATTGTATAGGTGATTAGTATTAAAGGGTGTAGTAATTAAACTAGTAAGTTATGATGTTGTTTTATCTCCTTAAATGAACCCATCTCAAATATAAGAAATTGAAATCATTAAAAAGGAAATACATTCAATCCACCATGAGAGATAACCTAGGATCAACTCATTATTTTAAAATGAATTCACTTAAGTCTCTTAGAGTTCCTTTAAACCCATCTAAAATCAACCCAAGTTGTCCAATTAATAGACAAAAAACATTCCATAGAATGTACGTGTCTATAGGTTACTTCTTAGGTCTCTGAGGATTCGACAACCCAAGCTAAACTACAAGGACCGTCTTACCTTCTTCTCTTGGGTAAATTTGAGCGAGAATCAAAATACATTCCTTATTCCTTGAGAGGGAGAACATATATAAAATATATATTGGGAGTAATATAGACTTCGATGAATTCGAGTCTCAAGGTACACAAGCGTTGGTATAGGAATAGATTCCACAAAGCCTTATGGAAGAAGAATTTGTTCAAGAGACACATGTACTGCGTAGGAGTACAACAGAGGTTAGAGAACCGGAACGGTATGTTTTTCTAGTTACCAATGATGGTGACTCATTATTAGTTGATAATAATGTTCCTCTAACCTACAAGGAAGTAGTAAGTAGCAAAGACGTTTCCATGTGTCAAGAAGCCATGAATTCTGAAAGGGATTCCATGTACCAAAATGAATTCTGGATTTTGGTAGATCCTCCAGTTGATGTAAAGCCTGTTGGTTGAAAATGGGTATTCAAGAAGAAACTGGACATGGTAGGACAAGTCAGTACCTATAAGGCATGATTGTTTTCAAAAAGGTTCAAACAACGTCAAGGAATTGACTACAATAAAACCTCACCCGTTGTAATGCTGAAGTCCATCAGAATTCTACTTGCCATCATGGCTTACCATGACTATGAGATTTAGAAAATTAATGTCAAAACAGAATTCCTTGATGGGAACCTTCAAGAATATGTCTACATGACACGACCTAGAGGGTTTGTGATTCCAAAGGATTCCAATAATGTATTCAAGTTGCTAAAATTCATTTATAGATTAAAAAAATCATCCAGGTCACAGAACATTTGTTTTGATGAAGCCATAAAATAATTTGGTTTTATCAAGAATGAATGTGAGACTTGTATCTACAAATGGTTTATTTGGAGTGCAGTAATTTAATTAATAGTATATTTTGATGACATATTACTTATTGGAAACGAGATACTAGTCTTACAATAGGTTAAGCCATGGTTGAATCAATGCTTCTCCATGAAAGACTTGGGTGAGGCAGCACATATTATTGGGATCAAGATCCACCATGATAGATCCAAGATATTTCTAGGCCTATGTCAAAGTACATACACAGATAAGATCCTGAAGAGATTTAGTATGGAAAAATCCACGAGGGTATTGTTTCCAGCGTCACATGGTATTCATCATTCCAATAAAATGTGTCCTTGGACACATGAGGAAAGAAAGGTAAGGGCAAAGACTCCATACACATCAGCGATTTGGTCATTCATGTATGTCATGCTATGTACTAGGTTGGATGTCTCATACGCATTGAGTGAGGTAGGAAGATATCAAGCTGACCTAGGTGACCACCATGGGAAGGCAGTCAAGACTATCCTAAAGTATCTAAGGTATACTAAGGATATGTTCCTAGTTTATGGAGAAGATGAGAAACAGGTCATCATAGTAAATGCATATTATAGTATCTAGACTGATCAAGATGACATGAAGTCGCAAACGGGATAGATAGTCACATTGAATGGAGGTTAAGTGAGATGGATGAGCTCAAAGAAGAGTGTGGTCGTAGATTCCATTGTAGATTCCAAAGTATATCGCAGCTTCTGAGGAAGCTAAACAAGAAGTTTGTATGTGAATCTTCATCCAGGAGCTGGATGTGATACCTATAAGTAAAGATCCCATCACACTGTACTGTGATAATACTTCAGCGGTGGAAATTGTGAAAGAGACAAGGTCACATCAGCAGACGAAGCACATACATCGGAAGTGTCATCTTTTGAGGGATTTTTCTCAAAGAGGTGAAGTTTCATTGGGCAGTATTTCCACATAAGACAACATGATAGACCACTTGACTAAAGCCTTGAATCAACAGAAACATGATCATCATGTGAGGTCTAGCGGACTGAAATTCATAGGCAGTAGTCTATAGTCCAAGTGGGAGTTTGTAAGAGTTGGTGTCCTAGAACCAATTATTTTTACATTTATTAGACAGGTATTTAATGTATTATTACATATAGTTCATTTCTCTACATGATAATGATGTAATAATGTCCTAGAGTATTTGTTGCATTGATAAGGTCTTGTTAGTTATCCACTATGATGAGAACCTTGAAATGATATAACAATATTCATAAATATAGTTATGTGGTTAGATGACATACTATAATGGGACACATAGTATGCATACCGTTAGGTGATAATACTCATAAAGAGATGAGACTTCCTCTCATGAAGTTCGCACTTGGTAATCTCCAATATAAAAGATTATGAGAAAAGAACCGCTAGTAGAAATTCATCATGTTTTAGTGTCATAAGATATTTCTATCTGTGAGCATGTGTAATGATCCTTAGACTTTAATATTATCCTTAATACATGTCACAACTCATGCACTTTGATTTTCTAACGAAAACCATCATTAAGACAGTTGGTGAGAAGTAGGGTACATTGGGTGTGTCACAAGTGGCATGTTATTAATAGATAAAGTGAGGAAGGATTTGTCACTTAAATTTATGGAAGTTGATATCTTGGTCCTTTGATTGAAATAGAACTGTCAAGCAAAATTCCATGGCCATGGTGTAACAATGAGTTTATTTCAGGTAATCAAAGAATGACGTATCAAGCATAAAATTTGACGACACTAACATGAAACCTACTTGATGAGATATTGCAACAAAGGGATTATATTACATAGTGGGAGTTCATATGTGGATGTCATTGTTGTGAATTTACATTCTTTCTATTAGGTGCATTGACCCGTTGCTGGACAGTACTCTTGGACTTTAGGCCAGCCCACCTAATGCCAAAGAGAAATAATCCTAGAGGGTCATACAATATGTGTTTTCGGTGGTCTCGATTAAATTATATTTGAATTTAAATAATGAAATAAATATTATTATCAAGATCATGGATTAGTTTTATTCATGTTAAAATGATCGAATAAACTAAATAAAATATATTTATGTATTTTTTTGAACATTTAATAAATATATATTTACTATTTTGTAAAAAAATATTTATTTAGGAGAATAAATTATTAATTTATTAATTTGGGTGTTCAATAAATGGATGTGGAGTTCAAGTAGACCAAGGTCGGTTCATTAGTAAAATAATTATTTTCAATATTGTATATAATTATTTAACAAGTTGGCACAAGATGAAATAATCATGATGCTGCTATTATTTTGTGACGGGGAATTTTATTTTATAATTCCATTTTGTGAAAGTTGGCACACCATGAATAATGATGTGGTATTATTATTATGAGCATGGGTTTTCTCTAAGTTCATGAATGAATTTAATTGTTTCTATGCAATTAAACATTGTAACTGAAATTCCATGTATATAAATAGAGAAGTTGGCCTATTGTTCCATAGACCACACCACACTTTTGATGAATGGAGAATTGTTGATCCAAACAATTTCCCTCTCGAATCCTCTTATCTCCCCTCTCATGAATGAGATATGTTTTTCAGGGCTGAAGAACAAGCGTTCAAGAATGACCGACACAAGACACTCACTTCACCGCGCTAGAACCCAGAGAATGAGCAATGTCGATTGGAGGCCATCCGAGCACGTGTGGATCACTGCTAGAGGGATTCTAGTTTGGATCCTTATAAGAACAACTAGATAATCCAGAAGGGTTATTCTGGACGATCAAAATCATCAATGAAGAAAAATACAAAAGATCCATGTATTATTTTTCCTTTTGAAATTAATTAAATTAATTATAATCATGATGTGAAAAATCCTCTCTAAAGGTTTCCTGCCTCTTTCTTCTTTATCTAAATCATTTATTATATTCCATGGAGACTTTAGTTCATCATCGTATTGATCTAAGAATAATCATTGATCATGGTAAAAATTAAAGTTCGGTGTCGTCCCAACCACGCTTCCGCTGCGCCTAGAACCATCAGGATTTTGAAGCACAAGATTGAGTTGGAGCTTGGGATGCTTGTGGATATCACCATTGGGATTTTTGGTTATTTTCCTACATGATTTATATATTGTAATGAATTATAAAGCATGTTGTATGATTACTGTTTTATCTTATGTACCATCATCTATCAAGTATGATTTGTATAAATAGGTGTTTCCAAATCCAATATTTAGTTGATACTAACTTTGCCTTATGTTACTTTATCATTAATTTATACTGAGTATTTTATTTCATGATATTAGTTTTTTTACCAATGTGAAACTCTGAGTGTGATGTTATAGACTCCCTACAAATCTATGTTGACACCCTCGCTGTTAGTCAGCAGCCTCTAGTGCATAGGGGGATGTGCTTGAGGATATGTGGTGATCGGTCTAACTACCGGTTAGTGGTCAATTAGGTTGGGATGTTACAATTCATTTAATAAAAAATAAAAAAAAATAATTATTAATCCATTTATAAAATAATGTTTACAGTGGTTGGAAAAGTTGTTGACAATGTATATGTTAAAATAGAAGATTACTTTTTTTGTAAAGACATTCAAAACGTTCTGTATAAAATACAAAAAAAGATTACTTTTGAAAGCCTTTGAAATAATGTCATGAAATATTCTTTATAATTATTTTATTTCTATATAAATACATTTATAAATTAATTTTAAAATATATATCTGAAATAAAAATATTTATAAAATGAATCCTTAAAACATTTAAAACAAGGTTTTAAAGTAATGTGACCTTTACATTGAGTATGAATCATAGTGTAAGATCTTTATCTTCCTGGATAATTGATTTATGTTCATTATTTAACTACTTAAGAATATTTTTTTATTTTTTTATTCTGTTTATTGTATTTATTATAGTGTTATATTCAATTAATTTCATATTTGATGTTTTGATTTTATTCTACTCATATGTCCACAATGAATTTGGTAGGTTTGTAATGGTCAAAGAGGTTATTATTTCTTCATATACATAATAATAATCATTTTTATAAAAAAAATATATTTTTAAAATCCAACCATGAAATATGGTTATGGAAAATGAACGATGTTATAATCATATAGATGGTGGGTCATACGTACGGATGAGTAACATTTCCATTTTTTAATGATCATTATGGAATGAAAGTAAGTATTATTTTATCTTTACATAATGATAATTATATTATAAATAACATATTTTTTCTTTAAATACACTTATATATACTAGAAACACGACACAATAATGAAAAATGAACTACATCCCTCCATAGAGATGGTAATCAACACTAACACACGAATGACATTTTCATTTTTCAATGAATGGAATGGTATAAAAGTATATGGTACATTGCATATTAATAATGATATATATGTAATTTATATAATATATTTAGGTTAATTATTTCATAATAAACAACCATGATTGGAATTCATGGAAGAATAATTACATTGGTTCACAAGGTTGTAGTCCATTGAACACATGAACGATTATTTCGTTTCCCATTTTACGGAGGATGTGATATATGTAGGTTATGAAATTAGTAAAAAAATAAATATATGAAATATATTGGTGTTATGATTTCTTAAATTTTTAGTAATATATGGATGAGTTAGAAGAATAAATAAAATAAATTTTTTTGGATAATAACTATGCCTCTTCTTCGAACAACATATTAAGGTTTTCACAAAAAAAATTCCTAGTTTGGTTTTATGATCAATGAAATGACTCTATGAATTGGGTAAGGGTTAAATAAGGTATTTGTGTTGGTATTTAATGACCCAAATTTTTTTCAAGTATAAATAAATGAAGAGATTAGGTGCCCTATTTTATGGGAGGAGAGGGATACTCTAAAAATTTCTTAGAGAATTAAATTAATTTAAATTAATTATCATGTTAAAATGGATGAATTTTGATATAATTCGAATATAATATGGTCATGTGTCAAAATAATCCTGTAAAATAATATTTTTTCATGTTTAAATCATGTTTATACCCATATATGATTTTTTTTAACCTTTGTTAACCCTTTTTGATGATAACCATGATAACAATGTTTTCTTTTTCTTTTTTAGGTATAATTCCCCGACCCCAGTTACCTAGAGTCTGTGCATTATTACATAATGTTGGTATGATCACAAGAGATCAAGTCCTAAATGACTGATTGGTTCAGTATCATTGGAAGTACTAGATACACACATAAGTTGTACATTACATTATGAAATAGAAAAAGAACAAAATTGTGTCCCCTTTGAACACACTCATATCCCATAGCCTATTCATACCGGTTAATAGTAATATAATTCATTCCATCTTAGAAAAAATAAAACATAAGAAAGGGGTGAGCTTAGATGCTCAGTAAGGATAACAACATAGCAGAAACTATCCTAAATAAGAAAAAACCTTTAATTAAATGTATATGAATAAAACACAAGTTTTTTAAACATAAACTTCAGCATAATATGGAAAATATAAATCAAATAATTCCATTTAATTATTTACATGGATATTCTACGAGTAAAATAATTACATAAAAAATCAATATCTAATTTCATAATGATGGAATGCATAATATCGGGCATCATAACCACATAGTCAAGGCCTCGTTCCAAGACTACAAATAATATTTTGTCAATGACTTGTTCTAAGACACTAGTTTTTCTCATGAGACCTACCGATGCATCGAGGAGCTATAGCAGGCTCTACCCATCATTACTAATTCCAATTCATTCCTCATATGAAAAAGATGAAACATAACATAAACATTTGTATTAAAACTAGCATATGAAATGTTAACACTTTAATAATTAACAATGAATGGTATAAAATTGATACATCCATAGTCAAACATATCAGAAAACCATAAATACAATATGGATGATTTTATCCTAATAAATAAAATTCAAACAAGTGTAAAATATATCAAAGGATGTTGACATAGATGAAATCAAAACAATTTGAGAGAAATATATATTTCTATTTTGAAACCATTTAAAAGTCACATAATTATAAAAGAAAACATTTATTTTGAAAATATTCTTATAATATTTTAAGGGAAGCTTCAATGGTATTATAATGGCAGAAAATAGCCTCACCCGTCATATAAGTAAAAAAACATTTTTTCCTTAATTTGTCGAAAAATTCATAAAGCACCTTGTTTTGAAAACGACGAAAATATTAAATTTAAAAAAATTATAAAAAGTAAAACAATGGTATAAATGACATTAACCCATATTATAGGAAATAGTAAAAAAATTGAAATAAATATTTATGAAACATGGATGTGGATGATAAAGAAGTCCCAGTAGAGACTTCTGTAAAAACAACCTCGGATAATAAAGAGATTTTAAAATTAACCCTTACCTTGTAGTTATCATTAGTATAGGGTAAATTAACCTCTAGTATAATAGTAAAATATTTTTTATTAAATTAAACAAGAACCACATACATAAATATGATATCATATATGATCTTCTAATATTTCTTTGTTAATAATATTTTAGTAGTATCATTGTTTTGGGTGTTGACCGATTCATTTTCCTTTATTTGTTTTGTTATGTAAGTCATGTTTTTTGTGGATAAGGTGTATTTTATTCATATAAATAATGATATTAGGTTCTTAGAAATTATTTTAAATCATAAAATGAAAATTATTCTTGAATGGTTATGATGGGGAATCAATCTCATCACATTCATGGAGACGGGAATCTGTACGTACGCACGAGCAAAAATATCATTCTATTGATGGTAAAATCATATGTAATTGGATGATATATCATATATACATAATAATTAACATGTTTTATTTATTATTTTCATCAATTATACTCATTATTATACCCATCCAAATAATGAAGTGTTGAATAACAAACTACACCATAACGTGGAGACGGTAAGTCATACATACGCACGTATGGTGACTTTGTCATTCAAAGGATGAATAGAATAATGAATATGGTTTTACCATATTTATAATAACATAAAATTATGTAGAAGGTATTGGAGTTATTATTTTTTTATGTAAACAACAAATAATGAGGAGGTGGAAGAAGTAAATAACATTGAATGATGTGATAAAATTATTACCTCTTCTTCGGGTGCTTCCTTTTTTATTTGATCAAAAGGGATCATAGGTTGGATTTATGATCAAATTAAGGCCTCTACGATTAAGTGAGGGTAGTTGGAAAGATATTTTATTAGGGTTTGGCCGAGCCAAATGGAATTGGAGGTGTAGAATTAAGGTAAGGGTAAGTACCATTTTATAAGAGAGGTGAGGGTAACTTTATTAAAAACATGAAATATTATTTTATTATTAAATCATTTTTGGTTTATAATAGCTCAAAATGGATTTACTTCAAGAATAAGGTGGTTATGGGTCAAAATAATATCAACCAATAGGTTTTAGAAAATTTTAGGTCACCATATTAACCATATCTTTTATATTAAACTCTTAGTTAAATAGTTTAACTTTTACAATGTATTCTTGTATTTTTATATTAAATGATTAATAAACATACTATAAAATGAAAAAAGAACCCCAATTGGTTAATTAATGACATATATATCATTATATGTGTCCATTGGACGAACCTTATATTTTTAGGAAAATTATATCATTTAATAATATAGAATTTTTTTAAGACACATTTATATAAATTTTGAAACTATTTAGTATTTGTTTTTTTTGGAAAGTCAAAAAAACTTTATTACTTAGAAAAAAATACATTAAATAAATCCTAACATTTAATATTAACCTAGAAAATTAGTTTAATAAATCAAATGTCTGAATTGACATTTATTTGGATATTTATGATATCAATTAGTTTAATATTCATTAATAAGGTAATTACTACATCATCAATGTGTCATAAATAAATTTAATTATATAATGTCTAAAAATTATAAATAAAATACCATGATGTAATATATATTTTTTTCATTCTAATTAATATTTATATTCTAATTTATCTTATTTATAACCCTATATTAAAAATGTTTTAGTGATTAAAATTCGAATTTAACACTTTTAACTCTTCTTTAAATAAAATAATAATAAATGTACTAATCTTATCGAAATTGATCAAAGAGGATCATATTCTATTATTAAGGTTGAATTTGGTCTAAATAAACTTATCCAAAAGAATTATTACATGTGTTAGGGTAATTATAATTTCATTTTTCCCTTAATTACCTTATTTACTTTTAATCATGGTAAATAAAATTACAAAGTAACTATTCACCAAAAATTATTTCCATCCAATTGAACCTCATTTTAATTACTGATATCAACCATTTCTTTCTAATTTTTGAAATTAAATTCACTGAAGTGGTAAAATTATGTTTTATGCAAATTTGCAAATGTACCTAGAAGGTGGGTAAAAGACGTTAAATAGTTTAATAAAATTTTTTATATCTAATCTTATTATAAAATGACTCATATGAATTAAGTTGAACTAATATAGTTATTATGTATCTATTTTTACTTTAAAATTAATTGAAATAGAAATAATAATTATTTAAATAAAAGTCGATTTTAAACAATAATATAGTGTTTTTCACTATTTATCAAAAATTGAAACTTTTCAGAAAAATATCAAAACTTCACCCTAAGATAATTTTGATATTCCAAATCTAAAAATGGGGTCCATTTTGAAAAATAAAATTTATAAAATTTCAAAAATTTGGTATTATTATTCATAACAGCTAGTTTGATTGGACGTGGTGTGCTAGAACTCGAAGTTGCGTACAACACAAGCTATAATATCATTCAAAGAGAAGCATGTTGTGGATGCTTGGGGTGTTTCATTCTTCCCTCCTTCAAATAATTTCACCCTTGAAATTTCTATAATATTTATGCATAAAATTATTTGGGTGGTTCTTCATCATTTGTTCCTCGGGTTCCCACGTTGCCACTTCCATCTTATAGTTCGCCATAGAACTTTTACCAGACGAGTCGTCCGGTTTCTCAACACTTGTTCTTCAGTATCATGAATCCTGGTTGGCTCTTCAAAATAAGATAGATCAAGTTCTAGTTCTATTTCATTATAGTTTAGTACATGTGTTGTGTTAGAAATGTATTTTCTCAATAGTGATACATGGAAAACATCATGAACTTGGAGAGACATGGAGGAATTGCCAAACAGTAAGCTAAAACTCCAATCCATTCTAGAATTTTGAAAGGTCTATTGTACCTAAGACTTAATTTACCATTCTTACTGAATCGTATAACACCCTTCCATGGAGATACCTTTAAGAAAACATGATCTCCTACTTGAAATTCCATATCATTCATTCGGTTATCGGTATAGCTATTTTGCATACCTTGAGCTGCTTTGATGTGGGTTTGAATAATCTTCACCTTTTCCATTGTTTCCTCCACAAGTTCGGGTCGAACAAGTTTTCTTTCACCAACATCATCCCAAAAAGTTAGTGTGTGAAATATATTTCCATATAACACTTCATATGGTGCCATCTGAATGCTTGAATAGAAGATATTGTTATAGAAAAATTCCACCAGAGGTAAATAATGATCCCACATACCTTGAAAGTCAAGTTAGAAAATTCTCAACATGTATTCTAAGGTTTGAATAGTCTTTTCTGATTATTTATCATTTTGAGGGTGTTAGGCAGTGCTCAAACGAAGTTTAGTATCTTGGGATTTTTGAAGACTTTTATAGAATCTAGATGTAAAACATGGATCATGATAAGAAAAAATCGATATCGGTACACCATGAAGTTTTACAACTTCATTAATATGTAGTATTGATAAACGTTCAGGTGGTAAATATTCTCTATTAGCAAGAAAATGTAATGACTTGGTAAGACGACCAACAATGACCCATATTGTATCATTTCTTCTAGGAGTCTTTGGTAGCCCCATGACAAAGTCCATCTTAATATCATCCCATTTCCACTCAGGTATGGGAATAGGTTTCATGACTCCTCTAGGATGTTGTCTTATTACCTTAACCTATTGATAAACCATTCATCTTGAAAAATAATCAACAATAACCCTTTTCATGTAGTCCCACAAAAAATGTACCTTTAAATATATATACATCTTAGTGCTATGAGGCTGTATAATGAAATTGTAGCAATGAGAATCATCCAACAATTCCCTTTTTAGATCATGTATGTCGGGAAGACAAATTCTCTTCCCAAATTTCAAAATTCCATATTCATATATGAAGTAGATTAATCTCCCATAGTTCACAGCATTAATTTTCTTTTGAAAATCATCGCCATCAGTCTGAGAAATTTTATCCTTTCTAGTAAATATGGTTTGGAAAACATTTGAAAAAGTTTTGATTTTTCACCTTCCATGATTATTCCCATATCCATAATTACTAGATACATGAACATAGGATCCCTTTCAAATCTAATCTTGTTCATAACTCCATGATCCTTTCTGCTCAAAGCATCTTCCACTTTACTTTACTTCCCCGAGTGGTAGTGTATAGTGAAATAATAATCCTTGATTATCTCGATCCATCACCTTTTCCTCATGTTGAGTTTCTTATGCAAGAAAATATATTTTGACTCTTATGATCAGTATATATCTCACATTTTTCACCATAGAGATAGTGTCTCCATATCTTCAAAGTAAAGATTACAACTACTAACTCAAAATCATGAGTAGGATAGTCATGTTCATGAATTTTTAGATGTTGTGATGTATAGGCAATAACCATATCATTCTGTATAAGAACCCAACCATGTCATTTCATTGAAGCATCACTATAAATTAAAAACTCATCATTCCTTGATGGTAGAGTCAAGAGAGGAGCATTGACTAATATTTTCTTCAGTTTTTCAAAAAATTATTCACAATCTTTTGTCCAAACAAATTTATCCCCTTTATATGTGATCTTGGTTAATGGGTTAGCCATTTGGGAAAAATTCTTTACAAAACACCGATAATAACATTCTAAACCAATAAAACTGCATACCTCAGTTATACTTGTCAGTGTGAGACATTCTTGGATTTCCATTTTCTTTGTAGGATCAACATAGATTCCATCCTTAGAGAAAATATGTCCAAGAAAATAAATCTCTTGAAGCCAAAATTCACACATGCTAAACTTCCCATATAATTTATTTCTTCTAAGAGTCTTTAGAATAGTGCGCAAGTGATTTTCATCATCTTCAAAGCTTTTGGAGTATACCAAGATATCATAAATAAAAACTACCACAAAGTATTAAATATATTCCTTGAAAACTCTATTCATTAGATCCATGAAAACAGAGGGTGCATTAGTCAGTCAAAAAGGCATTACTGTAAACTCACAATGCCCATACCTAGTATGAAATGCTATCTTCAGAATGTCTTCCTTCTTCATACACAACTAATGATATCAAGATCGAAGGTAAATCTTTGAAAATTATTGAGATATATGAAGTTGATCAAATAAATCATCAATGAGAGGTAGGGGATAATTTTTAATTATTGTGATAGAATTAATCTCACAATAGTCAATATGCAACCTCATAGATCCATATTTCTTCTTATAAAAAATAACAGGGGTTCCCCATGGAAAAACACTAGGGCAAATAAATCCTTTATTACTAAATTCCTCTAGTTGTTTCTTTAGTTCCACTAATTACATAGTACCCATTCAATAAGGGTTCTTTGATATGGGCCTTGAACCAGAAATTAAATCAATGGAAAACTTAATTTCTCATTCTGGATTATGTCTAGATAAATCTTCTAAAAACACATCAACATAATCTTACACAATAGGTACATCCTCTATTTGAACATTCCTTTACTCACCCATAGTTATTTCAATCTCTTCCTTCCCAATAATTGAATTTAGTAGAGCTATTGGGGGTGGATCTAGATAAGAATCAGATGGTGACATTTCTACTCTAAAGATAAGGTACTCCTTATCATCATCAAAAATTGTAACCTCTATATTATTATAATAAATTTCCCCATCATGGTCTGAAATCCAATCCATACAGATTATTATATCAAATTCAATCATGGGTATGATGATGAGATTAGAAGATAAAGAACATTAATATTCCCTAATGGAACAGGTTCACAAAACTTTGTTGCAATGATACTTCCCTTAGAAGATCGTACTGATAACTCCCTTGTTAAATAAAATTTGAAATATCTATTTTTCTTGCAAAAATAGGAAGATATGAAACAATGAGATGATATATAATCAAACAAATCATTGACTAAATTTTGAGGAAACCATTAAAATACCTTCCACCATGCCATTCAGAATCTCAACTTTAGCAGTAGTGATCGTATAAGCTTGGCCTTTCTCCCTATGACTTTTCTGAGGAAATTTTTCTTGGCGCTTATGAAATTCATATTCATAATGCCCCATTTCTCTACAATTGTAGCATTCAACATATACAACCTCTTTCTTTCCCTTGCAATCACGTTTTTTGGGGCCTTTTTCACCACACTTGTAACAAACACCCATTCCCTTCAGGAAAGTACCAGGGTGTTTCTCCCACATTTACTACAATATGGAAATTCAACTTTTCCCTTCTTACCCTTATTTAAATTTCCATAATGTTCAACATATCTCTTCTTCTCTTTCTTTTCTTTAAAGTCGTAAGACTTAGAGAATTACTTTTCCTTCTTCATATAACATGAGATTATATCTTCACACGATGAGAAGGATTGTGAGACTAATTCTTGATGAATAAATGGTTTTAATGCATCAAAAAATAGATCAATCTTACTCCTAGGGTTACATATATAATCTACAACATGCCTTTCTAACCTTGTCAATTTAGCCTTATACTTTTCAAAATTCTCATCCTCCTTTTTCCTTAGACTCTGAAGTTGCCTTTCCATATCCACTCGATGTTCACGAGGAAAATATTTTTCTAATAAAGTCTCTTTAAACTACCTTTATTTCATATTTGATACTTATTCATCCTCCTTTGTGTTTTGAATTAACGATCACCATTGATCTGCATCTCCTGCAAGGCAATAAACTTCCATGACAACTTTTTTCCTTTAACTACTCCCCAAAGCATGAAATATCGTCTCTATATAATAATATCCATTGCTCAGATACTAATGGATTTGTAGTCCCATTGAATGTTGGTGGTTCTTGCCACATGAAGCGGTCTAACATTGGTCCTCCGCATTGTGGATCAGGGTGCTCCATAGAGGTAAGGTTATTATTCATAACTAAAGTGAGTTGTCCCAGTATAGTTATAAGTTGTTCAGCACCAGTTGCATCACCAGATCCACTATAATTATATTGAGTAGGAGGAAAATCCCTACATGAATTATGTGTGTTGATATAGTTTCCATTCCTTCTACTTGGAATCATTTCTAAACAATGGAATATACTGGATTAGTTTATAAATCACAATACATAATTCCAAACTAATAAAATACCTAACATAAATTGAACAGTTTATGCATATAATCCATAATCATAAAAAAATATTTGAGGATGTATTTACTCATAAATCCTTCAGAAATGTTTTTAAATAAAATTTTAATTATCCTAAGCATATCTCCTAGGAGTTTCATAACCAAGAGTGCAGTAAGTCCCGTTGTCATATACCAGGATACCCCGGGTCAAGACTGAAACTCCTTGTCAGAGATTTCACTCCTAGGTAAAATTGTGCTAGATATTCCTCTACCTACTCGTATTCAAAAAGGGATGTATTTCTTTGAAGATATACAAAATCTCTAAATTACCAAAATTCTAGGATGTTCTTCTATACTAATCCTAAATTTTTATCTTAGGGTAATGTTCTCTAATCAGAGTTTTTCTGAATCTAGTTTTCAAGGTTTTTACTAAACTTCCTCTAATACCAAATATAACTCCCTGACCCTAGTTACCCAGATTCGGTGCATTATTACATAACATTGGCATGATCACAAGAGATCAAGTCCCAAACGACCAATTATTTTAGTAGCTTTGGAAGTACTAGATACCTCCAATGGACCTAAGGACTTTATTTTTTTATTGATTTTTGATAATCCACCTTTCAAGGGGTGAGGTGGAACCCTTACAAGGCCCATAGGTGTAAGTATTACATGTCCCGTAGGATATAGTGGAATTAATTTTCCCATAGGCTTCAAATATTACATACAACCAAGACTAACTACTTGGAACTGCTCCTCCCCAGTATCTTCATCATGAAATCAGCTCTCCACATTCACATGGTTGTTCATTTAGGCTCTCTCGTGCATGCATAGGCTTGTCTTGGTGGTAGGTTCCATGCCCTCTCATTCTTGAAATCCATTTAGCATCTTCTATGGTGAAATATCCTTGCTCATCCTCCTTCTGAAATTTGTTCCTTGTAGGTTTTCTGGTTTGCATCGGCACTTAAGGTGGTCTGAAGGCCATGAGGTGGTCCGAAGGCCATGAGGTGGCCCGAAGGCCTTACTGAACCAAATAAATAGGTGGGACGAAGGACTTAAAGGAATCAGAGACCAAATCGGTGGGCTGATGACCCAAACATGGTAATATTCCTAGCTGTTGTAGTGCCAAACAGTGCCTACTACAATTCCCGTTACAGTACATCACAGTTCCTATTACAATACTGCTATAGTCCCCCCCCAGAAATTATCCTCCACCAGGATTTGATCCTGGTCCGCTTATTCATGTAGGTTAATCGTAATATACTTATTTTCCTCCTGGGAAAAATAAAAAATAAGAAATGGGTGAGATCAGATGCTAAATAAATATAACAATACAGTGGAAACTAGCATAAATATGCATAAATTATTAAGGCACTGTATTAGAATAAAACACAAGCCTCTTAAACTTAAACTTCATCATAATATGGAAAAGAGAAATCAAATAATTCCATTTACTTATTTACATGGATATTATACTAGTCAAATAATCACATGTAAAATCAATAGCTAATTTCATAATGATGGAATACATAAATCCGGACATCATAACCACATAGTCAAGGCCTCGTGTGAAGACTACCAATAAGATTTTGTCAAGGCCTTGTTCTAAGACACTAGTTTGTCTCATTATACCTACTGATGCCTTGAGGAGCTATAGCGGGATCCACCCATCACTTACTAAGTCCAATTTATTCCTCATATGAAAAGGATGAAACATAACATAAACATTCGTATTAAAACTAGTATACAAAATGTGAACACTTTAACCATAAACCAAGAATGGTATAAAAATAACACATCTATAGTCAAAAATATCACAAAAACTTCAATACCGTATTCAATATTGTATCATAATAAATCGACTTCAAACAAGTTTAAAATCCATCAAAGGATGTTGATATAGATGAAATCAAAACTATTTTTGAGAAATATATATTTCTATTCTGAAATCATTTAAAATTAACATAATTATAAAAGAAAAAAAAATTTGAAATTTTTTTTATAATATTATAATGGAATATTTGAATTTGTTTTAATGGCATAAAATAGCCACACCCGCCACATAATTTTAAAAAACATTGATTCCTTAATTTGTCGAAAAGGTCATAAAGTACTTTGTTTTTTAAAATGACGGAAGGATTCATTTCAAAGAATTTTATAAAAAGTCAAACTAGGGTATAAATGAATTTAACCCATATTATAGGAAATAGTAAAAATGTTTTGAAATACATTTTTATGAAACATAAATGCGGATGATAAAGAAGTCCCAGTAGATACATTCGTAAAAGCAACATCAGATAGTAAAGAGATTGTAAAATTAACCCTTACCATGTAATTTTATTTTGTTGAGGGTAAGTTAACCTCATGTATAATAGTTAAATCATTGTTATTAAATTAAAAAAGAACCAAATACATAAATATGATATCATATAAGATCTTTTAATATTGCTTTGTTAATAATATTTCAGTAGTTTCATTGTTTTGGGTGTTAACTGATTTGTTTTCCTTTATATGTTTTGTTACATAAGTCATGTTTGTTATAGATAGGATGTATTTTATTCATATAAAGAATGATATTAAATTCTTAAAAATTATTTTAAATCATAAAATTTAAACTATTCTTGAATGGTTATGATGGGAAGTGAATCTCAACGCGTTTGTGGAGATGGAAATCCGTACGTACGCACGAGCGACAATACCATTCTATTGATGGTAAAATCATATGTAATTTGATGATATATCATATATAAAGAATCATTAACATGTTAAATTTATTATTTAAATCAATTATACTCATTATTATACCCATCCAAATAATGTAGTGTTGAATAACAAACTACACCACAACGTGGAGACGGTAAGTCGTACGTACGCACGTATGGTGACTTTGTCATTCCTATGATGGATGGAATAATGAATATGGTTGTACCATATTTATAATTAAATCATAGAAAGTATAAGGTACTTGATTTATTATTTTGGTATGGGAACAACAAAGAAATAGGATGTGGAAGAAGAAAAGAACTAAGAGGCGATGAAATTATTGCCTCTTCTTTGGGTGATTTCTTTTTTATTAGACCAAAAGGGCTCCTTAGGTTGGATTTAGGAACAAAGAAATTCATCTAGGTTTAATTGAGGGTAGTTGGGAAGATATTTGAGTAGGTTTTTTCTGATCCAAATGGCTTTGGAGGTGTGAAATTAATAGAAGGGGAAGTACCCTTTTATAGGATTGGTGAGGGTAACTTTAGGAAAATCATGAAATATTTTTTAATTATAAAATTATTTTCAGTTTATATTGGCTAAAAATTGATTAATTTATAAGATAAGGTTAGTATGGGTCTAAATAATTTTAACTAATAGGTTTTAGACATGTTTATGTCACTATATTAAACTTATCTTTTAGATTAAACTCTTAGTTAAATAGTTTATCTTTTATAATGTCTTCTTGTATTTTTATATTACATGGTTAATAAACATACTATAAAATTCCAAGATAACACCAAGTGGTTAATTAATGAAATATCTATCATTATATGAGTTCTTTTACTAAATCGTTTATTTTTCGGAATATTATATCCTTTAATAATATAGTATTTGTTTAAATACTCATTTAGGTCAATTTTGACACTATTTAGTATTTGGTTTTTATGAAAGTCAAAAAACATGATTACCTTGAACAAAATATATTATATCGATACTAAAATGTAATATTAACTGAGAAAATTTGTGTAATCCATAAAAAGACTCAATTTTCATTTATTTGGATATTTATAATATCAATTATTTTAATTTTTCATTAATAAGGTAATTTCTGCATGATCATTGTGTCATAAATAAATTTAATTATTTAATTTCTATAAATTATAAATAAAATAAATTGATTAATTAAATATTTTTATCTTTATAATGAATATTTATAGTCGAATTTATCTTATGTATAACACTATTTCGAAAAAAATAGTTATTAAAAGTCAAATTTAACACTTTTAACTCTTCTTTAAATAAAACAATAATAAATATCCTAATCTAATCCAAGTGGATAGAATAGGATAATATATTATTTCAAAGGTTTATTATGGTCATAATAAACTTATCCAATAGAATTAGGACATGTGTTAGGGTAATTATAATATCATTTTGACCTTTAATTACCTTATTTACTTTCAACCGTGGTAAATAAAATTCAAATGTTACGATTCAAAAAATATTATTTTCATCCTATTGAACCAAATTTTACTTAATAATGTCAACCGTGTCTCTTGGATTTTTGAAATTAAATTTACAAACGTGGTAAAATTACGTTTTATGCAAATTTGCTAAAGTTTCTAGAAGGTTGGTAAAAGACATTAAATAGGTTAATAAAATTTTATATATCTAATCTTATTATAAAATGACTAAAATGAATTAAATTGAACTAAAATAGGCTTTATGTATCAATTTTTACTTTAAAATAAAATTAAATAAAAATAATAATTATTTAAATAAAATTCGGTTTAAAAGAATAACACATTGTTTTTCACTATTCATCAAAAAATTTATGTTTTCAGAAAAATGCCAAAAATTCACCCTAAGCTAATTTTGATATTCCGAATCAAAAAATGGAGTTCATTTTCAAAAATAAAATTTATTAAATTTCAAAAATTGGGTATTATTATTCATAACGGATAGTTTGATTGGTCGTGGTGTGCTAGAACTCGAAGGTGCGTACATCGCAAGAGTTTTTATTATTCAAAGAGAAGCATATTATGGAAGCTTGGGGTGTTACATTAGGGGTCAAGGAAGTTACCAAAAATGAAAAATTGGCCCATAAATGGAACATGTTTGATATTTTTCAAATTATACCAATAACATGGCCAAATATAGCATTTTTTGGGAGTTTAAATCATATAAAAAATATTATTACTTATAAAATATCATTAATGTCATTTTTGAACTATTCATTTAATTTGACATTGAAAACAACACGACATCATAGGAAGTAAAATATAATCTAATAAAACAATATATATATATATATATATATATGAAATTAGAACATAATAATTCATTTAAATATTATTACTTTTAACATTTTCAGAATCATTTATTACATTTTTCTATTGATTGAATAATCATCACATCTGCATTTTGTATAAATTTAAGGTAACTATTTAGTCCCCAAAAATTATAAATAATTTTCACAGATAAGAAAGTATTTATATTTCTAAAATTAATTATAAGGGAAAATTAGTTGTGTTTATCCCATTCACAAAATATTATAGATATTAAAGTAAAGAAAGTGACATTTTGACTTTATCTTTTACTTAAATATTATAATGGTCAGAATCAAAGATATATGATTCCAAATTAAAATATTCTAGAAATATAGATGGAAATTAAATAAATAAACTCATAAAATAGGATAAATAAAGTTTTATGGTCATTTTTTACTCCTTGAAAAAATTTAACCATAATTACTTGATTTACCCTTACTATAGTGATAAAAATTTACTAAAGATACTATTTGTAATGAAAAATAATAAGAGGGGCCTATTTACCAAATTTCAACCAGTTAATGAAAAATGTGGAATCAATTTTTCAAGATTCAATTTATATAAGTGGTTGAATTTAAATTAAAAGTTATCTCGAAAAACAAGACATAAAATAGTTTTTTTAATGCATTTTGAAGAATAAACATGTTTTTATAACAAATTAAATTATAAAAATAATTAAAAAGACTATAATTGGGATTTTTAATCAAAAGGAAGTAATTAAATTTCAAAAATAATCAAAAATTTAATTTAACTTAGTAAATACATGAAATGAAATTATAGTTTTCAATAAAAATCAGCATTTTTCACTATTTATTTAAAAATCAATATTTTTAGAAATTTTTTAAAAATTCAACCAAATACAATTTTGAAATGATGGATTCAAAAAAAAGTAATTTTTTAAAATTAAAATTATTATATTTGAAAATCATTATTTCAAAAAAACCATATAATACTTGAAAACCAAATTTGGTTAGAAATAAATCCTCTTCATTTTTGAGAAATGTTTCCCTAATATTATAATATAAATTATAACTAGGTAAAATATAATTAATAAATATTAATATGTCAAAAAAAGATTTAATTTGACCTTACCTGGGTTGTTACGTTCTCCCTCGTTTGTAAATTTCATCATTATAATTTTATTCATTATATAAACTAGTGGATATATCTTTCCATCATAGAATTTTCAAATTCCCATATTGCTTCATCGACCATAATATTTTTCCATAAAACCATAACTTTATGAATTACCATATTCTTCCACACTTTGTCTATATTTTTAAAAATCTAAACTGGCTATTCCTCATAAGAAATTTTCTCTTCCAACTAAAAAAATATAAGGATCAAAACATGATGTGAATCTGATACATATTTATTTAACATCAAAAAATAAAATATATTGGGTATCTTGTATATTCATAGATTCAATGCCACTCGGTTTGAAATTTATCCACAATTCCCTAAGTTTTTGTATATTATAATAAACTAGGGACTTACCATCCCCTTTTTACAAAAACACATAACACTTTTCCATAGAGGTACTTTAAGAAAAACATGATCACCAACATTAAAAGAAATATCTTTTCTTTTTTATCTGTATTACTTTTATACCTTCATTCATCTTTCCTCATATATTTTAGTATCATCTTCACCTTATTAGCTATTTCCTTTAGCAACTCTAGTATAATCATCTTCCCTTATCCTATATCATCCAAAAAATATGGTGTCTGAAACCACTTTCCATATAATTCCTAAAATGTGCCATCTATATAATATAATGAAAACTATTGAAATTAGAAACCCTAATTAATTATTGTTTTTTATCCAAACTTCTTTGTTAATCCATTGAATAAGTAAGAATCATTTATTCTAAGGTCTAAATTGTTCACTCAGAATTTCTATTTGATTGATGATGAATATTTCTACAAAACTTTAATTCAGTACCCAATGACTTCAAAAGTCATTCCCAAAAATAACAAGTGAATCTAGGTTTATGTTCAGATACAATGGAGAAAGGAACTCCATGTAACCTGAATATATTATTTATAAACAATTATGAAATATGACTAATGGAATAGCATCTTGAATGGGAATAAAATGTGCATATTTAGTCAATCGATAAATAATAATCCAAAATGAGGTTTTACCTCAAGATTTATTCAGTAATCCCAACATGAGATCCATGGTTATATTTTCATGTTTCCACTCTGGAATTGGAAATGGATGAGTTATCCCCTCCAGTAATTCCCATTATTCTTTAACTTGTGGTCATATAAAACATTTCATGGTAAATTTGACAATATATTTTTTCATTCTATCCCACCAGTAATACTTCCAAAGGTATCTTTACAACTAAGTCCTATTGGGATGAACAGAAAATGAGTAACTGTGAAATTTTATATAAAATTATTTATTCAACTAAGAAAATTAAGTTATATATAATTTATTTCCAAACCTGATTACACCTTCTTCATCAATAATATACACTGGAAACATTAACTTCTTAATATATTTCACTTTTTCCAATAAATTATGATCCCCATTTTGAGCTCTCTTATATCTATCTGAAAGAGATGATTATACGGAAATCTAAAACAATATAGAGTAAGTTTATACATTTATAAATTATAAGAAAAGAATAATTTAATCATTATTCAAAGGGTAATTTTGAAAACATAACATGATTAATGTAGCATTATTTTTACAACTCCAAGTATTAACTACATTGTTTTATTTTCCAATTTGGTAGTGAATCATTCTGTCATAATTCTTAATTTTTATGATCCATATTTTCTATCTCGCATTCATGTCTTTCTTAGTGAAAATATAATTTAAACTATTGTGATCATTAAATATTACACTCTTTACTCAATATTAATTATGCTAACTACAGATCATGTATAGAATATATTAATTTACAATGATTTAGTTTACAAGAGGAAATAGTAATTACATGATCATTCTATATCCGAACATAACCAATTACATTCAATGATGCATCACTATTGAAAACAAAACACCATTTGTATAGGTTAGGGTCAAGCTAGAGCATTTACCAATATTATTTTTATTTATTAAAAAAAGTCACTGTACTCTTACATCCAAATGAATTTAACTACTTTTATATTTAACTTAGTCATTGGACTGTAAAATTGAGAATGTTTTTCAACAAACCAAAAATAGGAACATTCCAATATAATAAAACTATGAACATATGTGACATTTTTAGTTCTTGAACAGTCTTCAACAATATTAGTATTTATCGGGTCAATAGTTATTCTATATTAAAAAACAATACTCCCAAGGAATGAATTTTTTTCTCACCAAAATTCTTAATTACTATATTTTCCATATATTTTCATTTCTTTTATTATTTGAAAATAAACCCATAGGTATATTTTATGATCCTCATGAATTTTATAATATACCAATATATTATAAATAAAAATAACCACAAACATATCTAAAATAGTAATGAATAACTCTATTAATATGATCCAAGAATACAGTTGGTGCATTTGAAAACCCAAACAGTATAACTAAAAACTCGTAATGCCAATATCTACTTCAAAATACATCCATTTGAATATCTTCCCCCTTAACATTAAACTGATTGAACCCTAACCTGAGATCAATTTTTGAAAAATACTATGCACCCTGGAGCTGGTCAAACAAATCATCGATATGATTCAAAGGATACTAGTTCTTAATAGTGATGTTATTAAGGTCAATATAATTAGTTAAAAGTCTCAATAAACCATCATTAACATTTTTTAAAATAATATCACCCCATGATGAAGTGATAGAGAGAATAAAACCATTATCTAAAAACTCTAGAAACTATTTTTTCAATTCAAAAAATTCTACTCAATCCATTCGATATGGGTGTTTTGAAATATTATTTGCATCTGGAACTAAGTAAAAAATTAAACTTACACTCTCCATAAATATTAGAAAAGTAATTAGGAAATACATCCATAAATTCATTCATTACAGGATATCACTAATATGGAAAAAATTATTTCCTTTCAACAACATGATCTTAGTTACCTTCACTAACATCTCAAATCAATTTCTTTTTTTCTTGGTATGTTATCTAATGTTTAAAAAAATTGACTAAAAATTTATTAACTCAACAATCTATAAACTGAAATCCGATACATTCCCCAAATAATATCCATCTATACTATGGTAGTTTCATCAATAATTATTTGAAATACCATCCCACTATTAAAAATAGGAATATTATTATGAATCGTATTTTCTTTAATATTCCCACCAGGAGTTCTCAATAAAAGTTATATCTTCTTTTCATGAGGTGATATCACTATTTTACATGAAAACATATAAAAAATGAATGAATTTTATGATCTTGTTTCAAAAATGGAATTAGAATAATTTGAATAAATAAGTAACATTCCTTTCACAATTTCATTAAATGACCCAACATCAACCTCAGTAGTATGAAATGACTTTTCCATGATTTTTTCAATATTGATGATTAATACCTTTTGTAACTAAATTTAAAAACATTTTAGTATTATAACACAACCCATTTCCATTAAAACATCACACCATTGAATATCTATATATTACCCCATTGTTGGATTGGAATGAGATTTTCTTTATAGTCATAAAACATGTGGCCAAACATACAACAACATAAAAACTTTCCAGATCCTATAAAATAATTATCGGATACATCTTTCACAACACTTGAAACATTTTGGGAGATTACCTATATATTTTGTAGTTAGTTTATTACTATTTATTTCCACCTTTAAAAATTCATACTTTTTCTAATTGATGAATACAAGTGTCAAAAAACATCATCTCATCTTTATCATCACCACAAAGAAATTTCTCATAAGTTTTAAATTCTTTATCGGACAAAAATATTCATAATCATAGTTACAATACTGAGTAAAATATAATAATTTTTATATTATGGTCCCAAATAATATTTGGTTTGTATAGGGATAGTCTTGTAAAAATTTTCTCATGTGAGACTACTGAATCTTTTTCTTATTTTTCATTAAATTTTGAAATTGTATCTCTATCTTGATTTGAAAAATATTAGGGAAGTATTTATTAATGAATGGATTATTAAATGTGTTCCATTACAAATAATCAAGGTCATCTTCCTCTCTAGTATTATTCACCGAATATATCCATCAAACAACTTCACCTTCAAAATGACAAACAGAAGGATTTTCCTTTTGAAATTTTGAAGACCATTTATCTTTAAATATCTTTTCCAAATCAATAATACATCCTTCATTAACCATTGGATCTGAAGTTCCTCTAAAATATAGATGGTTCTATTTGATTAAAAGATCAAATATCAACTAGTTCCTCTGTAGTGAATTTGGAAGCTCTCTAACATTGATTCCACCAATATTTATAGCATGTTTAAACCGATCCATCACTAAAAAAAATGTTCAGTTTGAATTAAATAAATTATGTGGTTTTAGTTTGGAGTGAAGTTTTTTTATTAGAACTTTCCTTCTTTATCTTCCATGATTCCTCTACTAGAACCCATTCTGTAAAAACATAGATTAGCTGAAGTAAAAAATTTAATATTGAAATTCTATATCATTCAAATATAATAAAAAATTAAAACGTTTAAAGTGTATTCTATTAAAACCATCCTTAAAATTAAAATTATCTAAATCCTTCTTTTGATACCTACTATATGGAATTGTCGTTAAAAATCACATAATCTTGATTTTTACTCAAGAATTGTCTTAATTACATTTCATTGATCTTTATGATAGATAGTTTTATATAATTAGGAGATAAATATTATATATCACCCCAAATATTCTAATGTGGACCCTTCTATTCTATATAAACTTCCTAGAATATAACTCTTTTGGAAAAAAAAATATTTTTTTCATTTCACTAATAATCTTTATGACTTTGAATTTTACTTATTTGTTTCCCCAACCATCCTTAAACAATGTGAAAAAAATTTTGAAATGTGATAAGAGCACAAAAATCTCAATAAGAGTCATAAAAAATAAATCTATTAGTCCAATGAAAAGAATGAAAACCCATAAAATTATTACCTTTATAACAGTATTCTTTAATAATATTAAGCAAATCATTTAAAAATAAAAAACACACAATTTGTTTTCAAAGAAAAACATTAAAACCAATAGTAATAATATAGAAACCCCATTTAAGAATCTTATAGAATCATATTCATAACCTATGTTATAAATAATTGGATCATAGTTAAATACATTGGAGAAACCACACTTATTAACTCTCTCATTCTTGAATTTGAAGACAAATAAAATTTACAAATGCATTAGAGATATATAATGGGGATCACTCATAATATAATATATATTAGTATCAACCATTCATCATATATAATCATTTAGTATCAAATAAAGAATAAAATATTATAAAATTTCTCTTTTACATTATAAAACCATTAAAAACTCTTCTAAACCCATAATAAAAACACTTCTAGATATTAAAATAGTCATTCCATTTAGAAAACCATTTCCAGAAGAAAAAAAATAGAACAAAGGGAAGGAGTATTTTATATTTTATTAAAAAATTAAATGTTATATAGGAATCCAATCATCAAATAATGGTTACGGTAGAAGATAAATCCAGTGACATTGTATATGTTCAAAAAGAATGTTCCTTTTTCCTTTTGTAAAGAAAGTCAAAATGTTTTGTATAAAAAAAGATTCCATATTAAAACCATTAAAAGAAGTAAATAAAATGTCATTTATTATTTATTATTTTCTATATATATATATATATATTCTTAAAATAATTATAAGAATATGTACATGGTTGTAAAAGATTTAAAAAATAAATATTTAAAACTTTTAAAATAAGGTTTCAAAGTAAAGTGTCCCTTTCTACAAGTTCGATTCATCACGTATGATCTTTTTTCATCTTGAATAATAGAATTATGAAAAAAATTTAATTACATAATATCCTTTTTAATTTCCATTACTACATTTTATTTAATTTTAAACGATGTTATATTCAATTAAGTTCACAAAAAAAATTTTGAGGATATTGGGATAACATATCCAAAATGACTTCGGTAGGTTGAGTTTTGTTAATGAAATAATTATTTCATTATATAATGAATAATAATAATTAAATTATTATCATTTTTAAATAAATAATAATTTTAAAACCAACCATGAAATATGGTTATGAAAAATGAAGTATGTTACAGTCATAGAGATGGTAAGTCGTACATACATGTGATATAATGTTTCTTTCTTTCAACAATATTTTCATAAATATGTTATGTATCATAAATATTTCATATTATAAAAATAACACATGAAATAAATCAATATATTTATCATGAATCTGCTACTCACACTCTAATGTTTCTCCCTCAATGTCATTGTGTCTCTATAGGAAATGAACCTAGGGAATACCATGTCTCTATAACACCTTCTATTGGAGGTACCAGATCTCAATAGACTAATCCTCTAAGGTATCATCATCATTAAAATCCATAATATTTCAGTTGGAGACATTATAATTATCATTAAGATACCTATAAAGTTTTGATACATGAAAGACATCATGAATATGGATCATCAGTGAGGTAAGTGCTAACCAATACACAACAAATCCAACAAACACCAGTACCTTAAGAAGAGAAAAAAATTAGGGAGATAGATTACTTACATGATAGAACCTTCAAAACCCATTATGATGAGATATATTCATTAATTCATGATTTCCAATGTCAAACTCCAAATTCTACTTCCTATAATCATTATTGGAATTCTAAAATTCATGTGTTGCTTTCATCAACTTATGAATCTCCTATACCTTCTCTATTTGTCTATGTACCAATTTGGGTCAAATATTCACTAAATCCGCAACATCTATCTAACACAATGGATATCATCAAGATTGTCTATACAAAAATTTAATTGGGTTTATGTCATTGGTAGAGTGATAAATGTTTTTATAAGGAAACACTACAAAGGGAAAGTGCCTCACCCATGTACCACTAAATTCTTGAATGAAAGAACATAATTTTTCCTCTAATTTTGAGATAGTAAACTCTGTCTAACCATCTGTTTGTAGATGACAGTCATTTCCAAGGAATAGTTGTGATCCAAAGGAATACTTAAGACCTCTTCAACGATGACCCGTTCTTTTCATTTATAGATACTATATCTTATTAGATGTATATTCATTATATATCAAAAATATATATGTAACACTATAGTTTTTAGGAATTATTATTTTTTCAAATAAATTTAAATTCTTTGATAGCTTGTGTTACAATAATCAACAAGTTTATCTTGTGTTACACACAATACAAAGTTTTAAGAAACCGTAATATATTAATTTTATTATTTAAACATAGCCTCTATAACCTTACCATTAAACATAATTGTATTAATATTACTAAATAATTTTTAAATATTAAGTAAAATGATTTTATATAATAAAATCATATTGATAAAATGTACTTAATCTTTATAAAGGTCATTATATGTTTCAAGAATATAATTTTCTCCAAAAAATGTTTTTAATGCATTTTATGAAAAAATAATATTTTTACAACTTTTAGAAACATTATTTGAAAAAATTAAAATACTTTTTGAAATATACTTGTCAAAATTATCTTAGGAGGAATTTTTGGTGTTTTTCTAAAAATTTATATTTTTCTGTGTATAATGAAACATACTACTTTTTATTAAGAATTGTCTTTCCATTTATAACATTAATGAAATGTCAAAAAAAATTATATGATTTTAAAAGTAAAATTAGTTCAATTATATACTTATAAATCCATTTTAGTTTATTTTAATATATTCCTTATTTATTTGGATTATTTAAACTTTATTTACTAATGAAAATTTTCTCTTGGAAAAAACTTCATCATCACATCTAAGGGTTTAATTTTAAATTAAATTATGTCACTTATAAGAATTTAACTTGAAAAAATGGATTCCATATTCAGAATAATGATAATTTATATTTCTTATTATGTTCAAATTTAATTTATTACCATTATTAATAGTAAGTGAAGAAAAATTAAATTATGGTCGTTAATGTTAAAATGGATTTATTAGGGGTTAAACTAAAAAGGTATGGTGTAAAATGACCTATATATTTGTCCAAAACCCATTTTATGGCCATATTGAGACCTTATACCATTAAATGTTTTATAATAGTCCATTTTAGAACCTTATTTAATGTAAAAAACGTTGTTATCCCTTTTTCTTTTCAATAATTACAAGTGTACCACTCACCTCACTTATAAAATGTCACTCATTATCCTCTATTACTCACACTTCCAACACAACTTTTTCTAACCATACCAGACCAAATACCTTCCTTAAATCCATCATCTCATCATATAATCTTTATTTTTAACATATATCCATCCTAGGAATGATTTTGTTTCAAACTCAAGGAGGTTACCCGAAAAAAATACAATACTCTTCAAAAAGCATTTTTTTTATTTCTTCCTCCACCTACATTAAATCTTTTTAAACCATGATAATATAATAAACTCAATTTGTTAAATATATTTATATGATATTCTATTATTATGATGATCTACATACATATGATCATCCATAAAATGTGAAATGATAGTGTCGTTCGTGTGTGTGACAGACTACTACCTTGCAAAACGATGAGACACATTTTCCATCAATGTATCTCAAAGTTTTTCTTGATGATGGATATAATGTTTATATATTTATTTTTAAAATAAATATAATTTTTTAATTATTTTATCTCATATACCTTGTCACTTTCTATTACATGGTGGATACTATAACATAATTCATGTGTACAACGGACCACCACCTCACAAATCGATGCCATTATTTTATCAGTAACGCTATGTATAGAAGGTAATTGGAAAATTTTAATAAATATATGTGATATATATGATATAAAAATTGTCTTATAATGTTAATATATTATCTTCATTTCTTTCATTTCATCAGTAAAAAATGGAAACTATTTTCACGCGTATGTATGGCCTACCATCTCTATGAATGGGGAATTTCATTTTATATCTCTAAATTTCATAGATTAATATAAATACATATATAATGAATATATATATATATGATATTTATTTATTTTTAAAAATTTTTATATTATTTAATCATTATAAAAGTAATAGGATCTAAAATACCAAATAAAAACATACATAAAAAACAATGTTGTTTTACACTGGAACATGACATTAACATGTAATTGCTAATTCATGAGCAATAAAAGGTCAAAATAAAATAATATATTCTATAACATATATAACTAGGTTTCTATAATATTTTTATAATAAACTTATATTTCATATACTGATGTTTTAAATGTGTACGAAGGAATTTGAGACTTATGGTAATAGATTTTTGTCTCAATTTTCCTTTTTTTGTGACATATGTTGTGTTATGAACCTATCTTCAATTATGAGTTGTATATACATCCCATTAAAATTGTATATCATTAATTTATTTATTTTAATCATATATCAACTTTCATTTAATGTTAATATTACTTTGGGATTATGACTCATAGTTACCAATGTGGTAAGGGTATTATGATACAATCTCATCGTTTATTAGCACTATTTATATTTATGATTTTGATGATCAATTTATATGTTCCATCTCTCAATAAAATAATAAATTTTCTTATAATATATTAATTTAATTATAATAAATTTCTTCCCTTCATTTTCTTATATTTATAAACTCAATAGCTCAACAGAATGTTTTTAAGAAAAAAAATATTTATTTCTCTCTTCAGTGGAAAACCCATTTTCTTTTATATCCATGTTTTCAAAATATGTTTCCAAATATGTTTTAACATTATCAAAAGGATTTATTTAGGATATTTTTAGCTATTTGTTAATATAGCAAAATTAAATGTAATCTTCATGTTGTTTTCAAAAACCTTGACCGTATGGATTTTACCAAAAATGGGAAAGGAATCATCGTCTTAACATGTACAACTTGAATGAAATTCCCTTCAATAAATAACATTGTTTTATTTGAATATTTATTTATAATATTTTATGTTTAAATAAAAAAAAGGATCTTTAAAATGTTTTATATTTTAAAAAGACATTTTGAAAGTGAATTTGTTATTTTCCTCTATAAATGATTTAATTTATTTAATGCTTCCTTTATAAGTTTCAACGATAATTTTTAAAGAAAAGGGTTTCCAAAATATTTTATGTATTTTTAGTTATTTTCAAAAGAGAAAAGATATTTTCATAAAGAAATATTTTAAATTATTTTTTATGATCCCTTTAAAATTTACCAATGTTTTTCTCAAAAAAAATCTTTTGAAAATATTTTATGTTTTAAAATCTTACATTCAAAGTAAAAGGATGTTTTCCTCAAAAAAATGATTTATAAGATATTTCAAAATCATTTTTTATCCATGATCACATATTTTGATTTAACTTATTCTTTGTTAGGGGTAATATTTATTGATGTGAACCTTATTATTTCACTAAATGGTTAATTTTTATATTGATTAAATGTTTATTAAACCCATTTATGTTTTCTAGGTTCTGAAATGGTGAACTAATAAAATGATTATGACACCCATTATCCTTACATAGGTTATGATGTGATGATATTATGCATGCTTAATTATATTGTGTCACACATAAGTATCTTTTTCATTCTAATATTGGTGGAAGATATATATCCTTCCAATACAATGGGAAAATCTTTATATATCATGATATAACAATAAGAAACAAGTTGATGGGTTTGGTCCACTGTGGGAAATAGGTGAGTCCTTGTCTACTATGGGAAATATGTTTTTCTTGGTCCATAACGGAATACATGTGAAACATCATAATACAATATGTTAATTGTTTTTGTAGTTAATGATGATATATTAAATGGTTTTCCATATTTCTGATGGATCCACACTTTTGGGAAATGATCTTATGGTTCATGATTTACTTACGGTGATTTTTCACTCTTGTGGACCATGATTTCAAAAATGATAAAGTTTTATTATATTAATCATGTTTATGATCTATGAAATGTTGGGTATTGACTTCTTAAGTTATGTTAATGTTCACATACAATTATTCTTATCTTATTCTTTCATTCGATCAAATATTGATATATCCTATATGTACCCTTACTAAGAATTTATGCTCACTTTTCTTTTGTTTTCTTCCACATATTATAAAGAAACTTTTAGGTATGGTATTCTTAAGAGGATTAATATGTGAGAAGATCAATGTGGTCTATGTTGAAGATCATTCATGGATTAAGAGGATTGTGTTTTTGGTCTCCAAATACACTAAACTATTATGATGTTGGGGTTTGTATTTATGAAATTTACCCAATATTCATCTACAAGGATCTTATATTTATATATAAAAATCCTAGGTCATTATATTTGGTAGTAGAGTAAAGATTTATTTATTATTTATATATTGGGATATAAAACAATAGGGATAACCCTAGGAATAAGCCTGTATAGGACAACATCCAAATGTTTTGGTGAGAAAGTGATTATGTGGTTTTCATAAATATGTTTCCCAATATGGACACTACAAGTAAAGTTGGTTCTAGAACAGAGGTACCCAGGGTTAATAACACAAAAAAATGTGTGTCAAAATTTAATTGAGTGATACTTAGTACATGAAAACAGGCCTTACTGTGCACCAATTTTTACACACTTGGGTGATATTATTTGGTTAATCCACATTTTTTGTACAAAAATTTATGAAGGATTTGAATAGAAGATATTTATTTATGGACTAGGATAAACCTAAGGTTTCATAGATTGGAAGTAATTTGATATGATTTATCCATCATATAAATTATTTTTCCTCATTATATTGTTTTACACAATGATTTGTGTTTATCAAATTATGTTTTTTGTCTTTAGTCAATGACTTGAACCCAAATAAACCATGTTAATGCTGAATGTGATTGACAATGTGATGATTTTCCACCCAATAAGAGATATTCTATGTGATATGGGATATATAATGTTGTTTCTATGATCACAAAATTTTCTCAAGCCCTGATCTATGCTGACCATCATAACAATCAAAGGAGGGAACACCATTCTGTTGAATCCTTTATCAGACAAAAACCCTATTCATTTAGTGGGTATTTAGATTCAGTAGTAGTTGAGAGATTTATCAGTACCATTGAAAAGATATTTTCTATAATCCACTACTCAAAACAGGAAAAGGTTGTCTTTGATATATATGTATTTGGAAGGTGAAGCAGATCGATAGGGGAATCTTATTAAGAATCCGAGTCTAGAGAAATTAATTGAATCTATAAAATGGAATTAGTATTGGAGGTTACTTTTCAATAATTTATTTCCTCATATTCTATGTACAATAATGGAGATGGAATTACATGTGCTAAATAATATGGATGGTGAATCTATTGGTACCTATGTATAGAATATTAAATGTATTTCAAGGTAACCTTTTGGTTTCATAATCAGTACAGAAAAAAAATTGATTGATTATTTAGTGTCTCAAAACCAAGTATATGAAATCAATTAGATATATGAAAATTTATTTGTTATGAAGGAATCATATATTTTGAACCATAGGTATTAATAGAATTTTTAGATTTCAATAATTTACTTGTACTTGATAAGAAAATGAAGATGGGGTATTATGGAAAATAAAATAAATCACATGGTGGAAATAAATTACTTCCATATGCATTTCATTACTATGTGAAGAATCATTAAGGGAATCTCTTGAATGGAACCAGGAGGTGATTTAAATTGTGAAATATGGGTCATAAATCCTATGAATGTGGAAATGTGATTAATGGGATAGTTAATGAAATGAAGGGGTAGAAGACACTGGATAATGAACGAACCATACTCCATTGTCTCAAATGTAAGGAGTAGGGGAGTTATAACAACTAGTTCCTAAATTTGTAGTTATTTTATGATCAATGTGAAAAAACTATTAAGCACAAATAAAAAAGGAAATCTCATGTGATCACAACTACTGAAGTGTGTTACAAAAATGTCACAGTAAACGTTATAGTTTGCATCCACTATAGAAATAGTAATGTCGAATTTTATTATTAATATACCCGATTTTTTATATATAAGTAGTTAAAAAGGGAAATGAATTAAAATATCAATGATTAGATATTTATTTATTTTTGAGTGATCATAATCATACAATGGTCAAAACACAAGTCTATAGTTCCTCTTCAGTTAAAGTCTGTGCAAAATTGATTCTTTAAAATCTTGTGATTATCTCTTTAGTATCATTTTATATGATTCTAGGCATGGATTGGATATCTTTATATATATCCAATATTAATTTTTGAATTAGGTAAGTCACATTTCGTATTATAAATTAACCCATTCTCATTAATCATTGCGTTGATGAATACAAAATTACAATAGAAATTACTTAAACCATTTGGGTCTTAATTATTATCCATGATGGATATTTATCACATATGGTTGGGGAGAAACTCAAAATCAAAGACATGACAATTTTTTGGGAGTGTGTGGATGTATTTATAAATGAATTTCTTGGTCTTCCTCCAAGACATGAAGAATATTTCAAAGTAGAACTCATACATGGGGTTGCACCTTTTTATAAGACTCTATATATATATATTGGAACTGATTGAGTTGTAAAAATTTAAGAAGAAACTCCATAAGAATATTGACATGGGATTTAAATTACATACTACATCACCATGAGGTTCACATGTTCGCTTTGTTAAATAGATATACAATTCATTGTATCCTTTTATTGATTATTGAGAACATAACACGACCTATATCAATAGAAAGTATCTTTTCCCCTTTATAATTGATTTGTTTTATCAATTAAAAGAAGCTCAATAATTTTCCAAGATTGATCTTTGATATGGGTACTATTAGTTGAAGTTCAAAAATGAATACATACATAAGATATCCTTTTTTAAGGTATGAACACTATGAATTTATAATGATTCCATTTGGTCTTATAAATTCTCTTTCTACCATCGCATATTTAATGGATAAAGTCTTTATAAGTGTACTTGATTTATATTTGGTAGTATTTTAAGATGATATTATTATATACTTAAAGATAAAGCAAGAAAATGAAGATCATGTGAGTATTGTTCTAACTACTCTAAAGAAGGAAAATTTGTATGAAAAAATTATCAAGTGTGCATTTTTGATTTGGAAAGTTTCATTCTCAGAACATATAATCTCATGTGAAGGTATTTTAGTGGATCCTTCAAAGACTAATAATATTGAATGTTTTCACAAACCAAACATGTTGACTGAGGTCTATAACATTATTGGTTTATTCAGATATTATCAATTCTTTTTTGAGAATTTTTTAGGGTCGTCCAATCAACTAACCTAGTTCACATGGAAAGCATTCAACATAATTTATATAAATGACTGTTAGAAGAATTTTAAGAAGAAAAATAGATTGTTGATGAGTAAACCAATCTTCACACTTACTTGTAGTAGATAAGGGTTTCTAATATTCATTGACACATCCAAAAAGGTATTAGGATGGGTTTTTATGTAGAAATACATGGTTATAGTTTATGACTCACAAAAATTGATGTTTCATGTGAAAAATTACCCAACACATGATTTGAAGTCATAATTGGTAATTTTTTTTAATGATATAGAGGTATTATATTTATATAGAAAAGTTTGAGATATATATAGATAAAATTTTTAATGTATACATTCAAACTGAAGTAGTTGAATATACTCTAGAGAAGATGGTTGGAGTTGTTAAAACATTATTACTACTTAATACATTGTCATACTGGAAATATTAACATGGTCGTGTATGGTTTGATTCAAAAAAATCATGATATCTTATCCATGATAAGGACCACCAAGTGTGCAATATTTTTTTATTTTCAAATTAGATATATGAATATCTTGAAGTAAGGAGAAATATTTTATCTTTCTCAAATGATTTTTCAACCATTTTCCATATGAGGATTAAAGAGGAATAGAATGAATATATAGAGATATAAAATAAGGTGAGAAATGTTCCTAAGTTAAACATTGATAGTAATGGAATGAAAAGTTTTATGAACTATGCATATGTTCCATCTGTAACTTATTTAAAGATAGAGATATTAGAAAAACCTCATTGATCATAATTCTCTATTCATCCTAGGAGTATAGAGACATATTGAGATTTGAAAGAGTATTTCTATTTGTATGGAATGGAGAGACATATTTTAGAGTTTCTGTGTCAGTATTTGGTATGTTAGTAAGTTAATTTTGGGATAAAAAGTCTAAGGGGATGTTATAACCTTTGCCCATACCAAAACAGAAATGGGGATACATCATCATGGATTTTTTTTGGACTTCCCAAAGCACCTAAAGGACACAATGCTATCTTGGTTACATTCGATAACCCTACAAAGTTAGAAAACTTCTTATCTATTAGATAATACTTATATCTTGATTAGTTTCCTAGAATATATATTAACGATGTTTTAATATTACATGGAGTACCATATTCAAATATATCTGATCAGGGTCTGAGGTTTATTTTTAAGTTCTGATGAATTTCTAAGGAGGCTCTGGATACAAAGTTATGATTCAACACTTCATATTATCCTTATATATATGGTAAGTCTGGTAGAATAATTAAAATACTAGAGGATATGTTGAAATATTTTCCTATAGATTTAGAAGGTGGTTGGGATCAACACATTCCTCTAGTCGAGTTTTTTTATAACAATATATTTCACTCGAGTATTAATATGGTTACTTTTCAAGACCTATGTTGAATGTAGTGTAGAAATACAATAGGATAGAATTTTGTTAGAGAAAGAATCATATTGGGGCTTGAAAAAATATGAATAAATGAAATAAAAGGTAAGATCCATTCAAAAACATATCATGGAATCTCAAAGTCGGTATAGATGTTATGCTGATAATCACCGATGGGTCCTCAATTGGAAGTTGTTGACAAGTTAATCATATTAGTATCTCTATGGAATAAGATTATTATGTTTTGAGAGAAGCTAATTTTCATCCCTAAATACATATTTCCTTTTGAGATTTTTGATCACATTGGTATAGTAGATTATCATTTGGTTCTACCACCAAATCTCTCTAAATTTCATGATGTTTTCAATGCATCTGTCCAGAGAAAGTACATACTTAATGCTTAAAATGTACTAAACTCAGAGGTCATACAGATAGAGAATGATACTTCTTATAAGGAAAATCTAGTGGAGATTCTTAATCATAGAGAGAAAATTATGTGATACAAGACCAAACCCATGGTCAATGTTTTGAGGTGAAACCACTAGTGTGAAAAAGTAATGTGGGAACCTGAGGAAATGGTGAGGTAGAAGTATCCTAAATCGTTTGTATCAGAGAGACACATTTTGTTGGTGGAATTTATTTTAATGAATGTATAATGTAATAAACATAATTTTTTTAATTTATTATTTTTTAACAAATTAAATTTCATCAATATTTTGTGTTAGATGTAACACTGAGTTTAGCTTGTGTTACTCATGACATCAAATTTTAACAAAATATGATATATTTATATTATTATTTAAATAAAACCACTATAACCTATCAGTTAAACATATAAATATTATTAATAATACCTAATTTTATATGTTATGTATAATTGTTTTATATAAATAAAAAAATATTGATACTAATTCCTTAATGTTTATAACAATATTTATATGTTTTGGAAATACTTTTTCTATAAAAATGTTTTTATTAATTTTTTTTAATAAATAATAATCTTAATTTTAAACAATTTTATATAATTAATTTTAAAAAATAAACTTCATTTGTTAAATCTACATGAAAAATGAATAATAAGATGAATTATTGGAATTTTTTGAAAATAAATTTTTTTATGTGAATAATGAAAAATACATGTTTTTATGAGAAATACCCTTTTCAATTATATCTTTTTAGAAACTAACATATGGTTTTAAAATTAAAATTAGTTAAATTATAAATTTATTGATCCAATTTATGTCATTAAAATTAATTCCATTTTGATTTTGGATATTATGAAATTTTATACTCATGAGAATTTTCTCTTTAGAAAATAACTCTTTTATCGCATTTACATGTTTATTTTTAAATTTTATTTGACCACTTATATGACTATAATTTAGAAAAATAGATTCCACTAGTTTAATTATTATAATTTATTTTTTCTAATAAGTTTAAATTTATTTTTGATCATTACGAATTGTAAAATAATTAAAAATTAATTTCTGCGATTTAGGTTAAAATGGATTTATCCAGGGTTAAACTAAAAATGTGAGGCGTAAAATGACCATGAAACATGTGAAAACCCCATTTTATGGATATATTTAGACCTTATCACCTCTAATTGTCTATAATTTTAAATTTTTAATCCATTTTTCATGTAAAAATATGGGAACAACGTTATTTAAAAACATTTACAAGGCTGCTACTCACCTCACTTATAAAAGGCCACACCCTCTTCTCTCCTCTTCAGACTTACAGAACCATTTGGTTCATCCAATACCCAACCATTTAAATTTATTAATTTTTTCTTATAATCTTATTGTTTTTATTTTTATCATAAATCCATCCTTGGATGGATTTTTGTGTAAACCCAATGAGGTTACCTGAACAATAGGTAACGTTCTTCAACGAGCATTTTTATTTTATTTCTTCGTACACATGGTTAAAATATTATTAAACCATTATAATATAATAAAATATATATATTCCATATACTGATATTTTATTATTCAATGATAATTAACTATATTCATCTTCTCTTCACTCATATGGGAACTGATTATGTTGCTTGTGTGTACAGTGTACTACCGCCTCGTGAAATGATGGGAAATGTTTTCCATCAACACATATAATGGTTGGGTATTATGATGGATATAATGTATATGTATATAATATTTATAAAATAATAATAATTATTTAGTTATTATATTGCACATACCTTATTGCATTCCATTATGTGGGGGAAATGAAAACGTTGTTCATGTATACTGTAGACTACTATGTCGCGAAGCGATGCAATTCATACTTCACTAACATGTTGCATGGAAGATAATTAGGGTAAATTTACTTAATATATATGATATATAATATAACACAAAAACTATTCTTTAATTTTAATATATTATCAACCATTATTTTATTTCATCCATTGAGAAAGTGGATACAATATTCATGTGTACAAACGACCTACCTACTCTCTATGAATGATGTATTTCATTTTCCATCCAAAAATTTTATAGATTAGTATAAATACATATATAATGAATATATATGATATTTATATCATGGTTAACATTATGGAGATTATGTAACAATGATCAATGTAATATGAGTGAAAATAATAAAACAAAAGAAACATAAAAAAAGGTAGTTATTACCTGAAACATGAATTCAACATTGAAGTTTTAATAAAAAGTTAATAAAATGTCATAAGTAAGTCATATATGGATTGATATATATAATTATGGTTCTTTAATATATTTATTATAAACATATATTTACTATAAATGATGTTTAAATTTGTAATAAAAAAGTAGAGACTTAATGTAAGGTATTTTTTTCTCGGTTTCCTTCATTGACACATATGTTGTATTATGAACATATATTATATTATGTGGTGTATGTACAAAAAAATTGAATTTATTTATTATTATGATATTTTATGTTTCATTTAATGTTATTACTTCATGGGTATAATAATTCAATGTTACCAAAGTGGTAATGGTTTTATGATACAGTCTCATCATTTATCTAGATTGTTTATTTTTTTGCTTCTGATGATGATATAATATGAACCATATCTCATAAACTCATTAATTTTCCTATACTATGGTTATGTAGTATGAAAAAAAAGTTCCTTATTTTTTATCTCATTATTTGATAATGAGTGGAAAATAATTTTTTTAAAGGATAAATTATTTTTATTTCACTCTTCAGACCAAAGCCTTTTTTTCATTCCAATCTATGTTTTCAAAAAAATTACAAAATATTTTAAATTTATCCCAAGGATTTATTGAAGAAATTTGTAAACAATGTTTACTTTTTACCAAAATTAAATGGAATCTTCTTTTGATTTTCAAAAACATGGGACATCTCATTTTTTTTTAAAATGAAAAAGTAATGTTAATTTAAATGTGTGTGGTATGAATAGAATTTTCCACCATCGTGAGCATTATTTTCCTATTATATTACTTAATAACCTTTCAAGGTTATTTTAAAAGAAAATTATTTCAAAAATATAGTATTTTTTTAAAAAAAATCAATGTGAAAATGTTATTTTACACAAGAAATTATTTAAATTATATTAAAATCATCCTTTGTAAGTTGTATTATTTTCTTCATAGAAAATTATTTCCAAAATATTTAATTATTTTTAGTTATTTTCCAAATATAAAAGACAATTTCTTCATGTAATATTTTAAATGATTTTCAAGTCATCCTTTATATGTTTTCAATATTATTTTCAATGAAAATTAGATTAAAATGGTTTTATGTTTTAAAAATTGTATTTCAAATTATAAAGGATATTTTACTCAAGAAATGATTCGATTGATCTTTCAAAATCATTTTCCATCTAATATGATATCCTTTTATGTTAAATATGCTTTACTGGGGATAATATTGAATGATATAATCCTTATTCTATCTCTATATAGTTAATGTTTATGATGAAGAAATTTTTATAAAACACTATTACTTTTCTTGGGTTAATCTATAATGAATTAATGAAATGTTTATGATACACTTTTATTTACATGGATTTTTATGTAATGATATAATAAATTTTTTAAGATATTATGGAACATATATATATAGTTTTCATTATGAGATAGGTAGGACTTATATCCCCTCCAATTAATTGGTTAATACTTTATATCTCATGAGATAATAATGAGAAACAATTATATAGTGTTGATCCAATATGGGAAATAGGTGTGTTGTCATACCATATGGAAAATTGGAATTTCCTGATCTAATATGCTAAATAGGTTATAAGTATCGATCCACTATGTCAATGGACCCAGAATTTAACCCTAAAATATAAAATGGTTTTATATATTTATGATGGTGACAAACTTTTTTTACATTTGATTATGGTTCATGATTTATTTATGATGATTTTTTACACTTATGGTCAAGGTTTTTAGAAATGAGAATGATTTATGCCATGAATCATGTTTATAATCTATGAAAGGTTGGGTAATAACTACATAGGTTACATTCATGTTCACATAACCATATAATTATATTATGCTGTCATATTATAATATATTTTTATCTCATATGTTTATCTTTATTGAGAATATTATCTCATACTTTCTTATGTTTACTTTCACATATTAGGAAGAAAGGTATAGGTAGGGTACACCTAAGAGGAGTACCCTGTGAGAATATCTTTTTTGATTATGTTCAATATATTTCATGAATTAATATGGTTGTGTTTTTAGTATATAAAGACACTAATCTATAATGGTACTATAGGGGTTTTATGAATTTTTTTGAATATTCTTCTGAAAATATTTTATATTTATGCATGAAATCCTAGGTCCTTATATTTCATTATAAAATCATATAGGTATAATTTTTTTGAAAACATAGACACATAGATAACTAGTTTAAAAGGGTCTCTCATTAAGTCCATATTTACTATCTCCCATGTAGTATCATTCATAAAACTATTATTCATGACATAGGTAAAGGATACATATGAAAGTGTGATATCAGATGCTCGGTAATGGTAATCAGAAGATATATCAATGATCACGTAGGAATTAAATGGAAATAAGTGTATTATAACATAAGATTAACCTTTCAAATATATATCTTGTATATAATATGTCATAATATAATGTCATGGAATAAATATTTGTAATTCATTAGACAATAATCAAAATTTAATTAAAGAACATGATCTATAAAAGCATAAAATTTGCGTAAGGCATTGAATTGTGGAATATATATAAACATAAATGATCACTTACTTAGTAGTCAAGGATTTAACATAAGGATTGTCATAGTGGATTGGGTTCACTTCACAATCCATCATAATATATAAGTTTCACTATCAATATTATCAGTTTATTGGGTTACTCTTCAAACCATCGTAGTAGTCAAGGTTGACTCCCAAGACAATCATGGTGGACATATTCCTTTAATGAAACTAGGATCACTCCCCATTCTAGTCTTATTTTTCTCATGAGATATCATTTTTACCCATTTAATTTGAGGGAGATATAGGTCCCATCTATCACAAAATAAAAATAATACATATGTGTGTCATAAGATCGTAAAATATTTATTGTATTGGAACCCATGAAAAGAAATAGGTTTCATAAATATTTCATTATATCATAAACAGTGGAAAATAAATATATTTAATAAAAATGTAATCATTTAATTATTGTATAATCCATGTAAAAGGAATGGTTTTCACAGAAATCATTTAATCATATTCAAAAATCATCTTGCTAATGAATAATTATGGTATCCTTGAATAATATCCACAGTATTTAATAAGTAAAATTTAGGATTTTTTTCTATAATGAATAGAAATACCATTAAAATATAATTAAAACATTCTTGAGAAAAAAAATTCTAGTTTTAAATAAATTTTTTTAAATATAAAAATTTATAAAATATCACAAATTATTTTCATCAAAAATAACCATAGGAACATTTAAAGGAAACTTCAATCCATTGAGAAATATTAGTTGAGGGAAATTTCATTCATGCCGTATAAGTTAAAAAACATTTCACTCAAACTTTTTTAGAAAGTTTAAGATTATATATCTATATAAATTAAAAAAATTATTTTAAAAAATCATAGTAAAAAACTGTATTAAATGTTTTTTAGAAATCATGGACATGTAAAAAATGTTTTTTGACAGAAGATGGTAATGAAGTCTATTTTTTATAAAAAATATATTTATTTTTTTAAGTACTTATGGTTATGAAAATAAAATGAATATTTTTTAGAAATAACCATAGGATAATAAAATTAATGAATTTCATGATAAATAGATCATAATATTTATTCATCGTACACATAATAATAAAAAATACTGATAAAAGATGAGATTGTGACATAAAACCATTACTTATTTGGTAACATTTGGATCATAATCCCCATGAAAGAAATAAAATTATATGGATGTTTATAAACAAATAAATTTAATAATGGTAATCATAAAATATATTAATGGGAAGTATATACACCACACAAAAGAAACCACAGGTGAATATGGCATGTGCCCTAAGGAAAATAAAAGTGATACAAAAATCACTTCCCTTAGGGCCGAATTCCTTCATACTTGTTTGAACCACCTGTATAATAAATATGAATTTACTAAAAATAAATTATATAACTATAGACACATATTTCATACCATATATGGTTTACATATAACCTTTATCACCTCTTTGTTTACAATTATTTTTTAAAATCGCTATTTTGAGTGATATTTGCTTCATTTTTTCTTGTATGTTTTGGTTTGGTAGTTTTGGTATTTGTATTTTTATCATGGTTAATTAATATAAATAATTATAATAATGGTAATAATATTATATATGTTCATTATATATAGGATTAGAGTTATTTTTAAAAATATATGGATATAAAAATGAATTACACCATTCATGGAGACAACATGCCCTGCATACGCATGAACATTATTTTCATTTTTTTATGAGTGGAATAAAATCAAGGTAATTAACAAATTAATATTTAGGAATAATTATTATATCATATATAGTTATTAAATATATAGTTTTTATCATCCAATTAAAATAGAAATTAAAAACAAATCACATCGCTTCGTGGAAGAGGTAGCTCATATGTGTGCATGAGTGACAATATCATTTTCCAATGGTTTGGAAGCTTAGAAGGGAGATATGATATTATAATTATAAAAATAAAATTATTTCATTATTATCTTAAATAAAATTTTAACCCATCAAAATATCAATCTGTAAAATATGGTGATGGGAAAGGAATTTTATCTTTGCGTGGAGATGGTATGCACACACAAGTGATTCTTTCACATCTCATTTGATAGAAAGAGGGTGAATAAAGGTGTTTTAATAATTATAATAACTTATCATTATATTTATGATACTAAATATATTATTTTAAAATTGATATAATATATTTAGAGGATGTAAGGAAGGATTAAAAATATAGTGATCGGTTAATGTGATTGCCTCTTCTTTGATACAACTCATTTAGATATTATCCTAAAGATCATAGTGTTGCTATTTTTGGAATTAAAACACCTATAGAATGTGTATAGGAAAGTTTAGAAGAGAATTTTTCAGTATATGGTCAATATATATAACTCAAAATGTGTGAAGAAGTTGGGGGAGGAGGTTCCATTTTATAATTGAGGTTACGGTCACTTTTGGAATTTCATAAAACATTTAAAAATAATCATTTCATTATCTATCCCAAATTCATAAAAAAGGATACTAATTCGATGATAAAATAGAATAAGTTTTATTTAATATTAAGAAATAAAATTTGTACAGCTTTATGTGGTGTTTTAAGCCTTGTATTTTTGTTTATCCCCTAAGTTAACCCATTTTAACATTAATTATAGAAACATATTTTTATCTCTTAGGGGGTTATAATTTTAATTATAAGTTATCTATTTAATAATTAATGGAATAAATATAAATTTATTTACAATATATTTTCCCAATTTTCCTCTTTTAATAAGTTTAGAATTTTTAAATAATATAATATAATAACATTTTGATGAAATATCATCAATTTCAATTTTGACATAATTTATTTAATTTGACTTAAAATACGTAAATAAAAAGTTTGAATTTTAATATAATACATTTACATGACATTAATATGTCTTATTAATAAATAAAATTTTTAAAGCATTATAAATCACTCAAATTATATTACTTTCAATATTTTTAATCCCATTTAATTTATTTTCTTATGTATTAAATAAATACTATATTAGAATTGTAAAAACATTTATGGTAATTGTCTAATCACAAATATGAAAAAAATTACCATAATTAAGACAATTTTATTAGGAAAAAATAAACATTTATATTCCTTTATAAAATGTTTTCCCCCAATATTGACACATAGGATATATTTATAAGTAATTGATACTTTGTAACTTTCTACCTTTTCAATATTATATAGGTAATTTTCATGGCCATGTGTCCATTAAAAAAGACAATTTTTTGAATAAGGTGGTAAGTTTCAAATTAAATTAATCCAATAAGAATTATAATGAGAAATTATGGACTTATCACTTATTTTTAACCATTATTAAACTAATTTACCCTTTACTAATGTGATAATATTTACCATGGTCACTATTCCTATTGACCAAAAATAAAATTGTCCTATTAACCAAAATAGAATGCCATTATTCCGAATATGTAATCCATTTAATCATTTTCAATTTCTAAAAGTGGTTGAAATTAATTTTACAATAAGACCACAACACAAGATAGTGTCAACTTTTTAAAAATTACATTTTAAGTATAAAACATAGATTATTATAATACCATTCCTAGAAAAATATTAAATTAATGTTAAAACATTTTATTTATTATATAATATTTAGATTTCACAAAAATAATTCATCAATATTTAATAATTTAATTTATAAAAATAGAAATAAATTATGTCTAAAAAAATAGTTTTCCATAAAAATATATATTTTACTTCCAAATGATGATTATTATTATTATATATAATTAATTAACACCCAAATAATTAATTTATACATGTGTAAATATAATTTATTCATAATTTATGTTGTATTATTCATAAAACCAAATCTAATGGCTAGAAAATAAAAATATTTCACTAGTATGTCATAGTTCATTTAAAAATTTTGTTTTATAGAATGCAAGCTGTAGAATAAATAAAATTATTTGAAGAGAGATATATTGTTAAAATATTTTGGTGTTACATTATACCACCCATAAAATTACATTTTCCCTAGAAATTTTTCAATCTGATACAAAAAATGAAGATATCATTTTTCATTACATCCTCAAGTCCCTAAGTATCCTCTTCAAATTTTTGATTTCTCTAGAGAACATCCACAAAGTGAGTAGTAATGTTCGGTAGAACTTTATCTACAAGATCAAATATTTATAATAGTTTCTCTTTATATAAAATATCATGTTCTAGTAGTATAAAATATGAGGTTAGTACATGTAATGGATCGGTTATTTACTTCTTTAATAGAGATAAATGAATTGAATCATGATCCTTAAAGAGGATCAGAGGAAGATCCATGAAATAAGCTAAAGTCCCTACTTGATCAAGAATATAAAGTGGGAGTGTATACCTAGCTCACTGATTTCATTTTCTCCCAAATCTTATAAAACTTTTCTATGGATAAATTCACATGAAACCATCTCACCAATTTCCAATTATAGGGAACATAGATAATTGTCGGCTCAACTATTTTGTTGACCCATTGATTCTTTGATTTGATATTGAATGGATCTGACTTTCTATATCATTTTCTCTACTAGATAAGGTCCCAATAACCTTATTTATCTAATTTAATCTCAGAATGTGGGATTTATATACTTTTTTCAATGATTTAATCCAAAGGATCTAATTTAATTATTGAGTATAATTTATATTTGTAAGAAAACCCAACTAGAGGACAATGTTTATCCCAACCACCTTTGAAATCGATTGAAAAAATCATAGCATCTACTCTAGGTTTTGAATTGTTTTCTTCGACTTACCATATATCTATAAATTATAGGATGTACTAAAACTTAACTTTATATCCTGATTATTCTGAAAATATAAATAGAACATTTAGGTAAACATAATATACTAATAAGATATAATAGAATTTGTTACTCAATGAAACCTTAACAATTCCTTTTTATAAATTCTGGCAATCCAATCTAAATTTAATTGTTCTGAACTTGAAATTAATTGTACTGATTTTATTTGTAGATCGACTACAACCCATATATAATTACTCCCATTTTATGGTTTATTTAGTCCAATGATAAAATCTATTGTGATGTTTTCCTATTTCTATTATGGTATGGGTAATGGTTGTAACATCTCATTTGAATTATATTTCTCAAAATTTACTCCCTGACATATGAAGAATCAAGGTAGATACTATAAAATCCCTATCTTATTATTTTCATACTATAAATGATATTTAAGATCTCTATAAATCATTGTACTTAAAAGATTAATAGATAATGATGAACTGTGAGCCTTATCCAAAATCTCCTTTTTCAAACTTGGTATGCATGGAACACATACAAAGTTTCAAAACTGTGTCAACCCATTATATTCAGGAAAAAATTTAGGATATTTTATTTCCTTCTTCTATAGCTCTACATTTTATTTTTCCAACTCTTTAATCATCTCATGGATAGATGGTTAAACCATCATTTGATAACGATAATATTTCTATATTTCCTTCTAGATTTATAGATCTTTCCATTGTAAATCCATAAATATTTGATCTTTTGTGATCCTCATCATAGATAATCTAGCATGATCCTTTTGAATCAGGGCATCTTTCTCATTTTTCTCAATCCCATTGTGGTAATGTATTTATCATTACAAATAATTAATTAGCTCCAAACATACTATCTAGAACATATTCATCTCTTTCTGATTGAATATATTCTTTATACTTTTTTGAATGATATATATATCACACCATTGTATATATAGATAATACCACCATATATTTAATTAAAAATTATCATATCTAACTCCAAATAATGATTTGGGTAATTTTGTTCTTGAAAATTCTATTGGAATGAGGCATAAGCTATCACCTTATCATTATACATGACAATGTATCCCAATCCATTATCTAATGAATCGCTATATATTAGAAACCATTCATCACTACAGGGTGATGTAACTATAGGTTTACTGACTAACCTTCTTTTCAGTTCCTTGAAATACTATACACATTTTTTATATACAATGAAACTTATCTTCTTTTTGAGTTAACATCGTAGGTGGATTAAACATTTATAAGAAATTTTCCACAATGTGGTGATAATATGCATCCAAACCACTAAATCGATGGATTTATGTCATAGTGGTTGGTCTGGTTTAGCATTCAATAACGTATTCCTTTAAAGGATCTACTAATATACCCTCCCATGAAATTATATAACCACGGGATGAATCTTTATGAATCAATAATTCAAACATAGTAAATTTTTAAAAAAGGATTATCCTTCCTCATAATCTTCAGAACAATCCTATTATAATCTTCATGCACTTCCTTACTCTTTGAATTTTAATGAATATCATCTAAAAATGGTATTATAAATTGGTAAGTGTAATATATAAAGTATATATTCATTAAATACATTGAGATAGTTTGGGAATTTGTTTGAACAATTGGAATCACTATATATTCATAGTGTTCATGCCTTGTACAAAATATTTTCTAGGGTCTATCCTCCTTCATGTCCCTCAATTGACAATATTCAGAATGAAGATCAATATTGGAAAAGTATTGAGCTCCACACATTCGATCAAACAAGTCATCAATATTGGGTAATGGATTCTTTTACTTTATTGTGATCATGTTCAATTCTTGATAATCAATTCATAGAGTCATTAATCCATATTGCTTCTTAAAAAATGATAGGTTCACCCCATGGAGATGCACTCTTCCAAATGAATCCCTTTAAAAGATTCTCCTAGAGATCCTTCTTTAATTACAACAACTCAATCGGGGCCATTCTATATGGAGTATATACAATTTCTATAGAACCAGGCATGAGTTCTATAAAAAAACTCAATATCACGATTCAGTGGAAGACCGAGAAATTATTTATAAAACATATCATAAAACTCTTATACAATAGGCATGTATTTGATATTGAGTTCATCCCCAACCATATCTGATAAACACCCCTTTCTAATAGAAACCATGATCCATACAATTGATGTAATTTAAACTAGATATAAATATTTATCATCACACTAAGAGATAATCAAAAGCTGATTCAGAATATCAGACTCAACTTCCCTTCCTCCGAAATTGATGTGATATTTATTTAAAGGAATCCAATCCATGCCTAGGATAACATGTAATTCAAAAATAGGGGTAATAAAATTATTTGTAGGAAGAAAATTTATATAAACATGAATTGAATAAAAATCATAGAATTGACATGTGGTAATCACACCATTATGGGATTTTAATGCTAATTCAACATATAATCATTGAGGTGTTATCATGATTAACATAGAAAATTATTCATATATAGAATGGTGGGTAGATACAAAATCAAATAAGAAATTAGAATTTATAGATTGGATGTTAAGTATACCATTAACCACATAATTTACATACCCCTCTTTTGAAATAGTTATGTCATGATATTTCCATTTTTATATGGGCTTTAGTGGTTATTGACAATGATTACAATCCATAACCATATGATTTTGGAACTAGTTAGAATAATTCACATACTACTTATATTTAAAACATTAGAGTGTGGTTGGAACATTCTACAGTGATTTATCCCTATCCACATCCTTACATAACTTCCTCTCACCACTTTTGTATTTGATTTCTAAATGATCTTCCTTTTCATAATTAAAACATTTATGAGTTACATTAATAAAATTCCCCCATTTTTTCATAAACACATTTATCATAAAGGAATGATTATTGTAATTTCTCTAGGGGTTTTATAATTTCATTTGAATTCGATCGTTATTATCTTTTCATAACCATGATATTGTTGGGTAACTCCAATACCTATCTACCCCTTAATGGAATATATCAATATTTCATCATATCTACCAATGTCCCTTTTGGATAACTCCCTTAAAAGACTTGGTTTTAATCCATATACGAATCAATCAACTTTAAATTTAGGTTGAATGATAATACTAGAAGCATACCTTAAAAATATTGAAAAAGTTTATTCATGGGTACCAATTGATACATCATCCTTCTATTTCATCCCTAGGAAATTATTGTCCAATTTTTTTACAAATAATAAGAGGAAATTTCTTATTGGGAAATAAACTCTTAAACTCATTTAACTCTATATAGGTAATTTTGTCATGTTTTCTTGTATTCTTGCTAAGATTCCACCATTTATTCTCTTCACCTTATAGAAAATAAATATCAAAAATAACATTATCATGTCCCAAAAACTAGATAACATAAAATTGCTTTTCAGTGGTATTGATCTATTTCTCAGTGACTAGTGGATTAGTGGATACACTAAAAGAAGGTGGACATTTCCTGATGAAGGACTCAATAGAACATTATTTCTTGATTTTATCATTTGAAAGATCAGAACGATTCACATTTTGATAAATATGTGTGAGTATGGGAATGACATATTTCATTATAGCTCCAATAACATTTGGTATATCATGAGAACAATCATTTCTTTATCTTTCATATAGAACATTAACATGATTCCTTCTGGTCCCAACCATGGACAAAAAAAAGAATAGCATGAGTAATTATATTCATAATGGGAAACCACATAATCATGAAACATCATTTATAGGATGTATAAATCATGAACCCTTCTTCCATGACAACTTCAGTTTGACTCTTTCCATTCATGATCGTTACCAAAACATAAGGATTATACCATATAGTTAGACTTATCACCAAGGTTCCAAAAAAAACTATCTCATCATAGTTTCCAATAGATAACTAAAAATTTATATGATATAAACTACATAAACCAATAATTTTTCATAAAAACATATTACGCATTATTAGAAGAATATTTATTACATATCATAAAAATACATGACATAATCAAATATTTCTAGTATCTTTGGAAACTTGGACACACAATGAACTAGTTCATTGGATGCACCCATTAATTTTTCATAACTATCACCCTTATAAAACATATCTTTCCTAAAACATTTCTTTATAACCTTGGGAAAGGAAACATGTGAAATGGTGATATTAGATGCTCAGTAAGGGTAAATAAGGGAGATATGAATGATCACAAATGCAAAACATGCTCATAATGGTATGTGAATACGAGATTAATATTCAATATATATAACCTGTATATAATATGTTATAATTGTTTGTCATGGTGTAACACCCCAAGATTTCATAGTATGTTATCTATTTAATCTAATTCAATAGCTTACGCTACACGCAACACCGAGTTCGAGCGCACCCCGACTTTCCAAACTAGCCGTTCAAAAGGAGGTTATGAAAAGTATTAACTGAATTTTGAATTTTATATACTCCATATAATTTTATAATCCATATTATTTTTTTATTAGAAATAATATGAGAACAAATTCATTGTTTTCATATAAAAGATGTATTTCTCAAAAAATGCAATTTTACCACCTTTTAAGGGAGAACCCTTTTTAAAACCCATATTTGACATTTTTATATATAAAATTTAATGAAATTAAATTCTTATTTAGAATAAGGATATAAAAATTTAGTTTGGATAAATTTTTTGTACTCTTCTGATAACTTTCATATTTTGATTATTAGTGAAAAATACTAAATTTTAATTGAAAACAACTTTTTTAATCGAAATAATTTATAGTGTTAAATTGTGCATTTAGTGGTTTTAAAGTATAATTAGATTATATTTTTATAATTTAATATAATGTAGGTCATTGGATGTAATTTCACTTTTAAATTTTACATAAACACATGTCAATCTTTTGATGGTTTTTACTTCTTAAAAACCCGCTTTCTGGTTTTGAAAACGAAAATTAATTTTTAACTAATTAAGGTAACTCATATGTTTTGAATTTGGTAAAATAGACATAATTTCTGGATTCATAATTTCAAAATTAGCCTAGGGTAAATTTTTGGTATTTTTCTAAAAATATTCAATTTTTGATGAATAGTGAAAAACACTCTATTATTGTTTAAAACCGACTTTTATTTAAAAATTTATTAATTTTATTTAAATTTATTTTATTGTAAAAATATATACATACTACCTATATTATTTCAATGTAATTCATTGGAGTCATTTTATAATAAGATTATATCTATAAAATTTTATTGATTTTTTAACGTCTTTTACCCACCTTCTAGGCACATTTTCAAACTTGCATAAAACCTAATTTTACCACTTCTATGAATGTAATTTCAAAAAATAGAGAGACACGGTTGAAATCAGTAAGTAAAATGTGCTTCAATAAGATGATAATAATTTTTGGTGAAAAGTAACTTTTGAATTTCATTTACAACGGTTAAAAGTAAATAGGGTAATTAAAGGTAAAAATGATATTATAATTACCCTAACAGATGTCCTAATACTATTGAATAAGTTTATTTTGACCAAAATAAACCTTATTAAAAAAATATGATCCATTTAGTTCACATGTATTAGATTAGGACATTTATTATTATTTTATTTAAAGAAGAGTAAAAAGTGTTAAATTCAATGTTTTATAACTAAACCATTTTTTATATAGGGTAATACATATGATAAATTCTACTTTAAATATTTATTAGAAAGATAAAATGATTTCCTATATCATGGTATTTTATATAAATTTATTATACATTAAATAATTAAATTTATTTCTGACGCAATGATGATGCAGTAATTACCTTATTATTGAAAGATTAAAATAATTGATATTATAAATATTAATATAATTTTAAATTGAAACTTTTGATGAATTCCACGAATTTTATAGGTTAATATGACATATTAGGGTTGATTAATTAAATTTTATTCTAAGTGATAAAGTTTTTATGGCTTTCACAAAAACAAAATACTAAATAGTGTCAATTTTGACATAAATGATTTTTTAAAACAAATACTATATTATTAATTGATATAATATTATTAAAAATCTATGTTTTGGAAAAAAAGAATTATATAAGGTTATATATAACTAATTAACCACTTGGGGTTCTCTTTGATTTTTATTGTAAGTTTATTAACCATTTATTATAATAATACAAGAATACATGGTAAAAGTTAAACTTTTTAACTAAGAGTTGAATCTAATGGATAAGGTTAATATGGTGGCCTAATCCTGTATAAAACCTATTGGTTGAGATATTTTCAACCCATACTCACCTTATACTTTAAATAAATCCTTTTTGATACATTATAAACCAAATATGATTGTACAATAAAATAATATTTCAATATTTTCCTAAAGTGACCCCCACCTCTCTTATAAAAGGGTACTTCCCCTTCTCTTAATTTCACACCTCCAAATCCATTTGGCTCAGTCAACCCCTACTCAAATCGCCTAAAAAATACCCCCAATTCAACCTAGAGGCCTTAATTTTATCATAATATAACCTAAGGATCCATTTTGATCAAATCAAAAGGAAGAACCCGAGGAAGAGGTAATTACTTCATCACCACTTTCAAAGTTCTTTTCTTCTTCCACTTCCTCTTTATTTTTTGTTTCCATACTAAAATAATAACTCCAGTACCTTCTACATACTAATATTTTATTATAAATATGTTACAAACATATTCATTATTCTATCCATCCTTTGAATGATGAAGTCACCATACATGCGTACGTACGACTTACCGTCTCCACGTCGTGGTGTAGTTTGTTATTCAACACTTCATTAGTTGGATGGGTATAATAATGAGTATAATTGATTTAAATAATAAATATAATATGTTAATTATTATTTATATATAATATACCATCCAATTACATATGATTTCACCATCAATAGATTGATATCATCGCTCGTGTGTACGTACGGCTTACCGTCTCCACGACACGATGAGTTTCACGTTCATCATTCAATGATGACTACAAATATATATATTATCAATAAGTATGAAATATATTAAATAATACTGCAACTAAATATATATATATATATATATACATATATCTCATTCACTTACTTCCTTTTAATACGATATGAAAACTGAAACGGTATTTATGCGTACGTACGGCCTATCATCTCCATAAATGGTGTTTTCTATTTCATATATAAATCAATTATACACACTTATATTATTAATATATATGATTCATAGATAATGTTTTATATTCTGGAATCAATTAAATCATGATATAAGTTATACAATCAAGAAGAATAAGTTAAAACATGTATGATAAAGAAAGTTATTATTACCTGAAAATTTATTTTAACATAGAAATTATTATTAAATAGGTAGTATAAAGCCATAAATGAATCAAGTATGATATCATAAATATGTATATGGTTACTTTATAATTTAATAACATAGTATGGTCATTATACATAAGGTTAAACGTACCCTCGACCAAAATAAAGTACATGGTAAGAGTTAATTCCTCAATCTCATTATTATCCGAGATTGTTTATGTGTATGTATTTACTAGGAAATTTTTATTATCCATGTCCATGTTTCATAAAAATGTTTTAAAAATGAATATTTTAAGGTTTTTTGGAAGTGAATCTTTATAAATATCATCATTTTAAATGTTTTAGTGGTTTATTTTTCTAAATCTTTTTAATTAATGTCCATGTTTTAAAAATGATTTTAAGGATTTATTTATATGAAAATGATTTTTTTAAAATTATAATTCCTTTAAAATGTTATAAAGAGGAATGGGACACTTTGATTCAAAAATATATTTTAAATGACCATCTTTATAAATGTGTGACTTTTAAATGATTTCATAAAATGGAATATTTCTCTCAAAGAGTTTAACCGATCATTTTCACCTTTTTGTCAACATCCTTTACTGGATATTATTATTGATTGAGGTTGATTTATTATAATACAATATTCCATGTTGTATTTAATGAGTTATGATATGTTTTACTATGGATGTGCTATTTTTATACCATTCATGGTGTATGGTTAAAGTATTGACATTTCGTATGCTAGTTTTAATATGAATGTTTATGATATGTTTCAACATTTTCATATGAGTAATGAATTGGACTTAGTAAGTGAAGGGTGGAGCCTACTATAAATCCTCAATGCCTCAGTAGGTATCATGAGACAAACTACTCTCTTGGCACAATTCCTTGACAAAAATTTTATTTTTAGTCTTGGCACAAGGCCTTGACTTTGTGGTTATGATGTCTGATATTATGCATTCCCTCGTTGAGAAATTAGTTTTTACATGTGATTATTCGACTATTAGAGTATCCATGTGCATGTTTATATGGTAATGTTTGATTTATTTTCTCTATATTATGTTCATTTTTTTGTTTAAAAGGCTTTTTTATTACACATCTTGCCTTAAAATTTTATAGCCTCCTCTAAATTATTTACCTGTACTGAGCGTCTGAGCTCACCCCTTTCTTATGTTTTGTTTTTCCAAGGATTCCAAGAAGTGTATTATGTTTGATATGGAGGGTTAATCTAGGGGAATAATGAAATTCTCAACATATTATTTATGTTGTGTTTTATGTTTTAATGTGCAATGTAACGTTCATGAATGTAATCTGTATTCCAAGACTACTAAACATATCGGTCTATCTAGACTTGATTCCTTGTAATCAAGCCGATGTATTAAAATAACGCACTGACTTCGGGCCTCTGGGGTTGGGGAATTACACATAGAATAAATCTTGGAAGGTCATAAGGAATGAATCATAATGGAATCAAAGAAATTTATCCATGGGAGAATAACATTGGTGTAAAACCTTGAATTTTGGCACGCACATAAGCATAGAAAACCATTTACTTAGTATTAAAGGATTCACAACTAGGACTATCATAGTAGATTGGGTTAACTCAAAAAACAAACATATTATTCATGGTTCACTCCCAAGAATATCATAGTATATTGAGTTCACTCAAAAAACAATATTACTAGTCATGGTTCACTCCAAAGACTATCATAGTGTAAGAAGTCCCTTACTAAACTAGAATCACTTCCTATTATATTAATGTTTATATCATGGTATATAAATCATTACCCAAAGTGTTAGAGTGAGATTTAGGTCCCAAAGATCAAATAATAAAAATCATACATATTTGTTCCAGAAGATAAAAAACATCCAGCACATCAGAACCCATGAGGTTTCATTAATATTTTTTCATAACATAACCCATAGAAATGAAATAGGTTTCATAAACATTTTATCATTTAATAATTGTGTAACCCATGGGAAATGAATTTGTTTTATAAAAATATTTTCACCATAATCATAAAATATATAGAGATATAATAATAATGGTATCATTGGATCATATCCCCAGTAATGTATATGTGAAACTAGGGTCCATTATCTTTGATTTATAGATATATCATTATTGATCATTAAAATTATCTTATAGAAAATAAAATTTCCAATTTGAAATCACTTCATTAATATTTTAAAATTTGAAAAATATTATAGAAAAAATTTTATTTGAAAATAACCATAAAAACAAGTAATGGATGCATTAAGTAATTGAGTGTACATAAATGCGGGAAATTTTTTTCATGTTGTATATGTTAAAAAAGTATTCATTTCATAGATTAGTAAGAAGTTAAAAATTACCTCATTCAGAAATAAAATATATTTTTTTTAAATAGTCAAACATGGGTAAAAAAATTCAATAAATAATAGTAAACATATTCTTTAAAACATTTTTAGAAAATATGGATATGGAAGAAAAGGGTTTTTTACCGAATAAATAAATAAAGACGATATTTCTTAAAAACATATTTTTAGCCTCGTGAGTATTTATGGTGAGGAAACTGAAAGAAAAACATTTATTTTAAATAAATAACTTGATATTAACAAAATACATGGGTTTAATGAGAGTTAAATTATAATATTTCATCATCAGATACCTAATCATAAACAATGATGATAGAAGATGAGATTGTGACATAAAACCCTTAATGCTTCGGGAACATTTGGATATTAAGATCCATGAAAGAAATAAAATTTGAAGGATATTTATATCCTCATAAATTTCATAATAATAATCATAAAAACATTCACCGAAATTATATACCCCACACAAAAGAAACAAGTGGTGAATATGGCATGTGTTCCATGGAAAATAAAAGTGATATAAAAATCCCTTAACTTAGGTTCAACTTACTTGATACAAATTGGAACCTTATATATAAAAAATATAGATTTATTATATATATATATATATACATATATATCATAACCATACTCATATATATAATACCATATATGATTTAATGGTAACATTTTATCACCTGTTTTTAATAATTCTTTATTAAAATCATTGTTTCAGGTGATATCGACTTTTTTCTTCATGTATGTTTTTTTCGGTAGTTTTATTGATTATTTTTTGATCATGGTTATATCACCTTTTTAATTTTAATAATTATATAAATATCATATATAATAATTATATAATTTTTTAGTCACACTTAAAATATAGATAAAAAATCAATTACACTGTTCATGAAAATGCTAGACCATACATTCGCATGAACATTGTTCTCATTCATTGAAGGATGGAATGAAAGAAAGGTATATAATAAATAACATTTTAAGAATAATTATTATATCTTATATATCACACACACAAACAAACACATACACACACACAGATATATATATTAATTTAATCCATCTTTATTACAATCAATGTCAAGCAGAAATGAAAAAAGAATCACATCACTTCATGGTGGTGGTTGTCCACAGGTATGAAGGAATGATGTTATCATTTTCCAATGGTATGGAAGGTAAGATGGTAGATATTATATTATTATTAAATAATTTTAATAGTGTTTTAATTATCATATATAAACATTAAATCCATAATAATACACATCCATAAAAGATATTGATTAAAGATTAATTGTATTGCTATATAGAGATTGTAAACCGTACATATGCACAAATGATAGTTTCACTTCCCCTTTATTTCGAAGAAGGTAAATAAAATTGGTTTAATGATAATAAAATACTTTTAGTATATTTGGGATACTGAAGTTATTATTTTATAAGGAATATTATAAATTTAAAGGAGGTAAAAGATGAATTAAAAAAAAAGTGATCGGTTAAGGCGATTACTCATTCTTTGAAACAAATCTTTTAGATATCATTTTAATTATACTAGGGTGTGTATTTTGGGGATACCATTACCTCTATAATGTGGATATGGAATTTTATAATTTATTTTTTCATTGTTTTTTCATGCTAGAATACTCAAAAGGTTCGAGTAAGTGAGGGGAGGATGTGTCCGTTTATAACTGAGGTGATTGTCTCTTTTGGAATTTCCTAAATGATTAAAATATAAAAAAGTATTAATCTAGCACAAAATTCCTCCATAGTTTTAGTTATTCAAAGATAATATAGTATTAGGTTAAAATATAATAAATCAATAAAATTTGGATAGGTTTATTTGGTATTTTAAACCTTATATTTTGATGTAACCCCTTAGGTAACTCATGTTAACATTAACCATGATAACATATTTCTCACACTTAAAGGGTTATAATTTTACTTATATGTTTACTATTGAATAATAAATGAAAAAAGGATGACATTTTAGACTATAAATTATACCAACTATCATATTTCATGATATTTAAAATATTTAAATAATTTAATAAAATGTAATTTTGGTAAAACATCATTAACGAAATTTTATCAGTATTCATTTAATTTGACTTGGAAAACATAAAAACATTGTTTGAATTTGAATCTAACCATTTAACAAAAAAACATATGTTATATTAATCTATAAATTTATAAAAGTCTATAAGTCACTAAAATTATACTAATTTTTATATTTTAAAAAAATTATAATATTTTTATATTAGTTAAATAAATATTTTATCATTACTGTGAAATAAATTTATATAATTATTTTATCAAAAAAATTAGAAAAAAATTACCATAATTAAGATAATTTAATTATGCAAAAAAAATAAAAATTATTTGTTCATAACAAGTTTTTCACTATTTGAACACATAAGACATATTTAAAACTAAGAGAGGGACATTTTATAAATTTATTTTCTTTAAATATTTTATAGGAAATTATAATAGAAAAGTTTCCATTAATGAAATAAATCTTGAGCCTATGTTTATAAATGTATAATTTCATTCATATCATAAGAATTTGGATGAATACTTATGGACTTATCAATTATTTTTAACCTACATTATCCTGATTTACCCTTTAAAATGGTGACATTTTTTACCATAGTTACTATTCATATTGATTAATAATAAAAGGGACCCATTTCAAAATTTAAACCCCAATATTATAAATATGGAATTAATTTCATCAAATTTAATTTTTAAAAGTGGAAGATATTAAATTTAAATTTATCATGCAACACATTATGAATTTTTTTTAGAAAAATACATCGTCAAGAATTAAATTTGGTTTGTTCTTACACAATTCCTAGAAAAATATTAAATGAATGTTAAATATTTAATTTACTATATAATATATATATAATAAAAATAAATCACCAATATTGAATTATTTAATTTATTAAAATTAAAATACATTATGCACATAACAACAGTTTTGCTAAAAAATATCTATTTTATTTAAAGTAATTTTTTTATTTATATTTAATTGATGAAAAAATAATTATTTTATAAAAAATTAACTATAAATTTTAATAATTCTTTATCCTTATTCATGACCTCCTATCCAGTGACTAGGTTATAAAAATATTTTAATAGTATTTCGTTGTTCATTTAGACTTGACATTCCGTGTAATGAAAGAAATCAAGAAAACCAATTTATTTAAAGATAAATATATTCTTAAAATACAATGGTGTTACACTCCACACCCTAGATTTAAAATATGAATCATGATTGTATATTATTACCTTTAGAACCCTGTTAATACATATCATTTCCTCAAGACACTTCATCAATAAAATATCCATGGAGATCGATTCTTTAATGCCTAAAATTGAATTGAAATTTCAAAAGAATACAAGATCCCCCATATATCATCACATGCACCCTAATCTTGTTATAGATTGGTGAATAATTCCATTGATATGTCCTCCCAATTCTACAAGGGAATATCAAGCTACTAAAGCAATCCATCAGGAACACATTTCTCTGCCTTCAGTCTATGAAACACCAAACATCGGGACATGAAATCTACAATATATATTTTAAACCCAGCTCACCAAAAAGAAACACATAAAAAATGATACATCATAATCACACCAAGATATTCCACAAAATAAGAACTTTGTAACTCCTAGAGAATTAATGAAAAAGACAATATTTTCATATATTTCAGATTAATATGCATATCTGTATTTCCACCATTTCGATTAATTATTATTTTAATAATATATTTATCATTTTTAATAATAATATGGAATTTTATTGTCAAATTATTAAAACACGATTTTTGATTATTTATTTCATCTATGTATTTTTTAGGATAAATTATAAACATAATATTCAATAATATGATGATATTATAGGAGTTTTTAAGTTAATTTTGAAATCCAAGATTTGATTTCAAAACTGTTAGAACATATTTGATGAATTTTTTGAAACAATGTTCTGGAAAAAGAAATATGGCTTAGTAAATCATCTTATGATACCTAAACAAATGATTTTGTGAGCTCATGTGATATTTCATATATGTGTGATATTATCATACATATAAATCATTTAGGATGATTGAAATATAAATATATTTTTTAGAAGACAAATCATGTCTGTTGAATTTGAAAAAGTCAAAATTCATATGGCATAAGAAATTCAAATAAGCCTTTAGATATTTTTTCCAACACATATGAGATTGTTGGAGTCGAAATTTTTTGAAAGGGAAACATCATACACATAAGACATTTTCTATACCCATATGATATTTTTAAATCATGTATGTCAATTAATATATGATTTAGATATTTTAGTGAGGAATAAAATCATAGTTCGTTGAAATGGAAAGGGTAAAATCATATATAAAGCACATTTGGCTACACATATGACATTCAAGTAGGCCATATGATATTTAAGGATTCCATAATATTTTAAAAGAAAAATTATTATTTATAGGAAATTTTTTATTCCCATATGAAATTTCATAGTTGTTTAGATAATTCTACTATATGTAAGAGAATTTGGTTGTGTATAGGATATTTTATATTATGAAATACTTGGAATTTTCAGAAGGAGAAAAAAGATACAAAATTGGTCATTGAAACACCATTTATTAAAAATCATGATTTGTTATGAAAATAAAAATCAAGGATTTTTGGTTCCACATTATCATTCATGAATCCTCTCAGAGGATTATATGTGAAATAAAAATGAAAATTATTTTGATTAAAAAACTAAGGGAGCTATAGATTTTCAGGAGGACTAGATAAATTTTAGATTTGAATTTCTGAGGAAGAAGAAAATTTTTTAAATATTAATATAAGAAAATATAGAATAAGTTTAAAAAATATAAAGGATAAAGAAGTTTCAAATCCATAAAAGGAACATGAAGCTAAAGCTAGAGGAGTTCTATAGACTAAGCTTAGGTTAATAACTAGAGAATCTGCTACTATTTCTATATTATATTTACATTTTATTTCACTATTTTCTTTGTTTCATAATGTATTCTTCACAATATTTTATTTATATTATGCTTACAATGAAGGGGTAAAATATGAGATATTAGGGAAGGAAAAGAAATCCGTTATAATTATGGAGTCTTACAGTTAGTGGTTAAAATTCTATATTGTTGATTGATTTCATTTTTCTGTGGTTGTTTTGAGGATTTTAATATAATTAATTTTTTTGTTCTAAACATGTTTATTATTTTATAATTGGGTTTATAATTTATATCCTTTCATATCCCTATGTATCTTGTCTCAAATGAACAATTTGAATTGGGTGGTGAGTGTCTATAAATTGCTGGTACATGTGTAGAGGTAATAATTTACTTCTTAATTTCCCCAAGAACACCAATAGTCCATTGGGTATTTAACAGATAGTTTAGGAGTGTTTTAATAACATTTTACATAAACAAAATGAGAGAATAACCAGGAAATAATCAATATTATATTAGTTTTCAAAATTACATTTAACTAAGTGTGATCAATGAAACAATTAGATAATGTTGTATATGTGTGTGTATATATATATATAAATAAATTAATAATAATAGAACTCTATTTTTTGTAAATACAATGGAATAATTTCAACTAGAAATATAACCATGTACCCATAATTTATTTACTGTCCACTTTGAATCATTTATTTCATTTCATAATTTCTTTTTAAAACATAATAATTTCATAACACCCCCATTTTTTACTTAAGGGACAACCAATTTTGAGAACTTATCTCTAAAGACAACCCGGTCTTACCAATGAGACTTTATTTATCTTAACGAATGATTAATTTTCTCTTAAACAATAATAGTTTTTATTGTCAAAACATAACATCATTACTAGGGAGGTAGTTTCTAAAATATTAATTTTAAAATTACATGAATAGAACCTCTTAAAAACTAATCATCTCTTTTGAACCTGAAATTGAATGAACCTCCCTAACTAGGATGAAGAATTTAAATTATCAACCAAAATTATTGGATGTTTCCTTGAAATACTAAATTGAAACTTCCAGTGTTCACATTAAGCCTTCCACTATGGAATAATCCCCAAATTAAACAATATAACACCCATGTTCCCCACAATTCATCAATAAAAATAATTATATTTCCATAAATATTTTTTAGAATGATTCTAAATTGAAAAAAAAGTATTGTAAAACCATTACTGAAGATTCATGGTCTTCTAGGTGAATACCCCCACTAAACACATAAAATAATTAATATTAGTTTTCTCATGTAGGAATCCCTATAGAGTAGATGAGGATTATGCCATAAATGGGGAATTCCCCTTTTCACTTCATGAATTTTTAATATAATGGTTGGGGAACTTACAAACAAGAAGCCTATTGATCAAGATGATCTATAATAATATTTTTTGAAAATATTATTTCCCACATCTCAGAGTATTAAATGTAAAGATATCCACTCCACTAGAAAATCATCAAGAAAAACTTTCTATGTGTATTGGAATATGTTTATGAATCCATGTGTATTTTCAACATCAATCCATCAAGGAGAACCACCGTCGAGCCTTCTTTTATTAAGGATTCATAAATAATGATAGTAATTTTATAGATTCATCATCTGAGAGATATATATTATATAAAATAATAGCTAAATCCAAGGAAATTATTGAAATAAATTATAGAAATACGCAATAATTTGGAGATAGAGGTACAAGCACAAGTGATATCCATGAGGTAAGAACTTTTGACCCATCCTCATAACACGAATCCATAAATTATGAGATAAACAACCTTATAATAAAAATGGATTTAGAGTATATCAGTAAACAATAATCACCTACCAATTTATGTGGTTTATGTTTATCTCTCACTCATTTTGTTGACCAGAGTGATGATGTACAAATCATTCACAATTGTGAAACAACATTTCAGTCAAGGAAATATCCACAAAAAATAATGGACATATAGATGAATAGCAAGTTCAATGTTGATTTGGATACCAAAATAATCAGGCATGAACACCTTTTCAAAACAAATACCAGAATCAAACACGCTTCCTGTTCCAAAAATAATAATCCCCATCATTTCAACAACCTTATAACCAACAAACCTACTAGCCACCCCATTTTTGGAAAATAAATATATGGGTCAGAATGTGACAGTTGTAAAACCTCCAATGAAGTAGAGACAATATATTGAAGTATATAATCTTAGGTAAGATTAAAGAGAGTTAAAAATAGATAATAGTTATTATAAAAATTTTACTAAAAAATATACAAACAATTTCATCCCAATAAGTCCCCAATACCAATTGAATGTGAATATGATGACCATATGAAGTGGTAAAACACTTTAATAACTAACCAAACCTAAACGTAAACCAAACAACCAAAAAATGAGGAGAAATAATATGGAAAGTCTACATAGAATAATGAAATCAATCCATGAGAAGAAGAGAGTAAAATATTAGAGAAGAAGGAAAATGAGGAGAAGGATGTAAGGAATATGAAAATATGATAAATGCCCATAAAATGATTCAAAGGGAAAATAAATATCTTTCAAACCCATTCACATAAAGAATGATATAATCCATTATGATTCAAGAGGACTCACTTAATAGATATATTCCAGAGACCATGATGAAAGTTGAGATCAATATTCCCCTTATATATGACCTTATGAAAATCTACATGTACTCTTTCTTCCTCAAGGATATTTTCACAAAAAAATATGATGCTTAAAGGTAATGAGAGAATAAATTTGGGAATATATGTTTCTTATTTGATTAAACCAACACATCATATAAAATTTCAATATCTATGGACATTTTTTTTCAATTTAACTATTGGTGACATGATTTTTCATGATACTTTATGAAACATAGGTGATTTGAATATTTTAATTCCCATTAGATTGTTTACATCGTTGTAAATAGGATAAGTAAATCCCACTAGTGTAGTGGTACAACGTATAAATAGATCCAATGATTTTCTTTCTGGAGTTTTTATAAGATGTGTTTGTTTGAGTTTATGACCTAATTTTCCTAATTAATTTATATATGCTAAACATAAATGAATATAGATCACCATCCCCTCACCTATAATTCTGGTTATACTCTTTTTGAATGCAACCAAGATAATTATCACTATTCAAAAATGAAACACTTACCATGGATTTTGGAGACAACACATTCCACTTCACCATTTTTGATTCCATGAGGCACACATTAGATGATCATTACATTCTTATACTTTCCCACTTTAAAGAATATAAACCAAGTGATAAATGAGGTGTTTTAATTAATTTTTAACTCTATAAAAATATTTAATGACTAAAAATTCCATATAGGAGGAAGATATACTAGAATCAAGAAAATTTACTCTCGTATTAAAGTAAGAGGTAAATTATGAATTCTTTGATAGACTTGAGAGTTTATTTAATAATAAAGAATCTAGAATGTCATATCTTGGGTAGTGAATACAAGATAAGGAAGTGGGGAACCAAAATTGAATTTCACCATCATAAAAACCCAATATCTGGAATGAAAACACTTTCCAAAAAATTTGTATTATGAGTGTAACATTACCGACAGGTATGTCACTATAACTGGTTCCCCAAGATGGGTTGTCACATGAACTTAAGAGCCCCTCCCCATATTATTGAGGTTGCTGACTAGAATCATGGGTATAAAGTGTAACATGGGGAGACTATATCCACTTATCAAAGTTAATCCATAGCAGAACCAACATAAATAGATAAAATAACCCTATAAACAGTAAATTGATAGAATGAAGAAAAACCAATAAGTAACCATGTACTCATTATGTAACAAAATATAGTGAATAATTTACATTCCAATTAGTCATACACGATGATCCACAACTAAAACTAAAAAAAAATTAAACTCGGACCTGAGTCCCAACCCGATCCTAACCTCCATGCTCCAAACCATCATCCCACGAACAATCAAACACCATATCCATGTCATGAACCTATACCTAAAATAAGTGACATATTCTCAGGTGTCCAAGTGACATGGAGGCCTGATCAGGGTCTGAGTACAACTCAGTAGGCCACCACCAATGGTGGCTAATAAATAGATAGTTTGTAAAAATGTGTATGCAAGAAATAAGTACAATAGATAAACAAGTAATAAGGGAAACATTTACTTGATTATATAATACCCCTTAAATCACAAGTTTCTATAGAACTGACCGATAAACAAAACTAACTCAGATCACTTTGATGTTCTAATTAATGAAACAAATGATGGAATACACATTTAAGCACAGCTGATTTAACGAATCATAACCCATTGCATACCCAATAGCTACAATGTCCAATTAGTCCGTTTTTTCATTATTTTCACTTCATCACTTATGATATCTTCATTAATAAATTAATCTTCATCTCATGTTTCATGGGATTAGGAATTTACATAAATTATATAATGTATTAAGCTAGTCAATTACAATGAATAAGGGAATAAACCAAGTCCCTTTCTCCCAAGGGATAAACACATCACAACAACACATTATCCTCACCTCAAGGCCTCAATCTAGGTGGATGAAACCATTATAGTCATATATCCTATGTCCCATTCCCTATCATTTTCATTTTGGGGTGGAATTTAGGACCTCATTATAACATGACACGTGGGAATAGAACTTCAAGTCAATACACCACACTACTAATTCATGTTCAAATGCATGTTTATCCATTCACTACCAATATACCATATCACAATACAACTCTACCAACAAAAATTTCAATCATATTCCACAATATCCATCATGGGAATAAATATTTTTAAATAACCCATTAACACATTTCCATTTACATTACATTACCATTTAGCCTGATTTACATTTCTTATTCCTAAATCATTAAGAATATTCACTAATTAACATACATTAACCCATTAAACTTATTCAACCATTAGGTATGTTAACTCACTTTTTATTTTTTGGGAATAAATCACAATCTATTGGGAATATTCACAATATTCCCAATTAATCCATTTACATATCATTATAAATGCCCCTTATACTATATCATCAACTAAGCCCATTCATCAATTAGTTCATTTCATAATCATAATAATCTACCAACATATATGTTAAGGATTGTATGTCCCTAACCCTTACATTACTTCAAATATAATGGACTTATTATAAATTTATAAAATATAATTTCTTAAGAAACACATTTCGAAATACTCATTTAAATCATCATGAAACCACCCTTTAAAACATGGGTCTTCCCCTTTAAAAAATGAAATCATTCCCCAAGGATTTTATTTCCATTTTCAGCCAATAAAGACAACTATTAAACGTTTTTTACAAAAAAAGAACATATCCCTTATTCCAAAACTCATTTATATCCCTTTATAAAACCCAATTTTTTAATTAAATTGAGTTCAACACCTCTCTTAGAAACACATCTTATTTTTAAACATCATTTTCATCCTTACATGAAAAATCGGGTCAAATCCCCAAACATACCATCAAAACCATTTCAAACCCATTTAAATAATGTTAAAAATACAACTTATAATAGATATCTTGACCCATTTATCCTTACACACATACCAAATAGATTTTAATACCTAGTGTCTCCCAAAAATATCCCTATCTCAAGGTATTCCATTTTTTTGCACCATTTATAAGGGATCTGCCAATATCATGGGTTGTCCAAGGTTTGGTCGCCATTACCAACAAACCCAATGGGGACATTGAAGAGGGTTTCACCTCAATATAAAGTCCAAGACACTTTATATAACAAAATAAAATGAAAATAATCAAATAACATGATTTAAAAACCACATACAGATATATAACATCATGACTATGGGAGAAATCATATATACCACCTACCTCATGTCTGTTGATGAACACTTGCTTAATCTATACCCTTGATTCAAAATAAAACACCCAATAAAACCACAACCTATAATATTTATTAAAAGTGGAGGTTTTAGGAATTCTAAATAATATGGGAGATTCCACAATCCTTAATTCGAAATATAGAGAAAAGTGGAGTGTTGGAGTCCCCAGGATATTCGATTCATACCCAAATGCGCTCCAAATGCCCAATAATCAAAGGAGAATCTTCCATGGAGGGAGAGGGGGATATTGGTTAATCACATAGGGTATAGGGTGAAATATGGGAGGAAATATATAGAGGGGATCTAAAAATCCCAAGATGGGAAAACTGTAAAATTTTCAACTTTTAAAAGGGTGCACGATTTACCCGCACCTTTTCCAACACGTGTGCAAACTAGGAATAAGACACTGTTAAATGGAATTTGGGTTGCACGGTTACCTCAAGATACCCAAACAGTTTTCCAAACTGTGTGTTAACAATGTGCAGGCCCTTTTTCTAAAATGGCCACCAAGTTGTATGGTTTCCTGGGCCAGGTACACGATTTACACTAAACGTGCGCCAACCATGTGTTATGCACTGTCTGACAACTTCCGTCACATTTTTCAGTCCCGCACCGTTGAAATACTTCAGAAACTCTTAAAGTACTATAGAAACACTTTCTTAACTATAAAATAAAGTTTAACATTAAAACATTTACAAGGATTCACCTTCATGAATAATCGAGATCTTAAAATCACACCACCATATAATGCCTCGTCCTCGAGCCGCACATCCAAGCATTTCCAGACCCACAAGAACAAAAATGTAAGACCATGGACACACCGATCAACCTTCACATTCTAAGTTTTCCCTTGATCTCAATTATTCCATGAGAATTCTTTGACCAAGGAAATATTCCAACCCTGATTACATTTCTCTAACCATGTTTCACAGTCACATACTGATTTTTTCATGAGGATACATATACCTCAATTATTTATTACCAACACCAAGCATAAGAGAAAGGTCCAATTAATTCCACTAAACCACCGTATGAAATGATAACGACTAGGTACTATATTACCCTATAAGGAAAAAATGGAACACTCATAGTCCGATCCACTTAACATACCATGGCCCAAACCGAGTGGCGCCATCACACATGGATTCCTTCTAACTCTACTAAAAAATAGGCATTTTTTAGCACTAGCATTTATCAGTACTAAAAAATGTGCTCATAAAGTTCATCTTTATCAAGACTTTATTTTAGTACTGATAAAGGGAACCTTTTATCAACACTTTATTTTTAGCAATGAAAAAGGTCCAGAATAAAATGAAATAATTAAAAAATAATAATAATAAAATGAATAATTTTATTAATTAAATAATTATTGTTAAAAATGAATAAATTTAAGGTAAATATATATAAATTTTAAAAATTAATAACTAGTATATATTAAATATATAGATATGTAAAATCAATAAAGTGAAATACTAAAATATATAAAAATTAAAAATGTGTAAGTTATGAATAATATTAAACATTTTAATAATTAAATATCTATCAAAAAAATGAATAAATTAAAAATAAATATATAGATTATAAAAATTAATAATTTTTATATGTTAAATATAGGTAGATAAAATGAATAAATTGTAATAATTAAATAAAAAATTAAAAATGAATAAATTACAAAATTATTTAAAAAATTATTCATGAAAAATTAATTAATAAAAACAAAAAACTATAATATATATATAAATGTTAATTATAAATAGTAATAAATAATATATGTTAAATAATATATATATATATATAATAAAATGCAATAATTAAAAACATATTAATATCTTATTCATTTTTAATGTTGTTTCATTTTTTAATTTAACATATATCAAACTTCGTCTGTTACATTGATTTCACACAGATATATATATATATATATGTAATTAATTAATTTTTATATACAACACACACATAAATATATTTACGCAATTAATGAAATCTTATATAGAAACACATACACCTAATATTTTAATAATTTATTCAAATTTTCGTATATTTTAGAATTTCATTATAACATGACACAGTTAATATAATATGATTTTAATTGGCCAATTTTCTTAATTTGTTTTAATACAGTTACAGTTAGTGTATTATTTACTAATTTTTTAATTTTTTTAATTTTGAATTTTATTTTTAAATATGATCATTTTCTATTGTATATTTATATATACTATGTTTTAATATTTTCAATATGTATTCATCATTGCTTCGATATATATTAATATATATCTATATTTTTTTAATAATTTATATTTAATTAATAAATATTATCATTTTTTCAATATTCTTAATGTGTACTCCTTTTGAATTATTCAATTTCACTTATTTTAAAAATTCATGTATTTAAGATTATATATACACTAATAATGTTAAAAATATATTGGTAAATAAATATTTTTAAATAAATATATTTATAAATGTATATTTACTTTGTTTAAAAATTTAAAATTTTATAATTATTATAAACAAATAAATTTTAAATTTTAATTAAGTATTTATATATTTATAAATAAATTATAATATATATTTAAATAATTATTAAATTATAAAAATTTATTTAAAAAATTATAATTATAAATCTTTTATCAGCACTAATGTTTCAGTATTGATAAAGGTTCATTTTATTAACTCTTTTCTAGCACTGATACAGATTGATCATTATCAGCTCTAAAAATTAGATGTTAAAAGAAATATTTATCAATGCTAAAATGTTAGCACTGATAAATATGTCTTTTATCAGTGAACTTTTAGCACTGATAAATCTATATCTTTATTAGCGCTAAAATAACACTGATAAATATTCCTTTTGTCAGCGCATATAAATTTTTCACTGGTAAATTGGATCCTTATCAGCGATTTTTTGAAATCACTATTTATAGTGTCTCATAAAGGGTGTAATTTTGGCCCAGCTAGGCTCAGCCCATCCCAGACAGGGTCGGGCCGAGTTGGGCCTGACATGAAAAAAAACGGGCCACTGGATACTATTTGGGTCGGTTTGGGCAGGCCCAAACATCCCCATGAGGCGGCCCGAGCCTGACCTCGGGCCGACCCAACCATCGGTTCGGGCCTGGTTTTTTTGGTCTATGCCGGACTTTTTTGAGTCGGGTTATGGTGGGCCTTTATTATTTTTAAAATGATTGTTTTTTAAAACTTTTTTTAAACATTTAAATTAAAAAAATATTAACAGTTATTTTAAAAAAATACATTTATTTTTAAACAGATGTTTTTTGTAAAAATGTTTATTTTATTTTTTATTAACATTTTACAATGGGTGGATATGTTTTTTTGTCTAAATTGATTTATATATTGTAAATTTATATATATATTATTTTCAAATTGTAAAAAAATTAATGAGGGGTTTTGGGGGGTGCGCAGCAGTGGGTGAGATCCTTGTTATTTAAATGTATTTTTAAGATTTTTTAAAACATTTTTTTACATTTAATTTTTTTAACTTATTTTTAATTTTTTAAGCCTTTGTTAAATTTTTTTATTTCAAATTTTTTATTTAAACCATTTTCTAACATCTGTTTGAAACATTTTTTTACATTTTTAATGATTAATTTAAAAGAATTTTTAATTTTTTTTAAATTCATGCTATTTATAATTATTTTATTAAAACACTTAACATTTTTCATATTTTAATGTAAAAAGTATTTTTTAAGTATTTGTTTTAAAAATATTAATTTTAGTGATTGTTTTAAAAATAAAATTTAAACATTTATTTAAAATATTTTTATTTAAAGATTTTTTTAAACTATTTTTTAACACTTATTTAAAATGTTTTTACATTTATTTTAGACATTTAATTTAAAACCTTTTTTTAATGGAATTTTTTTACATTTTTTTAAACATTTATCATGTGTTATGTAAAAACCTTTTTTTATTAACATTTTATAGTGGGTGGATTTGTTATTTTTTCTAAATAGATTTATATATGTCTATGAATTTATATGTACTGTGTGTAAATTGAAAAAAATAATAATAATTAGGGATTTCAGGGTGTGCAGTAGTGGGTAGTGGGTTTAAAGTGTTGTTATTTAAATGTTTTTTTATCATTTGTTTATAATTTTTTTAAATTAATTTTTTTAACTTATTTAGGAAAATTATTTTTAAGCATTTTTTTAATTTAAAACATTTTTTAAATGATTTTTAATTTTTTTTGCAGGGTAGGCCCATACTGGCCCGATCCTATTCGGACCGAGTTAAAATTATAGCCTTAGGGGGTGCGCAGTAGTGGATGAGTTAATTTTTTTCTAAATAGATTTATATATGTATATATAGCATATATAATTTATGCAAGTTTCATCGTATTTAAAAAATAATAATGAGGTTGGGGTGTAAGAACATCATTGGGTGAGTATTTATTTTTTGTTAATATATAATAAGTTATTATATATATATATATATATAAATGTGAGAAAATTGTAAAAAAATAATTAGGGGTTGGGGGTGCGTAGTGGGGGGTAATTTTTTTTCAAAATAGATTTATATATAATATATGAAGTTTAAACATATTTAAAAAAAATTAATGAGGTTGGGGGATGTGCCTGAACATCATTAGGTGAGTGTGTTATTTTTTTGTAAATATAAAATAAGTTATTATATATATATATAATATTAAATCATTGATACACACATATATATATATTATTAATGAATTTTTAAAAGCCACGCTTAATTGATATATATTATTAGTAGCTATATATATATTATTAATGGCTTTGTTTATATATATATTATCATATCATTTATATATATATTATTAATGGATTTGTTTATATATATATAATATGCAAGTTTCATCAGATTTAAAAAAATAATGAGGTCGGGGAGTGTGCGTGAACATCATTGGGTGAGTGTGTCATTTTTTAATATATAATAAGTTATTATATATATAATGTTACATTATTGATATATATATGTAATATGAGAAAATTATAAAAATAATAATTAGGGGTTGGGGGTGCACTGCAGTGGGTGGTTAATTTTTTTTCTAAATAGATTTATAAATTTATATTATATATAATATATGAAAGTTGCAACATACTTAAAAAAATGAATGAGGTTGCGGGACGTGCACGAACATCATTAAGTGACTGTGTTATTTTTTTATTAATATACAACAAGTTATTATATATATATATATTATTAAATCATGGATATATATATATATATTAATATCTTTGTTTATATATATATTATATTATATCATTTATATATATATATATTATTAATGGATTTTTAAAAGACTCACTTAATTGATATATATTATTAATGGATTTGTTTATATATATACATTATTATTATATATATATAATTATATATTGTTGTATATATATATACACACACACATTTTAATTATATGTATATATATACACACTATAAAATATATAATATATTTTATATATATTATATATTATTTTTTGTTAATATATAATGATATATATATATATATATTCTGGTGATAGTATAACAAGCACACCGCTTGGACCAATTGGTTCAGGCGTAGCCTTAGAAGATTGAGGTTGGGGGATTGAATCTCCCTACCAGCAGTTTCCCGTAAAAAAAATTTACAGCAGTTGGGCTTCGCATGGGCCAGCGGGCTGGGCATCGCACGGGCCAGCAGACAGGACATCGCACGGGCCAGCAGATAGGGCATCGCATGGGCCAGCAGGCTGGGCTTTTTCGGTCTGGCCCGGCTTGGCCCGCGTGCCTTCTTGGATAGGCCCAGGCCCGACCTGATGAACCTACGACCCGAGCCTAGCCTGGCCCGACGCGGGCTTTGCAGGGCCGGACTGCTCGGGCTTCCAGGCCTTTCAGACTTTCGGGCTGCTGGGCCAAAATTGCACCCTTATGTCTCATATCTATTTATAAAACCCTAACCACGACTCAATCACTCATGATTTTAAATCTATTATGGAGCTTCGTTGCTATCAACGCAACTCTTCTATATCCCCCTTGGACGAATCAAGGCTAGAATCTAATGCTTGTTAGTTTCTACTTTTCCTCTATCATTGTTTGATTTTTTGGGTTTTTCATTTCTCATTTTTGTGCTATTATAAAACATGATGAACCCTACATATCATAAGTATCTCTCTATCTCACTTAACTATACCTATTCTACTCTAACCCTACTCTGAGGACTCATTCTACCTTCATATGAGACCACTGAAAATGCTGCTCTATCATTTGTTGCAACTGATTGTAATGTTTATGATGTTTGAATTATATAATTTCTTGTTACTTTTTACAAAGTGTGGTTTGTCATTTTTTGAATCTTTTTTTCACAGTATTAAAAGTACATAAATATGAAAAAAATGTTTTACATTATATGGGAATAATTTTAGAGGGAATGTTATTTTATATGAATAAAATAAAGTGGGTTCATATGCATATTATTTAAATGTGAATGGGTTAATATAATTTAGGGATCTAACATTTAAATTTTATAGTTTATATTGATTAACATTATAAATATGGTATATAGATACAATTTAATAAGTAAACAACTATTTAAATTTTAATTGAAATCAAAATAAGCATACTTTTTCAGTTTTTATTTCATCCAAACTCAATATTTTTGATGTATTGTCAAGAAAAATCATGTTAATAATTGGTTTATAGGTTCTGATTATTAATAATTTTACTGAAAAATATATTCACTAAAACATTACAGTTATGACATATGGTGAGAGTCGTGCAGGGGTTATGGCTTAGGAGGGCAGTTTAAAGGGGGGTCTTCCATTGTGATGGGTTGTTTTTGTCAGGTTTCTTCAGGTAATGTGGAGGGTCGGGGGACAGAGGGTGAAAGTGTGCTGGGTAGTTCGGGGTGCGGGGAGGAAGGCGAGGAGGTCTCCTCTCCTGGATCCTTCTTTACTTCTTCAGGTGATCCAGTTTACATTCCTGGGGTGTGCACCAGATCTATGAAGAAGAGGCGGGAAAATAGGGGTAGGTCCTTCTCCCCGGTGCGGATGTCCACGTCGCCTGGGGGCAATACCAGGCTACCTTTGGTTTAATGTTGCCATTTTTTTATAGAACTCTTGAGGGATCAGAGCTAGGGTGAAAACTGACTTCATCGCCTCGGAGTCTCAAAAACAAAAAGTAAAAGTGGTGGTGGTTTTCGAGCACAAGAAGAAAGTCACCAAGACTCATGAGTTCACCCGTAAGATAAATATGCATGTGGCCATGCATGGGTATCCGGTTAACAACCACATTTGGATTTTCAATAAGTGAGGTGTTACAGTGGACCTAGTTCAGGTTGGAGACAAACATTTTATGTCTGATGTTATTAATATTTTCATGACTTATTATATACTCCCTTTACTTATTTTATATGAAATGTGCATAATTTGGGTGAAATATTAATGTTTTAATATTAAGTATAATTTTTGAGCATTTTTAGAAGTAGTCCAATTGAGTCAGTTTAATGTTTTAATACTAAATATCACTATACTGATCCAAATTGTGTTTTTAGTGTTTTGTAGGATTCTCCTTTAAATATATAACATTTCATTAGAAGGTACCATGATCCAATTCTGTCATTTGAAGGGTCATATGGTCCTCACAAACAAGACCAAAGAATCTGTGAACAAAATGGACCAGCCTTGAAGATTGATTTACTGGGCTCAATCCAGAAGTCCAAAAACATTAACTCTCCACACTAATTCGGGGGACACTACATGTAATCTTGGATAAAAATTTCAAGGCCCAAATCTAAGTACAAGGGGCCCAAATGAAGTTTTTAAGTCCAGCCCACCATTCTGGCTGATAATTAAAATCAGTATAGTATGAATGACATATCTCATGATGTAAGCATCAAATAGAGATGATATTTTTTATTGTGAAAGAGGGTATATAGGTGGCAGACTTTCTTGAATAACCCATTCGTATTTGAAGGCATATTCATATTCAAAAACCCTTTTACATTCTGGACTTCAAAAAGACTGGATTGAAATGGGCAGTTTTACGTTGTTTAGTCAACTGGCCATAACTTTTGATCCTTAAGTCCAACTGACTCCAAAGTTTGAGAGTAGTCGGCCAACGTTATTATATAAAACTTTGAAGAAGGATATTGCTCGATATTCTGTTGTCTTGATGTCCATATCTACGATAAAAGTGGAGGGGTATGTCTGGAATGTAAACAGTCCACCACCTTGGGCTATAAATACATCCTCTCCTCTCCTTTCAAAAGGGTTGGCATTTCAGAAGAGAGGAGAATATATTGGCATGACCAAAGCCTTGAAAAAGTCTTGGGAGGATCTTCCATACTCACGTTTTCACTTGATAGACCTTTCCTCCTCTCTTTGTTTTCACTTAATTTCGTGTTCTTCGTTTTTGTAATTTTGTAAGTCTCTTTCTTTGTAATTCTGTTTTAATGCAAGTTACTTCTTCAATATCTTTTATTCTAATCAACCTTATGTAGTTTAATATTTATGTTCTTAAAATAGTTTAAATTCAGTTCAATACCCTTCCCTTCTTTAGCCTCCTCATTCAATCAAAAGTTTATTTTTAATTATCATCATTGTTCGTGTGTGTGTGTCGACGTACCACTCTTTTCTTATCCCTTTCTTTTTCTTCTCTTATTAATTTATAATCATAATCATTATAACCAGATTACTAAACACCCAAATAGTTGAGTAAATATCTCATTGGGGTGAGTTATAATTTAGGTATGTCAAGTGATTGAGAGCTTCTTCTCGATTAATATTCTTTGAATTAACATTGTGTATGTTGGACTTAACATGTCATAGATTAATGACTTGTTTTGTTTAACATGTGGTTTCAATGAATTATTGGAACCATAAATACACCACCATAAATAATATCTGATTGATATTATAACCTTAAGTTAAGTTAAGGCTTGGTTTAAAGCCTTAACACTTAGGAATTCTAATCAACATCATCTTGTGACATGGGTGTTAATTTAAATGCAATATAAAGCAAAGCTCAAGGATATCACAAGCTTAACTAACCTAATGATGAACTCACCCCAATCATTATCAATTTGTTAAATCAATCATAATCAATTAGTCATTTCAATTAAGCTCTGCAAACAAACCCCCAATCAGAATACAATCAACTAAAAACAATCGACTATTACGAAGTACCATCGCTGAGGATTTGACCCGAGTGCTGCTATACACATTAGTAGAGAAACGAAACCTTGACCGGTTGATAGGCGACAATCGGCCACGTGTTTCAAATGGTGTCGTTGCCAGGTATGGTGCTTTAAGTAGTCATTAGTTTCAAGTTATTGTCAGAAAAACAAAAAAAACAAAATTTTAAAAAAAATTGAAAAAAAAATCACAAAGAAAAACTCGTCTTCTCATAAAAATCATAAACTGAAAAAAAAATACAAAGAAAACCCCGTATTCCTCTTTCTTCCAAAATCTCTCTGAATTCCCCGTAGCCTTCCAAACAATCCCTTGGATTTTTTTGACCCTGAAATTGAGCGAACACTTCGCCAACTTAGGAGGAACATAAGAGATAATCAAATAATTCAAGAACCAGTCCTTGTCCAACCAGTTGAATTAGATATGGCCAATCCTAGGGAACAAACACTTAAAGAACTCGCTGCCCCTGATATGAATTACCAACCTCTTGGTATTCAATATCCAAATATAGAGGCTGACTTTGAACTCAAATCAGGTTTGATTCATCTTCTCCTTCATTTACATGGGCTAGCCGGTGAGGATCCACATCTTCACCTTAAAGAGTTCCAAGTAGTGTGCTCTACCATGAAGCCTCAAGGGGTTTCTGAAGAACAAATCAAACTCCAATCATTCCCTTTCTCCCTAGCTGACACTGCAAATTCATGGCTCTACTACCTTTTTCCTGGTTCTATAACCACATGGAATGTCATGAAGTGACTATTCTTAGAGAAATTCTTTCCTGCTTCTCGTACTGCTTCTATCCGAAAGGAAATAAGTGGTATCCATCAATTCCCAAGTGAATCACTCCATGAGTACTGGGAGAGATTCAAAAAGCTTGTTGCAACATGCCCACACCACCAAATTTCTGACCAACTCTTGATCCAATACTTCTATGAGGGATTATTGGCTATGGAGAGAACTCTCATATATGTCGCAAGTAGCGGTGCTCTTGTTGATAAAACTCCTACAGCAGCAAAAAATATCATAAGTAATATGGCTGAAAACACGCAACAATTCCATACTCAAGAACATGATCAAGTCAAACAAGCCCAAGATAATCAATCAATTGAGCCGAACAAAATGACCGAGTGGATGAGTGAACTTACACGTCTTGTGCAACAACTAGCTGTGGCTACCAAATCCCCAACCTCGTCTTCTCCACAATCAATGTTTCCTGGACCTATCAAAAACTGTGGAATCTGCAACTCTCCATCTCATCCAACTGACACATGTCCACAACTTCAAGAGGATCAATCTGATTCATTTGGACCAATGGAGCTCAATGCAGCATATGCTCAGTGGAACACCAATCCTCAACTATCAGGTCAGTTTGTTAGAAACTTCAACCAACCTCACTCTGAGCTCTTCTCTTCTTCATATAACCAAGGCCTGAGGTATGGTAATCACGTCTCTCATCCCCCTCAATTCCCTCCTCAAAACCCAAACCAGTTTCAATACAGTCAAGGTGTTGGTAACTTCCAACAACCTTACCCTTTTTTCCCTCAACCTCAAAGGATCAATCCTCCTATTCCTCCTCCTGAATTCTACTATCCTAGTGAGCCTTCCCAATTCCGAAACCAATTCAATCGATTTCCCAAGAACCAAAATCAAGGCAATCCCAATCCGGGACAAGCCTCTTCTTCCAAGAAACCATGGGAAAGTGTTGTGGAAGATCTTGCCTCCTTCACCCGTTCAAGCCTCAAGAACATTGAAACCCAAATTGGTCAACTTGCATCCCACCTTAGTCAGCAGCAACCATCCAATTCTTCCCAACTACCAGCTCAACCATTACCCAACCCCATGGGTAATGTAAGTGCAATTTCACTTAGATCAGGAAAGCAACTTGTTGTGCCTCAAGATAAGTCCTCCAACCCTCCTTTGAATGTTGACCTAGAAAACGAAAATAAAAAGAAACTTGACAAGAAACCTGAAACCATTGCCTCACCTCCTTCCATTCCACTTAGGAATCCAATTCCTTTTCCTCAAGCTGTTTCTAAACCAAGGAAGTCCTTTGAACATGATCCTGAAATGCTCGACATTTTTATACATGTTGAAGTCAACATTACCCTCTTAGATTCCATAAAACAAATTCCTAAGTATGCCAAGTTTCTTAAGGAATTGTGCACCCACAAGAGGCAAATTAGGACCTTTGAAAAATTTTCCACCCAGCAGTCTATTCCCATAAAGTGCAAAGATCGAGGGACCTTTACGGTTCCATGCGAAATTGGATGTTCTAATTTTGATGATTCACTCATAGACCTAGGAGCCTCAATTAATGTCATGCCCAAATATATCTTCTCCAACATTGGTCCAGGTCCCTTGCACCCAACGGGTGTTGTCATTCAGTTAGCCAATCGAAGCACAGCCAGTCCTGAGGGAATAATTAAGGATGTCCTTGTCCGAGTCAATGATCTTATCTTTCCTACTGATTTCTATGTCCTTGACATGGAAGGTGAGAGAAACTATTCTCGATCTCCCTTAATTCTAGGAAGACCCTTCCTCATGAAATCTAAAACCAAAATTGATGTCCATGCTGGCATCTTATCCATGGAATTTGGTGACCAACTGTTCAAGTTCAACATTTTCCAAGCCATGCGATACCCATCTGAGGATCACTCTGCATTCTCAATCCATGCTTCTGAGGACACTTCTAAGAGTCAATCAAACCCCAATCCACCATGTTCTTTATGTTCTAATGACAAAGGATCTTGTGAAATCTGAACCACTATTAACAAAGTCATAAATGGTGAAATTTATGTTGACATTACAAATGCAAACTCCATTGATCTAAAGGATCTTGAAAACTCTTTGGAATCTCATCTCACCTCTGACCTCCAATGCTCCAACATGGATTCTAATAATGAAAATGAACTAGAATGCTCATTTGTTGATTAAAATCTAATTATCCCACATTTATCATTTCCTATCCAGGATTCTGAAAATTCTGTTATATGTGAGGTTAACCCCAAACCAATTTGTTTACATTGTCCTGATGGGAGAGAAGGTTGTGAAATTTTTCCCTAATTAATAAAGTGATCACTGGTGAGGTTGAAATTGTCAATTATTTGGCGAACAACATTGACATAAAGGAAATTGAAAATTTTATTAAGTATTATGAATCCACTGATCCTCATTACTCTACATCGGTAAGTGATGAAATAAATTAGTCAAAAACAATTGGGATCTCATACTGTGGTTCTGTGTTATCTGATCCTTACAAAAATGAACCATCAGAATTGAGCCATCTTCCTAAATTTCCAAGCATAGAAAACCAGAACTTTGTGGATAACATCATTCCTCATATTGAAGACCAAAGAGAGGATAGTCATATTTTCTTTCCACCCACATTGAATTGCAAGCACACCAACTAGGATGTGAAGAAATTATCCAATGAATCATCAGGCCTCCCAGAGGAGAAGTTTTTCTGGAAGCACACTAGAGTTGAGAAAATAAGATGGCCACTGTCAGACTATGGGTAGTCCACTGCAACTGTCTAGATGTAGACAAATAAATGCAGCACTTCTTGGGAGGCAACCCATGTTTTCTTTTAATTTTATGAAATTTTAATTTCTTTTTAGTTTTTCATTATATGAATAATGAATTTTCTTTTTCAGGTAACTTCCCACAATCCTGGATCATCATCAACTTCCACTGGCAACCCACCACCAGATAGAGATGGCGACCCGCCAAATCCAAACCAGGGGGCACCTCTTTACCTTTAACTCTCTCTCTATCTCTTCATCTCTCTACCTCTTTCTTCTTCTTCTTCTCTCCTCCATTTTTTTACCACTTTTTTTTTCATACCCTTTTTCTTCTTTCTTGTGAGGGTGTTTATTTTTAAAAAAAAACCTTAAAAACTAAAAAAAACCAAAAAACACAATCACTTACAAAAATAAAAAAAAAGAGTCATGCTTACTCACCATCAAGTTTTGAAATTTTGTCCAACCATTTTGGGGAGTTAACAGACATGTTTTCATCTCAAAAATTTTGTATTTTCATCATGACTTTGGATAAAGAATTTTGTGTCAAAATTAACAAATTTTGAATGCTCAATTTTTGATTTGGAAAATGCTTTTCCCAAACAGTGAGAACAAACATTTCCTTTCATGCCAAGTCCACCTATGGCCATCTTTTCAAAATGTGTGTTTTCACCCCCATTTGTGAGTCTTGAGTTTGTGGACCTTCCAGCTGAATTTCCTACTTTAGTGTGCATTAATATGATAGAGGCATTTTCTGAACCACAAGAGAATCACAATATCCAAATAGCCTCCCATTTCCCTTACATTAATCCTCTTTTTGAAAGCCCCTTCAAGACTATGAAAACCTTTTCTTTGATAGCCACATTACAATCTCAATACCTTATCCTACCCAATATCAACATGGATTTTCATTGCATATGTTTTTGAAATTTAAGTGTGGGGGGGAATGGATTTCATTTTTGGGTATCATTTCCTTACTTTCTGGTGTGTTATCATATGCTTGAGGGAAATCATCCATTTTAGTGTGGGGGTGAGGTTGTCATTCAGTGATATTTGGGAATGTATTGTATAAATGATATTGAAAAGTGTTCAGAAAAAATATTCAAAAAAATCAAAAAAAATTAAAAAAAATGGGTTGTGTCTTAGGTAGGTCAAAAATCACTCTTCCTCAACCTTTGATCTTGTTATAAATATTACAATTAGTGTCATGAGGAGATCAAACATGGGTTGGGTTATGAGTGTGAGATCTTTTCCAAGTTCAACTTTCGAAAAAACAAAGAAAAAAAGGAGAAGAAAAAAAAGAACACTTGCATTATATTCTTATTTGGAGAAGTTCCGTGTTTTGTAAATATTTCATCTTCTCGTTACCTTAATATTTTCTTCCTATATTGTGTATTTCTTCACACAATCATTCCCTTGTAAATATGTGTTTTCATTTCCTTCCATGTTTTATTTCAAAAAAAATGTGCACTGCTTTTTCTATGTTGGTATTTTAACCCTCTTATTCTCTCTCTTGAACATTATATTCCTACCATCCCATAGCCACAGAAAACCCCATTAAAAATTCCTCTTGATTCTTGTTCACTTTTGATAGGGATTTTAAGCTGAGAGCTCTTTTCAAACTCTAAGATTTTCACTTTTGGTTGGTGAAGGAGTGAACCTCCACAAATAAATTTTATCATCTTGAGAGGTGTGAGTTTTGAGTGTCCACATTTTCCATTTCTAAATTTGAGAATGAAAAAATGAATTATTTTTGAAACATTGTTTCTGTAAAAAATTGTGGTGGATTTCAAAATGGATGAGTGAAATAGTCTAAACCTCCCCTAATTGTAGAAAACAAAATTTTAATATTTGTTGGTGAGTAAAAATGATTTTGTCATGTTTTTATATTTGTTGCACATGAGGACATGCACAAAACTAAGTGTGTGGGATTTCATGTTATTAATATTTTAATGACTTATTCTATACTACCTTTACTTATTTTATATGAAATGTGCATAATTTGTGTGAAATATTAATGTTTTAATATTAAGTATAATTTTTGAGCATTTTTAGAAGTAGTCCAATTGAGTCAGTTTAATGTTTTAATACTAACTATCACTATACTGATCAAAATTGTGTGGTTCTTGTTTTTTAGGATTCTCAATTAAATATAAAACATTTCATTAGAAGGTACCATGAGACAATTCTTCCATTTGAAGGGTCATATGGTCCTCACAAACAAGACCAAAGAATCTGTGAACAAACTGGACCAGCATTGAATATTGATTTATTGGGATCAATCCAGAAGTACAAAAACATTAACTCTCCACCCTAATTCTGGGGACACTACATGTAATCTTGGATAAAAATTTCAAGGCCCAAATCTAAGTACAAGGGGCCCAAATGAAGTTTTGAAGTCCTGCCCACCATTCTGGATGAGAATTAAAATCACTATAGTATGCATGACATATCTCATGTTGTAAGAATCCAATAGAGCTGAGATTTTTCAGTGTGAAAGAGGAGATATAGGTGGCAGCCTTTGTTGAATAACCTATTCGGATTTGAAGGAATATTCATATTCAAAAGCCCTTTCACATTCTAGACTTCAAAAAGACTGGATTGAAATGGACAGTTTTACTTTGTTTAATCAACTGGACATAAATTTTGATCCGTAAGTCCAACCGACTCCAAATTTTGAGAGTAGTCGCCCAACGTTATTATCTAAAACTTTGAAGAAGGAGATTTCTCGATAGTCGGCTGTCTTTATGTCTATATCTGCGATCCAAGTGGAGGGGTATGTTTGGAATGTAAACAGTCCACTACCTTGGGCTATAAATACATCCTCTCCTCTCCTTTCAAAAGGGTTGGCATTTCAGAAGAGAGGAGAACATATTGGAATGACCAAGTCCTTGACAAATTCTTCGGAGGATCTTCCATACTCAAGTTTTCAATTGAGAGACCCTTCCTCCTCTCTTTGTTTTCACTTAATTTCGTGTTCTTCGTTTTTGTAATTTTGTAAGTCTCTTTATTTGTAATTCTATTTTAATGCAAGTTACTTCTTCAATATCTCTTATTCTCATCCACATTATATAGTTTAATATTTATGTTCTTAAAATATTTTAAATTTAGTTTAATCCCCTTCCCTTCTTTAGCTTCATAATTCAATCGAAAGTTCATTTTTAATTATCATCATTGTTCGTGTGTGTGTGTCGACGTACCACTCTTTTATTATCCCTTTATTTTTCTTCTCTTATTAATTTATAATCATAATCATTATAACTAGATTATTAAACACCCAAATGGATGATTAAATATCTCATTGGGGTGAGTTATAATTTAGGTATGTTAAGTGATTGAGAGCTTCTGCTCGATGAGTATTCTTTGAATTAATAGTGTGTATGTTGGACTTAACATGTCATAGATTAATGACTTGTTTTGTTTAACATGTGGTTTCCATGGATTATTGGAACCATAAATACACCACCATAAATAAGATCTGATTGAGATTATAACCTTAAGTTAAGTTAAGGCTTGGTTTAAAGCCTTAACACTTAGGAATTCTAATCAACATCATCTTGTGACATGGGTGTTAATTTAAATGCAATATAAAGCAAAGCTCAAGGATATCACAAGCTTAACTAACCTAATGATGAACTCACCCCAATCATTATCAATTTGTTAAATCAATCATAATAAATTAGTCATTTCAATTAAGCTCTGTAAACAAACCCCCAATCAGAATAAAATCAACTAAAATCAAACGACTATTTCAAAGTATCATCGTCGAGGATTCGACCCGAGTGCTGCTATACACATTAGTAGAGCACCGGAACCTTGACCGGTCGATAGGTGACAATCGGCCGCATGTTTCAATGTCGAATGTGACCTGAGATGGATATGAGTGTTTCTTGTCGGTTGTTTATGGAAGTTGAGATGCTCGTCGTAGGGAGGTGATGTGGTCGGAGCTCTCAGGGTTCGATCCAGGAGATATTTCATGGATGGTGGGAGGAGATTTTAACACGGTCTTGAGGCCTGAAGAGAAGATGGTGTGAGGATCCTTCCAGCATCATGCGAGTCTTTATTTTTCCCAATGCATGGAAGGGAAGGGGCTCTTGGACGTGGTTTTTTCGGGTGACCCCTTTACCTGGTGCAATAATCGCAGGGGGGGAGAGCCGGTGCTGGAGTAGCCTGGACATGTGTTTTGCAAAGTTGTGGTACATTGAGAGTTTCAATGATTTGAAGGTTCTTCATCTTACCCTGAGTATATCAGACCACTCGCCTCTTCTGCTCTCTTTTGGTAGAACAAAGGCACCCCAGGAATGCTTCAGGTTTTTCAACCAGTGGGTGAGTAACCCGGACTTCCACCGGGTGGTGCTGCAGGTCTGGTGTGCACCATCGAGGGGGTACTCTTGGGTGGATTTCCACTCAAAGTTGAGGAGGCTGAAACAGGCTCTGGCGGGGTGGGATAACTCCCTTCCTGTAAGGGATCGGGATATGGAGTCTATCAAACAGGACATCGAGTACATGGAAGCTAGTTTAGAGGGTTGCTGGGATGATGATGTGTTCGAAGAACTTTTGGCGAAGAAGGAGCTTTTGGCGATGATAGTGCTTTATCAAGAGTGTAGAGATAGGGAATGGTCCAGATCGAGGTGTCTTAGGGAAGGGAATAAGAACTCAGCATACTTTCATGCCTGCATCAGAGAGAGGTGGTAGGTTGTGAAGCCTAACTTGGCCATGGAGGACAGTTCCTTCTCAGACGACAGGGACGTGGTTAGGGGAATGGCCCTGGCTGATTTTAAATATTTCTTGGTAGGCCCAACCCATGGGTTTTTAGGGGGTACCCCTCTTGAGAGGCTCTATTTTGGGAGGTGATTTGAAACCTTGTGTCTGTGCAAGACAATGTTTTGATGGAAGGCGTTTTGAAGGAGGAGGAGGTATAGGCGGTCGTGTGGCACCTGAATCCAGATAGCGCTGCTGGGCTGGATGGTTTCCCCAGGGCTTTTTATAGAGGTTGCTGGGATATGGTTAAAGGGTACTTGGTTCTTGTGATTCAGTACTTTTTCCATGGGTGTGTCCTCCCTCGGATTTCGGCTATGACGTCGGTGGTTCTCCTATCGAAGTCCAATAATCCTTCTTCCCTAATCCACTACCAGTCGGTCAGTTTGTGTATCTTTTCCTACAAAATTTTGGAAGTTTTGATTAACATAAGGGTGTCCAGTTTTCTACCTCGGTGGGTGTCCCTGTAGAAACACGGGTTTGTGTATGAGAGGTCAATTTAGGGGGCCATGGTGATGTCCCAGGAGTTGATGGGGGACCTTAACCTGAAGACTAGAGGATCGAATGTGGAAATGAAGCTTGATATGAGTAAGGTGTATAACCGTATGGAATGGGGTTTCATTAACAGGGTTCTTGGGAAAATGGGCTTCTCCGTTTGGGCATGTGATATTATTTCCAGGTGTGTCATCTCACCGTGGTTGGGGGTGTCCTTCCTGGGGAGAACACATGGTTTTTTCAAGTTGGTTCATGTCTAGAGGCAAGGATACCCATTATCACTGAGCAACTTCATTCTGATGCAGGACACTCTCAATCGGTTACTGAATAGAGGATCAAGTAAGGGGTAAATTGTGCCTTTCTATAAAAGACATGGTAGCCAATCCATATCCCAATTAATGTACACAGATGATACCATCATTTTTATGAATTTCGGGGGGAGATCCATTCGAGCGGTCAATAAAATTCCGAAGGAGTACAACAAATAGAGTGGACAGATTGTGAGTAGGGAAAATAGTTGTTTTTTTATTGAAAACTCTTGTGGAGAGGGTAGGGTGGAATGGGTGAGCTCCGAGCTGGGCATGTGGAATGGGTCTCTCCCTATGGAGTACCTGGGTACCCCGGTTTCCTCTGGTAGGCTCCGGAAAATGGACTTTGATAAGGTGTTGAATAAGATGATGGTCCATATTCTAGACTGGAAAAACCACTTCTTATCTTTTGGGGGTCATATCGTGTTGGTGAATAGTGTGCTATCTGTTGTACCTGTGCATGAGATGGCGTTAAATAGAGTCCCCAAGGGGGTCATTCGGTCCATTGAGAGGGTGATCACCCATTTTATTTGGGATGCCTCATTGGAGGGGAAGCGACATTGGGTGTCGTGGGAGAAGATGGCTCGACCGATCAGCGAAGGAGGTATTGGCGTCATGAGCATGGAGGACATGTTGCATGGTTTATGCACAAATCTTGCATGGGAGATCATTGGGGGAGGTATGTTGTGGGGGAGGAGCATGGTGTAGAAGTATAAAGCTTCCTATGACTCCCTTCCTACCCGGGGTTCGTCTTTGTGGGCTGCGGTCTGCAACATTGTCTCGTCGCTTCTTTCTCACTCTCAATGGATTATCATAGAGGGGAAGATTCGTTTTCGAGAACATAACTGGGTAGGATTGGTGCTGGGTTACCCTGGGTGCTCGACCCCTTTGATCAATTTTATTTAGGCTAGCTCGTATCCCCTATTTTTCAGATCCATTCTAGATAATACACAGCATGAGGTTTTCGACTCGGTTGTGTTTATCCCCAATAAGGACAAGTGTGTGTACACCCCTTCGACAATGGGTAAGTTCAACCTCAAAGACTTCTGTAGGAACATTATGGCTTAGGGGCATCAGGAGCATGGGAAAAAGGGGTCGTGGAGGAAGATCATCCCCAAAAAACTTAACTTCCTGACTTGGTGAATCCAGAATAATGATATCCCTGCGGATGTGAGCATCAAAAGGCTGGGAATCAGTCTGGCCTCCTGTTTCTATTGTTGTTCTAGAAGGAGAGAGGAGAGTACGAATCATATTTTCTTTGAGGGGGTTTGGGAACGTATGTTGTGGAGTTCCTTTGGCATGCATACAGGTTATTCGTCTAATGCTGATAACTTGGAGTGGTTTATGGGGTAGTGGTTTCAGGGAAGCGAAGGTAACCCGAATATGGCTTATGCATGTGCCATTATTTACAATGCAGGCTACTGGGTACTTTGGCAGGCGAGGAACCGTGTAAGGTTCAAGGGAACAAAGTCTACAAGGAGGGCGGTGGTGGCGTGGATAAGTTGCATGTTGATTGACCTGGTGGACCTTGCGGATATTGGGATGGAGGTGTCCTCAATCCGGTTTTTACAGTCCCCTAGGCTAGTGGCAAAACAGAAGGTCTCCAAGGGGTAGGGGAGCTTGATTTGCTGGATCCCTCGAGAGGATGGTTACAAGTTAAATATTTACAGTTCTTGTTCTTTGTACATTATGCGTGGAGGTGGGGTTTTGTGGGACCACATGGGGAGTGTGGTGTTTGCCTTATCCGCTTTCTATGGGAGGGGAGTTCTGTTCAGGCGAAGGCTTTGGCATCCATCTCTGGGATGTACCTTTGTAATCATAGGTGCTTTGACATTGTGCAACAGGAAACTGGCTCGAAGATTGTGCATGATGCCTTGTATGGGCATTAAAACATGCCATGGATTATTACTTACATTTTTAGACAATGTAAGTCGCTCATGAACAACAATGTAAGGGTCAACCATACTTGGCGGGAAGGGAAAAAAGTGTCAGACTACTTGGCTTCTATCACAGTTCCCGGGGAACGAGTGTTTTGGTTTTATAATGTTACTCTTTTCAAGCCATAGGGGGTGAACTTGATTAGGGGAGATGCCCTTTGTTTACACTATTTTCGAACCCCATTGGTGGGGGTGTTGTTTTTTCTATGCATCTTTATTTTGAATAAAAATCGTAGTGATTGGATGGATGGACATATGGTGATATTCAATGGGTTAAGGAGGTCTTAAAGGATACTCCATTTATTTCCATTATCAAAGAATGGTTTCCAATAATTTCTCATATCCTTTAAATTTATAATTAGTTAAAATAATGTTGGAATTTTTATAAACTGATAGTAAATATAATTTATGAATTAACATTATTTTACATTTATAAATGAAATCCTGTTATAGCACAACATAGTAAATAAAATTCTAGTAGAAGAGTTTCCATATGTTGTGACATCTATAGATGATGTTATATATGAATTTACTTTTCTATCAAATTATTTTATAAATAAATTCATATTCAGGTATGATGTGATTTTTTATGAAGGGACTTGATTTAAGAAAACATATTTTCTTTAATTGTGTGTGTTATCTTATGAAAAAAAAATCTTTTATAATACTGTAACATCACAATGTAGTCCAATAATTCATAACATGACCTGAGTTAAATTAGAATGTTACTTATCCCTTAGAACCATTAGCCAACTCCAAATAATTGATAATAAACATATAGAATTAAACATGGTCCATGAGAAATGGTTTAAAAAACAAATCACATGACTAGTTAATCTATGTAAAACAGAACACAATATAATCCATTTAACATAATGCCTAATGGTATAAAAATAGCATTAAGATAAATCGAAGATAAAAATAAAACCCTATATGAATTACCATTCGACCATTGATTACACAATCGCCACAAGTCTCCTCTACCTATCCTTTGATACTATGAACCATCCAATAAATAATAAATCCTTGTAACCTCCAACAACAACAAAAATACATTTATTCAAGATAAACATTAAGTGGTCCTGTAATGTTACTAGGTAGTTTTTCTATGATGACTTTCCATGTTAATAATCAACATGAAAACCATGTATCTCAGTTTTACTTTATTAGAATATTTTAATGGATGATAATTGAATGAAACATACATCAACTAATGTTTTAGGAAACATAAATAAATTTTCATAATAAAAGAGCATAGGTTTCCCAAATAAGTTTATGTAAATAAGGATTAATTTTAGTAAGATATATATACAATACTATAAACTCCATCCATAAAATCCAAATTTTCATGAATCTTCCCTGAAAATTGTTACTTTCTGGATCATAGATATAATACTTGATTACTCTAGTAAAACAAACCTCCACTACCTTTATTTAATCCATCCTTGGAAGATTTATTTACATCCATCTTTTGATGATGGATTAGATTCCCTCTTTCAAGCTACCATTCCACCTATCATTGTGGTTCCAAAGTTCCTTGATGAAATACCTCCCGCTCAGATTTTATTCATTAATATCCATAAAATCTGTTACCATGGATTTGAATACCACATCTCACAACTTGTTCTTTAACTCTTTCAGTATTCCATGCTCTTCATTTACTATATCTTGAGAAGAAAAAAATGACAGATAAAAATTAATCAAATCATAATGAATGATTTTTTAGTTTCTTGATATGAATTTTCTTATATGACTCACTCAGATACTTTTAAAAACACTTCATCCAAAATTTATTTTAATTTGAATGATCTCACATTAGATCCTATTAAAAATATTCAATTAAGAATACTTGGATGGTGATACTGCTACGATGGGTGACCTATTGAAAAATACTCTTGTGAAACATTTTTTTGTGAAATCATAACACGCCAAATGAACCTTTTGATTCTATTCCCCTTCAAAATTGATAAATTTAAAAGGTTTAGAATTTGAATCTAAAAGGTATTCCTCCCAAAATTACTAGATCTGTACAACCTTGATTTTAACTTAATATTCAGGATAATTTCTCTTGGAATCTTTGGGAAATAGCGAACTATGAATCTCTCCCATATACGTCAACCAATACCACCTAATTTTGTATATTCTGTAAGACCTTCCAAAAAAAGAATCATTTTAGAGGAAATAGAAAACAGAAAAAATTTATGAGTGGAAGTAAATTAATATTATTATAAGACTTGTGGATTTTAATTTTACTTCGTTTATTTTTTTAAAGGTAATATTTTAGAATCCATAATTAATATTTCATTTTGGTTTTCTTGAACCTCTGTTGATATAGAGCTCTTATATTTCAGATACAGGCGAGGGAAAATGGCTGGTAACATAGGTTATAGTCAGTATATATCAGTGGGGATGAATTGATGCTAGTTTTATGGACCTTTCATATCCCAAACAAATATTATTTCATTTTGGTGCTTGAGACTCATCCCCCATCTCTTGAATATTATTTTAACTACTCTGAGTAGTAGAAATAAAAAAGTGATCAGTAGTTTGTGTGATTAATTTTGGTTAGAGTAGTTCAAAAAACATAGTTGGATGTCCACAATATATAGGGGATGGGTATCAAGAAAAAAATGAAATAATAAATGTTCGGGAACAATTTCATCAAGTAACTTGGGAACAAAAATGATGAGAGTAAGGATAGTTTGAAAGTGTGAGTCCAATACTTTGTCAAGAGATGGAAGGTAATAAAGCATCTAAGGATGGATTAAATAATGGTAGTGGAGGTTAGTTATTCTAGAGTGTTGAATTATTACATCTATGTTCAAGATAGTAATATTTTTCATGAAAATGCATGAAAATGTTGACTTGTATTCATGGAGTGTATTGTGTTGATTTTATTCAAGAAAAATTAAATATTTGACTACTCATGTAGAAAATATATTCTGCACGTGATGATTTCACCAATCCTAAGGATGAATTATTTTTATGATGAAATTGTGGAATTTCTAGGGGATCACCAAAATTTTGATGGAAAAAAACATTGACACAACCTCATAGTGTTAAATAAAATTATCAAGGAAAAAAGTTATGGTATAAAATTTGTAGTTGGTTGGAATTAACATGGCCAACCTATTTACCACAAAATTAAAACAATGTTAGTTATCTTAGGGTCACAATGAGGATGAATTTGCACATTGATATTATTTATGGGCACCATGTACAACTTGTAATGAAGGAAATCCTCTGAAAATACATATCAGTAATGTTACAATATACTTTCTATATTTTACTAAAAATTATATAATGAAACGTTGATTTAATATTAATTATTCATTATAAAGTTTTTTTATTTTAGATTATTTCCACAATAAATTTTTCTTAATGGTCGCTGAAAAATCCCATAGAGTATTCTGGACTCTTCTTATGATGTTTAATCTTAGAGATGTTAAGGGGAAACTAAATCCCCACCCACTAGTGAGTTATGAACACATTATAAAGTATGAAACATGGACTTCTTTCATCAATCATCATAATGGGAAATAATTTCAGGTTTATTTGAGTCGATAATATATTATTTGAAATTATTTATTTTATCCAACTTGATCCAAAATTGTAAATTTCTGAAATATAAAAAGGGTACTGAAAATAAATAATGAGAATCAAAACCAACATACCCCATCACAAAACAATGATGGGGTATGCTTCCTTTGAGAATAAATTGGCATGTATTTTATGTAAAAAATAAAATTTTAATTATGTTATATGAAAAAAAATATTTTAATTATTTATATTTAGATAGATAAATCAAAATCTAAAGCCACTTACATCTGACATCATGTGATATGGAAGGAGGTTCATGTAAAAAAGGAGGGTAAATTAGTTGAAGAAAACACAAAAATAGTAGGGGAAGCATGTTTAATTATGAAATAATATAAATTATTTATGATTTATAATATTATTACATAAAAATACCTATTTATGTACTTAGTTTTTTATATGTATTTAACACAAGAATCTGTAATGACTGCACTAGAAGAAACATCTAGTTTCAGAAGCTTTGAAGTGGCCAGAACTATATGGTCGTGTTAGAGGATTAGGATGTAGAATCTCTCCTCAAAAGTATTTTGCAAAGATAAAACCACATGAAGATAAACATTACATGGTGGGATGATTGTAGGTGAAAATAGAATCACTGTAAGATATTATTTTACGGTTTGGTTTAGTAGACCAATGTATGAGAAAGGATCAAGGCAAACCAGTGTTGGAGAAAATATCCTCACATGAACAAAATGATACCACTAGCTTTGAGACTATTCATTCCCCCAACCATATACCTTACCTGGGGTAATCAATTTTTTCATTAATCTTTCTCCTAAATTTGAATAAAACAACTCCTGATAACATTATATTATTAAAATTCTATAGTGAATAGTTTTATATGATTTGTATCTGTCAACAACCACACACTGATGTGTTGTGATGGGTACAATGTATAATATCATGGGGGACATGATACACAATCAATACCTCCCAAAAGATCACATGAGATTAAGGATTTAGGTAGAACATTATATGAATTATAAGATGCTTGTTCCATTTGGTGGTCGGAATATTACAAAGATCATTGATGCTATTAGAGATTTCATGTCATGGTCGTCCATTAATATGATGATACATGAGGTACAACTTTAACAAGTTTTTTCATATGAAAAACATGAAACATTTGATGATAAAAGTAATGAAATGGGGTATGATATCAAATATAGATAAAGAGGCTAAGAAACATAAGTTTGAATCAAGAAAATATAGTGAATCATATAAGAAAAAAAATGACCTTCCAAGAGTACCTTCTCCCCACCATTTCTGTAGAAACATTTATTATCATTAAAACATCGTGTAGATAGAACATTTAAAGATAAAACTATGTAGTACATTGAATATGAAGAAGAAATATATGTATATTCCATGACAAATATAATTGGATTCAAGACACTAAATGAGATTCTCAAGAATGAATGGCTAGGAATATTAGTTGTGGATACATACATAAGGTAAATATTTTTAATATGTCTATCTAATTAGTAAGATAATATGTTCATTAAATTTAATAAATATTCATATTTTATATAAGAATTTATATTACAACATTATAAAGGGAATATCATGTGAAGTATGATTTGGATTCATTAATCCCTATATAATTTCTATGGTAGAACCTGCATTGGATAAGAAAGAAATTGAGAAGAAAAAACATTCATTACTAGAAGTGTTTAATAAAAAATAATTGATGAAAAACTATTTTTGATTACTACATTTCAAAGGTAAAACAAAAAAATCTAATCACATAAAATATATTTTTAATTTTTTTCATTTCATAATTGTTTTTTGGGTGCATAGGATGTTGATCGCAGTCAATTTCGACACCCTAAATATTATTTATTTGGTTTTAATGCATGTATATGCAAGTAAATAACCACAGATGATGTTTATTTTGAATATGTATGTAAGAACCTTGTTCTTACTTTAAGGTATGGTTCTATTTCTTTCTTTTTTTCATTTGAGTTGTTTTTGAGAAAATAATGGAAAACTAGACAAGTAATGGAATCATACATTCACATGGGATGATTCAAGATTACACATTGTGTAATCCTAAGTGAATTCCATGTAGGTTGGATATTTATGAAGGGAATACATGGTGTGTAGTCAGTTCAGGAAGGAAAATAAGAATAACCAACTAAACATCTTTTACTTCTTAGTATATGTAGTGTAGTCAAGTCAGCAGGACCTGGAGAGTAAGTCGGAGGATTTCAGCCAAAAAATGAACAGTTAAATGATATAAAAACTATGTATTTAGAATTACATGCTGTTTATTTTGTGTTTTTATCCAGAAAAGGTATTATCCTCTTCATTCTATAGTTTGGAGAGTGGGATTACTGAGGAAACTCAATAGGATCACCTAAACTTCAACCCCATCACAATTGATCATCTGAACTCTAAATCAATCATCGTAGGTCTCGTTTAAACCAAGTCGGTGAGTGATCGATTAATCTTGAGTCATTCTTTGAAATTTATTTTCATGAAGAAGTTATTTAAGGTTGAGTAAATATCCTTTTTTTAGATCTATACCATTCTATCTTGAATTGGATGTTAAGACTAGATGAGGAGAGTCATACTACAACGAGGTAGGTGGTCTTTTTTTACTTTCATTAAATGTTGGGTTGTTTATATGCACCGTAGTGCCACACACCCATGTTTAGGGTGGATATTGATTGAGAATTTGAACAGTGTTAATACCTAATGACATTAGATGATTGAATAAATTAATTAAATCATGTTTGAGCTTATTTGGTTTGATTAAGGGCCACCCCATGGGTGCGTTTTTTCCTCAGATGGCCATTATTTAGTCGTTTGGCCAAGGATGCTAATGGGAATGAATTTGATTCCCCTTTGAAGGGTTTTTTAAAATTATAGTGGTTAATTAAATTTTTTCCATGTGAAAATTACTGTTAAAGCATTGTGATAGTTTATTTCACATGTTAGTCTGGTTATATAAATTTTCCCATGTGAGTTATTAAATGCTAAAGTCATGATATAGTTTAATTAGCATGTGTTTCTTGATAAATGAAACGTGCCCACATGAGTTGATTATGGTTAACCATGTGATAGTGTAATTGACATGTGTTTTTTACTATGCTGAAGTGATGATATACTTGGATTTCCCCTGATTCTAAATATGATGAAATGCTGATATATCAGGCTTGTCCCTAATTCAAAATATGCCGAAATGATGATACGCTGGGCTTGTGCCTAATTCTAAATATTCTGAAATGTTGATACACTGGGATTGTCCCCAATTTTAATAGGATGAAATTATTATACATCAAGAATGGACCTGCAACATAATGAAATGGAATGACTTATGATGCATCTACCAAGCCAAAGAACAAGCATGGATTCAGTCTTTACTTCTTTTGTCTAGATTGCATATTGAGGTATTTGTTTTGTTTACTTCATATAGGGGATTGAAGGGATTGTGTCAGACCTAGAGAATTATATAATTCAATGAATTTTAATTCATTAGAGAACATTAAATGAATTTAAATGAATGTCAGTACATGTAGGATTGGTTACATTTGAGTACCTATTAGTTTACTACATTTTAACTATTGTACTCTATTATTGAATATACTCATTGGAATATTGGCACAAACCTTCGGTGGTTGGATACTAGAATTTATTTATCACTCCCTATTTGGGTCATCTTTTGGGGCCCAAACAGACTATATTGTTGTAGGTGTCGATAGGGGTTAGGGTTCTATTTTAGGTACTTGATTGTTGCTTATGAGAAGGAGAGCATGTGACCAAAGCCAAGTCTTATGATGCTTTTGAGTTTTATTTTTTTTACTGTGCCTTGGTATTGTATTGAACTTGATTTCAGTGTAACCTATTTTCGTTGTTTCCCTAGAACATGTGAAATGGTGTATCATTTTTATATTATATGTCTTCTGGTTATCTTTATCTTTCATTCATCAGTTGTTTATTTCAGTTTCATGTTGTTTACTGCTTATGATATTGTTATTATTTGTTATACTATGTTACACTCTGCCAATGAGGGCATGGTTTCCCCACTATCACACCCTAGGCCCTCACTGCTAGTCGGAAACCTCTGGCATTTGGGGAAATTCTCTTAGGCCATGTGGTCAGATGTATACGGGGCACCAGTTGAGTGGCTTCTAGACCCGGGACGTTACAAAGTGGCATTAGAGAAGTTATTTTCTACTTTGTCTTACTATTTGGAGCCTATAGATAGGGATATGAAGAAATAGGTAGTTGGTAATAAGTTTCACCCTGGAGTAGCTAACCCGTGTATAGGGAAAAGCCATGTTACCTCGAATATTGAAAATTTTATGGTTTTTCAATTATTACAGTTGATTTGATTTCACCATTGGGTAATGAACTTTTTTTATGTTATTATTATTGATATTATAATGGTTCAATTATTATTGCAACTCGATGGGATGATGGTATTTCATCTCATCAAACATATAGACATCTGTTAGAACCACATGCCCTCCCATATTGGATGCATTAGATATTTCATGCTATTGTGATAGATGTCATTCTAGATATGCATGTTGGAGTAATAATTATTTGGTAGATATATACTCTATTATGATAGGTGTATTAGTACATGAGATGGTTCTAATTGTATGGATTCCAAACTTTGATCTTTAAGGTGTATGGGCCCTCTTGGATCAGAATTTTGTAGACCATGATTCATCCTTTTGTATAGAATTGTATTGTGTTATGTTATGATTGGGTGACAAAATATTATTCGTGGGGATAATGGGCACTCATGGATCGGAATTTGGCATACCACTAGTTGGTTTTCTGCATAAATAAGGGTATTTTGGTCAATCTTGAGCTTCGGTCCTAAAAAAATTAGTATAAATGACGTGTAGTTTATCCTAACACACTGTATGTTCATCTATTTTGGGAAGATGATGTTCCAAATTTTAAGAATAACACGCTGTGTACCATGTGTAAATGTCGTGTAGTATTTGACTGTTTAACATGTCGTGTGAGAGAAAACACGGGCTATTGAGTATTGATCAAGACATACCATGTACTTTCGGTAGACGCTGTGTAGACTACCTAGGCCGAACCCCTGTAGACCTAACCGTGTGGGAGTGCATGGCCATGTGGATATACAGGTGTACATGTCATGTACTTGTGTAACATGTCGTGTACCTAGGGTTGATACATGACTAGGCCAAGGAGACTATAAGGTCATGTAGATATTTAAGATTACACATTGTGTATGATTACTACACGTCATGTAGCTCCTTTTTGTTAAAATTTGAGGGACTTTTCCTGTTTTTTTAGGCACTCTTGAACCGAAAACTTTGGAAATAAGTTGAAATAAGGCATTTTCATGATGTTGTTGAGTCATGCTATCGTGACGAACATGAGTTGTACGCTAGGAGAATGATGATGATAATACTGTATAAATGGTAGGCCATGGGCTACTAATGGATCCTCCAGTTGTTCCTGATGAGGCACCAGATGTTATAATGGAAGCAGGTGTAGATGCGCAGTTCCGTAAACGTTTTGTGAGGCTTATATAGACCATTCAGGGAGCACTGCAGGCTTCCAAGTCTATGGTAGAGCGGATTCTTATCTTCTAGCAGCAGTATTCGCCTAATTTTTTCCAGGGATGGTGGACCATAGGCTGCAGAATCATTGATGGAATCAGAGATTACTATATTCGAGCATCTAAAGACACCTCTTTAGAGGAGAGTCAAGCTCGCAACCTATATGTTGTGTGATTCTTCCAAGAGATGGTAGGTTGTTATCACTCAATTTGGGCTTCATCGGGATATGACATGGGAATAATTTCATGTGGGATTCTATGATTTCTATATTCCTAAGATGTTGAGGGTCGACCGAGCTTGGGAGATCAGGCACCTGGAGTAGGGCACACTATTATTTATTGGATATTCTTCCTGGTTTACCAAGCTTCAATGATTGACACCTATTCTGATGGGTTATAATGTATCGAAAGCTAAAATATTTGATGATGGTTTCAGGTTTTTCATCTGATCATAGGTGAATGTCTTTATGTTTCCTTTTGTCTCTATTATTGTTAATTAGGCTCTTATTACCGAGCGCAACCTATGGGAATCTGGGGGTGTGAGCTAAGGCAGTTCATCACCAAGATCTAGTACTATCATGACCAGAATCAAGAAATGTCATATGGAGATTTCTCATGGGGATACACGCATCCATAACCTTTCTTATAGTATCCAAGTGAGGTGATACCAGTGCGGAAGGATTTGGAATACTAAACCTTAGTTCCCTATAGACCCGGTTGAATGTCGAGATTGCAGCAAGATGGGCCATTTACAATGGTTCTACAGGACGTTTCCACCTGCAACTGGTGAGAGAGGGTCTGAACCAACTACATGTTCGGGAGTGGGGTCAGCATCTTCTCATTATTCAAGGAACTGGAATACATTAGGTCACTCATGCCAAGGGGGTGGTCATGGAAGTGGTATCCATACCCCAAGATCTCAGTGACAGTAGGGTGGGTCATCTCGGGGTATCCAAGTAGTGTCTCATGGTTGTGATAAAGGTCAGACTTATGCAGTACAACAAACCGAGCAGGATTAGGATTCCACACCTTCTACTTCCATAGGTACTATTCTAGTTGCCTATGTTTTATCCTCTGCACTCTTTTATATGGGTACTACACATAGTTTTATATCCATGGTCGTTTTGGAAAGCCTTGGGCTCTATGTTTATACTTATTTTGATGTTATGATGCGAGACACTCTGTTAGGGACTATAATGGAAGGTGTGCATCAGTGGAAGGAGTTCCCCCTTGAGATTGGTGGGTGTCACTTTCCATGGAACCTCTATGTCTTAGAGATGAAGAGCTTTGATGCCATTCTTAGAATGAAATTCTTAGTTTCTTTTCATGCCTTTGTTTATTTCTACCATTGTAGGGTGAGTTTCACATCACCTAAGGGTGTAGAGTTTCTATATAAGGGAGAATGGTATGTTCAGGAAATCCGATATGGACTAGAGCATCAGAGGTTGGGTGGGATGACATCCAAGATTGCGAGTTTATATTTGGATGACCATGGAACATATCTGGAATATTTTCCTCCAGTGGTTGTTCTTTTTAGGGATGTTTTCTTGAATGACTTCTCAGGTTTACCTCTAGTGAGAGAGGTGGAGTTCACTATTGAACTAGTTCCCAGAGCTACATCAGTATCTGTTCCTCCTTACCGGATTTCTACTATGGAGTTGCATGACATGAAGAGTTAGTTGGAATATATAGAAGAAAAATGGTTCATCTGACCCAGTACTTCTTCATGGGGTTCGCCTGTCCTTTTCCTGAAGAAGGCAGATGATACTCTAAGACATTGAGTGGACTATCAGAAACTGAAACAATTGATAGTTAAAAATAGATAATCCTTACCACAAATAGATGATCTTTTTTATCATATTTGAGGAGCTCAAGTGTTCTCAAAGATTGACTTGAGGTTAAGATATCACCAGGTACATGTTCGACCTTTTTACATACCTTGTACTGCGTTTTGTAGTATGTATGGTCTATATGAGTACTTGGTTAAGCCGTTTGGTCTCATGAATGCCCAATTAGTTTTCATGGAACTGATGAAACGAGTGTTCTATCCTTACCAAGATTACATTGTGGTGGTTTTTGTTGATGGTATCTTGGTGTATTATCACAATCAACACGACCATGCCAAACACATTGAGATCATTTTGAATAAACTAAGAGAGAATTAGTTATATGCTATGCTCACAAAATGACACTTCTAGATGGATTAGATTTACTTCATGGGTAACGTCATCTCAGTGACTAGAGTAGTAGTGGACCCATAAAAGGTGAAATAAGTAGTGACCTAGGAGGATCCCAAGAAAATTTTTTAGTTATGGAGTTTCCTAGGGCTAGCTGGTTACTACAAGAATTTTATATAGGACTTCTAACGTTTAGCAGTGCTGATGAAGGGATTGAATAAGAAAGGTGTGAAGTTTTAGTGGTTAGATTCTTATGACGTAGCATTTCAGGAGTTGAAGGGATGTTTTACTTCTGCACCGATACTAATATTTCTAGAGCCTGACAAGAGTTACACTATGAACTATGAAGCATTATGTATTGGGGTGATAGAAGTGCTTATGCAGGGGGATCGATTTTTTGCATACGAGTCTCAACAGTTGATTCCACATGATAGGAATTACCCAACACGTGATCTCGAGTTAGCTGAAGTTGTCCATGTTTTGCGCTGTTATAGAAATTATTTATTGGGAGAACATTTTCTGGTGTACACAGACCAAAGAATCTCAAATAATTCTTTACTCAGTGTGATTTCAATCTGAGATAATGATGGTGGGTGGAATTCCTTTATTCATTTGATTATGAGCTTGCTTATATGCCTGAAAAAAGAAATTTAGTGGCAGAAAGACTGAGATAGAGGGCTCAGAGACAGGTAGTGCAGGAGGCCAATTGTGAATAGAAGCTCATGGATTTGTTTTCTAAGATGCATTTAGAGTTTTAAAACAGTTAGGGACATAATTATCTTCCATTTTTTATGTTAACTCTACCCTACTAGACAGATTGAGGGTGAGGAATCTATCAGATTCTGAAGACCTAGTTCTAGAGGAGAGTGTGGTGGGTGAGGAACCTCCTCCTGAATGGACAATATGAGAGGATGAATTTATGTGTATCCATGGATGTGTGTGGGTTCCCAGGGATATATGTGAGGAGCTGTTGTGGGATTTTCATGCTCTAATAGGGTCATTGAAACCTGAAGTCACCAAGATGTACCATGACTTATGCCGTCAGGATTGATGGCTGGGAATGAAGTAAGAAGTAGCTATTTTTGTTATGAGGTGTTCCACCTGTCATCAGGTGAAGGCGGAACATTAGTGGATGGATAGGATTTTATAGTAGCTACCCATTCTTGAGTGTAATTGAGATGATGTCATGATTGATCTCGTGATGGGGTTACTGAGGTTTCCTAGAGGTAACGATTCTCAGTGGGTTGTGGTTGATAGACTTACGAAGGTCACTAATTTCATGCCGATCAAGGACACCTTCGGTGCTGATGAGCTCGGAAGCTTGTATATTTTAGAGGTGGTATGGCTTCATGGGGTCCCTGGTTTTATCATTTCAGATAAGGATTCCCAATTTATGACTCGTTTCTAGTAGAGTTTTCAGAAGGTGCTAGGTACACAAGTACTTCTGAGCACATCATACCACACTCAGACTGATGACCAGTTAGAGCGTATGATACAGGTGCTAGAGGACATGTTGCATGCATGTTTCCTAGACATTAGGGGATTTTGAGAGAAGAATATACCCATGGTTGAGGTCTCCTATAATAATAGCTTACATGATACTATTCAGATGGCACCATACGAAGCTTTGTATGGGAAGCCATACCGGTTACCCCTGTGTTGGTTGGAGGTAGGAGAGGAAACTATGTTGGGACCTCATCTTGTCCAAGAGACCACTGATCAGGTTTAGTTGATTTAGAAGAAAATGGTTACTGTGTAGTATCATCAGAAATCATACGCTGATCGTCGTCGACGACCTTTGGAGTTCAAGGTTGGGATAGAAGAGGATCAAGAGACAGGGTAAACTTTCATCAAGATATGTCGGACCGTTCAATATTATGGAGAGAGTCAGGTTGTTTTACTAGCAGTTACAGTTACCTCAGAGGTACCAAGCCAGTGAATTCATCTTCCACATATCTCAGTTATGCCTCTATCACTCAAACCCATCTCACATTTTTCAGCCTAAGGAGGTTGAGCTTCAGTTTGATGTATCCATTGAGAAGCATGCGATTTTTATTGTTAATAGTAATAGAAAGATTCTACGAGGCCACTCAGTTCCTCTTGTAAGGGTTCTATGATAGCACGGCCGATTATAGGATGAGACTTGGGAGAGGGAGGCTGACGTACATGCTCAGTGGTCGGAGTCATTCTCAGATATTTATTCACCACCCCTGGAAGGGAAATTCATGGATGAATTTCATAAAGGGGAGAAGTTTTTAAGAACTAGGTTCTTACGTTGTGGTACAGGTTTCTTTCCTTCTTGTCTTCCTTTGAGTTGTTTGTGAGAAAACAAGGGAAAACTAGACAAGTAATGGAATCATACAGTCACATGGGTTTATTTTGTATTACACATTGTGTAATCCAAAGTACACTCTATGTAGGTTGGTTGTGTATGAAGGGAATACATGGTGTGTAGTCATGTCAGTAAGGAAAAGAGTAAAAACAAACTATATGTTGTGTATTTCCTAGTACACGCCATCTAGTCATGTTGGTAGGACTTGGAAAGTAATTCAGTGGATTTCATCCGCCAAATGAATAGTTAATTGATATAAATGTCGTGTATTTTGAGTTTTTCACTTAAAACAAGAAGTAGCCTCTCCATTCTGCAGTTTGGATAGTGGGGTCACTGAGGAAACTCAACAGGAGCGCCGAAACTTCAACCCCTTCTCGGTTGATCATTTAAACTCTAAATCAATCATTGTCAGTCTAGTTTGAACCCAATTAGTGAGTGATCAATTACTCTTGAGCCATTATTGGTAATTTATTTTCTCAAAGAAGTTATTTAAGATTCAGTAAATATTCTTGTTTCGTAGATCTATACTGTTCTAGCTTGAATTGGATTCCGATATAGGATGAACAGAGTCAAACTATGATGAGGTAGGTGGTCTTGTGCCTTTTGTTACATTATTAATTGTCTATATGCACCGTAGTGCTCTGCGCCCATGTTTAGGGTGTCACTTGATTGATAATTTGAACCTTGTTAATACATAATGACATTAGGTGATTGAATAAATTAATTGAAGCATGTTTGAGCTTATTTGGTTTGATTAAGGGCCACCCCATTGGTGTGTTCTCTCTCCGATGTTTATTATTTAGCCGTTTTTTCTAGGATGCTGATGGGAATGATATTGTTTCCTCTTTTAAGGGTTCTTTAAAATGATATTGGTCAGTTAAATGTTTTCCATGTGAAAATGTTTTTTAAAGCATTGTGATAGTTTAATTCACATGTTAGTCTGGTTATATAAATTTTCCCACATGAGTTATTAAATGTTAAAGTCATGATATAGTTTAATTAGCAAGTGTTGATTGATAAATGAAATGTTCCCAAGTGATTTGATTATGGTTAACCATGTGATAGTTTAATTTAAATGTGTTGGTTACTATGCTAAAATTATGATATATCGGGTTTGTCCCTGATTCTAAATATGATGAAATGATGATACACCAAGCTTGTCCCTGATTCAAAATATGTTGAAATATTGATACACTAGGATTTTCCCTGATTCTAAATATGCTGAAATGCTGATACACTGGGATTTTCCTTGATTTGAATATTCTGAAATTCTTATACATTGGGCTTATCCCTGAAACATATTGACATGGAATGTCTTATAACACGTCTTCCAAGCCAAATCACAAGCTTCGATTCAGTCTTAACTTCTTTTTTCTAGATAGACTATTGAGGTATCTATTGTGTTTAATTCATATAGGGGATTTACGGTCTTGGGTCGGACCCCGAGACTTGTATAATTCAGTGAATTTGAAATTATTAGAGAACATTAAATGAATGTAAATGAATTCCATTATTTTTATCATTGGTTACTTTTGAGTACCTGTTAGTTTACTGAATTTTCACTATTGTACACTATTTTTTCAGATACTCACTGATAGATTGGAAAATCATTTGGTGGATTCCTACTGGTATTGATTTCTCACACCATGTTTGGGTCATGTTTTGGGCCCAAACAGACTATATTGTTGTTGGTGTCTATAGGGGTAAGTTCCCTTTTCTGGTACTTGAATTCTATTTAGGAAGAGGAGATCATGGGACCACGACATGTCTTGCGATGCTTTTGAGTTTTATTTGGTTTTATCATTCCTTGGTATTGTATTGTACTTGATTACAGTGTAACCTATTTTCTCCGTTTTCCTAGAACATGTGTCATGCTGCATCATTTTTATATTATATGCCCTCTGGTTATCTTTATCTTTCAGTCTTGAGTTGTTTACTTTAGTTTCATTTTGTTCATTGATTCTGGTACTTTTAATTATTTGTTCTGTTGTGTTACACTATTCTAATGAGGGAATAGTTTCCCCACCATCACACCCTTGGCCCTCTCAGATAGTCGGTAGCCTCTAATGTTTGGGGAAATGCACTTGAGGCTATGTGGAAAAATGGGTACAAGGCACCAGTTGAGTGGCTTCTAGACCTGGGACGTTACAATGTAATACACGGTAATCAATATTTTATAGTTAAAATTCGAATTATATGTTCAGTATGTGTTTTATGAAGAATTTTTTTATGATAGGGAAGTCCCTAAATATAGTCCAGATCATGGAATGAAGTCGATGTCTGAATTGATAAAGCCTACGAATTACTACAAATGAAAAAAAATTAAGGTATATATTGAAATATTTCAGTATCAAAATATTTCCAAAAAAATTTACTTATTGTTTTTAATGTTTATGTAGTGTTTGAAACAAGATAATGGCACCGATTGTGGATATTATGTTTGTATATTTATGAGATAAATCATCAATCATAAAAAGTTCATCATCCCCCAATAGATAATTTTTTAAGGTAATTACAATTTCATTAAATATATTTCATAATCATTTGTTTAAATATATTTTTTCAATACTATCTAGATTATTGAAAACATAAATACTAAAAAAAGAAATAAATTTATTTAGAGATTAGTGGGCTGCATAAAGTTTGTCAAAATTTATGATAACAACAAATTTAGGTGATTACTAGCTATGTTGGTGATCTAGTATGAGTTATGAACTTCAAAATATATATGGGGTTTGAAGAATTAAAGTCATAATGATTATATATTACATTTTATCTCTTCATCAAGGTAAAGTATAATGGTGGAAATCAATTGTTTTAGAAGTGATAACCTACAAACAATAAAAATTTTTATAAATCATGGAGGTTGATTAAGAAGAAGAGGTAGAGGACAATGTAGAGGTATAGGTGATGAAATAGGTAGAGTCAGAGTCAGCGTCTATCGTGGATTTGGAGTCCAAGAAAGAGAATGAGGTGGAGACCCAGGCAGAGGAGGATATGGATCCCCAGCTTAAAAATAATAAAATTGTAGGGAAATTAAGTAGAATGAGGATCGTACCAAGACTGTGTTTGGGATAAATTTTTTAATAGTGCACACATCTCTTTTTAGTTAAGATAAGATACCTTGTGTAATTTTTTTAGATGGTTTTTTAAAATAATTTTTTCCCCACTTGTTTATGTGATTTTATATAAGGTAGTAATCAACCTGTAAGTTCATTCTTTATTGGAAGCATCAATTTCTCCTATAGTGTTATTAAAGCAACATTTTATACAACTCATAATCTTAAAAACAATATATAATCCAACATAAATGTTTGAATAAATATGTGTGTAATGGACTTCCAAATTCAATAGGTGTATGGATGAACTATTAGAGGAAAACCAGCATTGATATATAATGTTCATTGAGAAAGGTTGGTGTCAACGTGTATTATCAGTTTAAAATTATCATTTTAAAATAAAAAAGTATCAGTCACTGAAAACTCAGAAAACACACTCATATTTTCTTGATAATTTATGAAAAAAAAAGTTGTAATTCATTTGTGACGTGTATCAATTAGTCTCATGTCAAACCCACACATGATGAAACATGTATGACTCAAAGTGTGTGTTTTTAGTTTAAAATGAAATTTTAGTAAAAACACTATTGGTATACTCAAAACCAAGTAAACACGTTCAAATTATCATTATACATTAATAAAACAATCTATATTTAAATTTGATACTTCTTAGAATCATCTACACCTCAATCTGACACACGGTTTCACTGATATGTCTCCAATTGTGTCTTTCTATTCAAAATGGACATCAATATCATTGAAAAAAACAACTTAAGAACTCAAAAACGATCAAACACATTCATATTATTCTTCTAATTTATTAAAATTATCCATAAGAAAATTTTAACATGTAGGAATCAACTGCAACTCAATCTGACTCACGGTGTGACCGATATGACATAAAGTGCCCATTATCAGTTTAAAATTGACATTTTAATACAAAAAAAAATCACTTACTAAAAATCCAAAAACATGTTTGAATTTTATTGATAATATACGAAAATGACCAATAAATCATTTCTGACAGGTATGAATCAGTCTAATGTCAATGCAACACATGATTCGACTTGTATGACTCAAAGTGCATTTTTTTAGTTTAAAATGATATTTTCATGAAAACCACATGTGGTGTACTCAAAACTATAGAAACACATATGAATTGTTTTTATAATTATGAAAATGGTTTATAATGCATTTGGTATTTTTAGGAATCATAGGAATGTCAATTCGATGCACTTTGTGACCATTATGACTTAAAGTTAATCTTTTTACTGAATGTTGACATTAATTTTAGTGAAAAAACAACTAACATACTCAAAACCGAGAGAACACATTCAGTATTATTTGGTACATTAGTAAAATGATCCATAAGTAATTTTTGACATTTATGAATCATCCTCATCTCAATCTGACTCACGATGTGAATGGTATGACTCAAAGTGTTAGTTATTAGTTTAAAATTGAGATTTTAATACAAAAACGTTTAAATCACTTAAAAAAGAGAAAAAACCCATGTATTTTCCTGATAGATTAGAAAAATCATTCATAATTCATTTTTTATGTGTATTAATCAGTCCCATATTAATCCTACACATTATTCCACTTGTATGACTCAAAATTTCTATTTGAAGTTTAAAATGACATTTTAATAAAAAACCAAAGTTGCATACCCAAAACTTAGCAAAAAATTTATATTTTTTTGTTAATTTAGATTGGTTTAATAATTTATGAAAACAATACATATATCATTTGAGACATGTATGAATCATCCTCACCTCGATTATATGCACAATGTGTCTAATATGAATCCATATGGGTATTTTTAATTCAAATTGGAATTATTTTTAGTGAAAAAAATAATTGACATACTCAAAACTGAGAAAAAACATTCATATTGGTTTGGTTCTTTATTATAATTATTTATAACACATTTGTGATGTGTATAAATCATTTAAAAAACAATCTGACTGATGGTGTGATCGATATGACTAAAAGTTTCTATTATCAATTTTAAATTGACATTTTAATAAAATGCAAGTGTCACTCACTAAAAACTAAGAAAACATCCTCATTTTGTCTTAATAATTTAGGAAAATTATTCATAATTCATTTTTGGTGTTTATGAATTAGTTTCACATCAAACCCACACATGAATCCACATGTATGACTCAATGTGCATGTTTCTAGTTTAAAATGATATTTTAGTAAAAAAACAAGTGCCGTACTCAAAACCAAGGAAATTAATTAGGATTATTTTGATACTTTATTAAAATGATCCATAAGTAATCTAAGATGTGTAAAAATCATACTCAAATCAATATGAAATATGGTGTAAATACTATGACACAAAGTGTGTATTTTTATTTAGAGTTGACATTAATTTTAGTGAAAAAAAGAACTGACATACTCAAAATAAAGAAAATGAATTCAGATTGTTTTGGTAATTTAAGAAATGATACATAAGACATTTCTAATTTGTAAGAATTATCCATGCCTCAATCAGACATAGGGTGTGGCCTATATGACTCAAAGTGTGCATTATCATTTTAAAATTGACATTTTAAAACAAAAAGTTTGACTCACTGAAAATCGAGAAAGCACACTCATATTTTCTTAGTAACATAGGAAAATGATTCATAATTAATTCTTGATATGTATGAATTAGTCTCATGTCATACCCACACATGATTCTATTTTTATGACTCAAAGTGCATATTTCTAGTTTAAAATGACATTTTAGTAAAAAAACACATGTTTCATACTCAAGACCAATGAAATATATTCATATTGTTAAGATACTTTATGAAAAAGCTCAATATGTCATTTTGGGGTGTGTAGGAATAAAACTCACCTCAATATGGAACAAAGTGAGACTAATATGAATCAAAATGCATCTTTTTATTCAAAACTAACATTAATTTTTATAAAAAAAACAATCAACATACTCAAAATAGAAAAAATACATTCTTATTTTTTTTACTTTAGAAAAATGTTCCATAAGTCATTTATGACCTATAAGAATCAATGGTACATGAATACAACTCACGATATGACCAATATGACTCCAGGCTCACCTTTTAATAAAAATGTGACATAAGATTTATTAAAAAAACAACTGAATACCTCAATAATAGTTTTTTTTTTCTTATAGTGTGTTAAAAATATAATTTGATTTAAATTTTGTATTTTTATTAAATTTTGGTAATTTCTACTACTATTTCTGGTGATGTAGTGTGTTGTTACAACACATAGTATGCCATATATTTTTCTATAGTGTGATGTATCATCACACTAATGTATTACCCTTTATCAGAGGTATAAATGTGATGATAAAGGATCCATTTATCAACACTTCTAAAAGTGTGGGTACAGACCCCTTTATTGGATGTTTAGAAAGTGCTGAAAAATATGCCCTTTATTAGTTCTTGTAGAAGCAATACTAAAGGGTTTTTTTCAGAAATTTTTAAAGCACTAATAAATGGTGTATTTTATCAATTATTTTAAAAACACTCATAAAATTATAGTTTATCATTGTTTTTTTCCACTAATAAATCTACTTTTTTATCTATGATTATTTTAGAGCTGAAAAATGCCTTGTCCTTTTAATCGTGTTGTGATAGTCAATGAATTTATAGAAATAATAATGGAATATTCTATCACTATTAAAGGAATCTTTTGTAGTAGAGTTAGAAGAACTAATGGTGATCAAGGAAAAACATAACTGGAGGAAACACCTTGATTTTCAACCAAATCTAGTGACCTACCTGATCTACAACTTAAATCCCAATAGCCTCTGTTCAATTCCGGACATCCAAAAAGTATAACCCAAACAAACTTATCATCTCAAGGCACACAACCAACCAAAAACCAAGCTAATGTCCATCACCAACACTATTTCATGAATATGTATTCCACCTAAGTCCATCTATATCAAAACACTGGTTACACCATTAACCAACCACTTTCTCACAATGGAACTCCCCACCATATGGTTTAACATATAGACACCCTTTTTCTGGTATTGATCACTACAATAATCTTAAAATATATGAATATAACATCAACTCAATATTTATAACAAACGTAATACATTTTCTAACTCATTGTGCCCAACATCCATGAGAACAACATCCAACATTGGCAATCCGTCTTTTCATCAAAACCACTTTGATTGGACACCTCCACTATCCATAATTATTTAATGGTAATTTCGTTCTTTGTCTGATCCCATTCTCATTACCGAAAAGCACTTATGCTTCCAGTGTTAACCAGATAAGACTTACAACCGACCTCATTTGTTCATTTCTACCCAACTGAGTCAAGTCATCCCTGGTTGACTCAATCCATTGATTTCCAACCACTGATATTGGTATGTCACCACATTACCTTTCCATGAAACCATTTCCACTTAAGGAATACCATCCTCATCTGCATGTATCTACTGAATTCTTTCCTGTAGTTTGGTAAAACTTTTCCATTATAGAATTCACTGTTATTCAAACCATTTTAGTGATCAAAAACACCCCTCAACACCTCTCTGACACAACCAAACGGATTACTTTCAGAACTAGACTAAGTCATAAGCTAGTGCTTAGTATGATTGACCATTATACACAAGGACAACCTAAACATTCACCTCACAGTTTCCCCATTAGAATCTCAATTCCACCACATCCATTTCATATCATTATCTACACATCCATGACTTAACATGATGCTATACACCTTAGGAGTATCATTCTCTCCTCTATCTTCTAGACCTTTCAACCTCCGTGGCTCAGGAATCAATCACAAGATGAACCTTGAACTTGTATGTGGCTATTCAAAATTTCCCAGAACAATAAAACTAATTTTACTCGCTACCTATTCTCAGCTTTTGAGAATGACACCCATGGAATTCGTCGACATTGGGTTTATTTGAGGACCTCCTATAACCTTTCAATGGCATTATACCCCACCGTAAGACTCACATATAGATACCTCTCCATAAGTGTATCCATCAAGATGTCCACATCCATCCAAATCACACTCAAACCACTAGGTGTATAGCCAGAGCCTTCTCATCATACTTGAACGATGTAAACATATTGGGAATGGTCATCGCTAGATAAAAGTATGTCAAGAAGTCGTCGACGAACACCCCCACTACTTTACATTTTCATTGTCACATCTTACTAAGTGGACACATCGACCTACTGATGGTCTAAAGCTTCCCTGCATTATGATTCCTTATCCACGCTTGAACAAAAAAACTTGATTGGAGTTTCCAACCAAACTCACTGCCTCCTCATGACCCTCTACAATGTAGTTTTTTCTCAATATTTAGTTTTGTAATCATTATCATTACCCTAATCATGTTCTTCTTGAACAGTCTGGCTGATCACAGAAGATACAGAATGATTCATTCCACCAGCCAAAAACCAATAGATCTCATGCACTGTGAGGTACTCTCTACTTTGGTTTCATGGAAAACACATTCACTTACATCCAAACCCAATGGGAATGCATCCCAATAAAATCATGTTTATATAGCTTTTTCCCACCAACCGATACTCATCAGAACCATCGTGGAATCACACTCTCCTATGAGCAAACACAAACCCATCTCTAGTTCACAAGAGTCGTTCATTACACCTGATCCGCCAGCTTCATCAGACCCAATGATTTCTCAATATCTCACCCACCAAAAACTACTTTGACAAATATATCAACATTTATATGATCAAAATTTCCTTCCCAACCCCATGACAACACTTCTATCTACATCTAACTCCAACAATACCACATAGTCAGGTCTTTAAGTGATCATGTACTTCACAACCACTGTTACAACCAACTGTAAGGACCCTAGTTCTTCCCATAAGTGAGTCTAAGGCATAATAATGCACTATTATCATGCTCTATGACACCCATTATGCATCAACTTCACATCTGATGCAACTACCTACACTTCACATTCCAAACACCCATTACTCTGGTAGACCTATCTTGAAGATACCATCCATTTTTTAATGTTGTTAACTCATAGACACCACTCAATCCACATATACCAATGCCATTAACCAGTACACTCAGTCCTATAAGATAATCATGAACTAGGAAACACTCTCGGTGTGCCGCTTCCAAGGTGTGAAATGCTTACTTATTATACATGCACCCATGAGCATCGACACCCTGACTGACCTCTATCACATGTCATCCTCAAAGGAATAATAATTCCAAAACCCCAAACTAGATCCACTTTAATAAAAGGTCACCGGATCTCTCTAAGATACAAAAAACAACATTAAAACTGGCTATTCATGACTGTCATCCTACCCATATTTCAAACACACTTTGTTTAACACACAAAAATACCATTTACTCTAGGTCACACACCTAAGACACTTGTACTCGTACATAGGCACCACAAATGAAACACACACTCTAGGGTCAAAAACGCAACTCATGAGGTCTTAATCCATAAGATTTTTCACACTTACATTAACATACTTCACTACATAACTTTGAGGTTATAGCCTATACAAGGATGCAACTAGAAATATCCAATTAACTTCAACACCAAACTCATTAAGAACTTACATCCCACCACCTATGATCTCAAGAATAAGGCACTATTAGAGCGCAAAACAACCTTACACAGGGTCAACAACCAACACAAGGGATAACCACCACTAGTGTATCTAAAATTCCCATTATTATTCCATTATCCCACTTAATTACCTTACCATTTAGACTGACCATTTCAATTATCAAAAATCTTCATTTTCAACATAAAAATTTACACTTTTAAAACCCTTTTACTAACACAACATTTCAAAAATCCCTGCTTTATTAAAATTGATATTCCAAAACATTTTTCCATTTAAAAAATATAAGGCTTTTACACTTATAAAAAACCTTTTTAACCCACATATCAACATTCAAATATTTTATTCAATTCCACCTTCATACCCATTTGGTTTAAAATCACGTCATTCATATATCAATCATGGGAAACATATGGATTTTCTATCTATCTTGTGTGCCTAATAGGATACATGAACCCATACACCCTCTCTTTCCAAACCCATCTATGATAAAAAAACCTCATAAATCAAAAACGCGCATACAAGTATGCCATTCAATGTGAAAATATCAACCAACTGTAAAAGAAAAAAAACTGAACATCATTTCCCACCACTGGAAACATGGGTTTTCCCTTGTATGTGGGGCTTCAGGAACCCTAGAATGATCTCATTACTTATTCCCAAAAAGATACTTGTCTCTTTTATACCATAACCAAATAGTAATACAAAATATTACCTCCTATGATACCTCATTGTAATATCCCCGACCCAGAAGACACTATAACCGGTGCTTCGATCCAGGTCTTCACATGACCTCAAGTGCGCCTCCTCATACACTAGAGGATAACGACTAGTAGCAAGGGTCTAAAGTGGAACATGGGGAGAGTATACGTACTTATCACAGTGAATACATAATATAAGTAACATAAAAAAACAAAATAACCATAGAAATAGTAAATAGACCGCATATGACAAAACCAATAAATAACCAAGTACTCATGTTGTAATGAAAATCTAGTGAATAATATACTTTCCAAGAAATCATACATGATAAACCCAAAGCAGAAGTACCAAATGATCTAAAATCGTAGCCCAGTACTAACCCGATCCTAACCTCTATGATCCCACCCATCATCCCACACACAACCAAACACAGGGTCCCTATCCTGAACCTATACCTGAAACAAGTTACATCTTCTTGGGTACCCAGGTGACATGGTGGACCGAGTATGGTGTGAGTACAACATAGTAATCCACCACCAACGGTGTCTATTTAATATCCAATATTTTCAAATTTGTATGAAGGTAACAAGTTTAATAAATAAACAAGTAACAAGGGGAATATCTATGCAATCATATAATACCAATTAACTCACTATTTTTCCTAGAACTAACCAATAAACAAATCTAACTCATAACACATAGATTATATGTCAAGACATAAAGGGTGACACACACATTTGACCATAAATGATTTAACTAATCACAGCCCATCACATACCAAATAGATACAATGTTCAATTAGGCAATTTTCATCATTATTTCAATTTTATCACTTATTCTATCTTCATTAATAAATTCATATTCATATCATGTTACATGGGTTAGGATTTTACATAATTTACACCATGGCATCAGCCGATCAATTACCATGAATATGAGAATAAACCATGTCCCTATATCACTAGGGACAAATACATCCCAACAACACATTATCCTCACCTCGAAGCCTCAGTTTGGGTAGATGTAACTATAAGGGGAATAGATCCTTCATACCCTTCCCAAACCCGTGCATTTTGGGGTGGAGTTTAGAGTCTCAGTCTACCTTGACCCATCGACATAAAACCTCAAGTTAATACCCCATACAACCAAGCCATGTGAACATGTTTATTTATCCATTCACCATACATATACCATATCATAACCCAATTAAAACCATAAAAATGGCAATCACAGTCATCAACCGTCATCATGGGAATAAATAATCTTTCATAACCCATTACCACATTTTTGTTTACATTAACTTGATGTTTATCTCAATTCCCATTTATTAGTCCTAACTCATTAATCATATTATCTAATCCCCATAAATTAACTAATTTTACATATTCATCCATTCTGTATGTTAACTCACAAATGTATTTTGAGTAAAAATCCCAATCTATTGGGAACATTAACACTAATCCCATTTAACCCATTTTCATTTCATTCCAAACACCCCTTATGCTATGTCAAAAAATAAGTACATTCATCAATTAGTTCATCTCCTAATAAGACTAACATGACAACGTAGTTGTTAAGGGCCATATCTCTCTAAAACTTACATACCTTCAATTATCATAGAACAATTAGACCTCTATAAACTAGATAATGGGAATAAACACATTTTGAAATAATTATTGAAATCATTTTTAAACCATCTTTTAAAACACGATTATTCCCCTTTGAAAAACTAAATCCATCCCCAAGGATCTTATTTCTATTTTCAACCAATCAAGACAACCACTAATTTTCGTTTTCACAAAACCAGAACCTCAACCATATTTCAAACCTCATTTAAAATACCTTTAGAAATAACCTTTTTTAAATAACATTGAGGTCAACAACCCCTTATAAAATCTTCTCACATTGAAACATCATTTTAATTCATAACTCAAAAATATGGTCAAACGCCCAAACATACCATCAAAATCATTTAAAAATATTTTAAATTACATAAAAATACTACTTATAATTGTTTAATTGACCTATTTAACAATATGGGAATACGAAATAAATTTTAACACCCATTATCTATAATAATATCCTTATCTCAAGGTTTACCAATTTATTTCACCATTTACTAGGGCTCAACCTATCTCATGGGTAGCCCTAGGTTTGGTCCCCCACTTCCAAAAAACTATGTGCTATTATTTAAGGGTTTTGATCCTCGGTCTATATTCCAAGAAACATTCTATAACCAAATATAGATAAAATCATCAAGGAACACATTGGCACAACCATATACACATATAGAACATCAAGACTATTTCACTCTTAGCTCGGTTATATCGAAGAGAAAATCCTTTGATAATAAATAATAAAATATGATACCTATCTGGCCAAAAAGATTCAAAAATATTTCAAGATAAATCACAATTTCAAAAACTAATGTGTGATTGAAATTTGAAATTAACCACCCACTAAAAACTTAAATTTCCTTAGAAATTTCATTGATTTAACAAATTGTTGAAATTCATTTGAATTGGTCTGCAAATATATTTTAATGAGATATTTATTTGAGTGAAACTACTTCTTGCATATCAATAAATATAAAAAATCTAAATCCCACAAATGATTGCTTAAATATAGAGATTTATCTATATATGGAATCTTCAAATGTTTTTTACACAACATTTTATTTATTCCCAACATTTGGTTATCAACCCGTACATCATATAATCCAACATAGGGTTATTCAAAAAAAGATATGTTCCTAGTCTTAAAGTCTGCATCAAATGTAAGGAGGAACTATTCATTATAGAAAGAAAACTTCCCAAATCAAATATTCTCCTTAAACATAGGGTTATGAATAGTGATTTCAAGATTTATCAAAAAAATACAATATATTTAGAAAATAATACATTATACAAAATAAAACTTATGAACTTATAAAATTAAAAGAAAATTAAAATAAATATTCTAAAAAACTATAATCCTAAATTTCACTTAAAAACATTATTTTTTAAACAATTGATGTTGTTCGTGAGCATCAAAATAAATGAAAGATAAATGAATTTTTTGGGTCAAAATTCACATTACCTACAAATAAATCCATTTTTTTAACTCTCACACCACAATACAATATGTCCTATGCTACAATCCCTTCCATAAGTAATCATGCGCCATGTGAATACATATCATAGCCAGTTCAATGTCTCATCTTTCATCCCATGAAGATCATCACAAGCTCCACATAACAATGTTTATAAGTAGATAACAAGTCTATAATCCACTATAACCTATGTATCATTCTATATACGTTAAACCATTATAGCTTGAACATGTACACATGTAGTAAAAAGTAGTCACTATAGCTGAAATACATGTATGTGCTATAACTTCAATCTACTATAACCTAAAACATACATATAATAAAACTAAGAACCATCACAACCCATGTAGATATATAGCACCTAACTTATTTCATGATAACTCAGCTATTCCTACACATTATTTTATATTTGAAGGAGGAGAGGGAAGAAAGAGAAGTAAACCATCCATTTCCTCACTAACCTGAATGTTGAGGAAAACACCCAGAACATAAAAAATTTGGGTGTCACCTTCTAGCCCGACTAGGGTTGTGGGGCATATGAATCATTAAATATAATGAGTATTATATCACACACCCAAACTAAGGTGAACTACCTAGATTGAGACTGAAATAAATATATTTCCTCATATGACATCTCGATATCACTACTGTGGTTTTTGAAACTAGATCTCATATAAGCACACAGGCATCTAGATTTGACATTATAAATAATTTTCATTTATCGAAATAAATTACCAATCATATTTTAACCCCATTAATAATTTAGTTTTAATTATTTCTATTTCATAATAATCCAAAATTCATTCCCAATTTACATTTTAATTACAATATTTCCCTTCCATACTCTTGGATCATTTGACAAAAAATCACATTGTTCTCATTAACATATATCATTACCAATATCAACACCCATACCATGAGTTATTTTGTAATTCCATTTACCATTTCGTAATATCATTACTCTAGGACTCAACCAAAAATACCATATGAAATATTCACTCATAGTGCATAGGTCCATTACATTATGCTACATGAAATCATTGTAAAAAATCATCAAGAAATCCAGGCACAAATGGGAAAATAATAATAATGAAGGGGAGTCTTACCAATCATCCAGTATTAATAAACCAATCTGAAACCCAAAATAACAATAAAGAAAGCATTAAATATTTTCTCTCATCATGTTCCCTCCATTTCAATCTCAACCTTATGTTAATAAAAAACATCAAGAAATCCCTCTTATCATCTTGGCCCACCTATCACTGGAATACCACAACCCACCCATAATATATATTCTTTTCTCTATAATCATAGAGAATATATACATGATAAATAACATATTTTTATCCCAAAACAATCAGGGTAAACTAAGACTATTACACCATGCTCATAAGTTTAACCGACATGGAATAACAGAAAGGATGTTCTCCATATAGACTTTGACACTTTAATATTAATTTTTTTATTAACATATTATATTAATTGATTCATTATGAATTGGTTTTAGAATCAAGAAACCTAACTTCAACAACTATCAATGAAAATGAATCAACCATAAACATGATTTAAGAAACACTTTAATATTCAATTATTATCATGGAAGAAGGAAAATTAAATTCACATGACTTAAAGTTGAATTTTTTATTTCAAAAGTACTTTTGAGGAAAATTTGGGAAACCTAATGTAAAATCATACAAGAAGAATCCCAGATCAAAACTACTAGGAACTGCCCCTCCCCAACAAAAACAATATTATGTCAATCCTCTATCTCACATGATTTCTTGACAAGCTATCTCGAGAAAGGTTGCACGGTCTTGTCACCAATGTCAAGTCCATACCCTCTCGTTCTTCTAAATCTGAATGGCCATGATCAGAGGAATTTTTCATGCTCTGAATCCTCAAATAGAGCTAATCCTTGTATAATGATGGTTTTTTTCTCCATCAAAACATAGAATAAAACCATTTTCCAAAAACTGCTTCAAAACCCCCATTGAAAATATTCCAAATTTCAAATCCAAAAAGTCACCAAAATGATATAAAAATGATAAGCGTCGTCGAAATTCCTGAACTAGCCTCTTGAACTCACATCCTGAGGGACCAAGAAGACCACATCGTAGCTTCACCTCATATAGAATAGAGGAATCCTAGAATAATAGTAAAGAACCATGATAATAGAGATTTGGTGAATCGCCGATGATACCACATCTCGGCACCATCACATCCCCTTCACCGTCATTACAAAACTAGCGCTCTTGAATAACAGGTAGTGGAAGAACTCTAGATCCAAATTATATATTGATCATAAACATTATATAGCTCCATTTCAATCTTATTTGAATTTAATGGCATATCTATCTCAAGCAGTTCTTGAAGAACCAAATCAAAACATTAATTATAGTGAAAAAACCAGATCAAACCGTTTGCAGTGGAAACGGTATCTTAGAAAAAAATAAACATTGTGACATTAAAACCAAGATCGAATTAGAGAACTCATAATAGATCTAACAAGCAATAAACCATCATTATAATTGCCGCTAAATCACACCATGTGCATTCAATGACAAAAACAATCCAACATCGCAAACCGTTGCCTCATGAATAGCCACCGTCACTGAAGCCAGCACGACGTCACCAATGCAAGCCACACCGAGCCGTACCACCATTAACCACCAAAGATGATCTGAGCCTCAAATTTTCCTCTAACCAGTGTATCGATGAAACCCCATCCAGATTACCAAAATCCTCCACCACACGACTCGTGCCTCCATTTTCCAGGATCCACCATTGTGATGAGGTCCGAAGCCACGAGGGCACTACGGTGGGAGAGACCCTAGAATGTGGCATCAACAACATAGTATCGCCACAAGTGATTATAATACCATTATGATTCATTCTTAATCCTGGTAATTATCTTCATTAGGTTGATTCCACCATTATCAAAATAAACTAAATCATTATAATTATATACATTCATATAATTAATATGAATTCAATTTATTACCTTAATATGAAGCTTCAAGGAACTACCACTAAAAGATGGGACAATGAAGGATCAACCAATACTAAATTCTAGGTAAACAACTCCATAACCTAACCACGATAACCATCCATCAAAAAAGGCTCAAAACATGACACAAAATAGAGAAACTCCATCACAAAAAAACCTAAATAGTGAAAAAAGACAGTGGATAAGAGAATAAGAGGAAATAAGATACATTAATTAATGAATGTTTGACCCTAATGTACAAAGAGGATTAAAATATCAACATAAGCAGATGGAGAGAACTAAGAGAGCGAAGGACTGAATTATTTTCAAAGGGATATATTACAAGTATAATCAATGGTGATTGGGTTATTTTTTATAGAGTAGTCTTGATTGACCTCCACAATAGCATAGTTTTTTCAAAAACGGATATCACCATTGGTACTAGGAATAAAATAGAAGAGGAAAGAGCATGTATTTTAAAAAAATTATCATCAACTTAACATTGTAACACCATCACTGATTATACACTATTGAATAAACAACATGAGTATCCCACATGGAAGGAATTGAACATAATATTAAATTGAATTGTTACCCTGTTTTATTTATGGTTTAGAAATATTCATCTCATATACTGTAATCACTACACAGATAAAACAATTTTAGATACAAATATATATTCTAAAATTTCTTCATGATTCTATTAGAGCATCAAACATTTGATTCTCGGAGGTTTCATGGATTAATACTGAACCTCTCGACCTCCCAATGATCACCACTAGGCTATTACTTCAATCCATAAAGTTTAACATGAATCGGATGCTTGAAATGAGTTCATTATCTCACTAAGATATGGTAGGAATGGTAGAAGATCTCTAAAACTCTTGGGTGGAATAGACCTATGAATTTGATCTTTCACTAACTTAAAAAGGAATGTGTAATATTCCTTGAAATTTACTAATCTCCCATGAATATACATATAACCTACTAAATAATCCAGAAATTGCATATTATGAAAGGTTAATTGCATCGTAGACATGATTTATTGTTTTATCACTTAATCATAACATAATAAATTTATAATTCTATAAAATTCATATCTTTGTCTTGACTTTTTCCTTCGATGAGTAATAAATAAACCTTGAATATTATATTCATTCATAAAATTGTTTTCCCATATTCATGAAATAACGTGGGAATATAATTTTTAAATACATTCAATAACGATTATTCCAAACAAAAGGAATATGAATTTATTTATTTATTATCATTAATTCATACCCAAACATCCCCCAAACCCCATTGTGGGCCCCACCATTTCTTATACTCTTATTAATAATAATAGTAAAGATTTTTTAATACTCTAGGTGTGTGACCCTCTAGGACCTTATATCAATATAATTGAGTACTACTCATTAAACATTAGTGGAGTCTTGAAACCCATCAAGTCCCCTCAGAATATAAGTTATAGTTGTAGAAATGACAACATATCCAATGAACACACAAAATGTAATTTAATCGCTTTACATTGTGATTTATCATAAAGATGGATGCACAAATTGTGTGATCATCATTACCTTCTTTATTTATTCATGAACATATTGAATTTGATTACCTTCTTCTACATTATCCATGGATTTTGTGAAGGTAGTAACTTCTTGTTCAACTACACCAAGATATATCTTTCTTTCAGAAGTGAAATGACATGTCTTGATCAATCAATCAATTCCACTGCATCAATGATGTTACCATAAAAATCCACCTCACCACAATAAAAATATAACGGTTAATGTATAACATAAAATTATGAAATAAAATGGTACACACTGATAATGATCTCTTATTCGTAGAACAACACATGTTTTTATAGATAAGAACAAACAATGAAACCTATAACATGTGTTGTTCCTAATGAAGGATAAGTCTTCTTGATCTCATATACTCGAGATCATTATCTTTGAACCTCATGAAATGAAGTCTCTATACTTATGATCCAATATCACCTGATAGTCAGACATCATTTGTTACCTATCAGTATGATGTGCCTATTCCATAAGACTTATGTTTAAGATTACTATTATAGTATCTTGAGGATCTCATTATAGCTAGGAAATACTATAACCATTTCATGTGGCGTGTAACACAAGGATATAATAATTATAAAGTGTATTTAAACACAGTGTTACTATCATGGTAATATAAAATTAATGTATATATATCAAACAGTATACATGTTTTGTTAATCAAAGTAAATATAGGAGTTGGCCATAGGGAATCCACTCACAAAACTCCCACTTGCACTTGTGCTAACTTCTAAAAACTATCAACAATCTAGTTCTCACAAGATAACCATAATTTTTACGGGATATTCTTTTATTCAAGGGTTTTTCCATGTTATCCTCTATGGAAACTCTACTAATATTTACTTCATCTCTCAATGTAGAATCCCTCAATATATGAAACTTTTTAAGTATATGTTTTTTCCACTGGTGTGACATGGGCTCCTTATTAAGTAGCACTACTACAATATTATTATAGAATATTTTAATAGATACTATACTACTAGATACAAAGCCAATATAAAAGACAAAGATTTGTATCCAGACTACTTCCATAGTTTCCTCAAAATCTATTATATAATAACATTTTTCTATAGAATTGGATAAAACAGGTTTCTTAGAGATTATCTTGCTCACTACATTATGATTTTGGAAAAAATGATATCCTCAATGTGATTTAAGATCATCATAATGTATCCAGAATCCAGAATTACTATATCCCCTACCTATTATCTCATTTTATCCTCCATATACTAGGAAAATACATTTATACATCTTAAGTACTTCATAATAGTTATCATAGCAACACAATACACCTCTCCTCAATTAGATTGATATGCTACCTCCATTCTTAATGAAAAGGAATCATCAAACTTCATATATGGCATGTGGTACATGATAGATCCTACTATTGAAGAATAAGGGATCCTACTCATCCTTCAAATCCACTAATATGTATTTGAAAAAATGTTCATTTAGACATGATACCATGTGACATTGGAAACAAACCACTATTGAATTATTCTACATTGTAAATTTTATGTACCTTGTCAATATATGTACTTTGACTTAGCCCAAGAATCCTTTGAGATCTTTCTAAATAGATCTCAATCCGTAGAATTTAAGATGATTTCCCCAAGTATTTCTTGGAGAAGCATTCATTTAACCATGTATTTACTAACTATATGGATTACATTTTTTTCCATAATTAATATATTATTAACATATAATATAAGTAAAATAATTGAATTTCCACTAACCTTCTTATAAACTCATGGATTTTTTTTTTAAATAAAATTTTCTTATGGACTCATCAAAATGAACATTCCATAATCCTAATCCTTATTCAATCCATAAATAGATTTTTAATGATTAAATACATTATTGTAACTCTTTAACCTAATAAACCATTTAGTTTGAGTCATATCGACATATTTAAATGACATAAATTTTAGAAAATTAGTATTAACATCCATTTTCTAAATATCATAATTATGGATGTAAGAACCTTGGGTTTTGTATGAGGTACATATACTTTTGTTTTTTATTTTAATTCTCTATTACATCCTATTGTGAATACCCTTTGAGGTCACAGGTGTATCAGAGGTGTATGAGTCTTGTTCGGAGCCAAGAACCCATCTTTTGGGAAGAGTAGGCCTACCGAATTGTGAGATGAAACCGTACGGAGCATGATCATGGTTAGTACTAACTATCTGAGATCTGGGAAGAGAGCAGGAGGAGTCCACACTATTTTAAAATGTGTGATTTGAGGTTCCCACACATACAGGAACTTTGCAATTTTTAGCAGATCTGATTTGAAAAAATTTCACACTGTTAGTCAAACTGTGTTCGTTAACTATATAGGTTCCCACTTCATACAGTAATGGGTGCATGATTTTTTCACAAAATTTCTAACCATGCTACCAAACTATATGGCCCAGTAATTTGGGTGAAATTACAAAATCTCACTTAATTATTTTATAATTTAAAACCTAATTTCTCCCTTATCTCTTGTTGGATAGCCATGGTCATTTGAGAGCTCCCTTTGAGGATTAATTTAGATTTTGGAAGACTGCTTGAACTCAGATTCGAGCATTGATCGTCCCATTGGATCTGCATCGGTGAGTATGCAATTCCTTTTGTGTCATTCCTCTTTCTTCTTGTTATTGGATGTACTATTTATGTGAAAGCTAAGATGAAATATTTTTAGGTTCTTCATCTATTATTTATTATTATATAATTTGATTCTAATAAGAGTTAATACTAGATGAGAACTATACTATGGATCTATGATAGGTGGTCTATATTTTTCTTGTTTGGTTTGGTGCTTCAAAGAGCTAGCTTCCATTATGTCATCCTTCAAACATTCTGGTATGACCCCAAATTTGAATTAAGTGTAACGAAACATGATTGGGATTCCCATTTGTTCTATTGATTTTGTTGGAGGTTGTTTCCCAACCAAGGCCTCCCATGGGGTGTGACCATTACCTTTTACAATTGTTAAACCACCCGAGGGGTGTATTTTTTAGCTTTCCTTATTAAAGGAAGTTGCATATAAATTAACTAAATTAAATTGATTGATATGAGATTTTTTTCCACCCATAAATTTGATTCAAGATTAAATGGTTTATATGGTTTGTTATATGAGTTGATATACTCAAGGTAATTAAATGGAAAGAATGGTTATATAAGTCAATAAACTCATATGGTATGAAATGGTTAATGGATCAAATGATGAATGGTTACATTAGATGCCATGGATCTCACCTCAATGGGCCATAAATATGGTATTGGAAACATTGGATAGATATTTATACACAGGTCTTGATTCTATGGGTTTCCTTGCAGATTTCAACCCCTTAGATCTAGTTTTTCATGGTCTCACATTTTACATGGTCGATAGATATACTCCATTGACCCCAAATCAAGCCGAACTGAGTTTCTATCATGAATCTCTAGGGACTCAATGAGGATGTGTTGGTCCTCTACACCTTGAATCTGACCCTTCACGGTCCCATACTTCTGATATGTTATGCAGTCATGGTAAAGGGGACATGATTTTATATAAGGCAGGGTCATGATTTTAATACACGTGTTATATGATAAAGCCATGGATTGAATGATATTTATGGATGTATGGTGAGACCATGTTAGTTATTTAGGTATTTCTTGTATCTTCTTTATTATAGGATCTCAGAACTTTTTTTATAGGGATCTATGTGGGGATATATAGTTTCACTTACTTTTCATATATATATATATATTCCATGGCCATTTTAATCTCAAATTTGTTGCTTGTTTTACTTTCACACTGTGTAGATTATATTTCAAAGCTTGGATTAATATATATATTTGGGTGGTTCCCAACAGGGGTTATTTATCACACGCTATTCAGACCATCATTGGATACACAGATAGAATATTTTGATGCAGGTAGGGATTTGGGCATGTTCCCAAAGTTTGATTCTTTATTTTGTTCCATGCTTAGGAGTAGGGGAGTACGGGACCGAGCTGAGTGGTGTGATGCTATTAAGAGAAAGTTCATTTGGGTATTTTTGGTATTTTTTCACATGTATGGTATTTTACTTCTATGTACATGTTTTGGATACTTTTTAAAGACATATAAAATCATTAATATATATGAGATTTATTCTGGAATTCATATATATTCCTATAGTTTATTTATTGTATGTCTAATATACTACTTCCGCTACTTGTTCTGTATGTTGATACCACTATGTTACACTATGGTTATAGGTAATTGTATCCCAAAAGAGACACCATATGACCTCTCTACTAGTCGGAAGCCTCTATAATTATGGGATATGTGATTGAATCCATGTAACCAACTCAGCTCAGGGCACTATTGAGTGGTATTCGAGTCCGGGTTGTTAAAAATTAGAATCAGAACATTATTTGCTGGTCTATTATTTGGAGAAAATAGATAAGGATAAGAGGGTATTAAAATTCATTAACAATATATACCTTGGTGCAGCTAACCCACATATAGGAAAAATCCAAATTGCCTCAAATGGGGATTTTTATTTTCTATATTTTGACAATTACCTTTGATTTGATTCAACCATTGGGTGATACAAATGAATTCTGACATTATTATTGATATGATTGAGGGTTATATTTTATTGAAACCCAATGAGATTAGGGTATTCCATATAATGAATAATTTATTAACTTTTTAGAAATCTCATTCCATGCATTATTCTGTTCCATAATGGATGCATTTCATGTTTTCATGATGTTGTGATAGGTTCCATGATAAATGTACCTACTGTTGCGATGGATATTTATACGGGGAATTGGGGTACATGGTTGGTACTTAGGGTTATTTATATAATCTAAGTTGTATTTTCTTGATTAGGCTATATAAGACACCTTATGTAGCTAAATGTTCCACAATGAGTCATGGACCATGAGTTACATGGACTGGAGCGTGTTATGGTGTGGATTTGGTGGACACCATATTTTGGTTAATGAGGAGTATAGTCTCTTATGGATTAAGAATGGTGGCCTATTTGGTTCATCCACTGAAAATGAATTTTGAAATAAATATTGACTTCATATGAAAATTTTAAATGATAAATGGAGAACTTGACCTAGGCCTGACATTTTATTGGGAAAGAGGCAATGTACCTGGTGACATTTTTTACTATTCATTTTCTAATTTCCTAGCTTTAGGAGAATGATATGTGGTATGAAATGGTTGTAATATGGTTTTTACTTGTCCTCTAAATTTTAGCTGTGATTTAGATATCATTATTTTATGAGTTCTTTGTGTGGAATTTTATAGGCATGCCACAATGAAAACCTCCAATCACATGCCTAGAGGGTGGTGAAAACCACACTTCAAAGGTGATGGGACATGGGATATTAGTGGATAATCCCTTAATTCCAACCGCAGAACCGTCTATTTTATCATACATAGGTGTTGATGCATAGTTCCATGAGAGGTTTTGTTACTTCATGAAGACTTTTCAGGGAGCACCACAATCTATCTTCTGAATCGTGGGTTCCAACAGCAGCATACTACAAAATTTGTAGGGTATGGTATTCCACATGCTACTAATATATATATTTAGACTATTCTATCGATCTTCAAGCATCTGGATACACCTATTGATAGGATAGTGAATCTCACAACTTATATGCTATGTGAAAAAGAGAATTGTTGGGATGTGCTGAACTAGGAAGAAAAACTTTGAGATATGGTTTGGGATTATATCCAAAAAAAATGTTCTATGATTAATTTTACCCCAAGACTCTGAGGGAAGAGTGGGATAGTGAGTTCATGAATCTAGAGTAGGGAACTATGATTATTATAGAGTACTAGGAATGCTTTATATAGTTGCATCATTTTTACTGAACTACCTTACTGATGAGTTACTGAGGGTGAGACACTTTGAGGAAGGTCTCTAACATGTTGTTTGATCTCAAGTTATTGTGTTCAAATTGTATTATATTACTAAAATTTTTTATTAGGAACTTATTACAGAGTGGAACCTAGAAGAAGTAAGTGAAGTATAGTAGTGTATTGAAGTCTCTCGACCTAGTGGGTCAATGCCTTTTGGAAGGAAGTTCCATTTTGAGGCTTCCCATGAGATGAGTACAAATCAAACTATGAGTAATGGTAGCTCATTTTTCTATCAGTAGTGTAACAGGTAAGTCCACCTGAAGAATCAATGGGATCAGGACCCAGTTGAGTGACAATCTTTTAGAAGGATGGGTCACATGAACTTTCTTGTAGAACCTTACCCCAAGAAGTGAGTGGTTGAGGTAAGACTCAACACAAGGTTCAAGAGCATATTTATTAGCTCTGCATTAGACAAGGATCTGAATATGTGCCAATTGATCAGGTTGAGGTGGTGGTGGTTGTGGTTGAGGTATCCAGACACTAGTTACACCAAGACATCCGAGTGAGACTACTCTAGGTGGTGAGGTTGTGTCAAAGGGTCATTGTTTAGGTGACATTTTATTTGTACAACCTACCCATGAGGAGATGAATTTTAGATCATCTTTTGTTAGAGGTATAATTTTAGTCACCTCAAATCTTGTATTTGATATTTTTAATAGAAGTGAATTTCATAGTTTTATATTTTTTCCTGTTGTGGAGATCCTTGGTCTCATGATTATTTTTTACAGCTTTATGACACATGATACTCTGTTGGGGATTAGAATAGGGGATGTACATCAGTGTAAAGAGTCCCCACTTAAGGTTAGTGGGTGTCACATAATCTAGAATATGTTTATCCTTAAGATGAAAGGATTTAACATCATACATGAGATAGAATGGGTAGTGGATTCTTAAGCCTACATTGACTGCTATCACTAGAAGGTGTCTTTCACATCACTAGAGGGTGTAGTTTACACTCACATCGGTAAATGGGATGTTTTGGTGAGATGAGTTGGACTAGAGAATTGTGGGCTGGGTGGGATGATAGCATATATCACTAGTCTATATCTTGATGATATGGGTGCACATAAGTTACATTTTCCTCTAGTATTTGATCATTTTAGGGATGATTCCATAGACACGCTTTACTATTTTACCTCATATTGTGTTGTTTATGTTCTCCATCGAGATAGTGTTAGGAGATGCAACAGTATCCATTCCTCATTACAGGATGGCTATGAAGGAGCTGTAGGAGCTTAAGAGAAAGATAGAGGATTTGGAGGCAAAGGGGTTTATTCAACATTGTAATTCTGTATGGGGTTCAACAGTTTATTTTGAAAAAAAGGAATATGTTTCCCCTAGTCTATGCATGGATTATCAAAAATTGAACCAAATGATGGTTAAGAACTGTTATCCATTTTTGTGGATAAATGGAAAGTTTTATCAACTTTGAGGATCTTGGTTGTTCTCGAAAAATGATTTGAGATGTAGATATCATTATGTATCTTCTTGACCTACAAAAATAACACATATAAAAATTCATATCTTGTATGGTCTATAAATGTATATGTTTATGTTGTTCGGTCTTACTAACACACCATTGATTTTCATGCTGCTGATGAGCCAGGCTTTCTATCCTTAACGAGATTTGTTTATGATGGTTTTCATGGAAGAAATATTGGTGTATTATCACAATTGACATGACCATGAAAAAAATCTTTTGATAATTTTAGATACTCTAATAGAGAATCTGTTATATGATAATATCACAAAGTGACACTTCTAGATGGATCATATTTACTTCTTGGGTCATATTATTATAGAGACAAGACTATCAGTTCACCCAAAGAAGGTGGGACCTATTATTTACTTAGACAATCCAAAGAACCTCATTTTTTATACAGAGTTTCTTATGGCTAGATGGATATAACTGGTGATTCATATAAGAATTCTCTTTCTTAGCAGTTTTGTTGATCTTCTTGACTAAGATGTGTGTGAAGTTTGTATGGTCATATACATGAAATACAACCTTCTAGGAGATAAAAGAGAGTTTGACATCAGTATAACTTTATATTATGCTAGACTAGGGTAGGAGATACACTGTTTATTGAAACACATTTGGTTTAGGCCTAGAATTAAGAGATAGATTTTTGATGTAGAAGTATCGGAAGTTGAGGATACACAAGAAGAATTAACTGATTTAAAATCTCGAGTTAGTTGTACTTGTTCTTGTATTGTACTTCTATAGAAATTAATTACTGTGAGAGATTTTTTTTTTATACATGGCCACAAAAACTCAAGTACTTATTGAAACATATGTACACCAAAACTCAAGTACATATTGAAACAATATGATCTGAATCTGAGGCAGTGATGGTGAGTGGAATACCTATAGTCTTTTGACATATAGCTTTCCTATATGTATGGTAAATACAATTCAATGACCGATGCACTGATTAGAAGTACTCAAATATTGAATTTTAAGTAGGATAGTATCAAGTGGATGCTTATGGATTTGTTCTATGAGTTTCACTTAGAGGTGGAGAATAGTTAGGGACATAATTATCATTCATCCTTAGCTACTCCCTCTACTTAACTGGATATAGTGATGATGAGGTAGCTATCAGATTGATAGGGACTAGTCCTATTAGAGATTGAGGTTAGTGATGTCCCACCTCCTGGTTAGAATATGGGAATTGATGAGATCCTACATTTCCATGGACATGTATGGGTTCCAATGGACATATACAAGGATATGGTGTGGGAGTTTCATTCCTCTATTTTTGAAGTGCATCTCAGGGTTACCAAGATGTACAATGATAAACATCATGAGTACTGGTTATCAGGTATGAAATTTCAGATAGCTAGTTTTATTACGATGTGTTCCTACATTAAGTAGGTGAAGGATGAACATCAGTGACAGGTCAAAATTTTACAATAGTTATATTTTATCAAATGTAAAATGGGATGAAGTTGCTATAGATTTCACAAAACATCTTCCAAGGTCGCCTTAGGTAGATATGTATTGTGGGTTGTTATTGATAGACTCATGAAGACGATCAAGGAGATATTCAATGTAGATGATCTTGGAATGTTATAAATCTATGAGATAATATGACTTCACAGGGTCCCACACACTATCTTCTTGTATAGGGATTCCCAATTCACATCGCATTTATTGAATATTTTGTAGAGGGTCCTAGGTACACAGGTGATTAGGAGTACGAATTACCCCACTCATAATGATGGATAGTCAGAGCATATGATACAGGTTATTGAGAACATTTTGAAAATATGTGTTCAAGATTTTGGAGGCAATTGGGAGAAGAACATTCCCATGGTAGAGTTTTCCTACAAAAATTTCTAAAATGGGAATATATAGATGGCACCTTATGAGGATTTTTATATTTGGACATATTGATTTCCCCTATATTGGTTAGAGGAAGGAGATGTTATTTTACTAGGACCACATATTGTGAAGGAGACATATAAGTGGGTCTATTTGATCTAGATGTAGATGTCTACTATAAAGTCCTGAAAGATACCATACACGAATCACTATAAATAACCCTTAGAGTTTGAGGTCAGGGATTATGCCTTTTTATGTGTTTCACTTAGGCTAGGACCTGGACAGATCAAGATAAAGGTTAAGCATTCACTGTAATATATTGTTCCATTCAATATTCTAGAGATAGTTGGGAAAGTAGTATATTAGTTATGGTTATCTCAAAGGTATTGATCCATGCACAACATCTTCCATGTATCTCATCTTCACTATTATCATTCCAACCCATATCATTATTTTCAGCCTAAGTAGTTTGGGTTTTAGGTAGATTAATCTATTGATAAGCATCTAATTTGTATCATTTATAAGAGAATGAAGGTTATATAAGGCCATCCATTTACTCAATTACAAGTTCTATGGAAATACAACCATTTACCAGGAAAAACTTGGGAATAGGAGGTTGATGTATGGTCTTAGTGGAAAAAGTTATTCTCAGATGGATCTTGACCACCTGTGAGTGGTCAAATCAGGGAAAAATTGTTTTAAGGGGAAATATTTTAAGAACTCGAGTATTCATATGAGTTAAGTATCATTTTTCTCTATTTAAATGCTTAATTACTACCTAATTGTGAATACCTTTTGAGTTCATGGTTGTATCAGAGGTGTCCAGGGACTATTCGGAGCCTCAAACCCAATTTTTTGGTTTGAAACAGGCCTACTGCATGGTTAATAAAAACATTTTGGGTAAGGTTCATGGTTCATACAAACCATGTGAGACCTGGGCAGAGAGAAATAGGATACCACATGGTTTGGAAAACCATTCAATTTGATTCTCATGACCATGTGAGAAATCTATAATGTTGAGCATATATGATTTTCATCATTTGCACACAGTTAGTCAAATAGTGCACACTAACTTTGTAGGGTTCCCCTCCCTACAATTAAGGGAGAACAGTTATCACATGGATCGGACAATCATGCATCCAAACCATGTGGCCCATTAATTTTAGTGAAATTAAAAAAACTCCTTTAATGTGATTGTAATTCGAAACCTAATTTATCCCATATCTCACATGGACATCCATGGAAATTTGAGAGATCCCTTTGATGCATAATCTGTTTTTTGGAAGATCTTATCCACCTTAACCCAGATCTGAGAACATATCATCTTATTGGATCTGCATTAGTGAGTATGAAATACCTTTTTTTTGGTAATCATTATTCTTGGTAACAGTTTCGCTACATAGTTGCAATCAAATATGCCTTAATTTTAGTTTCATTGTCTGTTATTCATTTTTCTTCTAATCTGATTCGAATAAGGAGTTGATACCAGATGATTACTCTACTAAGAATATATGGTAGGTGGTCTATTCATTTCTCATTTGGTTTGGTGCTTTATAAATCTAGTTGTCATTGTGATGCCTGCCAGAATTTCTGGCGCAGACCTAAATTTGAATGGATTAATTTAATTAAGTGTAATTTAATATGTTGGGGTTGAAAATTATTTCCATTTAGTTAGTTATAGGTTGTTTCCCAACCAATTTCACCCATGGTGTGTTCCCTTTTCCTTTTCCATTTGTCAAAATACCCAAGGGGTGTGTTTTTTAGCCTTCCTAATTAGAGGAAGATGTATATAAATGAAATGATTTAAATTGATTGGTATTAGATGATTTTTCTCCCTTGTATGCGATTCTTGAATAAATGGTTTATATAGTTTTTGATATGAGTGGGTATACTCATGGGACCTGTATTTCATGAATGATTATGTTAGTGGGTAAACTCATGTGACATGAAATGATAAATGGATTGAGTGATGAATGGTTCCATTAGATTCCCCGAATGCTTCTCTTGTGGGTCTTAAATGTGGTAGTGGATTACTTGGATGAATATTTACCCTTGGGTATTGATTATGTGAGTTTCCTTGGGTGTTTCTAATCCTTGTATATGGTTTTATTGGGCTCACATTCCACATGGTTGGTAGACATGCTCCTTGGGCCCCAACTCAGGACTAACCGAGTTTCCATCAGATTCTACTAGGACTCGATGAGTTTTCCTTGGTATTCTACACCTTGGATTAGACCCCTAATTGTCTGAAACTTATGATATATGGCTTGGATATGGTAAATGTGACATTATTGGTCATACGGCATGGCCATGATTATTGATACACGTGTTATATAACATTGTCGTGGTTTCCCTAATATGTATGTACATACGGTAAGGCCATGTTAGATATTTCTATATTGATTGTATATTTTATATTATAGGAGCATGCCACTTTTTTCAGGGATCCATTTGTGGATACACATTATCAATTAATTGATATATATATATATATATATATATATTCCATGGGAACATTACTCTCATAATTCTTACCTGTTTTACTTTAAAACTACGTCAATTATACCACACAACCTATCTTGTTATAGATCATTGGGTGGTTACCTACTAGGATGGTATCTCATTCCCTATTCGGGCCTCTACTGGTAACTTGATAGACAATTTGAATTTCGGTAGGGATTGGAGAAATCTCCCATAGTTCAATGGTTGATTTTTTTTCCACGCTTAGGAGCAGGGGAGCACATGACCAAGTTGACGCTCATGGTGCTATCAGGAGATAGTGTTTTTTGGTATTTCTGGTATTTTTCCCCAAGTATAGTATTGTAATACTAGATACATATTTTGGATGCTTTTTAGATACATGTATCATCATAAATATATATGGGATTACTTATTGTAATTGTTATATATTTCATCAGTTTAGAAATTATTTGATAGTTATAATACTTTCCCTAAATGATCTGTATGTTTATATCACTATTTCACACTCTAGTAAGAGGGAATAGTCTTCCCATAGACACATTCGAGGCCCCCAATGAAATTTAGAAGCCTTTGGTGTTTGGAGAGATGTACTTGAGGCCATGTATCCATATAGGATTGGGGAATTATTTAGTGAAATCTAGGTACAAGATGTTACAATGGAGACTGCTAATGAATGTAATATTATAATGGATTTCACCATTGTGATTGGTGACAAGGTTTTTCAATAGTCAATTCCATTTAATTTCTTGAAACTATCCACAAATAGCCATGATTTATATGTACATACTCTACCATACATGTTCATATTTTTCATGATTACCCAATTACATCGAATAGTTATTACATTAGCTATAGGGTCTACCGATATCCACAATTAATTTTTGTACATGGATTCTATCTCAGAATTCAACGATTATTACCATTTACCGCCATCCTTCTGATCTACTACTTCCTTGTAGGTTATGGGTTCATCATTCTCTAGGAGTAATGTGTCACCTATCTTAGTGATAATAAAATATATATCTCTATTTATATAACTAATCTAATAGACCTATGTAGTAATTCTATCCTAGGAACATATATATCTCTCACTTTTATATATATATATTTTTCATGTACTAAATCTTGTTCATCTAGAGTATTAACTTTTTCAAACTGAATCTTTCTCCTATTATTTTGATTGGATGTATATTCCCTTTCTATAAATATGGAATTTATTGACACAATAACACTTCAATATGAAGTTTTATATAGGTAATATCCTTTATTTTCCCTAGGATAACCGATAAATATGCACTTCATTCTTCAAGATGATAGTTTTTAATTAGGTATTTCCAAAAAAAACAGTATTTTCATCATTATACACAGATATGAGATAGTGTGGATTTCATTCTACAAAATAACATATTTGTAATGCTAAATAATACCTTATTTTGTACCAGATTTAGTATATTATCCATTTTATATAATGTATATCCTCAAAAAGATAGTGGTAGAGTTTCGTGACTCATTATCAATATCACCATGTTCAGGAAGGTACAAATCCACCATTCAATTACACGATTCTAATGACGTGTATATAGATGAGTGACTTGGGAGACTATCCCAAAAACCTTCAGGTGATTAATGAAATCATGGTTAAAATATTCTCTACCATAGTCGGAATGGATATTATTTATATTCATAACAATTTGGTTTTCTACATTATCTTTTTATTCCATAAAAATATTAAATGAACAACACTTATACATCATGAAGTAGATATAAGAATACATACTATAGTCACTAGTGAAATTATTAAGTAAGAAATCCCACCCCATTACTATACTAAAAATGGACCACATACATCTGTACAAATCAATTCATGTAGTTCTATTTCCCTTGCTCCTTTCTCGATGCAGGGTGATATTTTCATTTTTTTTTCTTGAAAATAAGCATGTCATACATCAATGTATTTTAACTCCTTAGTTTCTAAAAACATTTTTAGATATAACTTATATAATGATTATCATTTACTTGATCGAAGATGTAGTTCTATAGGTGGGTATAACATGAGTCAACCTCTCTAGTTTTTTCATTAATTTTCAATGTAGGGTTTTCGAGTTAAAGTATATTAAATCCACTATTAATATCCATCATACCATAATATATGTTTTCTTTATAAAATATAAAAATTTTATTTACAAACATGAAATAAATCCCCATAGTTTCCAAAATCAACATTGAGATTATGTTTCTGTAAACTGAAGGTCCACAATAATAGTTCTTTAATATGAGAACTAAATATTTAGGAAATTTCGTATGATAATCTCCCACTAATAATGGTGCAAGTCTTTCAACATTTTTCCCCATTGATCCACTTCACCCTTTTTAATATTCTGAAGTATAATTGGTCCTTTATTTGAATAAAAGTGTGTGAATCACACATTATATCTGATTCATAACATATAGATAATGACATATTGTATTCAATGAAAAATATACCTACGATAGAAGAATTTCCTTACTTATTCTTCCTAGTTATGCAATTATTATTCCTATTTCCCTTCCTGAAATAATAAAATAAGATCGTCTTATGATATTTTACCTCTCTATGTATCTTTTGATTCTTGGTGGGGCGGTTCATTCGTTTCCATGGCCTAGACTTAGCCTTTGAAATTTTAGTGTTTCCCAATCTCCTTTTTTCTCTGTAAGGACCAAAGAGTTGTTATTCTTCATATCCTTATCATCTTGGGATACTAAATCCTATAAATCTATGAGTGGATTCTTAATTTCATTCATGTTATAAATAATAAAATTAAAAAATTAGGGTGATATAGGGGAAAGAATGAAATCATGTGTGAGTTCTTGGTTATGCATGGACCCAATGGATTGTAGTCGCTCAATGTACCAAATAATATTGAGAAAATGTGGGCCTACCAATCTCTATTATACTAGCCTAAACAAATATAGTTTAATTAATATCTCATATTTTTCTTATTGGGCTTTCCCTTGATAATTCTCTAGGATATAATACAGTATTTTATTGGAATATTCATTCTAATGATTTTTTGTGTATCTCATTGGACATAGATTAATTCATTATGCACATTAAACCTATAACATAATCCAATGTTTCTTGATAACTATCTTTACACACCTTTATTACTACCATGGGGTGCTCGATATAAAGTTTTTATTCTAGCATATAGATATTCCACACTTGGTGTAGTACTATTTGTAAATTCTTGTACCACTCATGGATGTTATTGTTGGATATGATATTGTACTTATCCTATATTGATCATAAGGATATTTAACTGATGGTGATGTGTTCAATTTTATATACAAAAACTAAAATTATTATATTATTACTGTATATTTATTAATGATAGACCTTACTGATTAATTAATCCTTAAATGTCTCCCACCACATCAACTCATAACTCCTTGATCTATTGAGTGAAGTCCTAATATATTGAAATTATTACCATAACTTCTTTAATAATTTTCCTCTAATTTTGTAACAATATATTTGTGGATACTTCTTTAATACCAAGATACATAATTCAACCCAAAATCATATAATAACACCACAATAGTTAGAGGAACCATCAAATAATGTTGATTGCCTCCTTGTACATATGTTTTGGTAGAAATTTCATCAATCGTAGGTAATAATGACTTAATATATCTTCAAGGGATTTTAATTATTCTCGTTTAATGTAATAATTTTAAATTTAACATGCTTTTCCTATGATACCTCACTCATATCTTAACCATGCATACTATAAATAGTCCCCACATGTTATCTAATTTTATATATGTATTTCCATTTATTATTCTATGTGATCACATAAATATAGCATATTTAAATAATAATAAATCTTTCATAGATAAATAATAAAAATGTATGTCCATGATTGTCAAATATTTCATGATCTATTGAGTGAATAATAGATCAAGTGGTACCATTGGGGAAACTATCTAATCCATGACCAAGTTGAGTTATAGTGCTCAACCCTATCCAATGTATCGACATCTCATCTAGAACTTCTCTAAGTCTTGAAGTAGTCAACATCTTGTTTCATCCTTGAAATTATACTTAATACTAGGAAATTTGAGACATACATGTAGAATAACAATCATGGACACACATATCCTTATACATATAATGTGGGAGATAGATGATAAAAACAACCATTTTTAAATTATAGATTACAAACATTTAATTTATTTCTATAATTACTTAAATAAATAAAATCCAAACATACACTTGTCAAACATTGTTCATGTTTAGACTATATGCAATATAATTGTGTAATAAAATTAAATATTCAATAAACTCTACATAAAGGAATTTAATATAAATTAAAATTCATTAATATAAAATTAATTAACAAACTAAATTTAGCATTGTTAAATTTTTTTAATCCATTCAAAAATTGTAATTGTAATTTTTAATTTTTATACTACTTTCTAGGGCATTATGAGGCTTAAAACACCCCATATAGGGTTCTGGACATTTATTGGTCTCAGAGAGGGACATGCGATTCACAGTCTAGCAGTTCCTTATGTGATTGAGCATAGGTATAGAGTGGGGAACAGTGGCGATAGACATCTCCAATAGTGTATCAAAATTATATGACCCACCAAAGTGGTATATGGGGCTTATAAAATATAGCCTCCAAAAAGGTGGGTAGATATTTTTCCATGTGGGTTGCAATGAACATTAGATGTTTTATTATTAAAAATTATTTTCTTATCAATATGTGTTGATGTAGAATGACAACACATTTGGAACTTTTTTGTTTCTCTTTATATAAACTACACAAGTATGTGTTTTTCGAATTACACAAATCGTGTGAAACTTGTCAGCCTCCCCATGACCCAGCTATTGACAAGTGGGGTATTAATCTCTGACCAAAGATCTCTGGTATCATCACTATAAATATATATGTGTGTGTGTGTGTGTGTGTGTTTTCTAATTTTCAATCCTGAAATTTCTAGTTTTAATCTAATTTAAACCTTTGTATTACCATAGTTTGGATGTTTATGCTTAGATTAAAGAAAACTTCATTGAATTGATATTATTAAAATTCCCTCTATATGAATTTTAAAAAAATAATAATTTTACCTTTTCTTAAACATCCACATGATTTCTCTGATATAACTTACTAATAATAGACATGCAGCAGAAGCAAAAATAATGGGTATTTTAAAATTCATTATCACTGATTCACTACTGTTATATCAACACCAATGATACACTGCACAATAAATATCATGAGAGTCCCACATTGAAGGTTATAAGTAAAAAAATTAAATTGAACTATTACATCATTTTATTAAAGAAGAAGGCATGTTCCTTTCATCGTCAGTGATATCTGCTTGAATGAACTGACTTTGGATCCCCATAGATCATCCACATGTGCTTCAAGAGTCTTATGGATCTTTTAATATTGGATTATAAGTGCTGACATAGATTTATAATGAACCTATCGACCTCCTAGTGATCACCACTATGGCTTTTCTTTAATCCACAAAAGAGAAGTTTAATCAAATTCATGGAATGAGTTCTTATCACATTATCATGCAAGAACAATGGGATAAGAACTCTCAAATTTGTAGGATTAATACTCTTCTAAATTTGATCTTTCTCCATTTTAAATAGATAGATTTAATATTCCTTGTAATTCAAATATGGCCCCCAAATATATATAAAAAAATAAATAATCCATAAATGATATCTTCTGACCTGTTAACTATTTCATAAATGTCATTTATAGTTTAATTACATACAATCAGTATAATAAATATATTAGGAGATAAAATATGATCCTTTTACCTGACTCGTTCCTCCCATGAATATTAAATGAATATTCCATATAATATTCATTCATAAAATATTTTCCATATATTCAATAAATAACTTATGAATACTACTAAAAAATAAATTCAATAAAAATTATTCAAAAAATCATTAATAATAATTTATTTATTTCTTGGTGATTATTTATAATTAGACATCACACAAAACCCATGGTGGGGCCATCAATATTCTAAACTCCAATTTATAAAAATATTATAGACTTTTGAATATGCTAATGTTGAGACCCTTTTATCTCTTACCTCGATGACAATAAATACTACTCATAGACTAGAAGTTGAATCGTGTCCCATCACGGCCCATAAGGTTTTTTAATAAAAGTGAGCATTGAGTCCCTTTTATTAAATCAAATAAAGGTTACCAAAGGAGAAAAAAAAAAGGAAATTTACATTTATCCCAAGGGAAAAGAGAAACCATGTCATCAAGAAAAGTGGTCAAGTGTAGAAACCCGTCTTTAGGGACCACTTTATTTTCCAACCCAACAGCAATATAATTTGCCTCCCAAAAAGTGTGAGTGATGTAGTTGTTCAAAGTGGAAATCAAGTCAAGACAATTCACCCATTTAAAAGTCATCCTCTATGGGAGATTCATCTGACCCACTCTTATAGCTTGCACAAGAGTAGTGGAGCCACATTCAAACCAAACACAATTCCATTCTCTTGGGATAACATGATAAACCACCATTATGAGTCTCATTATCTCTAATTCTAAACTCGTGATACTACTATAAGGACCATACATGCATTCAACAACATCCCCATTCATATCTCGGAAGATGGCACTATAACCCGAGGGGCATGGACTACCCCTAGAAGCTCCATCAATGTTGCACTAAATCCATACATAGAACATGGGTGTCCAAAAAACATCCAAAGTGCTTCAAGGTACAAGGAAATTTCAAGTGAAATTAAGATGCCTAAGGATCATCAATCCACCTATTGAATTGGTGCATTTTTTCGAGTGCAGTTCGTTAGGAGTGTGAACAGTTGCAAGAATTTTTTCCAGCGCATGTCCATCATTGAAGCAAGTCTATTTGTGCACTGCATTGTTCCAAACTCACTAGATGTAGTGAATTAGATTGGAACAAGAAACCTGAACATGAACCATGATCTACTTGGAAGGAGTGACATTATGCATGGCTGAAAGGAAGGGTCTGATAGAGTTTGATTAGTGAGGCTAGATTACAAATATGTTTAGTACTTCTATCCATAAATAATGTATAGTCCTTCATATCATAAAAAGGTGATACACATCCTATCTATGCTGATTATAGAGGGAACATCTAGAACATAAGGATATACCCTTTCTTTGAAGGTTTTAATCCACTTACAACTTGTTGAGGGACATTCTCTATAAATAGTAAACCATCTGGTTGACAGCCCTTTTTTGTTCATGTTGACAATACACTATTGTTCACCATTAATTAGATGCATGTAGAAGCTTATTGAATCTAGAAAAACATTTGAATACCCATACTAGATAAGGAAATCTTCCTGATTAACAAATTCATAGCTGGAAAAATAATGATAATATCATTCAAAACCATTTCTATATTTTCTAGATTCTCCCTAATCACGATGTTATGACCAATTCCATCATTCTTAGAGGTAACTTGATTAAATATGGGCTCACCAGTCTAGTGATCATACCAAAAATGTAGGGAAGAATTCATGCTCACTATCCATTGTGAGTGATTGAAAATCTTCTAGAAAATATACTTTAACTCAGGACAAATAGAATAATCAAGATATTTGTTTTTTCCTATAAGAATCCTTGTCATAAATCTATCTCTTAAGAATTTTGGGGCATCATCTTTTCTATTGATGAGTTTCCAAATGAATTTGGCCTGCAATGATTGATTGAATGCCTCCATGTTTTTTATGCCAAGACCTCCAAATTTATAAGGTATGCATCATTTTTCATGGGGAAGTGATTATCTTATTTTCCATAATGTTTCCACACTAGAAAAAGTTTTTCAACATATTTTTGAGTTTTCTAATGATAGAAACATGCCAAAGATACACCAAAAAAGACTAAAAAAGATTCTAGGTTACAACATGCTTCGCCATGAAAATGTGCCCTGCCATTGAGAGGGATTTTCTCTTCAATGAGGAAATTTTTTTTCTTATTTGATCCATTTCATTTGAGATTATTGATTTTCGAGTAATTCCCTAAAACATTGGGACACCCAGGTAGACAAAAGGCAATGATACATCTTTTATTCCCAATCCATTGGTGAGACGAGTCTTCCTAGAGACTGAAATATTCTTACCAAAGTAAATAAAGGATTTTATCCATTTGATAACTTGGCCAGAAACATTCTCATGGTGTTGTTGTGCCTTTTTAATATTTATTTTGTTTCTTCAGTCCCCTTATGTGAAACTGACAATGAAATCAGAAATGAATAAGTGGGAAGGGGTATAAATAACTCGAACTGCTATGATGGGTGATAAATCACCCATGTTCACCATGTTAAGAAGAAGTATTGTAGAGACCCCAAACTTGATGTACATTGAAATTATATTACTTTTTCGGAATACTTAATACATAACAAAAACCAACAATCATGGATCGTAATAGTTTAGTGTCTTTGGAAACTCGGAACATAATCTTCTAATCATGGTGAAAGATCTTCAATATCTCCCATAAATATCTTCCCCTTTTTTTCTTACCTAAAACCTTTCTTTATATCCTGGGGAAAAGAAAACATATAAAGGGTGAGCTCAAATTCTCAGTAAGGGTAAGCATGGAGAAAATAAAACAAACCATATACATTTGAACTTAAAAACATGAACATAATGTTTAAACATCAAAATCTTGAGCAATGACATAAAACATGGCAGTACGTAAGGCATAGATTATAATGTAACATCAATCATCATAAAATAGCATGGGAATAAATCATATAATTGTGGAAAACCATTAAGCACATGATATGATTTCCATATTAGCCAAGGCATTGCTGCCAAGACCATCTTAGTGGACAAAGTCCCTTTCTGAATCAAGTTCACTCCTCGTTCCAGTCCTGTAACACTGAACCAGATTAAATTACCGTTCCATCCATGTCTATATCATGAGATATAAATCTTTACCCAGTGCATTGGAGGGAGATATAGGTCGCACCCATCTCAAAATGAAATCATTATTACTTGTCCCACAACATGAACATAAATCATCCATCATTACCCAAAGTGTAAAATGGGTTTCATAAACATCATCCCATAATAACATAATCCATACAAAAAAATGGATATAATTTCATCATAAGAAAAGTGAAACCATGTAAATCATAGAGACATTATACTTGAAACATACACATATGAAATAATTCCATCTTATATGGAAAATGGTTTTGATAAAACACTTGAAATGAATTCTTGAGGAAAATATCATTTCTTCTTCAAAATCATTTTCTTTTCACAAAATGCCATGAAATTTTAAAAGAAAATGAATTTGTTGAAAATAGTCATTAAATCTTGTAGAGTAATCTTTATGAAAATAAGGTGTTATGAAACCGTAAAAATATGTTCATGCCGTATGAGTTAAAAAATCATTCTTCTCTTACTTTTGCTGAAAAAGTCAAAAAATACCTTGTATGGTAAACAAAAGAAAGATTCCTTACATACCATGTAGTAAAAGTCAAAAATGGGTAAAAAGGACTTTAAACATACATGAAACAATTTTTAGAAAATAGGGACATGGATGGTAAATATAACCCCAGTAAATACTTACGAATAAACAATCTCGGATAAAAACGAGATTGGAAAAGTTGTCCCTTACCTTAGGTCTGATATGCTTCGTACGTATCCAAACCTCTTGTATAATGATTTAAATAATGTCATTGACTTATTATAGAATCATATTAATTGTTATTATATCATATATGATTCACTTGTGACTTTATATTACCCGTTCTTTTGTAAATTCCATGTTAAAGCAGCGTTTTGGGTAAAATCTTTTTATTTATCGTACATGTTTGGACTTCTTGTTCTTGATATTATTATTACTTATATCAAGTTTCAATTACCTCCAAAATGTAAACCATGATTTATATATCATATATATTCAGTATATATATATATATATAATATATAGATAAATGAAATTAAATACACCGTTCATAGAGACGGTAGGTCGTACGTACGCATGAACGTTGTTTTCCTTTCCTTATTAACTTGAATGGAAGTAAGTAGATGACATATATGTATATATATACATAAATCCAGTATCTTAATCATGTCATATATTTCATTATTATTCATTATATATACTTTATAATCATTCTTGAGTGGTTAACATGGAGAATGAATCTCATCGCGTCGTGGAGACGATAATCTGTACGTACGCACGAGCGATGATATCGTTCCCATAATTATTGAATTGAATTTGAGTGGATGATATAATATATCAGAATCAGTATGATGTTATAATAACCATATATAGTTATTCTTTACACCATTATACCCATCCAAGTAAGGTGGTGGTGGAAAACAGATTACACCACGGCGTGGAGACGGTATTCCGTACGTACGCACGCGTGGTGATTTCGTTTTCCGTAGGATGGATAGAAGATGAAATAGGTTTGTTTCATATGTATAATAACATATCATTATATGAGTGATACTGATGTTATTAATTTATGATTAAACAAATAAAGAAGAAGAAGTAGAGGAAGAAATAAATTGGAAAGAATCGGTAAAGGATATTACCTCTTCTTTGATGCGCCTCTTCTTAACCTCCTCTTAAGGCACTAGAGTTTATCTTTTGAGGAGACCAAAACCTCTATAATGTTTCTAGGGAAGTTGAGAAGGGAAATGGGAAGGGGTTGGCCGAGCTTGAAGGCTCAAAATTGTGTAAAGAGAAGAGGGAGGAGGTGCCCTTTTATAAGGGAGGAGAGGGGCACCTTTGGAAAGTGTGAAAATATTATTTTATTATAAACGTACCTTCAGTTTCAAAAGGTCCAAAAATCATTAAAGATGAAGATAAGATGACTCATGGAAGAAATAAAATCATCCAATCAGAATTGGACATGTTTTGGATAATATTTTAATCATTATAATCTTATTTATTTCTATCATTTATTAATGAGGTAAATACTGCATCATTATTGTGTCATAAATAATTTAATTTATTTGATGTCTAAAAATTATAATAAAACACCATGTAGGAAATATTTTTAGCTTTCCAATGAATATTTATAGTCGAAAAGATAATTTATATAACTTCTTATAAAAATTAATTACTAAAAGATTTTTGTTAATGTCAATTTTGTCTTTACATTAAATTAATTAATCCAAATTGTCATTATCACTACCAAGTGGCTCAATGGGGTCCCAAAATCGACCCAAGGATGCCCATAGTCGGCCACTACTCACCCAATAAGGTTAGGATAAGTGTTAAGGTAATTTTGAATTATTATAATATTCGTTTAACCTTGAATTACTCTATTTACCTTTAACCGCAGTAAATAAAAGTCAAAAGTTACTATTCACCAAAAATTATTTTCATCTTATTGAACCACATTTTACATCTTGATAACAACCATGTATGTCGGATTTTTGAAATTAAATTCACAGAAGTGGTAAAATTTCATTTAAATGAAAGAGTCATTTTTTTAACTATCACTAAGTGGTTTCACTATTCATCAAAAATTGAAATTTTTCAGAAAAATACCAAAAATCTAGCCTAAGATATATTTGATATTCTGAATTCAAAAATGATGTCTATTTTTCAAAATTCAAAACATAGAAGTGGCATTAATTAATTTTAAAAGTAATTCCCGTTATCAAAACAAATAGTGTGTTTTTAAGAAACAATAACTATCAAAAGATCGACACTTGTTTATGTCCAATTTCAAAGTGAAATTAATTGTGATGACCAACATTGGATTAAATGGTAAAAATATATTCTAATTACACTTTAAAACCAGTTAAAAAGATAATCTAACCATATAAATTATTGCGATGAAAATAGTTGTTTTTAATTAAAATATAGTGTGTTTTTACTATTCATTAAACTATGTAAGTTATCAGAATAATATAAAAAATTTATCCAAATTAAATTTTTATATCCTGAATCCAAGGAAGAATTTTATTTTGTCAAACTGAACTTATAAACATTTCAAAAACTAGATTTAAAATGGGTGCGCCATCAAAAGGCGGCAAAACTGCATTTTTTGAAAAATACTTATTTTACCCGAAAAATTTATTTTTCTCTCATACTATGTTCTACAAAATATGTAAGATTATAAAATTCAAAATGTAGTTAATACTATTCATAACGGCTAGTCCATAATAATATTATAACAATATATCATTGTTTAGCGAAACCCGGTATTGCGTACTACACACGTTATCGAGGAAGGTCGTGATTGCGTGTAACGCAAGACAAGCTAGTGTTCTGTGCAGTGAAATATTCCTTTGATGTTGCATATTGCATAAGACATAAAAAAATATACTTCTCATAAAATATCAGGGTGTTACATTCTACCCCCATTAAAATGAATTTCGCCCTCAAAATTCGTCAGGGTTATAAATGAATTTTTACATGTGAGTTTCTTTCATAGAAACCCACATCATAAAAACAAATACCAAAAATTATCTTTAAAAACTAAAGTATGAAACATAATGGTTACCCAAATTAACTAATCACTGGGTTTCCACATTGGAGAACATAGGTGAAAATATGGATATGGAAGAGAAATCTAACCATCAAGTTCTGATGGAGAGTGGTAGAGAACATGGCTATGAAAAATCTAACAATCACAAAGCCATAAATTTGTGATGATCTAAGGTACCATCTGATTCATCAGATATAAGAGCACTAGGACAACATTTTTGATTTTCAATATCATTTCACTAAAGTTGAAAATTTTGAATTAGAAGAAATACTTACTTGATTTTGGTACAATCTCACTATTGTTTGTGCCTTGAAAAATTTCCACTTTATCTCTTAAAGAAATGAAGTTGAATTTTGTCTTCCGTGAAGTGTTAGCAGATCATGCGATAGAATGATAAGTCATTCCATCTGTCTCAAACATAAGGTTAGCAAAATTTATATACATAAATCCATCTATGGTGAGATTAATCGTATATAGTTCCTAAAATGGACTTATACTTCATCTATCATACCGCTTAATAAAATAAAACTAGTTTCTACTAACCAAGGACTTCCTCTAGTCCAGTGGTAGGCGATAAAGGCTTGTTGCACTTCGGTTGTGGGTTCGATTCCCACATCCTCTTACGACGTGACGAGTTGTCGCACGTTCTGCAGGTTGTCCCTTTTCTTAAACTACACTATTATAACATTCTATCAATAATATTGAAAAAATTTCCTAGCCTTAAACAATACTAACTTATATTCAACATAATCCATTCCAATCTTTAGGCTTATCCAAAATACTTCTTTCCAAACTCATAGTATAAAGAGAACGATTACTAAAAAGGTCATATAACAAGCATGTGAATACCATCATTTATCCCTCATATATCACAAGATATATCTTGTTGATCGCATTCCAAACATGTGAATACCTTAATCTTGTATTTTCTTGAAAAATGAATACGCATTAAAACTTAGTGAAAACATGAATGTTGTCAAAAGTTAACTCTTTCCACATACCAAAATCCCAAGAATCTGTATACTCAAACCATGATATCACATTGTCCTTATGTCAGCCATGAGCTCATTAATACTATCAAACATCTCATTATCTCCTTGTCCTTTCATTATGCACATATCATCTACCTTTCAAAAATATTTGAATAAACTTTCATGGTTACCGGTACCATTCAACATATAATTTCAAATACTTTAGGAAAAACAATAGTGTAACAATCTTTAGATGTTTCTTTACTCCATAGTACCATTAAATTACCTATACAACATAACTCTTGGGAAACATACAATCATTCCACTACCTTCTTAAACCACTGACTGAGCTTCATCATTTCTTTCATCTCATATATCATTTGTAGTTTCTTCATCATCATCAACATAAATACTACCCATACGACCATGCTGATTCTCTTCATGAAATTTTCCCTTAGAGCATTGGTTTTCATAATGCCCGTACATTCCACATTTAAAACATTTAACCATTGTTGATGTCTTAGAAATACTATTATCCTTGTCCATGGTGTTAACTGAACATTTTCCTTTACAATTACTAGCTTTGTGTCCTTATTTTCCACACCCAAAGCATCTTCCAGTTCCTTTGAAACATTCTCCCTGATGCCTCTTCCCACATGATTTACATGAGAGAAATTGAACTTTCTTTCCTCTATGATCATCATGAAACTCCATCTTTCTTTTATTAGTTGAGTCAGGAAACTTACCAAAGTTGAGATTATTGATCATATTATGAGATTGCTGATTAGGCATAATAACGATGTTTGGACTTCCAAATCCCGTTTCATTTGGTTTCTCATGAAGAATATCATTCCATTGTCCATCATATTCTCCATTAACATGAATCCTCCTATTTCCTGCCATTTCTAAAAACCCAAAAAGAATAGTATAAGGGGGAGTAATTTCAATCTCTAACATCTTAGGTTTAATTCGATGATCGTTACCGTAATTCTAGGACTATAACCTATATTTTTACTTACCCTTAGGGACATCCCTAGACATACCTTAGAAATATCTCTAGGGATCTTGCTAAAGTTTTCGCATCCTAGTTTCCAAAGGTTGACTAAACCTTTCCTCTGATACCAACTGTAGAGACCCCAAACTTGACGTACATGGACATTACATTACTTTTGCGGAATACTTAATACATAAGAAAAACCAACACTCAAGGATCATAATAGTTTAGTGTCTTTGGAAACTCGGAACATAATCTTCTAATCATGGTGAAAGATCTTCAACATCTCCCATAAATATCTTCCCCCTTTTTTTCTTACCTAAAACCTTTCTTTATATCCTAGGGAAAAGAAAAAACATATAAAGGGTGAGCTCAAATTCTCAGTAAGGGTAAGCATGGAGAAAATAAAACAAACCATATACATTTGAACTTAAAAATATTAACATAATGTTTAAACATCAAAATCTTGAGCAATGACATAAAACATGGCAGTACGTAAGGCATAGATCATGATGGAAAATCAATCATCATAAAATAGCATGGGAATAAATCATATAATTGTGGCAAACCATTAAGAACATGATATGATTTTTATAGTAGCCAAGACATTGCAGCCAAGACCATCTTAGTGGACAAAGTCCCTTTCTGAATCGAGTTCACTCCTCGTTCCAGTCCTGTAACACTGAACCAGATTAACTTACCGTTCCAGCCATGTCTATCTCATTAGATATAAATCTTTACCCAATGCATTGGAAGGAGATATAGGTCCCACACATCTCATACTAAAATCATTCTTACTTGCTCCACAACATGAACAAAAATCATTCATCGTTACCCAAAGTGTAAAATGAGTTTCATAAACATCATCCCATCATAACATAATCCATACAAAAAAATGGATATCATTTCATCATAAGAAAAGTGAAACCATGTAAATCGTAGATACATTATACTTGAAACATACACATATGAAATAATGTCATCTTATATGGAAAATGGTTTTGATAAAAAAACTTGAAATGAATTCTTGAGGAAAATATCTTTTCTTCTTCAAATTCATTTTCTTTTCACAAAATGCCATGCAATTTTAAAAGAAAAGGATTTTGTTGAAAATAGTCATTAAATCTTGTAAAGTAATCTTCATGAAAATAAGGCGTTATGAAACCGTAAAAATCCATTCATGCCGTATGATTTAAAAAACATTGTTCTCATACTTTTGCCAGAAAAGTCAAAAAATACCTTGTATGGTAAACAAAAGAAAGATTCCTTACATACCATGTAGTAAAAGTTAAAATTGGGTAAAAAGGACTTTAAACATACATGAAACCATTTTTAGAAAATTGGGACATGGATGATAAATATAACCCTAGTAAATACTTACGAATAAACAATCTCGGATAAAAACGAGATTGGAAAAGTTATCCCTTGCCTTAGGTCCGATATGATTCGTACGTATATGAGCCTCCTGTATAATGATTTAAATAATGTCATTGACTTATTACAAAATCATATTCATTGTTATTATATCATATATGGTTCACTTATGACTTTATATTACCCGTTCTTTTGTAAATTCCATGTTAAAGCAGCGTTTTGAGTAAAATCGTTTTATTTATCGTACGTGTTTGGACTGGTTGTTCTTGATATTATTATTACTTATATCAAGTTTCAATTACCTCTAGAATGTAAATCATGATTTATATATCATATATATTCAGTATATATATATATATAATAGATAGATAAATGAAATGAAATACACTGTTCATGGAGACGGTAGACCATACGTACACATGAATTCTGTTTTCTCTTCCTTATTGACTTGAATGGAAGTAAGTAGATGACATATATATATATACACATAAATCCAGTAGCTTTATCATGTCATATATTTTATTACTATTCATTATATATACTTTATAATCATTCTTGAGTAGTTAACATGGAGAATGAATCTCATCGCGTCGTGGATACGGTAATCTGTACGTACGCACGAGCAATGATATCGTTCCCATAATTATTGAATTGAATTGGAGTGGATGATATAATATATCAGAATCAGTATGATGTTATAATAACCATATATAGTGATTCTTTACACCATTATACCCATCCAAGTAAGGTGGTGGTGGAAAAAAGATTACATCACGGCGTGGAGACGGTATTCCGTACGTACGCACGCGAGGTGATTTCGTTTTCCGTTGGATGGATAGAAGATGAAATATGGTGGTTTCATATTTATAATAACATATCATTATATGAGTGATACTGATGTTATTAATTTATGATGAAACAAATAAAGAAGAAGAAGTAGAAGAAGAAGAAATAAATTGGAAAGAATCGGTAAAGGATATTACCTTTTTTTTTGACGCGCCTCTTCTTAACCTCCTCTTAAGGCACTAGAGTTGATCTTTTGAAGAGACCAGAACCTCTATAATGTTTCTAGGGAAGTTGAGAAGGGAAATGGGCAGGGGTTGGCCGAGCTTGAATACTCCAAATTGTGTAAAGAGAAGAGGGAGGAGGTACCCTTTTATAAGTGAGGAGAGAGGAACCTTTGGAAAGTGTGAAAATATTATTTTATAATAAACTTATCTTCGGTTTCAAAAGGTCCAAAAATCATTAAAGATGAAGATAAGATGACTCATGGTCAAAATAAAATCATCCAATCATAATTGGATATGTTTTGGATAATATTTTGATCATTATAATCTTATTTATTTAAATCATTTATTAATGAGGTAAATACTGCATCATTATTATGTCATAAATAATTTAATTTATTTGATGTCTAAAAATTATAAAAAAACACCATGTAGGAAATCTTTTTAGCTTTCCAATGAATATTTATAGTCGAAAAGATAATTTATATAACTTCTTATAAAAATTAATTACTAAAAGATTTTTGTTAATGTCAATTTTGTCTTTCAATTAATTTAATTAATCCAAATTGTCATTATCACTACCAAGTGGCTCAATGAGGTCCCAAAATCGACCCAAGGATGCCCATGGTCGGCCACTACTCATCCAATAAGGTTAGGACAAGTGTTAAGTTAATTTTGAATTATTATAATATTCTTTTAACATTGAATTACCCTATTTACCTTTAACCGTAGTAAATAAAAGTCAAAAGTTACTATTCACCAAAAATTATTTTCATCATATTGAACTACATTTTACTTCTTTATAACAACCATGTATGTCGGATTTTTGAAATTAAATTCACAGAAGTGGTAAAATTTCATTTAAATGAAAGAGTCGGTTTTTTAACTACCACTAAGTGGTTTCACTATTCATCAAAAAATGAAGTTTTTCAGAAAAATACCAAAAAATCAGCCTAAGCTATATTTAATATTCTGAATTCAAAAATGATGTCTACTTTTACAAATTCAAAACATAGAAGTGACATTAATTAATTTTAAAAGTAATTCCCGTTATCAAAACAAATAGCGTGTTTTTAAGAAACAATAACTATCAAAAGATCGACACATTTTTATGTCCAATTTCAAAGTGAAATTAATTCCAATGACCAACATTGCATTAAATGGTAAAAATATATTCTAATTACACTTTAAAACCAATTAAAAAGATAATCTAACCATATAAATTATTGCGATGAAAAAAGTTGTTTTTAATTAAAATATAGCGTGTTTTTACTATTCATTAAAATATGAATGTTATGAAAATAATATGAAAATTTTATCCAAATTAAATTTTTATATCCTGATTCCAAGGAAGAACTTTATTTTGTCAAATTGAACTTATAAAATGTCAAAAACTAGATTTAAAATCGGTGCGCCATCAAAAGGCGGCAAAACTGCATTTTTTGAAAAATACTTATTTTATCTGAAAAATTTATTTTGTTCTCATACCATGTTCTGGTAAATATGTAAGATGAATAATAATGTTATAAAATTTAAAATGTAGTTAATACTATTCATAACGGCTAGTCCATAATAATATTATAACAATATATCGTTGTTTAGTGAAACCCGGTATTGCGTACTACACACGCTATCGAGGAAGATCGCGATTGCGTGTAACGAAAGCCAAGCTAGTGTTGTGTGCAGTGAAAGATTTCTTTGATGTTGCGTATAACATAAGACATAAAAAAAATATACTTCTCATAAAATATCAGGGTGTTACAAGTATGCCTAGATAATCTTCTACTATAGTAAAAATAATGGCTGAGAAGGGATCCCACTATCTCACCCCTTGGAGCAAGTAATGTATCCCTCTTGGGATCCATTGTTGAGGATGGAAATGCTGGAAGACTCAAAAAGAATCCTTATCCACTGAATGAATTTCATACTCAAGACAAAGCTATGAAACACCCTGCTAATAAAGACCCGATCCATTATCTCAAAAGATTTGGTGATGTCAAGTTTGAGAGCTATGTTTCCTCCCCTGGTTTCTTTCCTAAGCACATTGACACACTCCAAGGTAGTAAGAAAACAATCTTGAATGTTTCGACATTTCACAAACACAAATTGATTCTAATATTTTATTTTCTCTGAGACACGAGCAAGTTGACTTGCATGAATTTTAGTAATTACCTTGTGAATAGTGTTGACAAGAGAAACCTACCTGAATTGGAATATCTCACATGCATTCTCAACCTTCAGAATAAGGTAAATAAACTGAGCATTGAATCCTTGAGGAAAAGTATAATCTTTAAAGAAACGCTTAACAAGATGGAAAACATCATTCTAAATGATATCCCAATATATTTGAGAGAATTGATTGGAGAACTCGTCTGCTCCTAGAGATCTTTCCCTCTTGGGACCAAAGATAACCTCTTTAATTTCAAATTCCATTGGAATAGAGATGAGGGAGATAATATCCTCCTCTTTAATAAGACTTGGAATGATGTTGTCCTTTAGTATTTCATTCTTTGGGGGGGCATTAAAGAGATTCATATAAAAAGAGACAATATAGGGTGAATGCACCGGTCTTTCTTCCAAAATACAGTACCCATCCTTGTGTAATTTAAGAGCCTTGTGTAATTTAAGAGCCTTGTGTAATTTAAGAGCTGTGTGTGCCCTTCGAACCTTATGAAGATCATGAATGAATTTTTTACCTCTATCTTCATCGGAGAGCCATCTGATTTTGAATAAGTATTTTTGGATGCTATCTCGGAGTTTGACAAGACTCCCCCAAGCGTGGATGAAATTTCAGCTTCTTGACTCATGTCCCCACAAAACTGTCCTTTAGTGATAGACTTGTGTATGTCATGTAAGAGAAATTCCAAACCATCTATTTTAGCATTCATTAAGCTACATGTTTCCTTACTCCAATATATTAGTTTAAATTTAACGATTTTAAACATAGAAATAAAGATCAGTGGGTCAACACCACCAACCCTAAAGTCCCAAGTATCATGCACCATTCATGAGCACTTTGGGAGAGAGACCCATGCATTGTGAAATCTGAATGGTATTTGATGCTTTCTTTCAATATTAAAAAGACTCTCTAGAATATGATGGTGATCTGAGTTATGCTTGGACAAAGTAACACCTGAAATAGACGTCCAAACTCTAAGTGAGTCCCCATTGGAAAACACCCTACCAATTCTACTATCCCTCTTTCCATTAAGATGCCTCTTATAAAATGTGAACATATCCCCTATAAGATTAATTTCATTCAAGCAAGACCCCTCAATACATTCTCAAAATTCTGTAATGGAAGTGGAATTTACCACTGGTCCAATCTTCTCATCTGCATGCAGAATGGAGTTAAAGTCCCTTGCTATGATCCATGGGTCCATAATTAGATTTTCCAGGTGCTATATTTTGTCCCATAATATCCTACTATCAATGTAAATATTATGAGCATACACAACTGAGAAAAACATCTTCTGGCCAGACTCCAAGAAGCTGCAGGTGAGGATCTGGTCTTTCTCATAAACAATAGCTGGATTAACAACACATTTATGTGTAAAAAGACAAACTCTATCCGTATAGCTAACAGACCTATTGGAACCCCGAAGGGAGTAGCCTATACTACTAAAAAGGATTCCCAGATTTAGAGAAGTAATCTTAGGCTCAGATATACCTATTATTTTTGGTTTGTTCTTACCTTCCAACAGCTAAATAGAACCCTCTATGTTAGGGTTTTCTAGCCCATAATAGCTCCAAAATAAAATCATCATAGTTATTTGGGTTTGTGGGTAATTCCCCCTTGCCTTTTCTATCCACCATTTGAGATTTCCGAGCAGACATTGTTGAAGAGGCATGGGCATCAGATTTTGATTCTTTATGTGTATCCACATGTTGTAGCTGGGCACTATTCATGTTATTTATATTCTGGGTAGTTGAGCCAATGACCCTATTCTCTAATGAATCCTATATGTGATCTAATTTTTTACTTACCAGATGATGTGATCTCATATATTGAAGAAATCTTTAGTCGATAACAGCCCTTCGCATCTGTGATTTCTAGGTTCTGGATATCAATTTGGTTCTCCCCTGAGGTGAAATCAAGTCCCCCAGGCTCTTTTATAATAATATCTGAAGAAGGCCGAGTAAACACCAACTAATCATTTATGTCATTAGAAATCAGATCAATAAGTAAATATGCAACCTGGATTGAAAGAGAACCCGAGAAGAATTTCGATGAATAGTCCGGGTCATCATGCTTCTCCGTGTTAAAAAACTGCAAAGCTTTAAATGAGTTTCCTTTGCTGCCCATCGGCATAGGCTGCTGCTCCTCATCCTCAGCTTGATCATCCCATGATGAGGTTGTAATACCATTCATGCTTGATGTGCCTACCTTCGCTGGGTCAGCCCAAATAGTTCTCCCCTTTCCAAATCAGTCACTTCTTTTACCTCGAGATACCTCCCTCCAAGCCACGGTGGTGGGAGATGGTTGCACCAATTTTTGTAAAAGATGATAGTTGTTAACAATATGACCAACCATTTTATAGTGGTCACACAATTTTGGAAGATTCTCAAACTCATACGTAACCTCCAGTTGATGATCATCTGTGGCCAAGAAGATGCGGCCAGGAGGTGTTACTTCCAAGTTAATTTCAATAAGGACCCTCGCATATAACCCAAGGTCTCCATTGATGGATTGCTGATCCAAATTCAATGGTGTGCCAAGCCCTGAAGTAATATCACTGAGAATCATAGGGTGCCGGTACACCCATGGGAGACCATGGATCCTTGTCCACACCTGCGTCGTGGAATGATACTGCTTGAAATGGTTGAAATCGGCGGAATCCCACTCTGAGAGCCGGAAAAAACATGGTATGATATTAATGATCCCAGCTTTCCAGACAATATCCAGATCATCCTTATTTTCCAAGATAACCTGAAAAAACCCACACCCGATCCGAATGATCCTCCAGATCGAGAAACCCCATCAATGTGAAATCATGCTTTTCAGATCTACATAGGACTAGGTATTCATTCCCTTCTCACATGAACTTCTACCTAGCACTGAGAATTTGCAAAGATTCTTTCATTGCTTGAAGCATCCGGATCATCCACCACTGTAATGGAGCTATCCCCCGAGCAAGTAAGAACCTGGGAGTTGCAAATTTGAGATGCGGAACGTCCAGCTAGGGCCTCTTCAAATGAAATTAATTTTTAGGTTAGAGAAGGGATCGAACCAGCCTCGATTCCCTTCGGAGGGGTGAAGGCCATCTCCCATTCCGGATCAAACAAAGCCATAGATGCACAAGGAAGAGCGCCATCATCAAACTCTCCTGAGAATTTTCCTGCTTTCTCCATCAACCCCCATACGGTGAGAATGTATAGTCATAACAATAATAACTTCTCTTATAAACACACATCATGTAATGTAATCTCTTTGTATCTTGATAATCATAAAGTCATATGCATAGTTTGTGTTTTCATCCTTACTTGTTTTATTTATTCTAGACCATATTGAATGGACTTACCTTCATTTAATATAACCATGAATTTAGTGAAGTTATTATCATCCTGGTCAACTAGCTCAAGATATATTTTCCATTCATAAGTGAAAAATCATTTCTTGATAATTGAGTCAATGTCAAACCACTAGTGACACACCCAACACAAGTTATCATTACACAACATAAATTTCATGGTTTTCCTCTAGTTATAAATTACATAATAAAATGGTAAACACTAATAATGACCTCATTTTTAGATACCAATACATATGATTGTAGATAAGAACAACCAATGACACTTTGTGACATGTTGTGTTCCTATTAGCGGGTCACCCTTATGATATCATATACTCAAAATATTTAATATAAAACTTCATGAGATGAATTATCAATTATTATGATCCCCTAGCACTTGATAGTAATAAATCATATTTTTCATGTCATCATTATGTACCTAGACCACATGACATGTATTTATGATTTTTATAGTGTCTTGAGGTTTTCAATATATTTGTGAAATGTTACAACCTTTTGATACAACATATAATATAAGGAAGTTACCAATTATATTGTACAAATATAAGTAATGGTACAATCATGGTAATAGAATACACACACACACACACACACATATTAAACTACATACGTATTACGGTAATGAACATACATGAAACAGATAGGTTTAGGGAACCCACTCAAAAACATTGGCGCCCCATGGTCAAAGGTGATATGTGTTCCCTCCATTTGAAGTGGATTAAACCCTCGAGCCTCGTTCAATTTTAAAACGTCATTAAAAACCATTTAATGACACCACTATATGCACTATAGTGTGAAAGGTTCCATTTTAGCTACCCTAGGAATCCACTACAGCCTCTCATCAAGATGTAGAGGAGACCATTCACCATTTCAACTCATAATGACCAACACCACCAAATATTGATATCTATCTCTGCATTCCTCCTTATTTATTACATTAAAATATTACTTTCCTTAACTTCCCACCAAACTCATTGACTGACATGTTTTAGTTACCCTCGTTTTTTATACGTGAGTTTTCCTAGAAAAAAATCCCTTTATTGTGGGTGTTTCACACCATTCTATTTTAGACATGGGAAGCATCTCGCACACGACACCCATAAAAAATAAAATATCCTTGGAAGCATAGAGGTACCTATTATAAAAACGTGACCATCCTAGATGAAACATCTGACACCATGACTGGTCATGGGGATGCACTCCCTATGGTGCACCAAGCACGACATGACCAACTTGAAACACCCAACCTGTAGAAGGACTTACCCAATATATACTATTCCAAGAAAAAGCCTCCAAAATAAATACCATCATGGGAATTTCAGATCCCATGGTGCATTATAGCACTTAAACGAACAATATTCATAACAAAAACTCAAAAATGGTCATCCCTATGACCACTACACCAAAAGACATCACCACTATCACCATCATGCCTACCTCCACTGTGTGGTTACCCTATAGGTGGCCAAAAAACCAAAACCCCACACCAAAAATATCTCTAAACTCCCTCTAAACACCTCTTGGCCAAGGTAAAATGAAAGGGGATGGATCCAAAAATTGAGTTCTTACTTACATTATAATAAAAATACACTACCTTCTATATTTTAACTTGAGTTTAATTCAGAATTAAGGGGTGAATTTACCACTTAGGAAAGCACTCAAACAGATTAATTTATGACTTCTCCAAACAAACTGAAATTCCATCTAATTGATAATATTTTTGGAATTATTCAATTTTATTTTTTACAACTATGATTTTGTTTTTATCATGAATGTTTTATATTAATTTTTGATTTGTTTTTAGGTATTATGTTATCTTTTTTAACTATATGTCATATCTCACAAAGAAAATATACTATATATTGCATAATTTTTATCATGTATTATATAACATTAAAATTTTAATTTTAATTTCTTTAAGTAGTATTTATAAAATAATCATTGCATTTATTTCATATACACATTTTCTTGATACGAAACTTATTGATCCTTGGACAAGTTCCCTGAATTTTCATATTCATTTTGTATTGGTTTTAGTTTTTATTGTCTATAACTGTTGTATATCTATATAATTGAAACAATAACATTACAAATATATATATATATACATACATACATTTTTATGATTTAAAATTATGGTGTTTTTATAAATTGGAATTATATTTTGCTTTTTTATTGGCTACAACTATTTTTTCTTTCATGCTATAGTAAACTACACAATCCATTGTAGATTTTATCAGCAGTAGATAGACACTAGAAAAACCAACCATTATCAACACTAATATAGAACAACTAAAACATTGGTTTTATCATGGTAGGCCTTATCAATTCTCTAAAAACACTAATAATTATATTTATGATCAAAGGTAATGATTTAATCTATACTAGTTCAAAAAACTACTCTAGAATTAGGATCCCAAGTTCATTGTTCCCTAATTCACTATCTATGAGTCCTCATTTGTTCGTATAATTCTTAATTGTAGTTTTTAGTCATTTTAAATGTCTCTTTTTTTATTTTTTATGCTTGAGGATTTTCAAGGTTATTTTGTCAATTTCACACCAGATGGATAAAATTATTATTTTGTCTAGTAAATGGGGTTGGATTTTTTTTTGATTATTTCATTGCTCTAAAAATTAGGTGTTAACCATAGGGTAAAAGTTTAGCATTAATAAGAATATTTTAAACTGTGGTCAATTTAATAAATAAATAAATAGTAATTTAAAATTCTTTCACATGAATTTTTAGTTTTTTATAGAATGGGATGATTTACATTCTATGATGATTCTACAAATTTTTTCTGACCATAACATTTATCCCAAGATGCAGTGTTTTACTTTAGTGTAGTAGTTTAGTGAGATTCAGAGAACCTAGTATTTTTATGATTTTTTGAATTAAATAATTAGTTAAATTTTACAATTAATTATGGTGCAATAAATTTATATTTAATTCTCTCAAACTATTTCTTGTTTTGAAATATTTTAGTATGACGTTACTCAGGGGATTTCTTGTCAATGGGCTCCAAACCCGACCATGATCTAATTTCTCATTTGTTTCTAAAAATAAATAATTCAGACAAAAACCATCATTTTAACATGTTTTTGACATAGTAATTTTAATGGAGTATAGAAGGAATTGACTATAGTCCCCCAAAGTATGGCTCAATCAGAAACTTTTTGAAATTGATGCATAGTACTAATTGTTGAAGCTTATAATTGTGTGATTAGATCATAAAACTAAAATTAATGATTTTCATATTGTTGATTGGAAAATATTATGTTCTTAGAATATAAATTTTTATTATATATCTATGGATTAGTGAAAAAAATCATTTAAAAATGAAACATAATGTTGGTTAGAAGTAATTCAATGATATCATTAATAAATAATACTAATTGTTACTAATTTTGAACAGTCGGTGATTCATTCATTTTTGAATAGTGAGCCTTAATAGAAAGAAGAAATTACACAATGGGTCATGGTATTTGTGGCATGGTAAAAATGAAATAGTTTTGAATGAAAGTGAGATTAAAAACCACTTATTCCTGGTGGTTTGTGATAGGGGTGGATTAGTGGGTATTGGATGATAAATAGGATGGAAGTGGTGTCTATATATTATATTGATCCAATGAGTGGGAGGGAAGTCTTGGTTCAATATGGTGAGCATGAGGGGTGTGTATTTGGTGGCATGAGGTGGTTGGATAACTAGAGAAGTCCAATATAAGGCAAGTAGGCAAGGTCAGTTTGTACTGGGGTGCACAACAGTAGTGGATATGAACTCTACAATTTTCTAGAGGATTCTTATGGAAAAAATGATCCAGGAATGGGTAAATTACCTCAACATTAATGATTGAACATTTATATATGAAAATGAAGTCTCTAGTGTAGTGGATGGTTACTTTCAAAGTCTCTATTCTAACGATGGATCTGATTTCACACACAAGATGATTCATTACATATTAGCTTCTATTGGAGATAAAGTGAATCAAGGCCTCATATCAATTCCATCCAAAGGGGAGGTTCGAACAACTATCTTTTATCTTAACATTGATAGTGTGGTAGGCCCTTATAGGGATACTAATAAGTTATTCTTGTTCTATCAGGACATTATTCACAATGATGTGGTGAATGTGGTTAAAGAGTTATTCATTCATGTTCATATGATTAATGGGATAAAATCTTACTTCATTTCACTTATACCTAGAAAAGAGAATGTGATTAATATCCTAGATTTTAGACCAGTTACAATTGTGAACACACTTCATAAAATCCAAAGCAAAATTATTTCAATCATATTTGGGACAGTGGTAAAGGATATCATTAACAAAAATCTATTTGGGATTTTCCCATGTTGGAACATTAAAAATTTCCTCTTTACTACATATGAGAGTGTTAATATAATGAAGAGGAAGACTAGTGATGGATATTTTTCATTGAATATTAATATCTCCAAAGCCTTTGACACTCTCAAATGGAGTTCCTTCTTTATTATTCTAAAAAAATATGGTTTCTCCAAGGATTTTTTTTAAGATGATCAATACTATTCTTAGTTTTTTGAGACTCTCCATCCTTATCAACTGATCCCCTAGAGTATTCATTCAATTCTCTATGGTAGTTAGGCAAGGTGATCCCTTTCCATGTCTTTTTTCCCTGGTTCAAGATTATTTGAGTAAATGTATGAATGGCATGGTCAATATTTCTATTTTCAAATAGATCAAATATAAGGCCCCAAACTTAAACATTACATAATCTTGAGTTAAGTCAATAATTCACATTGAGGATATTTTCAAGTGTATAGTTTTAGAGAATTATGCCCTAACTATTACATAAAAACTCAAATGTTAAAGATTAGACTGTTCTACTCATTATCCATTTTTTTACAAAATAAAACTCTTTAAAATAAAACCTGAATTATTTTCATGATAAAAATATTATTGACTTATTCCTTTATCATAATAATTTTTATACCCTGTGAAAACTTTTTAAAAACTCGGAATGAGCATAGAAATTTCATTAATGGATATAAAATAAGGAAATAAAAATTTTAGTCCATGAATACTTATAAACCCGTAAAATCATACCTTTCACTCGTAAAACATAATATCTTTAACATAAGTCATGAAATCATAATATTCATGAAAAAAATATTGAAATCATAAATCATAAATGTAACTTGTGGAATCCATATCATACTAACATTTTAGCTTTCACAGCTACATTGGGAGTAACCTTCATGGTTATGTTTGAAATACTCATCACAGTATATTCCCTAAATCTCTTAGGATAAACCTTATCTTCTAACTCTGTCTCATTACCCAATTCATTATATAGAAATATTAGGATCACCCCCTATATTATTATGGAACCACCATTACATATAAAAAATTCCCAAGAACCATAACATAATCATAACACATTAATAAGAATAAAGGAAAAAAACATTACAAATTAAAATCGCAAGATATAATTTCAGGATATTTGATATAATAAATACATTCTCATAACCATTTTCAATACCAAAATACATGAATATAGAATATGGTATTTATTTTCCTTTAAAAAACATTAAGTCTTGTAGAGGAATCCAAATATCAAATAATGGTATGGTGGCAGAACAGTTGTTGTCGCAACGTAGGTTAACAAAAATTCATTTTTGTCATTTACTGATAATCTTTGTAGAAAAATATTCCATTGAATAAATTTAAAATTAAAAGAGTTTAATTATACATAATATAAAATAAGGTGGTGTATAACATAAAAATATGCCTCAATGAATGTAGATTGAGATGAAGTACCTTACCATTAGTCTGACTCATCACGTACAATATTTTTATTCTGATTCTTCGATTGATCACCTTTGAACAATACCTTAACACATCTAAAGAAGGTGTTCTGCCAATAATAAGGATTCAAGAATGTGGGGAGGGATTCTAGGAAGGGTTTTGGGTAGATATTGGATAAACAAAAAGGTTTTGTAAGTGTGAGTAATAGATAATAGTGGGTACCTTTTTATTGGAGAGGGGAGGGGCACCCTCAGAAAATCTTAGTATATTAGATTAATATAAATTAAATTTTAAATCCAAATAAATCCAACAAGAGTTATGTAATATATTAGATAGGTATAGTGACAAATCCTCTCAATAAATAATTTTTATACATGTATTGATTTTATTTTAATCCTTATCTTTTCAATTTACCCTTAATTATTCTCTTTTAATTTCAATTATGTTAACAACATTTTAAATATTAAGAGGCTATAAATTTTAATTATATGAAATAGATTACCCATATTTAGAAACTTTATGATATTTAAGACCTTATCATATCAAATTTCTAATTTTAAAATACTATTATGATTTTTAAATAATTTAATAAAATATTATTTTTAGAAAATATTAATAGTGTCAATTTTGACACTATTCTATTCATTGAATTTAAATAAAATCCAAACATAGTGATAACAACGAAAAAAACCATTTCATTGAATTATAATATTTCATATTCACCTAGAAAATTCATGTAGTACCCTTATTAATTAAAAATATATTTATTTTAATTTTTTTAATCATTTATTTGTTATTTCCCTTAAAAAATAATTACTATGTCACTATTATGTCAGTATTTATGGTAATTATATAATCTATTAAAATTCCAGTTAAATTCGCTTTATGTAGATAACTTCATTAAAATTATGGAGACTATTTATGATCTAATTTTTATCATGTTTAATCCAATATTAAAATTATTATACTTATAAGAAATAAAAGGGTGACATGTTTTCACTTTCCTTTATTTTAATAATATTTATACCACCTTCACAAAAAATCCCATTAAATGAGTCAACTACAATAATTAGGTGTTAAGGGTAGAATATTTTTCATCCAATAGGATTTTGGATGGTTTTAGGGTAATTTTAGTATCCTTATCATATTAATTATTACCCTAATTTACCTAGTTTACCTATAACCGTGGTAAATAAAAATTACCAATGTTACTATTCATAAAATATAAAAAATAAAAGGAACCTATTTCCATAATTTGGACCCACTAATTTTAAATATTGAATCCATTTTTCAAAATTTAAAACAATGTAGTTTTAGTAATTAATTTAAAATGAACCCCGTTGTCAAAATGAGAAAATGAGTTTTTAAATGTAAAAATCAACAGAAGGTTGACATGAGTTTATATCTAATTTCAATATGAAATTACATAAAATGACCAAAATTGGATTAAATGATAAAAAAATATTTAATTATATTATAAAACCAATTTAAAAGATAATATAAAAATATAAATAAATTATATGAAAAAGCAGTTTTGAATTAAATTGTAGTATTTTCACTATTCATTAAAATATGGATTTTATCATAAAAATATAAAAACATTATCGATGCTGAATTTTTAGGTCCCAATTCGAAATAATAAGTATTTTGATCAAATATAACATATTAATGTGTCAAAAAAATAAATTTAAAATGGTTTCTCCAGGAAAAGGCGGTAAAACTACCTTTTAAAATTATAAGACCTTTTATGCTAAAATTGGATCTATTCTTATTTTAAGCCCCTAAAATTTATTAAAAGAAAGTAAAAACATTTAATATACATTTTTAAACATAATATAGTTATTACGGCTCATTCCTTCCAATACAATGACTAGGCGTTAAGTACCGTTAAAAATAATAATATTAATAATGTATTATTTTTTTCGTATAACTATGTCTTATGTGAAACATAAGATTTCAAAGAATCCTATTGTTATGTGTAAAGCATTATATTGGAAATAGATTCCACATTAAGGTAAAATTAATATATAATTCAAAAATATTAATAGATATGATGAAGTATTATTCTATAATTACCTAGGATGTTACATCAAAGCTGGGAGAGGTATGTTCAAAGCATCACATTTTTTCTACACTGATGATATTATCATTCTTGGTCAGTCATCCAAGACAATGCCTTCTTACATCAAGGAAATTTTTTATCATTATTAAGCGGATTATGGACAATAAATAATCTAGAATAAATCCTCTATTTTGTTAGGAAATGGAATATCAGTGACAAGGAAGAATAGGATTTCCAAAAACTCATGTTGTCAAGAGGGGTGTTCTTATTTTTTAGATATATTGGAGTTACTATCTATTGGGTTAAGACTAGAACTTTTCATCTTGAAGATAATTTTATAGTATTATTAATCAGTTTTCTAAATGAGAATGTAAATCTATTTCTCTATTGAGAAGGGTGGGTTTGGTCAACTCGGTAATAACATCCAAGTTTGTATACACTTTCTATATCCAGAGATGGCCCAACAGACTTATTAAGAAACCCTAAGGTATGATCACAAACATCATATGTATGGGTCAATTTATCAAAGTAAACTCATTATTTTTTCATGAATGTATTTTATGAAATAAAAGGATAGGGGAGGTCTTGAAATAAATGATCTCAGGATTTTTAATGATTCTCTTCTCACTAAATTCACTTAGAATCTCTTTACATAGATTGGTCCATATATTGAATTCATATCCAAAATATTTAAATTAAATAGGATGAGTGTGTAATCTTATTATAAGATCTATTTCATATGGCATGCCATTAGAAAATTCATCAATAGCCCGATGAGCAGTTCAAAATTGATTGTTTCCAAGCAGTCAAATCTCAATTCTTGGAAAACTCATTGGCTTGGCAAACCTTTTGAGGAATGTATGATTGTTACACAAAATAGGAAGAAGAATTATATTACTGATTCCGTTTCTATTGGAAACATATATGATATGAATATTACCATTCATGTGTCATATGAAATTCATAGATATTCCATTGTAGATAGGGACATTCTTGTTTGGACTCATAGTATGAGTGGGCATTTTAGAAGGAGGTATTTCTAAAGGATTAATGGTGTCGAAGGTATCAGTACTATATATTGGATCATATCTTTTTGGAAAACATTCACCCAATCATCTATAGAAATTATTATTTGGTAAATAAGAAAAAGGAAATTTCCTACTCAAGAATAAATGTAGGGGAATGGAATTTAGATGGATTCATCCTGTCATCTGTGTATTGGAGCTGTGGAGAATACTCATCATGTATTTTTTATTTTCCGTTAATTTTTAGGTTGTGGGAGTATATTAAAGACCTATTTTTGTGTGCTAATTAATAAAATAAGACTCTTGAAGAATCGTTTTTCTAGTGGTATGGCTGTAAGAAGTTTTTTTAGCAAGTGGGTGTACTGCCATTGGCTGGAATACGTGTCTTCTATGGTTTCCTTCACCTAGAAATCCAAAACTATGCCTTTTTAATAATAACAAACCCAATTCTCATACATGGATGATTAACATTCAATATGATGTATTTGTAGCTTATCATATTCAAACATGTTCCATGAATAATTGTTTCTCTGAACTTAATATTCTTATAATACATAGCCTACAGGAAATTAGAGAATATTGGTTGGGTTGAAATTCCTTCACTATATTCCTCTGATTAGTTAGTGTATTAAGGTGAATATAGATGGTGTTTCCCTTGGTGCACCGAGACCATTAGGGTGAGGTGGGGGCTTCTACACCTATCATGATTTTTTGAAAGGATGTTTCTCTCATTATATTGGTAATGTGACAATGAATGAGGTTGAGCTATAGGATTTGATATTTGTTGTCAAATATGTCGTTAATCATAATTTAAATTAGATATGGATTGAATCTAGATCTTAATTTGTTGTTAATGAACTCAGACCATGTACCAAAAATGTTTCATGTAGCATTTTACCTCAATGGATTGAATGTATTCATTTCATTGGCCAACTCAATTTGAGGATTTCATAGGAATACGTGGACTCCAACTTCATTACAGATGCTTTTTCAAAGAGGGATATTGTAGAGACGAGCTCAATGTTGTCCTTTCATATTCCTTAATATTTTTCATCTTTTCTTGATGTAGACATGTGATGTTCTACCCATTCCCATGTTTGTAACAACTATTTGTGATGTCAAAATCTTTTTTTCTCTTTTTTATAAATTTTTTAGGGAAAAATTCTTATGAGTCCTTTAATTTTTTGGTAATAAATATATTAAAAAATAAAAGTGATTCATTAACTCAACTCATTATTCCTATATATATTAAATGAACCTTGAATATTAAAATCTTATTTTTTTGTTAAATATTTCTCCATGTATTTAATTTAATACCATAACATACATTGAATAAATAAATTCAACTCCAATTATTCTATAATTGAAAAAAATGAAATTATTTATTTCATAATGATCATTTAAATTCATAAATATCCCTATCCCTATGGTGGGTCCCACAATGTCATACACTCCTATTCATAAGAATAAGTAAAAATTTTGAATACATCATGTGTGTGACCCTCTATGCCCTTATCTCAATAGCAGTGAGTAATACTCACATAATATGCGTGATGTCTTGAAACCCACCACAACCTATAAGTATAAAGGGTATACACATAGAAGAGACAACCTAATACAACCACACACAATGTAATGTAATATTTTTTTCTCTCATGATATCTTATAAAGATGGACATACACTTCTTCTCATAATCAATTTTTTATTTGTTACACATCAACCTTATGGGATAGAAATACCTTAAATCACCATGGACATGAATTTAATAAAGGTATTAACATCCCAGTATACTAGGTATGACACATGTATTCCTATCAAAATATTAAAAACATATATTTATCATTCAATCAATTTCATACCACCAACGTAACACGCAACACAATCCATCTCTCCATAAATTCAACGATAAGGTTTTTCCTTATTCCAAATAATGTTATCAAATGGTACACAATAAAAATTATCTAAAGTCAATAGACTAATAAAAATACTCATAAATAAAAATAATCAATGAAACCCACATCTTTTGGTGTTCCTGTTATAACCTATTTATATAATAAATAGTCTAAGTACATTACCATGTAAATAGTGGATTTTGAACTGTCAACATTGTTCGAGTAAGAATACACTGAGAAAAACTCACTATATATATTTTAATGTAAAAGAAAATTATTATTCATTATAGGTATAGGGAAACCACTTTTACAACACTCCCACTCGCACTAGTGAAAACATACTAACCATAAACTTGTTATCTATAAAATGATAATATCATGCTTTTGTTGTATTATAAATCTAGTCATTGGTCCAACTACATTTTCTTACAAAAATTCTCTTTTATTTATAACTACACATCATTGAGAAAAAACCCTAAGGTGATTTTATAACCACGTATATCCTTCTTTCCTCTATCATAACCTTAAATTCTTTTCTAGTAAAATTTTCATAATTTTATCATAATGACAAATCTTTACTAAGTGTGTACAAATGAAATAACTGGAAAAAATAATTACCTATTTTATGATTCATATATAGCTTCATTAGAATACACAACATACTAAGTATTTTTAGATATTAATAACATTATATTCAATGAGATTCTCTTGAAAATTTACTTAGCCTAACCATGATACATGATAAAAATGATCCATATCATGAATTGGTATGTGTCCCCTTAATAAAATAGTGTTCCTTTCTCTCTATGTACTAGGAACATATCACTTATACTTTCTCATACAATATTTTATAGTTTTAACATTATCCCATGTAGTTATCTTGGATGTAGCCTATTTTTTCTTAGACATGTGTTCTTAGAGATGTTTATTCCATGTGAAATTGGAAAAAATTCTGTATAATTGTGCAACATTTTTATTAAAATTTTAATATGTGTAATTTTACTTGGTCTAAGTTAAACTTATATCTACCTCAGTAGATATTATTCCCTATATCATGGCTTACAACTATATGTTGATCTAAGGAATGTTTCATTCATTCCAATTTTAGATAAATATAAGACTAATAATTTTATTGCATAATTTACCAAATATATTTCAATTGGAAAACAATGGAATTCCAACTAACCTCTTATAGACAAATGGTGAAAATTAATTCCAAATGAATATTGTATGACCATGTTGCTTACGTAAGTTTAATATTGAATTTTAGTAACATGAAAGCCTTATTGAAATTATTTGGTGTCACAAGATCTCTCTAGTTGTATTTTATATTCACATTTCAAGAAAGATAGTCTTAACATTCAATGACCAATATAATGATCATAGAAATTGTTTATGATAAGAAGAATTTGAATGAATTAACCATGATAATTGGTTGAAAGGTTTTTCCATAGACTATGTTAAGACTCTAATGTTTAAACCTTTCAACTATTAATCATACCTCATTAGTCCAAACATGACCATCCATGTAGTGTTTCTCTTGAATACCCACCACATTATCAATAAGTGAAACATATAAAATACCGAGCATCTGAACTTTGGTACATAGAATATATCATGGAATTCATAATGACTAGTCATTGTAGTCTATTTCCCTTCATCTACTTACTATAGGAATCATTATTATTATTAAATAATATTTCACCAAATATTGTGAACATAAAACCATGTATCTTGGTTTTATATTTCCTACACATTATGTCTCTATAAATCATTCCTTTTCATGAACACATGTTGAATTTATTCTTATTCCAACTACTTGTGGATATCTAGACTTGACATAATCCAAGGGAATATAACTCTCACTATATCAAATATATATGTTCACCCCATATAGAAATATATTCTAGCACTTGAATATAAATTATATATCATATGGATTTATATAATATCTTTTATAAATTTTTGGATAATAAAAAATATGCACTTTTTGTTTGGCATGACGCAATATTGGTTATTGACTTATCATTAACAAACTCTTTTCTTCTAGAAAAATGATATTTGGAATTAATGGATTTATTTCATACTATAACTCGTATGATATCCATTTTTTATCGTAGTTGACACATATTATGGCATAATACTACTAAATTAAAATCATGTATCAAAAAGAAAATGCATGATTTTTCAATCCAAACAAGACTCATCCTTGATGATTATTTTACTAACATCACAACTCTGATTCTTAGAATGAAATGCATGTTTAATAAATCCACCATGCTACATTTTAATGATCAATGTATTTATATAATACTAAACATTGGTCCTCGTTTTACAAATATCATGCCTCTTATGTGTATTGTGAAATGATGGTTTAGGAATAAATCCCCCAATTTTTTTATGATTCACGAATACTTGATTAAGATATAATACAAAAAGACTTATTATATGATCAAATATAATTTACAATTATATTACATTACTTAATTTTACATTCTATAAAATTGATATAGGTATCCCATGAAGTATGTTGATTTACCTCAAGCTCATACCTGAAATAGTTCACAGTATCTAGCTAAACTAATTTAGGAATCTTGTTGAAAATACATTATTTCTGAATGTTTTTCTATCTAAAACTTGATATGTAGGTGTCCTAATTGTACCTAAGGTACTTATCTTCAAATATTCAAAAAATAATATGGGACATATGATTTAGAATGCCATATATTTCTACTTAACAAAGATTTATCTTTCCATAAATGGATGTAAATTTTAAATTTATATTCATATTTTACTATAGATAATTCATGTATTAATAAAATATTGTTTTTTTATAAATTACCATAGTGAAATTTCTTTCCCAAATGGTTTTTAGCATTCAACACAAAATTTTAGTTTCAAAAGAGCCATTCACTTGGTAAAACAATCACATACTTCGTTTTTTTTCTGATGTAAGTATCATCCTTTCTAAGTTGCTTACAGTATGCACCTTGACTTCTAGAAATATTTTAGGATTTCCATGTATCATATATTTAGAAACAAATATGTATGTGAAATATTGTATATTATAGTCAAGGATTATAAACGAAATAATACATCTAATGATTAATATCCCAAAAGTATAATCTCATGATTTATTCTTCCTTAATTAATTGTAGTTTCTTTTCTAGTGATCTATATTTCCTCATGTGAAGAAAGTAGCCTCATGATAAATTATAACCCTCTTTATATTTGGTTTCTTAGAAGGATTTTTTAAATGTTCCTTCAGTGGTGTACTTGTTGTTGGCCTTTTCACCCTAACATTATTACTATTCAACATGATAATTAATAATTTAACTTTATTTAAATTATTATTTTATTTGTAAACCTATTCAAAAATATATAAAATTGGTTTCTCTATACTATTAGTTTTATGAATCTAAAAAAAAGGGTGTTAAAGAAAAGAGAATGAGATGAACTGAAAGTTATAGATTTGACTTGGATCCTGATTCTTCTAGTTGATTTATTTACTCTATGATCCTAAGTACATAAATAAAAGATCGAGTTCCATAATTAAATCTATATGTGACCAGTGTGGTCATAATATCATTCATTTCTCACTCCACTTTCTCCTTGCATACTTCCTAAAGATACGACAACATAGTATAATCATCCATGTCTACATGTTTCATTTGAAACTATTTTAAAAATGATGATAAAAGTTTGAAATAAAGATAAAATTAATCAAAAATGAGTTTTATATAAATATACTTATCATTATCACCTACTTCCTTAATGGGATCATTTGGTAGTGGGGACTATGGATCATATATTTTCCTTTCATATTGTAATAATATATGTAAGAGAATATACCAATCTCGAAAATTTATGTCTGTAAAGACATGTTCTTTGTCAAATATTTATCATAGTATATCAATGGTATTAAATTCCATTTTATAATAAATTAAACATAAGAAGATATATACTATTATAGTGATTCATTTTTATAAACATTAATGATATTATTAATCTTAATTATCTCCAACAATTTTATCAAAACCTTGTATACCTTAACTAATATATTTGGAATACTTAGTCTTATGAGTATTCTAGTGGTACGGATCCTAAAAACCTCTCCTAATAGTCGATGTTATGGATGTGAAACTACTCGTAGAGTCTCAAGGCAGGATTTTGGCTAGGAAACCACATTAAATTGATTCTCCTTGATCTGTTGAGTAGAGTCCAATTTCCATAAAAGGATAAGCTTTTATTTATCAATGCTGGACTATATATTGTGAAAACCTCTCAATGACTACTTATTTTCTACCAAAATTACTTCATTCAACCCACCACTCTCACAATAACTCTTCAGTAGTAGGATGCAACATCAAAAATGGATAACAAGCACCCCATACAATAGATTTTGTTCAAACTTATGTGGTGGAAGGTGTCTAAGGACATAATATTTTCTTTTTGGGGTTATATATTTTCTTTGGGGGGTTATATATTTTCTTAGTAAATTTAATCCAGTTCTATTTACAATTTTTTTCAGGTGACCAAACTCACATATTTACAAATTTATAAATATATAGACATTAATTAAATATTAATTTGTTTTTTAATCGGTAAATACATTTCAATTTTTTATGTGACCGTGTAGACATGAACATTCATAAAAAAATAATAAAAAATGTATAAATTAATCAAATACACTATACATATCATAATATAATAAAATTGGTTAATATATTAATCAAATAATGTACTAACCTTGACCCTAGTGGTCACTACTTGAGTTTCTTTTGACTCAATTTGTAGCGCATACCCCATCCTATGTATCTTCATCTCGTTTAGAAAATATTTTGGTCTTAGTAGAGCTTGCATCTTCATTAACTCTCATATTAATTCATAATTACTTATAGACTGGTGAGGGGGTCTCAGGGATACATAATACAGATTCATGGAAGAACTAGTGTACATGAAAAGCCTTATATAGATAAAGTAGGTAAAGGTGATACACAAACCATAAAAAATAAAATAATTATTACAATTATCATACAAAACAGTAATAATAAATTAAATAAATTAAATTCCAGACATAAATTGTTTGGTTCATTCTCAAGATCACTTTATGGGTTCTTAATATGTAATATAAAATTAAATAATTTTGTAATTGTACTTAAGAGAATTATAAATGTATTTAAATAAACTAATTTAATTTCAATTCATAAAGAATAAATTGCACAGTCCCAATAATTGTTTTAATACATTTCAAAAAATTAAATGTTTATTTTTATTTTTTTAAATATTATTTCTGGGACCCGTGGTTTCATAAAAACCCCAAAGGGGGTTCTAGGATGTTTTTGGGACTAGATAAGGTTTGGTGGGTTGGGAAAACCCAGACAGACTGCTAGACCGTCCATGTGTCACCACACCATACTTTTGCATGTGGGGAGTTGTAGAGGGGAGGGAAGCATCACCTGACAATGGGAGCTGATATAATATATATATATTTTAAATTTCAATGCAAATTGTCTTGGGTATTCAAATGAAACTTTCCCCTTTTAAGGGAGTCATGTTTTTATTTTAGACTGTTGAAGCTTCAACCTATATAAAAAATAATTTTATTTTTCTCAAATAAAAAAATGCATCAACATGCGATACTCCCCCACACCCACTTTAATTTTTTTAATCTTTGTCATTTTTCAAAAAAACTATTATTATGACTTTTGATTTTTTTTGAATTCCCATAAATTTTGGAAAATAAATCCTCATGAGAGTTTTATTTTAGCCATTGTAATCTATTCAGATCTATAAAAATAACCACCAATATAAACTGAAAAAATCACAAATAGACACACACATCACACATTCACAAATATATATATATATATATATATATTCAGTTTTTAACTGATAACATTGGTTCTGATTTGATTTTAAAATTTTAAGGGCCATATTTTATTCTTCCATAATTATATTTAATTGTGGTATATTATGATGATACCGCTAGGATTCCCTATACAATAATTTTATGAAAAAATAATTTTTACTTAGACTAAAAAATCATGCATTTGCTCTAATGCCAATTTTTTGTATTATGGAATGCAATAGAAGTGGATAGAGAAAATTTTTAAAATTTTATTTCTATAATGGTAGAACAACATTATATCCAATGATTCATGGCCTCATAAGAATCCCAAGGATGCAGTGTGAAAGGATTTAAGTGTGAAATTTAATTGAATAAGTTTTTTGTTCGATTTAAAGACTCCAGTGAATTATTCTCATCAACATTGACCGTTACATATAGAAACTAATGTTGGATTTGTCAATATCATAAATACATGATTTTAAATCATGTGGGTACATTGATCATCGTTATTTTGTTTTTATCAAGGAGAATTGATGATTCCTTTGTTATCTCAATGATAACCATTAAATCATTCCTTTGATTCGCAAAGAAGAACATGGATTGATTATTGGAAGTGGATCTTGCAATAAATATCATACATGAGTGACAAGATAGGGCCCCTCAAATCATATGGATGAATAGTCCAAAGAATTTGAGTTTTCACCAACATACAAGGAATGCCCATTCAGAGGCTAAATCCTATGACAATATATAAAATAAAAGGAAATGTTCAACAAGGAGAATAGAAGGGGAGTAAAATTATTACCCACATCCATAAAAAGTTATGCTACAAATCATAGAATGATAATTCACATCCATAATCATACTCATTCATAGTTTCCCATTCAGATTGGGAATTACCTTGATTGGACATCTTGAAAATATCAGCATTTACCCTCCTTGAAACCTAAGAGGAGGATTTGGTGGACACAATATTTGGTTTGATGGATTAGTTCTTCCTCAACCTACTCTTCGTGGTACATATATGAATCCATATTTGTCAAGTAGTTTGTTCCTTCCATGTGTGACAATATATTTGAATGAGGATTTATCACAACCCAACATTTCAATAAGAGTGATGTTTGTTTCCCATTAATAATCAAATACCTTATCATACTTATCATAAATTGACAATGATTTAAAAACATTGTGAGTATCTTATTTAAAATTAGTGTTTTTTGGATCTATTCTCGAATCATCCTCCTTGGGGCCCTTTCCCAACATGTCATAATCTATCAGTTGTATAAAAACTAACCCCATAACTGGGGTTGTGTGTTAGTTTCCTACAGAATCACACACTGAGTGTCGTTACAAGAAATTTGACCAGTATATACTTTATTATTCACTTTATCATCCTCAGGTTGGTTAAAATAAATTATATACATATTTATATTAGCATCCACCATTGAACTATTACACACATCCCCTTCTGTATCATTGTCAACTAAAAGAACTGAATTTGTGTGGGGATTATAATATAATTAAAAACACTCACCTAAATCCAATGTAGTACCCTGGTTCACCAGTTCTATAATAAATCTTACCACCTTTAGGTCATGTTTCAACCATCAAAAATGTCAGTGACCTTCAAATTAGGAGGCAAAGCCTTTGCTTTTTTGTATCTCCATAACTACTTCAGCTGAACTCATAGGACTAGAATCATTTAAGGAAAGTCATCAAAGGATTATGGAAGGGGGTTGTAAGTTTCATAAATCTTACCCATATCTCAATGGTTAGTGAATCTAGCTTCATGTGAAAGTCATACGACCATTTGAAGAGAGGAAATTGGGATCCATTGAATGTACGAGGTGAACTCGACTAGGGAAAGAACAAATATTCAACTGATGAAAACCATATCATCATATTCTTTGTGTCAATTATTCTGACAGTATCTCAATCATGAAAACCTCAGGAAAAAAATCTGGTAGTCAAAGGACTCCACTGATGGCCAGTGTTGCATGAAAGCATGAAATCAGCATCAAATGCATCAAGGAGAACGCATTAGTGAACTCCAAAGTCAAAATTGAAATCTGCGAGGATCCATCGAAGAAGTTTGGGACTTTTGTTCTGAGATAAATCAGAAGGAAAAAAGGGATGAAATCACGATTTAAGACAGGAGAGAAAGGCGGTAGTCATCTCTATTTTGGGACAACAAAAGACCCTCCCCCACCGAGGGGTGAACAGTCAGTGCGGTGACGATAGACTTATAGGTAATGGTAGCAGTAGGTGTCGACTGAGTGAGATATCCCTTCTCTTTATCATACTTAAATATCCATGTCATGTATGAATAAATTTCCCCATGTACCCCATATATATTACCAACTAAATAATTCATAAATGATATATTATTTCCTATTTATTATTTCATAAACATCATTTATATTTCTATCACTTAATTGTAGTATAATAAATATATTACATGATAAAATAGATTAATTAAGTCAACTAATTACCCCCAAAAATATTAAATGAACTATGAATATTAAAACAATATTCATCAATTAAATATTTTCCATGTATTCACTTTAAACCGAGTTATTACATTAAATAAATTAATTTAAATCAAATCATTCTATACTAAAATAATAATGAATTTATTTATTTTATTGTGATCATTTAAACTTGGACATCACCCAATCCTTGTAGTGGGGCCCACCATGTATAATACCCATTTTTACGAGAAGTGATCAGGATTTTGATTACACTAAATATGTGACCCTGTACTCCCTTGCCTCGATAGTATTGAGTAGTACACATAGACCAAGAGTAGTTTATAGAAACTCATCATGGCCCATAAGAAGATATGGTATAGTTATTGTAATCAAAACCACCTATGAACACTTATCATATAATATAATATCTTTGTCTCATGGTTTCTCATAATGATGGATATAAACTTTTTTCATCATCATTTCTTGTTTTATTAATCATTGATCTTACTATATAGATGTACCTTTAGTCACCATGTCCATGATTTTAATAGATGCTTTACCATAATAGAAAATTGGGATCGACATATATCATCATGTCAGAAGTGTCAAATTCTGTCTTGGTAATTTATCTATTTTCACGCAACCAATGACACACCCAATTCAAGATGACTCACAAAAACATAAATTCCATGGTTTTATCTTACATAAAATATATAATCAAATGGTACACATTTTCAGTGATCTCAATTCAAGAGACAAATACCCATTTTAATTGATTGAAAAAACGAATGAAATCCAAAAATATGGTGTTCTTTTTAGCTGGTTAGTCCTCATGATCTTTTTTTTCTCTCAAGATAACCATGTGTTCACTTCATGAAAAGAAGTATAAATGCATATGAACCCACAAAAACTGTTTGTTTGAAATCATCTATATCCTATTATTGTGATATATCTAGACCATGGGATATATGTTTAGTATTATTATCATAGTATCTCTAGGATCTCATTGTAGATGAGAGTGGCTATAAACCATTGACATGAAAAATAATTTAAGGAAATTACCATGTAAATAGTGGATTCATAACTATAAACATTATTATAGTATGAATACCCATTCATATCTCATTGTATACATGATATGGTCATCAAAAAGTTTTATTCATGTAGGTTTTAAGGCACCCACATTTACAACACAACTAATGAGGCATTGTAGGGGTGACATGTGGATACAGGACAATGGTGTCCATATCAACTAGTGAAGATAGTGCCATGTGAACTGGGGTTCTTTGGTGGGGATTGGGAGAGCTTGGTGATGTTCCCTGAATAAGAAAAATAAGAAGGGGTAACACCTGATTTTTATTAGAAATTTAATTAAATTATATAATATTAATTTGAAGAAAATTATATATTAATATATTGTTAGAAATGTGAAAATATGAAAAAAAAAATTCATAATATATTATTTAAAAAATTCTTTATTAATAAAAAATTGGAAATAATAATAATAAATTATTCTTATTGTTGGATGTAGATTCAGGTTATCTTCTCTAGGATACATTGGTGATTTGAATAAATAGCACCTCTAGTGGACTTCCCATTGGAGGTTATGATGTCAATATTGAGTTTCGTCTCACTAATAGAAATTAAATTGAGGTTTCCATGTATGATCATAGGTCAATTGAAGTAATCAGAGCTTCAGAATGCATTATCTAGATTCATTTAGGGACTCATATACTAAAAGGATCCTAAAAAATGGTTCATTGGATCATTTTTCTATAGTACCGAGGAAGTATTAAAGGGGTTGTGTTTGGGAAAGAATTATCTTATTATGAGGCTCATGATCTCCAAAGCTAATAAACCATGGAGGCTGGAGGAATTGGTAAGTACAGTTTCTTAAATTTGGGGGATTTTGGATTTGATATGTTCCTCAATTGGATTTCAATCTTTAATTTCCTATTTCCTACAGATGTTTTAAGACAATGATCATGGAGTTTTTGGTTTCTTGATCTTGAATATTGGAACTATTTTTATTCAAGAGTAGTATTTGGATTTTAATATTTCAAATGATATAAATTATTTTTCACAAGTATGAAATAGAATCCAAGGTCTAAATTGGATCACATAGAATTCAGATATACTTAAAGATATTGTAACTTCAATTGGGGCTCCTATTCATCTAGATAGATAGATAGAGCAAGTTAGGGTTAGGAATTTCACAAGGATTCTAATTGATGTGTACCTTAGTGCCACCCTTATTGTTAAAGTGATTATCTCCTCTCCCATTTATGATATTAAAATTAGTGTTGAGTATAAGAATCCTCATAATCTTCTTGTATATTAAAATTCTATTATAAACCTAAAATATGTATCTCATATGAATTTTTCTTATTTTTCATGTGGTTTGAGAGTACATTTAGACATGTATTTTCATAGAAAGTCTAATGGAAGCGTTTATACTGATAATGTTGACTAATTGAACCATATAAAAAATACTGATTAAAGTTGTGGTAGGATTGACTTTAAGGGAAGATCTTATAGGGTTAAATATATTGATGATGTGACCCAATTTTTCCACCTAATTGTTCCTTGGATACTACTGGTCCTAATGATTTTGAATTTATGGAGGGCTCTCAATTTCAGTATGGAAAAGATTGAGGCCTTTTCATATTTCAATATGGCAGTTCCAACTAAGGAGCTATGTTAGGACCAATAGGGGCCTATATACCCTGAGAGGGGGGTGAATCAGGGTATGGATATTCTTTTTCAAAGTTCTTCCTGCCCCATTGGATCTTGACCTCTTTATTACAAGGGTCACAATGTTTTCACCTGTGTGTTTATTATGATAACTTATTTTCTTCTTTATCTGATGATGATGCTTTAAATGCAATGCAGGGAAGTAAGCAAGGAGACACAAAGATTTTTACTTGGTTCACCCTCACTGGCCTACGTCCAAGGAGAATATGCCAACAAGTTGTCAGTCGTACCAAATTCCACTATTCTTCACTAGATGTGGATACAATGGTTCGGGCTAGATCACTTCTAAGCCCAGGCTCACTGCCTTTACAAGTTTAGGGTTAGCTCACTGCTTTCCCAAGGGTCACTCCCTATTTCTCTCTCTTTGGATCACTGCCGGTGGAGAGGATCACCTTCTTTCTCTTCCTTTTCTCACTGCTCTTGGAAGGAATCCACTCACAGTTTATAGACCTATAGGTCTCTTCATTTGCATGAAAGAATGCATCTTCCTCTGTAAGTAGATACTATGTTGAAGCCCAATTTTCACCCGTAGATGAATCTCTCTTTGCACCGAAGGTATCAGGAAAACTTCCAGCTTCCATGCAACCCGAAAATAACTGCTAGAAATAAACCTTACTTGGTGCGCAAGTCAACCTCGGCGCACAAGTATCGGCGCGCAAGTCCCAACGGGCGCACAAGTCCTCCTCAGACACTTGCGCGACTCAAGATTCCTTAACTCCAAAACTGTGCGACTCACTTTCTTTTACGCCCAATCCAAAATTGGTGCGCAACTCCACACTGGCACACAACTTCAAACACTGGCGCGCAACTATCACCCTGGCGCGCAAGTCCCACCTACGCGACCACACACACCACTTGCGCGACCACCACACCTGTGCGACGGGAGCTCTGATTTCTCAAAGTGTTGAACTCCAGTTCAGAATGAAGAGGGGTGGTCCAGTATTTATAGGCAAATTGACCACCCTGCGCGACGGTGCGCAAGTCAGCTGCACGATCCAGTCTCGGCGCGCAAGTCTTCTGCCCTGCTAGACACTTGCGCAACCAACTCCCAAACTTGCAGAAACCTGTTTCCTTAGACATATTTTGATCTTCTGATCTCAAAAAACATATGGCGTGCAAGTTTCCTGTACTCCAAGTCCTCGGTGCTCAATTCCCTTTTCCAAAAACACTTTTCTTCATTTGTCGATTTTCAGGCCCAAAAATTTGGCAAACACTGGAAAACGGCGCCACTTTGTATATGTTCTTTTGTACCACCTCCAGATCATCCATTCCTTTTGTCGACGTTCTTGAATCAAACATGGATCGTTGACCTCAGCTCTTGAACTCGACATTCCATCATGAAATAGTCTTTGTCAACAAATTTGTATGTCATTGTTTGCATTGTCAACAATCACAACACAGATGTTCACTTTGTCAATAAACACAATCACCTCAAAAATGATTCAATGATTCCATGAGGGATTTTTTCCCAACAATCTCCCCCTTTGGGTTTGTTGACAACTCTTTAATGGAAAGATACATCGTTAATTCTTCAGCCACCATTCACCTTTTGCGATTATGATAGAGATCAAGGATTTACTCAACACATACTCTAAGCCCACATGATCAATGCTCGGCGTGAGAAACAAGAGTAAATGAAAAGTTTATCAATGAATCACTTCATCTCTAACATCCACTATTGACACCAAACTGATACCAATTTGTACTAAACTGATACCAATTGTTGAAGGACTTGTTGGAAGACCATTGTTTGGTTTGGAAATATTCTTACCATTCTCCAACACCACTCTTCTGCTTTTATCATGATCCTTAGCTGTCGTGATATCTATTCTTTGATCGATCACTTCTAGCATCATCATATTTAATACGCTCCCCCTTTCTGTTCACAGCTTCATCCCTTGTCAGCTTCAAAACCTCTTTAGCACTATTTCCTGTGTTGTCTAAGCTAAGCTCTAGCTAAGCATGTTCAACTATCTTCAACTCCCCCTATCTGGCTGCTCCACTTGTTAGCTTATCCCCATATCATTCATGATTTATCAAATCTCCACATTGCCTCCCCCTTGAACAATCACTATTTTCTCCCCCTTTGTCAACGAACCCAAAAGACAGTCCTTTGCAGTCTGTAACAGAGTAGAGAACACATATCAGCACATTAGGGAAAAACACATCATACCTCGGGGAGAGGGGGGGGGGGAATGTTCCACATCCACACGCTTTTAAGTGCAAGAGATCGACTGAACTCCCAGAGATAGTCGATGTATTTCGAATGCTTCCTTGGGTAAGGCCTTTGTAAGAATATCTACAACCTGTAACTCTGTAGGCACATACTCCAACTTCATGATTCCCTGCTCAACCTTCTCCTTGATAAAATGATACTTAATCTCAATGTTCTTTGTACTTGAATTATGGACGGGATTTTTGCTAAGATTTATAGCACTTGAGTTGTCGCACTGGATTCCGATCGGAGACTTCACTTCAACTCCCATATCTTCAAGCTGCTGCTTCATCCACAATAACTGTGTGCATGCTTGAGTGGCCTCAATATACTCAGCTTCTACGGTGCTCAATGAAATTCAATATTGCCTCTTGATTATCCAAGAAATACACAATCCACTGAGATATAATGCACCACCTGACGTTGATTTTCTATCATCTGCTGAACCGGCCCAGTCTGCATCAGTATATCCCAATAACTCTGTCGGAGATTTGTTAGTATATTTCAAGCCGAAATCCACTGTGCCCTGGATATACTGAAGTATTCTTTTCACTGCAATCATGTGGCTTTCCTTGGGATTACTCTGATATCTCGCTGCTTGGCATGTGGCGAAAACAATATCAGGCCTTGTTGCGGTTAAGTACAACAGACTTCCAATGATTTGCCTGTATTCTGTGATATTAACTACCTTTCCATCCTCATTTTTTGATAATTTCATCCGGGTAGCAACCATAGTCTTCATCTCCTTGGAATTCTCCATTCCAAATATTTCCAAAACCCCCTTGACATATTCGGATTGAGAAATTAATGTTCCATTCCTTCCCTGTGTCACCTATAGACCAAGGAAAAACATCATCTCACCAATCATAGACATTCTGAACTCATGTTTCATGGATTCAGAAAAATGTTTGCATTGTGCTTCATCTGATCCGCCAAATATTATGTCTTCTTCATAGACCAGCCTCATAATCCTTTGATTACTGTTGTTGTTGAAATAGATATTTCAATCAAATCCATCATGCTAAAAACCAAGCTTCTTCAAATACTGATATAGCCTTGAGTACCATGCTCTCGGTGCTTGTTTTAGCCCATATGACGCCTTCTTCAGCCAACAAACCATGTTCTCATCCTCATGAATGAGAAAACCATCTGGCTGCTCGACATACACTTCTTCTTCCAGAAACACATTTAGAAATGAAGATTTGACGTCCATCTGGAACACTTTGAACTCTCTTTGCACTGCCATGGCCAAAAAAAAATTCTGATTGTCTCCAGCCTTGAAATCGGTGAAAATGTCTCATCAACATATATTACCTCTATCTGGGAGTATCCCTTACACACTATCTATGCTTCGTTTTGAATCACAGTGCCATCTTCATTCATTTTGTTACGATATACCCATTTAGTCCCGATGACATTCTTGTCTGCTGGCCTCGAAACAATCTCCCAGGTCTGATTCTTCTCAATTCTGATCTAGCTCTTCATTCATGTCCTGAGCCCAATTTTTCATCTTTAGCTGAATCAGCAAAGAATTTCGGCTCAACCTGTGATAATAATTATGTCTGCTTTAGTGATTTCATTCTTCTTGTCTGAACTAGAGCTCACTGATCACTGATGATATTCTGCCTGTCAATTTCAGCTCGACTCTTTGGCTTTTGTGCAGATAAGGATTTTACTTCCTCGTACTCACCATCAGTATCCTCTTTTGAATCATCTTCAACCACTTATGATCTCCCTGAGTCTCTTACCAATTTATCACTTTTAACAAAAAACATTTCACTGTGTCATTGTTCAATGACCTCATTTCATTGAACATCTTCTCTAAAATTTTTGTTGACACACCTTTGATTTTCTCTCGCAGCATCTTGGTACCCTGAAAGCAGTCAGCTGATACCACATTGTTAGAACAGAATAGATAATCATGAAATCATGTGTGTTACTGCTTGGCCCCCAATCATTCTTCATGAAAATAAACATTCATCCTTCATATCGCATTGTGATCTTGCATCTGATTAGGATATAGAATGCTCCCCCTGTGTTATGTGACTCTTCCATCTGTTAGGCCCAACTGTATAGACCCATAACCATTCATTTCCTCATGCATAATTTATTCTCATATTCCAATCGGAATTGAGCCATTAACATAATATCTAAGCCTACTGAGTTGGCACTCGGTGTAGGAAACAAGAGACAAAGTCAATAACAAAATCACTTCCTGTTGTGCTATGTTGATCCCTTTCTTCTTCAACTCTGGTACCTGATTTGAATCAATTGAAACTCTGGAGCATATCACTTCTCCACTTTTCATCTTTAGATGCCACTTCCCCTTGGATCGTATCTCCCTAAAACCTGAAACACCTGAATTAATTAGTTAACAACATTTATACACATAGGGAGAGGGGTTTGTTCCAGACTCCTCAAGATGAGGATTGCGGTTGATCCTGATGGGTCAACCCTTTGATTCTTTCTTGGAGCGCATCACATTCCTTTCTTGCTTCCTCCAGCTTCTTGGCCAACTTCAACTGCTCTGGCCATATGACTAAGCATTCATTACCTTCATGCTGAGTCTTTTTCTAGTATGAAGATTCTGTAGGCCTAGACTTTCTCACCATTTGGGGTTTAAACCCACTAGTACACATTTCCGTCTTTGATGTTCCACTAAAATTCCATTTCCCTTGATTCCTACTTTGAGCAGGAATATCTTTTCTTTCCATCTTCCCTTGCTTCTTCCACCATTGCAAGGATCTTGCATCTTCTTCCAGTTTTCGCTGTGGAACACGACCTGTGAATTCATCATTACATTATTTGTTCATCTTTCTTTTATCAGATGTCTGAGTCACCACACCCTTTTTCACTGGTGGTGAGTCCTCCATTGAACATTTATTCTTCTTTATCATAGATGGAGTAGATCTCCCCTTAATCTTCCAGGTTTGTTCACATTCTCTTATTGTAGCCTTTGATTCTTCTGAACTTCTTCAGACAACTGTGTCACTAGATCATCATTTCTAGCTTTCAGATTCTGAACTTCAGCTAACATTTGATTTTCTTCATAATCACCAACCATTTGTTTTCCTTTCATTTTATCCACCTTTTGTTGTTCTTCACCTTGAGAATCATTCTTCTCATTTAGGTCAGTATCCACATCAATAAGCCTTTGATTTAAGCCTCTTAGCTTGTTGACCTCAATCTCCAATACTTTTATCCAGATATCATTAGATTTGACTTCTTCATCCAATTTCCGGTCCAATTTCTTTGTCATGTTGACAACATCTACTGGTGGCTTCCTTCTCAAAACTTCTTCATCATCAATTGTTTTGGTATCACTTTGATGTTCATGTACTTCACTCATTCCAACATCTTGATTGAGTGAATAAATATCTTCCCTATCAGATTCATCCAGGCCTTCTTTGATTAATCTGTTTGATTCTTTTAATTGAATCACACTTTTTCCATACAAACTTCCACAGTGAGGAATAACACCTGACTTCTGATTCTTCTTTGATGTTTTTCCCTTTGCCATGGCACACCGAGATAAGAGCAGACTGATTCTTTAACCACACAGATCGACTACACCAAGTCCGAGCAAACAAATCTGATAAAAGCAACCGTCCCTCTGATACCAATTGTTAGGACCAATAGGGGCCTATATACCCTGAGAGGGGGGGGGGGGGGTGAATCAGGGTATGGATATTCTTTTTCAATGCTCTTCCCGCCCCACTGGATCTTGACCTCTTTATTACAAGGGTCACTTTTTTTTCACATGTGTGTTTATTATGATCACTTATTTTCTTCTTTATCTGATGATGATGCTTTAAATGCAATGCAGGGAAGTAAGCAAGAAGACACATAGATTTTTACTTGGTTCACCCTCACTGGGCTACGTCCAAGGAGAATACGCCGACAAGTTTTTGGTCGTACCAAATTCCACTATTCTTTACTAGTTGTGGATACAATGGTTCGGGATAGATCACTTCTAAGCCCAGGCTCACTGCCTTTACAAGTTTAGGGTCATCTCACTGCTTTCCCAAGGGTCACTCCCTATTTCTCTCTCTCTGGATCACTGCCGGTAGAGAGGATCATCTTCTTTCTGTTCCTTTGCTCACTGCTCTTGGAAGGAATCCACTCAAAGTTTATAGACCTATAGGTCTCTTCATTTTCATGAAAAAATGCATCTTCCTCTGTAAGTAGATGCTCTGTTGAAGCCCAATTTTCACCCGTAGATGAATCTATCTTTACACCAAAGGTATCGGGAAAACTTCCAGCTTCCACGCAGTCTGAATATCACTGCTAGAATTAAACCTTACTTGGCGCGTAAGTCAACCTCGGCGCGCAAGTATCGGCACACAAGTCACAACGGGCACGCAAGTCCTCCTCAGACACTTGCGCGACTCAAGCTTCCTCAACTCCAAACATGCGCGACTCACTTTCTTTTACGCCCAATCCAATATTGGCGCGCAACTCTCACACTGGCGCACAGCTTCAAACACTGGCACGCAACTATCACCCTGGCGCACAAGTCCCACCTGCGCGACCACACACACCACTTGCGCGACCACCACACCTGCGTGAAGGGAGCTTTGATTTCTCAAAGTGTTGAACTCTAGTTCAGAATGAAGAGGGGTGGTCCAGTATTTATAGGCAAATTGACCACCCTACGCGATGGCGCACAAGTCACCTGTGCGATCCAGTCTCGGCGCGCAAGTCTTCTGCCCTGCTAGACACTTGCGCGACCAACTCCCAAACTTGCGCGAACCTGTTTCATTAGCCATATTTTGATCTTTTGATCTCAAAAAAATATGGCGCGCATGTTTCCTATACTCCAAGTCCTCGACGCACAAGTACCTTTACCAAAAAAACTTTTCTTCATTTGTCAATTTTCAGGCCCAAAAATTTGGCAAACACTGGAAAACGGCGCCACCTTGTATCTGTTCTTTTCTACCACCTCCAGATCATCCATTCCTTTTGTCGAAGTTCTTGAATCAAACATGGATCGTTGAACTCAGCTCTTGAACTCGACATTCCATCATAAAATCCTCTTTGTCAACAAATTTGTATGTCATTGTTTGCATTGTCAACAATCACAACACAGATGTTCACTTTGTCAACAAACACAATCACCTCAAAAATGCTTCAATGATTCCATGAGGGATTTCTGCCCAACAAGCTAGCTATGATATGATTTGATGTGAAACCTTGTAGGAATATTATGTCATAGGATGACCATAAAAATGATAATATTAAATCTCAAGTTGGGGTTTCTTTTATGGATTCCCCAGTCAAGGGTATTGGAGAAGATCCTTATGATGGCGTTTATGAAGATGAACAAACCAATTCTGAACTAGATTCAAAAAAGGATATTGATCACCAATTATGGAAGGATCATAATCTAAGCTCATTGAACCATAATGGTAAATTGAAGTTTGTATCACCTAACTCAATCAAGAAAAATAAAATTATATAAATTAAATATTTTATTTATTTGTGGAGTTATAGTGAAGGTTCCATGAAGGGTGTGGATAGAGTCCCAGATAACAATCTGGATAGAATCAGTGTAAATACTACTTCATATTTCAAGGATTCTTTTATTATGATTTTAATGAAATGTTTATTTGGAAAAAATCCAATGATTTGTATTTTAATTTTACTGAATGATACACATGGAGGATCCAGTTTTTGGAATTGCACCAGAAGTATGGAAGTCTGGGTTGAGGTAGCTGAAGTCACATCACTAGAAGTTCAAAAGATGTCTAGCTCATTTCACTGGATGAAGTAGGACCAATTTAATGGAATTTCAATGGGATCCTCAGGATGTTTTATCAATATATGTATATTAGATCGTGTGTGATCATTATAAGTTTAATGGTAATATCTACACATTGAAGTTTAGTGAATGGTTCACATTGGTGGCTGGGTATAGGAATGTTAATGAAGAAAATTTATCAATTCATGTAATTGAGATTCAGTTATGAACCAAATGGATTTAGTGAGTTTAATGATACGAGAAACTACTAATAGATGAATTCTTATCTATATGGCCAATAAAACAAGTTCTAATGTTCATGACTTAAGTGAAGTCATTAATGGTAGGACGTTTACTCTTTATTCCTATTGTAAGTGTTCTTCAATGTTTTTAGTGTGTGTTGGAAGATATAATGAACTATTCACTAGGATTCAGTAGTGCTACCATAAATTTATAAAGTTAATAAAAGATGAAAAAGTGAAATAGAGGTAATACCACACACATTGTATAACGTTGAAAACTCGATGACTGGTTGGGCCCCTCTATAAGAAGGTTATTGGTCCACATGTGTAGCATACATGAATGACTGATGAAATATGATAAAGAAACTGACGAGGCCAAAATTAATGGATTATTTAGATCTATAAAGAGAACACCTAGACATATGAAGGTACTAGGGGCTGAAATGATGAAGTTTGAGGAACAAATGGAGGATAAACTGGTAGGTTTAATGGCTAGAAAGAATTGGTGATACATATTTTGATATTTTGAGTAGGTTTTTTGATATTGAATATTACTTGTAATGGAATGAAAAATTTGTTTCTATTTCTTATTTTCAAGTAGTATGAAAGTATAAAACTCATAATTTATAATTTTATTTTTTGAACTATGTTTGTACTTTGTAACTTCATGTGTGTTTTGTTCATGTACTAAATCACATGTAAGATTACTAGAAAGATGACCATGAAGTGACCAATACTAGAGGAATCCATGATGAAGGAAGACTTGATGTAGTGGATGGTGTGTGAGGATATCCTAGTTTTAGAATTGAACGTCATGGGGGATAGATGACTGGAAGAAGCTCTGCTTCATGTGTTTGAAGTTCTGCTACACCATAAAATTGAAAGTACGAACATTCATTAATTGGGTAAAAGTTCCCCCATCCCAAAAAACTGTTATCAAATTGTGTTATTGTATTTAGGTATGATACCAAAATGTGTTATCATATATTTTATTAGAGGATTATGGTGGATAATTTTGAAAAGTACTCTAATGGAGATTGGATAGATGACTGCAGGGTTCCTCATGATTAGGTTGTCTGTTAGGTTTTCAGAAGAATTCCCACAAGAATATGGTGGTGGTACCAATGAGTTGTGTAGATATCACAAGTATTATTGGTCATAGAAGTCATGTGTGTTATTCTTTTAATTGGGTATAATTTAAAATATTTTAGGAAGAATATTTCAATTTTAATGTGATGTAATGATCCCTTACATTGACTAGATTCATATCTCCCATCTCCAATGGAATGAATTGGATTGGATAGAAATTAATTGATGATCTGATGGTGATTTTGTAGATCATAGAAAATGGTGGTGGTGATACTATTGGTGGGTTTTAATTCTATTGAAGGGAGAAGTTAGTTGGAATAAAATCAATTGGGAATTACATGATAAAAAGCATGTGGATTTTTATAGAGTTTGTAATAAGAGACGATTCCTATTTCCAAAATGAGATTTCGAAGGAGAAGTCTGATAGGATGAGGAAAATCAGTGGATGATTGAAACGTTTTTTCTTGGAAGGAAATGTTATGGAATTATCCATAGACAGTAGATGACTATGGTGATTGAAACATTTCAAAGTTCTCTCTTGGGACCATAAATAAATAAGGTATGGTACAACATAGTCCCTATGTTCAATGGAAGACGATTTTCAATGTAGGAGGAATGTGGAATACCATGGGAATCATTCTCAGTGAATTCATGGTAATGGTGAAGTTCAGAAAGTTTTCAATGATCCGAAAGGTGAAAAACAAAAGAAGTTTTGGCATTCCTGATATCAGATGACCATAAGAAGGAATCTTATGCATGGTTTTCATGAGTGCACTCAAGTGAGAGACATGTAGGAAGAAAACTCTATTTCATGTGATATAATATTATAACTTGATATCAGAGAGTTAAATCATTAGAGGCCATAATCTATGATCAATTTATAGTGGTTTCTCCCAATAAAATCCATTGAACATCAATGTACCTATGATTAAATAAGAAAAACAATAATATAGATATATTAATGGTCGGTCTAGGAGAAGTGATTTAGGAGGAATAATAGATGTTCTGAAGGGTGAAATTCTAATGGATTATTTAGGTTTTTAATAGCACGATAGTTTTTTTGTTATCTATATATCTTTAGAAGATGAATACATGGGCTGCGATGAAGCTAAATAAAGGACCTACCCCAAGTCTGAATGATTGTTTCATTGTTGTGTTTCCATATCAATGAAAATTATTATCTAATGATTTTTAGAGAAATTAAAATACCTCTGTAATGAAGTTTTAATCTTTAAAGGATCAAGACTGGGTATATTTGTGGGAGAAAATCACCATGAAGGCCTCAATTTCAATGGCCGTGATTTTTATTGGCATTTCTTTAAACTGATGACATTATACCTTTTGGTAGTACCATAAATACATTGGTTTTGATGAAATCACTAGAATTTGGTGTACCAGAAACTCTTGGATATTAGGGACATAGTAAGAGTATCAAAGTAGATGTTTGGAAGATAAATTACATAGAATAAGTGAATAATGAATCATGTCTATAAAATATTAATAAAGTCAAATTATGGAAACATTATTCCTATTTTATTTATAAAAATTTTATTAAGGAATTAAAATGAGTTTCATGAATACATTAGAATGGTAAATCATGGTTCCAAAGTAATGAAATGTTTTTCTGGTGGAAGAAAAGATGATCAGAAGGAATCATGGCATGGAAGACCATATGGGTTATATATAAGGTAGTTTAATAGAATCTATCAAAAGGGTCATTGTTTTTAGATTGAGAATAGTCTTTGAGTGAGAGATTTTTGAGCTCAATCTGAAAAAAATATCATGTTTGATTTTATTAGGTTTAGTGTGAAAATTGATTTTATGTTTTTGTTTTAAATAGATTCATTTTTATTTTATCAACACTAACAAAAATATTATTCATATAGAGGCAGTACACTAGAACTATGGAAGTATGAGTTTTGGTAGCTAAAGTCACTTCACCATAAGATCCGAAGGTGGATGGTTTAGTTCACGGGATGCAACATCATTAGTTGAATGGATGCAGATAGGGGATTTTGGATGTCAGATCACCTAATGTATGTTGGATGGTGTGCGATCATCAATATTTTAACACCAACATATAAATATGGAAGTTAAAAAAATAGTGTATTGGGGGGGGGGGGTCGAGTACAAGAATGATAAGGAATAAAATCTATAGATTCTTGCACTTTGGAGTTGTTCAAAGATATGGGGGATCTAGTGATGAAAATCATAGGGTTATCTATTGATAACTGAAATAATTCCAATATAATTGTTTCACAAGTGATAATGTTCATGACTTAGGTAAAATCATTGATAGTAGGATATGAATGTTTTCCTTCTAATGGAATTATTTTTCAAAGTCTTTAGTTTGGAATTAATGATGGAATGCACGATTCACTAGGATTCTGTGGTCAGTGCATCAATTGATATGGGAAATTGTATTTTTCATTGTGCAATAGAGGGACAATGACATCTATCAGATGGTGGTGCTAACTAGATGATCAGTTGGGTCCCTTTATAAGAAGTTACTTGGCCCACATGTATTTTATAAATTAATGGATGAATACATCTGACATAAAATATGATAGGGGCAGACCAAGAGGATGAGGTGGCTTTAGAAGGAGAACACATTGATACATCTGGGTGATGGAGGCTAAAATTTAAATGGCTAATATATAAATGAGGGAGAAACCAGAATGTTCAATGAATAATATACATTTTTTAGATATCAACTCATCTTATGATTCGTGTTATCGGATGTTGAACATCTCTTATAATTCATATGTATTGTCGATGGAATGTAAAATATGCTTATGTTTATCCCATAGATGTGGATAAAATCCAAACCAAATAATCCATATTTTAATTGTGTGTATCTTGTTTGTAATTTTCACTTACATGAGTGTGTTCATCATATTGTTGATCAAATGTATATTTTTTAGAATGATGATCGTCAAGTGAGTGATACGAGAGGAATTCAGTATGAAGGAAAACTCTATGTGATGGGTGGGGTGAGAGTAGTTCCCAGTTTCATTTTTTGAAGTCATAGGGTATGGGTGATGTAAAAATGATCTTATTTAGGTGTTTGATGTTCCACTACACTAGATAATGGGTTGTATGAACTAATATTTATAAGATAAAATAAACCTAATTCAGAATATCTATTATTGATAGTAATAGGTTGGATCCTTCCCATGTTTTGGTAGGTACATGGACTCAGAATAGGTTTTATCAGTAGACCATTGAGTGTATTAGAAGTAATTATTTTGTTAGGATGGATCTATATAATTTTGTTTCTACAACTGGTGATCATACCATGAATTCTCCTTTAGCCTTGGATCAGTAGTCCATAGTTAATCCCTCTACTATAAGCCTTGGTTGATCAAAATCTGGAAAATCTAATATCTTACAGCATAGTCTTGTAACCTTTATGGAACCAAGAAATAAAAAATTTGTAATTGGACTTATGGAGGGAAATAATTGTGCTTCCAAGGATGATGGGAAGAATAAGGTCTCTAGTGTATCTATTCTAAGAAAAAAGTTTTAACCAATTTCATTTGTGAGAATTCAAATTAATATATAGCTTCCAACCATTAATTTTTTTCCAATATTTGATTTATTTTATGATAAGAAACATTTGGAAGATGTAGTGACCCAATAGAGTGTGGTTTTTTATTCCAACACATTGGGGACACTCATTCAAAGTGTTGTTAACTCTGATGTGTTGTGCGGAAAATGGTTGTTTTGGGTTGTGTTTCACTTATCATTATTGGATGTTAACCCTATCAATGACGCTATTCTAGGAAAGCATGATTAGGAGGTTGATATCCTATGGTAAGAAATAAATAACTAGATATGAGGGTGTTACCCTCATGGGTGTGGGGGTCAGGGGAATTTCAAAACCCGAGTCTTCAATTTCAGAATCTTCTACACACTCATTGTAAGGATAGTCAGGGGGTCTATAACAATATGGTCCATAAAGAACATGATGAGTTCTTGGATAATCTCATTATCCATACTTACCACCCTTTATGATGGTTTTCTATTTTCAAAATGAGGGAAATTTTAGCATAAATGGCCTTTTATCCTCTATTATGTTTTTTAAATTTTAATAAAAGGGGTCTTTGAACCTCATATTATTTAAAAAGAAAAATAATTATTATTATAACAAATCATCAGATTCATTATTATTATTATAATATATGCTAATATGTATTATTATAGAAAATAATATATTTCTCCTGAGTTTCCAAATTAAATAATAGAAAAAATCACACAATATTGTAATTAAATCATGATAATGAGAAGTTATATGTTATATAGGATTGCATGGATGTTATTTTTGTAATTTAATGAAGTATTCCACTAGGATCAATTGTGACCAGAAATGAAAAATATATTGTGGAATTATTAATAGTTTTTCAGGAATAAAACATGATATCCCCCCATATGGTTTTATCAATTTCAAGTTCAAAAGATGATGGGTATAAAATAATGGTTCTGTGTTCAAACACGCACATGGTCAATCATGTAATGATTTTGTTGACTATAATGAACATGTAGCTTCTATTTGGACTCATGGTATTGGTAATGATTATAAGGATTTCATAGAATTAGTGTTGGTTATCTAACATGATATTTTTATGTGGTTTTTGGATTAATACATTACAATGTCTCTTAATCCTTTACCATAAATGATGGTGTGTACAAATTGTAATCTAATGATGATTGTGAAGTATACCCTATAGTTTGAAAAAATAATCATGTAAGGACCAATGACTTGTGTTGATGTGTCTTAAATCTAAGGATTATCCTTTGGTAATTACATGCCATTCTCTACATTATGATTCTCTTGGATCAATAGTGTATAAAATTACAACATGGTATTGAGTATGATAATTCAATGATGTGTGGGATGGCTTGGTGATTATGTCTATAGTGTTTGATTTTCTCCCTTTGAACCAATTAAATTTGTACTTTTTTTACTAGAATAATGGAATATTTTAATATTAATTAATATCCTATCATATGATGATAGTTTTATATGTAAAGTTAATGCGATAATTCCCAAAAAGTATTTATCGTATCAAATGCTTATAGAAGTTTCTCGAGATAATGAGACTCTTGAAGTGCTATGATAATTTTTTAAGATATGTCCTATTATATATATAAAATATTTTTTATGATACACAAATTATGTTTTTACTATCATGTTGTAGATGTTCATAAGAAGATTTCATAAAGTCTCACACATGGTAATCTGTAATAGAAGAGGGTGTTAGGATAGACATACTAATAAAAATTCCACTTATTATTTTATCATTGGATATTAAAATATATGAACAAGTTTATTAGTCCTTAAATTGATATAATTAATAGTATAAATTATGAATCATGTACTTTAAGGTATTGAAAAATACCTAAATAAATATACTCATAGTGAGGTAGGATATATTAGGTAAAATATAAGGGATATGATATTAATGAATAATTAAAAAAAATAGTTTCCTATTTTGAGTAATGAAAGATTATATCTCTGGACCATTGATTGAAATGGTGATATCTAATTAAATACTTGGCCAATGTAGTTCATTGATGAGTTTATTTCCAATTGTAAAAGGTTTATAATCAAGAATATAGGATGATGATATATGTATGAAACCTTGATGATGATATATCAAGAAAAATGTACTATATTACACAATAATAATTTTTATGTGTTTGTTTTCATTATGACATTAACCAATTTATTTATTTTATAATTTAAAATTTTCTTGTTATTAATCTTGGACATTAGGTAATCTTTTTCAATCCCACTCAAAAAAGGAAAATAGGGCCCCACACTAGGAGTGTCCAGAATCTTATATTAAATTATATTTGAATTTAATATTAATAATAAAAATTATTATAAACATTTAGGAACAATAATTAGTCATGTTATATTGATAGAATAAATTCAATCATTATTTATTTTCAATGTTAGATAAATATTTAAATGAATTAATGGGATGAGTTAAGGATTTTATGGAAATTATATTTAAATATGCTTGAGTTACAAAATTTCATTGAATATAATAAAAATAAAAATAGAAATATTATTATTTTATATGTGGTTTAATTAGAAATAAATAAGGAAAAATTACTCTACAAAATTACTTATTTCTTCACCCTAAGTATATAATCTAATTTATGTCATTTATAGGGTAATGAAAATTATTGGGAAAAATATATTCTCCTATGAGAATTCTCTCAAGACTGATGGAAAATCTCCCAAGAATGGTATAAAAAATTAGAGGCTCTATAATCTTCCCTCTACATATAGACCGAATAAGTGAAATAATTCTTCAAGTCCAAATGATTAATTTTTGTGAACAATATAGAACAACCTGAGATGTTTAGTTCTTTTACGCTTGCAGCTAGAGTTACTACGATGATGCTTTATGATTTTAATATCATGTGTGAACACTTCTGAAGGAATTCTACCATAGATTCTTTTTCATAAAAATAAAATGAAAATTAATACGTATTTGATCAAAAATATTGAATTTTTTTCCAAACTATATTAATTATTATAATAAACTAGTTATAAGTTATATATGAAAGATCCTCACTATGAATATTTCATGGTTTTATACATCTCATTCATTGGATTTATCCAATGAAACTAATGAAAAAAATTATTCTAAATGATCCCAACAGATTTGACAACTCCCCAAAATCATTAAAGTTGTATTAAAGTGGTCACATATTAATTTATATATATTTATTATTTATTGATCAATTCTACGTATTGTTTTTAGTTATTCATTTATAGTTTTTTATACTAATCATAAATCTGAGATAATATGATTGGTAAGATTTATATGTCAATGTATAGGCTAAGAATATATGAAGGAAACTTGAATTTTCCATTCATAGGATTCAAGGATACTGGTCCAGAGACATGGTTATACAAAATCTAACTGAAAGTTACACATCATATACCCATGGACAACTACACATGGGTGAGCCATAGTAGTCATGGAACACCATTTGGGTGTTATTATATGGATTTAATAATTAAATATAGTGTATTGAATACCCTATGAAGTGTGTATTGATAGGGTTACATGACCTGTAACCGGTGTAAATGCTTTTTTGACCCCTCATGATTTTCCCCACATAATTTGTAGAAGTCATTTGGTAAAAGTACGTGACTTGAAATTAATACAAACCATACATTGACTATTCGTAGGGAATCATTAAATCATGTTATGTAAATGTCAGGTAGAATGTTTTTTCATTTCATGTAACACAAAATAGCCTAAACTTATTACACACTGAGTCTATGGGTTTGTAGTAAAGGTGGCCAGTAATGAATCATATGTCTGTAGTTGGTTGTACATTCTATGTAATTCATGACAAATCAAGAAAGGCACACTCTATGATGAGAGTTTTGTGTCATTCAAACATGAGGAAATAAAATTTATTTATATTTAATCTAAACTATATGGCGTTTAGCTACTTATACATGCCATGAGGAAGTATTTTCAGCATGAATTACACATAGAGAGATTTTTATGGTTCATCTTATATATTTTTTGATTTATTAGTTATTTTCTATATTATTCTACAGATGCAAAGAATGTATGATTTCCGTTTATTCCTTGTACATTATGGAAATTTACAGTGGTACACGATGCATATATATAGACATCTCGTGTTGTCAAATACATTGTGCAAGCTATATGGCCTAACCTACGAACAAAATTACTAGGCATATCACATGATACCATGTTGTATTACATGCCATGTAAGTACATTTTACATGAAAAAGACCATACAAACATTATCCATACATTGTGTGGGTGAAAGTATACATGGTCTAAATGTTAAACTCAATAAATCGGTTTAAAAATAAGTATAAGGGTACACATCATGCTACCTCCAGTACACACAGTGTATATAATTAATTTTAAATTAAAATTAATTTTTTTATTTGGTTTAAAATCATAAATGATGGGGATTCTAAATGAATATTTGGATGGATAATTAAAACAAGTATAAATTAATTAGTAAGATAATTAATTTATTAATTAATAAAATTTAACTCAATAAAGAATGAATTGAAATAGTTGATGACTTGTTTATATGTGTAGTCATTACAAGCATGGATGATCATGATCTTGAGTAATCTATTCATGTGTTGTGATTCTATATAAATTAATTTTGTATTGAATGATTTTTTATGATAAATTTATTTTTAAATTAATTATGATGATATGTGAATCATCATCTCTTCCTTATTATGTATGTTACTATGTGTATATAGTTTATCAATGAAGCCTTATACCCCTAGTTCCCCACACCTTCGTGTGAGTAATAGTGTATTAATAAAGGGTATCCATATGAGAGTATGCGATTCAAGATCGATCTAAGGAGAAACCAACTAAAGAGATATATAAGGTAAAGGTGGAATAAAGAAAATCGATCCAACCTTCACTCAATGACTTATTCCCCTAGGGTCAAGGGTTGGTTTATTATTACCCTAATAAACAAAACAGTGGTTAAAATCCAATTCTCATACCATATATACAATTTTGTGTCCAGTGCATGATTATTTACCTATTTAGGTGATAAAATATTTATTTCATGTTTAAACGTGATAAAATAATGTAAATTAAATAACGATCATTCTAATATGAAATAAAATAAATCGATTATGCATAAATTATTTTATCATACATGGTTAATTATTTATGTAAAATCAAAAAAAAGTAATAATAATGTAAAAGGTTAAAATTTATAATATTTAGGCTTAAGAAAAAAATATATCAATGAAAATATAGTGTTAGGTATAGCCTTGTTTTAATTTATTTAGAATGAAACTATAGATCAAAGGGTTGGTGTAGAACTTGTTAGGACAATGTAATTTATTAGGGAGTTGTAATGAAATATTTGGGATTAATTAACCAATTAAAAATAAAATTTAGTTTACCTTGCATGAATTGGTGTATATTAGAGGAATGTTTTGAGGAAATATGAGTATAGTATTTCAAGACTGGGGATTACACTAAATGGATCAAGGATCTATGAGTTAATGATATTGTCTAAACTGCCTACCTTAATACCAACAAGTAAATTTTCCATGCTCTTTCTTGGGTTATATGAACGAGAATATGGATAATTCTAACTACAATTTCCACAAAACAATATATTAATAATCAAATGGTGAGGGCTACTGGGATTTAATAAGATAGTGGGAGACTAAAAAAATTGATTTATTACATCACACATGATAATAAAGATAAATAAGTTAAATATAATAAAATTTTGAGGAAAATTGAAATCCTAACCATGAGTAAAAGTTGACCATTCAATGATAAAATAAAATTCAACAATGATACAAATTTATAAGAGAGGTACAATAATGAATACACTACACTACCACTGGAAAATTTGTATTATGTATTGGAGACCCCATTCTTGATTAGCCACCTATGTGAGTGAGTAGAGGTGAAAAGAATGCCTAAAGAAGGCACATGAAGGAAAATTTAATTTTATGGTACATCATCTCATATTCTATGTATGGATAGATGAATAATAAATACAAATACATGGATTTGTACTTAATTATATTTCATCCCCTATAACCTGAAAAGGAGAAAGAGATGAAAAAGATAAATCAAATTTTCACTTCACTATACTGATATAAACTAGATGATGGGTACCTATCCAGTAATATTACAATCAAGATACTAAATTAAATTGATTAGTTAGTGACTTTTAGAATCCTTATGGATAATAAATTTTCCATTAATCTCATATTATCAACCTTACAAAGTATGTTATCTATATACATCAATAATTATTAGACAAATAATATAGATAAGCTACACAATAATAAATTTTTATGCTTACTCATGAATATAAGAATTTATGGGAACATAAGTACTCACCCCTTATAGGGATTCAAGTGAAAAAAGGTTTAAAATCCCATGAATAATTAAAAAAGGATGGGTTATTTACAAATTTCTTCAAAGAGACATATGATTTAGAGAGAGATTGGTGAATAGGAATCTATCTACATCTTATGTGAAAAAGGTCATTGGAAGATAAACTACTAAAATATAATGAATAATATTCCACTTATAGGATATTAATTATTTCATATAATATTTCTATTTAACTTCTTAGGTATTAAACAAAATATAAAATTAACTTATTTATATAAAAACATAGGAACAAAGGAATTTTAAAAACATTATAATAAGTAAGAATAAATTCTAAAAGGAGCTATTAAAGGGTGATTCAAATTCTATTATAGAGAAGTACCCAACACCAGGTTTCCATATGGTCTATTTCAAGTTAAAAAATTAATTTATATTGAGTATTACCAAACATTTATCTTTGTAGAAACCTGACCCAAGCTACTTAGATTTGATGTCTTACTACATTACACTGGCATGAAATATATAGAATTTCATCTTAAAAGACCAATAAAATTAGTAGTCTTTCTAAACTAGATAAATACATGATTCTCATATTAAATTTGGTTACAAAAATTACAACATAATTGTTTTTGAGAATAACATTATTCCCTTTAGCATATCCTTTCATATATTTCTTAGTACACATTATAGAATCATGGGGAAACAAAACAATATAAGGTTGGCTCCAATATCACTTATAGGTTATGTACAGTGTCATAATTAATTAATCAATAAGAATAATCAATTTTGAAGGGTATTAAATGAACAAACAATCCATATTATCAATAAAATGATAAGGAAGTGAATCTAGAGATAATATCAATGCAAAAACATCCTCAATAATAATCAATATGGCTAGGTAAATAACTGGGAATAAAATTCATTTAAATAAATGGGTAAGGAATAAGAAACAAGGTAAGGTGAATAAATTAGAATGCATTCCATTCAATCAATAAACTGAAAATGAAATGAATCCATCTATAATATAATAGGAAAATACCATGGATAATAATAACTGAAATTTTAATGCAGTCAATGCATAATTATTAATCAGCGTGACCTTAGGTATCATGATACTTATACCATCATGGCCTTTCATAAGATAGTTTATGTGAAGCCCTGTCAACATCCAGTCATGTATGTTTTTACCTTTGTTTTTATGTCTATTTATATAGGTTTTTATTGCAGAAAAGAAATTTGGAGGATACCTGTAATGGTGAAGTATGGTATTTGTGGAGTTTTCAACATAAAACATAATATTTTTTTAATTAGACTCTGTGTAAGTAATGTACATGCCATGTAATGGTTTTTATATAAGGCCCCAGCCTTAAACATTACATAATCTTGAATTAACTTAATAATTCACATTGATGATCTTTTCAGGTTTAGTGATTTAGATAATTAGGTCATAACTTAGACATAGAACTTGAATATCACATGTAGACACTTCTACTCATTATCCATTTTTTTCATAGAATAAAAACTCTTAAAAAATGAAACATGTTTAGTTCCATTTTTTAAATAGCATGACTTTTACTTGATCCATCCTTGACCCTATTCCACTTTATATCATGTGAAAAACATATCCAAAACATAGGATGAGTATAAAAATCTTAGTAAGGGATTCATAAAGAAGAAAAACTATTAGTTTTCAAAACAACATGTAAACCCTAAATAATTTATCATAAATTATTAATTTTCACCTTAAAGAAGTAGCAAAAAAAATCACTGAATATAAGCTCATTGATTACCCCTTTTTATAACCAAAATATTACCATAAAACCCATAGAAAGAAACATATATCATATAATGGTAACTTGGGACATAAAAATACATAAATGAAATAACCATACGATAGACTTCCACACATATCACTAAATGGAATAATAATAAGGCTGGATTCCATACCCAATGCATTGGATGTTATAACGTAACCAACAGTCCTTGGTTTATCATGGAAACACTCATCATTTGGTTTATCACATAACCACCCATCAGTGGTTTATCACTTAACCACCTATCAAATGTCCAAGTACACTTATATAATCATAAAACATATAATATTTCAAATATCAATATTTCACTAATAACATTTCATTTTAAATTACAATAAATCATTTCAAGATATTGATATAATCAATCCATTTCAAAAATCAGTTTCAATACAAAAACACCCCAAAAGGTAATAAGGGATTTTTTTTCCTTTTAAAAACAATAAGTTTTATAGAGGATACCAAATAATGATTACGTTGGTGGAGACATCATTGTCGTCGCACACATTAAAAAAAATCCATTTGTTATTTAGTAAAATTATTCGTAGATAAAATATTCCCTTTGAATGAAAGTAAACATCAAATGGGTTTATTATACATCATGTAAATGAAGGAGGTGTATATTATCAAAATATGCCTCAATGAAAGGAGATTGAGACGAAGTCCCTTACCTCGTGTCCAACTTGACACGTTCGTTATTTAATTTCCTTAGTAATAAACTTATGTTAATTTCTAATTTCTTCTGAACTTTTTTCAATTTTATTATTCCTTTTATATCACTTATTACCACATTATAAAAATTTCATAATTATTTATGTTTATATCGGACGTTTTGTCGATATTCGGTACCTGAGTCAAAAATGAACTTTTTATAATTAAAAATTGTCAATGTAGTCAGAATTTCATTATATCCATAATAATATTCATGATTTAGATATCATATATATCATATATATCCAGTATATATGTATTTATAATAGTTCATAACATTTGAAGATAAGAAATGAAATGCACCGTTCATGGAGACAGTCAGCCGTATGTACGCATGAACGCAACTTTCATTTCTATTTCAAATTTAAAGGTATGAATACTTAATAATAAATAGGTATATTATAATTCCAGTATAATATTGATTTTTATATATGTTAGATAAGTTCATTAATTCAATCCTTTATACGTTCCATGTATAGCATGGATGAGTCATATCACTTTGAGTGGGCGGTAGTCCGCACTTCCTTAAATGAAATTATCATATTTATACAACATGAAAATCATAAAGGTATGTTCTAAATGATAATTACAGAATCATAGAGATAAAATATTTATCACATATATCATATAGTATTATAGTTCCATCATAATGTCCACTATGAGAGGTGGTAAGGGAAAATTGAATAATCATCATTTCGGGAGGCAGTAGTTCTCCGTACACAGAAACAATATGTTCGTATCCATTAGATGGAGGTGTGTGTAACTGTAGCTATAATAATTCACAAAAAAAATCCTAGTATATTTAAGATACTAGTTTTTTTATAAAATAATAGAATAAATAGAGTTTATAGGGGTTATAGAAGGAAAATAAATGAAATAATCTCGAGAGAAGACAATACCTCAAATCGAGTAACTCCTTTTTTATTTAAGATAAAATGATTTATTAAATTGCCTTATTCCCAAGGTAAGGATTCTAGGATGAAGAGAGGGATGTTGGGAGATTATTTGGGCAGAGGCTGGATGAGCCAAGGGGATTGAGAGGTGTGTGTAAGGGGTTAGAGGAGGTTGCCTTTTATCAGAGGGAGGAGGGGTGCTTTAGGAATGTCTTGAAAGATTATTTTATTATAATCTGAATTTAGATTTTAAAAAGGTCCAAAACTCATTTAATTAGAAGATAAGATGATTACTGTTATACATCCTCTCAAACAATATGTTTTAGACAAGTTTTGGTTTCAAATTTAACTTTATCAATTAGCTTTAACACTTAGTTAACTAATTTAACTCTTACCATGTCTTCTTGTGTATCCATGCTATATGGTTAATATAGTTACCATAAATACCAATAGATACTAAATTGGTTCATTAATTACATTTTCAACATTATCTAAGTATTTTGGCAGAATCTTAGATTTTTAAAACTATTATATAATTTAATAAAATAGTATTTGTTTTAAAAATCGATTTATGTCAATTTTTATACTATTCATATAATGAATTTTTAAAAATACTTAACAATTTGATTATTTCTAGAAAACTTTAGTAATTTAAAGATAAAAAGTAATAATCATCCATAAAATTCGTGTCTGACATTAAAAGTTTCAAAATAATTTTTTTAATATTTATAAACTCATTTATTTAAATCATTCATTAATAAGGTAATCGCTACATCCCCATTTTGTCATAAATAAATTTATTTATTTAATATCTAAAAATTGTAAATAAAATACCATGATGTAGTAAATATTTTTATTTTTCTAATGACTATTTACAGTAGAAAATATAACTTATATAACCCTATATAAAAATTGTTTTACTAAAAGATACATGTTTAGGTTATATTTTCCTTAACTTTAAATTGAAAGTAATTAAATGTCATTTTCACACACAAGTGGCTCCATGAGGTCCTAAAATCTTCCCAAGGATTCCCATGGTCATAAAAATATTATCAAATAGTGTTAGGACATGTGTTAGGGTAATTTAGTATTATTATAATATTATTTTTTACCTTTATTTTCTAGATTTACCCTTTAACCATGGTAAATATAATAATTGCTGAAGTTACTATTCATAATGTCTAAAAATAAAAAGTAGCTATTTAAACTATTTGGACCTACTGATTCCAAATATGGAATCTATTTTTCTAAATTCAAAACACAAAAGTTGCATAATGTAATTTAAAATTAATTCCCGTTGTCAAAACTAAAAAGCGTGTTTTTAAGAAATAAAACTACCCAAAGATTAACATGTGTTTATGTCCAATTTCAAAGTAAAATTACATATAATGACCAAAATTGTATTAAATGATAAAAATATAATCCAATTAAACTTTAAAAAAATTAAAAATCTAATCTAATAATATAAATAAATGAGATGAAAAGTCAATTTTGACTTAAAATCCAGTATTTTTCACTGTTCATTAAAAAGTGAGCTTTGTCAGAAAAATACAAAAAATTTACCCAAAGTAAATTTTGATGTCCCCCTTATAAAGAAGAAGTTTATTTTGTCACAAAAGATATATAAAAGTGAAAAAAACTAGATTTAAAAAGAGTTTTCCATCAAAAGGTGGTAAAACTACCTTTTTAAAATATTAGAGTATTTATGCTTAAAATTGGATTCATTCTCATTTAAAGCCTCTAAATTTTGTTGGATAAATGTAAAAACATTTAAAAAACATGTTTAATCATAATATAGTTAGTTCTATTCATTCCCACTAGTACAACAACTAGGCATTAACTACCATTTAAAATAATAATATTATATTATTATTTTTTCAGTATGACTCAGCATCGTGGGAAACTTAAGATTTCGGAGAAACCCATTGTTTCTTTTATGGTAAGCCATCAAAAATAGCATCCCCTTTAAAGTAAAATCAATAGTTAATTCAAAAATATATGAAAATTTCATATTCTTTATTTACCTAGGGTGTTACACCATTCCCCCTTTTGGAAATTGTGTCCTCACAATTTTATTCACTTATCAAATAAGTGGGGGTATTTATCCCTCATAACATTTTAAGATTCTCATGTTGCCTCTTCAACCATATAGTTTCTCCAAAAACCTTTAAATGATGAATTACCGTATTCTGTAGCACTTTCTCTCTTCATTCAAGAACCTGGACTGGTTGTTTCTCGTAAGAGAGATTCTCTTCCAACTGAACTACCTTTAGACTCAAAACATGAGTTGGATCTGACATATACTTTCTCAGCATTGAAACATTAAAAAACATTTTGTACCAGGGATAAAATTGGAGGTAAATCCACTCTATAGGCTACTGATCCAACTTTCTTCAGGATTTTATACGGTCTAATGAATCTTAGACTCAACTTTCCCTTCTTACCAAAACACGTCACACTTTTCCATGGAGAAACTTTGAGAAAGACATGACCACCTACCATGAATGAAATATCCTTCCTTCAGATATCCACACAACTTTTATGCCTTCTCTAAGCTGTTCTCATGTGCTGAATTAACTAAATTTTTTCTACCATCTCTTCTACCAATTTTGGTCCCATCAAATTCCTTTCACCTACTTCATCCCAAAAATCCAGAGTTCGACATAGCTTTCCATACAATTATTTAAATGGTACCATCTGTATACTGGAATGAAAACTGTTATTACAATTAAACATAACCAAAGAAAGATGTTAGTCCAAACTTCCCTGGTAATACATTGAAGAAGCACGTAACATATCTTCTAATGTCTGAATTGTTTGTTCTGACTACCCATCTGATTGAGGATGAAAAGATGTAGGAAAATTAAATTCACTACCCAAAGACTTCTAAAGGCCCTTTATAATGTTTGAAGTGGACCTGGGATCGCGATGGACACAATGGGGAGGGGAACTCCATGTAACCTGATTATCTCTTTAATATACAATCAAGAAAGTTGATCTAGAGACAGAGTATCTCAAATAGGAAGAAAATGAGCTGATTTAGTCAATCGATCAACAATAACCCAGATTACATTGTTACATCGAGAAGTCTTTTGAAATCCCACTATGAAATCCATGGACACATTTTTCCATTTCCACTCTGGAATTGGAAAAGGATGAAGCATCCCTTTCAGTAACTTCCATTCTACTTTAACCTGCTGACAAGTTAAACACTTCACAGTAAAGTCAACAATATCTCTTTTCATTCCATCCCACTAGTAATACTTTTGAAGATCTCAGTACATCTTAGAACTGCCAAGATGAACTGAAAACAGAGAACTATGAGTTTCACATAACAACTCCTACTTGAACTGTGAATCACAAGGCACACATAATCTCTTTCCAAACCTAAAAAAAATCTATATCAATGTTAAATTCAGGAAACTTACCCTTCTGAACCAACTCTACCTTTTTCTGCAACTCACTGTCTTCCTTCTGCACTTTCTTAATTTTATCAGATAGAGATGATTTCACTGACACCTTAAACAAAACAAAGAAATTTCCTACCCCAAAAACTTATATGCCAAAGTTCATCAAATATTTAATCAAAGGATATTGTTACAAATGTAACATGGTTAATGTAGCATTAATTTTTTTTACTCAAAGCATCATCATCAACATTATTTTTTTTCCTAGATGGTAATGAATCGTGCAATCATAATCCTTGACTAATTGCAGTCATCACCTCTGTCTCATGTTGAATTCTTTCTCAGTGAATATATACTTCAAACTTTTGTGATCAGTATATATTTTACACTTTACTCTGTACAAATTATGCCTCTAAATTTTAAAAGAAAAAAAAACAGCAACTAATTTCAAATTATGTTTAGGGTAATTTAACTCATGAGGTTTCAACTGACGTGAAGCATAAGAAATTACCTGATCATTCTTTAGTAGGACACAACCAAGTCCTTTCAACGAAGCATCACTATAGATAACAAATTCACCATTTCTGGAAGGTAGTTCCAAAAATAGATCACTCACCAATCTTCTTTTAAAATCTTGAAAATATTTATCACATTCTTTAGTCCAAATGAACTTAACACCTTTTCGAGTTAACTTAGTTAGTGGGTCAGATAACCATGAAAAAATTTCAACAAGCCTCCAGTAATAACCTCCAAACCAAGAAAACTACAGATCTATGTGATATTGGTAGGTGATGGCCACTCTTCAATAAATTTTGTTTTAGAAGGGTCAACAATTATGCTATCTTTCAAAACAATATGAACAAGGAATGAAATTTTCTGCAACCAAAACTCACACTTGCTGAATTTCCCATACAATTTCTTTCCTTTAAGGTTTTCAAGAAAACCCTTAAATGACTTTCATGTTCCTCTTTACATTTGGAATATACCAAAATACCATTAATAAATACAACCACACACTATAAAAAAAAACGACCTTTTACGACGGGTTATTTGCGACGGGAATAGATCCCGTCGTAAATAGTCCGTCGAAAAGATTATTTGCGACATGGACATCAACCCGTCGCAAATAATTAGTTATTTACGACGAGAAAAGGGGTCCCGTCGCAAAAGGTTTGGTGCGGTTTGTGTACAAAACCACGAGAAGGGTATTTGCGATGGGGGGTGCCTCCCCGTCGCAAATACCCCACGACGGTAAGTACTATTTGCGACGAGATATGCCCCCGTCTCAAATAGTGTGTCAGCAGGTCACTATTTGCGATGAGACCCATCACAAATACCCTTTTTACCGCCGACAATAATTAATGCGGCCAAATGTATTTGTGACGAGAGACCCATCACAAATAGTCTCGTCGCAAATAATCTAACCTATATATACCGTCCATCCGTTTTTTTCATTCTTCCTCTCTATTCCTACTTTCTCTATCTCTTTAAACTCTAATTTTAGAGTTAAAATTTCTCAGAGTTAGTTTTTTTTCCGAACAAATTTTGAAGTCGTCTACACCTACAAGAGATCAAGTTTAAAGGTATTTATGTTATATTTAATTTAATATTTATTTCATTTTTTATATTAATATTAATTATTGTTAATTAGTCGTAATTAAATTAGATTTAGATTGTTTTGTTATCAGTATTTATTTGTAGTAATAAATTGAAATTATTAGTGCAAATTATTAATAATTAGTGGTGATTATGAATTATTAACTGTAATTAGCAATGAATGTAAATAATTAGTGGTAATTAGTAATTTGTACCGGTAATTAGCAGAAATTAATAGTAATTAACACTAATTAGTAATAATTAGCTGGAATTAGTAATAATTAGGAATAAATTGTAATAATTAGTAAAAAATAGTAATAAATACTAATAATTAGTAATAATTATGATTAAATAGTAAAAACAAGTAAAAATTAGTAAAAAATAGTAACAAATACTAATAATTAGTAACAAATACTAATAATTAGTAACAAATAGTAATAATTTGTAATAATTACTAATAAATAGTAAGAAATACTAATAATTAGTAATAATTAGAAATAATTAGAAATAATTAGTGATAATTAGTAATAATTAGTAATAATTAGAAATAATTAGAAATAATTAGTAATAATTAGCAACAATTAGTAATAATTAACAATAATTAGCAATAATTAGCAATAAATAGCAACAAATAACAGTAAATAGTAATAATTAGCAATAAAGAGTAATAATTAGCGGTAATTAGTAACAGTTAGGAATTAATAGTAATAATTAGTAAAAAATAGTAATAAATACTAATAATTACTTATAAATAGTAATAATAACTAATAATTAGTAAAAATTAGTAAAAATTAGTAAAAAATAGTAAAAAATACTAATAATTAGTAACAAATAGTAATAAATACTAATGATTCGCAATAATTAGTAATAATTAGAAATAATTAGAAATAATTAGCAATAACTAGCAATAATTAGAAATAATTATCAATAATTAGCAATGATTAGCAATGATTAGCAATAATTAGAAATAATTATCAATAATTAGAAATAAATAGAAATAATTTGCAATAATTAGCAATAATTAACAATAATTAGTAATAATTAGAAATAATTAGGAATAACTAGAAATAAAGAGTAAAAATTAGCAATAAATAGTAATAATTAGAAACAAATTTTAATAATTAGTAACAAATACTAATAATTAGTAAATAATTTGCAATAATTAGCAATAAGTAGAAGTAAATAGCAATAATTAGTAATAATTAGAAATAATTTGTAATAATAAGCAATAATTTGAAATAATTAGCAATAATTTGCAATAATTAGCTATAACTAACAATAATGAGAAATAATTGGCAATAATTAGAAATAATGAGAAATAATTAGAAGTAATTAGAAATAATTAGAAATAATTAGCAATAATTAGTAATAATTAGAAAAAATATTAATAATTAGAAACAAATACTAATAATTAGCATCAAATACTAATAATTAGCAACAAATGCTAATAATTAGCAAAAATACTCATAATTAGTAACAAATACTAATAATTAGAAACAAATACTAATAATTAGTAACAAATACTAATAATTAGTAAAAAATACTAATTATTAGAATAAATTATAATAATTATTTATAAATAATAATTAGTAATAAATACTACTAACTAGTAATAATTACTAAAAATTAGTAATAACTATTAATAATTATTATTAAGTAGTAATAATTAGTATTAATTAGTAATACTTAGAAATAATTAGTAATAATTAGCAATAATTAGTCATAATTATCAATAATTAAGAATAAGTAGTATTAATTAGCATTAATTAGTAATAATTAGTAATAAATAGTAATAAATAGTAATAAATATTAATAAATATTAATAAATGCTAATAAATAGTAATAATTACTAATAAATATTAATAATCTGCAATAACTAGTAATAATTAGCAATAATTACAAATAATTAGATATAATTACTAATAACTAGAAATAATTATTAATAAATTGAACAAATTAGTAATAAATTGAATGAATTAGTAATAAATAGGGATAATTCTAATAAATTATAACAACATGAAATATTTTCCAGTGGATTGGTGGCACTCCTTTTGCTCGATGACCCTTATCCTTTCAATTTTGACCAAATAAAAACATAATGAAAAAATGTGCTCTTATTTATGCATATCCAATCTCGTATGCATGAGATTGGATATGAATTCGTAGGACCACATTATCTAGATTATGTTTTTAGGTGGTGACATTTGCATGAAGATTATTCATCAATGAAAAGGGGTATCTTTTGTCTAACAACTCATTTACTTGCATATTTCTCACACTGAAATCACAATGTGAAATCTAATCTGAGGTACGCTTATACATTCTCGCATGAATAGGAATAGATATGCGTACCTCCAAGTAGATTATTCATTGTGATTTTAGTTTGAGAAAGATGTAAGTAAATGATCTATCAGACAAAAGAGAAGCCGCCAAACCACTAGAAATTATGTCGCCCGTAATTTGTGTTAATTATTAAGAATTAGCTATAATTATTTATCTTCTCTTTTTTGGATAGTGTTTTTATATCAAATTATTCAAAGACATTAATGATTTTATATTTTTTATAAATATATGGAACAAGGAAGTCGACATCAGTCATTATTAGATAACCGCGCTTGGATAAATTAGCACAAAAATCCAAACAGTTCTAGTTTAGATCATGTATATATTGATTGTGTTGAAGCATTCTTATCTTTCCACTGGATTTATTTAACTCAATGGAAAATTTGATATTTCATTTTCCACATGAAGAAAAATGTAGAGGTTTGGTATAGTTTTGATGGATATACCCATTTGAGAGATGCATGCAGAAATTGAATAAAAAAGTACGTAACAAATTATCGGTTGAAGGCTCAACTGCTGAAGGATTATTTGAAAGAGGAAATGTATTTTTCTTCTCTCATTATTTTGAATTTAAATATCTTGTAAAACAAAACCGCATGGGACGGAATAAGGGTAATGCTGATACTACTGTGAAGAAATGGAATCATTTGTACTGTGAGTTCTTCTATAACTTATTATATAATTTATGTTATAGTAAGTAAAGTTATTTTATTTGTGGGTTATATGATAATAATACCATGAAACAGCTTTCAAAAATTACAACAACTACTCTTGAAGAACGTCGGGAAAAAAATTTCTCAATAGTTTCAAAAACTCGTAACATAAATTATTGATAGTTTAACATTTCAATTCAGTTAATTATTTATTATATTGATAACTTTTTTACAATTTTTTCGGTGTCTCAACATGATGATAAAATTGATAAGAGATTGTGTATATTGAGTAACCCACCATCCAAAATGGTTAAATATTATAATGAATATTTTGTGAATGGTTTTCGATTTCATACAATTGCATATGGGGAATCAAAAAACAATAAACAATGGAGTTTTCTTGAGAGGAACTGATCATAGATAAACTAAAGTTGAATTTTACAGTATGCTGGATGAAATAATTGAACTATGTAATCTATAAAAAAATTACATAATGATGTTTAAATGTCGCTGGCTGGATACTGAGATAGGATTTCATGTTCATCCGACTCATGGAATCGTTAATATTAAATATAAAAGTATTCTTGTAGTAAATGAACCATTTTTACTGGCTCAAAAATCATATCAAATTTATTACACGTAGTACTATACTACTTCAAGAGGCCCGAGTGATTGGTGGAGCATAATAAAAATAAAATTTCAAGAAAATCATTTTACTCAATGTGAACATGGTTTCACTGACGTGAAAGTAATTGAAATTTTTCAAGAGACTACTCAAAATCAATATTTTTCACAAAGAGACATGAATATCGATGATGACACCCCACAATTATAGTTTGATGGTGACGATGATGTTAATGATGTTACAAATGAATTTGAAATAACAAGAGATGATTAAATTGAAACTCATATGGATATTGATGATGTTGAGGAGGAATATGAATACATTGACATCATCAGATAAGAAGAAGATGATGAAGGTGAATATTAATATCTAGTTAATGTCTATTTATAATCATAACTAATATATATCTATATATAATAGTTATTTTTATATATTTTATAACAACAATAACTTTGTGTTTTAGATGGATGATCTATTTCATCAGCTGCTGGAGTCTGAGCTACCTTTGGATGAGGAGGATTTGGGATCATCTGACCCTCAGTCTACTGGTGGTTCAGGGGGTACCCATATGGGGCACGGTATTGCATGACTGATGATTCCTGACCCTATCCCCGAGCGACATCCACATCTTGGCTTCGATCCACACACATGAAGGTATGGTAACCTGTGTATTTTAGTTATCTTTCATTTATTTATTTATATATTAATTTTTTGATTATTTGTTCTCTTTTCATAGTTTTGAGAATATAGCTGTTGGATAGGGGAGCGCTATCTTACACAATTATTTTTTTCAGCCATCGATCACATGGTAACAGATTCCTGTGGATGTGCTGCTCAGCATGTTCGATCATTGGCTGGTACGAAAATAAATAATATTTATTTTTATATTTATTTAATTAAAAAATTGATATTATAAATTATTTTTAGGGTTTATGGTATCCCATCAATGATATAATGCGTGACAATATCCACGTGGCATGAGAGGTGTCTATGCATGACCGTTTCTGTCAGTTTTTGCACAATTTGAGAAGGACGACCATGAAGAAAGCAAGAGTGGAAATATTTGATTAGTCATGTACAACCCACTAACCAGAGTACATTTAGTCTTTAGTTTGGGATGGATTATGTTCACACTGGTTGGGTGGTGGATTTCAGAGGAGATCTTCATTGGGCTGACAGAACCGGGGTGACATGAGGTGACACATCGAGACGGTTGTCGTACATTTAGTACGCCTAAAGAGAATCTAGTAAGATTCTTTTAAATATTTTATATAACTTTAAATATAAACAGATTATTTAATATTCATATTGGCAGTCGAGAAGCCCGATATTATGGATTACGTCATTTATCAGAGGATGTACAATGATCCAGTTATGGAGAGATTAGAGATAATCACCAATATCAGATTGTGGTCAACATAATTTATTTTTCAGTTTGAAAATTAACTACACATAATATTTTCACTGTTTTAATTTAAAATTGGAACTAAAGGAGTCATATGAGGATGCAACCTCTCAGACACAGAATGAGAGTCTGGCCGAGACGGCTAATCAGACTAGTGCCCACTATTTTGATGAGGTTGCATGGATGAAGGTGACCCAATATGCCTTCAAGAAGGGACAAGTAGTTGGTAACTACTCTCAATTGACTCCTAAGACTTATTTTGGTACTGCAGCGATGTCGGCGTCCATCTTGAGAAGAGATCGTGGAGAGGTATCATCTTCTGGCTCACACTATTAGGAGGAGTTGTGAGCTCAGAGTGAGCTTATAGAGAGTTTTTATAAGGAGTAGGTGGAGATGTGTCAGTAGTAGCAACAACATGAGGTGGAGCACTGATGACAATAACAATAGTATGGGGAGCAGATGGGTCGATGGCAGTAGTAGTAGCATGAGCAAATGACGTAAATGTGCCGTCTGACTCGTAGTTTAGTGATAGAGTTTCTTCCACCATCTCCTCCAACTCATACACCTCCTCTAGAAGACCACCCCCTATTGACTTCTTATCATGTTAAAAACATTTTAATTCAAAGTTTTATTACAATATCAACTATTTACATTTTCTGTCTTTTATATTGGTGCGAATATTGCACAATTTTTTTTAATATTTTAATATTTTAATATTTATTATTAGTATTATGTTTTTTTATTTTTTTATTTTACTATTAATAATAATAATAATTTTTTTTTATTTTTTTATTTTTGTTACAAATATTGAGAATTTTAATATTTTATAAATTTTTTATTATTTTAATAATATTAATATTATTTTTTCATAAATATTAATAATAATAACAATATTATATTATTATTATTATATTATTATTAAGACTATAATATTATAATGTTTTGTATTATTAATATTAGTATTATTATATTATAAAATATTATTTATATTAATAGTATTATTATTATTATTATTTTCTAATATTAATTTATCATAATTTTATTGAATACATATATTTTTGTTTTATTAAGTATTTGTTACATGACCTTTTTCTATGAGTTCTAGTCATAAATAGTTTATATATTTTTTTAAATAACTATTTGCAGTGGGAAAACTGGACCATTGCAAAAAAAGTTTTTTTATATAAAAATAGGGAACTATTTGCGACGAGCCCATCGCAAAAAATACTATTTGCGATGCAATTTTCTACAACAGGATATTTGTGATGGGACCCCATCACAAACAACCTATTGCAAATACCCCAAATTCTTGTAGTGACAAACATATCCAAGAACTCAAGGAAAATTCTATTCATAAGATCCATGAATATAGCAGGTTAATTGGTTAACCCAAAAGGCATAAATACAAATTCATAATGGCCATATTTAGTATGAAACATGGTCTTCATAATTTCTTCTTCCTTTACATTCAACTGATGGTACCCCGACATCAATTCAATCTTTGAAAAATATTGAGTTCCCTAGAGGTGATCAAACAATTCATCGATATGAAGAAAATAATACATTTTCTTAATAGTGATATTATTAAAGGCTCTATAATCAATGCAAAGTCTCATTTAACTGTCTTTCTTTTTAGGAAAAAAAAACTAGATCACCCCATGGTGATGTGCTAGGTCGAATGAAACCTTAATCTAAAAACTCCTATAATTGTTTCTTTAACACTAAAATTTCAATTGGAGTCATTCGATAAGAGGGTTTTGAAATTAGATTAACATAAAGAACTAAGTCAACAATAAATCCAACTTTCTGATTGGGTATTATACCTAGAAACTCATTATAAAAAACATCAAGATACTAATTTAACATTATCACGTCACTAATATGAGCAGTTCCTTTATTTTCAACAATATTTTCAAGGTAACATTCATTTTCATCTTTTTCTAATTTCCCAACTTCCTGATATGTTATCAAAATTAAGGGTTCATTCTTGTACAAAAACTGAAATTATTTCTGAAAAGAATCCTCTTTAGCTCTATATTCAGTTATAAAATGATAAATAGAAGGCCAATCAATAACCAAAATAACATCAAACTCAACTAGTGGAAAACAATAAGGTTTGCAGGTAGATTCTTTCCACACACAAGGACATGAAGGTTCTTATAATTTCTTTTTACCTCTACATTTCCTCTAGCTGTCTTTACCATAAGTTTTGGATTCATTTATTGAGATGGAATTTCAAATTTACTAGAGAATTTATCAAAAGTGAAGGAATGTGTAGACCCTGAATCAAACACAACATTGGCCTAATCTGAAAAAACAAAGTACCTGATACGACTTCATTTGATGATCCAACATCAACCGTAGTAGTAGAAAAAGATTTCTCCACACCCTTCTGTTTTTGATGTATCTGGTTTCCACCCTGGCTAATCAACTTTAGAAACACATTGGCATAATTCCCAAACTCGTTGCAATTAAAACATCTTACCACATGCTTTTCATTTCTTGCTTGATTATATTTCTTACAGTTATGAGAAATATGACCTATCATACCACACTGAAATAACTTTCTAGATTTTGAGAGACATTCTCTAGGATGTTTTTTTACCACACTTCTCACAAGATGGAAATTTAATTTTCTTACATCCAGACTTCTTTGATTAATACTTTCCTTTTTCCTGCCAACTGGACCTCTTCTTTTTCTTGCTCTCATGAAGCACCTCATCATTAGAAAACTCCATTTCTACTTTCTCAACACATCTGAAAAGTTTCTCATAGCTTTTGAATTCACAAGATGCTAAGGACTTTCAATATCACAACATCAATCTTGAGTAAAACCAATTAATATTACTATCAAGATGTCTCATGAAATTTGGAGCATACCTTTCCAGTCGAGTGAACTTTTATTTGTAAGAAACCATTGAATCATCCTCTTACCTCAATCCCAAGTATTGTTTTTCCATACTAAGTAAAACCAACATAGGAAAATAGTTATCATGAAACTAACCTTTGAATTATTTCCAACAAATAGCCTAAATCTCTTCACTATCCCTAATAATTTTAACCATCGACCACCACTGGTCATCTTCTCCTTCAAAATGGTAAGCAATAAGACCAACCTTTTGATTGTATATACACCCCATGGCATTGAAATTTTTTTCCATTACTTTGATTCACTCTTCAGCTTTCACATGGTCAGATGATCCTATGAATGATGGGGGATGTTGCCTCATGAAATGCTTAACTACCAACATGTTCCTCTATAGCTGATCTGGTTGATCTTGTGCATGGACACCACCACCATTTATCACCTGAGTCAACTGAGCCATCACTACAAAAAACTGTTCTGTTCTGATTTCGACTATCTCAGGTTGCTGATTTGGAAGGTCATTTCCCTCTGTATGCCTTCCCAACATAGCTTCCATGTTTCCTCTACAAAAACCTTTCCTAACAAACATATCTTAAATTAAGTAACATTATAATATTCAAATTTTATATCATTTCAATCTTACCATAAAGTAAAAATAATTTATGGATATTAATTTAATAATATTTTAACTCCCAATGTTGTCTAAACCAACATCTGATACCAACTATAAGGCTCCATCCTTAAACATTACATAATCTTGAATTAAGTTAATAATTCACATTGAAGATCTTTTCAAGTTTAGATATTTAGAGAATTAGGTCATAACTTATTCATACAGCTTAAATATTACATGTAGACACTTCTACTAAGTATACATTTTTTTCATAGAATAAAAACTCTTAAAAAAATGAAACATGTTTAGTTCTATGTTTTGAACAACATGACTTTTCTTTGATCCCATACCTGACCCTATTAAACTTTATATCCGGTGAAAAACATTTCAAAAACATGGTATGAGCATAAAAATCTTAGTAAGGGATACATAAAGAAGGAAAACTATTAGTTTTCAAAACAACATGTAAAACATGAATAATTTATCATTAAGTAATACTTTTTACCTTAAATAAGTAGAAAAACACTTCATTGAATATAATCTCATTGCTTACCCTTTATTGTAACCAGAATATTACTATAACACCCATAGAAAGAAACATATAACATATAAAGGTAACTTGGGACATAAACATACTTAAATGGAATAATCATACGGTCGACTTCCACACATATCACTGAATGGAATAACCATACGACTGACTTCCATACACATTGCATTGGAGGTTATAACGTAACCACCCATCCTTGGATTATAACGGAACCAACCATCCTTTGGTTTATCATGTAACCACCCATCATGGGTTTATCACGTAACCACCCATCAAAAGTCCAAGTACCATTATATAATCATAAAACATATAGTATTGAAAATATAAATATTTTAATAATAACATTTAATTTGAAATAATAAGAAATCATTTAAAGATATTGAAATAATCAATCCATTTCAAAAACCATTTTCAATACGAAAACACCCAAAATGGGAATAAGGTATTTCTTTTCCTTTTAAAATCATTAAGTCTTATAGGGGAAGCCAAAAAATGATTACGGCAGCGGAGAGGTCATTTTCTCTGTAAAAATTAAAAGCATTTATTTTGTCATTTAGTAAAACGCTTTGTAGATAAAAGATTCCGTTTGAATGAAAGTAAAAGTCAAAGGGGTTTATTATAAACTGTGTAAAATAAGGAGGTGTATATTATCAAAATATGCCTCAATGAAAGGAGATTGAGAGGAAGTCCCTTATCTTGTGCCCGACTTGACTCATTCATTATTTAATTTCCTAAAAAATAAACTTATGTTAATTTCAAATTTCTTTAGAAAATTTTTCAAGTTCATTATAAATTTTATATCATTTATTACCATGTTATAAAAATTACATAATTATTTATGTCCATATCAGACATTTTGTCGATATTCGGTACCTGAGTCAAAAATGAACTTGTTATAATTACAAATTGTCCATGTGGTCACAATTCCATTATCTACAGAATGATATACATCATTTAGATATCATATATATCATATATATCTATTATATATTTATTTATAATATTCCATGACATTTGGAGATAAGAAATAAAATGCCTCATTCATGGAGACGGTAAGCCGTATGTACGCATGAACACTACTTTCATTTCTATTTCATATTTAAAAAAATGAAACATTAATGATACATAGGTATATTATAATTATAGTATAATATCATTTTATATATGTTACATAATTTCATTAATTCCATCCTTTATATATTTCGTGTATAGCATGAAAGAGTCATATCACTTTGAGGGGGTGGTAGTCTGCACTTCCTCAAGTGAAATTATCGTATTTATACAACATGAAAAGCATAAAGGTATTTTATAAATGATAATTAAAGAATCATAGATATAAAATAAATATCATAAATATAATATATAATTAGATTTCTATCACAATGGCCACCATGATAGGTGGAAGGGTATAATCGAACAATCATCGTTTCGTGAGGCAGTAGTTCACCGTACACAGAAATAGTATGTTCGTATCCATTAGATGGAGGTGTGTGTAAGTATAGTTATAATACGTATCTTAAAAACATCCTAGTATATTGATGATAATGGTGTTGTTATAAAATAATGGAATAAATATATTTTAGGGGGTTGGAGAAGGAAAATAAATGAAAGAAGTTTGAGAGAAGACATTACCTCAAATTGGGTAACTCCTTTTGATTTAAGCTAAAAGGTTTAATTGAATTGCCTTATCCACATGGTAAGGCTTCTAGGATTAATAGAGATATGTTGGGAGATTTTTTAGGTAGAGTTTAGATTATCCAAGGGGATTGATAGGTGTGTGTAAGGGGTTAGAGGTGGTGGCCTTTTATAAGAGGGAAGAGGGGTACTTTAAGAATGTCTTGAAAGACTATTTTATTATAAACTGAATTTCGATTTTCAAAAGTTCCACAACACATTTAATTCGAATATAAAATAATTATTGATCAAAATAATATAAAAAAATAGGTTTTAGACTAGTTTTGGTTTCAAATGTATCTTTATCATTTAGGTTTAACCCTTAGTTAACTAATTTAAATCTTACCATGTCTTCTTGTGTATTCATACTATATGGTTAATATAGTCACCATAAAATTCCAATAGAACATAAAGTGGTTCATTATTGACATATCCAACATTATCTAAGTCATTTGGTTGAATCTAATATTTTAGTAATATTATATAATTTAATAAAATGGTATTTTTTTTAAACTCATTTATGTCAATTTTTATACTATTCATATCATGACTTTTTAAAAATCCATAACAACTTGATTCTTTTAAAAAAACAAAATTAATTAAAATATAAAAAGTAATAATCATCTATATAATTCTTTTGTGATATAAAAAGTTTCAAAATAAATTTATTTTAATATTTATAATATCATTTATTTAAATCATAAATCAATAAGTTAATCACTACACCACTATCGCGTCATAAATAAATTTATTTATTCAATATCTAAAAATTATAAATAAAATACCATGATGTAGTAAATAATTTTATATTTATAATTAATATTAATTGTAGAAAATATAACTTATATATCCCCATATAAAAATTAATTTACTAAAAGATATATGTTTTTGTTATATTTTCCTTAACTTTAAATTAAAAGTAATTAAATATCATTTTCACAAAAAACTTGCTCCATGAGGTCATAAAATAGAACCAAGGATTACCATGGTCAGAATTATCACATCCAATAGAATTAAGACATGTATTAGGATAATTTAATATTATTATAATATTATTTTTTACCTTACTTACCAGATTTACCCTTTAACCATGGTAAATAAAATAATTATTGAAGTTACAATTCATAATACCTAAAAATAAAAGGTACCTATTTACATAATTTGGACCTGGTAATTAAAAATATAGAATCCATTTTTCCAAATTCAAAAGACAGAAGTTTTAGAAATTAATTTAAAATTAATTCCCGTTGTCAAAACCCAAAAGGGTGTTTTTAAGAAATAAAAACTACCTAAAGATTAACATGTGTTTATTTCCAATTTCAGAGTGAAATTACTTAAAATTACCAACTTTGGATTCCATGATAAAAATAAAATCCAATTACACTTTAAAATCAATTTAAAAGATAATATAACTATATAAATAAATCAGATGAAAAGATAATTTTGACTTAAAATGCAGTATTTTTCACTATTTATTAAAAAATGATCTTTATCTAAAAAATACCCGAAATCTAATTAAATTAAATTTTGATGTCTCAATTATAAATAAAAATTTTATTTTATCAAATGGAATATATAAAAGTGACAAAAACTAGATTTAAAAAGGGTTCTCCATTAAAAGGTTGTAAAACTACCATTTAAAAATATTAGAGTATTTATGCTTAAAATTTGATTCATTTTTATTTTAAGCCTCTAACTTTTATTAGATAAATGTAAAAAAAATTAACAAAAATTTTTAGTCATAATATAGTTAGTTTTGTTTATTCCTGCTAGTACAAAAACTAGGTGTTAACTACCATTTAAAATAATAATATTACATTATTATTTTTTCAGTATGACTCAGCCTTGTGTGCAACCTATGATTTTAAAGAAACCCATTTTTTTGTGTCGGGTACGCCATCAAACATAAAACTCCCTTTTATGTAAAATCATTATTTAATTCACAAATATATGAAAATGTCATATTCTTCATTTACCTGGGATGTTACATTCTAGGATGAATCTCATAATTGAATACCTGAAATGAATGAGGTACACATCGTATAATTGGTACACATTATGTAGGGAAAAAATATCATTTTTAATAAAAAAATCAATCAGTTTTTCAATGTATATTTTTCTAATAGTTACACGATGTTTAATTTAATTACACTTCATGTTAATGTTGTGAGTTGTGGTTTTAAATAGGTAGATCAACATATTTTCTATTTCATTCATCTTACAACTGTCCTCTCTCGACCTAGATTAACCACTAGGTGATTTTGGATGATTTTTTTTGTCTGGAGAAATTCATTCAGTGATTGATTTCCATTATGGTTGGATTAATCCTCTTCGGGTAAGTGTTCCTTCTAGTTCTTCTTTGGGTTTTTATGTAGTTGCATTTTTAATGCGGTTTCATGGTCAAATTGGGGTTTCTATTGATCATTTTCAGTTTCATGGGATTCTTTATCTATATAAGGTCATTCTCTTGATTTCCGATCTATTTTTTTAAATCAGCTAGGTTTTTACCATACCGAGGTAGGTGTTTATATAGAATAGTTTAAATTTATGATTTTTATGTGTTTCATGATTATTTCTATTAGGTTATTCTTTTAAATTGATGTGATAAAATGTTTCAAATGGTTTCTTGAAAAAAAAGTTCTCAAATGGGGGTTTTCTTTGAAAATGGACATTCTTTGAAAATGGAATTTGTTGATTTAGAAATGGGTTTTCAAAAACTGAAGTAGATTTTCATGGATTTCAAAAATGGTCTTTGTAAAATTTTAAGCATTGTTTTGAATTGTATTTTTGAAAAATTTACATTGGGAACCTTAGGTGCATTGGGGTAGAGACAAGGGTATCCTTAGTGTGTGTTGTACCACTAGGAGGTAACCTTTTTTGATATCAATTGTTATGACTCAATATCTTTTAGATCCAACGTATGCCTATTTAGTCTTCTGAGTGTCTAGTACACATTATCCTATAGGCTAGAGAAAAATATGATGTAATTTTTCATTTTTCATTTGTGGTTATTTATCACATGTTTGTTTTTACATCATGGGTTTATGTTTGTAGGATTTTATTAAGGTTATATCACATATCTTTGCATGATAGGTTGAATCATGGATATGTATTTAATTGTATTACTCAGGATTCATGAACATCCATCCATGTTGTTATCACTTATACTCTTCATCTTTCTACATTGTGAATATGAAAGGCTTTATGAAAACCAAAGGATGAAGTAGGGAGAATGAATTATAAATTGTTTGGAATTATAATAACGGTTTGTAAAACTATTTTTAAAAAAATAAAGAATTGTTTCATTCTTGAGTTTAAACCTTGTATTGAAAATATGGTGGTATCCTATTGGGATTTTTATGAAACCCTAATTATTCCTTTGGACATTTTTATAAATTTTATTGCAATATTCAAGTAATGGTAATATAATCTTGCAACATGTTGACTTCTCTTATTGTTGTATATTTTCATTCGGGTTGACCTAAAGGTGACTATTGGTCAGGTGGGGTTTTGAAATACTTTCTAGTTTTTTCTATTTTTATATGATTGTATGTCATTGTGGTATCTTGTCTATTTAACCCTCGTTATCTAGTAATATTTCTTGTTTTTATTATATTTAGGTTGGATTTCTGTTATCCTATTTTACCTATATGATTTGACGAGATGGTTTAGGTGGATTTTCTAGTAGACCTAGGCTGGTTCATTATTATATGGTATCAAATGGATGATCACCCTAAAGTGTGATAGCATTTCCTGAGTGTGGTTCTATGTATTGGGTAGACAATAGTTAGGAACATCAAAATTCAAAGAGTAGGTGTGGAAAAGAGGCATGGCCATCTCACTTCCATGAATAAAACTGAGTTACCATGGGCGACCAAGGATTTTTTACCATGTTTGAGACTCATAGTTTGTGATCATTTGAATGAACTATATGGGAAGGTTAGTTAAATTGTAATGATACTTATAAGTAAGGTTTTTTATAGTTTATTAAAATTCATAATGCTTTAAATTACTGTTATATATACCTAAAGTTGGACATTTGATTTTTTTTATTTTCTCACGACTTATTTTTTTGTATCATGTTATAAAATGCCTATGAGAAGAGCTCTTCAAAATATAAGAGGAAAAGATACAAGATAGTTTCCAAAGTTGAGTCCTCCAGTGGAACCTACTCTAGTAAAATCTATTATTCACACTATTTAGACTCTAGGTTAAGTGGGTGTTAGGAACCTAGGATGTTTAGTGGGCTGTGACTAAAAATTTTACAAGGCACATCCACCTATCTTTCATGGTGAAAAAGGACACCAAGAGTTAGAGGAGTGGCTTGAATGGATAGAGTGGATCTTAAAATTCTTTAAGATTCATGAAGACTCTATGGTGATATTTCCAAATATATGATCAAGGGACCAGTAAGGACATAATGGAACATTATAGTGAAAGTTATGTTGTAGAAGGACCTCACCAGAGATTAATTTAAGAAAATATTTAACCAACGGTTTTATCCTATGAAAGTTCATGGGGTAAAGACCTAAGAGTTTCTAAACTTATAGGAGGGGGGGGGGGTACCATTGTGGAGTACTCTACCCATTTTTTTGAGTTGCTTCAACTAGCACTAGAGATTTTCATTAATGTGTATCTATAGACATGGAAGTTTGATTTGGGACTGAGGCATGATATTTAGTCTATGTTGATACTATTGTTCCTTCCAACCTTTTTTGAGGTTGTGGACAAGGAAGCCTTATCCAAGACAAACGTTTTTGGGAAGATAAGTTTGTGTGGAGATTTAAATGGTTCATTGGTTAACCAAGGTGTATCTAATGGATAGAAATGGAAGTGTAATCATGTCCAATTTTCCACAGGAGTAGTCTTAAGGGTTATTAAAGGGAAGAATCATGTTGTTTTCTACTGTCATGGAAGGTGACGTCATACCAGTCTGAACATTTAGGAGGATCCTAATACTTGCAATCATTGGGTATGATCGGTCCATCTATGGTGTTTTTGTGAAAATTTTTCTCAAGGTAGTAGGGTAGGATCAACTTTTAACAAGGGCTTGAAGGTTTATAAATATGCTTAAAAGGGTGGTGGTTCAAATCCTTAGGCCAAGGGAGATGTTCATGTGGATTGGAATTGATGAATTTATAAAACTGAGTATTCACCATAAGAATTTGAAGTAGGGCCAAATAATGTTATTGGTACAGTGTTTAATTAAGGTTCTATGGTGATAGATTTGTTTTATACTGGTGTTACTCATTAGTTTATATCGTTATAGTTTGTTGACATGATGGGCTGGGATTCAGAACATATGCCGTTATTTTTCTACCTTTCCATATCTTTGGGAAAGAGGTCTGAACAAGGTTTCAGATGTCCTACATGTCAGGTGATGATAGAAACAATTGAGGTGGAGTGGGTCTTTTTAGTGGTTGATATTGAAATTTTGAACTTGATTATTATCATGGATTGAATGATATATGTTAAGTACCAAATAGAATGTTAACTTCATCTAGTTCAGTTCTTATCTACCGATGGGGTTACTCATGTTTTTCAGGGTGTGTGGTACTTTGGATCGAGATGGGAAGGTCATGTTTCTTCTTATGATGTTGCAATATTGTGTCATTTTTTAGAGATGTTTCTTGATGTTGTTGACCTTTTATTAGGTATTCGACTTCATGTAGTTATGTGTGTGTACCCTGAGGTCTTTCTAGATGTTTTTTTGTTTTTATACAACAAAGATAGGTCGAGTTTACTATTTAACTACTCCATGGTATGATGTACATATCTATACCATATTACCATATGGAATTTTCTAAGTTAGAGGAACTTATGGTCCATCATGATGAACTGGATGATAACAGATTTATTCTTCAGATCATGTCACCATGTTCTTTGCATACTCTCTTTAATAAGAAGGCATAAGGGAGCCTCAAAATTTTTATGGATTATAGAATGTTGAATCAGGTGACTGTTAAGAACAAATAACCTTTTCTAAGGATTGATGTTCTCTTTGATCATCATAGAGGGGCTCATTAGTTTTCTATGATTGGATTGTAGTCAGGGTAAAAATAATTGATAGTCCAAGAATAGGATACATAAAACAATATTTAGGATTTGATATAGGAATTGAGAGTTTTGGGTTATTCCATTCAGTCTCACTGATTCTCATGTGGTGTTTATGGTTTTATGAATCAAAATTTTCATCTGTTCTTGAACTCTTTTGTTTTTGTATTCTTGGATGGAATTTTGGTGTACTCTATATCAGAGGAGTATCAAATGGTACATTTGGATATCATTATTCAAACCTTGAGAGAGCATCATCTGTATGGTATGATTTCCAAGTGTGAGTTTTGGATTCAAGAGTTAAGGTTTCTGGGGTATGTAATATCTTAGAGGGGAATCTCAATAGATTCTGAAATGGTACTGAATTTTTTTCCTAAGAGCATCCCAAAAATGTTTTTTAGATCCATAGATTCTTAAGTTTGGATGATTACTATAGAAAAGTTTGTTCCAAACAGCTCCAAGATCGTTTCTTTAATGAAATATTTAACCTTTAAGGGTATAAAGTTTTAGTGGAATGAAAAGTGATAGAGATATTTTGAGGATTTGAAGTTGAGGTTGAATTCAGAACTAGTTTTGATTTTTTCGAAACTGGGGTTAGGTTATGATGATTTCTGTGATGCTTCTAGTATAGATTTGGGATGTTTCATGATGCATATAAAAAATTGTGTGGCTTATATATCTCTCCAATTACACCCTCATGAAAATAAATACCATACCCATGATATTAAGTTGGAATCTGTTATGCATAAACTCAAACTTTTGAATTAGTATCTCATTGGGGAGTGGTTTATGGTATATTCAGATCAAAAGCACCTGAAATATATTTTTACTCATAGGGATCTGAATTTTTGATAAAGACATTGGGTAGAGTATCTTTAGACATTTTATTTTGATATTTCTTATACCCTTGGGAAACTAAATGTGGTTTCTAATTCATGAGAATAAAATTGTGGACACAATCCATGAATAAATCAGTTGAGGAGTGGTCTCTATTAATTTGTTTTCTCAGATGATCTTAGGAGAGAAAGAGGTTGGTGGACATGTGTTCATAGTTTCGATAATAACTGAATTGTCTTTTAATGAGTGATTTCAGCTCGATCAGTGGTAGTCACCGAGTGCTAATTATTTAATAGAATCCTTTATATTTTGGATGAATTTGATGAGTGGTATCGGTATCCTAGTAGAGAATTGTTCTTTCATAGTAGGTTTTTTATTCCATCTTCATTAAGGTATGAGTTATTGGATAGTGAAAATCATTCTTCTTGGTCCGTGCAACCTAGGGATATGAAGATGTATCACAAATTGAAGCATCAGTATTGGTGGAATGTAATGACATGGTCTATATCATATTTTGTTTCACATTTCCTTATCATAAAATTAATGTAGATAAAGAGACACATGTGGGGTTTTTTATACCTTTTCCCATTCTATTATAGAAGTTATATGAGATTTATATGGATTTATTTATTGGTTTCCCATGGAATCTTATTAGGATGGATGTAATTTGGGTGATCATTGATAAACTCATGATATATTTTTACTTTCTACCTATCAAGGAGGAGATGAAAGTAGAAAATCATGGGAGATTGTATGTCCAAGAGATTATGAGACTTCATGGGGTTCCCTATATAGTAGTTTCAAATAGGGATCTGAGTTTCACATCTAGGTTTTAGAGAGGTTTTTTGGAGGTGATGAGTTCCAAGATTTAGTTAAAAACACATTATCATCCATAGATGGAAAGAAATATGGTGAGGGATATCTATGTTTTTGAGGATATGCTCCAGGATTATGAAATTGATTTTGTAGGATCTTAATAAAATCATTTTACTTTGGTTGAGTCTTCTTATAAAAAATATTTTAAGGCATTGATCGGGACAACACCCAATGAGGATTTTTTTCAATGGCCATATAGATCTACCTTATACTGTGAAAAGTATAGAGAGTGGTTCTTGTTTGGGCTGAGTGTTGTTCATGAGATGATAACGATAATGTAGTTTATTTAGAGGGGTTTTTTCATGACATAGAGTCATCATAAATACTATGAAGACTTTCAATATTGACTGCTAGAGTAAAATGTTGGTGGTTAGGTATTTATTAAAGTCTCACCTCTCTTGGGACATCGTCAGTTAGTTAAGTAGGTTATGTTTTCATGAAGGTTTTTGGGCCCCTTTAAGACCATTTGATGACTAGGGAGGGTGGAAAACTAGTTTCATTTACTAGATTGAAAATTATACAATTTGTTTTCTTGTTTCTCACTCAAGGAGGTATATACTAGATCCTTCCCATGTCATTAGATATGAAGATGTTTATCTTGAGCCTAATACCACTTTTTTTGAGATTCCTGCCCAAATTATGTATTTTTAGAATAAAAATAAAACGTGAAAATAGATCCACTGGTCTGGGTAATATGGAAGTATGAAAAATTTATCTATGAGATGTAGGAATGGGAGTCATTGATGAGGTATGAGTTGCATTCTCTTTTTGTGTATCTAGGATCTAGAGGGCTTTTAGGCAGTTGAAAAAATTTATGGTGGGGAGATTGTAACAATTTGTTACTATTCAATCAGTTATGTTTTTAACATTGTTTTATTTTTCCCTTTTCATTGGGGTTTTTATGCCACAAAGGAAATTGGGAGGATACCTGCATTGGTGAAGTAAGGTATTTTTTGTAATTTTCAACATAAAACCTCTTGTTTTTTTGCTTGTTGGGAACTTACACACCATGTAATTGAAGTACTTGTTGTGTAATGGTTGTTGGGAATAATCCATGAATTAAATACATGTAGTGAATGAGTTACATGTCATGTAATAGGTATGTGGTGTGTAAATGGAAAATATGGGGTTTTTATTAAAAAGTGTTGGGTTTTTTATAATATATGAGTCTTAAGAGTTACACGACATTTAATTGAATTATAAACCGTGTAAATGTTGTGAGTTTTGGTTTTAAATAGACATATTAGCTTATTTTAGATTTTATTTGACCTGTAACTAGACTATCACAACCCATAGCTTAACCTAGGTGATTTTGGGTTACTCTATTTGGTCTGGAATGATTCTTTTAGCAATTATCTCTATTTTGGTAATATTTCTCCTCTTTAGGTAAGTGTTTTTTAAGGTTATCTATTTTTTTGGTATGGTTGTGATTTTATGATCTGATAGGGTTTTTTATCGATCCTTTTCATTTTCTTGGATTTCCTTGTCTATTGAAGTCCATTCCCTTGGATTTCAACCTCTGTTATAAAAAATAGAAATATTTTTACCGTGTTGGGGTAAGTGTTTAAATATAATGGGATAAAATGAATAATTACATGTTATTATTGATTATATTTTTGGTTTTTCTTTAAAATTGATGTGATAAATCGTTTCAAATGGTTTCATGTAAAAGATAATGTTTTTAAAAAGGATTTTCTCTTTGAAAATGGATATTCTTGATTTGGAAATGGGTATTAAAACTGCGAAGCAGATCATCTTGGAATTGAAAATGTTTTTGTAAAATTTTCATCATAGTTTTGAATTGAATTTGAAAAAAAGGACATTGGGATGCTTGGGTGAATTGGGATAGAGGAATGGATATCCTTAGCGTATGTTTGAACACTAAGAGGTAAATTTTTGTGATATCAACTGGCTGGACTTGATATCTTTTGGATCCAACATATGGCTATTTTGGATTTTGAGTGCCTAGTACGCATTGTCCCATAGTATAGATCCCAATATGAGGTACATTTTAATTTTTTATTTATGATTATTTATCGCCTTATTTTTTACATCATGATTTGTTTCTCATGTTTTTCTATTGAGTTTGTATCACATATCACATCATGGTAGGCTGATTCACAGATATGCATTTACCTGTATACCTATCGATGCATGCATATACTTTCTTATTGTTATCTCTTCTAATTTTCATATTTATTATTTTAAAATATTAAAGGATTTATGGAAAACAAATGAATAAAAAGTCAAAATGATTTATAAATGGTTTTTATTTATAATAACTCTTTGTAAAAATATTTTAATTTTAAAAGCCACAATTTTTTTCTTCAGGATTTTATTCCTTGTATAGAAACTGTGGAAGTATCCTGCTTGGATTTAAATCCCATCCTATTTATTACATTGGGAATTTGTAATTTTTCTATTATAGGATTTATGTAAAGGGAAGAGAAACTTGTCAAATTTTTTCTTCTATAATTATTGTTTCTCTCAGTTTGAGTTGATCTGAAGGTGACTATTGGTCACATGGGGGTATGAATAACTTTCTAACTTATCCTCTTTAGATTAGATTGTATATATTGTGGTATATTTTATGTTTTCCAGTTCATTTTCTAGTTTCATGTCTTATTTTTCATAAATTTAGGATTCATTTTTGTTATCCTATTTTACTAACATCATGTGATGTCTGGTTCAGTTGACTTTTCTAGTAGACCCAATTTGGTTAGTTACATTTTAAACTAAAGTTAAAAATAAATTTGATACTAGTTTAACTTGATTGTCTCATGAGACCTACTAATTCATAAAGGGTATATATAATTCGTGGAACATCAATCACATTAGTTACAAATCATTCCTCATATATCAAATAATCGATTTAATTCATGAATCAAAATTTCATAACATCAATTATTAGTTTTGATTAAAGGATCCATATTTATCAATATTTTCCTAGTATATCAAATAACATTCAATGTAATACACTGTATAAATAAATTAGATAAATATTATGAAATAATCATATCCACAATAAATAATGTGGATATTTAGTGTAAATTTAAAGTATAATAATCACATGTAAGTGAATATTTCAAGGAATGTTTATTCACTACAAAAATGAATCTAGACATGAATGTTAATAATTTCCTTAATCAAAATCATCATAAACCATCTAGAGGAATACTAAGGATGATTTCATTATAACATATACCCATTTAAGTAATAATAAAATGTTATTTTAATTGATTAATGAAAATAATATAAAAATATCTTTAATCAAATTCTTGATTGAAATATCATTTTTATTTTGAAAACTATTTTTGAAAATCCTTATCTTTGAAAATCATTTTTTTAAAAAAATTCATGAAGAATATCCTTGTACAATTTTAAAGGAAAATTAAAATAAATGATGGTTATGAAGGAGGGTAATTCTATAAATTACTAAAAGTAGAAAAATAACATTCCTTTTTCAATTTAAAAATGTTAGAAAAGTGTGGTGTTCAAAAAATGACAAGATGATTCCTTTTACATTTTTTATAAAAGGAAAACATGTACTAATTTAAAAAAGGAAAAATATTCCTTTTAATAAAAATTTTAAAGAGTAAAAATGGGAAAAAAATTCCTTTTTAAGTCATTTTGAAAAGTATAAAAATATTTTTAAAACATTTATAGAAAACATGGTTTTGGAAGAAATCGAATTTCTGACTGAAGAAATAAATGATGTAGGATTTTATTAATAATAATTTCTCAACAATTTTAAGCACTAAAGAGTTGAAAAATTGTACAATTTTTTTTGAAAATGATAATGAATAACTAGAGAAAAATATTAAACAGTTTATTTAACAATTATCAAATTATTACCTTGAATTGGGATTTATGAATAATGAATCTCAATGAGAATGAGATTGTTAAATAAACCCTTACAATGATCCTAAAATTACAGTGAGAATTATTCAACGAATTGTTTATTTTTATTATCTATAATTACACATAAAACAATTTTATATACAAAATAATATAATAAATATTAATTATACACATAATCCTTTAATATCAGTGAAAACGAATACGTAATATAACCCAGTGAATGGAAATTGATTTGGGAAATTATTTACCACTTTGTAATTATTAATTCAAATCACCTTAGTTGAAATAAAAAAAATTTAAACTTCAAATACCATGAATAATTATGTATTAATTTTATTACATGTAAAACTTGTAGTATATACACCATATAAAATAATCTAGGTGAATAACATTACAGAATGCCTCAATGAAATTAAGTTGATATTAAATCCATTTCATTATTCTTCTTTTTAGGTGAACAAGATTTATCCTATAGTATAGTGGTTTTAAACATGTTTTTAACTTATAAAAGTATATTATGAATATTTATAATAACATGTATGATCATTTTATAATATCTTATCACCTATTACTTAATAATATTTCATTAGTTTGATTGTTTTTCTTGTTAATTGCCTTATTTTCTCTTGTGCGTTTGGTTATGAAAGTTTTGGTTTTAGCACAAATTGTAAAGATATATAATCTATAAAATATTAATTTTTTTCATAATAAAAATATTAATTATTTCATAATAAAATAATTTTTAAATCAATTTTACTTTTAAAATAAATAATTAATGATGGATATGAAAATAAAGTATACTACGATCATGGAGTTGGTAGGCTGTATGTACGCATGAGAAAAATTTCATTTTTTCACCAATCATTAGGGAAAGGACGTATGTAATAAATTAACATTAAAAAATAATAATTCTATCATATATAAAATATTAAATACTTGTTGGGACCACTTTGTGTATGAAGATTTTATTTGTTGTCAACAGTTGTCAATACTCGTCAAAATGAAGAGGGAGATGAAGAAAGACTAAAAAGTTAGTAGGGATTGGATGAAGCGAGGTTGCCTGGAGAATTGTTATGGAATAATAGCATTGGATTTTATACTTGAGAAATTCTCTAAGAAGATTAATTCAGACAATTGTTGAACTGATACTAAGTTCAAAGAACTTGTGTCAAAGGTGACACATTGTTTACAACAATGAATAATGGTGAAGTATCATCCATCTAAGGATGATTGAAGAAGAATGATGATTTAAAGAAGACCATGAAATGCTTCACGATTTCATGAGAACCATGCAAGAGCTTACTTGAAGAAACAATCATATGATTTGAATGAAGTAGAGAATGATGGTTGAAGAAGAAGAGAGAGTTTGGAAGGGTTTGTCATTCTAAGAAGGTATTTGAAGAAGATTCAAGCATCCACTTTTGGATGAAGAGATACGATTGGAGTTCATTGGAATTAACACTCCAAAAGTAATTGAGGATTTTAAGTGAGGATGAAGAAGTACTTTGGAATTCATATTCCAAAAAGAATTGAAAAAATCAGACGATGCTTTACTGATTTATATTTTACAATCATCTAAAGTTTGGAGAACTTGTGGTGAAATCCGTATGAAGGATAAAGATAGTAATGAAGTGTTTTTGGAAAAACACATTTCAACATCATAAATATCCAAAAAATGACAAAGGCAAGAAGAAGGCGTGCAAGTGCTATAGAGGCGCGCAAGTTATATTTCAAAAATAGCATTATTTAAGAAATATGGAAAAGGAAAGAAAGTGTCACGTAGGTATTGGAACGCAGGTGGTGGAGCGTAGGTGGTGGTGCGTAGGTGGTGGCGCGCAGGTGGTGGCGCATAGGTATGGGCATGCAAGTATTGGTATGCAAGTCTAGGTCACGCAAGTCCTCAAAATGCCTATAAATAGATGACTAGCCTCCTCATTTCTTACGGCTCAATACTTGAGAATTATCTTTGAGCTCTGGGTGCACAGGTAGAGAATTGGTCGTGTAGGTGGAAGATTGTTAGAAGGCGTGCATGTTGGGGCTCGCAAGTTGGAGGCGCGCTAGTGTTAGTTGGCACGCAGGCTGCATGAAGGTAGTGCGTCTGAAGGGCAGCACGCAAGAAGAGGCGCGCAAGTTCTAGGTGCGTAGGTATAGGTCGCACAGGTCAAAGTGGGCGCGCAAGTTGTTTTTCTCCTGGGGTTCCTTCTAGCTTCTGGGTAGGAAAGAAGAAGAATATGTGTGCAAGTATAAGGCGTACAGGTATAGGTCACGCATGTCAATGTGGGTGCGCATGCTGTTTTGCTCTAGGGGTTCCTGCCATCTTCTGGGTAGGAAAGTGAAGAATTGTTTTGAAGAAGAAGAAGATCACAAGTGCTAATTTTTATAAGAGAGTGTGTTTAAAGAACCACATTCATTAAGGGTTTTCACACAAGAAGAAGAAGATAAAAAGAGGCTACGTGTGGGTTCTCACACAAGAAGAAGAAGAAGAAGAGGTGAATGTATGCTTCCATGCATGAACATGCACACGTGGAGTAACCCAAATAAATAATCATAACAAGTGTGTGCACGTGTAAGAGAGAAAGGGTAGAATATCATTGCATAAACAATAACTGCACCAAGAAGAGGAGAAGAGAAGAAGAAGAAGAAGGAAAAGAGTTCAACTACATGCCATATGCATGATCACATGCATTTATGAACATGATAAGAAATCACTTTGATGATGCCAAGTTAGAAGATATTCATTTCCTGAATAATCACATTGGTATATGTGATTCTTTCAAAGAAAGAAGAAGAAGTGTTAGTGCATTCTGTTATTTCACTAAAGAAGAAGAAGAAGTCCTAGTGCAGCTGGTTTTGCACTAGTGAAGAAGAAAAGAAGAAGACAAGAAGAATTTCTTGCCTACTGCTTTGTAAGTAATCAAGTGAATAGCAATGAAGAAGATCAAGAGAAGAACCTACCTTTTGAAGAAGGAATAATACTATCTCCATAGGCAGTATAAAGAACCATCTAGACGCTACAAGTTGGGCTAGTTCATCACCAGTACAAGGAAGAGGATTGTTTCCCACCCCCCTCTAAAGTGTAGGGACTAACACTGGCTAGAGGATTGTTTTCCTAGCCACTCCATTGTAACACCATATCACATTATAATGGAGAATCCATGCACTAGTCATCCCCATGCATGGCAAGGATGTAGCTACTCTTATTAAGTGGTGATCCTTGTAAAAATATCTTGTGCATATTTTTATTGCTTTCTATTATTGCATGTGACAGGGAAAAGAGAATAAGATAATCAAGATCCTAACAGGTCAATAGGTACTGGGATAAAAGTTGAAATTGGTTTTAAAAGTCCCCAACACTGATTCACCCCCCCTCTCAGTGTTCAGTATATCCCAAAGTGGTCCTCTCAATTGGTATCAGAGAGACAGGTTCACCGCTGTTGGATTCTCTACAGTGAAGTTATTCTCTTTTGAAAACTTGAGCTCCTTTCTAGAGTCAACAATAAAGAGTAGTGTTTGCAAAGATCCATCTATCTCTGAGCAGAAAGAAATATCTACCAAGACCATGATGAATAGTAAAAAGAAAGAGAAGAGAAAATTGAAGAAGAATTCCCTCTTATATAAAGAAGAGGAAGCATCTGGTTCTACATATTTGGCTGACGTTGAAGACACAACAGACTTGGAAAGTAATGATAAGGTAGATCAAGTCCCCACCAAGAAGATATAAAACCTTCCTACCTCAACTGATCAAGAGGTATGTGTTAGTACATTTGGAAATTATCCTCATGATGAAAATGCTAGCACAAGTGGTGATAATCAATCTAAAACATCTCAAGAAATATCAGTTGATAGATTAAGAATGATTATGCATGGTATTCCTGAAGAAAGTGCATCCCTGGTTTGTAGAGTATATCAATGCATGCCGGAAAATATCACTTAGCTGGAAGAAGAAACCGATGTGTTGGAGAAAGGCATATAAGAAAAAATTGTTTAATGTTTAAAGCTCTCGAGACAGGTTGGAGCCTTTGAAGCAACCAAGAGGGGATTTGAAGTAAGCTCTTCAAAGTGGCTAAAAGATGTTGAAGAAAAAGAGGGAGTCAATAAGACTTTAGAAGATAAGATCCATGCACTTGAAGATGAGCTTAAAAAGGGCAATGATGTCAAAGAGTTATATTTGGAAAAAGATTCCAAGAAGATCAATGAACTTGACTCTTTGTTACAAAACAAAGTGAAGATGCATGAAGCTGAAGTTAAAAGATTAAAGAAGGATTATGAAGAAAAGATGACTATTATTGAAGACCAGGAATTCATCCTCAATATGAGATGTCTATAATTGGAAGTTGAGTTTACCAATCTTGAGAAGACACATATTGAGTCTCCACAAAATAAGGAAACAGTTGCTGTCAGTATTCAATGCTCAATGAAGGATTCTACTGTCAAAAGACCTCGAACATGTGATAAGAAGATCATGGATTCACTCATTGATCTACCACAAGTAGATGAGAAAGTAAAGGTATGATCCATACCAACTTTTACTCATGGTTCTAAAATTGTTTCTACAAAAAGTTCAGGTTAGATGAAAAATTCTAAACAAGTATGGATAAATAAATGTGAGGAGATCACTATCACCATGGCTATGGTTAATAGTAAGAAGAGTATGGAATATAGCTCCCATATAAAGAACAACATATCACGAAGAAGATTCAATAACCTTATAAAGAATATGTCAGGAAGTCAAGGTTTGTTGGTCAATGTTGGTGCTGTAATAGATTTGGGCATTGTGCACTGGATTTTTGGTACAATCCCTTAAATATAAAAGCACAGAGAAATCCTATCTCAAGGGGGAGAAATCCAGAGAAGAAGAAGCAACATCCACAGATCCAGAAACATCTGTATACTGCAAATATATTTGGAATGTTAGATAACATCTGTGATAAATGAAATAAGAGTGGTCATATGAATGGTGCATGTTCATATAAGAAAAGAGGACCACAGAAATTGGGCAAGAATGAAGAAGCATCCTTGGGAAGAAATCAGACGAAGAATGTGAAAAAAAATTCTCCCTAGAAGATTTCAGGAAGGAAAGATGGGATGTCTTTGGATTCTAAATACCAAAAGGTGAAGGTTAGTGCATCCAAAATAACTACTAAGAAAGAAGCCACTAAGAAGAATCCATGTAGAAGATCCTATCATAATGCCTCAATCCCTAATGATATATTGGTGGTTTGGCCAGAAGATTTGGACAGAATGAGGAAAATATAAGATTCACAAGCTAAGGCTAGTGCTAAATACAAAAAAAGATTCTATGTGAAGACAATGAAGTTCTGTGTGTGAGGTGTAACAAGTCTGGTCATACTGTGAGAAAGTGCTTTGAATTTATTCCAGCACAACAAGAATTGCTAAAAAATATGAAAGTTGCACCAGGAGATTCTAGTGCTTTGAAAGCCCTTGAAGAAAGAATATTCACACACAAAGAGATGGAAGAAATAGTGAGGTCCACACAATCATAGTCAGAATTGAAGATCAGTTGTGAAAGTGTGAATAATGGAGCATCTGGGTTGATAAGATAATCTCCACCTTGTTGTTCACATTGATTGAGAAAAGAGGATCCACCTTATTCCATTAAATCTTTGTGTATTTTATTTGTTATTATCATACAAGGAATTGAAGGTGAAGTAAGATCTCATAAGGAAAACTTGGGATTCAGTGAGGAGAAGTGTTCCCTTGAGGGGGAGACACATGAAGAAGCTGTTAGAGTCATTATCTCAATCAGTATCAACATCAGTTGGTATAAAATTCAATTACTCTGAAGATTTTATGAAGACCATGTCGTTGGAAAAGGTATGTCGTTTCTTAATCTCTCATCCTTGGTTACTCAAAATAAATATATTTTTACAAAGGGGGAGTAACTAGGTTAATCAGTGACATAAGAAGAATGAAAGTGCCCCAAGGCCGCTTATCCTACTAATTGCACCTGAATGTTATTGATATTTCTGTTGAAGTGAGTGCAAGAATTTAAGGATTGATTATTTCCTATCAAATTCAATATCATTATCCTAGAATGAAAGTGGAAAACCCTTGAAGACAAGTGTATGAGATCTCATCTCATGAGGTATCACGATCAGTGGATAATGGACAACTTTGTTGTGTAAATAAAATTCTCTTGTTTTCTACATCGAGCTTTGCTCAAGTAGACTTAGAGTGAAATGATTTATGTAACACTGATTAAGTAAGGACGGATACCCTCTCAACCATGAATATTGTATTTCTTCTCAATAAGGGGGAGAGAAAGTGAAATGAAAGTTTGAAATGAAAGGGGAAGAGAAACAAGTAAAGGGGAGATAGAATATTCTTATTTTGACATTGACTCATTCATTTGAGGAGACTTTTTGGTATTGAAAACAAAATAAAAAGGGGGAGATTGTTGGGACCACTTTGTGTATGAAGATTGTATATTTTGTCAACAGTTGTCAATAATTGTCAAAATGAAGAAAGAGATGAAGAAGGAATAAAAAGTTAGTGGAGATTGGAAGAAGTGAGGTTTCCTGGAATTTTTTTATGGAATCATATCATTGGATATCATACTTGAGCAATTCTCTACGAAGATTAATTCCAACGATTGTTGAACTGATACTAAGTTCAAAGAACTTGTGTCAAAGTTGACACATTGTTTACAACAATGAAGAATGGTGAAGTATCATCCATCTAAGGATGATTGAAGAAGAATGAGGATTAAAAGAAGACCATGCAATGCTTCATGATTTCATGAGAACCATGCGAGAGCTTACTTGAAGAGAAGAATCATATGATTTGAATGAAGTAGAGAATGATGGTTGAAGAAGAAGAGAGAGTTTGGAAGGGCTTGTCATTCTAAGAAGGTATTTGAAGAAGCTTCAAGCCTCCACTTTTGGATGAAGAGAGATGATTGGAGTTCTTTGGAATTAACAATCCAAAAGGAATTGAGGATTTGAAGTGATAATGAAGAAGTACTTTGGAATTCATATTCCAAAAAGAATGAAAAAAATCAGATGATGCTTTGCTGATTTATATTTTACAATCATCTCAAGTTTGGAGAACTTGTGGTGCAAGCCGTATGAAGGATAAAGAGAGTAATGATACAGAACTTGGGCGCCTTCTTCTTGCCTTTGTCATTTTTTTGATATTTACGATGTTGAAATGTGTTTTTGGAAAAAAACATTTCAACATCGTAAATATCCAAAAAATGACAAAGGCAAGAAGAAGGAGGGCAAGTGCTGTAGAGGAGCACAAGTCATATTTCAAAAATAGAATTATTTCAGAAATATGGCAAAGTAAATAAAGTGGCGCGCAGGTATTGGTGCACAGGTGGTGGCGCACATGTGGTGGGGCGCAGGTGGTGGCGCACAGGTAGTGGTGCGCAGGTATGGGCACACAAGTATTGGCGCACAAGTCTAGGTCGCACAAGTCCTCAAAATTCCTATAAATAGACGACTAGCCTCCTCATTTCTTAAGGATCAATACTTGAGAATTATATTTGATCTCTGGGCGCGCAGGTAGAGAATTGGTTGCGCATGTGGAAGATTGTTAGGAGGCATGCGGGATGGGGCGTGCAAGTTGGAGGTGCGCAGGTGTTAGTTGGCGCGCAGGCTACATGAAGGCAGCGCGTCTAAAGGGTAGTGCACAAGAAGAGGCGCACAAGTTCTAGGTGCGTAGGTATAGGTCTCACATGTCAAAGTGGGCGCACATGCTGTTTTTCTCCAGGGGTTCCTGCCAGCTTCTGGGTAGGAAAGAAGAAGAAGAGGTGCGCAAGTATAAGTCATGCAAGTATAGGTGACACAGGTCAAAGTGGGCGCACATGTTGTTTTGCTCCAGGGGTTCCTGCCAGCTTCTCGGTATGAAAGTGAAGAATTGTTTTGAAGAAGAAGGATTTCGCAAGTGGTGAATTGCATAAGAGAGTGTGTTTAAAGAACCATATTAATTAAGGGTTTTCACATAAGAAGAATAAGAGAAAAAGATGATACGTGTGGGTTCTCACACAAGAAGAAGAAGAAGAGGTGAATGTATGCTTCTATGCATGCACATGCACACGTGGAGTAACTCAAATAAAAAATCATAACAAGTGGGTGCATGTGTGAGAGAGAAAGGGTGAAATATCATTGTATAAACAATAACTGCACCAAGAAGACGATAAGAGAAGATGAAGAAGAAGGAAAAGAGTTCAACTACATGCCATATGCATGATCACATGATTTTATGAACAAGAGAATAACTCACTCTGATGATACCAAGTAAGAAGATCTTCATTGCCTGAATAATCACATTTGTATATATGATTCTTGATAATAAAGAATAATAAGTGTTAGTGCATTATATTATTCCACTAAAGAAGAAGAAGAAGTCCTAGTGTATCTGTTTTTGCACTAGTGAAGAAGAAAAGAAGAAGACAAGAAGAATTTCTTGCCTACTGCTTTGCAAGTAATCAAGTAAAGAGCACTGAAGACAGTCAAGAGCAGAACCTACCTTTTGAAGAAGGAAGAATAATGTCCCCATAGGCAGTATAAGTAACCATCTAGGCATTGTAAGTTGGGATAGGTCATCACCAGTCCAGGGAAGAGGATTTTTTCCCACCCCCTCTAAAGTGTAGGGACTGACACTAGCTAGAGGATTGTTTTCCTAGCCAATCCATTGTAACAGCACATCACATTATAATGGAGAATCCATGCACTGGTCATACCAATGCATGGAAAGAATGTAGCTACTCTTATTGAGTGGTGAACCTTGTAAAAATATCATGTGCATATTTTTACTGCTTTCTATTATTTCACGCGACAGGGAAAAGAGAATAAGAGAATCAAGATCCTAATAGGTCAAGAGGTACAGGGATAAAAGTTAAAATTGGTTTTAAAAGTCCCCAACACTGATTCACCCCCCTCTCAGTGTTAGGTATATCCCAAAGTGGTCCTATCAATACTTATATATTTCATACATGTGGTGTGCTGATGAAAAGAGTGTTACATCACTTCATGATGGAGGTAGTCCACACATTCATAAACAATGTTATCATCACTACCTGAGTGAAAAAAAAATAAAAAAAAATGATATATATTATATTTATAGAATAATAAATATGCATTAATATCACAATTATTTCAATTATTTACCTGGTAATCATTAACATTATATTTATCACCTTCCATGTGAAGTGTTAGTGAAAGGGAAATCACATCGCTTCATGTGGCGGAAGACATTCATACACACGAGCAACATTATAATATTTCCTAAAGAAAAAAAATAAGAATAATATATATATTATATAGTGCCTCTAAAGGTATATATATGTTATAAATATTATATATATATATATATATATATATTTTACCCTTCATAATACTCAACCATTAGAGGTCATAAGTGAAAAATTAATGACATAGATTTATGAGTTGGTATCCCCCCATACACATGAATGATGATTTCACAACCCATTTGATGGGAGCGGAGATGGTTGTTGGTAATTCCCTGATTATAACAAAATTTAATTATATTTAATATACTAAGGTTATTATATCATCATGGTTTAATAAAAAAATTAATGTGTTTGGGAAAGAAGTATAATAAAGATGCTCACTGAAGAACATTATATCGTCTTCATGTATCCTCCTTAGGATTTCACTAAAGCCTTCAATGGTTAGATTTATGCCCAAAATAAGGCTTCTAGGAAGAGGGTATAGAACATGTGAAAGAATTTGTTTGTGGTTTTGGATTATCATAATGAAATTATTGGTAAAAATTAATGAGGGTAGTGGGATCCCTTTTATAATTGAAGAGTTGTGACACTTTTGTAAATACCCAAAAGTATTCACTATAGGGAGGTCCATCGTACCTCAAGTGGCTAAAATATTGAAAATTAAAGGCTTTAAGGGGTTATATTGTTGATTAAAACTTCAAACACATAATTAATAACATTTTTTAAATATTTTTTTTGATAACTTCTAAAATTCATTTTTTTACAATTTTGGATTTTTACTACGATAACTAGTTTTATAACCTATGTAATTTATCCATTAATACTGAATTAAAGTGATACTTATTAGATAAATTAAAAAAACATATCGTAAATATGATATATATTTTATAAAATATATATCTTATGTGTGTAGGAAATCAACTATAACACCAGTTCATGTAACATGCAAAAACAACGCCTTACCGTTAACTGTATAAACAAGGTTTTTACTATTTAAGAGTAAATATAATAATTATAAATGAAAAATTGGTCCATTAATGGAACATATTTTATAGTTATTATCATTTAAAAACCAATTCAAAGAATATATATTTTTTAGTAATTTTAAATCATAAAATAACATTAATGTCGATTTTGACCTTATTCATTTAAATTGAATTTAAAAATATCGATACAATGATGGAATTAGAATCCATTATCCTTAAACCTATTTTAAGTTAAATATTAAAATAAAAAAAATAATGTAACAAAATAATTTATTCAATTTACTTACTTTTACTATTTTATGTATCAGTTATTTAATTTTTTGTTAACTAAATAATTAATTTGTCGACATTTCTTAAGAATTTTAAGTAACTAATCCGTCACTAAAAATTAAAGATAAATTATAATAATAAGAAACTAATATATATTTCAAAATAATATTTATAACCAAAAAATGTTGTTTTTTCTCCATCCCAAAGCATTCTAGATATTAAATGTAAAAAAATATTTTTTTTCCTTTTCATTACATAACTTATTATATGGGTAAAATTCATTAAAAGGTGGAAATGGATTTACATATTTCATAGAATATTAATTAAAAGATAGAAATAGACTCCTTAAATATAATAAAGATAGTATTTTAGGTCATCTTTACTGTTATAATTATATTCTAACCCCAAGTAAATCAAATTTTAGCTTAACTACGGTAATTAGTTTTAAATGCATTCACTATTAATTTTGTGACAAATTTAGGTCACCTTAATAGAAATTATATAATATAATGATTCTATATATGGAATCTGTTTTTCAAAATTCAATTCAAAAAATTGTAAAATTTTAATATATAAAAATTATTCTTGCAGATGTGATGAGAAAGTGAGGTTTTAAAGTGAAAATGTTCAAAAGTTTACAAATGATTTTATAACTTAAATCAACTAGAAAATGATTCAAATGACCTAAATTTGATTAATATATTTATAATTGAAATATTTTTACTTTAAAACCAGTTTTAAATATAATTTATCAACATAAATTATTTAGGAAAAATCGATATTTTCAATTAAGATCCAGTATTTTTCACTATTTATAAAAAAAGGAACTTCTCAAAAAAAACCACAAATTCAACCTAAGATAATTTTGGAATTCTTATTTGAAAAATTAATTTAATTTTATAAGTATATTTTATAAAATTGTCAAAAATTAATTTTAAATTATTAACACCAAGAATGACTAAACCATCTTTTAGGAAAATAGAGTTTTTTCAAAAATAATTCTTTTTGTTTTAAATGATTTTTATTATTATTTATAAAAAATAGATAAAAAATAAATGTTTTTAATTATTAATTTTTATAATTTAGTTATTTATATTCATACCCATCACTCCAATGGATATGTGAGAACTATCATTTTAAATAATAATATTAATAGTATATTGTTTTTTGGTAAAAATCGGTCTTCCGAGTAATGTATGCAGTTGAAGAAACTCATTGTTGCAAGTAACACAATATAAATGTATTTTTGTGTTAATTTTAAGTTATATTATATATATTATTTATTTAAAATAGTAACTATATAGTAAAGTCTATAGATCTTATATTTTTTCTACACTTGGTGTTTTGTGTCATAAAAAGTCTCAAATGTGGTGTTCATATTTTTAAATTATAGGTAGTTACATTCTCCACACCTTAAATAAATTGCGTCCTATCAATTTAAACATGATATCAAAAATAAATGGTTTTATAATTTTTGACACCATTATTGAAAAACTACAAACATAAAATATTTAATAAAATATCCACTAAATAAAAGAGAAATAAAAGTACAAAGGCCATATGAAATAATGCATATCAAGGCTTCTATATAGGATAACATTAGTAATGATATTGAAATGGAAAAAAATATAAATATTTATGTAGAGTAATTCAGGTAACTGATCATAAAAACCTTAATGATCAATTAAAAGTTGATATCCATAGATCCATAAATCAATGACTGTTTAAAATACCATCAATTTAACATAATTAAAGGTATTAAGATAACATTTTTGTCCCAAGATCAATTTAATAATGTTGAATAATTATTTTACTGCTTAAAAATTTAAGTAAATATAACTTCTTTATATATTTTTATTTCATAAACACAACATAGTCCTTTGGTCTTACTTCGATCAAATTTGAATCCATGCCTTACTCAATGAAATGAATATCCAAAACTAGATTTTTTATGCCTCAAGAATTAAAATTTAGTTTTTACTGATCATAAGACCACAAAATATTCTTTATATTTCTCTCGAAATATTTTCCAAAACATTATAGTTAGTAAAATTTATCCAATATTATAAATTAATATCTAAAACTAAAAAGTGACACCACTAGTTTAGCAATAATATTTATTTTTCAAATAATTTAACTAAAAAAAAATATTAACCAGGACATGAAATAGGCCAATGGTAAGAGTGAAACCCTTATCATCCTTTGGTTATTGTTTTAATCCCAGTGGCCTTCACAAAAATTATGGGTTATCACCTAACATACATTTTGTTCTTTTTTATAAACTATGTTAAACTAATTCTTATAATTTTCCCAAAAATATAATAGAAATACTTGATATAAAATTAATCATTAAATTACATTTTTACTAATATTTTCAATAAAACCCCAATACATAAATACTTCATACATTTTATTTCCACATAGTTCCTTCCTTGGTCTATGGTTTATCCTAGGTCATTCATTTCCATTATCTATTAAAATCCATTATAATGGTTTGTAAATAAAATTTGAATTATTCAAATCATATCCCTAAAAAATGTCAAACCAGGGGGTAGTAATGCCTATTGTCCTGTACTAGGTGATGTTCAGTTCAAGCCCAATGATCCCTTTTCAGAGTTATTACCTCTAGGTACATCTGTTCTAGAACCACATCCACTTGTAGTATCTAGACATGGATGTATTGTAAGTAAAAACCACATAATCACTACCTTAACTAGACATTAGGATGATCTTCTCTTGGTACCTGACCCTAGTGTCTTGAAGTCATTATCTTTCTACATTATATTGACATAATATACAAATAATCACATATTGATGGACCGATCAGATTAACAATCTTTCTAAACTAGATGAATACATGATTGCCATATTAAATTTGAATAGAAAAATTAAAACATAAATTTTTCGAGACTATCATTATTACCTCTAGCATATCCTTTCATATATTTCTTAGTACACATCCTGGAATATTTTAGAATTGAAAAAAATAAGGGTGAGTTCAAATTCCCAGTAAGGGTTAATTACAGTGGAAGCATTCATGAATTAATAAACATAATTAATATGGTAAGGTAATAACTTGACACATATAACATATAATCAATGAACTGATAATGAAGTGAATATATATAATATCAATTTGAAAATATCTGGGTTAATAATCAACATGGAAGGGTAAATAACTGATAAAACATTCTATTTAAATAACTTTATAAGGCATAATCCACATGGAATGGTAAATAAGTGAGAACAAATGCTATTTAATTAATAAAATGAAAATGAAATACATATAGAGACAATATCATATTGAAAATATCATGGATAATAATAACTAAAATATTAATGTTGGAAATATTTAATTAGTGGATTTCATGATCTCATGAAACATGAAACTTATACTATATAGACCTTTCACAAGACAGTTTAAACTACAGGTAAAACATATTTAATGAAAGATTAACATGATTGTATCATGAGACCTACCAATGCATAGAGGGAATATATTATATTAGGCCACACATGTCACATCATATCCAAAACATTCCATATATATTGAATAATAGATTTAATTTATTATTCAATTTTCCTTAATATCAAAAACCTATATTGAATAAAGGATACTAGCTTATCAATATTTCCTCAATCAAACAAAAAACATTAAAAATAAAATAACATATATAAAAATGAGATATAGTTCAATAAGTAAACATATCATTTCCAAATAAAGTGGGTATTTAGGGGATATTTAATGTGTAATGATCACAAGGAAGTGAATATTTCAATAGAAATTCACTAACCACAAAAATGTATTAGGAAGTAAATTTCTATAATTTCATTAGTCAAAATGACTAAAAACCATCCATAAGAATAATAAGGATGGTATAAATATAATATATTATTATGTAAGTAAGAATAATTTGTTTTTTTTTCATTTATAAATAGTAATAACATAAATATATATTCCTTTTTTAAGGAAAATATCCTTTTCATTTTGAGTAGCACTTGGAAATCATTTTATTTGAAAATAACTTTTAATTTTTTTTAAAAAATATCCTCATAAACATTCAAAGGATATTTAAATGAAATGATTATTATTTTGGTTATTAATTTCATACAAGCTATAAAATTTAAAAAAATATTATATTCCTTTTTCAATGTAAATTTTTTGGGAAAGTCCCTTCTTCCTAAAATTAAAAGAAGATTCTTTTCACATTTCTGGTAAAAGACAAATGGGAATTGATTTTAAAATGACATAAGATACCATTGATTTTTTTAAAGATTAAATATGGGTCAAAATTACATTGGTAATTAATTTTTAAAAGAATAAAGAAATTATAAAATATTTTTAAACACATGGTTTTGGAGGAAAACAGGTTTCTAACCAAAGAGAAATGGAATTCAGATTTTATTTTGAACATTTTCATACAACTTTAAGTACCAATGATTAAAAAAATGGTTATATTACTTGAAAAATATCATGAATTTACATATGGGAATAAAATTAAATGTTTTATTTAACAATTATCAAATTATTTCCTTCAACTGGAATTTAAGAATAAACAAATTAAAAGATAATTAGATTGTGAAATAAACCCTCACAAAGATCATAACATTGAAGTGATAATTAGTTAATTAATTGATTATGTGTATTACATTTTAATCCACATAAAATAATTATAAATAAAAAATAAAATTATAAAACATCATTATATATATAATCATATAATATCAATAACACCTAATATGTAATATAACCCATTTGATGGAAATTAATTTATGAAATTCTTTACACTTGGTAACTTTTAATTAAAATCTACAAGAATTAAAGAATTAAAATTGAAACATAAAATAAAAATAATACTTAATTTTTCATGATATTACATGTAAAATTGGAAATATTTAATCCATATAAACGAAACTTGGTGCATAACAATACAAAATTACTTAATTAAATGAAATTGTGATGAAATCCCTTACCATTTGCTTAATTTTGGTTGAATGTGATTTACATCATTTACACTAGTTTTAAACATGTTATTGAATTATAAAATAATCATATTAATATTTTTAATATCATATATTATCCTATTATAATATCTTATTACTCATTCATTAATAATATTTCATTATTTTGATTATTTTGGGTGTTCAATTCCCTGTTTTCTCATGCATTTTTTGTTATGAAATTTTTAGTTCTTGCACAAATTATATCATTCTATAATCTATAAAATAATAATAATTAAATAATAATCACATTTTTACAACAATTTTAATTTTTAATACCAATCATGAATGATGTTTATTAAAATGATGTACATTACGATCATGGAGATAGTATATTGTACAAACGAATGAGAAACATGACAATTTTTCCTCAATAATTATAGGGAAGAGGTAAATAATATATTATCTATATATAATAATAATGATACCATATATACCATATTATATAATTATATATGTCATCCATGTTTTGCGGTGATGATAAAAGAGTCACATCTCTTCGTGGGGGCGGTAGTCCACAAGTACACGAACAATGTTATCATCTTTATGTGAGTGAAAAGAAGAGAAAGAAAATGATATATATTATCTTACTGGAATGATAAATATATAATGAATATAATAATAATTCCTTTTATATCACATATAATAATACATTATCTTTATCACCTTCTATGTGAAGTTTTAGTGAAAGACGAATCACATCGCTTCGCGAGGCAATAGTCGGTCGTACAGACGAGCAATGCTATCATTTTTTCTATGAAATAGAAAGTAATATATATATATATATATGATATATTCAATACATAGATTAAAATATTTTATAGTTATCATAAATATATATACATTATGTCTATCATCATTCCCAACCTTGACATGTGGAAATGGAAAAATGAACGACATTAGTTTGCGAGGTGGTAGTCCGTTGTACAAATGAAAAATGATTTGTTAACCCGTTTTATGGATGTAGAGAAGTTTTTATGTCATGAAATTATTATAAAACACCCCAATATATGTAATATATTTAATTTATAATACCATCATGGCTTAATAAATTTTTTTTGAATGTGTATAAATAAGTAAAATAAAGACACTCATTGAAGATCATTGCCTCTTCTTCGGGTATCCTCTTTAGGTTTACAATGAAGCCTTCAAAGGTTGGATTTTTTCCCAAAATAACTTTTTTGATGAGGGTAAAGAAGTTTTGATGTTATTTTAACTGGGTTTGTAAGATACCAATGGCTAGATATATGTGAAGAATGTGAGGGGACTTAGTACCCTTTTATAGTTGAGGAGTAGGGGCACTTTTGCAAATACCCAAAAGTATTCACTAATGGGAGGTCAATATTACCTCAATTTGACCTAGTAATTATAATTAAATGTTTTAGGGATTATATAGTAGATAAAAACATCAAAAACATGATGAAACATAGTTTTTAAACATTTTTTACTTAACTACTTAGTTTCCTTATTTTTACAATTTTGGATGTTCACTACGATAACTAATTTTATATCTTAGGTAATTTTACCATTAATAATAAATTAACATGAGAAATATTATATAATTTGGAAAAAAATTATTTGATATATTATTTATAATTTATAAAATATAAATATTTTTTTTGTAAATTAATTTTAACATAAGTACATGTAACGTAAAAAAACACAGCTTTATTATTAATTAGACTAACGATGTTTTCACAATTTAGGGGTCAATATATTCATTATAATAGAAAAATTATTCCTTGAATGTAATTTTTTTTATATTTTTTATATTTTTAAAATATATTTTTTATAATATAGTATTTTTTTGTAATTATAAATGATATGATTTGTGATAAAATAGCATTAATGTAAATTAAAATAGCATACATTTAAATTAAATCTAAAAAATATCAAGACAATGATGGAATTAAAATATATTATGATTACACCTTTATAAAATGATATATTCACCTAAAAATTAATATAACACAATAATTCATTCATTTAGTTCATTTTCATTATATTTATTATTAGTTATTTAATTTTTTTAAATAAATAATTACAACAATGGAATTTCCTAATAATTTTATCAACTAATTCATCAATACAAATTAAATAAAAATTATTATGATAAAAAACATTATCTTTAAAAATTAATTTTATAACTGAACCAATGTTGCTTTTTTCTCTATCCCAAAACACTATAGATATTAAATGTATGAAAAGTATTTTTTGTCATTTTCATTACTAAACATGTTATATAGGTCATATTCAATGGAAGGTGGAAAATAATATCCCTATTTTATAGACTTTGATTTACATAATCCAAATAAACTCATTAAATAAAATTAATATAATAATTTGTGTCATTTTCACTCTTATCATTATAGTTTAACCCCCAACAAATAAATAATTACCTTAACCGTGGTAATTGATATTTATTGCATTCACTATTTGTTTTGGTCAACAATTAAGTTGACATTATTTGACATTACAAATTATGATGATTCAAAATTTGGAATCCATTTTGAAAAATTCTATTCACATAAGTGAAAAAATATAATGAAAAAACTAATCCTGCAAACATAATGAGAAATTAGGTTTTTTAAAGTTAAAAATGTTCAAAGGTTTAAAATGTTTTTATATCTAAATTCAACATAAAAATGATTTAAATGAAATAAATTGGATTAATATATTTATAATTTCACTATTGTGACATTTAAACCAATTCAAACCATAACTTAGCATTATAATTTTTTTAAATGAAAAGGAATTTTTCAATTTAAATCCATTATTTTTCACTATTTGTTAAAAAAATAAAACATCTTAGAAAAATCCAAAAAATTAATCCTATATTATTTAAAGTATTCTATTTTCAATAATGAAGTTTATTTTTTCAAATAAATTTTCCAAAATTTTCATTTTTTTTAAATTTATGGGTTCTATGCATAAATAAACCGTATTTTAAAAAATATAATTTTTTAAGAAAACATTTCTTTTTCTTTTAATTTTTTTTTATTTATATTTATAATCAATATATAACATGTCACGACCCATCCTCAGGGTCTGTGCAGTGACTACCCCAAGCCCACCTTCCATAGGCCATGGGCTGGCAGCTAGCACCAAAGGCATAAATCCTGAAAAAGGGAAGACATTGCCTTTATAAAGTAAACAAACACAACAGAGTACGCAAGTGAAGTAAGCACTAAGTAAAACTGGGTACAAGGTAAGTGCTGAAAAGTAAATGGGCCAGTATACAAATCCAACTGAAAGTACAGTACAACTTAAAGGAAAGTACAATAAGAGTAAGTAAAACAGCAACACCGAGTCGTCCTCCGAAAATCCCACCTGAAGGGTGGGTACAGATAGTCTCCTCAACCCCTCGGGTCCGGCCGTACGCTCCGTGTATGTTCCGCCAAGGGGTCCACCTCCGGGTACCATCCAGCTCCACAAGAATCCACCTCGATTAGTGTTGTCCGTCATCTGTATCCAACACAACGTAGTGCGGGCATAGCCAGTGCAGGGGTGAGTATACGATACTCAGTAGGGACCCTGAGACCCCCGAAGGTCTCTCAGAATCCATGAAGGATAAACCACAAGGAAAGATACAATCACGAAGTATCAACTGACTCTACTTAGGTATATGCCCATACATATACCTAAGCCATCAATTATAGTTCATCACCAACTCTCAATCCCAAGAACAACCCAGTACACAGAGGAAAACACCACCCAGTCCACACAGGAAATCACAAGACAGTCCACATAGGAAAGAAAGTCAATCACATCGATGATAAAGATCGAAGTCAATACTCAGCTCACATAGGTATACATCTTTCATATAGCGATATAGATGATCAGATGTAGCCACTGAATCATCTAAGCTGTCGGACCCACATAAGATATAAGACCAGCTAAGCTGTCAGACCCACATAGGATACAAGACCAGCTACTCTACTGGACCCACTCAGGATACAAGTACATAGGTCAATACTGCCAGAACCACATAGTATATAAGAACAGTAGTCATCGCTACCAGACCCACAAAGGATCCCAGTATGGTCATTGTCACTGCCGAACCCACGGAGGATCCATGTACAGTCTTCCTCACTGCCGAACCCACGGAGGATCCAAGTGCAGTCGTCATCGTCGCAGTCGCAACCAGCTCTAGGGTTTCCGCACACTGCACGATCGATTCTGGGAGGGTCTGCTCCTCGAGCCAGAGATTCGATACATCAACTGTCAGAAATTACAGAGTTGATGTATCCCAAAATTCCGTCTCGTCAAAAGAAACCCAACACGACAGACAATGCGTCAATCAGACGCCCGGTCTGAGAGTTATTGGATTTTCCGTTCGAGGGCCCCGATTGGATTTTAAGCTAAAACTAACCCGACTATACTCTAGCTGCATCCAAACATGAAATGGAGTATTCCAAAAGAACTGTCTCAACAAAATGAATTCAATGCAGTTGACAGCATGTCAATCGGACGTCCGATCCTTAAGTTATATGCATTTTTGCTCCAAGGGCCCGGTTGGTTTCGGGTTCAAACCAACCCAGCCGTACTCAAAATTTTCCAAAACGTTGAGTGTAATATTCCTAAATGACTGTCCCGATCCAAGGATTCCTACTCAACTGACGGTGCGTCGATCGGAGGTCCGTAGCTCAAGTTATGGGCAAAAGACCGAAAAACGGTCCGAAGTGGGGGTCTGGGCCCGGTCAGACCCGACCCAACCCCCCTGGGTCGTCCCAAACCAGGTCGACCCGACTTGGGTCCGGGTCTGGCCCAGTAGGGTGCGGCCCAACCCGTCTAGGCGCGGCCCGGCCCGGCTGGGCACGACTCGACCCAGCTGGGCGCGACCCGATCCGTGTGACCCGCCCCAGCCTGGCCAGGGGGGTGTGCGGCCGAGCGGGGGGGGGGGGGGGGGGGGGGTTTTCCACGGACACAGTGCCAGGGTGGCACCACTGTCCTTCCCAGATCCCGCGCGGTCGCGGGATTCTCCTTCCTCGCCGCCGCGTCTGATGCCGCAGCGGGCTTCTGCTGGAGGCGCCCCAATGCGCCGTCGCTTCCAAGCGGCCAAACGGTGCGGGCCACCGCCTCCAACTGCTGGCACCTCCGCACTGTCAACCCATGCCTCCACGGTACGCCACTGGCCACTGGAGTCATTCCGGTGGTCCTTTTTTGCTTCTGTTTTCGTCTACGATCATCTCGGGACCAGAGCTCCACTGCGAAGGCTCCGATTTTCCTTTGCGGTCCCTTTTCATCATCACCAATCACCCCATGCATCAAGAACAAAATAGCGGTGGGTCTAGGCTTGTTCGTTAACCCGCACCCACCGCGTTAGAGGTTCAAATCGTTGCCCAACAATTTGAACACCAAGTATGAGGGTATAATTCTCATAAAAGAAAAATATACAAATTTTTCCCCTACCACAACAATCGATGTCGAACGTCAGCGTCGAGGTAGATGGCATCACAGGGAAAGGAATCATAGGTGACGTCGGAGTGCACCGAGGAGGAAGCAGTGTCTCCTCTCTTTCCGCAGAGAAGATAATGGGTGGTGCATCTTCGTTCTTCGAGGAACCGGCATTCTTCATCGAAGGAGGCGTCGTTCTTCGTTAGAGGCTGACGTTCTTCCAAAAACTGAAGAGCTCTCCCTATCTTCCTTAGCACAACGGAAGATCTTCCCAGAATAAAATAATAGGCTCCTCCTATTATTTTATTTCTCATGCAAAGTAACTTCCCAAAATTCAAATCACCACATTTAATAAACGTGTTGGCAATTAATTTAAGGAAGGGAGAGGGAAGATCCCCATTAATTAAACGCGTTGGTCAAATAATTAAAAGGGAGGGAGAGGAAAGATCCTCATTAATTAAATGCGTTGGCAATAAAAAGGGGGTTGCAAAATTAATGAGGGGGTTTTAAAGAGTTAGAGGAAAATTGAATGGTTGGGGCTCGTGTGGGACCCACCTCTATAACATCCACACTTGGGTAGTTAGGTGGCTGTGGGTCTGTTTCCCTCAGAATCCGGGGATGACCGCCTTGATGGGAGGTTCAAACGTTCCGATCAGTTTCTAATGGGTTTTTTCGTAGAACCGGAAACATCCAATGACTCCACATCCATTCAGACCTAATTTCCAAAGGTAGGTGCTCATTAGTTTGTGGACTGATGAGGCTTAGGGATTTGCATTGGTCGAGAGGATGGGAGGTCGGACTCATCACACCTTTTTGAGGGGAATTATTGTCTACTCCAGGACTCTCTTTATAGATTTAAGTTATGTTCATGAATCCTTATTACATTACCATGTATAAAATGAGCTTTCCTTCAGATCTAAAAATCAATGATTAAATATGTAGGAAATTTAGAGAATCTTTTGTATGTATTCGAGGTTCTTCATCCATAGAGAATCATCTATATTTGTTAGAGATTCTTGGTCAATGGTACCCTTCGACACATTTATACAGAAGTCTCTTGGTCATTATGATGACCATGCTAGTTTTAAAGCCACTCAGTGGGGCACTTGAAGTTTATTGTCATTCAGAAGGACATGGATTATTTTAGAGGTGGGATCGAACCCGTAGATGGGCTACCTACGTATCCTTTGTTTAGAAAAGGAATCAGAACCCACATAGTTCGAGTAAGGGAGTATGATGATTATGATTGATGGCTCAAAAAAGGATGTCACAATTAATTTTACACTCTAAGCTCAGATGAGTCATGATCGGTGTGATAAACAAGAGGTATTGGTAAAAATTAGACAATTGTGCCATGAACGATGCAATCATAAGAAATAATGTAGGGCTTATGTATGCATGGCTGCCCAGATAAATGAAGGTTAGGATTTACTTTAGGGAAGAAATCCAGGAACAGGGTCTATAAAGGTATATGTGCTTCGTGGAGATTTTGAATACTCTAACTTGGGTTTTACTCCTGAAAAGGAATCCCAGATCAAGGGTAAATTAGGACTGGTTAAGAGAATTATGACTGGGGCTTACTCCTGAAAAGGAGACCCAGGCTAAAGGATTATGACTGGGGATTATTCTTGAAAAGGAGGCCTAGGTTAATGGAATTAATGTTTGGGGCTTACTCCTGATGAGGATGCCCAAATTAGGAGACTGGGGCTTACTCCTGAAGAGGATTCCCATATTTGAGACTGGGGATTACTCCTGAAAAGGAGGCCCAGGTTAAGGGATCTGGGGCTTATTCCTAAATAGGATGACCAAAAATTGAGGGACTTGGGGCTTACTCCTAAAGAGGATTCCCAAATTTGGGAACTTTAAGAATTGAGGCTTACTCCTAAGGAAGATGCCCATATTTGAGACTGGGGCTTACTTCTGAAAAGGAAGCCCATGTTAGGGGATCTGGGGCTTACTCCTAAGAGGATGCCCAAAAATTAAGGGACTTGGGGCTTACTCTTAAAGAGGATACCCAGATTAAAGGACTTATTACTGGGGATTATTCCTAAAAATAAGACCCAGGTTAAGGATTCTCTCATCTTAAAGGATGAGGTTGAATGAATGAAATCTAAATCTTTAGTGACATAAAGATGTATAAATCACTAGTTTTTGAGAGATATTCTACAAAATTCCTTTCAGATAAGGAAGTCAAGTCAAGAAATCATGCCATAAAAAGGATTTGAAGAGTGTCTTGAAGACTGAATCTTGAATAGGAAAGGTGTAATGGCTTAAGAGAGGTGAAATGGGCAAGAAAGGAACCCAAAAAGGTAGGGGCACGCAAGTCCTGGAAGGCGCGCAGGTACTGCGTGGGCGCACAAGTTTTGGTCGTGCAGGTATACGCCTGTGCGACACATGATGTACTTGCGCGACGGTTAATCAGCAGGGTAATACATGAGTGACTCTTCATTAAAGCCTTTATAATCCTCTTGAGGTTCTTCCAGAAGAAGGGCGTGCAAGATCTATTAAAGGAGTAAGGCGGCGCGCAAGTGTGGTCCTTTTCCCTTAAGGGCTGGCCACTCAGGCATGCAATTGTTGATGAGTTTCAACACTTAGGCCTTTCTCCCCCTCTTTAGATATTCCTTTCTAGGTAAGAAATTACCTTAGAAGTGTTTCAGAAGCTTTGAGAAGAGACTAGGGCGCCAGGAGCTCAAATCTGAGTTTCTGGAAAAAACCTCCCCGATGTGGGGGGCCCACATGGTCTATTTATAGGCAGAAGAAGACCCCGGGTGGTTATCAGGCGATTATCACTTAGGTCGCGCAAGTCACTTGCATGACCATAAGGCGTCGCACAAGTGGACTTGCGCGACAGTGATAGAACTTGCGCGACACATGTGCTTTTGATCCCTTGTTCATGCCTTTGTCGATTTTTGATATTTTTCTTCAAAGGATGAATCACTTTGGACTAAGGTATTTCCCTTTTTCAGACGTTAGACTTTGTGATGAAAAGGAGCGTCAACAAAAGTCCCCCCTCAGAGTTGGATCCGGAGAGAAAAGAGGGTTTGACTCTGAGGTGAGAAGAAGAAAAAAGAAAAAAAACAAGAAATTTGGTAGTTTAAAGTCATGCATGTCGAACTATAAAAAGGCTAATGTTTTAAGGTCAAAATAGCTTTGACCGAAATGGATTAGAATTGACTCAATTCTTTGAAAATTCAACTGAAAACATATTACCATACTCAAGTATGAGGGAAAATATGTAAGCTATGACTTAAGAATATTTGAATCTTGAGGAATGATATGAAAAAGAGCTAAAAGGAATTAGAAGAAGTAGTTTCCAAGAATGAAGTTACCATTATTTAACAAACCCGTTAGGGGGTTGAATTATGCAGGGCCGCCTAAGGGCATTGGCTGCATAGTTAAATAAAATAGTATCTTTTGGCTAACAAGTCTGTTATGTAGACTGTTTATGCAAGGCCACCTATGGGCATGTGCTGCATAGTCAGGCAAAAGAACTCTCAGAAATTTACATTCCTAGTGCTAAAAGCCAGTGAATGTTTATGGAGATTCAAATCTTCCAAAGTATAGAGTTTTCTGTATGGAAAGAGGTACTTGAATATGGAGAAAATATTTCCAAACAAAATTATCGAAGAACTGGATTAATTTCACTCCTACGAAGGTCTGAACCAAACGTAGGGAAGGAGAATATAAACCATAGACTTGAATACTTTTAGATCATGAAAAAGGATATGGGACAAATATGTTAAGGATGACTATTTTTGCGGATCCCTACATACTGTCATTTAAGACAAATAAGGACAAAAGAGGCATTCTTCCAAATAATGAAGTTACCACTATCCGAAAAAACCGTTAGGGGGTTGAATTATGCAGGGCCACCTAAGGGCATTGGCTACATAGTCAAATAATAGTATCTTTTGGCTAACAAGTCTGTTATGTAGACAGTTTATGCAAGGCCGCCTATGGGCACGTGCTGCATAGTCAGACAAAAGAACTCTCAGAAGTTTGAAATTTTTGTGACTAGAAGTCATGAAAAGGCTTATGAGTATCTGAAAATATTTAAGGTTAGGATTATAAAACATAAATATGGGTATTGTTCAATGTGTACATAGATACATAGATCAATGTTAACCATAATCATGTTGTGGCTGGGTCCTGAATTGAAATGTTGGACTTCACTACGTATCCCATACGGATGAGAATCAAGACATACGTAGTTCATAAACTACAGTTTAACGTCGTGTGGGACAAAAGGATTAGAGATATTAGTTTAGGGTCATAGAGCTTGGAACATTGTAAGAAATACATAGTGTGTGTTTTCATGGGGACTTGTCAGCCAAGGGACTGAAAGTGGAATTTGGGGTTAGGCCCAAAGACTTGGGACTGAATTTGGGGGACACTCGAACGTTCCTACGTATCCCATAAGGATGGGAATCAAGTCCACGTAGTTATAGAACTACCCTTTGTACAAATTTGGTTCGTACATTTGATGGGTGAAAGGTGACTTTAGTGCAATGATGGTTTAACCCAAGATAAAAGGTTTGGGCGTTGCCATGTATGTACGTAGTCTTTGAAATGAAACATGATTGAAAAAAATCAATGAAAATAATGATTCCCTCTCAGGTGAGGGTATCAAAGAAATTTGTAGTTTATTTTCATACTGGAAAAAAGTGTTGTATATTTTAACTTCGTATAACAAGGACAAAAGTGAACCAATGTAAAGATATTGATTCTAAGGGCAGTTTCACGAATTATCATTGTATGAGATAGAGATGAACCGACGTGAAGAGATTGGTTTTGGGCTTGAACCTTGGGAGGTTGCCTACATACCTAGCCTAGAAGGCAAGGATCAAAGTCCGTGTAGTTAAATTAAAGAATGAATTAACGATCAAGTTTTTCTTGGGGACAATGACCTAAAAAAATGATGTTAGGACCTACACATGGTTAGCGGCCCAGAGAGAGTGTTATGGTTGAGGTTTTCTCTAATCTCACGTGAGTCATACTCGGTGTGAGAGACAAGAGGTAACAACAATGTTAACGATGCATAGTTTAATGTCATGTAGGACATATAAAGGGACTATGCAGTTTAAAGTCTTTCAGTTAGGACTATTGGTGCTGCACAGTTTAGTGTCATGTAGCAGGGACAAAATACAGTTTAATGTCATGTAGGATGTATCACAAACTTTCTGTACAGTTTAGCGTCATGTAGTTAGGACGATGGGGACAATAGAGTTTAACGTCATGTTGGACGAAAAGGGGGGGACTGTGCAGATTAATATCATGTAGTGAGGACAAAAGAGTGCACCATTTTAACGTCATGTTGGACGCATTGGGGATTTTTTCCACAGTTTAACATCATGTTGGACGAAAAAGGGACGATACAGGGACGATACAGTTAAGCGTCATGTTGGACGAAAGTGTGAATAGTTTAAGGTCATATGCATGGACCGTGGATGGTGCAGTTTAATGTCATGTTGGACGGTGGTGTAGTTTAAGGTCATACAGGACCTTTAATGATTATGTAGTTTAACATATTTCCGGACGTAAGGTACTTTTATATAGTTTAGCATCATGTGGTTAGGACGTCACAGTTTAACATCTTGCTGGACATAAGGGACTTGCAAATAGTTTAGGGTCATATTCATGGACCGTTGATGATGCAGTTTAAGGTCATACAGGACCTAGTTGCAGTTTAAGGTCATACTGGACCATTTAGGGAACTTTTTCACAGTTTAACGTCGTGTGGGATGAAAGTACAAATAGTTTAAGGTCATATGTATAGACTATTGCTGTATAGTTTAATGTCATATAGCAAGGACGATCTGGTGCCGCACAGTTTAGTGTCATGTTTCGGGGACAAAGTACAGTTTAATGTCATCTAGGATGAATGTAAGGACTTTTGTACAGTTTAGCATCATGTAGCTAGGACGATGAAGGTGACACAATTTAACGTCATGTTGGACGTATGTGCAAATAGTTTTGGGTCATATGCTTGGACTTTTGTTGTATAGTTTAACATCATATAGCAAGGACGAACTGGTGCCGCACAGTTTAGTGTCATGTTGCGGGGACAAAGAACTTTGTAGTTTATACAAAATACTTCTTCAAAAATCTAGCATTGGTTGGAGTAGTGATGAGTTCCCCATCCATTGAGATTAATGAATAAGCTCCATTAGAGTAGACCCTATGTATTGAATAAGGTCCTTCCCATTTTGGCTCAAGCTTGGGAGGTTTCTTTCCTGGTATCATTGGAGTTCTGAGAACTAATACCAATTCTCCCTGAGTGAATGAACGAAGACGAACTTTTTTGTTAAAAGCTCGTGCTATTCGATTCTAATAGACTTCCAAGTGGTGAAAAGTGCAGAATCTTTTCTCATCTAACCATTCCAATTCATTCAATCGCTTTTGATATTGTTCATCTGTAGATGATTGATCACAAATGTCAACTATGAGTGAGGGTAGTTGAACTTAAATGGGCAAGATGGCTTCCGTTCCATTTACCAATGAATATGGAGTTGACCGAGTTGCAGTGCGGGTGGTAGTCCGATAAGCCCATAAAGCATGAAAGAGTTTATCAGGCCATGACCTCTTATCTTTATCCACCATCTCTTGTAGTATATTTGAAGGAGTCTTGTGAAAGGCTTCTATCTAGCCATTGGCCGCTGCATGATACCGAGATGAATGGTTGGATTTGATGTTATATTATTGATACAACTTCTTCATCTCATATGAATAGAAATTGGTGCCATTGTTCGTCAATATGGTATGAGGGACACCGAATCTGGTAATGATGTTAGACTTGATGAAGCTAACAATACATTTAGAACTGACTTCTTTGAGAGGTATTGCCTCTGCCCATTTGGAAAAGAAGTCAGTAGAAGTAAGAATATACTTAAACTGCTTAGCCGTAGCCAAAGGGTAAGGTCCCACCACATCCATTCCCCATGTGGAAAATGGCCATGAGTATTTAGCTGTATGAAGCAACTCTGGAGGTTGATGAATGAAGTTGGCATGTACTTGGCATTAATGACACTTCTTTGTGAAATCAACACAATCTCGTATAATTGAAGGCCAAAAGAATCCAAGCCTTCGAACCTGATCAGACAGTCTATGTCCAGACTGGTGGGCACCACAGACTCCTGCATGCACTTCTTTTATGACAGCCATTATTTCTTCACCATCAATGCATCTGAAGAGAACTCCATCAAAACCACGTTTGTAGAAAATTTTCTCTAGGTGACCTGGGATATCATAAAGAGTAAAATTGACCACACGTCGTCATATTTGTTCTTTCTCAGCTCTATCAGGTGGAAGTGTTCCATTTTGAAGGTATTCCCTGATAGGTGACATCCATCCTGTAGTATGACCATACGGTTCAGGAATGGGACAAATTTCATTAATTTCCTCTGTCTTGATTCGAACATAAAGTGAAATTGCTCGATGGTGGGCAATACTGATGGTTGTCTCATCCCGATTTGGATCTTCCAGAGCTGTGGCTATATTAGCCAATGCATCATCTTGAGCATTTTGTGATCTTGGGACATAAGAAAATGTCGGTTCCAAAGGGAATTCCGCCATTAACTCTCTGACGTAATCATACAAAGGGATTAATTCTTCTTTTCTGATGGCATAATCCCCATTGACTTGTTTGATTACCAGGTCTGAATCACCTTTCACCTTTAAGTGATTCACTTGTGCTTGAAATTCTAATTCCAAACCTATGATGAGAGCTTGGTATTCTGCTTCATTATTGGTACCACCTTCCCACAATAAGAAGGAATAAGGTAACACTGCCTTTTCTAGAGAAATGAGCACAATTCCTAAGACAACTTTGTTGAATTTAGGATTTTCCATTTTCTTCCATGTTGGACTTCTGGAAGCACCATCAAAATACATTTCCCAGGCTTGAGGACTTTCTTGAATAGAGAAGACTTCTTCATCAGGGAGTTCAATATCTGAAGACGTGTCTTCCACTGAAGGGTGTTCAGCCAAGAAATCAGCCAGAGCTTGGACCTTTATCGCCTTTTGAGACACATACTGAATGTCGAATTGCTGCAAAATAACTGCCCACCTTGCTAGACGTCCTGTAAGCATTGGACAACTAAGGATGACTTTGAGCGGGTTATTGCGAAATACCAATTGGACCTTGTGATGTTGCAGGTAATGTCTCAACTTCTAAACTACAAATATTAATGCCAGGCATCACTTCTCAATACTTGAATACCAGGTTTCTTCTTCAATCATGGTTCAAATGAGATAGTAGAGGCTGTTTTCATTCCCAGCATCATTCTTTTGAGCAAGAAAGGCACCCAATGATCACTCTAGAGCTGTCACGTAGAGGATAAGTGATCTTCCTTCAACAGGTGGCATGAGTACCGGTGGACTCAAGAGGTATTTCTTGAGAATATCGAATGCTTCTTGACATTCTTCAGTCCACTGGTAAGTGACTCCCTTCTTCATCAATTTGGTGAAGGGTAAACTTTTACTTGCTAAATTGGCGATGAAGCGCCAAATATAGGCTATGTGTCCTTGAAGTCCTCTTAATTTTTTCAAATTTTGAGGAGGTGACATACCAAGGATTGACTTGGTCTTCTCAGGATCGACTTCAATACCACGATGGCGTACAACAAAGCCGAGAAATTCTCCTGAGGTTACCCCAAAAGCAAATTTTAAGGGGTTCATCTTCAAATTATGCTGTCGAATCTTGCGAAATATGACTTCCAAATCAGCCAAGTGATTAGAACATTGTTTGGATTTAACTACCAAATCGTCTACATAGCATTCAACAAACTTCCCTAAGAAGGGTTTGAAGATACGATGCATGGCACGCTGATAAGTTGCACCTACATTCTTTAATCCAAAGGGCATTACCCGGTAGCAAAAAACACCCTAAGGGGCTATGAAGGCTGTGGATTCCTCATCTTCTGGGGCCATTCAGATCTGATTATATCCAGAATATTCATCCATGAAGGAAAGTGCTTCATAGCCAGCTGTTGCATCAATTAAGAGTTCTATAATCAGAACTGGGAAATCATCCTTAGGACAATGCTGATTAAGATCTCTGAAATCGATGCAAAGTCTAATTTGTCCATTCTTTTTCATTACAGGGAAAATATTAGCCAACCATTTGGGATATTGAACATCTCTGATGAAGTTAGCTTTGATAATCTTATCCACTTCAGCTTCAATTTTGGAAGCATAAGTTGGGTGTGTTCTTCTCGCGGCTTGCTTAAATCCTCAATGTTCTTCTGGTAAACCCAAATGATGAGTAGCAACATCAGGATCAATCCCGAGAATTTCTGTATTTCCAAGAAAAAATATCTCTATTTATCTTTAGAAAAGAAATATACATATCTTTCTCTTCAAGGGTCATGGCCGCACTGATTAAAGTGGGGCGTGGATCTTCCTTTATACCCAGATTTATTTCTCTGAGTTCATCCATAGTGGTAGAGATACCCTCTTAAAATGCTAGATGAGCATCTCTGAGATCTTCCTCTTCTTCTTCATCATGTGTTATTTCTTCCGTTTCTACTTGCATAGTAGATGACAATGCAGAATTTTCATGATCAGAAGAGATGTCAAAATTTACACATTTTGAAGAGGAAGTTTCCATTTTTGACCCTATTGCCGATGAAGGGTCTTCTTTGGGTAATAAAGAGGAGATGATGGATTGAGAATCGACATCATTGTTCACCTCCGATGTTTCTATAACTTCTTATGGCCTAATTGGAGAAGCATAGACTTGTGGGATTTCATCATATGAAATGAAGACGTCACCATTTGTGCTTTCATCACTGCTTGGTAGATTACCAATTTCTCCTATGTTGTCTGGCTCGATTGCCGAAATTGACATTATGGATCTTTCCATAAGATCATTTTGATTTGGGTCTATCATGTCAATTTGACTGATAGGAAACACATAATCTGTACTCACATGTGTAAATGGATTTACTGGAATTTTTTTTCAAACCATATGAAGCATTAACTTTGGTAATCTCCTTTGTTATGGATTTCTCCCTTTGCTTCATGTGATAGAATTCTACCTCAATGTATTGAGACTCACATGTCTTGAACGGGGCCTTATCACCATACAACATCCCAACTTGACCATCGAAACAATATTTGAGACATTGATGGTATGAATAAGGGATAGCCGCATGTTGATGTAACCAGGGTCTTCCAAGCAAAAATGTTGAAGGCTAAGTCTTGATCAACAACCATGAAATCTGAATTGGATACAAGATCTCCAAACTGAGTTCTGAGTGTAACTTCACCCAGTGGTTCTTGTTCATTTTTATCATATCCCTGTAGTATCATGGTGGAGGGAGATAAATCAGATTCCGTGAGGCCCAATCAATGAAGTGTACGAGTGGGCATGAGGTTGACGCCTGAACCATTTTCAATGAAAACTCTTCGAACATCCACACCATTGACTTTTCCAGACAAGTACAATGGTCTAATATTTCCATGCACAACATCATCTTCATCTTCATCAGTAAAGGATATTATTGCATGGCATTCTGTAGGATTATTCTCTATGTGATAGACTTCAGCTGCAACAATTTCAATTTTAAACTCCTAAGGACTTGACAAAGCCTCTATGAGTGCTTCCCGAATATCTTTTGACAGATTCAAAGCTTCCAGAATTGATAACATGGCTGGTACTTGGGCCAAGTGTTTCAATATATCATACTTCTGATCCAGAGGTATGCGTTTCCCAATAGGAATATAAGGTTTAGTAGGTACCTTGGAAGAAGATGTTTTGGAAGTTGATGCATCTTGTATTGGGATAAGAGATAGAAATATTCCTGGTTTTGGAAGATTAGACCAATTAGATCCATTTACTTGCTGAGAGGAAGAAGATGGAACCTTCAACCGGTCTTCCAAAATAACTGTGCCATGACTAAATTTGCTATTGGTAGAAGAACTTGCTTGTTTTTGCTGAGCTTGCTGAAGGGCTCTACCACGAGTTTCTACTGTGTACACAGTTCTTGCAGGGGTAGAATTGGAATAGTGGCTTCTAAAAGATCCACGTCTTCCCCTGTATCCTGAGCCCCTGGAACTTCCTCTGATTCCTTTGTTTGATACAGGGAACTTAGGATCATCAAAATTGAAACTGTGACTGGCATATGGATCTGTTAATTGAATTATATTAACAGAACCAAAGATTAACTCTTCGTCTGATGAAGACTCTGCCTTGTTATCCTATTTAGGCTGTGCCGTTTAGTGGGGCAGTTCTCGTGGCTTTGAAGTAGATGGCATGAAGTCCGCCAAAGTCAGAGACAACTTAGGCTTTGACACATACTCATCTTCTTCTGATTCTTTTTCTTTATTTGAATCATGCTGTTTCTTTTAGGACTTTCCCTCTGACAAAGAGGGTTTTGCTGCAACATTCATGACAGAAGACACAATTGGTTTCCTTAATTGTGTTCGCAAAATAGCATGAGTTCGACTGATTGTCTTTATGACCATCAAATCATCATAGATTTGTGCATTTTTGCTTTTGACTTCCTGCCATTCGTCTTCCTCCTCTGGAACTGTAGCAGTGACACATGCTACCTGGGCTGAGGAGCCTTTCAATGTGACCTGTCCCGAGTCGACCATCTTTTGTAGGAGGTATTTGAAGACAAAACACTCTTGGATGGGATGCCCCAATATTTGATGAAAAGGGCAATAATTAGGACGGTCTTCATCTCCTTTCTTATTTGGCCTCTTGGGTATTGGAAATTGAACCAAATTTTTTTCCAGAGCCGAAATGAAATAACCAGGAACTTGTTAATTTCGGAAAGAATATGTTTTGCTCTTCAGATCCTCAAATTGTTTTTGTCTTTGATATTTTTGATCATCTGGATGAAAAGGCCTTTGTTGTTGGCGCTCAGAAGGTGGATCCCTTCTAGAAGATGAAGGTTTTGAGGTAGAAATAGGTATAGGTGCTTGTTTAAGCATAATTGTAGCAGTTTCTACTTTACCCATTCTCCTTTCTGGAGATAATGGAATTACACGAGATTTAGCCTTAGCCTGTATAAGGGAATCTTCAATCTGCTGAGCGATTGAAGTAAGGTCTCGAAACCCTCCTGTGTATTTCACAAGGATTAATGGCGTGCGTAATTCGTCACGCAGATTTGCCACACAGATTGGAAACAATTCTTCTTGAGGGAGTTCTAAACTCAAGGAATATGTTAATCCCTTCCATCGAGCAATGAAATCAGAGACTCTTTCATTCTCCCTTTGCTTACAATTTGTAAGATCGAAAACTGTTGTCTTTGGCAAAGTTGAGATGAACTGAAGGAGGAATTTTTGGCGAAGATCCTCCCATCCGGTAATTGACCGGGATTGCAAGCTTTTATACCAAACAAAAGTTGGTCCTTGCAAGGTTCGCATGAAGCATATGAGTTTCACTGCTTCTTGCTGCTCCAAGGTTCCCATCATAGGATCGCAACAAGACACGTAATGCATCAAATGCTGTTCAGGATCGCCTGATCCATTGAAAATAGGGAATACAGGATTCCCAAAACTGGATGGAGGAGAAATTGAATCTACCCATTCAGGGTAAACTTTCTTTTCTGGTTAAACTTGCACACGTTTCCCTTCCATAGTTTCTAACCGAGCTGTTAATGAATCATTAGTAGTTATTAACTCTTGAGAAACATCCGGTTGAACTTGGACTTGGGTAGGTGCAATGACTGGAGCTTGGACAGATGTGGCGATTGGTGCTGCAACTAATGGTAGTGCTGCCAACTGTTGTTGCACTTAACCCGTAGGATTAGACCTGTGAGGGTGTACTGATAGATGAGAATATTCTTGATCCATCTCAGTAGCTGCAACAAATTGCTTTGGCTGACTGACTCCATCATGCTTAAGAAGAAGACTACTCTGAAGTAGTTCTGTATTCAACCTTCTTAATTCTTTCATTTCTTCCTCCTGTTGTGAAAACCTCTGCTCTAGTGAGAGCGATTGACCTTCTCCAGAGGAAGGATATTTAACCTCATTCTTTCCCTTCCCTTTGATGGATCCTTTTTAGAGAGGGGGAAGTGGGTTACTCAAAGGATTACCTAAGTTCTGAGTAATCCTTTGACTTCATGTACGCACACCTTCTTCATTTGTGTCAGTGCGTACATCTTCTTGAGAAGGAACCTCTTCATCTGAGTCCCCTGAGTGAGCCTCATCTGGTGGATCAGAAACAACGGCATTGATGACATTGATTGATGCATAACTCATTGCATCCCTTCTATCAACATTTCTGTGATATTGTCTTCTTCCATGTCTTTGATGAGACATTTCCTTTTGTTGATTCAATCCCTCAGGAACTTCTTGATGAACCTTAATTTGGAGGGAATCTCCTGATAATTTGGTTCTTCATTCCTCTTGAGGTTTCTTCCCCAATCGAGAAAAGACCGACTTTATATGAGGAGGGGATTGATGATTTTAAAAAGTCCCCAGTCCAGTGGACTGGGGTTGTTCTTGCTATCCTCGCTCAACTCCTCGAATCCTTTTTGTTGATTCCAAGGGTTGGTTTAAAAGAGTCCCCAGTCTGGCGAGTTGGGGTGGTTCTTGACATGATATGTCTGAGACTTTCTTGAAAGTCCTCCTGATCTTTTGAACCTTAGTCTAGAAATTAGCTGGATGCATTAACCTGTATCTGCTTTTATCACCCGATTCAAAAGACCGTTGGATGATTTCCGACACTTCTGTCACTTGGTGACGTGCTTGCTCCAAATGAGAGGCCTGTTCAATATTCTCGTTTTCTTGATGCAAGAGTAATTCAACAACTTGTTCTTTGTATTATTGATTTTGAGAGGAACTAGTTGAAGTCTGTTCTTGGGAAAGATTTTGATTACAAACAAAGCCCATTGACTGTGGCCGACCATGGGAAAAAACATTGCATGAGACCATTTCCGGTGGGCTTTGCTGACTGGAGAGCACCGTGAAATACAGTGCTCCATGAACACCCCATCCTCTGACACAAATACCAGATGGGGCATTGGAAATTAACTGACGCAATCTTCTTAGTGCGCCAAGACATGAATGTTGAAGGGCTCTCTGCTGCTTTTCAGACTTCAGATATCGAGAGACTGATAGAGATGCCAAATCAATCTGACGTTGTAACCCTTCTATTATATTAAGATTATTTTCATATTCATCATAAGATAATACTTTCTTTTTCAACTGATAAAGAGTTTTCCATATGTTGAGACGAATATCATGAATTTGATCTTCCGTCAACATTTTTGGAATATTATACTGAGAGTTATCCAGAGGCCAAAACATGAATGGCACTTCACCTTTCGCCAGTTGTTTTCTCATATTCATCATTTCCTCTTTATCATTTGATGAAGATTATTCTACCTGATATGACCATAGTTGGTGTTTCCTTGTTGCTTCATTGGATTCAATAGGATTGGTAGAGAAATTATTGATCAAACTAGAAGATGCATGACTTAGGGGTGGTTCGGAGAATGACTTACACCCTGGGCTATCTTCTGATTGAGAAAGTATTTCACCTGCTAGCGATGAAGCTTCAGACATGACTGGTTTCGCATTTCCAAGTGCCTCAAGATAAGAGGGCTTTCTCGGCACTACATTTTCCACTGGAGCATTTTCCGGGCAATGTGCATCACTACTGCGGGGAGGACTTTCGCAGCGAAATTCATCATCATGGGGAGGACCACCATAATGGGTTACAACAAAAGATGAGATCTATTGCTCCTTGGTCTTTTGACCACACATAGGGTTCCTGTGGCTCTCATCTGAAGATGAAAGTTTGAGATCGACCAAATTGTCATGAAGCAAGCCTTCATGAGGATGTTTCTGTTGAAGACCTTCAGAATTAATGTTCCCATTATTGGGAACTGAGGGAGTAGAATCTTGAATTCCAATAGATAATTTTCTGATAGCTTCAAGAACTCCAGCATCGAGCAAGGCCTTATTAAAAATTGGCTCTTGATCTCCTGACTGTGCTGGGTGGGTCTTTTTCTTAGACGCCTTCTTACTCGCCTTGGAAACCACTTGTTGACGAAAGTGGCTGCTCTGAGTAGGTGTATGTGTCTGATCAGGAAAGATGGCCAGGTTAGGCTGATGATCTCCTCTCAAATCAGGTGTATGTGCCTGACTTGGTTGTCCGTATGATATGGGGGAGTATGCCCCATAACCCTCTCAGACTGGAACAGATGTGTGTGTCTATTCTGGAGTGAATTGTTGATGTATCACTCCACTAGTAGGGATATATTTATGTGTCTTTCCTTGAGATGCTGCTGAAGTTGTTATAATATCCTGACAGGCATCCAGAATATGAGCAGGGATTTTCTTCTGCTCTTTCACCATTGATAGAATATGCTTGGTGACTTCAGCTGCCGAAACGGGAATATACATCCATTCCGGGCTTGGAGTAGGTGTATATGCCTGCTATTGTCCTCCTTTTCCTGTCAGTGAATCCTGATAGTACTCAAGTGTGGGGGCAGAGAGTTGAGTCTGCCTCCTATTTCTTTTCGGGGCTTTCCAACTAACTTCTCTGAATGCTACCAAGCGATACTGTTGGTAGGATTGATTAATACTAGCAGGTGTATGTGCCTGCTGATTGCACTTCGCCAAACATGGTTGATGAGATCCATCATATGTAGTCAGACGAGCCTGCTGACTAGCTGATGATGTATAAACAGGTGTATGTTCCTGCCTATAGTACTCCGCCGGAATTGCCTGGCGGGATTGGCGTGATGCTGCCAGACGAGTCTGCTAGACAGCGGAATTAAAATGGGCAGGTGTATGTGCCTGCTCGTTGCTTGCCACCAAGTTAGGTTGGTGGACTTCTTCGGAGATGGCAGAGATGAGAACCTGCTCAATGTTGACTGGATTCCGCCTCTGGTGGTTCGTCTTGCTTGCTCGGGTTCGAGGAACCTGAGCCGAATTCCTGGAGTCGGTACCCTCATCATGTTGAGGGAGCACTGCCGCATGAGTCTGGCGGAGATTGTTGGTGTGAGCCCTCAAAAAGGACTCCTGTCTGTTTGAATTAAGGTCCTGAGGGACCTGCTCATTCACCTCCCCAGAATAAGGGAGCGAATGGTGATTGCGTTCTGGGGATAATGACCCGAAACGGTTGGAGACGGTAGTCAGCACCGCCTGCTTCTTGATCACTAGACGTCATTGTCCGGACGACCGATGTGAGTTATTTACTTAGAGGTCTTGTCGAGAAGCCACCAGAGTTGGGATGGTACCGTGTTGACGGTACTCCTTAACCAGTGCGTTTGATACCCAGCGTTGAAGACGCTGAGTAGGTGATATCATCTTAAGAGCGGATGATGATCCAACAGGAGTAGCAGCAATGGCATTTATAGTAGTAGTATTCACAGGTGTGAACTTGAGAGCAACCATTCTAGAAATGTAGAAGATCTTGGAAAACGAGTGCCTGTTTGATATAACAGACGTAATCAAGATAAATTCAGCCACTACATCTTTTGGATGAGCACATATGTCAATGATTGTTTATGTTGGCCCTCTCATTGAGTTTTAAATAGGGGCCTAACAAATAGGTAAAACATCATTTTAACTTGGTTAAGGATTCACGTCGGGTTCACCATTCTTGTTTCCCTCAGAATCCAGGGATGACCACCTTGATGGGAGGTTCAAACGTTCCGATCGGTTTCTAAAGGGTTTGTTCATAGAACCGGAAACATCCAATGATTCCACATCCATTCGGACCTACTTTACAAAGGTAGGTGCTCATTTGTTTGTGGACTGATGAGGCTTGAAAATTTTCATTGGTCGAGAGGATGGGAGGTCAGACTCATCACACCTTTTTGAGAGGAATTATTGTCTACTCTAAGACTCTCTTTATAGATTTAAGTTATGTTCATGAATCCTTATTACATTACCAAGTATAAAATGATCTTTCCTTCATATATAACAATCAATGATTAAATATGTAGGAAATTTATAGAGTCTTTTGTATGTATTCAAGGTTCTTCATCAATATGGAATCATCTGTATTTGTTAGATATTCTTGGTCAATGGTACCCTTCGACACATTTATACAGAAGTCTCTTGGTCATTATGATGACCATGCTAGTTTTAAAGCCACTCAGTGGGGCACTTGAAGTTTATTGTCATTCAGAAGGACACAAATTATTTTAGAGTTGGGATCGAACCCGTAGACAGGCTACCTACATATCCTTTGTTTAGAAAAGGAATCAGAACCCACGTAGTTCGAGTAAGGGAGTATGATGTTTATGATTGATGGCTCAAAGAAGGATGTCACAATTACTTTTACACTCTAAGCTCACATGAGTCATGCTCGGTGTGAGAAACAAGAGGTATTGGTAAAAATTAGACAATTGTGCCATGAAATATGCAATCATAAGAAATAATGTAGGGCTTATGTATGTATGACTGCCCAGATAAATGAAGGTTAGGATTTACTTTAGGGAAGAAATCCAGGAACAGGGTCCATAAAGGTATATGTGCTTCATGGAGATTTTGAATACTCTAACTTGGGTTTTACTCCTGAAAAGGAATCCCAGATCAAGGGTAAATTAGGACTGGTTAAGAGAATTATGACTAGGGCTTACTCCTGAAAAGGAGACCCAGACTAAAGGATTATGACTGTGGCTTATTCCTGAAAAGGAGGCCTAGGTTAAGGGAATTAAGGTTTGGGGCTTACTCCTGAGGAGGATGCCCAAATTAGGGGACTGGGGCTTACTCCTGAAGAGGATTCCCATATTTGAGACTGGGGATTACTCCTGAAAAGGAGGCCCAGGTTAAGGGATCTGGGGCTTATTCCTAAATAGGATGCCCAAAAATTTAGGGACTTGGGGCTTACTCCTAAAGAGGATGCCCAGATTTTGGAACTATAAGAATTGGGTCTTACTCCTAAGGAAGATGCCCATATTTGAGACTGGGGCTTACTCCTGAAAAGGAAGCCCATGTTAGGGGATTTGGGGCTTACTCCTAAGAGGTTGCCTAAAAATTAAGGGACTTGGGGCTTACTCCTAAAGAGGATGCCCAGATTAGAGGACTTATGACTGGGGATTATTCCTAAAAAGGAGACCCAGGTTAAGGATTCTCTCATCTTAAAGGATGAGGTTGAATGAATGAAATCTCAATCTTTAGTGACATAAAGATGTATAAATCACTAGGTTTTGAGAGATATTCTACAAAATTCCTTTCAGATAATGAAGTCAAATCAAGAAATCATGCCATAAAATGGCTTTGAAGAGTGTCTTGAAGACTGAATCTTGAATAGGAAAGGTGTAATGGCTTAAGAGAGGTGAAATGGGCAAGAAAGGCACCCAAAAAGGCAGGGGCGCGCAAGTCCTGGCAGGCGCGTAGGTACTGCGTGGGCGCGCAAGTTTTGGTCGCACAGGTATACGCCTGCACGACACAAGATGTACTTGCGTGATGGTTAATCAGCAGGGTAATACTTGAGCGACTCTTCATTAAAGCCTTTAGAATCCTCTTGAGGTTCTTCTAGAAGAAGGGCGCGTAAGATCTATTGAAGGAGTAAGGCGGTGCGCAAGTGTGGTACTTTTCCCTTAAGGGCTGTCCACTCAGGCGCGTAAGTGTTGATGAGTTTCAACACTTAGGCCTTCCTCCCCCTCTTTAGATCTTCCGTTCTAGGTAAGAAATTACCTTAGAAGTGTTTCAGAAGCTTTGAGAAGAGACTAGGGTGCCAGGAGCTCAAATCTGAGTTTCTAGAAAAAATCCTCCCCGAAATGGGGGGCCCACAGGGTCTATTTATAGGCAGGAGAAGACCCCCGGCGATTATTGGGCGGTTATCACTTAGTTCGCGCAAGTCACTTGCATGACCATAAGGCGTCGCACAAGTGGACTTGCGCGACAGTGATAGAACTTGCGCGGCACAGGTGCTTTTGATCCCTTGTTCATGCCTTTGTCGATTTTTGATATTTTCTTCAAAGGATGAATCACTTTGGACTAAGGTATTTCCCTTTTTCAGACATTAGACTCTGCGATGAAAAGGAGCATCAACAGGGTCCCACCCTTAACTACCCATGGGGGGAATTAACCTCCCTAGATACATAATAAAATTGTACAAACAATTTTATTTACCTCTTAATTAAACCAAAAAAAAATTCTCCTCCCGAGGAAACACATCTACGGTAAAGGTCCCCTTAAGCAATTACCAGCGTTGCAAGTTCATCGGTGACCTCAGATTTCAATTCCGGGCACCAGTTCAAAAGATAGAAAAACCCGCTAATTCGTTCACTGAACGTACCCAAGATAAACTTCGGAAATTGATTCTGGGCACACCGGGCCTCGGAATCAAGCACCGTCAAGAGCCACAGACTCGTAAAATTCCAAAGTATTTAAGAAAAAAAATTAATTGAAATTTCAGGGTCTTTAAATTACTCCAACCTCAGGGCTTTACATCCCCGTAAAGCTATAACATAAACTAGGGAAACAAATGATGGTACTGAGCACACATCTGAGCCTCCTACTCCCATGTGCTCTCCTGGAGGTTCCCGTGCTGCCAAATAATGGACACAAGAGAAATAAACAGTTCACATAAGACCCACTCTTGTCAATCCTCGATCTCCACCAGGACCTCCGCAAATGTCGCCCCATCATCGATGTCTAGCTCCCCATGGTTGATGATATGCGTCGGGTCGTGCACGTATCTCCTCAGCTGAGATAGGTGGAAGACGTCGTGCACCCGGTGCAACTGAGGTGGAAGGGCCAAGCAGTAAGACACCTCACCTACTCTGCTGAGGACCTGAAAAGGACCTATGAAGCACATATATAACTTGACCCCCATCCAAATCTCCACAATCCATACCGAGGTGAGACCTGTAAGAAAACGTGGTCGCCATCCTCGAACTTCAGTGGCCTCTGTCTTCTATTAGCATATGACTTCTGTCTGCTCTGTGTAGTCCTCATCTGCTCCTGGATGATCTTCAACTTATCCGTCATAGCCTGAACCATCTCTGGTCCTACGAGTGCTGCATCCCCCAGGTTAGTCCAGCACAAAGGTGATCTGCATGGTCGGCCGTACAGTGCCTTGTAAGGATCCATCCCGATGGTGGAGTAGTATTTGTTGTTGTACGCAAACTCTACCAAGGGTAGGTGATCCTCCCAGCTATGAACAAAGTCAAGGGCACATGCACATAGCATGTCCTCAAGTGTTTTAATGGTCCTCTCCGTCTGGCCATCAGTCTGAGGGTGAAAGGCAGTGCTCAGGCATAGCTGCGTCCCAAAAGCCTCCTAAAACCCCTTCCAAAGCTGGGAAGTAAAGCGAACGTCTCGATCAGAGATGATAGATGATGTAAAACCATGACTTCGTATGATATCCTGGATGTAGAGGTGTCCAAAACTCTCTACTGAGCCTTGCTCCCTGATCGGTCGGAAGTGGGCCGACTTAGTGAGTCAGTCGACAATCACCCATATAGAGTCATGCCCTCTGGAAGTACGTGGAAGACCCATCATGAAATCTATGTATATACCATCCCACTTCCACTCTGAGACCTCTAAGAGATGTTCCAAGCATGAAGGTACTTGGTGCTCTGCCTTCACTTGCTTACAAGTGAGGCATCGAGAAGCGAACTCTGCTACGACCTTCTTCATACCCGGCCACTAGGGCTATCGTCTGAGGTCCTGATACATCTTTGCTACTCCTAGATGTACCGATAGAGGAAAAGTGTGGAACTTCCTTAGCACCTCCTCCTGTAGTGCAACTAGTACCATTGTACGACCCCTGAAAAGGATGACGTGCTCCCCGCCTTCAGAAAATACATCGGGTGCCAGCCATGAGGATATATGAGCATGTCATGCCTCACAGTCAACGTCTCCACACTGTGCCTCTCTGACCTGCTGAAGTAGTGGAGGAGTGACTATGAGGGACTATAGATAGGCTGCCCCATCTCTATCCATAAAGGATATCTGCAAAGATGCTAACTAATCCGTCACCTCTCCAAGTAGCCGAATGACTGATCTCCCACTGAGAGCATTAGCCACAACATTCCCCTTCCCAGGAGTATAGACAATATCTAAGTCATAATCCTAGAGTAACTCGATCCATCGCCGTTGTCTCAGGTTTATGTCCTTCTACGAGAAAATGTACCTGAGACTTTGGTGGTCAGAGTAAACTACGTAATCTACGCCCTCCTCCGGCAGCCTCAAGATGGGTGCACTGGTCAATCTCCGCATCAGCTCCTGAAAGATCTGCTGACATCTATCTGACCACACGAAGGGTTTACCCTTCTTCGTCAAAGCTTTAAGCAGTGCTACAACTCTGGAGAAGTCTGGAACAAATCTTCGATAGTACCCTGCCAGACCTAAGAAACACTACACCTCCATCACGCTCCAGGGTGGCTCCCAAGCAAGTACTGCCTCGATCTTCGCAGGATCCACTGCAACTCCTGCCTCTGAGATGACGTTCCCCAAGAAGTGAACCTCTCAAATCTAGAACTGGAACTTTGAGAGCTTACCATATAGCTATTTCTCTCGAAGTGTATCCAGTACAACCCGAAAGTGGTAGGCGTGCTCCTCCTTGGTAGTCGAGTAAATCAATATGTCGTCAATGAAGACTATGAAAAACTGATCGAGGTAAGGCTGGAAGACCCTGTTCATGAGACTCATGAACACTGATGGAGCGTTGGTCACGCTGAAGGGCATAACAAAGAACTCGTAGTGGCCATACCGACACCTGAAGGCCATCTTCTCCACATCCTTGTCTCGAACTCTGAGCTAAAGATAGCCTGACCTGAGGTCTATCTTTGAGAACCATCGTGATCCCTTGAGCTAATCGAAGAGATCATCAATCCTCAAGAGAGGGTAATTGTTCCTCACGGTCACTTGGTTCAGGAGATGGTAGTTAACACACAGTCGCAAGCTCCCATCCACCTTCTTGGTGAACAGAATCGGAGAAGCCCAGGGTGAAACACTGGTTCGGATGAAACCTTCCCCTTGTAAGTCCTCCAGCTATACCCACACCTCACGAAGCTTGGCGGGGGCCATCCGATATGCTGGAGTAGATATCAGTGATGTCCTGAGGTACATGTCTATGTAGAAAACTACCTCTCTATGAGGAGGTAATCCTGGAATGTTGTCAGGGAAAACATCCGCATACTGATCCACCACAACAGGAAAACTCAGACTCTGCACATCAACTGCTCTGAGGATGAGACTAGCCAACTGATGTGTGATTGACTGCCCTCTCCTCTGCGTAAGTCTATCATGTGCTGCGAAGGTTCCCTTCTCACCGGTGAAGGTGAACCTGGTACCATCCGTACAGACACACCGCACTTTGCACCTAATACAGTCGATCTGAGCACGGACTGTAGATAACCAGTCCATACCCAAGATGACGTCGTAAGGCCTCGACGCCGCTATAAGAAGATCCCAGCCGAAGCTCTCCCCTCCTAGAGTAAGCTCACACTGCTGGCACCAGTGCGTGATCATCAAGTCTACTCCCGTAGGAGTCTCTAGCTATAAGGATCGAGCAAATGGCTCCATCGAAATCTCCAAGCTCCGAACAAGGGCAACGACAATAAAAGAATGACTCACACCTATGTATCTAAGAACTATATCAAGGGTGGAGTAGACACAGATAGTACCTTGAATCATCTTAGGTGTGCCATGGTCATAAACCTCCACTGCCTAGAGCTGAGCCCGCCTCTTCCCGCCAACTCCCTATGGTCGGGATGGACCTCCTGGGGGTGGTGGTGGTAGAGCCTCGAAACGTCGTCCACCACCCGCTGCTCGGCTAGCTCCTCTGCCTCATCTGCCTACTCCCTACAGACTGCCACGGTCGATCCTATACGTCTTCCTAGGAGGTCCCTTCACTATCTGCTGCTCGTCTGTATGGCGGGTCGGGCAGTCACGAGCCATGTGGCCATACCCGCCGCATTCATAGCACTGCCTTCTCTTTATAAGGATGGCTCTTTGCCGTGTGCCCCGCACAACAAAACCTGTATCTCGAGGTTTCCCACCTGACGGCCTGGTCCACTTGGACCCCTGCGACATCTGTTGACTGCTGGCTGTCGAAGACTCCGCTCCGTGCTGTCCTGCGGTGGGTTTCGCTGCTGATGGCTGCTCGGCGAGAAAGCTATCCACTAGAAGGGCTCACTCCAGCACCCCCGCCTACATAGGGATGCTGAGGGGAATCTTCGAAGCTCTGATCTCATGCCTCAGTCCCTGATCGAAGGTCTGGGCCCGGAAGAATGAGTCTTGTACCATATCTGTGGAGTAGCACGAGAGGTCGGTAAATCTCGCCGAGTACCGGGATACTGTCATGCGGCCCTGTCGCAGCTGTAGTAACTCTTGGATGCACACTTCATGGAGGGTGGCTGGAACAAACTCTGAGCGGAAGAGGCTCTCGAAGTCCATCCAAAGTAGTGATGCCTCGTCATGCACATGGAGCATCAGGCTCCACCATCTACCTGCTGCCGCATGTAGAAGAATCGTGGCAAGGATCACCATAAGGTCTGCTGGTGTCTCTACCAATCTGAAGACTCTGACGATGGCCTCCAACCAATACTCAGCTTCCTGAGGGTCCGCCTCTCCGTGGAACCTGGGTGGCCTCTGTCTCTGAAACTCGTGAAACGCGCTCAGGTGGTGTGCACTCTCTGCCGCTGGGGCTGGTAGCATCGGTGGCTCAGCGGGTAGTGGTACCACTGGTGCCTCCGTTGTGATGGGGCCCTGCACTGAGGCCTCGTCGCTCGGTGGGGTTCCATCCCGCATGTAAGTAGGAACCATGGCTGGCTGCCTTCATGGGGCCATCCTGAAAAGAAACAGGTGCGTCATGGTTAAACATTATACCTGGTGAGCTGACACAAAGTAATCACAAAGAAAACTTTTGAAAGGAAACACACACGCAATCAGTGTCTTCGTGCACTGAGTCAGAAATCAGAGGTCAGGGTCTTGGTGTATGGATACGTCGTCCGCCGCACCAACACTGGACTCCATGGACTAAAAACCACACTCAACACTCTTAACACTATTGCTTCACAGAAAGGAAAGATCAGAGTCCTGAGTTACGTAGTAGAACCGACTCCTCTAATACCAATTTCTCACGACCCGTTCTCAGGGCCCATGCCGTGACTACCCCAAGCCCTCCTTCCATAGGCCAGGGGATGGAGACTAGCACCAAAGGCGTAAATCTCGAAAAAAGGGAAGGCATTTCCTTTATAAAGTAAACAAACACAACAGAATACGCAAGTGAAGTAAGCACTAAGTAAAATAGGGTGCAAGGTAAGTGTTGAAAAGTAAATGGGCCAGTATACACACCCACCTGGAAGTATATAACAACTGAAAGGAAAGTACAACAGTAGTAAGTAAAATAGCAACACCGAGTCATCATCCGAAAATCCCACCTGAAGGGTGGGTACAGATAGTCTCCTCAGCTCCTCGGGTCCAGCCGTCCGCTCCGTGTATATCCCGCCAAGGGGTCCACCTCCAGGTATCATCCAGCTCCACAAGCCTCCACCTCAATCAGTGCTATCCATCGTCTACATCCAACATAATGTAGTGCGGGCATAGCCTGTGCTGGGGTGAGTATACGATACTCATTAGGGACCCCGAGACCCCCGAAGGTCTCTCAGAATCCACGAAGGATAATCCACAAGGAAAGATACAATCAAAAAGTATCAACCAACTCTACTTAGGTATATGCCCATACATATACCTAATATATCAATTACAGTTCATCACCAACTCTCAAGTCCAAGAACACCCCAGTCCATGCAAGAAAACACCACCCAGTCCACACAGGAAAGAACAATCCAGTCCACATAGGAAAGTAAGTCACTCACATCGATGATAAAGATTAAACTCAAGACTCAGCTCACACAGGTATACATCTTTTGTATAGAGATAGAGATGATCAGATGTACCCACTGAATCATCTAAGCTGTCAGACACACATAGGATACAAGACCAGCTAAGCTGTCAGACCCACATAGGATACAAGACCATCTACTCTGCCGGACCCACTCAGGATAAAAGTACAGAGGTCAATACTGTCAGACCCACGTAGGATACAAGAACAGTAGTCATCACTACTAGACACATAGAGGATCCCAGTACGGTTGTCGTCACTGCCGAACCCATAGAGGATCCAAGTACAGTCGTCCTCGCAGCCGATCCCACGGAGGATCCAAGTGCAGTCGTCATCGTCGTAGTCGCAACCAGCTATAGGGTTCCCACACACATCACGCTCGATTCCAGGAGGGTCCGCTTCTCGAGCAAGAGATTTGATACATAAAATGTCACAAATTACAGAGTTTATGTATCTTAAAATTCCGTCTCGTCAAAAGAAACCCAATGCGATAGACGGTGCGTCAATCGGACGCCGGGTCTGAGAGTTATTGGCTTTTCCGTTCTAGGGGCCCAGTTGGTTTTTAAGCTAAAACCAACCCGACCATACTCCGGATGAGTCCAAACCTCAAGTTGAGTATTCCAAAAGAACCATATCAACAAAAGTAATTCAACGTAGTTGACAGCACATCAATCGGACGTCCGGTCCTTAAGTTATAAGCGTTTCCGCTGCAAGGGCCCGGTTGGTTTCGGGTTCGATCCAACCTGGCCATACCCAAATTTGCCGAAACCTCGATTGTAATATACTAAAATGACCATCTAGATCCAAGTATTCTTACGCAACTGACGATGTATCGATCGGAGGTCCATAGCTCATGTTATAGGCAAAAGACCGAAAAACGGTCCGAAGTGGGGGTCTGGGCCCGGTCCGACCCGGCCCGGCGGGGTGCGGCCCGGTCCGTGTGACCCGCCCCGGCCCGATCGGGGGGTGGGGGTGGGGGTGTGCGCTGGCTCGGCCAGTTGGCCTTGTTGGGGGGCACAACCCCCATTTTCAGGGTGGCACTGCTGGCCTTCCCAGACCCCGCGCGGCCACAGGGTCCTCCTCCCTCACCACTGCGGCCGATGCCGTGGTGGGTTTCTACCGGCGGTGCGCCGGGGCGTCGCCACCGTGGTACTCCGCGGGCCACCAGAGTCATTCCGATGGTCCGTTTTTTCTCATGTCTGCGCCTACAGTCATCTCGGGACCCGAGCTCCACTTCTAAGGATCCGATTTGCCGTTGCGGTCCCGTTTCGTCATCGCCAATCACCCTGTGCATCAAGAACAAAATAACGGCCCGTTGCAGTGGGTCTGGGCTTGTTTGATAACCTGTGCCCACCACTTTAGAGGTTCAAATCGCCACCCAACAATTTGAATGCCAAGTATGAGGGTATAATTCTCAAAAAAGAAAAATATACAAATTTTTTCCCTAACTTAACAATCGATGTCGAACGTCGGCATCGCGGAAGACAGCGTCATGGGGAAAGGAATCGTAGGCAATGTCAGAGTGTACCGATGAGGAAGCGGCGTCTCCTCTCTTGTCGCAGAGAAGATAATGGGTGGCGCGTCATCGTTCTTTGAGGAACCGGTGTTCTTCGTCGAAGGAGACGTCGTTCTTCATCAGAGGCCAGTGTTCTTCCAAAAACTCAAGATCTCTCCCGATCTTCCTTAGCACAACGGAAGCTCTTCCCAAAATAAAATAATAGGCTTCTATTATTATTTTATTTCTCATGCAAATTAACTTCCCAAAATTCAAATCACCACATTTAATAAACGTGTTGACAATTAATTTAAGGAAGGGAGAAAAAAGATCCCCATTAATTAAACGCGTTGGTCAAATAATTAAAAGGGAGGGAGAGGAAAGATCCTCATTAAATAAACGCATTTGAAATAAAAAGGGGGTTGCCAAATTAATGAGGGGGTTTTAAAGAGTTAGAGGAAAATTGAATGGTTGGGGCTTGTGTGGGCCCCACCTCTCTAACATCCACAATTGGGTAGTTAGGTGGCTGTGGGTCCCACATTCAACTACCCATGGGATGAATTAACCTCCCTAGATACATAATAAAATTGTACAAACAATTTTATTTACCTCTTAATTAAACCCCAAAAAAACTTCTCCTCCCGAGCAAACACATCTATGGTAAAGGTCCCCTTAAGCAATTACCGGCATCGGGAGATCATCGGTGCCCTCAGATTTCAATTCCAGGCACCATTTCAAAAGATATAAAAACCTGCTCGTTCGTTCACTGAACGTACCTGAGCTAAACTTTGAAAATTAATTCCGGGAACACCGAGTCTCGGAATCAAGTGCCGTCAGAATTCACAGACTCGTAAAATTTCAAAGTATTTAAGAAAAAAAATTTCCTTGAAATTTCAGGGTCTTTACAAAAAAAATAAATCTATGTAATATATTTATTTTCATAAGATACTTACTATTATTCATGCCTTCTATTCCAATTGCTAGGTGATAACTGTCATATTAAATAATAGTATTAATAATATATTGGTGTTCGGTAAAACTCGGTATTGCTTGTGACGCAAGCTATCTAAGAAACTCGTTGTTTCATGTAACACAATATAAAGTCACTATAGTTTTATTTTAAATATAAATAATGTATAAAATTTATTTAAATTTGTAAATATATAATAAATTATTAGGATGTTATATTCCATTATAAGCTTTGTTTTGTGTGTCATACATGCTATCAAATATGTTGTTCATATTTTAAAATTTCAGGGTGTTATAACATTAGTGTCCATTTCAAGAGACAATGAGACATTATTTAATTTTTCCAATAATTTTTTTGGTATTTCATACTTAATAAATATTTAATTAGTAGTTGAATGAAAAATATCAAATATTATAAATAAATGAGGAATATAAAATATAGGAATATAGTAATCAAACATGGTTGTGTAAAGATAATTATTTTTTTAAAAATAAATTGAAGTTTTCAATGATATACTTGGAAGGGTGTTCGAACTATTTGGATCATTAACTCTATGGTTTTTTATGCACAAAGGTATGAATTTTTAGATAAATAATTTTTTTAAAATAAAGGTACACCATAATGTTTCCAGATCTAGATCAGTAAAACCACACAAGATATTCTATGGAGAAGCTAAAGGAAAGTTCATATACTTCATGAGATTACACTATGAGATTTTAAGGATGATCCTTGATTAATATAATTAAAAATGGTAAAATATATAGGATCATCAAGAAGTTATTTTTGAAGAAGATATTAAACATGTATTAATCAATAAATTAAATGTTTAGTAGATCCATTCTTGAGCTCACATTACCTTATGCACATCAAAAACCTAATGGGATTACAATGAAGATAGATGAGGAGTCTTATATGTATTTCAAATTTAAAATAATTCCATTCTAAACATGTTTCTAAAATATAATTGTAACAATAAACCATATGGAATAATTTATATCATAAAAGATATAATATGATGAGAATACATTATGTCCTATCTTCAGGTGTTTGATGAGAACTATTTATTAAAGCTATATTTAACTATACATATAAATAAATAAAATAAGTATGTAAATTATAGTTAAATATCTTAAAGTTACTTATGATATTAATATCCCTAATATAAAAAGGTATTAGTAAAGATTTACTATATTTATTTAATTGGGAAGCACTTATCTTTAGAGATAGTGGGTTAAAACTTGACTTAAATGTGGTTAAGGATCTAGATGACCATGAGTTGGCATAAGAACACTAAACTCCACTAGATTTAGTATGAGGTGTTGTTCCAAAAATTTATACTATATAGTAAAGTTAAAACCAAATTGGTATAATTTTCACCCTATTTGGGGATATATTATTCAATAAAGAATAACGGATCCTAAAGGAAGTAGTAAATTGGAACATGATAAAGATAAAATGATCATATGTATCCAGTTATAGATTATATGTAACAAAACACCATTTTTTTTATTTTTATATGTTTCTACAGTAAATAATAAGTCATTTTCAGGTATTCATGAAGAAAATAAACATAGATGGTAAAAATATAGTACTAATAAGGCTCTATCAGTTAGTATAGATTTCAAAAAACATCTGTACATATTCTTTGATGAAACCTATTTCCATCCAATATGATAAAAAATATTATAGTTATACTTATTGTAGAAAAATTATATGATCATTATATGTATCTATTTGGTGTCAAGACCACCTTAATTTATAGAAACATTATGAAATATGTCTATATGACTCAACAAAAAGGGTTGGTGTCACCAAAGAAATCCAATAACATATACAGGTTACATGATTCCATTTATGAATTGAAGAAATCATTATGATCATATAATATTTTTTTAATAATGCCACACATGAGTTCGATTTTATTAAGGAAAAAAGTGATTCATGTGTCAACACAATGTTATTGAGAGTTCTATAGTTTTCCAAGGAAGGTGTGTTGATAACATATAGAAAATATTTTTTTATTCTAGTAAGATTGTTAAGACTAAGGAAAGATATTTATCCAAGAATGACTAAAAGTAGATACCCATATTCTAGGGAATATTATCTGAATAAATATATCTATGGAATTTCTTATGTAAATTCATAGTACATGTTTGAAAAGGTATCCAACAATATGAGATAGAAAAATTCACAGAAGAATTATTACCCATCTCATAGTCCAGTAATATCTCCAATAAGGGAGGTGATTATTATGATGAATAGAATTCAATATCTCAGAGTGTAGTTTGGAATCTGTATCATATAACATGATATGTGTCAGGTTTGATATTTTGTATGTGTAAATAAATTTTTTTTAATATCAAATAGAACCAAGAGAACTATACAAACTTGCAGTTATAACTATCAGATAATGATTGAGAAAGTAGAAATGGATTAAATCTTGGAAATTAGTTAAATGAGAATCCTATTGTTCAAATGAATATTTTACTAGTTTTACATCACATTAAATTATCTTGTATCATAGTGAGGCTATTCTAATAAGAAAGAAAAGAATTTTATAGTTAGATGTTTCAATATATATATAGACTGAGTAAATTACAACTTCTGATATAAGTTAAGAATAAGATTAAAAAGGATTTGTTTTATATTTTTGAATTGTACCAAGATAGTAAAGTGTTATTATAAGGATGGAATTTTTATTATTTTATTATAAAATATTTTAAGATTATGATAGTGGAAAAAAGTTAAAATTTGGTTATATTACATATTTAAGGATTTTCCAAACAGATTAAAGTCACAATAAGTAATAGATCCACAAGAACATAGAAAAACTAGAAACTATGACTATACATTAGCAAAATTATGTTTATCATGCCTATGTAACCAGTTAGATAGAAGTTTGTGATTTTTTAAGTAGGAGTCTTCTAGATTTGGTTCCCTAGAACCAACTAACTTTAAACTTTTGATTACCATAATATTCCAGAACTCTAATATTAATTAATATCATATCACATGATTTGTATTCATAGGAGTAACATTAATGTGACAATTTCCATAGATTGTTTTCTTCATAAAAACATTATAGTAGTTCCATGTTATAATGAAATCATTGAAGCGATAGGATAATATTATTAAACCCATATCGCATGTTATAGATGAAATTGGTTTTATGGGATACATAAAATGATTTGACTATTAGGTGCGGGATTCTAAAATTAAGATGATAATTTTCTCATAATGTTTTCAGTTCGTAATATCTAAGAGAGGGGGTTAAAAGGTAATATAAAAAAGTAATAATTACAAATGTTACACATGTAATTGGATATTCCTATCCATTAATTTTTTTTGTCCTTAGACTTCATATTTAAATTTTTATATATCAAAAATCTCATACATTTTTTTATTACTAAAAATATTGATGACATATTCTTTTAGTGAAGTATGATATGTTGGGTCTGTCATTAGTGATATAAAATTAATTAATAAATAAAGAAATTATTTTTACATTGGAAGTTATAGAAGATATCTATGTACCTTTTTTGAAATAAATCTATCTAATTAAATTGATAATCATGGTAGTCAAAGAAAGTTAATCAATAAAATTTGTTGATGACCCAAATATGCAACCTTATTGATGAAATACTGAGAAAAATTTATTATATTACACAATAATCATTTATATGAGGTTGTTTTTATTATGACATTATCTTAATTCTCTATGGGATCCATAATGTTTCCCTAGATTTTAATCTTGGACGTTAGGAATGATCTTCTGATGCCAATGATAAACTAGCTTAGAGGATAATATAGTAAGTGTATCCAAAATATTAGATTAAATTACATTTGAATTTAATATTTATAATAAAAATTATTCTATAGACTTATAAGTAATAATTATTTAGCTTATTTATATTACATAAATTCAGTCACCAGTTATTTGGGATAGAATATATGTGAGTAGAATAATAAATTAATATTATTTTCATGTTAGCGATATATAATATTTTTTTATATCTTGTATAATATTTACAAGGTAATAAATAATTATTTATCATTTCAGGTAATATTTATTTTTTTATTCCAATATTAAAAATAAATATTCATTCTCAATTTTGGTGAATATAATATATATTTATTTGTTGAATGAATAATAAAAATCTATTGATTTATCAAAATAAATGTTTAATATTAATGGTTGGGTAAATATTAAGGAGGATTAATGTGTTATGTTATGGGTCCTATTGAAATACTATATAAGTATCTCTGAGTTTGTTCATATCATGGAATATAAGAATAATTATGTTATTAGTATTTGACATGGAGTTTTCTTATATAAAACAATTATTTAAAGGGCCTTTATATAATTATTAAGTGTTTAACCCTAAGAATATAATCCAATTTATATCATTTCCCAAGTAATAAAAATCATTGTTCATAAAAGTTTATCCCAGGATAAATCTCTCAATATTGAAAAGATATCTCTCTATAACTCTCTAAAGAATGAGATGCAATCCTTCGCTTCCCTATCAATATTGAGAGGATAATAGAAATAATTATTCAATATTGAATGAATTCTTATTGTGGTCAATGGTGAATGATGTAAGTCATTTGGTTCCTCCAAGTGATCACCTATAGTTACAATGATGATGTTATAATATTCATAGAGAAAATATACTTTGGATTATTCATTATAATGATGATATGAGAGAAGCTACCAAATTGATCATCAATGATGAAATAAATATCAAGCCTAGGTAATTTTTATTATTAATAAATTATAAATTATATGTGAAAATGTCCTCCCTGATAAATTTTTTGGGATTTTTTCATCAATTTCATCATTTTTATTTGAAGATACCAATGAAAAAAATTGTTGGGCATGAGCCCAACCGCTTCAATAGTGCCCCCAAAATTCAAAGGGTGAAGAATTTATGATGATGATGGGTATGATGAATAAATAATTCTAATTATATTGGTGATGATAGAGGATATAATAGAAATTACATGGATAGTTTCAAATACATTATTGGTATAATAGTTGATGATACGTTATATAATATGTGGTGGTTAAAAGAAATTATTGTTATTAATAATATTGATTGGGATATATCAGAGAGGTCTTCTCCCGCTAAAGGGTTTTATTTGGTAGAGGTATAAGGGTTTCCAAGAAATTATTAACAATTAATCAAATTAGTAAAAGAATATATAATCCACAAAATCAAATAATAACATTCCATTAAAAAAAATCATACAAAAAAAATTGAAAATGAATAATGTATACCTTACACAATAGAACATTATTGTTTTATCCTTCAATACATTGTTGATGAATGGAATTAAAGAAAAAATAAAGGTATATTTCTTCTGAGTTTTATAATTAGGTTATATTAAATCATCCAAAACATTTAGGTAAGATCCTTTAACCTCTACGATATGATAGTATCTCAAAACCATAAAAAGAAGAAAGAAGGGAGCTTCTAGTGTGAGATAAATATTCTAGATATTTATTGTGGTGATCACACACCCAAAATCACATCCCTTAATAATTTTTATAGGATAAGGGGAGGGTTCCCAAGCCCATGCATTTACTCATACATTTCAAAAACATATGATTAATTTATTTGGTTACATATCGTATAACCCTAGTCCAATTACTACACAATCCATTTCATCTATAAAATTGTTAATTAAGGATATCCAAATGTGTATGATATTTTCTACCTTCGATGAATCATATAAGTTATAACTGAATAATAAATTGTGATTCTTAGAACATGGACTCAACCATTTCATATAATATAACTATCAAGTGTAGTTATATGATATCTACATAACATTAATTAGGATATATCCCAAATGAATAAAAATTTCTTTATTTGATATGTATTTCATACTCGATGACACACCAAGTCATATCATATAATATTACATGGATTTATAGTATATTATCATTAATATTCTAGTTATACCAAATCCTAAAAGGAATTACTCCCATTTAATATTATATTGTAATATATATAATAACATGTGAAACCATATCCAAAAATTCTCTTGGATATCTTCCAAAAGACTTTTAAAATTAAATTAATAAAACTCTTTAACTCCAAAAAAACCTATATTATTATTGTTGTCTAGTTAGAAATTTTTTTACGTACATAATCATTATTCCTGAAAAATTTTCGATCAAACTTTTTCTTTTCATTATTCTCATAACTAATGAAACATATTGAACTGTATTATTAATGAATGAAAGACATGTTTCCCTAACATCTATTGGTAGTAAAGTTTTAAAGTTTATAAACACAACATCATATCACTAAAGCTACTATATTGTAGTACAAAAAAAATGAAATTATGAACATCTAATCCATAGAGACATTATATTTTAGAATGAAAAACTCTATTTCTATAGCTAATACAACCAATCAAAATTGAAAGAAAATAAAATTCTCGGTTTAGAGAAAAATGATCAATGAGTTGTGTCCTCTCTTGAAAATCTAGGTTTATGAAATATCTAAGAATAAAAGAAATGATAGATATACATTATTTTATTATAATTTCTTCCAAATAAATCCCTGATATTAGACATCACCCTCTAATCACTAATTCCCCTTTTTCTTATGATCAAGTAATTCAATTTAGCATGAAATTAGGTAATCTGATAACATATTCAAAAATAATGAAGACCACACCTAGTGGTCATGAAGATGTATAAACACTAGTTATTGCATCTAAATTTGAACTCTCCCACTTAAACAAAAATGGTAATGTATAAGAGATGAATAATAGACAATAAAAATAAAATAAAATAATAAACCCAAAAAAACTACTACAAAAAATAATAATGATTAATAAAATCAAGCCCCTTTCATTATAAAATCATAAAAAATAAAGAGCATCTAATTATTGTAATTATATAGGAAAATAAAAAGAGTCTAAACTAAACATATACTATCATCAACACTATTGCATAGTAGTGAACCACCCAAAGAAAATTTCAACCAATGAATGTTTATTCCCAAAATAATAAGCACCAATATTAATTTATATGTAGGGAATCCTCCTTTATCTCTGAATGTATCTCTATATATCTAGTTGAAAATTCACTATCTATCTTCATCTAACCCAAATTTCTAATCTATTTAGATAGGTTACCAAAACCACAAGCCACATGCCAGTAATGAATCCCTAAAAGGATAGGATAAAAGTGGAATTTTAAATTCATAAAATATTCCAAACATCATGATCCTTGTCGCCACACTTTGGACATCTTAGTATTAGTGAAAAACCTCACTTGGCCACACCCTAGTTATTATAATTCACAACATAGAATAGTGTATCTCAAATAGCATCCACTCTAAGATCATGTATCTAATCATACCATGACATGGATATTAACCCTTTAGTGTTATCAAAATAGTAACTATTCTTCTACTCCGATCACCATACTAAAAAGCCTATAATCACATGGAAAAGAAAATATCAATCATGTTCAGAAATTCTCAAAATAGCTCAAGGAACTCACCATTGATGTTACACTTAGTGTTATCCTTAGCTTATCACACACCAGCTTCACTCCTTGTATAAATATATCACCATGCCTAAATACATGGTGAAGAACTTCACATTACACATTTGGTGTTTAACTATGATCCATAAAACCCCATGTGTATAGACTTTAAAGAAATACCCTCAATAATAGGCTCATTTCATCACTGTAAACACCACAGGCTCATAAGATATTAGTCATAGTTTCAATTAGATCTTAAAAATTCACATCCAGTATGGAATTTAGTAATTTAATCCTTTGTTTCATTGGTTATTTCAGAAATACAAAACCTAGATCAGGATTTTTATAAAATAGCCATAATGAATGGACTGGTTTTATGAATTACATTTTATATCAAACCCATCATTACAGTCTTATTATTTTCTCAAAGTTCCATTCCCATGAAAATACAAATTGAGAAAGAAAATCTATGAATATAAATCAATTATCATATGTAGTTTTTCAAGTTCACTTTGATCTCTTGGACATCATGGAGTCCATAGCAATTTGAGCATGAATTTTTAGTGTTTCCTTAGTCATTTCAAGCATGATAACCCAAGGTCAAAGAAAGATATGCATAACAATGTTGCTTTATCTATAGTCACATGAAATGTCTTACTTAAAAAGTGTCCCACATTTCCTAATTCCCACTATCACCCCCTAATTTCACTATAGAGTATTTTTATGTTTAACTATTTATTTTATTAAAATCAGTGAATTTTTATGCTGAAAATTTTCAAATTTATAAAAATATATTTAGGCACACACTTAGTTCCCAAATTATAAAATATGTAGCTATGTTGGGTATCTATTCCTTTAAAAACTATAGATTTTCACAAGGTTAGAATTCAATTAGAAAATACATGTAGATTTTAGTTGGAACTATGTGGTGGTGCCTTATTGTGTGGGTTTCATGTGCACGGTGGGTGCACAATTAAGAGAAATCATGTGGAAAAATCATTCAATATCTCTCAGGTGAATCATTTCTAATTTCATAGTGGGTGTATTGTTTAGTAAACTATGTTTCCAAATCATCAAACCTTCCCAATTGTTTAAAAATTTGAATGTCCTTTATTTACCTTATAGTTTTAAAACCCATTGGAGGGTTTCTTTCCTACCATTCACTATAATCAGTTGAATGGGATCCATATGAGACTTCCACTCTCATATTATATAGATCCTTATAATCATTTATTGAATCAAAGAAGGTTATTTAAGGTTATTCCATATTTATTTTATCCTTACTATTCTTTTATCTTTATTCATCTTCTTCTCACCATGGAGACCATGGCGGTTAAAACCAAGGCCATGTACTTAAGTTCTATAATGATTTTTGTGTATAGTAATTAAAAAAACTATCATTAAGACATATTCTATCATTTTTAATTGAATATGATATGAATAATTTGGTTAAGTTATGTGTTTGGTCATGATTGGATTTATTTTCCATGCCTCATGTGCTTAGTTCTTCTATACCATTTATCTAATTAATTCCTACAAAATTATTCTAGTTTTTAATAGCAAACAAATTATTTTCTTGACTTTGTGTTTTCTAAAACATAACAAGAATGGGGTTTCCAATAGTCTCTTTATCCATGTATAGTTGAAATAGATTTTGAAATCCCTCTTGGTGTTAGATAAAATGACCCAATGACTTATTCATTTTAATTATGGGTTTAAAATTAATTTTTAAGATATCGAATGACTTTTTAATGTTTTATATAGAAAATAACATAATAGTTTTCTAGTATTATATGTAAATGGAGTATTTTATATGGAAATTGATTATTATTTATATTTGGTTTTATATTATTATTATTTTATCATTCATAATTCCTCATTTTATTCATAAAAATAAGAAATGATGTTTTTTTATGATTTCTGTGTTTTTTATTATTTGTGTTAAACATGTTTATTAATGAATTTTTTTAATTTTTTAGGTCATAATTTATAAATTATTGAACCATGTTTGGTCTATAAATTATATTTTTCCTATCCCAAACATTTTTTTAAAGATGTATGTCTAGTTTATTAAAACATTAAGGGAATTTCATATTTTCATCATAAAAGAGGTTTCAAAGGCCAATTTGGAATTTTATGTAAATATTTTGGACTGATACCATTTCTATTTATTATATTTTAGTTTGAGGATCATATATGATACATTATGTTTTTATATGAAATGTATTTTTGGATAAAAGAGTTACTAGAGAGATGGTGATGGGATTTTTTTTATTTCATTAAGGGTTTTAGTTATTTTTTAGACTTATATACTCACATCCATTTCATAGATCATAGAAACATGGGGGCTTAGTTAAGGAACACTTGTGAATGTCTATTAGGTAGTGACACACTCCCCTTGGACTTTATATTTTTCTAAATTACTAAATAAACATTGTGATGAAATGGATATTGTGACACTTTATAGGGTATCCAATTTGCAATAGGAATTTATTGGATGCTCACTAAAATATACATGTATGTGATGCATGTACACAAGAACATAAAGGATTATATATATTTAATATAATATATTGGATATTACGTACGATTTAACTTTAATATATATATATATATATAACTTTTATGCATAAATTATTGATTCATATAATGCATGAAATAAAAATATTATATATACTATTTATTTTATGCTAGTCATTGATATTTCAATTTCACGGATTAATGGATTTTCATTTATTTATTGATATTAATTCAATAAATAAACACACAAAAGGCTACAATGCACGATATGTGTTATGTATTTAAAATTATTTTGTAACTGCATATAAAAGAGAATGAGAACCCCTTCTATTGCATATGATAGATATTGTAAGATCTATCATTCTACCGAACCACCATTAATTTATTTTTAGATGGAACTAGAAACCATTCAAATATCAGGTATCCCCATGAAGAATTCATGTATCCATTAGTTAGTGTATTTCCTAGAAAAGAGGGTACTTATGATCTCTTCTCCTCATGATCTCACTTAATCAATCTCATTTGACGAAAAGAATACATCAACCACAACATTTGACTACCAGGAACACTATTTTTGTATTATTTCAATATTATTATTCTTTAAAGGATATCTCTCGTGCTTGGACTATATTAAATTTTTATGAAAATATTATTTTCATTTGAAACCCATAAATGGTATCAATGACTCTTTATTTAATTTTATAAAATGATTTATTCACTAGTTTTTTACGAAAATTGGAATAAAATGTTTCCATAATAATGGAAATGTGTAACTGCTCCTTATGTGACTTGCATAAAGGTAAATTTGATTTACCCTTATGATGGTATGATATGTAAAGGTTATATACATACATAGATGGTATATATTAGGGTAACCTTATCATTAACATTATGACAATTATTTTTTTGGAGGTAGTACCGTTAAGTGGAAGTGTAACTTATTGTGTAAAGGTAGTTTTTAATTTACCCTTATGTGATACCCTCATGTACATGGTTTTTATAAGGGTAACCTTATTAATTACCTTTACAAAATTGTGTGGATTAAAGGTAGTAACCATATGAAAGTGGTTTACATAGGGTTCATCAATAGTTTTACCCTTATGCATAAAGGTAATAGAGATGCCCAAAGGTCCCTAATATTTATCTTTACATAGTGCATAAAAAATATAGAATATCTTTACCCAAAGGAGTTGGGTAAAGGTAATTATTTTATGAAAGGGAGTTTTCAAAGGTAATATGTGTATTACATTTATGCAGAAGTATTGATATGTGTAAAGGTAAATGTTACCTTTATACAGGTTATTAAAAATATTGGTCAACTTATGCATAACATCTATGGAAAGGTAATTGGAGGATACACTTAAACTGAGTAGGGGAGTTGTGTAATAGAAAATGAAATATTATTAAAAGTAACAAACATATAAAATGTTATAAATGTTTTTATAAATTTTTTTCAAATAATAATAAAATATATTTTGGGATATTTTAGTTTATGAAACTTTTATAAATTAATTATGAATCAATTATAATTAATTAAATGTTTATGAAACATTTTATTCCCAACTATTAAATGTTAATTTTTGAAATAAATTTCAAAAATTATATGGAATTTCTTATTATATATAAATAAAATCATTTATTTATAAATAATATGATATAATTTATAAATGGTTATAAATTATGAAATAAGGCCAAATATACTATGATTAAATTTATTATAAATTTTCCATATTTAATTATTCTGAATTACTAAAAATAAAAGGGGCCTTATTTGGAACATTATTTAAACTAAATCAAAAAGTGTTTTGATGAATTTCATGAACAAGGATTAAAAAATAAATATGTATATGATAATTAGATTATAAAAAATGTTTACATAATATAAATTAGATTATAAATTCTATATAATTCATAAAATATCACATATTTGAAATGAAAATGTATTATAATGATTAATATATATTTCTTCACATTTAAATTAAAAAATTCATATTCTTCGTAAATTATAAAATTTTTATAATTAAAATTTATTTATGAATAGTTGAAAATTTTCTCATGTTTTGGAAAATGATTGAATTGTTTATTTATATGTTAAATTTGATTGATATTCATGTTTAGTATCATGATTAAGAAAAATTAATATTGTTTATGCTCATTTATATGGTAAATTGACTCTATGATAAATCATTATATATCATTAAAGGTTTTATACCAATAAATTTAGTTTTCATGTACCTTGAAATTTGTTGTTATGATGTCCCTTAGGTTATTGGTATACATTAGTTTGATCTTGGTGTATCCTTTGGGTTGTTCTGGAGGTTTCTAGGAAATGGGGGATGGAAACATTATTTTTAGAGGAAAAAGGTTTGGATATAGGTTTTGGAAAACAATTTATACTTTCTATATTATATGTATCCAAGAGGTTCCAGTGGTGTTTTTCACAGTTCGAGCATGGTTAGTCAAATCGCGTGACTCACCAAGGAAACTGAGAAAGTGTATATGTGGTTGTATAGGGGATTCAAATGGCTTGAGCATGGTTTTCCCAAAATGTTTAGCTTGTATTTAGGAATTAATACACCTTTTTTCTGAGAGATAGAGTTCGTTCATGGTTGGTTCATAGTTTTTCAAACCATTAAGTCTTACCATGTTCCCTGACCAAAACCTTCAAAAGGTTGAAAATTAAATCTTTTCACTTGGAAATTTTTATTTTTAATAACTCCTTCATTTCAATAAAAATAAAGCTTCCATGAAACTCTATAGTATTATCCCTTTAGATTCCTAATGAATTTAATTCATTATTTATTGATCTCTTTAAGGAATGTTCTATTTTTTATCTGGTTTTCTCTCCTCTTCCTAAATTTTCTCTTGATCTCCCCTCCACTCATCTCATTAGAATTGAAATTGGTAGTGGATGCTATATTTTAGATGTAACACCCCGAGATTTTATGAAAAATATTCTTTTTAATTTCATTAATGTCTTGTGTTGTACGCTACACCAAAAGGAGCTTTCACAACACGCATCCTTGACTTGCCTTTCATTACACGCAATCACAAACTTCCTTGATAGCGTGTGTAGTACGCAATACCGAGTTTCACTAAACAACGATATGCTATTAAAATATTATTAAAACTAGCCGTTATGAATAGTAATAACAACTTTTTGAAATTTTGTAAATTTTATTTTTTAAAATGGATTTCATTTTTGGATTCGGAATATCGAAATTAGATTAGGGTGAAATTTTGGTACTTTTCGGATAACTTTCATATTCTGATGAATAGTGAAAATTACTAAATTTTAATTAAAAACAACTTTTTTAATAGAAATAATTAATAGTGATAAATTATTAATTTGAGTGGTTTTAAAGTATATTTAGAATATATTTTTACAATTTAATACAATATTGGTCATTGGATGTAATTTCACATTTAAACCTGTTATAAACTAGTGTCAATCTTTTGATAGTTATTATCTCTTAAAAACACGCTATTTGTTTTGACGACGAGAATTAATTTTTAAATTAGTTAATGCAATAGATATGTTTTAAATTTGGTAAAATAGATATCATTTTTGAGTTCATAATATCAAATATAGCTTAGGCCTAATTTTTGGTATTTTTCTGAAAACTTTCAATTTTTGATGAATATTGAAACCACTAAGTGGTAGTTAAAAAAACTGAATTGTTCATAAAACTTAATTTTACCGCTCCTGTGAGTAGAATTTCGAAAATCCGAGAGACATGGTTAATATCAAGGACTAAAATGTGGTTCAATGAGATGAAAATAATTTTTGGTGAATAGTACCTTTTTACTTTTTTTACCACGGTTAAAAGTAAATAGGGTAATTAAGGGTAAAGATGATATTATTATTACCCTAACACATGTCCTAATTCTATTGGATAAGTGTAATTCAACCAAAAACAAACTTAGGAATAAAATATGACCATTTAGGCCCACTTGGATTAGATTAGGACATTTATTATTAATTTATTTAAAGAAGGGTTAAAAGAGTTAAAATCAAAGTTTATTTACTAAAACATTTTTAATATGGGGTTATACATAAGATAAATTCGACTATAAATATTAATTAGAAAGATAAAACGATTTCCTACATAATGGTATTTTATTTGTAATTTTTAGACATTAAATAATTTAATTTATTTATGACACAAGGATGATGCAGTAATTATCTTATTAAAGAAATATTGACATAATTGAGTATAAACTCCAAAATAAATGTAATTTGAGACTTTTTATGAATTCCACTAATTTTATAAGTTACTATGATATATTAGTGTTGATTTAATCAACTTGGTTCGAACATATAATTCTGTTATGACTTTCACAAAAATCATATATCAAATAGTGTCAAAATTGACACAAAATAGTTTTTAAATCAAATATTATATTATTAATTGTTATTTTATTCCTAAAAATCTAAGGTTCATCCAAATGACTTAGATAAGGATATATATATTAATAATAAACAATTTGGGGTTCGTTTGGCATGTTATAGTAAGTGTATTAACCGTATAGTGTAAGAAAACCAAAAGACACGGTAAAAGTTAAATTATTTAACTTAGAGTTAAATCTAATTGATAAGGTTAAAATAATAACCTAAACTTGTCTAAATCCTATTGGTTGATAGGATTTCGACCCATCCCCACTTTAGCTTCGAAATAAGACCCTTTGGAACCATTATAAACTGATTTTGACTTTAATATAAAATAATATTTTGAGATATTCCTAAGGTGCACCTCTCCTCCCTTATAAAAGGACACCTCCTCCCCCTCCTCCTCACACCAATTTGAGCACTCAAGCTCGGCCAACCCCTGAAAAAATCCCTTCTCCACTTCCCTAAAATAATCCTAGAGGTCCTGGTCTTCTTCAAAGACCAATCTTAGTTCCCTAAGTGGAGGATTCAAAGAGGCGTTTCAAAGAAGAGGTAATATCCATTACCGATCTTTTCAATTTCTTTCTTCTTCAACTTCTTCTTCTTTAGTTGTTTCATGACAAAGTAATAACATCAGTATTACTTACATACTGATATTTTATTATAAATATGAAACAACCCTAATTCACCTTCTATCCATCCTACGGAAAAATGAAATCACCGCGCGTGCGTACGTACGGAATACCGTCTCCACGCCGTGGTGTAATCTATTTTCCACCACCACCTTAATAGGATGGGTATAATGGTGTAATGAGTAACTATATATGATTATTATAAAGTGATATTGATACTGAAATAGTCCACATACACTTCAACACAATTCCACGACCATGGGAACGATATCATCGCTCGTGCGTACGTACGGACTACCGTCTCCACGGCGCGATGAGATTCATTCTCAATGATTAACCATTCATGGATGATTATAAAGTATATATAATAAGTACTAATGAAATATATGAAATAATAATGATACTTGATTTATGTAAATTTATATGTATGTCATCTACTTAATTCCATTCACTTCAATAAGGAAACGAAAACAGCGTTCATGCGTACGTACGGACTACCGTCTCCATGAACGGTGTATTTCATTACATTTATCGATATTATATATATATGTATATATATTATGAATATATATTATATATAAATCATGTTTTACATTCTGGATATAAGTAATCATGATCCAAGTAATCATATTAATAATTACAAGTTAAAAACACGAACGACAAATGAGACGATTTTACCCAAAACGCTACTTTAACATGAATTTACAAAAGAACGGGTAATATAAAGTCATAAGTGGACCATATATGATATAATAACAATGAATATGATTCTGGAATAAGTCAATAACATGATTTAAATCATTATACAGGAGGTTCGGACACTTACAAAGCAAGTCGGACCTAAGGTAAGGGAAATATCACAATCTCATTTTTATCCGGGATTGTTTATACTTTGGTATTTACTGGGGTGTATTTTATCAACCACATCCATGTTTCCTCAATATGTAATATTATTTCCATCCACCTACAATTGTTTAAATCCAATTTTACCCTTCGGTGAGTTTTTAGTAAAAGATATGAAAGGAGTCTTTTTTCGTTTTTCATACGAGGTACTTTTTGACTTTTCCGACAAAAGTACGAAAAGAATGTTTTAACTTATACGGCATGAATGGATTTTTAAAACATTATTTCCAAGAAGCTTCCTTTACAAGTTTTCTAGTTTATTCTACTTCTTTTAGTTTAGAATTGTTTGACATGTTATGAAAGGAAAAGTGTTTTTGAAGAAGAAAGGATATTTTCCTCAAGAATGGAGTTCAAGTGTTTTATCAAAATTATTTTCCATCTAAGAAAATAAAGGGTTCTGTTTCTATCCCTATTATTACATTGATTTGATTATGTTGTGATGGAATTATTTTTATGAATTCCTTTATCTTATATGAGTTGTTTTATGATGTCACGATGTTTAAGATTCCCATTTTTACTATATGGGTTATGCAATGATGTATGATTTATGATTTTGTGGCACACATAAGAATGGTTTCATTATGAGATGGGTGGGACCTATATCTCCCTCCAATGCATTGGGTAAAGATTTTATATCTCATGAGATAGACATGGCTGGAATGGTAGGTTGTACCGGTTCAGTGAAACAGGACTGAAACGAGGGTTACTCGATTCAGAAAGGGACTTTGTCCACTAAGATAGTCTTGGCAATGAGTCTTGACTAACAAGAAATGATTCTCTATGATTATGTGGGTATGCCACAAAGTTTCATGTTTTATGTTATGATTATTGTGATTACATTTCACTGCCATGATTTATCCCATGTTAAGAAATTATGATCTCTTTTGCAGGATAAGATTTCCAAAAGTTATGTGCTTATGTATATGATGTGATTGATATTTCTTTTGTTTACCCTTACTGAGCATTTGAGCTCACCCTTTTATGTTTTATTTTCCCCAGGATATAAAGAAAGGTTTTAGGTATAAAAAAAGAAGATCTTTATGGGATATGTTGAAGATCTTTCACCAGGAATTAGAAGATTATATTCCGAGTTTCCAAAGACACTAAACTATTACGATCCTTGTGTGTGTGTTTTTGTTATGTACTAAGTATTCTGCAAATGTAATGTAATGTCAATGTACGTCAGTCTTCGGGTCTCTACAGTTGGTATTAGAGGAAAGGTTTAGTCAACCTTTGGAAACTAGGATGCGAGAACTTTAGTGAGATCCCTATAGATATTTCTAAGGTATGTCTAGGGATGTCTCTAAGGTTAAGTATACGTATAGGTTATAGTACTATAATTACGCTAACGATCATAGAATTAAACCTAAGATGTTAGATATTGAAGGTACTCCCCCTTTATTATGTTGTTTTCCCTAGCATGATTTTTGCCTCTCACACTATTCTTTTTGGGTTTTAGACGATGGCTGGAACCCGAAGGAACCGTGTTGATCAATGCAATGGAAAATGCAATGATTGTCCTCCTGAACAAACAAATGTTATGGGAGATGGAGTGAAAAATCTTATTTCTATACTTACACAATCTATGAATCATTCTGGACTTCCAAATGAGCAGAGAAGGGAACAATATTCTATTGAGTCCTTCATGAGGCAACGTCCACCTTCTTTCAGTGGGACTTCCGATCCACTTGTTGTTGAACAATGGATCAGTACCACTGAAAAGATATTTTCAGTTCTTCAATGTTCTGAACATGATAAAGTCATCTTAGCAGTGTATCGTTTGGAAGGTGATGCTGATCAATGGTGGAATCTTATCAAGAATACGAGGCCAAGAGATGAAATTGAGTCCATGGAATAGGACGAGTTCAAGAACTTATTTTTCAATAAGTACTTCCCTCGTATTCTTCGAACAAAGATGGAGAAGGAGTTTCTTGAACTAAAGCAAAAGGATGATGAATCTGTTGGTATATACGAAGCGAATTTTACAAGACTTGCAAGGTATGCATCTGGCATTATCATCCAACCTGAAAGTAAAGTTGATCGATTTTTCAGTGGCTTAAAACCAAGTCTTCGAAGGGCATTAGCTATAAGAGACTTCAGTAGCTATGAAGAAATTGTGTGTTGTGCTATCAAGGTAGAAATGGAAGTTGGTGTTACATATCCATCTCATGGTTTTGACAAGAAATGAAAGATGGAGTTCAAGGAGAAATCTCAGAATAATGGTGAAAAGAAGATGAATGTTTCCTTATGCACAAAGTGTGGAAAGAAGCATGGTGGAGATTGTCTTAAAGGGACTAGAAAATGTTTTAAGTGTGGAAAAGAAGGTCATCGAGCAGCTGAGTGTCGAAGTAATGGAAAAAGTGTTTCTAATGATGTGAATAAAGAAAACACTGCAGAGAACGCACCACCAACACTTCAATGCTTCAAGTGCAAGGAAATGGGGCATTATGCTAATAAATGCCCTAATCCAAGGGTTAGTGATGATCGACATGAGCAACCGCTTAAGGCAAAGGATAAAGGGAAGTCACATGCGATCACTATTGGCGATGTTGAATATGACAACGATGTGGTGGAATGATTAAGTGTTTATGTAATGGGATTCCAAAATAATGTTGTATCATGGAGTATTGGAATATTTATGTATTGGTCTATTGTGGTTTTCAATAATTTTATGGTACCAGTAACCATGGAAAGTGATTGAGATATTTTTGGAAAAAGAATGATATGCGCATAATGAAGGGAAAACGAGAAAATGAAATGTTTAACAGTATTCATGAGCTCATGATTGATATAAGGACTAAGTGATATCATGGTTTGATTATAAAGTATTTTGAGGATTTTGGTATGTGGAAAGTGTTAACGTTTAACTGAATTCATGTTTTCACTAAGGTTCAATGGGTATTCATTCTTCAAGAGAATACATGATTAAGGTATTCACATGTTTGTAATTTTACCAACAAGATATATCTTATGATATATGGGGGATAAATGATGGCATTCACGTGATTGTTCTGTGACATTTCAAGTAATCATTTTCTTTATACTATGAGCTTGGACCGAAGTATTTTAGATAAGCCTAAAGATTAGAATGGATTATGTTGTACATAAGTTAGGATAAAACGTTTTTCGATATTATTGATGGGATGTTATAACAATATAGCTTTAGAAAAAGGACAACCTGCAGGACGGGCGACAGCCCATCGCGTCGGACAAGGCTGTGGGAATCGAACCCACAACCGAAATGCGACTGGCCTTTATCGCCTACCACTGGCCTACATGAAGTCCCTGTTTAGTAGAAACTAGTTTTATTTTATTAAGCGGTATGATATATGAAGTATAAGTTCATTTTTGGAACCATATACGATTAATCTAACCATAAGATGAACTTATAACTTTTCAAACCTTTTGTTTGAGACAGATGGAATGACCCATCATTCTATTACATGATCTGCTAACACATCACGAATGACAAATTCAACTTCACTTCTTTAAGAGATGAAGTGGAAATTGTCCAAAGAACGACCAACAGTGAGACTATACCGAAATCACGAAAGTATTTCTTCTAATTCCAATTTCATCAACTTTAGGGAAACGATCTTGAAAACCAAAAATGTCGTCCTAGTGCTCTTATATCTGATTAATCAGATGGTACCTTAGATCGTCACAAATTTATGGATTTTTGATTGTTGGCTTTTCCATATCCATGTTCTCTACCACTCTCCATCAGAACATGATGGTTATATTTTTCTTCCATATCCATATTTTCACATATGTGGAAACCCAGTGATTAGTTTATTTGGGTAATCATTACATTTCATACTTTAGTTTTTAAAGCCATATTTTGGTATTCCTTTTTACGATGTGGGTTTATATCAAAGAAAATTTCGAATGGTAAACCATTTATAACCCCGACGAATTTCGAGGGTGAAATTCATTTTAAGGGGGGTAGAATGTAACACCCCGAGATTTTATGAAAAATATTCCTTTTAATTTCATTAATGTCTTGTGTTGTACGCTACACCAAAAGGAGCTTTCAAAACATGCATCCTTGACTTTCCTTTCATTACACACAATCACGAACTTCCTTGATAGCGTGTGTAGTACGCAATACCGAGTTTCACTAAACAACGATATGCTATTAAAATATTATTAAAACTAGCCGTTATGAATAGTAATAAATTTTTTTTGAAATTTGTAAATTTTATTTTTCAAAATGGATTTCATTTTTGGATTTGGAATATCGAAATTAGCTTAGGGTGAAATTTTGGTACTTTTCAGATAACTTTCATATTCTGATGAATAGTGAAAATTACTAAATTTTAATTAAAAACAACTTTTTTAAAAGAAATAATTAATAGTGATAAATTATTAATTTGAGTGGTTTTAAAGTATATTTAGAATATATTTTTACAATTTAATACAATGTTGGTCATTGGATGTAATTTCACATTTAAACCAGTTATAAACTAGTGTCAATCTTTTGATAGTTATTATCTCTTAAAAACACGCTATTTGTTTTGACGACGAGAATTAATTTTTAAATTAGTTAATGCAACTGATCTGTTTTGAATTTGGTAAAATAGACATCATTTTTGAGTTCATAATATCAAATATAGCTTAGGCCTAATTTTTGGTATTTTTCTGAAAACTTTCAATTTTTGATGAATAGTGAAACCACTAAGTGGTAGTTAAAAAAACTGAATTGTTCATAAAACATAATTTTACCGATTCTGTGAGTAGAATTTAGAAAATCCGAGAGACACGGTTAATATCAAGGACTAAAATGTGGGTCAATGAGATGAAAATAATTTTTGGTGAATAGTAACTTTTTACTTTTTTTACCACGGTTAAAAGTAAATAGGGTAATTAAGGGTAAAGATGATATTATTATTACCCTAACACATGTCCTAATTCCATTGGATAAGTGTAATTCAACCAAAAACAAACTTAGGAATAAAATATGACCATTTAGGCCCACTTGGATTAGATTAGGACATTTATTATTAATTTATTTAAAGAAGGGTTAAAAGAGTTAAAATCAAAGTTTATTTACTAAAACATTTTTAATATGGGGTTATACATAAGATAAATTCGACTATAAATATTCATTAGAAAGATAAAAATATGTCCTACATAATGGTATTTTATTTGTAATTTTTAGACATTAAATAATTTAATTTATTTATGACACAACGATGATGCAGTAATTATCTTATTAATGAAATATTGACATAATTGATGTTATAAACTCCAAAATAAATGTAATTTGAGACTTTTTATGAATTCCACTAATTTTCTAGGTTACTATGATATATTAGTGTTGATTTAATCAACTTGGTTCGAACATATAATTCTGTTATGACTTTCACAAAAATCATATATCAAATAGTGTCAAAATTGACACAAAATAGTTTTTAAATCAAATATTATATTATTAGTTGTTATTTTATTCCTAAAAATCTAAGGTTCGTCCAAATGACTTAGATAAGGATATATATATATTAATAATAAACAATTTGGGGTTCGTTTGGAATGTTATAGTAAGTGTATTAACCATATAGTGTAAGAAAACAAAAAGACACGGTAAAAGTTAAATTATTTAACTTAGAGTTAAATCTAATTGATAAGGTTAAAATAATAACCTAAACTTGTCTAAATCCTATTGGTTGATAGGATTTCGACCCATCCCCACTTTAGCTTCGAAATAAGACCCTTTGGAACCATTATAAACCGATTTTGACTTTAATATAAAATAATATTTTGAGATATTCCTAAGGTGCCCCTCTCCTCCCTTATAAAAGGACACCTCCTCCCCCTCCTCCTCACACAAATTTGAGCACTCAAGCTCGGCCAACCCCTGCCTAAATCCCTTCTCCACTTCCCTAAAATAATCCTAGAGGTCCTGTTCTTCTTCAAAGACCAATCTTAGTTCCCTAAGTGGAGGATTCAAAGAGGCGTTTCAAAGAAGAGGTAATATCCATTACCGATCTTTTCAATTTCTTTCTTCTTAAACTTCTTCTTCTTTAGTTGTTTCATGACAAAGTAATAACATCAGTATTACTTACATACTGATATGTTATTATAAATATGAAACAACCCTAATTAACCTTCTATCCATCCTACGGAAAAATGAAATCACCGCGCGTGCGTACGTACGGAATACCGTCTCCACGCCGTGGTGTAATCTATTTTACACCACCACCTTAATAGGATGGGTATAATGGTGTAATGAGTAACTATATATGATTATTATAAAGTGATATTGATACTTAAATAGTCTACATACACTTCAACACAATTCCACGACCATGGGAACGATATCATCGCTCGTGCGTACGTACGGACTACCGTCTCCACGACGCGATGAGATTCATTCTCAATGATTAACCATTCATGAATGATTATAAAGTATATATAATAAGTACTAATGAAATATATGACATAATAATGATACTTTATTTATGTAAATTTATATGTATGTCATCTACTTAATTCCATTCACTTCAATAAGGAAACGAAAACAGCGTTCATGCGTACGTACGGACTACCGTCTCCATGAACGGTGTATTTCATTACATTTATCGATATTATATATATATGTATATATATTATGAATATATATTATATATAAATCATGTTTTACATTCTGGATATAAGTAATCATGATCCAAGTAATCATATTAATAATTACAAGTTAAAAACACGAACGACAAATGAGACGATTTTACCCAAAACGCTACTTTAACATGAATTTACAAAAGAACGGGTAATATAAAGTCATAAGTGGACCATATATGATATAATAACAATGAATATGATTCTGGAATAAGTCAATAACATGATTTAAATCATTATACAGGAGGTTCGGACACTTACAAAGCAAGTCGGACCTAAGGTAAGGGAAATATCACAATCTCATTTTTATCCGGGATTGTTTATACTTTGGTATTTACTGGGGTGTATTTTATCATCCACATCCATGTTTCCTCAATATGTAATATTATTTCCATCCACCTAAAATTGTTTAAATCCAATTTTACCCTTCGGTGAGTTTTTAGTAAAAGATATGAAAGGAATCTTTTTTCGTTTTTCATACGAGGTACTTTTTGACTTTTCCGACAAAAGTACGAAAAGAATGTTTTAACTTATACGGCATGAATGGATTTTTAAAACATTATTTCCAAGAAGCTTCCTTTACAAGTTTTCAAGTTTATTCAACTTCTTTTAGTTTATAATTGTTTGACATGTTATGAAAGGAAAAGTGTTTTTGAAGAAGAAAGGATATTTTCCTTAAGAATGGAGTTCAAGTGTTTTATCAAAATTATTTTCCATCTAAGAAAATAAAGGGTTCTGTTTCTATCCCTATTATTACATTGATTTGATTATGTTGTGATGGAATTATTTTTATGAATTCCTTTATCTTATATGAGTTGTTTTATGATGTCACGATGTTTAAGATTCCCATTTTTACTATATGGGTTATGCAATGATGTATGATTTATGATTTTGTGGCACACATAAGAATGGTTTCATTATGAGATGGGTGGGACCTATATCTCCCTCCAATGCATTGGGTAAAGATTTTATATCTCATGAGATAGACATGGATGGAATGGTAGGTTATACCAGTTCAGTGAAACAGGACTGAAACGAGGGTTACTCGATTCAGAAAGGGACTTTGTTCACTAAGATAGTCTTGGAAATGAGTCTTGACTAACAAGAAATGATTCTCTATGATTATGTGTGTATGCCACAAAGTTTCATGTTTTATGTTATGATTATTGTGATTACATTTCACTACCATGATTTATCCCATGTTATGAAATTATGATCTCTTTTGCAGGATAAGATTTCCAAAATTTATGTGCTTATGTATATGATGTGATTGATATTTCTTTTGTTTACCCTTACTGAGCATTTGAGCTCACCCTTTTATGTTTTCTTTTCCCCAGGATATAAAGAAAGGTTTTAGGTATAAAAAAAAGAATATCTTTATGGGAGATGTTGAAGATCTTTCACCAGGAATTAGAAGATTATATTCCGAGTTTCCAAAGACACTAAACTATTACGATCCTTGTGTGTGTGTTTTTGTTATGTACTAAGTATTCTGAAAATTTAATGTAATGTCAATGTACGTCAGGCTTCGGGTCTCTACATTAGAGGGTTTTCAAACACTTGATATTGTCTCTTATAAATATAGACTAATGAGTACCTGATATACTTATCCCCAATAACCTTTCTTGAAGGAGATTATTTTTCCTCTGTTCTTGAGGTATCTATCTTTATAAAATTGTTATAAATGATCAATTTATTAATGTTATTGTACAATTATTTGGGTTTTTCATATTAAAATAATGGATTTTTTATAAATGTGGATTTTCATCATGAAATATATGTATTTAAAGAGTTTTATATTCAAAATAATATTTTTCACACAACGTGTTTGATTAAATTACTTAAAGTCATTTTCTATTACAAAATAGATTTTCAAGTATGGGGGTGGTAATGATTCACAATGAAAATATTTTTTAAATTTCTAGAATTTAATTAAAATGGATTTTTGAATGCATGGAACAATATGAACCTTGGGTGTGTAAGGAAATAGACTATGCCACTTTGGTGTGTGTAACACCACTTGAGGTTCAATATACATAGAAAGTGACATGACTTGTTATCAGTAACATTCATGTGATGCCCCACTTATTATTTTATTTATAAGTCTGATTATGTATTCACATATACTAGATCTAAAATGTTATTCTTTTTTTTATTATGTTTGGTTTTACACATTATAGTTTATTTCATGGTTGGTTTCTCACTTCCTTATTTTATAGTTTATCTATGGTTACTCATTATGAAAAACTCATCCTTTATTACATGTAGTTATTATATTCCATGTTTATTTTAATATGAAAGGATTTTATGAAAACCAAATGATGTTTAAAAAAAATTATATTTTAAAAATTCTTTTTAAACAGGATTTTTTAAAGATATATATAATGCATTCATGGAATTAGAATTCATATAGATTATTTGGTAAAATTATACTATGCTTTATTATCACACACTATTTTTTCATTTTTGAATTTATATATGTGGTTTTACAAGAACTAGGTAAAGGGAAGGAAATATTGTATATCACTGACTTGTCTTCATTAATTTCACCTTTGTAGTGAGACATTTTGTCGGTAATGGATAGTCACATAAATATTAGGCTTATAGCTTGTCTATTTTTACTTTCAGGTTTAACCATTTGGGATTGAGATTATATGTATCATGGATTTTTTATCTTTATTAATTTATGTACTCTATTATTTTTCCTTTTTTTTATACATGATACTTTTTTGGTATAATTCTTAACATATACTATATGGATTCCCTACTCAGGTGACATGTTAGGTTGACCTAGGCTAGTTCACTACAAAATGGTATCAGATGGATTACCCTTCTATAAGTATTATGAGACTACATGGGTTTATTTTAGGGTATTAGGTATTTCATTTTAGTTTAATTATAATTTATAAAGTATGTGTGGTAGGATTCCTAGCTATCTAAATTCTATTTATGAACTTGAGTTACCATGGATGGTTAGGAAAATTTTACCAAGATTGAGAATTAGTGATTGAGGTTATTTAAATAAACTGGATTTGGGGTTTATTTAAATGAAAATTTTCATTTTTAAGGTGTATTATTTCATTCATTTAATCCATGATTTCTCTAAATTTGTTTTGTTTAATGTAATTAATAAGGATTCTAGAAGTTGGTATTTTGATTTTAGGATTTTACCTTCAACCGATTAGTTATTGTCTTTTGTTCCTTAGACAATTCCTCATAGTTGAGATTCTCTAAATATATATAAGGAAGCTGTGAGACAATTTCTATAGGAAAGTATTTTATCATACCCTTTATTATTAAAATCCACAATCGTTACTATTAATACTCTAGGAAAAGTAGGTGTAAGACACCCTGAAAGAATGGTGGATCATGAAGAGTAGCTTGAACGGGTAAAATTTTTCTTCCATTTCCCAAAATATTCTAAGTATTCTATGTTAGGTTATTTCATTTACAAGATTTAGGGACTCAAAATAATAATGTGGGATTCTATTGTGTATGATATGTTTCATGAGTATCTTACCTTTGATTCTTTCAATGAAATCATCAACCAATAGTTTAATCCTAAAACATTGAATGTGGAAATAACCCAGGGATTTATGAAGATAGAGAAAAGATATCATACATATCTAGATTATTCCACCCATTTTTATGAGTTGGTGATCCTAGAACCCAATATCATTATTTAGGAATACCTTAAAGCTCTAATGTTTGATATGGGACTGTGGGCCGATATTTGGTCGATGTTGACTCTCATATTCCATCCAAATTTAATGAAGGTGGTCGATAAAGAGGTTATGGTTGAGGTAGAAATATCTTAGTAAATGGGTTTTGGTGGAGCTTTAGTTTCTAGATTTGTTATCTTGGGTGTGTCTACTGACCATAAAAGGAAACACATATATTTTTAGTTTTCCCCTGGACTAGTTTTAGGGTATTTTTCATGATAGAGAAATTTTATTTTCTACAAGTCTTGAATAAATGGTCATACCAAGTCAATATTTATGGAAGATCCCCAAACATGTCACTATTGTAGATGATCTATTCTTATCAGGTGTTTTTTTGAAAGGATATCCCAAGGTGGTAATGTTGAATCCACTTTCACCAAGGGCTCACATGTTCATTTTTATACCTGTAGAGGTGGTGGTTCTTATCCTCAAACCAAGGGGATGTTATTGAAAATGAAAAGGATTAAGAAGGAGATGATATCATATTTCTTTTCATACTGGAGTACTTATCAGAGGAATATGATTTAAGTCTTTATATTGTTAGAGTTATGGTGTTTTTTTGTTCTCTATGATGATAAATTTATTTAATACAGGTTCTAATCAGTTTTTTTATATCATCAAAGTTAATTGAAATCTTGGGCCTTCATTTGGAATTTATGTCCTTCTAATTGTATCTTAACACACCATTGGTAAAGTGTCCAGAAAATGTTTCTAAATGTACCTTATTTTGGGTGATGATAGAATAATTTAACGTGGTGTGGGATTTATTAGTTCTTTATCATGATATATTTGACCTGAAAATTGTCATGGATTACTAGATCACAGTTACAGAAAATATCAACAGTTATCTTTATCAATTCAAGTTTTTAGCCCTAATGGCATCTCGTATTTATTTCATGGGGAGTGAGAGTCTATATCAGGGAGGGAAGGGTCTGTTGTTTCTTGTGCTAGAATGATCTCATGCATGTTTTCAGAAATGTTCCTTGATATTTTTGGTTCTTGTTTATGTATCCCACTTCCTATATTGGTGAGTTCATATCCTGATGTATTTATTAATGATTTTTCTTGTTTACCAAAAAAGAGGTAAAATTTTCTATTGAACTATTTCATGGTTTGATGCATGTTTCTATTCTATATTATCATAAAGAACTCACGGAGTTAAAATAAAATAATGTACATATTAAGAATATTTAGTCCAAGGGATTTATTACTCCTTGAATTTCACCTTGTCCTTCACCAATCCACTTCGCTAAGAAATCAAATATAAGTATCAAACCATTCATTTATTATATAAATATATATCGTGTAACTATTTATAATAGGTATTTATTTCTGATAATTGATGATCTTTTTGAGCAGCTTAGAGGGGCTCATTGGTTTTATAATATTAAATTGTGGTCAGGGTACCACCATTTGAGAGCTCAAGAAGTGGGTATAATTAAGACTAAATATTTGGACTGGTATGTGAATTTTGTTTTTTTTGTTATGAAATCCAGTCATAGTAACTATCATGTGATATTTATGGCTTTGATGAAAACCATCTTCCATCAGTTCTTGGAAACATTCATAATCATGTTTTAGATGATATTTTTGTATAATATAGTTCATTGGAGGAGCCCTGAGATCTTTTAGATATCATCCTTGGGAAAAATTTTCTTCAATTTAATTCATTCCCTGTTTTAATTTTGGATTCAAGATGTGATTTTTTGGGGTAAGTTATATGTAATAGAGGCGTACTAGTAGATCTTGAAAAGTTACAGGAAATAATGTCTGGGGAGTATCTTAGAAATGTATTTGAGATCAGTAAATTCTTAGGTTTGGATGGATATTATAGATGATTTTTTTATACTTATCCTACATCACATCTTCAATGAAAACATTGACTTGTATGTGTGTTGAGTTTGAGTGGAATGAAAAATGTTAGAGATACTTCAAGGAATAGAAGGTGAGATTGAACTTTGCTCGAATTATAATTCTTATCAAACTGAGTTTGGGTTATGATGTTTTTTATGATGCTTTTGGTAGGGAATTCTTGTGTGTTTTTATATAATGATAATAGGTTGTAACACGTGGATCTCTCTAATTAATCCCTTATGGGATGAAATATCGGGCCCATGACATTGAGTTATCATCCATTATATATTCTCTCAAAATGGGGTATCAGTGTCTCATTAGGGAGGGGTTTATGGTATATTTTAAACATAAAATCCTAAAGTATATTTTTACACAGTTTGATATGAATTTATAATAGATATTTTGTTGTTACTATCTTCATAATTTAGATTTTCATATTTCTTCTACTCAAGCGAAACAAAATATTGTCTTTGGAACATTGAGATGGAAATTACTGAATTGATCATTTAAGGATTCAGCGGAGGAGTGTAAATGGATAATGATAAACTTTTATTGGCTTCATTGAAGGTTGGAATATCTTTTTATTGTCATATTTGGAATAAACATGTATCAAACACGGATTGTTAGTGCTCGATTAAAATACTAAATAGTGGGGAGACCTCAGGTGATTAGATTCGGTCTCATGTTTATGCTTTAAGTTTCTAATGTAGGTTGGTTGTTCTTATATCTCTAAGGATTGAGTTTTTTTGATAGTGGACACCAGTCTTGATGGTCTATATGCCCTAGGAATTCCAAGATGTATCCATATATTATATGAGGGTATTGATTATTTGGAATGAGTAAGTATATTGGAGATTTTGTATCATGGTTCCCTACTTGTTAGAGAATTAAGGAAAATCAAAAACCCCCAGTTAGTTTTTTGAAACCCTTTCCCATTCTTTTATGAATGTGGGATGAGATATACATGGAATATATCATTAGTTTAGCATTGAATTCTAGTGAGAAGGATATTATTTGGGAGACCATTGAGTAAATAATTAAATATTCTCATTTCTTTCCTATCATGGAGGGGATAAAGGTGAAGCAGTTCGGGGACATGTAGGTCTGATTGGTATTAAATATTCATCAGGTTACTTTAGAATAATTTTATGGGAACCCACAATATACATCCATGTTTTTGAAAATTTTTCTAGTGCTTATGGGTTTGCAATTGAAAATAAGAAAATAATATCATTATTAGATGGATAGGTAGACTAACACAACTATTTATTTTATTGAGGATATTCTATAGGAATAAATTCTTGATTTTAGTGGTTCTTAGGAATAAAATATTCCTTTTTTCAAATTATCATTTAATAATAGTTTTCAGGATTTTTTTAAGAATACACACTTCAAAATTTTGTATGGTTAGACTTGTAGATCCCCCTTATATTGGGTGAAGTTGGGAGAGAGGTCATTAGTTTTAACATTCCTTGTTCAAGAGTTGATAGAAAGGGATTAGTTGATATGGGAGATATTGGAAATGACACATAATCATCCGAAATCATTGGTGGACTATCATCGTTGACCACTAGAGTTTGAGTACGATGATTGGATTTTTCTTAAATTTGTACCTTTCCCTAGACACCATATGTTGGCTAAGTATGGTAAGTTAGTACTGAGGTTTGTCAGACACTTTTATATAATTAAATGTGTTATAAATGTGACATATTGGTTGGGATTTTATCTTGTTTTACATCAATTCACAATGTGTTTCATGTTTCCTAGAAGAGGGGGTATCAATTGGACCATTCACATGTGATTTAAGGGGAGGATGTTAACCTTGTTCTTGAAACCACTATGATTGAGAAACCAGTTCATATTATGGGTTACCGAGAAATGATACTTTATGGTAAAGAAATTTCAATGGTCCATGTAATATAGAAGTGTGAATGGGATACCCATGAGATATGGGATCAAAAAACATTGGTGTGGAAATGGTGGACATCTATTTTTTCAAGTATAGGATCCTGAGACATTTTGGGGGGAAAAATATTTTATGGTGGGTAGAATTGTGACAGCCTCCAGGTCACATGTATGCCTTAGTTTTTTCTTGTTTCATCCATTGGGAAATTAGAGAGGTTTCTAAGAGACGAGGGTTAGAAAAATGTTTTTTCAAAGAAATAGGATAGGTAGATGGTTTTGGGGTAAAATTTTTACTAACTATATTTTAACAACGCAGTATGTCTCTACGAGGTTCTAGTGGCATTTTTCATAGTTTCAGTATAGTCATTGAAACTATTTTTCTTGCCAATAAAATCATGTGGATGACTTGGTTGTTTTATAGGGGTTTGACATAACTTCAATAAGATTTTACCAAACCACATTTCTCATCTCTAGGAACCATTTAACCTTGTTTATCAAGAGATAAAGGCAACATATAGTTGGGGCATGATTCATCTAACCGTACTTCCTAATAATACATCCCAATCCAAACCTTTTTTTTGGAAATTACCAATTTTCCATTATACGTTTCCATGTCTATTAACCTCATAATATTTATTTGTCTTGGAATAAACCTTTAATTACAATATATAGAATTATCTCTTTGGTTTCGTGATGGTTTTCCATCATTCTTGATGGACCTATTCAAGATATGATCTATTTTTATTAGGTTTTTTATCCTCTTCACAGATCCTCTCTTGATCTCCCCTATTATTTTCACATTTGAACTTTAATGGGAAGAAGATGATAGATTTAAAGGGTTAAATAAAGGTTTCATATTGTTTATTATGGATCTTGGATTCTGAGGACCATATCTACTAATCCCCAATCACCATTATTTAAGTCAATTAGTTTTAATACAATCTTGAGTTTGGTGTCTCTATATAATGGTATTAATTCATGAGATTCTCTATGTTCTTGAATAATTCATTTGGTTTGTTTTATGAAATTTATGGATTTGATATCAAGGTGGATTTTATTATTGATATATATGTTTTCGAATGGATTTTTCTTTTAAAGAGAATTTTTACACAAAAAGTGTTCAATGAAATTTCCTAAAAGAGGTTTTGATTACAAAATGAATTTTCTAGCATATAAGTGGTAATTCTTTGATGTGGAAATGTTTTATAAACTGTGAAAATAAATTTCCAATTGATCTTAGAAATAATGGAACATTGGGTACCTTTTGTACATCAGGAAATGGAATATTTCACTTTAGTGTGTGTAACACCACTAGATGTTTTTTATTGACATAATATAACAAGACTTTATAATGGTTTGATTCACATAATGATTGGATTCGTGTTTTCTTTATTTTCCTATGTATTTGTTACAATAGTCTAGAGACCAAATAATGTGATTTGTCAGTTTGGATTGGTTTTACAAATAATGGTATATTCTTGTTTATTTTCTCACTTGCTTGTGTTATAGTGTATCTATGTTTGGTATTTCTTATACACTCATGATTTCTTTTATGAAATTTTAATTTTCCTTGTTTTTATGAATAAGAAAGAAATTTATTAAAATAAAAATTTGTTTTAAAAAATGTATATCTTTATGAAATTATTTAAAAACTGGATTTGTTTTAAAGTTAGAGAAAACATTTTCATTATATTATAATTTCTATAGATTATTTCGTGAAATAATAATAGACTTTGTGATCGAACCCTACTTTTGTGTTTGGGAGTTTGTGGATGTGCCTTTGTAAGAGCTAGGTAAATGGAAGAAAATCTTGTAGTGCATCGGCTTCTCTTCGTGGTTGTTTCCATCATAGAGAGACATTTTGGAGGTGATAGATGGTTATAAGGAGATTGAGTTTATATCTTTTCATGTTTTACATTAAGGTTTATCCCTTTGGAATTGACATTGTATGTGTCATCGATGTGTTATTTTTCTTAGAGTATATACTCTACTGGTTTTCCCTATTCTAGTTATAGATGGACTTCTTTTGATTTTTCTCTATACCTTGTTGCAGGTCTACTTGGGTGACGTGTCGGGTTGACTCATCCTTGTTTGATAAAGTTTATATTTATAGTCATGTTCTTGAGAATAGTTTTTCGGAGTTGTTTGTGAATATTAGATGATAAGGTTTTTCATGAATTGAATTATCTATTGAGTAAAGTTTCCCTAGGTTGAGAGACTTGGGGCCTGACCACCTACTTTCTTGGAGGCATTCCTTGGCTAGGGTAGTGAATCGGGCTAGCTAGTTGTCACTTCAGGCTTACTCATGTGGATTTTTCCCATATCATATATCTCAAAACCGTTACATGAATTGTTCATGTACCTAATATATGTAATTAATTTTGATATATATTAATATAATTAATTTTTTTGATCAACATGGACTTGTGGGTTGTGTAAAGAGTTGAAAATTAATGTGGTCTCAAAAAAATTAATTTGGTAGTTGGAATAAGAATTTATGAAAAATCATTAGAAGCCTTCGAACACAAATAGGAAATAAAAAATTATAATATAATATTTTTTGTAATAGTTCTGAATTTTATATTCTTATGACATGAATTACAAGGGTGAGACTCTAAAAATAAAACCCCTCCAATATAAAGTGTGATATTCTTTCCAAAATGACACTTATCAAGATATTGATAATTCAACAATGTATTTTTTTTCTTAATATGGGTGCCCATGAATTACCTTATATAAGTAAAAAAGTGATAGATAACACTGAATTATTCTTGGGTGGTTTCTTCCAAAGAAGGGATATATTGGATTGACTTTTGTTAGTCTTTTCTTGGTTTTTGGTTTAGGGTAAACTCAACTTTAAAACCGATGGAAATTATAATAAAGGGGTAAAGTTGAGTTTATCCTTATTTTGGATTTAGATAATGGGTTACCCTATCAACTATAAAATATTCACAAATTTTTTTATTGGGATTATTCCTTACATAAATAACTTATTAGTGAGATTAATTCCCATGTGGAATCATTACTTAGTGAAATAAAACTCTTGGATCACTAAATGTACAAGATTTATGGGGTCATAAATTTTTGTGGGAGAGTTATCTTTAAAAGTAAATAATGAAGATATAAGATGTGATATTCATTAGACAAATTTCTTTCGTATAAAAAGAAATCATTATCATAAAACTAAACGTTATAAAAATCCTTAAATTGACAATCATAAATTAATCAACTCCTAAGATTGGTATCTTAATAAAAGTTCTAGAACTTGAGAATTATTCTATATGTCATAATAATTTTTTTATAAGTATCCAATTGATATATTTGTTCAAAAGGCTAATATAGATGTTATTTATTCAGGGAATGATTCATTTATGGTTTCAAAGGTTGTGGATACTAAATTATCGAATAACCCGAAGGAATTATTTTTTTATTTTATTTCTGATAGTCCCCCATTCAAGGGATGAGGTTAAACTTTTACAAGGACCATAGGATTATAGATTAAATGATCTAAATGTATTATGGGTATTAATCTAGACTATAACTACTTGGAATTTCTCACCCAAGCTTCTACATTGCTATGTCATCTCTCCACCTTCGAATGTTTATTCGACTAGGCTTTTCATGCATGCCCAAGCTAGTCCCAATGGTAATGCCATACCCTTTATTTAGACCCATATACACAATATGATATTGTAAGTCAATAATATTCAATATGATTTAATATTATTATAGAGACTAAATAACTAATATAATGATTTCTATAGTTAATAAATTCAAACTATTTTCATTTATATAAACTTTCTCATAATATTAATGAGTTCAAGAAAATTTTACTTCACATTATCAACATGCTAAGATTAGATGAACAAGTTATTTGATTTATATGTTCTAATAATACAAAGATTGTATAAGGTGGGAATGAATCAATATAGTAGAATAAAATTGGTTGAAATTTTTAATAAATCTTCCTCTAGAGTCCAATAATGGTCATCAAATCATCTGGTTTTAGGTAAGGAATAGTAATAATTCAACATTATTGTATTATTGAATAAATACTAGATAGAGTTTTTGAAACTTCATGGAATGTCCATGAAGGGTAAGGATGTTATTGAAACAATTTCTGCAATTTTCAAGGGTATTTAATACTAAATATATATTTTAAAAAGTTTTTTAAATATATATGAGTTGAAAATAAAAGGTATAATTATCCAAGATTATAGTTTATATTCATTGGGTGAACTAAATCGTTACTATATAGAGAATTTTATTGTAACATATTTTATCAAGATAAAATTAATCAATGTAAAGGATTTGGATCTTTATCTCACTTCACTTATATTATAAGAGGTGTTCAAAAATATTTTTTATGTACAAAATGAGATGATTAATTTTATAATTTTTTTATGATTCATTGGATTCTATAAGACGTTTTGAGAATAATATTTGGATAAAAGTGTTTATCCAAGATAAAAATGATTATCAAAATATTTTTTAAATATATAGAAATGTGTTCCTTCCACCCATCAGTGGTAATTTTAATAAAGACATATTTTCAAGTAACAATGTTCCAAACAAAAATAATACAATATTTTATTTGGAAACAATAGATTATTTGTTTAATCTTTATAATAAAAGAAAATTAATGTTATTTCCTAAAACACATAGGATTTTTTGTTCAGTCTTAAAAAGATATTCTAAAGAGATTATGATGTCTAAGAGGCTAGTGGGAGTATGTATGGACTTAGAGAAGCTCAATGTTAACAAATAAAATATCATTAAAATGTGAGTTTGAGTGATTTTTTACTTAATATTCTAAACAGTTAGGGTATCTTAACAATGTAAATAGATATATATGGTTATTGTGAGAAATTGAATATTACTATTAAATAAAATATTGTATTAGTCTAATATTATATTTATTTTTTACTTAATATATCTTAAATAAGTTTAGGATATGTGATGGTAATGAAATATTTAAATGGTTACATTTTTTGATTATCAATTTTCCTTAACGGTTATACCAAAAAATAAACAAAGTGCATCATATGGTATCCTAAAAGAGTTTAGGGTATGATGTTAAAGATAAATGTAAAGAGTTAAATTAGTTACCAAAATGAAGTAGATATAACCTTATCCACACATATTTTAGGATATTCTGGTAAAATGATAATCTAAAAAAAATCATTATTTACATTACATGTCATATAAAATGTTTGATGGAAAGGGTTTCAAGGATGATGATGATGTAATTAAAAGAGTTATAAGTAGACAAAAAATAAAATTTTATAAAATTTTATGTTATTAAATAAAGGAGTTTTAATATAAGTTAAAATAGTTCAACATAAGGAATATTATTCTTATGTACCGCCATTATTCAAAATATCGGTCATCATAGAATATCTTAAGAGTTTTGTTGTAATTCTTATAAACATTTTATGTAATCAAATAAATACCATTTGATATTTATCATTCATTCATGCATGCTGCAACATTACATAACATGACTGGTTGAATGAAAAATGCCCCCCAAAAGATCAAACATTGAGTTACCCCTAACAGATGATCATCAGGGAGTATAATAGGTTGCGATGATATATAAATGCTTGATTGAATAGATTTTTATATCCAATACAAAGGGTTTTGTATGATATATAAATAATATATTCTTGAGGTAATATGAAGATACTTATAACATATACTAATCTACAGAATTATATCTTGAAGAATGTCATATGGTCATATATATACTTAGGGGTGTATGATTATTATCAATCCTTCATACCTGAATCTATAAAGACACTTATCATGAGAACCATAAAAATTTGATACCATACATACACAAGTCAACATATGAAATAAGCTAACCAGGGGATGATTAGGTATGTTTTTTATCATGTTGTCGATTGGAGAGCAACAAAGATGGTATTTTCCACTTATAAGACCAGAAAATACATTTGGTCCATAATTGAATTAGACCATAAAAATGAATAGAAATTATTAGTTGTTTAACATATAATATTTTCAACTACATGGATATGTGACATTTTTTGTACTTATCATATATATGAATGAAATTTGATGTATTCATCAACTTAGTCAGTCTTTTTCAAAAAAATAAATAAATGGAGAGAGGGCAATATTATATTGACATGTTCCATGTATCATGGTCACAAGATTTCCCTAAAAAGGGATTATATAAGATATATTCAATGTATATGATACATATTGGGGAGAACATGATCATATATTAATATTAGTATGTTTGATGAATATCAAAATAGATCCCTCAGTAGCTTTAGTAACATTAATTCTTTACTAGAGGCCACTATTTTATTATATATTTGAAATTGGGATTTCATTATTATTATCACTACCTTTAATTCCTACAGGGTCACAAAGTTAGGCCCTTGTATGAGGATAATGTTTTAGACAAAATAGTTTCTTTTAAAATGATGTTATTTTGATGAAAAACTATATCCAAAATTGGTTGGATGGATTCACAAAGGGTTGTAAGGATTTTTATATTGTCCTTATGGGATTTTAGTGAAATTGGGATATTGTTGGATGTGCACAAAGATATACATTCATGTTATTCATTTAAAAATGTATATGATGCATGAGATATATTTGATAATATATATGGCATACATTTAATATATGAATTTTATGTATAAATTATGTAAGAATGAAAGCATGCAATGTATGAAATAATTTATATATATTAAATTCACTCATGATGGTTTATTTTTTATTTCATTTATTAATGGATATTAAATTATTTATTGAAATGAATTCAATAAATAAATATCCAATAGGTACAAAAACATGATATGTGGTATGTATTTGAGATGCTTCAAATAATGCTTATATAATAGGATGCAATCCTATTCTATTAGGTGTACTAGATATAGAAAGATCTATATTACTCTCAAAGTCTAATTAACCTATTTAAGAAGTCCCTAGTACCCCTTTAGATATCAGGTATCATTTTGAAGTGTTCATAGATCCATTGGTTGGAGTACTCCCTTGTAGTTAGGGTGATTATGTTCATTTCTACAAATGATAACCCTAAAGCATTCTATTCTAAATGGAATAATACAACAGCTGAAACTTTTTAATAACAATTACATTTTTTTACTGTTTAAAAATTATAATTCATAAAGATAGATCTCTGGTATTTGGGTTTTCATTCACAATTTGAGATTATATGATGTTCAGATGAAACCCATTAGAATCAACGATGCTCTACCTAGCAGTTTTAGAATAGTTAGATATGATTAGTTGGATAATTGAGATAGTATAGGGATCCTAGGTTTCGCTAAACTTAGTTCTTCCTTCCTAATTCCATGATATTGTTGAATGTTATTATAGTTTATTCTCATATAGTTTTTATCATCGAGTAGATACTATTACAGTATAAATTCATATATATATCTTAATTATTTTTGTTACTACTATAGTTGTTTATCTTAATTTTATTTTGGAAGTTATTCTCATGGGATATGGATTTCCATTATTTCCTATCCAAGGGTTTTACATATACTTGTGCAAGTTATGTCTTTAGTATTATTCTATTTTTAACATTTTTAAAAAACATGTTATGAAATGTTATGGTGGTAAATTATGAAAAATGGATATTAGCTTAATTATAAACTTCTATTCACATTAATGTCATTTATACACATTCATTAAAAATGGTTTTATGTGAATTTTCTAAAAACTAGTGGTTTTTATAAAATGTCGCAGCGACGTTTTAATCATGCAAAGTTGTAATTTAACCATGTGTCTTTCTTTGTTAAAAATGTTAAAAAGTTATTATTTCATAAATCTTATTTAAAATTCCAATAAATGGAATGAATTATGGATGAAATCACAAATATACATTTATTGATGGTATCCTCCTACGAAACTTTTCTCACACCATACTTACACCACTCAGTGTCTATAGAATGAGTGAATTTTCTAGCTCATGTATTGTGTTCTAAAGAATATCCTCATTATGGAATTATTTCTTTTAGGTTTCTCAGGAATAGGGTTTAATGGTAGAGTTGGTGGGAAACCATGGGCCATGACAAGGTTTTCATTTTTTTGTATTCTCTTTATTATTGTATCGTGTTTTCATTGTATATAATCACTTTATTGTATATTGGAATACTCATTTGGTTTTTTTATATTTATTTTATGATATCTATATGTGATTTATTTTTAAAATTCAAATTTTCCTTATTTTGTTTGATTTTAAATTTTAAGTACTTGTTTGGTTTGCATAGAAGTAAAACTTATGGAAAATTCATTTCAAATTCAGAAATTTTTTTTATTACATATTTATTTATACTGATTGGAAAAAGTATTCAAAAATGAAATTCCTTGATACCATAAACTAGTTTCAAGATCACAGGGATCAATAATTACCTTAAAGAATTTTTGTGTGTTATAATGGGTGATGGGTTGGGTCGGTTTTGGGTAGTTCAAGACAATACAATATCAGAGCAATCTATTTTATTTTGGAAGTGATAGTAAAGATAAGATAAGAATTTTATAACTTAATATCTAAGATCATAGAGAGTATAGAGATATCATTATCATTAAAATCCTTGTGTACCCATGGGTGGTTGGGTTATAAATTATAAATTTTGGAATTTTTCTTTTTCTTTGTGTTTATTTATTTTAATTGGTGGGGTTTTGAATTATATTATTGTTGTGTTGGTATTGTTTTTATAAATTTAATGTTTTTGAGAAAAAATGGGTGAATCAATGGAGACACATGGTTAAATAACAAATACTTCAAGAATATGAGGATCTTACACACATGGTTCTCAAAATAAATCATTTATTATTGCATATTTGAAACACATTTTTCCAAAAAATGTGGGTAAAACATCCACAATCACTAAAAAATTTAAATTTTGAGTTAGAACCCCACTTTATTCATGTTTCTCTTGATAGTAAGTTTTTAGTATTCAAGATCAATTAATTAAGATTTTTAAGATGTTTTTATATATCTTGGTTGCATTTTGTTAATGTTTTTTTGGAAAACATTATTTTAAATACTAGAGTTATGTTTGTAATATAATAATGGAGTTTTATAAAACAATTTGAAATGAGTTTGAAGTTTTCAATACTAAAAAAGTTTCTAATAAATGATTATATAAATTTAAATGTGGTTTTAAGTGGTGTTTTGAAATTAATAAATAGGTCTTATAAAATAAATGGGAATAAATTTTATGCTTTGGAACTTATAAATAAAATACAGGATGGAATTTTGAAATGAAAAACTAATTTTTAAGTGTAATTTGATGCATTTTATGATAGTGTGGATGATGTTGGTATTTTTTGAGAAATTATAAAAATTAATTTTAGATTAATTTACATTTTTAGTGGTGGATATTATTTTTTCCATTAGGTTATTTATTTAAAACTATGGTTTATTTTGGTTGTGGATATGTTTGATTTTCAGTTCTTTTAAATGATTCTAGTGCTATGTATTTTTCAAAGTATATCTCTGAAGAAATTTATGATGGTTTTTGGATAGTCTATTCCTTGGGATGTTATCCCTGTTAGTTGTAAGAACCCGGACCTTCTTTTCAGGTATGTTTTTCCTTTTCTGGTTGTTTTTGAGAAAAAGGGGAAAACCTAAAAATTTTCAGAGTACAAGCCGTGTACTTTATAAGTACACACCCTGTACATCGACGTCGTGCGAGGCTATGTGATGGCCATGTCCGGGCCACACACACGGCCGTGTGGGGTGATGTGGATACTATAAGGCCCCATCCTTAAACATTACTTAATATTGAATTAAATGAATAATTCAAATTGAGGATCTTTTCAGGTTTAGAGTTTTAGAGAATTAGAACATAACTATTACATCTCAAAAGATTAGAAAGTAGACACTTCTACTAAGTTTCCATAGAATAAAAAAAACTCTTAAAAAGAAAAATGTCTAGTTCCATGTTTTATATAGGATGACATTCCCTTGATCCCATACTTGACCCTATTCCACATTAAGTCCTCTGAAAAACATTTCAAAAAAACTTGGGGTGAGCATAAAAAGCTCAGTAAGGGATACACAAAGAATGAAAATAGTTAGTTAATCAAAACAACAAGTAAACCATGTATACTTTAACAAAGTAATACTTTTCACCTTTATGAAGTAGTAAAAACTCTTCACTGAATAAAAGATCATTACTTACCCTTTTGTAACCAAAAGATTACCATAAAACCCATATAGAGATCACATAACATATAAAGGTAACTTGGGACATAAACATACTTAAGTGGAATAACCATAAGGTTGACTTCCACACATATCACTTAATGGAATAGCCATTCGGCCAACTTCCATACATACTTAATGGAATATCCATACGGTCGAATTCTATACCCAATGCATTGGAGGTTATAACATACCCACCCGTCCTAGTATTCACGGCACCACCCATCATATGGTTCATCATGTAACCACCCATCAAATGTCCAAGTACCATTATAAAATCATAAGACATAAAACAAATATAATGGAAAGAAAACATTTCCACACTTTGATCACAATATATCACATAAATATAATAACATAAAAAATCCATTATAAAAACCATTTAAATAACAAAATACATAAAAGAGTATATGGTATTTATTTCATTTAAAAAAAAGCATTACGGCTTGTTCAGGAAGCCAAAGACCAAATAATACTCGCGGCAGAGAAAAAGTTCGTTGTCACCACGTATGTTAGAAGAAACATTACTTTTTTGTCATTTAGTAAAACGCTTCGTAGAAAAAGATTCCTTTTGTATAAAAGTAAAAGTCAAAGGGGTTTATACACCATATAAAAGATAGTTGTATATAAAACGAAATATGCCTCAATGAAAGGAGATTGAGATGAAGTCTCTTACAAAGTCGGTATCCTTAGATTAAGGATAAATCGATTATATGATTATGTGTGACAAATACGAATACACAAAATATAAGTGGATATTAAGTGTAAAAAAATCAGAGGTCATTCAAACATAATCATAGAATGACATATTCAAGGAGTACAAGTTTATCCCAAAGAATCAAATTTGGGTTAAAAAGTTCCCTTGCAAAAATTTGACAGCCTAACGGCGTCACTTCAAAATTCAGAAAAAGAGTTGATGAGAGATAAAAAGGGTATCTCATCACATGGACATAAAATTTAGATCAATAAGTATATAGAAGAACATATCCCAACATAATATTATGTGAATTAAAAGACATAACAAAAGAAGTCTTTTACAAAAAGAGGAGGGTGAAAGGTTCCCTTACCGACATGGGTATCTTTCGAAACATACACCCCGTGAAAGAAGGACAATACAACATTGATGTAAATAATCATAAATGAAATTATATTACACAATGAGAAAAATAATGGGCAGTACATACACCACTCAAAAGAAATTGTGGCAAATGTAGCATAAATCTCACGGGAATAAAAGTGAGATGAAAAATCCCTTACGAAAACTCGGCAGCCTAACGACACCACATAACACATAAAAAATTGGATTGATGATATCAAATAGGGTATCTCATCATATTAACATAAAGTTTATAGAAAGAGGAATATAAAAGAAAATTCCCCAACAAAACAAAGAGTAGCTAAAAAGAAGTGACATAAAGGAGAGTACTTAAAAAGAAAGAGAGAGGTTAGATCTCTTACGAAAATTCAGCAGCCTAACGGCGCCACTCAAAACTTACAAAAATGGATTGATGAGATCAAATAGGGTATCTCATCATATTAACATAAAGTTTATAGAAATAGTAATATAAAAGAACATCCCACAACATAACAAAGAGGAGCTGAAAAGAAGTGACATAAAGGAGAGTACTTAAAAAGAAAGAGGGAGGTTAGATCTCTTACGAAAATTCGGCAGCCTAACGGCGCCACTCAAAACTTCCAAAATTGATTGATGAGAGAGAATAGGGTCTCTCATCATATGAACATAAAAATTACAGTAAGAGTAATATAAAATAACATCCCAATAACAAGAAAGATGATCTTTAAAAGGAATGACATAAAAGAGCGTACTTAAAAAGAAAGAGAAGAGTAGGATCCCTTATCTCGGGTCCGACTTGACTCGATCGTTCTTTAACGTCATGAATAATAAACTTGAGTTAATTTATATTTTCTTAAGAACATTTTTCAAGTTCATTATTCCTTTTATATCACTTATTTCCATGTTATAAACATTATGTAATAATTTAAGTTAATAATATTTGTTTTGTCGATATTTGGTTCTTAAGTCGAAAGTGGACTTCTTACAATTACATGTTGTTCGTGTGGTCAAAGGTTCTTTATATCCAGAATGACATTCCTGATTTGGATATCATATATATCATATATATCTAGAATATACATGTATTTATAATATCACATAATCATTTAGAGGTAAGAAATGAAATGCACCGTTCATGGAGACGGTAAGCCGTACGTACGCATGAACGCTACTTTCATTTCTTTGTCATATTAATGGAATTAAAACTAAATGATAGGTATGTATATTTTAATTCCAGAATTATATTCATCATTTAGATGTATAATTCATCATATATATCCATTATATACATGTACTTATAATAGTACATTACATTTGGGGATAAGAAATGAAATGCACCGTTCATGGAGACGGTAAGCCGTACGTACGCATGAACGCTACTTTCATTTCTATCTCATACTTTAATGGAAATAAATAATAATGATATAGAGGTATATTATAATTCCAGTATATCATCATATATAATAACATTAAATCCATCATTTATACGTCCCACGTATGGCATTAACGAATCACATCACTTTGAGGGGGCGGTAGTACGCACTTCCTAAAATGAAGATATCGCGTATACCCATAATGGAAGCCATAAAGGTAAGTCACAAATGAAAAATACAGAAGCTTAAGTAAAACATAAACATATTATATATCATATATTAATATAGTGACATCTTAATGTCCACCTTTTAAGGTGTTATATGAGTGTTGAACAATCATCGTTTCGTGAGGCAGAAATTCGCCATCCACGGAAACAATATGTTCTTTAACCATTAGATGTAGGTGTGTGTAAGTGTAGCTCGAATCCTTCTTATAAAAACATCCTAGTATATTTAGGATACTGGAGTTGTTACAAAATAAATGAATAAAAAGAGTTTAGGGGGTTGGAGAGGCAAAATAAAACAAAAGGACTCAAGTGAAGACATTACCTTAAAATCGGGCAACTCCCTTTGGTTTGAGCTCAAAGGATTCCTTGGGAAGACTTCTGCCCAACGTGAGGCTTCAAGGAGTAAGAGAGGGAAGTGGAGAGACAAAATGGTCAGGGGTTGTCCCAACCAAAGGCTTTGGGTGTGTGGTTAAGGAGGTAGAGGTGGGGGCCTTTTATAAGAGGAGAGGAGGGGCACTCTTGGAAAGTAAAGAAAAGTCACTTTATTTTAAAATGATATTCGGATTTAAGAGGTACCAAATTAATATAATTCTAGGATAGGGTGATAAGGGTTCAAAATACACTCATTTAATAAGTTTTGGACATGTGTAGGTCTTAGATATTACATTATCGTTCCATTTTATTTAAATCGTTAAATAATGAGGCCATCGCTGCATCATCTTGATGTCATAAATAATTTAATTTATTTAATGTCTCAAAATTATAAAAAAACTATCATGATGTAAGAAATCTTTTTAGCTTTATAATGAATATTTATAGTCAAAAATATGACTAGTATAACCCCATGTAAAAATTATTATAGTAAACCAACTCATGTTTGTGTCATTTTTATTTTAACATTAAATAAAAATGTATTAATGTCATTTCCCAAACAAAGTGGCTCCATGGGGTCCCCAAGTTTACCCATAGATTTTCTTGTCCATCCATTACACATCCAATGAGGGTAGGACATGTGTAAAGCTCATATCATATTATTAAAACATTATTTTTACCTTAAACTACACTAATTACCTCTAATCGCGATTAAAACTTAATAAGTTACTATTCACCAAAAAATTATTTTAATCCCATTAAACCACATTTCAATTCTTAATTAAAACCATTTATGTTGGATTTTTGAAATTGAAAACACAGAGGTGGTAAAATTTCATTTAAACGAAAAATCAGTTTTTTAAGTACCACTTAGTGGTTTCACTATTCATCAAAAATTGAAGTTTTTCAGAAAATTACCAAAAATTCACCCTAAGCTATATTTGATATTCTGAATTCAAAAATGATGTCTATTTTAAAAATTAAAAACATATAAGTTGCATTAATTAATTTAATAATTAACTCCTACTGTCAGAGCAAATAGCGTGTTTTTATGAAACAATAAGTATCAAAAGATTGACACTAGTTTAAGTCCGATTTCAAAGTGAAATTAATTCCAATGACCAAAATTGGATTAAATGGTAAAAATATATTCTACTTTTACTTTAAAATAAATTCAAAATATAATCTAATCATATAAATAAATTAGATTAAAAAGAGTTTTTGAATTAAAATACAACATTTTTCACTATTCATTAAAAATGAACTTTTTTGGAATGATCCAAAAAATTTACACAAAGTAAATTTTGATGTATCGATTCTAAAGAAGAATTTTATTTTGTAAAATATAACACATAAAATTGTAAAAAGGTGGATTTAAAAGAGGTTCTCCATCAAAAGGCGGTTAATCGACCTTTTAAATAATATTAGAATGTTTATGCTTAAAAATTGGATTCATTCGCATTTTCAATCCTCTAAAATTTATTGTAAATAGTAAAAATATTTGACAAACATACATAATAATTTTTTAGTTAGTTCCATTTTTTCCCTCCATTACAATGGCTAGGCGTTAACTACCATTTCAAATAATATTATTTTATTATTAGAGTGCAACGTAAGATTCCCAAGAAACTCTTTGTTGCGTATTGGGTACGCCATCGAGCATAGCGTCCCCTTTAAAGTAATATTAATATTTTATTCAAAAATATGGATAAATATAAAAATGTCATATTATTTATTTACCTGGGGTGTTACATCCTTCCCCCCTTTTGGGAATTGCGTCCTCGCAATTTTTAAAATTGAGCTTGGAAACATCCTTGAAAGTCCCACATCGGAACAAGAGTCGGTAAAGCAATCACTTTAAAATAAAGAAAGATAAGTACAGAGGTCACCCGAGTTAACCCATAATAGGATTCCGTGTAGGAAAACTTGGACATGGAAGAAAAAGCAAAGGGTCATGTTCTTGAGGGAGAGTGATAGTAAACATGTCTAGGAGAAAGTTAACCATAAGAAAATCACAAACTTGTGATGGGTTAAACGGTATTCGATTCCCCAGTAGGAAAAGTTAATAGACAACATTTTTTTAAGTTACTTTTTATTGAGGAATTTATTCATAAGGAAACATAATCACTTATCATGTTGACTTTCAACTTTTATTATATTCCTTACACAAACTCATATTTTCTCCAAAAGACGAGTATTTAGGAAGACTTGTTCATATTAAGAGTACTATAATCAACTTCTAGAGAATCACCTAATCCACCAAAGAGAACTATATACTTCCCATGTCTTTAGGCTTTAACCAAAACCAAAACCAAAAAGGTTAGTACAAGATTAGATAATCCAGAAAAGGATAACCCTTTAAAAAGAAAATCTATGCTTAATCTCCAAAATTTGTCCAACAAAACCCAAAGTTCAACGAGGACCATCCGATAAACAATTTGTCCACAAAATTCTTCAAAGTAAACCAAACTAAGATTGAAACCCAAATATTTGAAGGATTTAATCACATATTCTTCCAAGGTACAAATTAACTTTTATCTCTAAATAACATTAGTTGCTCTTAAATTCTCATATTGAAAAGTAATTAACCTAATCACATATCCTCCATGATAGGTTAATCATTTCCTTAGATAACCCAAAATAAACTTACTCTTTATTCCTAAAATCATCTAACTAAAAAGAATCAGTCAAACTAACCAGGGACTTCACGTAGTCCAGTGGTAGACGATAAATACCAGTTGCACTTTGGTTGTGGGTTCGATTCCCGCAGCTTTGTCCGATGCGACGGGTTGTCACACGGTCTACGTGTTGTCCTTTTTCCAAAACTATATAACTCTTAAAACATTACCCAAAATGAGATAAAATCTTCAAAAAAAATCATAACATATTTTAACCTCAAGTTTATCTCATTCCATTCATTTTCCATCATATCATAGAGTAACCCATAATTACCTCAAAAGTAAGGATCATATAAACTCTAATGGTTACCTTTATAATTATTACCTGAACTTCCACATCGATTAGTCATCTCGTACATGATGCATTACAGAACGTACCAAGGTTCAAGTGGTTGATCATGACTCCTTGATAGTTGATTGAGAACAACCACGAGTTTCCTCATTGAATCCTCCATTTTATCTAGTATCTTAATCAGAGAACCACCACAGTTTCCTTCAAACCTGCTGTCTCTTTGGTGCCTGCTAGATCCATCCATTCACTAAAAACAGAAATGTCAGTGTGAGTATATCAAAAGAACCATCATGTACTAATGAGGAAGATATACTTACTCATTCACTTTATCTAAAAACTATGACTCTTTCTGAATTCCTAACCATTATGGTAATGTCACTTATGCTTAAAGAATACCCTAACCTCTAAAGTTATCTAAACCGACCTCTGATACCAACTATAAGGCCCCAGCCTTAAATATTACATAATATTGAATTAAATGAATAATTCACATTGAGTATCTTTTCATGTTTAGAGTTTTAGAGAATTATAACATAACTATTACATCTCAAAATATTACAAAGTAGACACTTCGACTAAGTTTCCATAGAATAAAAAAAACTCTTAAAAAAACATGTCTAGTTCCATGTTTTATATAGCATGAAATTCCCTTGATCCCATCCTTGACCCTATTCCACATTAAGTCCTGTGAAAAACATTTCAAAAAAACTTGGGGGAGCATAAAAAGCTTAGTAAGGGATACACAAAGAATGAAAACAGTTAGTTTATCAGAACAACAAGTAAACCATGTATACTTTAACAAAGTAATACTTTTCACCTTTATGAAGTAGTAAAAAATATTCACTGAATAAAAGATCATTACTTACCCTTTTGTAACAAAAAGATTACCATAAAACCCATATAAAGATCACATAACATATAAAGGTAACATGGGACATAAACATACTTAAGTGGAATAACCATAAGGTCGACTTCCACACATATCACTTAATGGAATAGCCATTCGGCCAACTTCCATACATACTTAATGGAATAGCCATACGGCCGACTTCCATACCCAATGCATTGGAGGTTATAACGTAACCACCCATCCTGGTATTCACGGAACCACCCGTCATATGGTTCATCACATAACCACCCGTCAAATGTCCAAGTACCATTATAAAATCATAAGACATAAAAAAAATATAATGGAAAGAAAAAATTTCCACACTTTGATCACAATATATCACATAAATATATTGACATAAAAAATCCATTATAAAAACCATTTTCAATACCAAAATACATAAAAGAGTATATGGTATTTATTTCATTTAAAAAAAAGCATTACGGCTTGTTCAGGAAGCCAAAGACCAAATAATACTCACGACGGCGGAAAAGTTCGTTGTCACCGCGTATGTTAAAAGAAACATTCCTTTTTGTCGTTTAGTAAAACGCTTCGTAGAAAAAGATTCCTTTTGTATAAAAGTAAAAGTCAAAGGGGTTTATACACCGTATAAAATATAGTTGTGTATAAAACGAAATATTCCTCAATGAAAGGAGATTGAGACGAAGTCCCTTACAAAGTCGGTATCCTTAGATTAAGGACAAATCAATTATATGATTATGTGTGGAAAATAAGAATACACAAAATATAAATGGATATTAAGTGTAAAACAATCAGAGGCCATTCACACATAATCATAGAACGACATATTCAAGGAGTACAAGTTTATCCCAAAGAATCAAATTTGGGATAAAAAGTTCCCTTGCAAAAACTTGACAGCCTAACGGCGTCACTTCACAATTCAGAAAAAGAGTTGATGAGAGATAAAAAGGGTATCTCATCACATGGACATAAAATTTATATCAATATGGATATATAAGAACACATCCCAACATAATATTATGTGAATTAAAAGACAAAACAAAAGAAGTCTTTTACAAAAAGAGGAGGGTGAAAGCTTCCCTTACCGACATGGGTATCTTTCGAAACATACACCCCGTGAAAGAAGGACAATACAACATTGATGTAAATACTCATAAATGAAATTATATTACACAATGAGTAAAATAATGGGCAGTACATACACCACTCAAAGGAAATTGTGACAAATGTATCATAAATCTCATGGGAATAAAAGTGAGATGAAAAATACCTTATGAAAACTCGGAAGCCTAACGACGCCACATAAAACTTACAAAAATGGATTGATGAGATCAAATAGGGTATCTCATCATATTAACATAAAGTTTATAGAAAGAGTAATATAAAAGAACATCCCCCAACATAACAAATAGGAGCTAAAAATAAGTGACATAAAGGAGAGTACTTAAAAATAAAGAGAGAGGTTAGATCTCTTACGAAAATTCGGCAGCCTAACGGCACCACTCAAAACTTACAAAAATGGATTGATGAGATCAAATAGGGTATCTCATCATATTAACATAGAGTTTATATAAAGAGGAATATAAAATAACATCCCCAACATAACAAAGAGGAGCTGAAAATAAGTGACATAAAGGAGAGTACTTAAACAGAAAGAGAGAGGTTAGATCTCTTACGAAAATTCGGCAGCCTAACGTCGCCACTCAAAACTTCCAAAATGGATTAATGAGAGAGAATAGGGTCTCTCATCATATGAACATAAAAATTACAGTATGAGTAATATAAAATAACATCCCAATAACAATAAAGATGATCTTTAAAAGGAATGACATAAAAGAGCGTACTTAAAAAGAAAGAGAGGAGTAGGATTCCTTACCTCGGGTCCGACTTGACTCGATCGTTCTTTAACGTCCTGAATAATAAACTTGAGTTAATTTCTATTTTCTTAAGAACATTTTTCAAGTTCATTATTCATTTTATATCACTTATTTCCATGTTATAAACATTATGTAATAATTTAAGTTAATAATGTTTGTTTTGTTGATATTTGGTTCTTAAGTCGAAAGTGGACTTCTTACAATTACATGTTGTTCGTGTGGTCAAAGGTTCTTTATATCTAGAATGACATTCCTGATTTGGATATCATATATATCATATATATCTAGAATATACATGTATTTATAATATCACATAATCATTTAGAGGTAAGAAATGAAATGCACTGTTCATGGAGACGGTAAGCCGTACGTACGCATGAACGCTACTTTCATTTCTTTGTCATATTAATGGAACTAAAAATAAATGAGAGGTATGTATATTTTAATTCTAGAATTATATTCATAATTTAGATGTATCATTCATCATATATATCCATTATATACATGTACTTATAATAGTACATTACATTTGGGGATAAGAAATGAAATGCACCGTTCATGGAGATGGTAAGCCGTACGTACGCATGAACGCTACTTTCATTTCTATCTCATACTTTAATGGAAAGAAATAATAATTATATAGAGTTATATTATAATTCCAGTATAACATAATATATAATAACATTAAATCCATCCTTTATACGTCCCACGTATGGCATTAACGAATCACATCACTTTGAGGGGGCGGTAGTCCGCACTTCCTAAAATGAAGATATCGCGTATACCCATAATTCAAGCCATAAAGGTAAGCCAAAAATGAAAAATACAGAAGCTTAAGTAAAACATAAACATATTATATATCACATATAAATATAGTGACATCTTAATGGCCACCTTTGAAGGTGTTATATGAGTGTTGAACAATCATCGTTTCGTGAGGCAGAAATTCGCCATCCACAGAAACAGTATGTTCTTTAACCATTATATGTAGGTGTGTGTAAGTGTAGCTCGAATCCTTCTTAAAACAACATACTAGTATATTGAATATACTGTATTTGTTACAAAAGTAATGAATAAAAAGAGTTTAGGGGGTTGGAGAGGCAAAATAAAACAAAAGGACTCAAGTGAAGACATTACCTTAAAATCGGGTAACTCCCTTTGGTTTGAGCTCAAAGGCTTCCTTGGGAAGACTTATTCCCAAAGTGAGGCTTCAAGGAGTAAGAGAGGGAAGTGGAGAGACAAAATGGGTAGGGGTTGGCCGAGCCAAAGGCTTTGGGAGTGTGGGTAAGGAGGTAGAGGTGGGGGCCTTTTATAAGAGGAGAGGAGGGGAACTCTTGGAAAGTAAAGAAAAGTCACTTTATTTTAAAATGATATTCGGATTTAAGAGGTCCCACATTAATATAATTCTAGGATAGGGTGATAAGGGTTCTAAATCTACTCATCCAATAAGTTTTGGACATGTGTAGGTCTTATATATTACATTATCATTCCATTTTATTTAAATCGTTAAATAATGAGGTCATCACTGCATCATCATGATGTCATAAATAATTTAATTTATTTAATGTCTAAAAATTATAAAAAAATATCATGATGTAGTAAATCTTTTTAGATTTCTAATTAATATTTATAGTCAAAAATCTGACTAGTATAACCCCATTTAAAAATTATTGTAGTAAAACAACTCATGTTTGTGTCATTTTTATTTTAACATTAAATAAAAAGGTATTAATGTCATTTCCCAAACAAAGTGGCTCCATGGGGTCCCCAAGTTGACTCATGGATTGTCTTGGTCGGCCATGACACATCCAATGAGGGTAGGACATGTTTCAAGATCATCTAATATTATTAAAACATTATTTTTACCTTAAACTACACTAATTACCTCTAATCGCGATTAAAACTTAATAAGTTAATATTCACCAAAAAATTATTTTAATCCCATTGAACCACATTTTACTTCTTAATTAAAACCATGTATGTCGGATTTTTTAAATTCAAAACACAGAGGTGGTAAAATTTCATTTAAACAAAAAATCAGTTTTTAAGTACCACTTAGTGGTTTCACTATTCATAAAAAATTGATGTTTTTCATAAAATTACCAAAAATTCACCCTAAGCTATATTTGATATTCCGAATTCAAAAATGATGTATATTTTACAAAATTCAAAACATATAAGTTGCATTAATTAATTTAATAATTAACTCCCACTGTCAGAGCAAATAGCGTGTTTTTATGAAACAATAAGTATCAAAAGATTGACACTAGTTTAAGTCCGATTTCAAAGTGAAATTAATTCCAATGACCACCATTGGATTAAATGGTAAAAATATATTCTTATTTTACTTTAAAAACAATTCAAAAGATAATATAATCATATAAATAAATTAGATTAAAAAGTGGTTTTGATATAAAATACAACATTTTTCACTATTCATTAAAAAATGAACTTTTTTGGAATGATACAAAAAATTTACACAAAGTAAATTTTGATGTCTCAATTCTTAAGAAGAATTTTATTTTGTCAAATATAACACATAAAATTGTCAAAATGTGGATTTAAAAGAGGTTCTCCATCAAAAGGCGGTAAATCAACCTTTTAAATAATATTAGAATGTTTATGCTTAAAAATTGGATTCATTCGCATTTTCAATCCTCTAACATTTATTGTAAATAGTAAAAATATTTGACAAACATACATAATAATTTTTTAGTTAGTTCCGTTTTTCCCGCCATTACAATGTCTAGGCGTTAACTACTATTTAAAATAATATTATTTTATTATTAGAGTGCAACGTAAGATTCCCAAGAAACTCGTTGTTGCGTATTGGGTACGCCATCGAGTATAGAGTCCCCTTTAAAGTAATATTAATATTTTATTCAAAAATATGGATAAATATAAAAATGTAATATTCTTTATTTACCTGGGGTGTTACAGATACCGCTTAAAGTGGAGTACAGAAAACCAAAGTACACGCCGTGTACTCTAAAAGTACATGCCATGTAATTTTCCTTTTATTTCATTAATCGGACCGGGGTCTCGTCTTAACCCTGTTTTTGTCTTCTTCTCTACCTAATTCCGTACAGGGCATCTGAGGAGGCTGAATCTTCTCCGAGCCACCGATCCGTCACCGATTCTCCGAATCGAACACCGTCGATTGTAATAGAATCGCAGCGGTGAGTTCTTGGTTCTTCTTTGGCCTCGTTTCCTATTTCTTCCTCTCATGTGAGTTATCTGAGGTTGAACATTTTATATGTTTAGGAAGATCTACTTCGTTATATTCCAATTCACAGGCTGAGGTTCAAGTATATCAATCTATGAGGATCGAGGTAGGTGGTTTGATTCCCTACATTGAATGTCCTTGAGTTTTTGTGAAAAGGTGCCAGATATCCATGTATCGGGTATCTCAGGTTAGGTTTTTGAACATGTTTTAATTATCTCACTTAGATTGCTTGTGTGCTTGAAGCTATTAGATGAATAATTTTTGCTTGTTATCATGTTGAAGGATCACCCCATGGTTGTTTTCCTTTGTTTTGGCTGTTTACCGCCATTTGGCTTAGGTTGCCTATGAGGCAAACCTTGTTGCATTAATTGCTTGCATTGGTATGAATGATTACATGTGTTGTCTGCTTTTTAAATGTTTTTGTTGCATTTTAGCTATTAGACACGTAGTTCCTGATCATACTTAGGGCCGCTACAAATCATTTACGTATGATTTATTTTACTCAGGGCTGTGGGAACCTGGTGTAGTTAGACTATAGGGGGATTGACATTGAGTGCTTCATCAGAGGGTTTATTTAATTATTACCATTACGAGACCATAAGGGGTATTGAATTTGTGCTCTCTTAGAGGGTCTGATAATTATTGAATTGAGACTAAAGGGGGAATTAAAAGTATGTGCTTCCTCAGAGATTCTGTAGTATCGTTGTAAGACTATAGGGGGAATTGACGTTGAGTACTTCCTCAGAGTTTCTTTTCCTTCGTTCGAATGATTGACTATAAGGGCCTGCCCACGTGAGCCACCCAGAGGGTCAGTGTAATAAATATTGTTGGTTGGTTGTGATGAGTCCACCGAGCCAAAGAACAAGCATGGGTTTGTACTGCTTGTACTTTATGTAGTCTGTTGAGATACCTGTTGTGTTACTTGCATTGCCTTTGTACTAGAGATATTTTTCTAGATTATTTGGATGATGATTAAATGATTGAATTAAATTAATAAATAAATGTGAATAGAGAATTTTAGGATTGTTTACTTTAGTGTTCCCGGTTTCTCTGCTGCATTTATTTCAATTACCTTTTCTATATTGCTCACTAACAGTAGGGAACATATCTTTTGGTGGTTGCCTACTGGGATTAGTCTCACACCCTGTTTGGGTCCTGCTTTTTGGCCCAAATAGGTTATATGGTTGCAGGTGTGGATAGGGATTGTGGCCCTTCTACCTCAGGTGCCTGATTGTTGGTTAGATCTGGAGAGCATGGGACCGAGCTTAGGCTTGCGATGCTGCTATAGTTTACTGTGTACTTTTGATACTTGGGTTTCAGTTGTGGTTAAGCATGTGGTTTTGTTTACTTCTTTCCATATAAACATGTGTTATACTGCATCATTATTATATTATACATCGCTTTCACTATTTAGTTCAGTTGTCATGTGATGTTTACTGCTTCCTCTATTGTTTACTATTTCCATCCGCTGCATACTTTACAAAATGAGGGCATAGTTTCCCCACTGACTCATCAAGGAACTCACTACCAGTTGGAAGCCTCTGGTGTTTGTGGAAATGCACTTGAGGTCATGTGGAGAACCAGGTACGGGGTGCCAGTTGAGTGGCTCCGAATTCAGGTCATTACAAAGTGGTATCAGGGGAGTCTTCCTTCTTTTCTATTTTCCTTACTGTTTGGTGACAATAGACAGGGAAAGGAATAGATGGGTATTTGGTACTTAACTGTGCCCAGGAGTAATTAACCCGTGTATAGGGAAAATCTCTATTACCTCGTAATTGAAATTTTTAGTTTTTGTAAGTGTTATAGTTGATTATATTTCACCATTTGGTGATGCACTTGTTTTGTGTTGTTACAGTTTAAATGATTTTGGTTCTATTTTGTTGCAACCCGATGAGATGAGGGTAGGCCATCTCATGCATCATATAGACACTGGTTAGAAAAACACATGTCATGCATTTTACCATGCCATCTTGGGTGCATTAGAAATTGCATGCTTTTGTGATAGAGGTCGTGATATATTATGCATGATGTAGTGATAGTTTCTGTGATAGAAATATCTGCTATGTTAATAGGGTGTTGTTTATTTTACATCTTATTTAGCATGGATGCCAATATTTGGTCTTAGAGGTTTTATGGGCCCTCGAGGATCGTAATTTGGCCGATCATGGGATTATAATACTGTTTACTTGTTATATGCATTGTTATGATGTCAAGCTTTGATTTGCGGGGAGTATGGCCCCCCATGGATCATAATTTTACACATAGGTGCTGGTTTTCAATGTTTTTCAATGGTTATGGGGAGTTTTGTATGCCTACAGCCCAGAAACCTAGATAACACGACGTGTGGCCATATGAACACATGCCATGTGTTCTTCTGTTTGGGAAGAACTACTTTTCACAGTTACACACTGTGTACTTTGAAGTACACGTCGTGTACTCTTCTTCCGTGTGATCTAGTCATGTAGTTGAATACATGGGATGGAAAATCTCAGGAACAACACGCTGTGTACCGTGTTGACACGCCGTGTAGTAATGGTATGTATGACCCAACCATGTAGTTGAATACATGGGTTGGAAAATCTTAGGGACAACACACTGTGTACATTGTTGACACGCCGTGTAGTTGTGGACCATGTACCAGTCCATGTGACTAATGACACAGACAGGGGAAAAAACTTAAGGACATGCCATGTAGTGGATAGACATGCCATGTAGTCTTCAGATGGTATAGTAAGTGTGACTTAGTCATGTAGAAGTAACCAGGCAGGAAGAAAACGGATGGTACACGCTGTGTATATTAAAAGAACACGCCGTGTAGTTGGGGTTTACACATCCAGGTTGGCCGATGTACACGCCGAAGTAAAATCTTTCTTGAACATGTCGTGTGTGGGAACTACACGCTGTGTAACTATGTTTTTCCAGTTTTAAAAGTTTTCCTCTTCTGTTCTGTTTTTGCTCCTTTGAATTTGAAACTGTGATCATTGTTAATAATGGTATGCTTTTGACCTTGCAGAGTCATGTCGCCAAGACGTACTCCCATTGCACATCAGGTATCTGACAATGGTCGTATGCTGGATATGGCACAGGCAGTTATCCCAGATACTGGTGCAGACGCACAGTTCCGTGAGGGATTCATGAGGTTCAAACAGACCTTTCAGGGAGCTTAGCAACCTGCCCAGTCTATGGTAGAGCTTACGCGAGTCTTCCAACAACAACATCCTCCCATGTTCTCTGAGGATGGAGGACCTCAGGCTTCTAAATCTTGGTTCGAAGCATTGGTTTCTATATTTGATCATCTCCAGACACCCCTAGACAAAATTTTGAATCTCGCGACGTACATGATGCGAGATTCTGCCAAGAGATGGTGAGACGTAGTTTCTCAGGAAGGGCGCTAGTAGATAGTTGTTTGGGAGGAGTTTCAGCGTACGTTCTACGACTACTTCTTCCCGGCAACACTGAGGGCTGACAGAGCCAGAGAGTTCATGAACCTGTAGCTGGGTACTCTATCATTTATGGAGTATTCCTCCCATTTTACTAAGTTATAGTGTTTCACTACCGTTCTAGGAAATGACGAGCTGTTTTTGGTGAGGAAGTTTGAGGAGGGCCTCAGACCAGAGATCAGATCACGAGTGAACGTCTTCCAGTTGACCATTATTTCTTTGATATTCAACCAGGTGTTGATCATGGAGAGTAATCTAAGAGATACTGGAGCATTAATCCAGGGTGGTTCAGCATCCAGAGTTAGTACTCTTTCTAATGATAGCTGGAAGCACCATTGAGAGTCTACATGAGGTGACTCGAGGAAGAGAGATGGTCCTTCAGGTAGCAAGGTTGTGTGCTACCAGTGTAGGAAGGACGAGCATAAAAAGCCCCAGTGCTCGAGGGACCTAGTATAGTGTCTATATTTTGGCAAGATAGGTCATATTCATCGGTTTTTTCAAGGTTCTTCTTACAGCGGCTAGCGAAGGAGGATCAGTTTTGACTCCGCGTACAGAAGAAGGTTTACCAGTTCCGTAGAAGACTGGGGGCTGGAGTTCTACAGGACGTTTAAGCCAGGGTGGAGGCTGTGGACGTAGTGTTCAGGCTTAAAGAGGATCATCTTAGGGATCTTAGGCTGATGCATAGGGATGTGGTACTAGACAAACGTTTTTGTTGGAGCAGATTCATCAGGAGAAGGATCCTGGACCTTCAACAGTGTGAGGTATGATCTTGGTAGCCTCAGTTTTATCTTCTGTACTTTTCAATACAGGAGCTTCTCATAGCTTTATTTCGGTGCACACTATGGAGAGCCTTAGACTTACTATCTTTACTTTTGAGGATATGATGGAACTAGACACTCCCTTGGGACTTAGAACTACTAGTGTGTGTCAGTGCAAGAATTTTCCCCTTGAGGTTGGTGGGTGTCACTTCTTATGGGATCTTTATGTCCTAGAGATGACAGGTTATGATGTCATTCTTAGAATGGTCTGGCTAGTTCCTTTTTTGGCCCTTGTCGATTACTATCACTGTAGGGTGAGTTTCACATCACCAGGGGGGTTGATCCTTTCTTCACAAGGGAGAATGGGACGTCCAGGAAAGCAGAGATGGACCAGAGCATCATGGGTTGGGTGGTGTTACAGCCCAGATTACTAGTTTATATCTGGACGATCAAGGGACTTCTCAGATAAATTATCCTCCATTGGTTGATCGTTTTCTAGATGTCTTTTCAGAAGATGTTTCAGGGTTTCCTCCGGAGCGTGAGGTAGACTTCTCTATTGAGCTTGTTCCAGGAGCAGCACCGGTATCCATACCTCCTTATAGGATAGCTATTTATGAGTTGCAAGAGCTCAAGAAGCGGTTGGAGGAGTTGCAGGAAAAGGGTTTTATCCGACCCAGTACTTCCCCTTGGGGTTCGCCTATTTTTTTTGAGAAGAAAGCGGATGGTACTTTACGGCTTTGTGTGGATTATCATAAGCTGAACTAGTTAACAGTCAAGAACCGATATCCCTTTTCGAGGATTGATGATCTTTTTGATCAGCTTCAAGGAGCCAGGGTGTTCTCAAAGATTTACTTGAGATCCAGCTATCATCAGTTGCATGTCAGCCATCAGATATACCTCTTACAGCCTTCTGGAGCAGGTATAGTCTTTAAGAGTATTTGTTTATGTTGTTCGGTCTAATAAATGCACCATCAGTCTTCATGGCACTGATGAAAAGAGTTTTCCATCCTTACTTGGATTTCTTCATGGTGGTTTTTGTGGACGATATATTGGTGTACTCTCACACTCGATACGACCATGCTACCAATCTTGAGATCGTATTGAGTACACTGAGAGAGCATCAGTTATATGATAATATCTCTACGTGCCACTTTTGGATAGACGAGATTCACTTCCTGGGTCATGTTATCTCAGATAAAAAAGTATCAGTAGACCCAGAGAAGGTGAGAGAGGTAGTTACCTGGGAGCAACCGAAGAATGTCTTTGAGGTATAGAGTTTCTTCGGACTGGATGGATACTACATCCAGTTTATACAAGACTTCTCGCACTTGGTAGAACCATTGATGGGCTTGAATAAGAAAGGTGTGAACTATGTTTGGTCAAAAGCCTTCCATTCATCCTTTCAAGAGTTGAAGGGGAGATTGAATTCATCACCGATTCTAGTTTTTACAGAGCCGGGAAAGAGTTATACAGTTTTCTGTGATGCATCTAGAATCAGTCTTGGAGCAGTGCTTATGCAGGAGGATCGTGTTGTTGCATATGGATCTTGGCATTTGAGGCCACATGATAAGAAATATCCTACGCATGACCAGAAGTTGGCTACTGTTGTTCACGCTTTGCATTGTTGGAGACACTATCTTTTGGGAGATCATTTTGTGGTATATACTGACCACATGAGCCTCAAGTATATCTTCACGCAGCGTGAATTAAATCTGAGACAGCGGAGGTGGGTCGAGTACCTACAATCATTTGACTTTAATCTTGCTTATACGCTTGGGAAAGGCAATGTTGTGGCAGACGCACTGAGCAGGAGAACTCAGTTACAGGCAGTTCGGGAGGCCAACAGCGAGTGGCAGCTTATGGCTCTGTTCTCTGAGATTCATTTGGAGGTGCACGACAGACAGGGATAGACGATTCTTTCTTCTATAGCTATTACATCCACTCTTCTATATCGAGTTCGAATGAGGTAGATATCAGACCCAGAAGGCCTAGTCTTATAGGTGGCTGTGTCAGATGGAGACCCTACTCCAGGGTGGACAATGGTAGATGATGAGGTGTTACTTTTTCATGGCCACGTATGGGTTTCAGCAGACATACGTGAGGAGATGATGTAGGAGTTTCATGCTTCATCTTGGGCAGTTCATCCTGGTGTCACAGAGATGTATCGAGACTTACGTCGTCAGTATTGGTGGCCAGGTATGAAGAAGGATGTGGCTAGTTTTGTTATGCGGTGATCCACCTGTCAGCAGGTGAAGGGAGAGCATCAGCGACCAGCATGGATTCTATAGCCGTTACCCATTCCTTAGTAGAAATGGAATGATGTCATGATGGAATTCGTGACAGGGTTACCGAGATCGCCTCGAGGGAATGATGTAGTTTGGGTTGTAGTGGACAGGCTCATGAAGGTTGCACATTTCTTACTGATCAAGGAGACCTTCAGTGTGGATAAGATTGGGAGGTTGTACACCCGGAAGATTGTGCTCTTGGATGGGGTTCCGAGTTTTATCGTTTCTGATAGGGATGCCCGCTTTACTTCACATTTCTGGCAGGGGCTACAGAGGGCTTTGGGTACACATGTACTTCTGAGTACAACTTACCATCCCCAGACAGATGGCCAGTCGGAGCACAGGATTCAGGTGCTGGAGGACATGCTACGAGAATGCGTCCTTCATTTTGGAGGTTCATGGGAGAAACATATACATGTAGTGGAGTTTATCTATAATAATAGTTTTCAAGAAACTATTCAGATGGCACCTTACGAGGCTTTGTAGGGTAGGCCGTACCGATCACCCTTGTGTTGGCAGGAGGCCGGAGAGGCAGCTATGCTGGGACCTTGTCTTATTCAGGAGACCATAGAGCAGGTGGAGTTGATTTGGAAGAGGATGGCTATTACAGAGTCTCGGCAGAAATCTTATGCTGATCAATAGAGATGACCTTTAGATTTCAAGGTTGAACATCAGTTTTTCTTACATGTTACCCAGAGGTTGGGACATAAGAGGATTAGGAGATAGGGAAAGCTTTCACTAAGATACATCGGGCCATTTGAGGTTTTGGAGAGAGTCGGGATGGTTGTTTACAAGTTGTAGTTACCTCAGAGGTATCAGGCTATGCATGACGTCTTCCATGTTTCTCAGCTTCATCGGTATTTCTCAGACCCGTCTCATGTTTTTCAACCAGAGGAGGTTGAGCTGGAGTAGGATGCATCGTTCAAGGAGCATCCTATCAGGATGGTTGATCGTAGTGCAAAGGTACTCCATGTCCGGTTTGTCCCTATGGTATGGGTGCTATGGCAGCACGACCATGTACAAGATGAGACTTGGGAAAGGGAGGCTGACATGCGATCATAGTGGCTGTAGTTGTTCAAAGGTTCTTCTTCTACGCCTCGTTAGGAAATTCGGGGATGAATTTCTTTAAGGGGGAAGTTTGTAGGAACCCGTATCTTCTTTTCATGTATGTTTTTCCTTTTTTGGTCATTTTTGAGAAAGAGGGAAAAACCTGGAAATTTTTAGAGTACAGGCTGTGTACTTTATAAGTACACGCCATGTACTTTGACGCTGCTCGAGGCCATGTGCTGGCCGTGTTTGTGCCACACACACGGCCGTGTGGGGTGACATGGAGACCGCTTAAAGCGGAGTACGGAAAACCAAAGTACACACTGTGTACTCTAAAAGTACATGTCGTGTAATTTTGTTTTTTATTTCATTAATCGGACCAGGGTCACATCTTAACCCTGTTTTCGTCTTCTTCTCTGCCTAATTCTATACAGGGCATCCGAGGAGGCCAAATATTCTCTGAGCCATCGATTCGTCACCGATTCTCTGAACCGAACACCGTCAGTTGCAATATAATCACAGCGGTGAGTTCTTGGTACTTATTTGGCCTCATTTCCTATTTCTTCCTCTGGTGTGATTTATATGAGGTTGAACATTTTATATTTTTTTGAAGATCTACTCCGTTCTAGGCTGATTCACAGGACGAGGTTCAAGTATATCAATCTACGAGGATCGAGGTAGGTGGTTTGATGCCCTACGTTGAATGTCCTTGAGTTTTTGTGCAAAAGTGCTGGATATCCATGTATCGGGTATCTCAGGTTAGGGTTTTAACCTTCTTTAATTATCTACCTTAGATTTATTGTGTTCTTGAGGCTATTATATGAATAATGTTTTCTTGTTAGCATGTTCAAGGATCACCCCTGGGAGTTTTCCTTATTTTTGGATGTTTACCACCGTTTGGCTTAGGTTTCCTATGAGGAAAACCTTGTTGAATTAATTTATTATCTTGGTATGAATGATTGCATGTGCTGTCTGCTGTTTAAATTCTTTTGTTGAATTTTAGCTATTAGACAAGTAGTTTCTGAACATACTTAGGGCTGATACGAATCATTTACGAACGATGGATTTTACTCAGGGCTGCGGGAACCTAGTGTAGTTAGACCATAGGGGGGATTGACGTTGAGTGCTTCCTCAGAGGGCCTATTTAATTATTACCATTATGAGCCAATAATGGGGATTGACTTTGTGCTCTCTCAGAGGGTCTGATAATTATCGAATCTAGACTAAAGGGGTAATTAGATGTAAGTTCTACCTCAGAGAGTCTGTAGTATCGCTACACGACCATAGGGGGAATTGAAGTTGAGTGCTTCCTCATAGTGTCTTTGCGTTTGTTCGAATTCTTGACCATAAGGGCCTACCCACGTGAGCCACCTAGAGGGGTAGTGTAATAAATATTGTTGGTTGGTTGTGAGGAGTCTACCAAGCCAAAGAACGAGCTTGGGTTTGTACTGCTTGTAGTTTAGGTAGTCTGTTGAGATACCTGTTGTGTTACTTGCTATGACTTTGGACTATAGAGATTTTTCTAGATTCTTTGGTTGATGATTAAATGATTGAATTAAATTAATAAATAAATTTGAATAGATAATTGTAGGATTGTTTAATTTAGTGTGCCCTGTTTCTCTGCTGCATTTATTTCTATTACTTTTTCTATATTGCTCACTGACAGTAGGGCACAAATCTTTTGGTGGTTGCCTACTAGGATTAGTCTCACACCCTGTTTAGGTCCTGCTTTTCTGCCCAAACAGGTTATATAGTTGAAGGTGTAGATAGGGATTGTGGCCCTTATACCTCAGGTGCTTGATTGCTGGTTAGAGCTGGAGAGCCTGGGACCGAGCTTAGGCTTGCGATGCTGCTGGAGTTTACTGTTTACTTTTGGTACTTTTGTTTTAGTTGTGGTTTAGCATGTGGTTTTGTTTACTGCTTTCCATAGAAACATGTGTCATGCCGTATCATTATTATATTATACATCGCTTTCGTTGTTTAGTTTAGTTGTCGTGTGCTATTTACTACTTCCGCTATTGTTTATTATTTTCTTCCACTGCATACTTTACCAAATGAGGGCATAGTTTCCCCACTGACTCATTAAGGCCCCGCTGCTAGTCAGCAGCCTCTGGCATTTGGGGAAACGTGCTTGAGGTCATGTGGCGAACCGGGTACGGGGTGCTAGTTGAGTGGCTCCGGATTCGGGTCGTTACATTAGCACTTACCATCATTTAAGTGTGGTCTTTTTTTCTCCACCCTACCTAGAAATTAATCGGAGAGATAGTGAAAAACCCTTATTAGGGTTTGATACTTACCTGAGATTTATTTAATTGGAATCCATCCATCTTTAGCATAGTGTGTTATTTATTTTCTAGTTAGTGGTTAAATACTCTATGAATGTTTTATTTTTGAAAAGTAGACTTTTTGAGACATTAGCTAGATATTATTATCATCTATCATGGATTAATGTGATGATGTGATCAATTAGACCATGGTGGTGAGGTTGATTTGTAAGAGATAACCCAAAATGGGTGGTGACCCTACTTCTTTTGATTTTGGTGAAGGTCATATACCTTGTGAATAATTTCTCCTTATACACTTCGTTATGGTAAATTTTTAATTTATAAGAACATTCATGTTTAAATTATGAATATTATTTAATCATTATAGTCTGTCAAGTCTATTCACAAGGTTTTGAAATAGTGGTATCATAGAATTGATTGAAGTATTATTGTGATGGAACTATTTTGAGTGTTTCTTTTCACTTTATTTATCTGTTAACCTTCTCTTTTTTCTTCATGCAACTATGTTTTAGCTACTCTATTGATCTATAATGTTATCCTTCAGATGCTCATTATTTTTACTTATTTTTAAAATGTAATGATCATTATTTTTTGTACATAGATGTATCATTTGAATGATCATTCGTTTTAACCTCATTAGATTATGGTTTGTTAATGTCTTATGGCGCTTCCTTGGATTTGACAATAATAGTGTAATCTATAAATAGAGGGAATCCTATTTCAGGTCTCAAAAATTGATTGAATTATTTTATTTTGGTGTTCATTTATCAAATGTGTAGTGGATTGAGATATTTTTGTATCGTTTATGAATTTGGATTGGTAATTGGATCTTTATTTTCTTCTTTCCCGTAGTTTAGTATTTCTATGATCCAATATTTCTTTATTTTGTAAATTCTATGAATCTTCCCTATCCTTATAATATTGGTGAGTTTATGGGGGAAAATTGATATGGTGGGAAGGATGATCACATCCCAATACCACTTTGTATAATTTTTATGTTGAAATGTTGAGTTTTTTTCAATAATTTTTTTTGGACAGAATTTAATTTGGTGAATTGTTGGCGCATGGTTTGGTAAACTGTGTGGCCATGACCTTAGAAAAAATGAAACCTCTCTTATGCTTAGAACATGACTGTATATGATATTTGGATTTCATAAGGAATCATGTGAGTTGCCTTAGTGTGTGGGATTCTTGTGCACTATTGGAATATCATTATCTAAAACTACGTGACCAAACCATACAACATCTCTTAAGGGAATCAGTTTTAGTTTAATGGTTGGAACATGATTTGGTAAACTAAGCTCCTAAACTATGGAACACACCTAGGTGTTAAAAACATTTAAATTCCATTCATTCACATGCTGTTATAAATTTTTTGGAGATTTGTTCCTCCCATTTGGTTGGCTTATCCTAAGGGGATCCCTAAGTGACCTCCCCACTCTTCATACATGGATCCTTACACTCTTTTATTTATTCTATGTTGGTTATTAAAGGTTATGACATTTTTTTATTCTTCTTCCTCTTCTATTATCTTGTTTCTTCTTCATATAACTAATGGGGGAATTGTGGATGAACACTAGGTCATGGGTTTTTGTTTTAACATGTGATGTTTAGTGTCCAAATATTTTGATTCTTTATTTAAAACTTATTCTTGCATTTTTCATCAAAGGTTACATGATTAATTAAGTTAAAGTTTTGTGTTTATAGGCAATTAGATTTATCTATTTTTACTTAAGTGATTTAATTTTTCTAACCCTTTATCTAAATTTCATATATCTATATTTTTAATTTTTTAACAGAGATAATCATTTTTATGACCTTGGTGGTTTCTAATCCTTGTCTAGATTATGATTTCCAAAAGGATTTTCCGACATGTATGATTTAAAAACCCCTCTTCGTGTTTGGTAAAATTACCCGGAGACATATTAATACCAATTGATGTTTTAAAAGAAAATTTTAAGATATCAAATGAATTATTAATGTTTTATAAATGTGATAACTTAAGAATAAAACACAGTGTTATAATATAATGGGTTCATATTAAAGGTATTTGATTATATTTGAGCATTGTTCTTTTCTAGTGATTATTATATGATTCTTATTTCCTAGTTTTATTCCTAAAAATAGGTAACAATTTTTTGAATTGTGTTTGGCTTTTTTATAATATTTTTTAAAGATGTTTATTATTGAATTAATCTTCATTTTTTAGGGTATTGTATTTAAAGTATTGTGAAATGTATATTTTTTAAAGGGTACTTTCCACATCTTAGATATTGGTTTAAAGATATATGGACCTTTTGGAAATTAATTTAAATAAAATTCATGTTGTATTCATCAAAGGGGTATCAAAGGACCGGTTGAGATTTTTTGTAAAGAGTTCGGATTTATCACATTATTATTTCATGTATTTGAGTTTGATAATCATTTCATATGTGTTATTTTTTGATTATAAGTGGTTATTTTAGAAAATGGGGTACATAAAGTGGATTTGAGAGGTGTTTATATATATATTATTGATGTTTTATGTTCTTTTTTATGACTTATGAAATCACCTTAGTTTAGTGGATCATGGTAACACATGATCTTGGGAAGGGAATGCTAGTAAAAGTATGCTTGGAAGTGAAATTCCCCCTAGTCTTTGAATTATGATACAACAATAAATAAACATTATGATGATATAGATTGAGTGAAATATTGTTTTTCATAATTGTATATGATTTTTTGATCATTGAGATCATAAAAATATCTTAGGTTGATCAAACCTTAGTTTCCAAGTCCCACACCCATGATTTATATTCAATCCTTGCCTATTATCCTCAAATATTTTATGATTTTATGCTCATTAAGATTTCATTCACTAACCTGTTTCTACTCTAATTTACATTAATTAATTTATCTTTCTATTTTATGTTTTTTTCATTTTTGGTTATCTTGATTTTTTATAGTTATTATCAAGTGAAAAGGTTTTTTATTATTTACTATCTAATATTATTACGCATATTTGTTCAGTTTATATTTATGGTCTAATTATATAATTAACATTTTTAAAATAATATTTTATTGAATATTTTTGGGAGTAAATTAGGAAATAATATATTCATGTTTAATCATGAAATTCTCATTATTTTAAAGGTGTTTTACATATTCTTCAAAATGGATTTCAAGTAAATTTCAAAAAAAGAATGTTTTTCTATTAAGTATTCAATTTGGTTTTAAATAGGGAAAGTTATGATTTAGTCATGCCGGTTTCTTTTCTAATTTTTTAAAAAAATATTAATTTCATAAATTTTAATGTATAATGGAATAAATTGATTGACTTAGAAAAGAAATCATATAGAGTCTTTTATTTTTGGTATCCCACTAGGAATCATTGATCACACGCTACTTACACCACTCAATATCTAAAGTCTAGGTAGATTTTAGGGGTCCTTGTTTGGGTTCTTGAGAGGCTCCTAATTGTAGAATACTTCCTTTTGTGTCACTCATAGATTAGATTGTGATAATAGTGTTTGTGGGAGACTGCGGTACAAGATGAAGTTGTTGGTATTGTTTTTTAATTTTCTTTGGTTAATTATACCATGTATTTATTTTCCATTGTTATAATTCCTGAATCTTTTGGAATTTATTAGATTTTATTTTATTTCATTTATTATAGGGTTGGTGATGGATGCTTAACTTATATTTATGCATTGTTAAGCTTCCGTATTATTTTTTTTAAAAAAATTGGTTTACATTGTAGTACAACTTATAAATGAGTCATGTTTGATTCTTAGTATGTTTTAATTGTGTATTTATTTAATTTTATTAGTAAAAAATGTTCCCAAGTGGTTTTTATTGATTCAAAGTATGAGTCTTCAGATCAAATCAATCGATAATATCATTTGGGCCTTGTTGAAAGCAGTCTCAGATGATGGGTCAGATTAGCCTTGGATAGTTCCAGAAAAAATGGTATCAACGCACCCTATGTTATTTGGTAAGTAATTTTTTATATTCAATTGGAATGTTGTAACTTGAGGGTTAAGTGTAGAAAGTGTATTTCTAGGAATTTATCATTTTAATCCTTAACTTAACATGGTTGGTTGGGTAACAAATTATGAATTTTGGGCTTGTATTTCATTTTTTGGTTTTTTTTATTTTAATTCATATTTTTTGAATTTTATTGAGACTACATGGAATATTTTGTGATTTTCCATGTTTCAGAGTGAAAATGGGAGATAAATCAGAGGTTTTCATTTTTTACCAATTTAGAAAACCATGTAGAACCTGTGTTCATGGTTCGGAGTGAAAATCATTGTCTGTGTCTGTTTGATGCGTTGTTCTCCAAAACATGTGGCCAATACAAACACAACAATGGACCCCTTAAATTTATTTTTTACCCCCATATTGCTTCATTTTTCTCTCTATGGTTTTATTCAAAATTTATGATGAATTAAAGAGGGATTTTAGAATATTTTGATGTCACATGGTAGGAGTTTTTTAATATATCATAATGGGAAAGCATTGTATTAATGGAGAGAGATATGTTTTGAAGATAATAATGGAACTTCTTAAATAGTTTTAAATAAGATAGTTTTTTTATATTCTTTAAAGGGTATAAATAGACTTTTGGATAAATTTAACAGTTGTTTTAAGTGGTGTTTTAAAAATAATAATGATGTATTAAAAAATAAATTAAAATGAATTTGATGTTCTAAATCTTGAAATATAATGTTAAGGATGGACTTATGAAATGAAAAACAAAATTTTAATTATAATTTCACATTTTTAAAGATGGTGTGGATGTTGTTGGAATTTATTATGAAGGGGTTTAAAAAAATTGTTATTCTCATTTAACTGTCTGAAAACCAATTAGTTTTGGTATTTATTTTGTCCTTAATTTTTTTGACCTATGGTTTATTTTGGTTGGGGGTGTGTTGGATTTTGAATTCTTCTACTAGAGTCTTATACATTTAATTATTTAAACTATACCTATCAGGAAATCTTTAATGGGTAGTGGGGAGTCCATACATTGGTATTTCCCCCTATTATTTCCTTTATTTATTTGAGTGAGATCCTTTAAAATTTTTGAACAAACCAAGACACTAGTTGGAATAGAAGATTTGATCCCTTATTAGTGTTTGACCCATAGCAAAGTTTTAATTACATTACTTCTATTTGTATTTTACTGAGTGTGTTCCTTTTTCTCTTGTCAATGATTATATACTCAATGAATGTATAATTATTGAAAATTTTCCTTTATTCATTATTTAGTCCATCAGTGTTTTATTTTAGACTGGATTAATGTGATTGTGTTATTAGTGAGGTAATGATGGTGAGGTTGATTTCTAGGGTCCATCCCAATATGGGTGGTGACCCTGCTTCTAATGGTTAGGGTAAAGGTACTCAACCATGTGATTAATGGAGTTTTTATTATTCTACATAGTCATATTGTAAATTATAAGCCCTTATAGGTTAGAATTTCCGATGTCCCAACATCATTGTAGTTAGATGAGTCTTTTCATAAGCTTTATTAATGGAAGTATCATAGCCTAGATTTTGGTAGTTGTATGATGGAATATATTTAGGGTGTTTCTTGTCATTTTATTTATCCTTTTATATGTCCCCTATTTCTTATTTCTCCTCTAGTTCAGCTAGTCCATTGATATATTATTTATCCTTAGGATGCTAGATATTTTTTTTGTTATTTGAGAATATAATGATCAATCATGTTTGGAAATAGTTGTACCATCAGATTAATCATAAATTTTGACCTCCCTAGTTGAGGGTTTCTTAGTGCACTGTGGTGGTTCCTTATATTATTCAGTTATAGTGTAAAATTTAAATAGTGGGAAGCCCTATTATAGGTATTTCTCTTTCACTATCTTGTTCAGATTTCAATGCTCATGTGTTGACTCTACAGTGACTTTGTATATTTAGTTAATGATTATGGATTTCCAGAGGTTTATTTAACTTTATTTCGTTATATTCCATGGATCTAGAGTTTTGTCAGTTGAGTTTTATATATTTTCATAGAAAATTCTATAAAGATTCCCTATACATAGAAATTTGGTGTCTTTATTGGATTATAAAGTGATATGGTTTGGAGAATATTCACACCAGAATTTCACTTTAGAGTTTTTTGAATTATTGAGTTTATTTGAATGAATGGAATTTAAAATGGAAATTTGTCATATTTTTTATAATTTCCTTAGGTTCATGCTTTTTGAATATTTTGTTAAACAATACACACAATCCATGAATCTCTTTGTTATAAAACTAGTGCCTCTCACATGATTAGTACAAAATTGGATGAGCCATTCAAATTTTCGAAGGAACCATGTATGGGGCATGGTTTGTGGGCTTCTTGTACATATTTGGAATAAATATGGGAGAATCTTTGAAGTCAAACTATGTGATGTATACTATGTGTGACACTTTTTATAGAATAGTGAGGGCATAATTTGGTTAACCATGTGGACATACCATGTGATCTTCCCAATAATTTAAAAATGTGAAATTAAATTATTTCCCTTATTTTTTAAAAACATATTTTGTGTTTCATTCCTCCCATTCTGTTGACTTATATAAAGGTTTGAACTACAAGAGCTACCATATCTTCCTCCCAAGATCTTTAGAATGTTTTCTTAATTCCAAGTGGATTCCTTAATGATGGTCCATATTTTCTATTCTATCTCATCTTCTTTAATATTGTTTATTATTATTCATATCATGGGGGACAAGGTGGAAGAACAATAGGTTAGGGGTTTTGTTTTTAATTTTAGATGTTTGGTGTCTCGGGTTTTTTAATATCTCATTGTAACCATTCCAAGTATTGTTCTTTAATGGTGATGTGATTCCTTCAGTTTAATTTAGGTGTTTATTTGAAATTGTAATTATTTGTTTTGCATTAAGTTCTTTTAAAATACACACTATTAAAAAATAGGACTTTAATAGTGCTAAAATTGGACATTATCAGCACTAGAGAAGCATTGACTACTAGTGTGAGATTAAATCCCTAGTCTTTTAATCAGTGCTAAAAATGAAATGATAAAGGGGTCCTTTATTAGCACTAAAAAAAGTGATAATAAAGGATTATATTTATCAGTGCTTATAAGAGTGCTGATAAAGGGTGATTTTATCTGCATTTGTAAAAGAGATGATAAATGACACATTTTTCAGTTCTATTAAAAGTGTTGATAAAGGGGAATATTTCATTGTATTGTAACAAAATAACAAAACACTAGTGTAATGTGTTGTAACAACACATCACAACACCAGAAATTCCACTAGATATCACTATAACCATGTACCAATACATAATTTAAAAGAAATTAAATTTAAAACACAAATACAAGAAAAAAACACAATATTATAGATATTTCAAAGATTGGTTTATATAATTAAAGAAGTAAAAATTATTACAGTCATTCAAAAACAAAAATATACATTTGTATTTTGATCTTGACCTCAACTTATGTTATTTCAGAACAAACAACCCCTAATCAATAAAAATAACTCACCCATATAGGAAAAAATATTATGTTAGTAATAATATAACAAAATATATTAACATGATGTGTTAATTTTAAACTAAACATTGAGTCATACAATGAACATTGTGTATCATATTGAGTTGAGTTTTATTCTTAAACACGACACCATTTCATGTTCTTATTTAAGCATCATCTCTACGAAAATTAATTAAATAAGGATAAGATAAATTCCTGCAAGTGCATTATAGTGGTTTAGTCCCATGGCGGTGTTTGGGATGTGTCAGTTTTGAGCCTCTCCATGTTCATTTAAATAGGTTTTCATTTTTTTATACTCCCTACCATGACTGATGTAATATAAATAAGTATAAGATAACAATAATAAGGAAATAAATTCATTAATAGAAGGTATAATTATTGTCAAAAATATAGGTGTGTTTTCTTGGTTTTGGTGATGTAATGCCCATTTTAAACTAAATTGACACATATATTTAAAAGACTCCATTAGATTTATACCAATCAAATCATGTATCAGAATTAGGTTCATATGATTCCTAGATGACTCAAATTACATATTGATCATTTTCATAAAGTATCAAAACTATGAGATAGTGTTTCTCATGGTTTTGAGTATGACATTCATCTTTTTTACTAAAAAGTCATTTTAAACTCAAAGCATGTGCTTTGACTCATACCAGTTAAATAATGTGTCTGTTTTTTGTGATACTGATTCTTACATATTAAAAATTAATTAGAAAGCATTTTAAAAAATTATCAATAATATATGATAACTTTTTCTTTGTTTTGAGTGAGTGGCCATTTTTGAACTAGAAGGTCGATTTTAAACTCATAACGGACACCTTGAGTCATACCCAACACATCATGTAAAATATTTATGGGAGGATAATTAATAAATTTCAAAAAGTACTTATGTATCATTTTCATATAGTATCAAAACTATCTGAATGTCTTTTCTCAGTTTTGAGTAGGTCAATTATCAATTTTACTAAAATTGATGTCAATTATAATTAAAAGGATTCACTTAGAGTTATACCAGTTACACCATGTTTCCGATTGACATGATAATGCTTTTTACATGTCCCAAATGAATTATAATAAATTTCCAAAAGTATCAAAAAAATTCAAATGTGTTTTCTCATTTTTGAGTACATCCCATGCCTTTTTTACTAAAATGTCATTTTAAATTTGAAACACTCACAATGACCCATACCAACCATATAATGTATCTGTTTCATATGAGAATTATTCCTACATGTTAAAATTGACTTATGAATTTTTATTCTAAACTATCAATAAAATATTAATGTATTTTCTCGATTTTCAGTGAGGGAAATTTGTTTAAATAAAACGATGATTTTAAATAGATAACCGACAATTTGATTCACACTAGTAATATCATTTATCATATTCATTTGTGGATGATTCCAATATGTAAAAGATACAAATGGATTGTTTTCCTAATGTATCAAAATAATGAAAAGGTGTTTTCTTTGTTTTAAGTAGGTCAGTTGTCCTTTTTACTAAAATTGATGTTAATTTGAAATTAAAAATTCACTTAGAATCATACCAGTCACACTGTGCATCAGATTGACATAAAGATGATTCATACCCTTTCCAAATGAAATATGTATAATTTCAAAAATTCATCAAAACAATATTGATGCATTTTCTTGATTTGGATTAAATTACTTCTTTTTTCCTAAAATGTTAATTTTAAACTGGAAGCACACACTTTAACTCATACCGATCACATCCTGTATCAGTTTGATGTGAGAACAATTATTACATGTCAAAAAAATTTAATCAGTATTTTTCATAAATTATAAAGAAAATCCATGTGTTTTTTTCTTGGGTTTTAGGGACATACACTTTTTAAACTAAAATGTCGAGTTTAAACTGCTAAAATACACTTTGATTTTTACTGGGGACATCATGTATCATATTATGTTGATGTTGATTCCTACACATAAAAAATGACATATTTATATTTTTACTAATATATAAATAAAATAATACTTCATTTTATCAGTTTTGAGTAGTTCAATTGTACTTTTTTCTAAAATTTATGTCAATTTTAAATGAAAATATGCACTTAGAGTTATACTGGTCACACTATGTGTCTGATTAAAATGTCGATGATTCCTACATGTCCTAAATTACTTATAGACCATTTTACTAATGTATAAAACAATATGAATGTGTTTTCTTAATTTTGAGTATGTCACATGTCTTTTTTACTAAAATTTCATTTTAAACAAGAATTATGAACTTTGAGTAATATTGATCACATAATGAATTAGTTTGATATGAAACTAATTCCTAAATGTCTAAATAATATATGAATAGTTTTCCTAAATTATCAGGAAAATCTGAGTTTGTTTTCTCTTTTTATAGTGAGTGACACTTTTTGAACTAAAATGCCAATTTTAAACTGATACCGGACACATTGAGTCATACTGGGCACATCATGGATCGAATTGAGGTAAGTCTAATTCCTATATGTCCCTAATGACTTATGGATATTTTTAAAAAATTATAAAAATAATACAAATGTATTTTCACAGTTTTGAATTGGTCAGTTGTTATTTTTACTAAAATCGATGTCAATTTTAAATACAAAGACACACTTATAGTTATATCGATCACACCATTTTTCGGATTAAGGATAAGATGATTTCTACAAGTCCAAAGTGAATTTTGGACGTTTTCCATAAATTATAAAAACAATCCAAATTGGAAGAGCACTGCCGTGGGAGTCCTCAAATGATAAGTGTGATTTTGGGGTACTTAGGTGCAGCAGAGTGGCTGACCAAGGTCATCTCTCAAAGGAGGAAGTGAATTAAAAAAACATTTTAGAGGTATTCTAAAAATAAAATAATATAGAATAGAAACACTACTTAAATGTATGGGGGTTGTTTAGAGTTTATAAATCTAGAAGAATTTTGCTGGAAGAAGATTGTATTTTTTTTGTTTTTAGTTTTAAAATGAATTTCGATTAAAATAAAACAATAAGAAAATGTTATTTTAGATAATATTTAAAAGACATATTCGATCTAACTCTACCTATTAAATAAATTATTTATCATTATCATTTAAATTGAAATCCACTTAATTATGATCCCTTAACTTGTTGACCCCCGAACCCTACACGAATTAACCTTACCACAAAGATGAGGTGAATTAAACTCTAGGTTATCTTCGGAACATGTAATCGCAACAGCCTGATTTGATTGATGTTATAAAGATAGAATATAGTCAGTGGTAAATTAAGTCACATATCCATTCTATAAATGAGGACTAATTGAGTTTAGGGATTATGTTTGAATTCTACAAATTAATCCCAAGTGGTTTTGAATTACTGGTTAAGGTTGCGCTCTCACAGTTCACACAATTCCCAACCTCGCGTGTTTTGTGTTAACTATTAAATTGCTTGTTTAGTTTCATTTAAATTAATTACTCAATTAATAGATCATAATATGTGAATTACATTAGCTCACTAATTCAAAATAAATGAATGAAGAACGATAGATGTTGATCGATTACTAAAAAGAACTACTCTTCCATGGGTGGTGTAGTCATCGTAGAAACATTTTGCATGTGCAAAGGTTTAGAAAGGGTAGAACCCAATAAAATTTCTAATCTTGATTCTAGAACAATTAAGAAGATTAATAGAATTAATTAATTTAAACAAAACAGAAGAAAAGTGAAGAAATAAATGAATAACAAAGAAGTTTATTATGAAAACACAAACATTACAACACGAGGAAGAAGAATAGGGCTTCGACGAAGGGATACTTGCTTCAAGAGATACCCTTATTGAATTTCTTGAATAATTAGAGTGGAACCTTTTATCCTATTCCCTAAACTTACTAATTGACTTCCCAACCCCACCAAATGAGAAAAGACCAATTTATAGAGTGGTGGGGAGGCTAGGTTCAAAGTGGTTTCAAGTGTGAATGGAGAATCTAGACCAAATATTTTATGCCAATTTGAACCGCCCATTTGACCGACAAAACGTGAGAATAATCTGTCCTTACATAAGTAGGATTCGTGAAAATATGAGTCATGTAGCTTCTATCAAAATTTGGGCCTGATCCAAGCATGAATGAAGAAGTTATGGCCCAAATATAGAACACATGTCCATTATGCCGAGTCCAACCCACCATTGACTTAATGTCCCCTTTAATCCATTAAAATGCACTCTTTAGATCTAGTGTCCTGAATAAAAGTTGTAGAAAATTATGTGATGAAAAATGTTACAAAATATTAAGTTCAAATAAGTCATATTAAAATATTTAAGTGTGAAATACTACAGTGCATTTTAAAAGGGTAAAACTAGGATTTTAATCAAATTTTCAAATGAATGATCTAATCCCAAATATTTCATAAATGAACATATTTATCACAATGTGAGGAAATTAGGTCATTTATTATCAATAAAATATTCAAAAAAATAGTGTTTTATCAACTCCCCCACTCTTACCCTTTTTCACTCCTGGGCAAAACCTCATATCAAGTAAACATCAATATCAAATCAAAACCAATTTTAAAACACATATCCTTGAGATTAAAAAATTACACACCAAGAAACAAAAGATATCATGCCTCATAAAAAACATTATTTCAATTTCTTCATTTATATCATTCAATATATTTCCACTTTATTTATCCTCCCATGCACAAAGAGCATCAGTATCAGAATAGAAATCCACACAATCATAGAATAAAGCATCAAATCCATCAGCATACTCAATAGCCATGTCATAATTAGACTTCACATGATCAAAATCAGAATATGATTCCATTTCAAAATCAAATCGTAGAGAGTATTGTTCCTTAGAAACAAGTGTGGAAGTTCTATTAGACATTAAATCAGAAACAATACTCATAATCTCACTTAAAATAGGATAATCAAATTCCATTGGGTTTTTACTTGGTGGTTCAAAATGGGAGATAAAAAATGCAGAATGATCCTCTAAGGGGTAGTTCATGGAATCCATAACATTAAATATCACAACTTCATCACCAAATTCCTTGGAAAGTGTACCCTCATTAACATTTATGATAGTTTTTACAGATTTGAGGAAGGGTCTACCTAAGATAATGGGGTCATGAGAACTTACCTGATCATCCTGCATGTTAATAACGTAGAAATATGCTGGATAGATCATGTCTCTTACCCGTATAAGTACATCCTCAATGAATCCTGCTGAATATGTCGTAGCTCTATTCACCAACTGCACCACTACTCTCATCAGTTTTAGCTCACCAACCTGTAAAGAATAGAATACAGAGTGAGGCATCACATTTATGGAAGCTCCTAAATCAGAAAGAGCATCGGAAAAGTGTAACTCCCATATGGTGCATGGGATTGTGAATGTCCTGGGATCCTTGAACTTTGTCGGAATTTCTAGAGTTGGTGTAATGAGTGCTGAAACATTCCTTCCAAGATTTATACATTCATTTCCCTTGAGCCCTCTTCGATTGGTAAAAAGTTCTTTTATGAATTTCTCATACCTTGGAATTTTCTTAATGGCTTCAAATAGAGGAATGTTGATCTCTACAGGCTTGAATGTGTCCAAAAACTCCTTTTTCATTGCTTCTTCAGCCATATTCTTGGTCTGAACAACCCTGTTTGGAAAAGGAAGGGGTTTAGGAAGATCATAATTAATATTTTTCTTACCTTTATCTTTCTCCTTGGGTTTTTCATCAGTTGATGTGGAATTTGGATTTTTTTGAGTTGAGGTGAATCCCGGTGGAATCGTAGGTGGAGAAGCATCAATTGTTTGCTTCCCACTTCTCAATGTGATGGCACTAAAATTCCCCTTTGTATTTAGAGTGGGTTGGGAAGGTAGATTCCCAGAATTCTTACTTACAAGTTCTTAGAGGGCGGTGGCAATCTGGCTCATTTGAGTCTTTAACTCCCTCAGCTCCGAACCTTGACTCTTCAGATCATTCTGTTGATTAGGAAAAATTTTCTTAAAAAGGTCATTAGTGTTAGAATATACCTTTTTTGGGGGATTACCATGTTGCTATCTTGTTGATTCTTGGGCATCAAATCTCCTTTGAAGTTGTTGGAAACCCTACTAGTAAGGCGGAGGCTGCTGGAAGTTTTGTTGAAAGAGTGGCCTTTGTTGTTGTCCAGAGCCATACCTCATATCCGATTGATCCTTCCATCCTTGGTTGTATGTTGGTGCAAAGGAATCAAGATTCTTTTGGGGATATGGTTGTTTCTTCGGATAAGGTTGCCCACAAAACACTACTGCACAATCTTCTATTTCTTGGAGTTGGGGGAAACATTGATTTTGGTGGCTTGTCTCAGTGCAAATGCCAAAAGGCCTTGAAAGAGTGGGTTGGGATGTATTTTGTGCCAAAGCAATCTACCTCACCATAGTTTTCAATTCTTATAACTTGGTATCAATCGAATGACTCTCAAGAGAAGAAGGACTTGCCTGATGTACTCCCCTGACATGTGGTGTACCTCGATCACCAAATTGATGGGAGTTTTGGGCCATTTTGACAATCAACGAATGTGTAGCTACTGGTTTATTATCCACCAATGCTCCTCCAACAGCATCATCCACCATGCTTCTCTCCATAGGTGTGAGTCCTTCATATAAGTACTGGATTAGTAGTTGCTCACTGATTTGGTGATGTGGGAAGCTTGCACACAACTTCTTGAATCGCTCCCAATACTCATACATTAACTCCCCTTGTGCTTGATTGATCCAAGAGATCTCTTTAAGAATGGAAGTGTTTCTTGATGCTGGAAAAAATCTCTGCAAGAAAAGATGTTTCAAATCGTTCCAACAGGTTACATCTTCGGGTTGTAAATAATACATCTAGTCTTTCGTAGCTCCATCAAGTGAGAATGTGAATGCTCTTAGTTTGATTTGATCTTCAGAAACATTTCTTGGTTTTAATTTTGAGAAAACCACATTAAATTCGTAAAGGTGTTTATTGGGATCCTCACCAGAGAGGTCGTGAAATTTTGGAAGCAGGTGAATTAATCCAGATTTCAGTTCAAAGTCCGATTCGAGATTTGGAAATGAAATGAAATTTGGTTGATAATTAATATCGGGTGCAGCCAATTCTCGAATGGTTCTATTAAGTTGATTTACATTATTTTCAGCCATTGGTTCTTCTTTTATGGTTGAATTTGAATTTCTTCCAATTTCAATGTTCTGATATTGGAATAATTCTATAACTGGTTGAATGTTGAAAATTCCCGTAGACTGAGAATGTCTGATTCATGTCCTAAGGCTACGTTCAATCTTAGGTCCAAGATCTAAGAGATCTTCGGGATTAGTTCATGTCATAAATCAACTAATGTTGAAAAGGAAATAAAGAAAAGTGGACCATAATAAAGATAAAAGAAGTTTGAGTTTGTCCGATAAAAATAAAAGAAGAGAGTAAGAGAAAAAAACTTGAGAAAGGGGAAATAAGAAAGAAGGAGGAGAAAAAAAGAATTAAATGAAAAATAAAATAAATACCTATAATTGGTTGAATAAATTAATTGACTCCCCATCAGCGGCACAAATTTTGAAGAGTGCTATCGTGGGTTCCCTCAAATGATTAATGTGATTTTGGGGTACTTAGGTGCAGCATATTGGCTGACCAAGGTCGTCTCTCAAAGGAGGAAGTGAATTAAAACAACTTTTTAGAGGTATTATAAAAATAACATAGAAGATAAAGAAAACACTACTTGAAAGGATGGGGGTTTGTTATAGTTTATAAATCTATAAGAAGTTTTCTGGAAGAAGATTGTATTTTTTTTGTTTTTAGTTTTAAAATGAATTTCGATTAAAATGACACAATAAGAAAATGTTTTTTAGACAATATTTAAAAGAAATAATTGATCTAACTATAACACTTCAATAAATTATTTATCATTATCAATTAAATTAACATCCACTTAATTATGATCCCTTAACTTGTTAACCCCTGAACCCTACGAGAATTAACCTTACCACAAAGATGAAGTGAATTAAACCCTAGGTTATCTTCAGAACATGTAATCGCAGCACCCTGCATTGATTGATGTTACAAGGATAGATTATGGTCAGTGGTAAATTAAGGCACATATCCATTCTGTAAATGATGACTAATTGAGTTTATGGATTATGTTTGAACTCTAAAAATTAATTCCATGTGGTTTTGAATTACCAGTTAAGGTTGCGCTCTCACAGTTCACACAATTCCCGACCTCGCGTGTTTTGTGTTAACTATTCAATTGCTTGCTTTGTTTCCTTTAAATTAAAAACTCAATTAATAGATAATAATATTTAAATTATAGTATCTCATTGATTCAAAATAAATTAATGAATAAGGATATAGGTCGATCGATTACTAAAAACAACTACACTTCCATGGGCGGTGTAGTCATCGTAGAAACATTTTGCATGTGCAAAGGTTTAGAAAGGGTAGAACCCAATCACATTTCTACTATTGATTCTAGAACAATTAGGAATATTAAGAGAAGTATAAATTTAAACAAAACATAATAAAATAGAAGAAATAAAATAAGAACAAAGATGTTTATTATGAAAACACAAACATTACAACATGATGAAGAAGAATAGGGCTTCGACAAAGGGATCCTTGCTTCAAGAGATACCCTTATTGAATTGCTTGGATAATTGGAGGGGAACCTCTTATCCAATGACCTAAACTTCCTAATGCACGTACCAACCCTAAAAAATGAGAAAAAAACCAATTTATAGAGTGGTGGGGAGGCTAGGTTCAAAGTGGTTTCAAGTGTGAATGGGGAATCTAGACCAAATATATTTTTCCAAATTGCACCGCCCATTTGACCAAAAAAACACATGAATCATCTGTCCTTCCAGGATGATTATTCATGCTAATATGAGTCATGTAGCTCCTCTAAACATTTGGTCCTGATACAAGAACAGATGAAGAAGTTATGGCCCAAATACAAAACCCATGTCCATTCTGCTGAGTCCAGCCCACCATTGAATTAATGACCCATTTAATCTATCCAAATTAACTTTTTAGCTCTAGTGTCCTGAATAAAAGTTGTATAAAATTAAGTTATGAAAAATATTACAAAACATTAAGTTCAAATAAGTCTTATTAAAAATATTTAAGTGAGAAATACTATAGTGCATTTTAAAAGGGTAAAACTGGAATTTTAATCAAATTTTCAAATTAATGATCTATTCCCAAATATTTCATAAATGAACATATTTATCCCAATGTGAGGACATTATGTCATTTATTATAAATAAAATATTCAACAAAATAGTGTTTTATCACAAATTGCTTTTCTTGGTTTTGATTATGTCACTTTTTTTTCTTTCTAATATGTCATTTTAAACTTGAAACACACCCTTTGACTCATACCGATCAAATAAAATATTGGTTTCTTGTGAGACTAATTACTACACATCATAGATGACTTACTAATAATTTTTCTAAATTATCAAAAACATTTTTCTTGTTTTCTTAGTTTTTAGTGTGTGATACGTTTTAACCAAAGATATTAATTTTATTGGCATAAGAGACACTTTTGGTAATATTAGACACATTGTGTATCATATTGAGGTGAGTCTCACTCATACACATCAATAAATTAAATATGGATAATTATCTTAATATATCAAAACAACTAGAATATGTTTTCTCAGTTTATAGTAAGTCAGTTTTTTTTTCTGAAGTTAATTCCAATCGTAAATAGAATGAATCACTTGGATTCATACAAGTCACACAGTGTGTTGAATTAAGGTGTGGTTTATTATTATACATCCAAAAGTCTCAAAAAAATTATAACGTCCAATGTTACGATGATAACCATTAACTTTATTTGTCTAACTACCAACACTGCATATTGACTCGATAATCTCCGCTCCAAATATTTTTTTTATTGAAACCTAGAAGAGTATAGGTATCTCATGTTCCCATTATATCATGAGAAGTCCCCAAAATGGGTATATGGGCTTCATATACTCTTCTCTCTTTCAAAAATAATTTTTTTTCAGCTAATAACATCAACTCAATATGCAATGTTGGAAGTTACACAAAGAATGGAAATGAAAATTGTGGTAAAATTGGCTAAAAGAAACATAATATCTCTTTTGTTTTATGTTGTAGATAGTTGAAAGAAAAATATGACATCTAAAGAGATATGTGAGAAAACTAAATAATTATTAGATAAAAATTATAAAGAAATTAACTAAAAAATAGTAGATAAAATAATGAAGGAATAAATAAATATATAGTAGGAATTCACCTTTTCATGACGGTTGTATGAATTATTGATGAATTTTCTTATTTTTATTATCTCTATTGCAGGTTTGAAGTCCAATATGTCACAGACATGAGCCGTTTCGAAAAAACCACCCCAACGAGACAAAAAATAATCCACCTGTATGAGAAAAAAATTATTACATGAGTATTACTAAAAAGAAACAAATTAAAAATAAACATGAAACAATAAATTAAATCTATGGAAAATGATTTTCCTGTACCAGCATCAAGATTACCATAGTGATAGATAAGTGGAGGGAACATGCAGGAAAGTGATAAATTCCAACACTATAGTGGTGAAACATATTTTAGGGAGAATAAGTCTATGTTTGTTTTTGTTGTGAAAGCAATGAAATTTGGACGTACCACCCCAAATAAAACAAATGAATCGACCTATATAAGAATAAAATATTGACATACCATCGTTTCTCTTCCTAAAAATGTAGTGTAGGTAATTAGAAGTAAATCTATTAATAAAATACAAAAATAGTGAAAATATTTTTTGGGAGAATAAGTCTATGGAAATCTTGGTGCAGAAAGGCATAAATTATGTACATACCACCCTAACTCGAAAAAATAATCCACCTATAAAAGAAAAAAATATTTGGTGGGAAATAATAAAAAGAAATAAATTATACATAAAAATAAAACAACATATTAATTCAATGGAAGATTATTTTACAATGAAAACAACAATATTACATCTATTATTGAGTAGAGGTAGCATCATTTATCTTCCTACAAAGGTAGTGGAGGGAATTTGGAGGAAAGTTATAAAAAAATGAAGGGGTGAAATGGTTTTGAGAGAGAATAGGTCTATGGATGTTTTGGTGTATAAAGGTAAGAAATATGGATAGAATTAATCTAAAATAAAAAACTCTGCAAAGAATAATGACAATTAAATCCACATTTCATTATATAATTTTTTAGTAAAATATTGATAGTATATCATAACATTACATTTACATCTTCTCAAAGGGTTTCCTTTTTTACAGTTTATCTATATGAGGGATTGGTAAAATCATCATATGAAGAAGTCATTTTCTTCACGTTTAGTAAAACATTTATTTTATATTATGTAAATGTAGTAGAGAAAAAATAATATTATGAGGAAAACATTATATAATAAAAAACAATTATATATTATTATTGAACTACATTTTTGTTTTTAAAGGTTTTAGGGATTTCGTTCCTTTATTGAAAATATGAGTCCCATATTTATGGTCCCCTCTAATGAACAAGGAATTTTATATGTTGGTACTAGCATGAACTGATTGCGATCTCCTAATGAAAGTGTCAACCTTGATTTAATTTTTATTTGAACCAAAAATGCTTTTTAGTTTCCAGCAATATAATCGACCAAATATTTTTTTATGGATCTAAGAGATAAAATACATACATTTCATGTGATTTTATTATGAACTGCTTCTCATTTTCTCCTTCCTCACTGAAAAATAACCTTTAAAAAGTCTATTTCATTAACTTTATATGCACTCATATTGTCAATCAATTTTCAATGGAAAATTATAACCTAAAAATGTTGTATAATCCAACTCATATATTTTTTTGATTATTCAAAAATATTACAAATTTGAGTAAATTATAATTATATACTTGGAATCAGATATTTGCATCGCTTCTTCCACTAGCATAAAATCACTATTTTTCATCATACACCAGTCATTGAGTTATTATGTAAAGAACATATAACCATTAATTATAAAAACATCGTAACATAGAACATTTGCAGTCATCCCCTTAGTTAGCCATTTATGTTTTTTAAAAATTGATTTTTTATTTTTAGATAACACCTTATAAGTATGATCTCATAACCATCCTATAAACTATTGATTATGTGTATTTGATATCCATCCTTCATCACTTGATGTATTCAAATACCTACTAATTTATTTATGGGATTAAATGTATGGATCAATATCTTTACTAGTATGTAAAATGTAGAGGTGTGATTTACCCCACTCTATTAAGGTAATATTAACAACATCTTTTCTTAAAATCATTTCACCCATAAGGTGTCTTCTACGAGGAGACATTGGGAGACTAATCCTATCAACATCTGATAAGTAATCAATACATAATTAAACAACTTCTTCAATAATATATCATTCTACAATAGAACATTTTGTCCAACTTCGATTGTTGATATACCCTCTTAAAATATTTATATACCATTCATTGTGGTATATTCATCTATAATATAAAGGACTACATAGTTGTACCCCTATAACCAAGTGAACCATCAGGTAGACTATTATATCAAAGAATTATGGTGTAAAAAATGTATCTAATTCACATAATATGACTAAAAACTCCTTATTCATGATTAGAAACTTCATCATGTTTATAACATTTCTGCATATGGATTTGAAAAAGAAATAGAGTCTTGTTTATTTATGTCGTACATTTTGAGGTAGAATTCAATGGAAGGAAATAGGCATCAAATAATTCATACAAACATGGAATTCCTATGATTTTAGTCCTTGTAACTTCAAATTAGTCTTTGACCTGAAATTATTTATATTTAATGAATACCCCTATAAAATTTTTACAATATTATGAAAAATAAAAAATTTCAAATTTTCATTTTTGGATAGAGTGTAAGCTATTGGAGGAAGAAAATTCATCCCTTTACCCTTCATCGGTTCTGACACTTCCCTTATCCCCATTTCAATCATGTTGAAAAAAGCCTTACTATTGTCATTTATTTTTCCATGAAAATTAAAAAAAAAAACCAATTACAATATCAAATAAAGTATTTTTTAATATGCATAACATCATGAAAATGTATGACATACAAAAAATTCCAATAAGAAAATTCATAGGAAATTTATCTCTTCTTTCAACCTGATTCTTTAAGGTTTATCAAAAATGGTTTACTGAAATAAATGTCAATATATTTTACTTTGTGAATTAGTTGATCACCCATTATTAGAGATGGTGTTGTACCTTGTTTTATATTCCCATTTAATGATGTTGTCCATGACCATTATTTATGTTGTTGAGGTAAAAATGTTTTAAAACTTAAAAACAGAGTCTTCAAGAAGAGTTTCCACCAAAGTGAGTGTGTGTGTTTTTCATAAATTTTACACCCAAACATTTCATTAATGATATAGCTTGAAAAATTTCCATAAGTGGGGAAGTAATTTACCATCATTTATAACACAGAACTCAATATTTATTCTTTATTTCTATGAGCATAATACATTGTAACACCTGTATCAAACATTAATTTCAAATCTTCGTTCAGTGGGGACAAATAAACATCAATATCATTACTAAGTTTCATTGGTCTTGATATAAGGAAAGAAATAATAATTTATTTTCTCTTCATGAATAATCAGAGAGGAATGTTATAATTTTCCAACATTATGAGCCATGTACTATGAGTACTACTTTGTAAAAAAATTATTTATTCCACCTGTAGATAATAAAAGATGAATATTTCTTAACTTATTTCCAAATTTAGGATACTTGTAATCAATGTTATTCAACCTAATTGAACCAGCTAGATAAAATAGGTTCCCATCTTTAATTATTGTTTCTATATTTCATATCAATTGTCTTGTGGTTTCTTGATATCCATATAGTCTTCTAAATCAATGGAATACTAGGAAGGTTCCTTAAAAATTTAAAAGCAATTGATTCATATTTATTTATCAATCCACTACCCACTTACATATTTTTATGAGTGATTCATGGTCCTTGAGAAACAATATGCAATCATTTAGAAAATCATATATTTTTTATAGATCATGAAAATTGAATGTGGAATTAGTTTAGTTTCATATGTTCGACATGGTTGTTCATTTTATTCAGGTAGAATATCATTTAGGATACCAATTAGTTCTGTAAATTTTGTGTCACTCCATCCACTTCTAGCTTTCAAATTATTTAACATCTATATAGTTGAAAAAATTGTGTATTTATTAAAACTGGTATACAATGGTCTATTAGAATAACTATTTAACTTCTAAAATAACTTTAGACAGTCCAAAGGTCATATTTAATTTTCATTTTCATTTCTTCTATGCAATCTCCATCATCGTTTACACTGGTATTCATATAAAATTATCGATAAACCGTAGTATCATCCCAATTGGTGTACACATTCAGTTTTCCCCATGTTTAGTTCACTATTTATAGCTATGTTCTATTTTATAGATAACACAATGTTCTTAAAACTCTTCCAAAATAATTTTTTAGGAATAATAACAATGTAAACACAAACAAAGAATTTGAGAAGGGTCGTATGAATTCTATATTAAAAACATGATGAATTTTTAACTCTATCATTATACTCTTTTTTCAAATGATTGTTGTGCATCCATTTTAAATTTATATCCACCTCATTGGGTTCATAAAATATTAATTTCGTATAGTAATGAAATAAAGAAATACATATAAGATATTCATTATCAAAAGTGAAAGTAATAAAAAATTCTAATAACGGAAACCCAAAATAGTATTGATTCAAATAATTTCAACATGCTTTGATTGAAATGGGTAATTGAATTTAAGAAAAGAATTTCTCCATTATAGTAGGTGTTATCCTCTTAATTAAACCAATAGTAAAATATATAGAAAAGTTTCATCCTCATCAACACATCTTTTGAATATTTATTATTTCATTTTCTTGTTTGACACTCATCCTCCATCTCTTGTGGACATGCCCCTACGTTTTTTGAAATAATCTAAGTAGAATTCATCGATGGGATGCATTCATATCAGAGTAGTATAAGATAATAAAAAGAGATGAGGGATGTGTCTTAGGAAATAAATTGAAATAATAACTGTTTGGGAGATGAGGTTGATAATGATGACAATTTTACTTCATTATGTTATCTAAATGGGGTAGTGTTTCCCATTTACGAGAATTACACCATTGATGCTAGTTATTAACTCTTGGCCCATTGAATGTGATATTTGGGGGGATAAATGTTCTTGTATTTTATTCAAAGGGTCTTAATGGTTGATATGACATGATATATGAATCTTTGGGGCCCCTATGAATTCTAAATTTATATAAGAAATCAAACTTTTAATACATTCAATCCTCGTACTAGGACTAGTCCTACATCTATTAAAATGAACCATAATGTATTTCTTAAATCCTATAAAAAAATGAAAATATAATATCAGTAATTAAGAAGTAATTGGAAACCCAAATACAGTAAACAATAATAAAAAACTCTCATTCCATCTACTAGAATATATAAAAAATAATGGTAAAAAATTTTAAAAAATAAAGAGTTATTTCATATACATGGATAGTAATCAGATATTCCTAGGGGTGGAACCAATACATATAGATATAAAATATTGAATACTTAAAAATAATTTATAATAATTATTCCAAAATATATATAATTTTATAACATCTATTATTTTTTTGGAATAAGTGACGTAAGAACCTAAGTAATTATTACATTTAATATTAATGGTATATCAAATATTATAAAAATATCAAAATTAAAATTTCAATTAAAAATTGATAAGGAATTGAGAAAATAATTTTAGGAAAATAATTTAATTAATAACAACAATGGTTTTAAACATCTCAAAACTCTTAGTTGATAAATTGATTCAGGGATTATGTTTAGACAGGTTGAAAACAAGAATTAATTTCAAGTAGATGAAGAGTAGGATTAGTAATAAAATTTAATTTTCATGTCCATTATGGGTTCATGGGTGATTTTGGAAATATTTTATAAAATGTATTCATAATGTAATAAATAAAAGTAATTTTGGAAGACAATTAGGTTTTATGTTTAATGGGTGATGACAGACTCGTAAAAAAATGTTTTGAAGTGAGAAGAATATTTATAAGTAAAATTTGATGTCAAATTGTAAAAATTGAATGAAATCTATTAAAATATATTTATAATATATATTTTTAAAATATATTTATATAATATATTTGTAAAATATATTTATATAATATACTTATGTAATATATATTTTTATATAATTTATTTGTGTATTTATATTTTTGAAATATAATATATACTTGGGTTTTTATAGTATTTATTTATATAAAATATTTTTATAACATATAAATATATAACATTTTATATATATTTATTTACATATTAATATTATATATATAAATATTTAACAAATTTGTATTTTTAAATTTATTAAATATAAATCTGTCCAATATATTTGTATAACTTATTTGTATAATATATATTTTTATAATATAATTGTATAATATATTTATATAGTATATTTTCATAATATATTTATATAATATATATTTTTATAGTATAATATATATTTTTATTTGTATAATATATATTTTCTTATTGTATTTGTATAATATATATCATCATTATTTATATTTTTATTTTTAAAATATACTTGTAAGTTGGTGTGTGTGTGTTTGTAAATATAATTATATTTTAAATATACGATTTTTTATATATATCATCTTTTTGATATGTGTTAGGTGAGGTGGCCATGCCCTTAGCTTTCATTCCATAGACCCTATGATCGGGCCTAATAGAAAGAGAATTTTGTTGTTTTGTTTTTTCTATACATAGAAGGGTTGAGGTGGTTGATAGTGATGGAATGAGTGAGAACATGAGGGGGGGGGGGGTCAGTCATGTGAATGAGATAAATATGTAGATGATATTTTGTATTTTTAAAAAATATGAAAAATATTAAGGGGTCGATACTCTTGTGAAGCCGGAGTCAGTGGAATTGGGGTGGGCAGTTTGCAAAAAATCGGAAAGTGGCAAGGGTGGGGGAGTACAATGAATGATATATTTATCTCCTTTCAACCAAACATCCCCAATAACCATTGTTGACCACATATATATGCCGACAGTAAATAATGAATAATGAAAAAATAAAAAACGAAAATAGATATCACCAAACAAGAGACCAATGAGTGAGGAGTAGGAGGAAAAAAAAAGATACATTAGATTGAAGCATTGAATCATCCGAGAGAAAGTTGAGATATTGAAAACCTGAAAAATGTTAGAGCCTTGGTTTTGTACGACCCTTGAATCATTCGATCCTTGGATTTGAGATATAAAATTGATTGATCCTTGATTCAAGCCCTGATTCGAGATTTAATTCCCCAAGGAGGAGTTCTAGTAGATATTGGATTCCACATAAAGCTTTTAATATCTCAACGAGTTCGAAAATGGTTACAGTTACATAAATATATCTGGACACTTTTATCTGAGCTTCCTATACCGGCCCAAAATGTTATAAAGAAAATTCCCCTTTTGATTTAATTAAATGTCTAAATCAGTAATATGATTATAGAAAACATATCCACTTATTTTGTTTTATTATTTCCAATTTGATTTAAAAGACCTTTATATATCATTACCATTCATAATATAGAAATTTAAAAGTGATCACATGATTAGCATAAATATTGAGTTTTAACAAATCCAATTAATAAAAACAAAGGATGTGATGGCCTAAACCTGTAGTATCATACCCTATAGAGCCCACTTCTCAGAGATTCAATGTGGGATAAAATCTCTTGGAATTTCACTTCACCAAGTCCAAGCTAAGATCCCACAACCCAAGCTTGAGAGAAACCGTTTATTGGATAAGTTCAATCTCATTGAGATCACGACCCAAACCATGATTGTTGAACCACCCCATGAAAGTATCACTATCACACACCTTACTCTTAGGGATTTTTTTGAAGTATTAAAGTGATATTTATGAAGGCCCTAGAAATATGAGTATTTAAAGTATTTTTATTTAATAATGAATATATTTTCATTCTATAATTATTAATTTAGAAATGGTTTTTAGTTTGATATATTAGAATACAAATAATATTTTTATGTAATATTCAAATTCAATTTAGGAATTTATTTTGATGAATTGATTTACATTGAAAAAATTATTTTTTTTAATATTATAATTAAATAATTTATTTTACATAAATTATAATATAATTTATATGAAGTCAAATGTAATTTTTAGAAGGATTCAAAAGCTGTTATTGTCAAAAAAACCCAACATTTTTAATAACTGTCAAATTTATTTTAAAAGTGATAATTAAAATATTTAGAAACATTTTTAGTTAAAATTAATATTAGTATTGGAATCATGGAATCAAATATATCCAACCATTAATTTTCCATAATTTTATGAGAAATTTGAATTTTCATGAAAAAAATAAATATGGTATAAATTTACTTTGTGTATTATGACATATTAATGAACCAAAAGTGATGTTATAAATACTATAAATGGTATCCCCAACAAAACATATCTTATACCATTAATATAATGTGATTTTATGTTTATTTTATTTATTTTATAAATCCTTTATGAATCCTCCAAAACCATTAATATATTTTAAGGTTTTCAAATCATTTCTTTAAGAGTATTACTCACCTAGAAATAAGAAGGGGAATTATTTTATTAATTTATAACTTTTTACATATAAAATAATGGAAACCAATCCCATTTTATAAAAACTATGGGAAAAAACCATCGGAAGGTTTTTCATTTTGGTTATTTTATTTTATAGGGGCCAAAACCTATGTCTGAAAAATATTAAGGAAATCCCCACTCTTTTCCCATATAAACAAACCCATGTCCCCATTTCTATTGAACCAAAATATTTATAACACATATTTACTCTATCCTCCATTCTATAGATCCTCCCAAGGTTCCCCCAATCTCTTAAGAAGCTCACTCCAAGCATTTGGTTTCACACACTCAAGTAAAGGATCCTCACTTTCTCTTCTTTATTAAAGTTTAATTATTCTCTTGTGACTTCAAATTCAAAATAATAATGAAAAGATATTAAATTACATGTTATTATTAATTCCCATTTGATGTGAAAATTATTAGATACCCATTTCTCTCTCATCAACCAATTTTATGATTTTTTAAGCGATGCTGTTATGCTGTTGAAATTTAACTACAATTTTCCATGCCAAAATAATTATATAGTGAATACCATACCAATTTATTATAAAGGGTATTCGAATTTATACACATATAAATATATTACGTGGGACTTATAATCATTATTTCCACACTCTATAATCATAAAAAAAATATGATGTTGAATGAATCTATGTTGTATGATCTATGTGGAATGCTTAAACATGAGAATGAAATAAATGTGATGGGTGCACCCAAAGTTATATAGCACTCAAATGCATTGGGTAATGTTTAGTTTCATGATACATCATATAGGGACAGGTTGTTAACAATATTTATTTATGTGACTCTTTCCATCATGATTTCATGTTAGTTAACCATGATCTTTGTTTCTGATGTAGTTTTTTAAGTTGTTTCCAAATTACTCATGTCATGATTACCATGCTATATCACTCCTTATTATTCAGTTTACTTTTATTCCCAAATGATATGCCTATTGTATAACATGTATTATTATATTCATGTTTGAAAAAAATTATTCCTTCACTGGTCTTTATTTTTCACCCTTTCTTATGTATATCCTAATGTTATCCTTTGTAGTTTTAAAATCCATGGAATTTTTAGAAGGATTTTATGGAATTTTTCAATAATTTTATTGTATTTCATGTTCAAGATGCTATTTTATGTACCTATTTCACAAATACACTATAATTATTGATATTTAGGGTTTTATTAATTTTAATACTTATGTTATAAAACATTTATTAATGTGAAATAAAGAAAGGGGTTGTTATAGTTGGTATTAGTGGAAAATTTTAGTTATTTTGGGTTTAGGATTATAAAACTATAGAGAAAGGCATATAGATAAAACTAAGTATAAGAAAAAATCCACAATTTTTTTAAATTATAGAGTATGTTTATTTTTTAGAAAATACATTCCCATATAGATACTCTAAGTGAAATTGGTTTTGGAATAGATATACCAAGAGGTAAAAACTCTAACAATGTGTGTTGGGACTCACTCGGCGTAACCTAGTACATGACAACAAACCTTAATACACACATGTTTTCACACTCCCTAGGGATATTATTTAGTAAATTCATAATATAATTATGAAACATTATTAGGGGGGAAAATATACATAAGAATATGTGTTAGAAAATACATTGTGGATAACATAGATTGAATCCTAGAAAATCATATGTCATGTAAATGCAAGTTATTTATAATATATCTATTTTGTGTAATTGGATTCCATTTTTATGTATTAAATAGTATAAAATAATCATCCCTAATTTTCCATTTATTCTATCCAATGTCCAGAATTAGGATGAATCATATAAATAATCAATACGAAGGGAAATGTGATGACTGTCCCAACGAGATGCCCACCCCAATGGGAGTAGGAATCACGAAAATTATGACAATAATGTCTTAGTTGAATCATGTTCAGAATAGAAACCTGGACTAGGAGGAACACCCTTATCCCCTTAAGAGAGAACAACCTGTGATTGAGATCTTTATGTGACAAATGCCTCTACCTTTCAAAGGATCATCTAGTCCCTTAATCGCAAAATAATGGATCAAATCTGTTGAGAAGATCTTTTTTATCCTTTAATGTTTTGAACAAGGTAAGGCTCTATTGGATTTTTATCATATGGATTGAGAATATGATAAGTTGGGTACATTTATCATGTATACGAATCCTAACGAATATATTGAACCAATGGGGTTGAAGGAATTTTAGGAAATATTTTTTGAAAAATATTTTCCTCGCAGTCTTAGTCCTAAAATGGAAAGGGTTTCTTTTACCTCAAGAAATAAGATCAAGAATATATCAGGATGTATGAGGAAAAATTCACATGACCTGAATTATACACCTCCTACATTTTCATTACCCCTAAATTCAAGGTTGGATGCTTTTTTTTCGGCCAAAACATAGTATAAAAAAGGCCATGGATATACAAGACCATGATAACTATGAGGAAATTTTCTAATGTTCCCTCGAAGTCAAAATGGAGATCAGTGAATCTAAAGGGTATCATGGGGATAAGAAGTGAAAATTTGGAGTTTAATTCTACTAGTTCGATGGAGAAATATAACCTTTTTAACAAATTTAAACATCCCAATTGATAAATTTTAGAAGAGAAGAACCCAAGAAATTAACTAAGGGGGATGAGGAAATTCATTAGGTGTGGGAAGAAAGGTATCCTTGATAAAATTGCCGTCATTAAAAACCTATTAATGTGATAAAGAAAATTAATTCTCTAGTCAACCATAAGAACATTGTTCAATTCTTCATCTTCAAGAATCCATGACACTTTGCAACCCAATGCACTAATCTAAATGATTTTAGAGACAATAACCGACCTCCACGACAGTAAGGGAGATCTTTTTCCATCACAAATACTGAGGTGGATTCTAAAAAAGAGGTGGTGATAGTTATGCTATTTATTCATTAAATAATAGTGAACATACTTTTTTATTCCTATCCTACTAATTCCTTTACATCATGAAGGTTTCATAGAACTATTCAAACACCACCACAACTCATGGAAGAAGTGTTGTCAGTGAAAATGGAAAATGGGGTAGTTATTTCATCCCAAGTATATAAATTTTCCCCTATCAAAATTTGTGGCCTAAATTTCCTAGGAAAATGTTTCTTACAGCCTTTTGTGGACATTTATGAAATTATTAGTATGAATTGGCTTTCCCTATAAAGATCCAACAAAAATTTCTACAAGAAGGAAATCGCTCTCTGTATTATGAATCGACCCCCAATTATATAAAAGTTTAAGGAGGAGGATGAATTTTATTTAGCACCAACATATCAAGAATGGTTATTATTTACCACTAAGAAAGTGTATCTGGATCAAATTATTGAGTATATTTAAGTAAACCTCCTCAAACATATGCCTATTTTGATGGAATGCACTGATGTGTTTCCTAATGAATTTCATGTTTTTCTTCAAAGATGAGGGGTTGAATTTTCAATCAAGATTATACCTATGGTTTTCCCATTATACAAGGATCTATATGGAATAGGGGTTTCAGATCATGAGGATATAAAGAAACAACTCCAATAGAATATGGGTAAATGGTACATATGCCGAAGTGCTTCACCATGGTGTTCCCCAGCCCTCTTCTTCAAGAATAAGGATAGTTCAATGTTCCTTTAAATTAATTATTACGATCTCAACAACATAAGGATATAGAACATGTATCTTTTTCCTCATATTGGTGACTTGTTCGATCATCTATGTGGAGGATAATACTTCTCCAAGGTGTATCTTCTGTTAGTATATTACCATGTTTGGGTGAAGAAAGAGGATATCCTCAAGAAATTATTTCATACAAGTGTGGGCATTATGAGATAATTATAATTTCATTATGAAACACTAATGATCCATCAATATTCATGGACATGATGAATATATTATTTATATATTACCTAAAAAAATTATATTAGTATTTATAAATGATATTCTAACATTTTTTAAAACCAAGGGAGAATGAAGAGCATATGAGAATTGTGATAAAGAACTTACAAAAGGATAATATTTATTCTGAGTAAAAAATAGTGATTTATGGTTAAAGGGAGTCTCATTATTGTGGAACATAATCAAAATAAATGGAATATCAACGCACCCATCAAATACATAAGCAATTGAAATATGGAAGATTTTAACATTTGTGGTAGATATCCATAGTTTCCTTAGATTATCTGGGTATTATCATCGATTTATAAGAAATTTATCAGGATTTTCAAACCCTATAACCTAGATTACTCAGAAGGGAGTCAAGCTATCTTGGAATGATGAATTAGAAGAGATATTCAAGAAGTTTAAATGGAGGCTTAAAACTTCACCTTTTCTCACACTACCCAAAAGTGTATATCCTTTTTTGGGTATTCTGAGACTCTTCAAGGAAGGTATTGGTCTATGTGTTAGTGAAAAATGAATAATTCATAGCCTATTCTTCAAGGAATTTTAATGTTCATGAGATGAACTATTGAAAAACTGATCTAGAGTTTTCTGTAGTGATCTTCACTTTGAAAATATTGTTTAATTATCTCATTGGTGAGAAGATTGAAATATATACAGATCAAAAAATCATCTAGTATATATTCACATAGATAGAGATAAATATGCGCCAACAAAGATGGTTAGATCAGGTCAAGGATTATGATTTCTCAATTAACTACCATGCTAGGAAAGTGAATAAAGTGAAAAATTCACTATGTTGAAATGATCCAACAATTCTTCCATTGATGAGAATTAAGAGGGTGAGATATTCTTAGATTTTGAAAGTATAGACATGGGAATCATGAAGGAAGGAAAATCAGCAATCCTTTCACAAATGACTGCTCAACCATCTCGTATAAAGAGGTTAATATACGATTGAAGAGATGATTTGGGAATTCATTAGAAGGTGGAAACCAATAGAAAAGATATTTTATAGGAGTACAATGTTAATGAAAAATGTGTTTTATGATTTGGGTAAAGTCTATATATACCATCAAATAATGAGATAAAAAGGATTCATGGGATGATGAACATCACTCAACCTTATATATCCATCTTGGAAGAAAAAATATGTATCGAGATCTCTAAGAACACTATTGGTGGGAAAATATGAAGAAGGAGATCTTAAAATATACATCAATATGTCTTGTTTTTCAGTAAGTGGAGGCAGAATTGAAAGAATCTAAGGGGATGATTCAACCATTACCCATAACTACATGGAAATTGTAGAATATAACCATGGATGTTGTCACCAAATTTTCAAAGACATCCCGAGGAAATAATGAAATCTAGGTTATGGCTGATAATCCTATAAATACTACACAATTAATTGTGATTTTATAAGACTTATCACATGATTAAATTTCATCTATATATATCAAAGTGGTGGCGAGTATTCTTAGAGTGCCACTATTGATTGTATCTAGTCAAGATCTGAGATTCACCTAGTAGGTATGAAAAAGTCACCAACATGATATAAATACCGAGCTGAACTTCATTATAGCCAATCATCCTTAATGTAATGGCCAATCTGGGAAAACTATCCAGACACTTGAGGACATATTGAGACAATGCACAATTTACTTCCAAGGAGGATGGGATCAACATCTTCCTCTGGTTGAGTTCTTTTACAATAACAATATCCACTCGATCATCAAAATGGATCCCTATGAAGCCCTTTATGGGAAGATTTGAAGAACACCAAAACGTTTGGATAATGTTGGGGAACAAAAACATATATTTCCTAAAATGGTCGAAAAAATAGTGGATAAGGTTAAGACCATTCAACAACGCATCAAATATGCTGAGATTTGATAGAAGATTTATGGTTGAAATTGTCAATGAGACCTAGAGATTGATATTGGAGATTTGGTATTCCTCCGTATATCTCCATGGAATAAATTGATGAGATTTGGGAATAGGGAAAAATTAGTCCAAGATATATTGACCCCTATGAGATCCTTGATCACATCATTGCAGTGGCCTACCAACTTTCACTGCCACCTAACCCACCACAAGTACATGATGTATTCCATATATCCCTCTTGAGAATTTACATACGAAACACCTCACATGTACTCAATCTATAGGAGGTACCATTGTAGAGTGACCTTTCTTATGAGGAGCAGCCAGTGAAAATCTTAGATTGTAGATATATATTTCTATCAAATAAGAAAATATATATTGTCTAAGTGTTATGTAGAAACAAAAAGTTTAAAGAAGAAAAGTGGGAACTAGAGGAGGTTATTAAATAGGGTTACCCTCATTATTATTAACGCGGGGAAAGAAAATTTCAAGGGTGAAATTTTATAAAGGGGGAAGATTATGACGACCCCAAATGTTATAAATAAAATTTCCCTTCTGATTTAATTAAATTTATTATAAAGTAATATGGTTATTGATAAGACATTAAGAAGTTTTGTTTTATTATATCCAATTGGATTTAAAATATCATTAAGTATCATTACCATTGATAATATAACTATTTAATAGTGATCACATGATTAGTATAAATGTAGGGTTTTAATAAATCAAATTGATGTAGAAAAAGGAAGTGATGTAATCAACCGGTAGGATCATACCCTATGAAGCACATTTTTCATTGCTTCTGAGGGAGATATAATCATTGGGATTTTCCCTTGAAAAACCACAAGGAGAAATCCAACAACTTAAGCATGAGTGAAACCGTCTACGAGAGAAGTTTATGCTCCTTGAGATCACAACCCAAACCATGTACACCAAACCACCCCATGAAGGTTTCACCATCGTCAACCTTACTCTTATGGAGTTTTCTGGTGTATTAATGGGATATGTATCAAGAAAATATAAATATGATTATGTACATTATTTTTATAGAATAATTAACATATTTTTATTCTATGAGTGTTACTTTAGAAATTATTTTTATTTTGATATAATAAAACACAAATAGTATATTTAGGTAATATTAAAATTCAATTAAGGAATTCATTTTAATTAATTAATATATTTTTGAAATAAATAATATTTTAATATTATTTTTAAATAGTTTTTATTAAATATAAATTATCATATAATTTTTATGAATTCAATTGTAATTTTTATATGGATTCGAAAACTTTTTTTGTTAAAAAACCCATCAATTTTTTATAAAAGAAAATTTTGTTTTAAATGTTACAATTAAAATTTTAAGAAAATTATTTATATATAATGAATTTTATTTTTGTAATCATAGTTTCTAAATTATCCCATGGTTAATTTTTATAATTTTTTGAGACTGTCGAATTTTCTAGTAAAAATTAAATACCACATAAATATACTTTATGCATTATGACATCATAATGACCCAAAAGTGATGAAATAAATATTATAAAGGATATAAAATACCAAATATAAGTTTTAAATTTTTAGTGATGTGATTTTATGTTTATTTGATTATTTTTATAAAACCTTTATGAATCCCCAAAAACTGGTAATATATTTTAAGGTTTTAATATCATTTATTTTAGAGTAGGAATCACCTCCACAAACTCAAGGGAATTATTTTATTAGATTTGTCCCTTGGAATTATAAAATAATTTAAACCAATCCCATTTGGGAAAAACCATTTGGTGGTTTTTGGTTTTGGTTATTTTATTATATAGAATCCAAAACCTATTTTTGAGAAATACTATATAAATCCCCAATCTTTTCCTAAATAAACCCATCCAATATCCCATTTATATTCACCCATAATCCTTTTATAATGTCATTATCCTTTCCTCCCATATATAGAATCATCCCAAGGTTCCCCCAATCTATGAAGAAGCTCCTTTCATGTATTTTAAGTCACACACTCAAGTAAAGTATCCCCACATTCTCTTATTTTTTGAAGTTTCATTATTGTATTATGTCTTCTAATTACAATTCCTGATGATGGGATATGAACATACATTTCACTATTACTTACCATTTTACAAAAAAATTGTGACTGAACATTTTTACTTTGATCGACCAATTTAATGAATTTTTAAGCGGTGCAGTTATACTGCCGAAATTTCACTACGATTTTCCATGCCAAAATAATTGTGTAGTAAATACCATAGCAATTTCCTATTAAGGGTATTCAACTTTATACACATATAAACCTTTGAATTGGGACATAAATTTATGTATTCTAATCTCATTAATCATGGAATAAAACATGAAGTTGAATGAATCCATGTTGTATGATCTATGTAGCACACATAAGCATTAGAATGAAATTAATTAATATGACGGGTGTGCCCAAAATTATATAGAGCTCCAATGAATTGGGTAAAGTTTCATCTCATCAGATGTTATGTTGGGATAGGGAGTGAACCTGATATAATTAGGGTAATTTTTCCATCATGTTGTCTTGGTAGTTATGCTTGACCTATGTTTATATTGCAGTGTTTTATGTTGTTTCCACATTTTTCATGTCTTGATTGTCATGTTATATCATACCTTATTATTCATCTCCCCTTTATTCCCACTGATATCTCTATTGTCTAACATTTATCATTCTTTTTTCATTTTATTCCATGTTAATTCCCTTCCTAAAATTTACAGCTCACCAATTTCTTATGTATGTCCCCAGGATATCCCATGCAGTTTTAATAGCCATTGAATTTTTTGAAACATTCTAGGGAAATTTTCAATAATGTTGTTGTATTCCATATTAAAATTTCATTCAATGTGCCTAATTACCAATGGAACAATACATATCAATCTTCTGGGTTATATTAAGTAAAATCTTATGTAATAAATCATGTATTAATGAGAAATATAGAGCAGGGTTGTTATACTTCCAAAAAAGCATCAATAAAAATAGTTCATTATTTGGGATAAACAAGAATTAAGAAAATTCATATTTATTAGAACTAATGTTCTTTCACTGATAAATATAGATTCTGTCACCACCTTTTTAGCGCTGATAAGTCTCTATCTTTATTGGCACTAAAAAAGCTCTGATAAATTATTTATAATTATAATTATAAGTAAGAAATTTTGAAAATATATTTATATAATTATATATATATTTAATATATATATATATGAATATAGTAAATATATTATTTATTTAAATATATTTATTAATATTTAATAATTATTTAAATATATAATTAATTATTTATAATTATATAAATAAGTTTTAGAAAAATACTACTTATATCATTATAAATATTTATATAATTATATAATTATATATATATATATATTATTAATATATATAAATATAAATAAAGTAAATATATTAAAATTTTAAATAAATTTATTATAAATTTATATTTATTTAAATATATATAATTGTTTTATTTATAATTATATAAATAATTTTTTTTAAATAACATTAATTTAATTTTAATAATAAATTTATAAATATATTAAAATATTAAATATAAATTTATCTATAAATTTATTTATAAATATTTTTTACAAATATATTTTAAACATTATTAATAGATATTTAATTTTAAGTGCATGGATGTTAAAAATGAGGGAAATTGAGTAATTAAAAATCAGTAAACATTAACAATATTGAAAAAATGGTAGTGTTTTATTAATTAAATTTAAATTATTAAAAAAATATGGATATATATTAAAATAAAGATGAATAAATATTGATAGTATTAAAATATAGTAAATAAATATATAAAAAACATAAATTTATTAAATTCCCAAAAAAATATTTATCTAGGTGCATTGTATATTAAAGTGCAGAAATTATGTATATATAAAATAGATATAACAAACGTTGGATCTTTGTTAGATTGAAAAATCAAACGATATTCAATTATTTCCATTACTCGATGCAATTTGTTAGTATTTATAATTCATATCAATTTTTTAATTATAAACCATTGTACAGTAAATATATTACTATTTAATGTAATGTATAAATAATTTGTATTATATAAATCATTTTTATATACATTCATATATATATATATATAATATACTCTTTATTAATTTTATCAATAATTATTTAATTAAATAATTTTTCAATATTTTTCTCAATTTAATTATTTTTAATTTTTATTTGTTTAGTTTTCATTTTAAATATACCTATATATTTAGTATATAATATTTATTAGTATTTATTATTTATATATAGTGTAATAAATTTTTTCAGTTTTATCAATAATTATTTAATTAATAATTTTTTGTAATATTTTTTAAATAAACTCACTTTTATTATTAATTTATTAATTTATTTCATTTTATTCGGACCATTATTAGTGCTAAAAAAGATGACTAAGGATCCATTTATGGTTGTTAAAAATGAAGCACTGATAAAGGCCACCCTTTATCAGTACGAAAAATAAAGCACTGATAAAGGGTATACTTTATCAACACTTTATTCTAGTACTGATAAAGGCTAGCTCTATTTAAGTATTTTTTATTAGTAGCGATAAAAGCATTCTCTTTTTAAAATCTAATAAATTATGTTTGTTTTTATACTAATAAAATTGTTTCCTTTTCTTGGTTGTTTCTAAGCATTAATATGAATGGGATTTATAAAAGGCCATTTGACCTTGTATGATTTTTAAATCCCTATTGTAGTTTCATAAAATTCCCCTGATGACCTCTTAATGTTAATTTAAGATTTAAAAGGAACTTTTAATATATCTAATGACTTTAGAATTTTTTCTAGTTGTGATAATACAAGAAGTAAACTACGTATTCTGTTAAATAGAGCCTTTTTGAATGTATTTTATTAGTATTAATCTTTGGTGCTCTCTTATTATTATTTTATGAATTGTACTTCTTTATTTCATTCTTAAAAATTTTTAATGTTATTTTTAATGTTTTTTAGGTTTCATATTATTTATTTTAAACATGTTTATTATGTAATGATGTTTTATTTTGATTTGAGGGTATTCTTTTTAAAAGTTTTAATCATGTTTGGTTCAAAAAATATATTTGAAACATTGTGAATTTTATTTTAAACCTATATGGCTAGTTGAGAAATCTTTTAATGGAGTTCCATGCTGTAATCATCAAAGAGGTAGCAAAGGAATGATGGTCATTTTAGAAAAATAGTTTGGGTTTTCCCATTATTATTTATTTTATTTTTTGTTTTATAATCATATATGATGTGTTATGTTTTTATGAGAAGGGGTTGTTTTAATAAAGGGGGTTCATATAAACAAGGCAGAGGAGACTTTACATATATAATTGGTGTTCTATGTTGTTATTTTATGACATATATACTATCCTTTCATTATTAGATAATGGGAACCTTAGGGTTTTGATTGCGAATGATTGGAGAAGTACACTAAGAAGTGAAACGCTCTCTATAGCCTTAGGATTGCACTAAAAAAACTAAAAATTATTATAGTATGGAAAGGGTTACACTTTATGTGGTGTACCATTTTCACTAGGAATTTATGATGCTCTCCCCAAAGAATTCCTTATCATTATAATTGATTAGTTTAATCACTGGGATAGTATGAGGATCAAAGGTTTCTCCAACTTTAGTTCCCTAGGTCCACTCCCAAGATATTTTTACTTTAAATTCAAATCATCATATATTATTTTTTATACATGTTTAATTTTCTTTCACTATGTGAATGTTTCTAAATTTACATCGTTTCATTAATATTTCTTGATTTATTTTTTTATATTGATGGATATATTTATTTCCTTTTGGTATTCATTCTCATATGATATGATTTTCTATTATTGTTTATCTAAGGGCTTCCCTATTACATGGTTACTTCATTTCCTTAGTCTTATTCAATTACTAATTTTGTGATAAATTAACTTATGAAATGTTTTTGGGAGTAAAATTTTAAAAAATTGATTAATCATAATTATAAATTTTCTCTTTATTCTAAAGGAATTTCTTTACATTATTTTAAAGGTTGTTTGACTGAATTTCATAAAAACATTCTTTTTATTAAATTATTTTTTGTTGTTTTAAAGAGTGGAAGTTGAGATTTACTAATGCGGGTTGGTCTTTTAAAAATGTTTTAAAGGTATTTATTTTATAATTTTTTTTCAAACTACCATAAATGGAATAAATTTTTAATTGAATGGAATAGATTTTTATTGGTGGTATCCCACTAGGTAAAATATCTCTCAACCTACTTACAACACCAATTATCTTTATATCAAGTGACTTTTACAACCCCTATTATGGTTCATGAGAATATATTCATTATAGAATTGATTATTTCAGGACAATATTATATAAAATAATGGTGGTAGTGTTTTCGGAAATTAAGTGTCACAAATAGGTGTTATGATTTTCTTTTTACTACTCCCTTTTTTATTTTACTATTTATTTATTAGCCATTAATAATTTTTTAAAATTAATATATTCATTCAATTTTCTTTATTTACATTTTTCTATGGTTGTATAATGGATGTTTAAATTTGTATTATTACTTTTTGGTTTGTATTTAATTTTTAATATAGCTGTTTGGTTTTCACGGAAGTCCAAACTATAGATGATTCATGATGGATTCTTGGTAACTTTATACTAGAAATATTTATATGTTTATTAGTGTAAATTATTCCCATGTGTGATTATTTGAATCAAGGGTACTGATTTCCAACCCATGGTGATAAGGATCTCCCTTCATGATTTTCTATGACGAGGCTTGAATGATCAGATGGTTTATCTCGGGATAGTTCCTCACACCCACATTGGAGATACCAATATCCTATAGATTTATTGATAATTTATAGCACCCCATAGTGCTACCATTTTCCTCTCATGGTGTTTCTTCACACTACGATCACAATTGTCCTCTCTTGGATTACATTATCTCATGTTAGGCTATTCCTTGTCGAGGAAACCTCATCCAATCTCCACTATGGAGCATGTTTTTTTATTTTTTTCATTTATCTATAAGTAATAGGCTATAGATGGACCATGTTTTACACCATGATTGTTTTATTTTATTTACCAAATTATGATTCACCTATAGAATAATATATTACTTGTAAACCCAATTTATAGGGGACTTTTCTAATTTCAATAATTTTCTAGAAACTTTATATTATTGTCCAAAAATTAAATCATAATTATTTCCATCCAAAAATCATAAAAGGCAAAATAATTAATCCATGATATTTATTTAAATAATGAATTTAATTTTTAAAATTATATATGAAATTATATCTATAAAATCCTCCTATAATTAAACTCCATTTATCCACAAGCATAGAATATAAAAATATAACTACTGAAACCATTCTATGAAGGTTCGAATACAATATTTGAAAACATTAATCAATTGTCATATGTAATAATGGTTATAACTTCATATGGAAAATTCCATTTCAACTCATCCTTTTTCATAAAAATTATGATATCCTGAATTTTACTTTTCTTATTGAAATATTAATACTTTTTCTTAACACCCATTCACATCATTAAATTTATTATTACTATGAATGACCCTTGCAACCAAACTCACATGAAACATTTTCTATCACCATTCAAGGTTCTTTTTAGTAGTTTTATACCATATCTTAAGCACATGAATTCGTACCATAGGTTTATAAATAATCTAAATATTCACTTATTAAAAAAAATAAATACTAATCATTATGATTTTATAAAAGGTTAAAATGAATATGATTCTACATATGCATAATTAAATAATGTAAAAAAATTATATAGAAAAAAGAGTGTTAAACTCAAAATTGTAATGCATGAAAAATAATATAAATCTCTATAAAAATTCTCATCTATACATGATATAACCTAACACCGGCTTCCTCATAGTAGGGATCAAAAATTATAATAATAAACATAATGATGTATATTACCATTTTTCCACAATAATTAGTTTTCAAAATCATTTTCTTCATTCATGCACCTTTTCAACATTTATTTTTTTATTTCATTCCTTTTACTTTTTTTAGGGTGGAAAATAAATCACATTGAATGAGAATTCATAAACCATTCCCCCACACCGATGGATAATACCTCTCTTTTTTACCTTTTTAATACAAAATAACACCTTCACATCATTGAAAAACGCGTTCCTTAATACTTAATATGTTGTAAATCATGAAAAAATATCAAGAGAAGTGTAGGAAAGATGAAATAGTCCTATAATTCAAATTCCCTTTTAAGGTCATTAATGGATTCCATGGGCTGAAAAGAAATATTAAATGTAATGGTATCTATGAAAGATAAAAATGAATTGAAAAAATATCTCAATAATCTTAATGTGAATTTTTTCTTTAAAATATCCAACAAGATATCAATGTATGTTCTAATAGTCCACATGTCCAAAAGTATCTCTCAAGAAATAGGCTATAAAAAACAATATGAAAAAAGATTTTAAAAATATTAGAAATGAAAAATATATAATTAAAAAAAACACACATATTATGAAAAATAATAAATAATCAATCAACATGAACTTCAAAAAAATAAAATAATGAAGAAAAATGTTAGAGTAATTTGATTAATATAAATCAATTAATTTACCTAAACCAAAATTAATCAATGTGCTACTAACATGATTACCCTTAATCTTCTTTACCCATATTAGTCATAGAATATTATAAAAACATGGAATCTACAACAGGTAATTATTATATTCTTATGAAAAAAATTTTATATAGATAAAAAATATATTGAAATGCGGTCTATATATTGCATGAATATTCTAATAAACTTAGAGAAACCATATTATGAACAAAATATATGGAATTAAAAATGATAAAGAATTTAAACCATTAACCCCAAATATAATGAATATCGCTCCCTTCCAATTATCTTCATATTTTTATCTTTTGTATTCCTTTAATTTGGATCTATAATATCAAAACAACCAAGTGAAAGTAAGTGGTATATTAAAATTTAAGATCAAAATAGAAAGGGGTGATTGAATCTACATACTAAATAGATAACCAGGAAAAATACTAAAAACTAATTCCTAATGAAGCTTATAAAACTAAGGATTCCACCAGTAAGGATTTTTTAATGAATGTGATATAAATATTTCTGCATGTGTATCATGTAATATGTGTATGGAAATAAGTGAATCAGTATATTTTTAATCCTGACTGAATTTCCCACTCATCCAGAGTGATACAACTACTCCTCTTCATTAAATACATATTTATATTTTGGTATGGATAGAACTAGAATATGGGAAATATCAATGGATGGATAAGTATATCTTAAGTTATCCAAACATGGTAATAATCCCCCTTCAGAAATTATTATTAATGATCCTCTTAAAAAACATATATGTTACTATTTTTTTAGAAACTTTCAACTCCTCATTTACTTATCTTATTATACTAAGTCTAATTTATATTTTTATAATAATAATTCAGTAATAGTGAGGGTTTCCTCTATATTTTTTATCTCATATTCACAATTATAATTACAATTCCCCTTTGATTCATCCTAAAACTCTACATCATCCTCAAATATCTCCTTATTTTTTCCCATGAAGTTGGATTTCACCTTGGGGACCTCTTTTGATTCGTTGACATCCTATTCGATTCTCCCTGTGTTTCTAAATTAATCTTCAAAAAATTACTACAGTCCCTAAATTAAAGCCTCATAATTATATGGGTATGGTTGTAAGACATATTCTCCTTTACTATGTATATTCTCATAGAGTTGATCATTTTTATGTGAAATATCTATAACTTGTACAAAAACGTGGATGAGTTCACTCATGATGCATTATGATCCTAGCATCAAAACAAAAGAATACTTAAACTTATAAAAGGAATGAAAGAAAAAAATAAACTAAAATTTAAAAATAGATCGATATAAGAAAATACACAGTATAAATGTATCTAATTATAATATCTTACTAAGTTCAAGTACTTGAAAAAAAACACATTGATGGACCATAAGAATTCATTAGTTCTTATTGGTTATTAAGTTTATAAATTAATAAAAAAGGAATGAAAAAAACTAAAAATACTAAAGGTAGTATAGGATCTTCATGTATCGAGGTTGATCCCAAATAGAAAAGGTATCATAGAGTTGGGACCTCTAATTCAATATTTAAGACAAAAATATAAAATAAAAAAAACCAAATTCTAATTAGGGATAACAATGAGAGATGGGTGTATCAGGCTTTTCAAAATCTGTATTCAAGAAATAATTTATCATAAATGGAATTATGGAGAGCTAAGAAGTTGATGGAATTGAATATAAGGGAGTACATGGTCTTGTTCATCACTCATTAATAATTAATATCCCTATTTTTAGGGTCAAGTACTTATATTTACATAGAAATTGGTTAATCAAAAACCATATTTAAAAATCCGTAATACCCTCAAAAAATGGTTATAAATAAGGATATATGCTATTCAATGCATTAACAATAGTACTCACACACTCAAAATACCATGGTATTGATTAAGAGAAAAATAAGATATAAGAAAAATAAAATGAATGTAGCATCACAACACAAACTATAATAAAAAATAATAATTCAAAAATAAATCCCATTTCATTATTAAATTAAAACACATGAAATAACCCTTCATTCAATCCAATAGAGGTCAAAAATGAATTCAACCTAAACTAACCAAATATTAGCAGCAGCCCTGGACTCCAGCAGTGACCCCCCCAAGAATAATTTCCTCCTCTGAAAGATGATTCCCAAATGTTGCAGCACTAACCTTAATTTATATTAAGATAAAATACTTTAAATCTCTATACACATCCATCTATCTTTTTATATCTCCACTATTTAAACTCCTCAAATTTAATCTCCAACTCTACATGTATTGGATTTTCAACCCACATGTCAAGTGAAAATAAAGAATTTACAAAAATATAGGGCATATATAGATATAGAAATTGAAGAAAATGTTCAAAATAACTCAATCATTGTCACTAATCAGTGGAATTCCCCCCATTAATAAAAACCTCAATATGCCACACCCATATTGTAGTACTCCATGGTATAAAATAGTGTATCTCAAATAACCTCCACTTAGATCTCATATATCTCATCATACCATGAAATAAATAAAACCCCTTCATATTTTAAAAAACTACAACTCTTATTATTATCTTGAAACCACACTAAAAAAACCCTCTAATCCCAGGAAAAATAAAATATTTGATCATTTAATATATTCTCCAAATATATCATAGAATACACCCTAGTTGTTCCATTTAAAATTTATTGTATCTTATCATAGAGTAGCTTCACCCCTTGTTTGAATGAAAAACCACACCTAAAGCCACACTGAAGGAATCTTTATTTCACATTTGTCTTTTACCTATGATCCACTAAGACTCTCTACATGCATGTTTTGATCCCCTTTTTAATTCTTCAACAAACTGTACTATTTTACAATGTGAAAAAACCATTGAATAAAAAACCACACATATAGAAGTCTTCCAAAAAAAGCTTATGTACCAACCCCCAATATAATGACTTTTCAAAATAATATCTTCCTTACACTCATATAATTACTCTCTCCACCATAACCTTTTTCCCTTTCAGATATTGTTTCAATTAAATCTCAAATAATAACTTCCATCACGTAATGTAGAAATTTCCATTATCATTTAAATGGGTTTTTACACATGTAGATCCTAGAACATGAATAGATTTTAGTTTCCATACTAATGGGATTGGGGTTATACATTCCATTTCCCCACAGATATTAATAATCCCACATGTCTTTCTCACCATTTCATTCCCATTAAAATCTAACTCGGTCGTCCAAATCCTATAGGATAATTCAATTTTAATGTGGGAATTATCTTGTTCATCAAAGTAGGACTTTATATTGTGAATAACACAGCCTCCCTGTACATTTTCTTGGGAATTTCTGGTGTTTCATTAAGTGTTTAGGGAATAAGAACCTTAGTTCAATGTAGTATATTCCCATATTCATTGTTTCATATGTAGGTATGTTCATTATCTTATATAAATACACTTGTGGTGGTAGATGAGTGGATTACACACTCATTAATCCTACATGAAACCAATGATAAAATCATAGTGGTGGAGTATTTCCATGTTATTGTTGAAGTAATATAACAATACTACAATACTTACTATATTATTACATTATCAGTGTAACTATTAATCCTGTTTGGGCCATTAGGCCATATCAGACCTCTGAGACATTGGATTTTAGGCCACAATGCCTATGTTCCACAAATATGTTTGGTTATACCATTCAAGGGAAGTCCCCAGAAGAGGAATTAGAGCTATTAGTAGCCACCAAATCAAAGCTAACCAGATTTTGAGTGAAATATAGGGTATAAAATCTTCAATCGGTATCAGAAATCATGAATATCTACATAGGGAAATGCTAGCTGATTAGAAATGTGAGGTGTGGAGCTAGGATAAATAAATAAACAATATATCAGGGATGGGTAGTGCTGATGTAGTCAGGTATTTAGACCATTAGGTCATGTACTAGGCCTTATGCCTCTTCTTATATGGTTCATATTTGGGTTCCCTCTCAACCATTTTTAAAAAATGGATTATCCAAAATAAATAAATAAATTCTATGTCCTTTTATAAATTTAGACCATTGACATAAATAAATAGTGATCAATATTTTTATAACACCACATCATTAATCCCAATTATTGAATGATCAATTGATAATATGAAATTATCAATAGTGCTACTATTTTCCTCCCACAGTTTACCCCACACTAATGTTATAGTAATAATTTATTTCCCATAACTGAGTAGTATTGGGATATTGATCCTTTAGGCTACTTGGCCTTTTTCAACCACCAAGCTTGTTACCACCCCAAAATGGACATGATCTGGTGGTTCTTGGCTAGGGTAAGCCCATTATTTAATCCATATATGTTTTATTTCCTTTTCCAAATTCTGATACCCCACAAAATAATATATTACATATGTATCCCCATTGTGGGAAACTTTTCAATTTCCATAATTTTCTATAAAAGTTTAAAATTATTTCCAAAAGTCACCCATAACCATTTTCATCCAAAAAATAATAAAACCAAATATAATTTGGAATAAAAAAATAAATAAAAAAATAAAACTCCACAATTTTATATTAAAAATTATTTCCAAAATTATAGCTCTCATTTACAGAAATTTCTCAATGTTTTTAGAACATTAAGTAAAATTTATGTTGTTATTGTAACTAAATGAAACTCTTTATATTTTATTTACCTCTATACCATAAACTCTTTTAGGACAATATCAAGTAAAATTCACATTTTATTTCAATTATCATAATATTTATTTTGTAATTTGGACTTCTCTAAGTCCAAACATACTTCAAATTGATTTGTAGAAACTATATTTTATTAATAATATAATTATATGATACAAAAACTCATTTTTTTGGAAATAACACTTATTACCTTTTAGTAGGAATACTTCATATCATATATTGTATTTTATGTATTTTTATTATTTATTGAAATAAATAATTTTAAAAAAATAAATCTGTTGCTGGTGTAATAATATATTAACATATTTTAGGATAAACACTATATCCTACATAAAACAAATTTTATCCTTATATCCTTTTCAACTGTGTTATAGAGTTTGAATAATCATCAAACTGTGTATCAAAACATTTATCTCATACATTAAAAAATTATATTTTATTACCTCTTAAAAGATAAGAAAATTGATACTAAAAAGAAACATATTTTATTCAAATTCGTACAATATTGGAGTACTTCCAACATACATGTCCTCATTTCATCAACCCCTTACTCCATTACATGATGGAAAACTTCAATCTCCTATCATCAACTCTTTATTCACTTTATAAAGCATATATACTTATAGTTCAAGTAAGACATATTGTTGGTATCATAAAACCTTTAGGAAAAATGAATTAAATTATACTACATTAAAACCATGGGTGTATTTTCTATATAGTTTCATACAACCCTTAATGTATTCTAGATAATTAATTCTCTAATATTTAGGTTTTCTATAATAAAAGAACTGACCTTCAATATTTTTACGTTTTATTGAACTATAAACTATCCCAAACCTCTTTTATCATCTTGATTGATAAAACTCTTATATTTAACCTCTTTCACCATCATTATGAAGCTTGACCCTTGGCCTCTCATTTTGTACTAAATTATCATCAACATAATGAGGAGATTAATTAAACTTTTATTGAACTCATTCATGTTATAATTCACAATAAAAATTTAGATCCTTTATGGAAGTTATTGTAGAATTAAATGTATGTACTGATCAAACCTTAAGGTGAACATGGTATCTTGATTTGCGACAGATGTTCCTTCCACCATATTTCACCAAAATAAAGCCTTAGACACATTATACATATAATTATTTTCTTGTTCTTGATGACATTTTAGGTAATTCATAAAATCATAATAATCAATGGTCATATTTTTCTTTTTAAATATGGAATCCATGGTCAAAATCATGATAGTAAATACTTCTAGTGAATCCTTAAAATTATTATCATATGCATAAATTTTTGTTTGCTGGACAGAATTTCCATTTTGTTTCTTTGGAATGGGTTCCTCTAACACCATGAATATTTTTTATTTCTTAAAAATCATTAATATGTTCTGGTATTAGTAAAATAAATTACTACTATATAATATTTACTCAACTAATATTTATATCAAGAACAATCTAGAAGGTTAGGATTTCATTATCTACACCGTAATCTTTTATAAGATAAGTATTATGTTTTATATTCATTTAAAAATTATTTTTATAAATATTAATCCAACAAAAAATGATGACCCCATACATAATATCCATTTAGTGATCCAAGAACCACATTTTTTCCGGACATACACTGGTTTGACTGTGTAAATAATTCTTGAATATGTTTAGTAGAGAAAAATTTCTAGCCATATCAGATATGATTCTTTGATAGATGAGAAGATTAATCTTCCTCAAAATTCCACAATTGGACATACACACAACTATTTTCATCAGTATCCCAACTGTTAGGGTTTCCAAACTAAGTGTGACCAAATGAAAATTTCAAGAAAAATGAACATATATGTTATGATCACCTTATTACCTAATTTTTTTATACAAGATAACCATGGGCACAAAACCATTATAACTACCCATAATAAATGATTGAGGTCATGAAAAGCACTTTATTAGAAGTAATATCACACTTAGTGTATGAGTTTTTTTCTATTGAATTCTCACCAATTTAATATACATCACATTCATGTTAAATCAAAAAATATTTCCCATCACATGAAGTCTTTATTACCTCATTCTTTACTCCTTCATTTACGCCTGCTTCTAATAATTTTTTGGATTACATATTCCATCCAAAAAATTAATTAGTTCACACCATATTAATGGGAAAATACTTACACAGTTCATATATTTGGTTAATGACCAAAAATAGAAGTTAAAAATATGCACAAATATTCAAATATATAAATTGAATAAGGTATATTAACTTTTTATATAAAGGATTAGAGTTATATGAAATTTGTAATCTCCTCATGAGTAAGCTTAGATCTATAGATAGACAGCCCAAACCTTTCTAGAATATGAAAAAAAGACTCCATGATAGTGGGAAGTCTTACCCCAAGTACCTCAACCCAGGGGTAATTTACTCAAGATAGAGACCAATTGATCATAACCTTAACACCTAAGATGTATAAAATATAATAAATACATAAATTAAAGATGATACCATTAATTATATACTAATTTCAAGTTACTTGAACACAGAATCCTATTTTGTCAAAAATATTTTGTAATGCATTGAATCATAATTTTATAAGAAATAATTTATCACAAAAATTAAAGAATATATAATATCTAAATTTCATAAATGATTTATAAACATGAATATTAAAAATAAATAAATAAATAATTAATTAAATAAAGGTTTTACTTATTTTAAAAAATGTTATATACATTTATAAAAAATTTATAAATTAACTATTATAAACAGTTTATAATTCATTATGGATACTCCATAATTAGATAAAAATAAAATATTAATATTTCTTACATAATTTAAACAGTTTTAAATTATATATTATATGAGTTTTTAAATATGTTACATTTTATGAAATATAAATGTTTTATAATTCAATTTACATTATGTAGAAATTATACATAATAAAAATATTACATATTAATATTATTTAGATCATTTATTAGATCATTTTTCAAAACATTATTTTTATATGGTTTACAATATTTACAAATAAAACCATTTAAATTTGAATGATTCAAAAAAAAACACAATGAGAAATTCATAATTTTTAAGTAAACACATTATATTTTTCTTTATTTTTTAATTTTTAAACACTTTATAAATTACACTAATGATTTCCAAATAAATATTGAAAATATAAATTATAATTCAACTATATAATTTGAAAAAGGTATTTTTTATATTGACACTTAATATTTTGGAATATTTAATTATAAATGTTTTATAAAAATTTAAACAAATAATTATAAGAACTTTAGAACTAATTAATTTAAACAAACTTTTAAAAATAATTTTTTTTTATAAAATTCACTTTATTATAATTTATAAATAATTTATAAAATATATAATTTAATTCCTAATTTAATTTAAAGAAAAAAATATTTCATGACAAATAATTTTTAACATTATAGGACTAATCATAGTATTGGATTAATAGGGATTCAAGTACTAAACCAATTTAGTGCTATCAGTAATATTTTAAAACTAATAATGAAATCAATACATACGATAAGAAACTTATGTAATATTTTCTCAATTTTTTGGAAAAGGGAAAAAACTTATGTATTAAGAAGAATCCTTACATATCAAGTGGGAAAAAACATTACATGTAAATCCTATTTTATGATACATAGAGACATTTCTAAGGGGATATGATACTATATTTTTTAACTAGTGATACAGTGAAATCATTGAGTATGATATCCTGGGACTTTATGCTACGATCGTTATATAAACTAGGGATTCATTTGGAATCACTGGCCATGATATCCCAAAATTATAAGTTCTGAATCAATTATGTATGAAAATATTTTAAATCTTATATCATGATAGAGAGTATGCTAGAAAATATGATTTCAAATGCCACCATATCTGTATGATTTCATGAATCAAAGAGCATGGTAAGGCACTAATACAGCTAAAGGGTTTCTATGGAATGATTGACAATTAACCAAAGTAGTTAAATTATATAAAAACCATCAAACCCAAGAAAAATATTCCATTACAACTAAAATCTTATGAAACTCAAAATAGATAATTTGTTCACTAAACTATAGAACACCATTTTTATCAATTTTAATCATTGTTTAATGATGAACACCAACAAACAACTGAATGGTTATTCCATCAGAAGCATACCCATGGTTTTTACTGAATGACCCAAATACTTTTTCTAGGATCCTTCAACCTTGATGATATGTTAGTACCTCAAGAGTAGAGATGGAAGATGAAATAAAACTCTAAGAGGGTGAAAATATAATCTAATGGTTAAATGGTTTTAGGGAGAAATTATTTCATATGGTAGTGTAAAAAACATGGATATTTTAATTGATTTATTTATGGGAGCATTATCATACACCCACTCTTTGGTGCTAAGGATGGGTATTAATTTAGTGATGAGGGAGTGCCACATATAATATTGGTGGAAGTAAAACCATGATTCCAACAATAAAAAATAGTATTAAACAATTATTTATTGACATGGGAGGACCACACATGATATTTGTGGGAGTAACACTAAGGGTTTACTCACACCATGGGTGTGCCAATTCTTCTATATCCCGTGATGTGGTGGTGTCAGATGCTATATAAATGTGAGGTCCATTAATGTATGGAGTTGATCATAAAAAAATATACATGTGATTACTTGTATTTATTTTTATTTCATCTAATAAGTGTACCAATTTCAATGCCACAAAAACATTAGGGATGTTTTCTGGAACTTAACGCAACACACACTGATCAAGTGGCTAGAATGATGGAAATAAATAGACCTATCTCTCCCAACACATGGTTATAAATATCAGGTTATGATAATCACTAGGAGGAAAGAGTTTGGTTAAAATAATTTATTAATATTTTATGCATTGATTTGTTATGCTATTTAAGTCAGTGAAATAGGGAATTTAATGTTAGAATTATTAGTTTTTGGGTTAGTGGGAGTGTTCTTATATAGATATTATAGTTATTTTTGTTGTTTTTATTTTGGTGTGAGTGTGGTCTTTAGTTATATGTTATTCATGTATTTTAATATAGTGTAATTTTTGTGGAGTAAGGATCCAATTATCCATGTGTATCAATGATAGGGTTAGGCATGGACTTGTAAGATGACCTATATGAATATTTAGTTCGGACTTTAATGAAGAGAGATAAAAATATAGTGCTAATGATTTATATTGTTTTATAATTTTTCATACCCAATATTACCATTGTTTTTATTAATTTGGGGATGAATTTTTTTGTATTATGATATACTCAACCTAACATTACATATATATTTTCAGGATTTTATTGTTGGAATTACTGAGAGACCATAACTTGATGATCAAGGTGGATGGTTGGAGCTTGTGTTTATGGGATTACTTATTTTATATTGTGGTGGAATAAAAATTATTTGGTAACATATCATCCTAAACCCAAAATGGGATACAAAGAAGCTAAAGAACCATCTAAATCATTATTGGAAGGTATAAGTACCTAGGGCATCACAAGAATAAATGGGAATGATTTTAACATAACAATTATTTAAAAATAATATACATATATTAAAGATATATCCAATATTATGTTCCTATATATTTATATTTCAATATCATATAAAGAATAATTTTTGTATTTATCAAATCATAATAATAAATATATTAAACGACAAAAAATGACTCCCCTTCATGTAATGAAGATATTCCAAATTAGTAAAAGTTGAAAAATGTTAATGAAATTTTTTATAAATAAATCCTATATGGAGAACACATAATAATAAAACCTAAATAAAAAAATATAGTATTATCATTATGTGGAACCTGATATCTCTGGATTCCACCTTATTTATTACTTTAGACCTGATCTAATAGTTTAATTCCTAGGAAAATTGAATATTTATTTTCATACATTCTATATTAGATAAATAAAAGTATACATGTATACCAAAGTGTTCTGGAAATGTTGTAGCTCCAAAACAAAAATTTCTAGAAATAAGATAAAATGTGAGAAAAATAAATAATAATAAGAATAAAAACACCAATAATTATTTGTACTGAAGATAATCCCAACATCTATAGAGAGGAATAATCTGAATCAATATATTTGAGAGAAAAATTATAGGGCACACAAACTTATTATAGAAACCCTATATTGAGATGTTCTCATAAGAAAATATGATTCTACAACAGCCCATGTTTCCATATAACATTGATTCATGTAGTGGTGTATCATTCTATACTTCCATGTGTCAGTATGTTAAATATTTCTATAATACCAACTATCAATATCTTTGGATACCTCTATTATAGTTGATCTGACTTACTATATTGCCTCCAAAATTTGTGGTAATAGTGTTTAGTATAGACTATTAACATATTAGAGAAAATCATATAATAGATCAAGATCCAAATTTCCAATATATATAAATTGGATACTCATCTAAAAAATAACATTATTCATTACTCCCACTATGTGAATCATCATTCGGCCTCTTAAGATTCATTCATCATTGAAGTATGACATAGGGACAACAATTCCACATCATTTACATAACTATTGAATTCATCAATGTCACACCCAATTTTTACATTAAAGGTACTTATATTTATTATATCTTTATCCCATAATCCCTCCTAAGTCCCCCCAAATACCCCACAAATTTTGGTGTCTTTTAAATATGTTTTGAGGGGAGAAAGGAGGGTTCATGGTTTAGGTGCACAATTTTCCAAACTGTGCACACAAACCATGCGCCCATGTCTATCTCATTAAAAATGAGTTAAATGATTTATTTTCCCTCCAATTATTTATCCAAACTTGCCCCTTTCTTCCCCCATTCTACCCTTAAAACCATTTAAACCTCTCAATAACCTCAAATGCTCCTTGGAACTTCATTTTGAAGGGGGGTTTGGTGGAATAACTTCACACAATCTCAAGTTAGTGTCTCTTCCTCTTAGCTCCTCCCCTTTTTATGATGTTTTTCCAATTTACTTGAAGTAAAAAATGACCATAAGGTAGGGTTTTAAACCTATAATTTAATTTTGGGTTTTTTGGTCCAATATTTTGATTTTAGGCTCGATCTACCTTCGTTGAGGTGTGGCAGTGGTGTGAGTGAATTTTCACACAAATGATTCAAATTTTTAACAATTTTGGTAGGTTATTCTATGTGTATTAAATAATTTTTGATTATATTTCTATTTTTATAATATTTTAATTTTTATCTAATTTTATTATTTGTGAAAAAATTGGTTTTGGTGCTATTTGTAAAGAAAATGATATTGAAGTTCCATTTTGATGTGAAATTGGGTGTTTTTCATTGAAATATTTTATTGGTTCATTTGGGGCTTCCCTATAACTACATTTTTTATTTTATTGAAATGTATTAGGGCTGAAAATCAAGTTTTTAATGTTTATTTCCTATGGTTGTGGCTACAAAAAATTGTTTTAATGGTGTTTGTGAAATATATGAACTTTTAGTGCCATGTTTGTGTGAAAATGGAGGATTTACAAAGATATCACTTTTTTGGTTTATATGGGGCTGAATTATAACTGGTTATTTGATTTTATTGAAAGGTAGTATGATTCAATTTTATTTGGTGACTTATAAGTTGGCACGTAGTGTGAAAAGTGGGGATTTAAAAGAGTTTTGGGTGCAAAACAACGAGAGATTTTGAGAAGTTGTTTTATTGAAAATAAAAAATGTGTTATTGTGTGTTTTAAGTGGTATAAAGTTTTTATAGCTACTATATTTTTTTTATGTGACCATTAGTGATGTTTTTATATGAAAAGGGATTTATGTGGCATTCTGAAATTGTTTGATCACAAAGGGAGAAGCCTGAGTACCTAGGTGGGTGGATATATACTAGTACGCTAATGATCCTGATGGATTTTCTACCTATTTCACATATCATTTTGGACAAATAAAACTATAAATAAACAATGTGGATGATTTTTGGGGCCCACTATGTTATGAGTATTTTCCTTACTAGTGGATTATGCACAGTAAATGATTGTGACATGGATATTTTACTCCGAGGTACGAGGTATATAGGGCTCGAGACTATCTAGTGCCTAGGGGTGTTCCTTATTTTGGTGATCATTGGATTTGTGGTATTTAACCTTTTATTGGGATGTTTTTGGATGTAAATTATAGTATATGACATGTCTTACTAAAATTTTTTAACATTATGAATGTTTTATTTTGAAAACTGTTTACAATTGAAAGCTGCATTTCTTGGAATTTATCACCTTTTTCCCTTAAATTTTAAAACTGATTGCCTTTTCACCATGTACTACATACTCTTTGGAATGTTTGGGTGGTATCATATTGGGATTAGTATAACACTATACTTACACCCCTTATGTGCAATTAGACTTGATTATGTTTAACACAGGTAAAGGCAAAGCCTCGAGTGAAGGATGTTCAGGTTGTTAGTCCCCTCCTATGGTGCGGTGTTGTGGAAACGACTCAGGGGTGATGAAACCTTGTCGTGTTGAGTATTTGTTTATGATTTTCTGATTTTTTTACTTATTATTGGAATTATTTTACTTTATTTAAAACCATGTATTCAGATCTGGTTTCTGTTAAGGCTTGTTGGGCATGGAAATTTTAGATTCATATTATTGATTGTTTTTAATGTTTTATGATTTCATACTATAGTAAATCATTCTTAAAAAAAATTTACTAATACATGAGCACTTGTGCCAGCCCATGGGGATAAGGAATTCCCTTTGGGCCTTTTTATGGGTTGGATTTGGTGCCGGTATTAGTGGTGACCAGATTCGGTTCATGAAAAAATGGTATTAGAGGAGTCCAATGTTTTTGGGTTATATTACAATTTTGGATCAAGTAGGGACATACACGAGCAAGGAATGTCGGGGCTTGGGGTCTTGGTCATGAGTAGGGAGCCTGGTCCGTACCTTTTGTGGAAGACCTTGAGTCACCAGGGGACACTGGAATTGTCTGATTGACTTCACTTCCAGGTGAGTTTTGTGGGATGCAGACCACACATGGACATCGGGCAGGGGTGGAGTAATTGTTTCTTTTATTACTGTAATGTGTTAGATTATTTATATTTGATGTATTTGATTAACATTTTCAGAATTTTGGTATTGAATATTTTTTTGTGAATGTTTCATTTTTTAGCAACATGCCTCCCCGAAATGCTCCCATGCACCCAAGGGGGAAGCCAGAGAGAAATATCCCAAAAATATTGATCATAGGATAGTCGAGGATGTGGTTCAATTTTTCCAAGCTCTAAGACATGGGCTGACACCTATTACAGCTCCTGTTAGGGAAAATGAGACCGGTCATAGGAAGGAAAATCCCCAGGAGTTCCCGAAAAATAATCCTCATACTTTATGAGGTAGCATAGAATCCTAGGAAAAAGAGGAATGAATCAAAAATATCAAGCACATGTTTGAATTACCAGATATACCTGAGGATATCATGGTGAAATGTGAATATTTTTTGTTTGCGGGTCCCATTCACAGCTGGTGGGAATCAGTACTTCAAACTGGGAAGAATGAGCAAATGCGTTGGGGAGATTTCAAGGCTGTCTTCAATGAACAGTACTGCTCTAAGGTCCTGGTATATTCCAGGTCCTGAGAGTTCATGGATATTGTTTAGATGGATCTATCTATTATGGTGTATACCAACCGTTTCACTAAGCTGGTTTTGTATGCTCTTGAAATCATCTCTAATGAACTAGCGAAGGCCCAGAGGTTTGAGAAGGGCTTCCAACCAATGATATACTCCCATGTTTTCTTGTTTAAGTTGAGGAGATATGCTGAATTGACCGACCAGGCATGTATGGTGGAGATTGATCACAAAGGCGGGGCTGGTTTTTCTAGAACTGTATGAGCAGTGGTTAGTGGCAGCTCTTTGGAGAGGAAAAGGAAGCAAGATGAGCAGGAGAAGAAGGGAGGTGTTAGTTCTAGCCACTCCTGCAGGAAATTTTCATTTGTGGCATCTGATGTGAGATTTGTCATGTGAAAAAGTGTGGAATTCCAGGAAACATCTGACCAGCATGACATTTCCCTCAAAATCCATGTTATCAGTTTGGAGGTATGGGGAATTTGTAGTGCTTTTCCGGGGTGGCATGACCACTTCAGAGTGGGGCAGGATCAGTGGACTCAAAGAGAGTGTCATCTCAGTTACAACAATTGAGGACAAGGAGATCTCATTCTGGGGGTTGTGGTGGAAGATCTAGGTCATCTTTTGGGTAGATCCAGTTTAGGTCACAACCATAGACTAGTGGTCATTCACAGGTAAAGACAAGACTTTTCAATGCGGTGGATCAAGAATCAGCAGGATTAGAGGAAGTATCGTCGACAATTTGAGGTAAGGTTTTGATCAAATATTCTATATATGATCCTATTTTTGATAATGGTGCCTCTGTTTTATTAATTTCTACCTATTTTTTAGACACTCTGATTTTTTCAACCGAGTTGTTGACTTTTGCGATGGAGTTGGTGACACCACTAGGAAAGAAAAAGGAGCAGGGTCTCAGGTGCCCGTCATGTGCACTCTATGTGTCTGAGATTGAGATGGAGTAGGAACACTTGGTATTAAATATGAAACTGCATGACATAATACTTGTCATGGATTGGTTAGTATGCTTCCATGCACACATCGATTTCGATAGGTGGAGAGTGAGTTTTACGACACCTGATGGGAGTGGTCAGATTTTTCGTAGAGAATGGGATCTTCAGTTAGGTAGCATAAGACTTACACTCCTAGAGTTAGGAAGTATGATATTCAATTTATCATCACTCATTCTAGAGGATGATGGTATTTCCACTAAAGGTTCACAACCAAATGTAGTGAATGATTTTCTGAAGGTATTCTTGGATGATTTTTCAGGTTTTCCCCTGGAGTAGGATGTGGAGTTCTCGATTGATCTGGCACTAGGAACCTAGCTGATATATCTCCCCTCATATCATATGGACCCCACCAAGATGAGGGGATTAAAGAGACATTTTTAATAATTATAATCCAAAGTATTAATTCACTCGAGCCTCTCTCCTTGGGTCGCTCTTATGTTGTTCACAAAAAAGGCTAACAGACCCCTCTGGTTGTGCATTGACTAATAGAAGTTGAATAAGTTAACAATTAAGAACAAATACCCTTTGTATAGAATATATGACTTTTTCGATCATTTGAAGGGGGAAATGTGGTTCTCAAAAATAGACTCACGTTCAAGATACCATCAACTGAGGGTGAAATAGGCAGATATCCCGAAGACAGCCTTCCGAAGCAGGTACTAACACTTTGAGTATTTGGTGATGCCCTTTGGATTAACCAATGATCCAGTAGTCTTTATGGAACTCACGAATAGGGTGTTCCACTGTAATCTCTATTCCTTCGTTATGGTTATCATGGAAGAAATTATAGTATACTCTAGCTCTGAGGAGGAACAAGAACATCACTTGAGGATTGTTTTGGGAACTTTGCGGGATCATCGCCTCTATTCAAAGTGTTAACAGTTCACTTTATAGATTAGAGAGGTGAAATTTATGGGGCATGTGATCTCAGAGAAGGGGGTTTTAGTGGACACCGAGAAGATCAGCGTGGAAATTTCATGGGAGAAACTGAAGAATGTGTTAAAGATCAGAATTTTCCTTGGCCTGGCTAGTTATTATAGTCGATTCGTTTAGGATTTATCTCAGCTTTCTTCATCGATGATCGTGCTCACCCGAAATGGGGTGAGGTTTTTTTGGGCCCCAGAATATCTGACATCCTTTGTGGAGCTAAATCAGTGGTTGACTACCGCCCTCGTGATGATATTTCCTGAGGTTGGGAAGGGGTATGTGGTCTATTGTGATGCTTCAAGAATGGGTTATGGGTGCATGCTTATGTAGGATGATCACGTGGTGGCATATTGATCTCGCCAACTCCGACCACATGAAAATAATTACCCAACCAATGACATGAAGTTAGTAGCTGTGATTCATGATTTGAAGACTTTGCATCACTACCTCTTTGGGGAGATGTTTTTGGTGAACTCTAATAAAAAAATCTTGGCCTATATCTTCTCACAGAAGGACGTCAACTTGAGGAAGCGTCGTTGGATCAAGTACTTGAAGGGGTTCAACTTTAACATTGTATATACCCCAGGAAAGGGTAACATGGTGGCCGACGCCTGGAGAAGAAGAGTTCTAGTATAAGATTTCAGGAAGTCCAATGATGAGTAGACTTTGATGGGGCTCTTTGATCAGATACATGTAGAGACCATGGAGAGAAATGGTAGTGCGTTCTTGGAGAGCTTTTAGCTAACTCCTTCTATAAGGGAGCTAATTCAGCTGGAGTAGCCTAATGATGAGCTTTTTCAGTGGTCAAAATATTTTCTTCATGGTGGGGTGATGTCCTCTGATTGGTAATCGTCTCTCGAGGGAATCTAGTGCTTCATGGGACATTCAGTAGTTCCGTTATCTCTTCAAAATGTGGTGATGGAGGATAGAAACTATTCTCAGTGGTCTATCCCTCCGGGTTCCACTAAGATGTATTATGATGTCCATCAGTAGTTCTGGTGGCCTAGTATGAGTCGAGACACCTCAGAAATTGTGTTAAGATGCTACACATGCAAGTAGGTTAAATAAGAGCATCAAAGGCCCTCTAATTTTCTCCAGCTATTACCTATTCCTACCTGTAAGTGGAATGAGGTTTCCATGGAATTCATTTTTGTCTTATCTCATACACCTGAGGTTAATAATTCCATTTGGGTGGTGATTTATTGTATGACCAAATCCTCCCACTTCACTCTAATCAAAGATACATCAAAAGTGGATGAGTTGATCCATTTGTATCTTTAGAAGGTGGTGAGACTCCATGGAGTTCCATCAGTAGTTGTCTTAGATAGACACCCCAATTTCACTTCTTAGTTTTGGGATGGACTACATAAGGCCTTGGAGTCACTGATCAAGATCATCCTGACATACCATCCTCAAATGAATGGTTTGATATAACGAGAAAACCATATTCTGGAGGACATGATCCGTTCATGTGTTTTAGAATTTGGAGGTTCATAGGATATCCATTTGGGATTGGTTGAGTTTTCTTATAATAACAGTTACTAATTTTCTATTCCAGTTGCTCCTTTTAAGGCACTCTAGGACCGACCTTGTCGGTCCCCCTATGTTGGAATGAGGTAGGTGAGACTTCACTGTTGGGGCCGAGCCTTGTGTAGGAGACTTATGATAAGGTCAAATTGATCAAGAAATGGGTTTTTACCACTCAAATTAATCATACATCTTATGCTGACCGGAGGTGTCGAGACCTAGAGTTTTCTGTGGGTGACAGGGTATTCTTGAAAGTTGCCCCTTGTCTAGGCCATTGTCGATTGGGAAAGCAAGGGAAGATGAAGTCGTGGTATGTCAGCCCTTTTGAGATCACCGAGCATATTGGAAAGGTCGATGATAGGTTGGAATTAACTTATTAGTTTATATACATCCATGACATCTTCCATGTCTCCCAGTTGAAGAAATACAACCCAGATCCATCCCATTTCCTGAGTTGGGATGAACTGGAGATAAATCCCGACTTGTTAGTTTTTGAGCGGCTAGTGAAAATAGTGGACTCCCAAGAGAAGGTTCTTAGAGGGAAGCCTATTCCTCTAGTCTGGGTTCATTGGAAGCATAGTAGTGATACACATGAGACATGGGAGTGGAATTCATGGATTGAGGATGAGTTCCCATTCTTGTTCTCCGATCAAGCCTCAAGTCGACTTTCTGGGACAGAATGTTTTCCTGGTGGGGAGAATTTTCATAACCATGTTATTCATTAAAAGTACTTATATTTCTTATATTTTAATCTTAAAATATGACCCTAAGTCCCCCTTAAGCCCCCCAAAATTTTGGTTTCATTTGGATATGTTTTGAGTGGAGAAAGGAGGGTGCATTTTTTAGGTGCATGGTTTGCCAAACCGTGCACACAAACCATGCACCCATGTCCAAATCATTAAAAATGAGTTAAATTACTTCTTTTACCTCCCAGGATTGATCCAAATTTTCCCCTTTATTACCTTATTTGACCCTTTTCATCCATTTCAGCCTCCCAAGAACCTCAAACCCTCCTTGGAACTTCATTTTGAAGGGGGATTTGGTGGTGGAACTTCACACAATCTCAAGTAAGTGTTTCTCCATCTCAGTACCTCTTTTTAAGGAAGTTTCATACAATTTTCTTTGAAGTACCAAATGAACAGAGGGTAGGGTTTCGAACCTAGGTTTTAATTTTGGGTTTTATTGGTCCTATATTTTGATTTTAGGCATGATCTACCATTCTTGAGGTGCGGCGGTGGTACGAGTGAATTTTTGCAAAAAGGATTCAATGTTTTAACAATTTTGGTAGGGGATTCCATGTGTATGAAATATTTGCGACTTATCTTGTTGTGTTTATAATATTTGCATGTTTATCCCATTTTATTATTGGTGCAAAAACTGGTTTTAGTGGTATTTGTAAATCAATTGAAGTTTAAGTGCCATTTTGATGTGAAATTGGGGGTTTTCATTGAAATATTATATTGGTTCATTTAAGGATGCCCTATAACTACTCACTTGATTTTATTGAAATTTATTAGGGATTAAAATCATTTTCTTAATGTTTATCTCATTTGGTTGTTGCTGCATAAATTGTTTTAATGGTCTTTGTAAAACATATGAACTTTAAGTGCCATTTTTGTGTGAAAATGGAGATTTTACAAAGACATCACTTCTTGGTTTATATGGGGATACCTTATAAATAATTTATGGGTTTCATTGAAATGTATTGGGATGTAATTTTTTGTTACTTATAAGTGTGAAAATAGTGTGCAAAGTGGCGGTTTCAAGGATTTTTGGGTACAAAACAATGCAAGATTTTGAGAAGTTGTTTTACTGATAATAAAAATGTTTTGTTGTGTGTTTTAAGTGGTATAAAGTGTGTATAGATACAGTATTTTTTATGTGACCATTTGTGGTGTTTTTATATGAAAAGGGATGTATGTAGAAGGCTGAAATTTTTTGAGAAGAAAGGTGGAATCCTAGGTACCTAGGTGGGTGGATATGTACTAGTATGCTAGTGATCCAGATGGGTTTTGTCCCTGTTTCACTTTACATTTTGGATAAAGACAACTCTAACTAAACTATTTTGATGATTTTTGGGGACCACTAGATTATGGGTATGCTCCCTACTAGTGGATCGTGCATTGGAAAAGATTGTGACATGGATATTTTACATCGAGGTATGATGTACAAAGGGCCCGAGACTATCTAGTGCCCAGGGGTGTTCCATGTTTTGGTGCCCATTGGATTTATGGTATTTAACCTTGTATTAGTGTGTGTTTAGATGTAAATTATAGCAGGTAACATGTCTTACTCAAATGTGTTAATATTCTGAATGTTTTATTTTGAAAACTGTTTACACTTGAAAGATGCATTTCTTAGAATTTATCATCATTTTTTCTTACATATTAAAACTGCATAGTTTTTCACCTTGTACATCATACTCTTTGTAATATTTGGGTAGTATCCTATTTTTCTTAAGATCACTCCCTACTTACACCCCTTGGGTGTATGTATACTTGATTATGATTGAAACTGGTAAAGGCAATGCCTCAGGTGAAGTCATTTCAGGTTCTTAGTCCCCTCATATGGTGCAGTGCTGTGGAGACATCTTGGGGGTGATGACCCCATGTCATGTGGAGTCTTTGTAGATGGTTTGATTCTGTTTTTATTTATTTTTTGGACCTCTTGTACTTTATTTTAAACCATGTATTCAGATCTTGTTTCTGTTAAGGCTTGTTTGGGTTGAAAATTTCAGATCCATATTTTTGATTGTTTTTTATGTTTGATGATTTCATACTCAGGTAAATCGTTCCCAAATCATATTTACAGATACACATGAACTTGATCCATATCATGGGGATAGGGAACACCCTTACATCCTTGTCATGGGTTTTATTTGTTTACTTTATAAGTGGCGACCATATTTAGTTTGTGACAATCAATATATCCGTATGATTTCTCATTAATCATAGTATTCAATGTCTTCAACCCATATTATGTTTATAATATAATTAAATATTACTTTAATTGAATAATTTTGAACAAATAATGAAAAAATTGGATTATTTTTAAGAGGTATCACACCATTAATATTACTATATAATACATTTTCTCTCACCTTTTTATCTAGCTCATCCAAGAATTTATTTTATAAAAAATTATTCTTCAAAGATTTAATGACAACAATATTTTACACCTATATGGAAGATTCTGAATCCACCTCTTATAATTGTGATGTTCCAACTTATTACAGTTCCTCTACAAGTAAACACATAACCTGTGGAACTCCACTAACTATAGACATCACCACTGAGGTCTACATGTATGTATATCTAAATTGAATTTATATTTCCAAATAGTAGAGATACTTTCTTACCTTTATTACAAATAAATAATCTATATAGTTCAAAATGAAATTAGAAATAAAATAATGGAATATATCAAACATCCAATAAATATTTATAAGGATCCTTCACCATGTACTCAAATTATTTTTTCGTCTTTGGTTCACTATGCTTTGACAAGTTAAAATTGATTTTAAATAAAATAAAATTTAGTTTTTCTTCAAACACACTAAAATTTCTCTATACCATTCAAATATAGTCATCCTGTCATAACATTAAGGTTCCAGATACATCATTTCTACTTATCTTTTTTCTCAAAATCAATCTAGCATATCCAAGATCTTTCTTTATGAACTCCTTTGTTGGGTTCCCTTTTAACTCATAAATGAATTGCATACATGATCTTAAAATGATAATTTCATTTACATATATATGAAGTATAACTTGTTCATTCTTAGAGGACATAAAATATTCACATTGGTCCATTACATACCATTTATTTATACTTTTTTATAAATACATAAAACTTCTTATTCCAATTTTTTGGATTTTACATCAAACCACACAAACTTTCATAGAGTTCATACATTCATAATTTTATTCAAAACACAATAAATCAGTTTTTATACCCTACATAAATATACACCTACAAATCTCAATAAAGGAAAGTGGTATTTACATCAAGTTACTCAAGATGAAAAGTCATTGATGAAACAATACTAATTACCATTCCAAAGGTGGTAAGCATCACTAAATGTGAGAAAATTTTAATGAAATACACACCTTCCTTTGAATAAAATCCTTTCATCAAAATCCCTTCCATGTATCTCGTCTTATCATCATATTATTCCTTGAATCAGTATAACTATTTATTTTTCTATGATTTTTTATGTTTGGGAATGTATGTTTCTCTAAAGTATTGTTAACATGAAAATAATAAATTTCATCATTCATAGTATATTCTTATTTTCTGGACTCAATCAACTATATTTATTTTTCCAAGCATTATAGATCGTCACTTTTAGTTAATAAAAAATACTAAAAGGATGATGAATAATTATACACTGGTCTTATCACCCTAGTTAATCTTCTAAAATCTATTTCAGGTGTATTCTTTAATGGGTTTGTAGTCTCATGAACATGTACAAATTTAAGTTTAACATTCACATAAAACCCAAATTTATTTTAACCATAGTAAAATTATTTTTTATTTCATCATTTTCATAGGATTACTTCATAAACTATCACATTGTTTTATTATTATATTTTTCTCAATATAATATAAGTGATTTAAAAATATTAAATCACTATAACCATTGATGAGATAAGTTTTGTACCTAGAATATATCTTTTCCCTTACATCAAAATCTATATAAACATTTTCTAAAAAAGTAAAATATCTTAATTGAGAGAGTCTAACAATTTTTCCATACTATAGATCCTTTGGATGTAATTATTTTTGGGTTTTTATTTTATAAGACTATTAAATTAACGTGTTAGAATATATGAAAATTGTATTTCCAAGAATATAATTTAAAAACCAATAAAGACATGGTCACCTTCAACATGGATGTCCATATTAAGTCTAATATAAGTAGAAATAATAGAAATAGTGTTCAAGTGTGGGAATTTGTAATGTGGAATATATTGATGTGTAAACTTTAAGATAATCCACATTTTATAGGATATGGTTATGTAAAAGGAAGGGAAGTTATAAATATAGTACAAAATATCTTATGGAAATGGAGATATTAGTAGAAACATTTTTTTGATGTTATGAGTGAAGAATTAGACCTCACATAGGAATAATTCAAAATGATTCAGGTATGGTTACCTATTAGGTTTAAAAATGAAATATAAGATTCATAATGTGGCTGTTTAATGATGGATTGAACTATTAACTGAATGGTCTTGTAGAGGTAATGGTTTTAATCCATTTGTAATGCCTCAATGAAAGGTTGTTCATAAAGTATGGAAAGAAGTGAAACTAAAATGTATTTTTGGCTATTGTAGAGCTTATTTATAAAAGGATGATTTGAGGGCACATTATTGTGTTCTATGATATAGAACAAAAATGTCTAAGGATTGATTCTAAAGGTGATGTGATCAAGTGTGAGTTTTCATAGAAATAGGAGTTAGAGTGGAATCTATTACCATTAGGGGGGGGGGGGGTTCTATAAGGAATCACTTGAAAATGGGGTGAATTATTGGTGGTTTCTTCATGAGATTCTTTAAGATGTGGTTTTGAAAGGATTCCCTTATAAATAAGGCTAATTGGGGTATTTATAAGGAGTCCTCTGTTTTGATTTAGTTTCTACCTTAATGAAAGATGTTGTTTGTTCCCTCATGGAACTTGGCTAATGTTTGAAGCAAATAATTTAGGTGCACAATTTTATTCCATTTTTGTTTTGTTCATGTTCTTTATTTATAATTTAATTAAAATTTCTTTTTTAGGACCTTAAAGTTTATATAATTCATGTGATGGGTGTATCATCATTGTTTCTAAGGTGTTTGTTCTTCCTAGTTCATAAAATTAATTTTTACGGGGTGTTTGGAATATTAGACCCTTCTAGGTGCATCGTTCTACATTAGAGGTCCCAAATATCACTTTTGATGAAAGGAGGTTGTTTGTTTCAATTCAGTAGTTCCATTTCACTATATGTGGTATTAGAAACACAAGATCTAGATACATTTTATTGGGTGAAATTCCCTAATAAGTTATATTAGTGCATCGATAACCTTTCAGTAACCAGATAATCCAAAAGTGGTATCAAAGAAATGACATGTAGTTTAAAATATTGGTTAAAGAGCACTTATTATAATTTTATCATTTCATGGAATCAAATCTTGGTTGTAATACTAATGTGTACTTTTTTCGAGTGGTTTAGTATGTTTCTAGAATATTTTCAATTAAAAGATAGCGATGGTACCATAGTGTATATGTTTCTTGAAAGAAATCATTTAACTTGGGTATGGAGGCATATTCCATTATTACGGGTTAATTCAAAACATATTTGGAATACTATTAATGAATTATAGAATATAGTCTTGATACCATATTATTTTTAGATTTAGTGGGATCTTGTTATTATGTCCGATAACATTGGAATTAGTATAGGCTAGATTTATGTATGACAATGAAATCATTAGACCCTTTATGATGTTTGTTTCTACTATTGGAGAGTTTTTATGTTTAGATGATGATTAAAAATTAGTCCGCAGTATGGTAAAATGTAAATATGGAGTGAATTTACCATTAAAAAATGAAAGTAAATTACTAAAGTCATAATGAATAATAATCACTTTTAGAATGATTAATTATAATTAAATTCTTTTTATATATACAAAATGAATCAAAGATTAAATTTAAATGATATAATAATATATTCTTAAAAAGTTTAAGAATAAAAGAAATGGTTATTCAAAAATAAAATGAATAAGTGAATTATATATTAACATGATTGGTTAATTAATTTAAATAAAGTGGTAAATAAATAAATAAGTTTAAAGTAATTAAGGCACAATATTTGGTAAGTATGTTTCAAAATATCTCAATAAGTGCCCCTTCATATACTACAACCACTTATCAAGGATTTAAAGTATCAGTCTATTGCATTTAATAGTAGCCAAAATAAAAAATATATTTTGATTTGTAGATTATATCAAGAAACATGAAATAAAATAGACACTATATTTTTAATGGGTATAGCTAGAAACCTAAAATATAGTAGTCCATTTCCTTTTAAATGTTATGAAAAATGGAACCCCCCAAGTCCCTTACATTAAAGGTTGTGAGAAATGATAATATAATAAAGAGGAAAATGGTAATATTGTTGAGAAGCAATCACAGTTTTAGTATTTTCTTGATTATTTGAAAAGAATAAAATGAAAAACTAGAAGATAATGATAAAAAGAATTTGATAGTGAGAAGTGTTTACATGAATAAAAAACTCTAGAATATAGATGAAATGATCTATAATGTGAGATCACTTGAGAGATAATCAGTGATCATAAAATTTTGGCATTGGATAATTGATGAGAAGGTATGCTACCATGGACACTAAGAGTTCTATTTAGAGCCTCAAAAATATTCATGAACCTTTTGTAATTGAATGAAGGTAACGAATTTGATGAAGACTGGCCATAATAAATGGTTGTCTCGGAGCTTCAATCATGATGCCACCAAATACCTAGTAGCCTCTACCAGGTTGTTGGTGGACCACCTAGAAACTGCTGCTACTAGAAATACTCCACCATCATGCTAGTTCTACTTCATTGAGTATCTGGTGAAACTATTATAGCTGGGGGTGTTTCTACCTTCACAACTTGCTAGATAGTGGTTCTTCTACACTTCAAAGGTTTTGGAAAAATGGTATCGGCAAGCTAGTGTATCTTATTTTTTTCCACTTCTAAAACATCATTAATGCTTCCAATAAAATAATTTTAAATATATTATAATCTCTATAAAATAATATAAAACATTCACTAAAAATCTGAAAAAAAAACTTCATGTATTTTAAAATATTCTAATATAATGTCATCAATTTTAACTTCCAATTAATTAAATGAATACATTTGACACATTAAAGTGTTTTTTGGTCATTAAAACAAAATATGATGAGAAGCACAAATAATCCTCTATAAGTGAGATGTTTATAATAATATGAAATCATAATATGAAACTATAAGGGAATATTTCATAAAGGTGTGTCTAGGTGTGGTTCCACATGATTAAAAAGGTGGATTTAAATACCTATGTTACGATTAAGTAGATGAAATAACAAGTCTTTGAAATTACACATATGCATTAGTTCCACATTGGGAATTATAGAGGAAAAGTTATATTTTTTTCATGATTTGTGATATTGAATGGTCTATTCTAGAATGGTGAAATTACAACTATTTGAAAAATTTTACATCTAAGAGGGGGAAATTAATATTACTAAAAACAATTTCCACCCCACTTGAACCATTTTTGTTAGATCTGGGTTATCTTAACTTAACATCCAATAAGGGGAGTAGAGGTTTGTTAAAGGAGTTTTTTTCTGGAGAGTGGATCATATTATTTTAGATGGTGATAGTTCCATCCAAAAAAGGAAAGAAATCAATGACTGAAACATGATCCATGTCTTACAGAAGTTGTGTTTCTAATGGTTAGTTAGAAAGTGGTTTTTTATATAAAATATTTTCAATGGGGGATTCATGGTTATGAGAGACTATGAAAGATAAGGTTTTTTGATTTTAGAGAATTTTTTTAGAAGGGGAAATGATTTTTGTATAAGCTGTTATTTATAATAATGAGGATTGGATATGGGCATATTGATCATAAAGATATTTAGAAGATGGTTAAAACCATTAGTTGATGAAAATATTACCAAAAATACAACATGTACAATATAGAAAATGTGGGGAGTGCTATATTTGGAAGTAGTGCAAGGTGTTCTTATTACCGAAGGAAAATGAACTAGATTTTGGAAGATTATCTAGTAACATTTGTTCTCATAGTTTTTTTTGTACTTTGTTCTTTTATAAATTAGAATACATGAAAGGAATATGGATATTTTTCCTCAAAGAAAATTCCAAGGTGTTTTTAAACCTTAATCTATCGAGGCAAGGTGTTTTATTAATTATTAATGTATCAATATGTGAAGTCATGATGCCTGGATAATTTTAATGGATTCATATAATGGAATTGGATTTAATGCTTCAGAATATCTCTTTAGTATGTGTTATAAAGTTTTTACAGATCTCCATTGGAATACAAGACAAGTTTTGATGAATAAAATTAAATTATCTCTAATAATGTGATGGTCATGAAGTTGTTTATTTTCATGAGGAATTAAGGTGTGTACCACAAAAAATTGTATTGTATATCATGATTAATAATTTAGTACATTGTGTTCTATTATCATCGTTTGATAGTTTTAAATAACTATTTTATGCGAGTATACCTAAAAAAAGGCCATCCGATATACCCTCCATGGGACCATGGGTATCCCATTCTTTGGTTAGAATTAAGATCGACCAAAAGACATAAAGGGGCGACATAAAGGAATCAATGAGATCCTATATAGTAAGGATGGTGGTTGTGCACATAGAGATGCATAGTATTGAAAAGGTGTGTCATGGATATGTCAGATCCACTGTGTGGGGAAGCACGGTGGTGTGAGGAATGACTTAGGTGTGGTCCCGATGCTACTCATATTGATCCACTAAAGAAAGTGAGAGATATAAATGGTGGTGATCATCAATGATGAAATATAATGTTGGATAAATCCTTGTTATACTGTTCATTTCATTAAATTATATGAGAATAACATGCATCATTTGAAAAGTTTTATTTGAGACTTCTACTCAAAATTTGGTATCCTCATCCTTAATTGAAACCCTCTATTATCCTTTACTAGTTTTGTGCATAAGAATTTTGCAATATGCAGGAATCAGATCAAACCAAAGTGTTTTTAACATTTAAGAAGGATGAGTCAACCTCTTGAGAACTAGGAAAGTATGAAATAAATAGACAATATATTTTTTATAAATTGACCAAGAATTAACAAAGAACATGATAATTATGTCTCCAAAAATGAATTCAAGCATCTGGATGAAGCATATTCTTGATAAATGCATCAGGTTTGTTTGATATAACTATAAATATATACAATAAATCTTTCATGCATGTAGATTGAAATAAAAATAAATGTTTGAGACACCTAGGTGAAGCTCAATTAATTGAACCAATTTTTACCTTATGATAAAATGAGGATAAATGGGTTGGGCGAGTTTTTAGGTGAATTTAGATGAGGTCATGTGATGAGAATCCATGAGTATTCAATGAGGAATATATTATGTGATGAAATATCTTGGAGATTCCCAAAATGATTAGTTATTTTAAAAGAAAAAAAATGAAGGAGTTTTATGTTGCGAGTATTCTAAAATTAATACCATGCATGAAGAATAAAGAGAATATAACTATTTTCGGCATTTTAGGAATGAGATACATACATGCTGTTTAAGCTCTGTAGGCTAATGCCCATAAAGAATAATTTAAACTCGAAACCCTAAGGTATTTTAATTGATTTCTATGATGGAAAATAATAACAAAATAATCATGTATTTAATTTAAGTTAATATGATACCTAACACCATTAATGTATTCATATTTCAAATGCGTAAAAATAAATGCGTTATTCATAAAAAAATTTAATTAATAATTTAAAATGATGACATAATATGGGATTTTAAATAATGAAAGGAATGACTAATGTTTTCAGGAATTAATGTGTGTGTGAAGGTGAAGAATATAAAAATGATAAAAAATTATGATAGATCTTTAAACCTTTATGAATTTATATTTTGATAACCTGATACATAATTGTATCGAATAGAGAAGTAGTAAAATTCTGGTAAGTCTTGAGGTAAGTGATCACATGTACCAGATAATTTGAATAAGTGAATTCAAATCATTAAATATTTGAAAGAACTATTTAGTCTAAAATAACTATTCAAGGAAACTATTCAATACCATTAAGGATCTCATGCAAGGAAGAGGCATATATATTTCTTGTATAGGAATAATAATTAAAGAACATGATATTTATATCCATGGATTAACATTAAATAATAATATTGTAGTTTTGGTGTCAAACTAGTTGCTGAAGGCTTTTGATTATGATGTTTAACTAATTAGAGAAGAGTATTAGTTGGGGTGCCTAACCAGTTATAGAGAGTTTGTAACTAGGTTGCCTAACCATCTGTAATCACATTTGGAGATAATAGAGAATAAATGTTTTCATATCTAACCAACATTGAAAGTACTAGGCTATTATAGTGAACCTTGTGAATACATTGTGTTTCTCTCTTATATATTTTAACTGCACCCAAGGTTAGAGCACATGTTACAACTAAATATCCATGATGTTTTTTGTGAATAGAATATGATAATGATTTCAATGAGATCATAACACTTCATTAAAGAATTTTTTAAAAGGGTAAAGTGAAAAAGGAATGAAATATACACATTTCCATGAAGAGTATAAATGAAGGATATTATTTATCCTTACCATGCACCAAATTTAGAGATGAAATCAATATCTATTCCATTAATAATAAACATTATAAGAAGGATGATTCTAATGAAGAATAAACCAACATTTATGAGATCAAGAAGCACATGATTAGATTATAAGAACAATAAAAGATTATCATTTATATCAAGGATAAATTGTCTATAAAAGAAGAAGATTGTTTTGAGACACAATCATTATGTTTCACAATTCTGAATGAGGTTAATAATTCTCCAACTCATCAGAAGTAAAAAATATGTCATCCCAAGTTTGCGAAAAGAGAGATCCAAGGGAATAATGTAAATTATTTCTTTCTCACAATGCATGTGTAAAAACAAATCTGATGTTCTTTGGGGTTAGAATTATGCGAGTAAATATTTCACATAAAAATATAGGGAGAATATGACAAGGAGTCTATGACCAATAAAGAAATGTGAGGCTTGGTTTTCAATAAAAAACAATAAAACAAGTCTGGATTGATATGGAATCAACTTAGATGATCAATGTATTAAGGTTTTTCCTGCCGTTGTGGCAATATTTGTCACAAGGGATATTATTGTTTGTTTAATATGTCATTTACATAATAGATGAATGAACCAAGGGGGTTATATTGAGAAATTGAGAAAAAACATAGATGTGTAAGAATATTTATGAATTTTTGCAATCAAAGAATGAGTGTTTGGTTTGGACCAATTTTTTTCCAAGTTTAAGATAGAGAAAAAAAATCCATGAGTAATCAATTGATTAGAAGAAAATATGTTCACAATATATGGATTGAGTAAATAAAAAATATATCATATCCCATACTGATCATGGAAATAATAATAGAGAAATTATGAGATGAATCCCTCACCCTGTATGGTTCATCTAATACTACTAAAAAATGGGTTTATCCAATGCTGGTGTTTTAATGGTGCTCGCAAAAAGCAATGTTAAAAACTCCTTTCTTAGTGCTAGAAAAAGTGTTATTAAAGGGGGTATTTAACAATGATTCTTTTTGGCACAATTAAAGGGGTTTTTTAACAGTGTTAAAAAAGTGCTATTAAAGAGGTCCTTTATCAATGCCTGTAAAAAAGTGCTAATAAATGGGGAATTTATCAGTGCTTCTAAAAAATTAGTAATAAAGGGGGTATTTATAAGCGCTTCTAAAAAAGAATTTATAAAAGGGTAGTCTTTATCTGTTATTTTTTAGAATCTTGGATAATGTGCCCCTTTTATTTAAACATTATTACAAGTGCTGATAAAACACACACACACACACACATATATATCACTAACAGTCACCTATAACATAAATTATGGTCATTTGGAGGACTTAAAGGCCTTTTTTAGCCTTAATAGTTTTTATCTATGGGTTGTATGGGTCACCTAGGAATATATCTTGTCGCAAGATTTGATTTGATCTATTTTATAGGTAAAATGGAAACCCAATTTAGAAGTTATGTTTGTTGAATGTGAAAAACACTTTAAACACCTAAAAACCCCAAACACACTAAAAACATTGAAAAGATCACAATTTTCAATTTATAAGTCTTTTTAAACTCAAAAAATAGTCAAATAAAAGAATATGAAACTATATAAAACCAACTTATATTCAAATTGTGTGAAAACTAAAGGAATAAAAGTTATTACATTTTTAAAAAAGGTAGAAATAGAACTTGAACATCAAATGACCATAAAATATGAAATTTGTGTCTGTTTTCTCTCTAGAACATATCAAATCGAATCCTAAAATTATATCTATGATGTTTAGGTATGTGACTCTACCTTTGAGAATTTCCCCAAATTTTTCCCTAGAAAGGGCTAGAAGGACTCTGAAAAATAGTTTTTAGTAACTGACTCGGATTTCTTAAAATTCTAATGGCTATAACATCTGATCGAGCTATCCGGTTGGCCTATAACATATATCATATCTAAAAACATTTCAAAAGATACAATTTTACTTGTCATGGAGATTAAATAGACTCTCAGATCAGAATTTATGTTCAATTTAGGGTTTCAGTGGTTTTACAGTTTTTAGAGTTTCTTAATATTTTTATGTGGTTTAAGGTTTTTTAGAGTTAATATCCATTTTCAATATATATATATATATATATAATATATATATATATATAAACACACACACATACACATATATATATGGATAAAAAAATAAAAAAAATAAAAAAATAAATCTTAAAATGTAAAACAAAACATTATAGGGTAGTAGAAAAGGAGCTTCTATATAAGATGGAGGTCGTGGGTTCGAAACTAACTAGAGGTAGGGGTGCACACTAAAGAAATGATAAAGGGGGTGGGGGATGAATTGGTAAATGGGGTGGGGAGGTATTGCTAACAGGGGTGGGGGAGGAACTGATTAAGAGGGGGCATGATAGGGGGTGGTGGTGGTGGAAAATATTGTACCCTTTATCAGTGGGGCCTTTATAAGTGGTTTTTATCACTATTAAAGGGGACCTTTAACAACCCTAAAAAATACTGATAAATTTTTCCATTAAGATTGCTAAAAAATCAATGTAAAAGTTCCCCATTTTAATCACATTTTTAGCACTGATAAAGGGGTCCTTTATCAGCGCTTTTTAGGAGAACTGTTAAAGCTAACCCTATAACATCACTTACATTATCATTGATTCAGTAGAATGAATAAATCCCCTTTACTAGCATTTTTAATGTCCCAATTTTCAGTAGTATAATGAAATAAATGACTCCTTCTTAATTCCTATCATTTTTGTTTTGATCAAATATGTATAAAATTGATGGATATATTTGATGAAATCACTACTAGAAAACATAAATATATTTTTATTCATAGAGTCGTCTATTTACCATGAAATGAAAAAATATATTTTATCCCTTTAGGGGGGACTAAAGTTAAATAAAAAGAGGCCACCAATTATTTTTCATATGAATCTGAATTTTTCTAGAAAAGCTGGTAATATAAGAGTTTGAGGATCATGAATTTCTTGGCCTAATAGTACCTTAAAATATATTTTATATTTTCTAATCATGATTTAAAATGAATAGAAATTTATAGATGGATTATATATTCTTTGTTATATATATGTTGTTTTCTACACTGATGTTTCCCATGTATACGTGGATTTAATTAAATAAAGTCTCTTTTTGAAGAAACCATATGATATCATCCATCTATAATAAGTGTTTAATGATTTTTTTTAAATGAAGTATACTATGTTTTTATGAAGAAATATGATATAAGAATACCCCACATATCCTCTTTATTTGATTATAAATAAGGGAGATTAAATATTTGAAGCCTCATATGGAATTTTACAAAGTGATAGGATAATGAAAACAAAATAAAAATGGGGTATTGTTGAGACCAAATGTTGAATTTGTTTTCGAGGGGGTAATATTAGAACTGTTGATGCTTGGAGATTTTTTAAGGATTCATTTAATGGAGTTAGATTTCACTCATGAGAAATTATCCTTTGTAAGTGTAATTATTTTCAATATGATATTCAAAGGAATACATGAAAAGTGTTGATGGGTAAAAAAACATCATCCACTATAAGGTGAAGATCATTAAAATGTTAATTTTCATGAGCAATTGAGGTTTGTTCCATAAAAAATATATTATTTAACATGAAGAATATTTTAATGAATAATTTTAGTAGACCATTTCCAATTATCATTATTTTATAATTTTTTATAACAGTTTTATGGGAGAATATATTAAGAAATAGGCTATCCAACAATCTAACTATAGGACCCATGTATAACCACTACTCAGGTGGGAACTAGGCTTGACCATAACATTGGAAGCGGTGGAATGGAAGCACTAGTGAAGGTTGAAGATTGTACACATAGAGTTGTAAATGAATGAATGGTTATGCACATGAAGGTATTGGATCCATTGTGTAGGGATGCGTGGTGCAATGATGTGTTTGTGAGGAGTGGTTTGGGGACTAAACCCCAGAATACTCACATTGACCCTCTAAAGTAACACATAGATATAAATTTCTATACTCAACTAAGAAAAAATCTATTGTGGGACAAAGTTGTGTTGTACTGTTCACCTATTTAAATGATATGAAAATAATGTGTGCCTTTTTATGTATTTTATGCAAGTTTTCCAATCAATTTGAGGCATTATGTTCCTTGACTGAAACCCTCAGTCATCCTTAACTGTTCCAGTATGTGGAAATTTTGTGATCCATATCCAATGGATCTATCAAATAAGGTTTTTTTGACATCCAGATATATATGTGAGTCCATGATACACATTATTTATGTTTTTCATTAATAAACCATGAATGACCCAAGAATGCGATATTGATGTTTACTATAATGATGTCAAGCCTTAGAATGAATTAAATCCTTGAAAAATTCATGACGCATGTTTGATATAATAGTAAATACATGCAGTTACATTTTCAATATTTTGGATCAAAAGAAAAACAAAAAGTCTTGACATCTAAGTTAAAACCAAGTATTTTGGGAATTTTTTTACCTCATGATAAAATGAAAAAAATAGGTCAATTGAGTCTTTAGGTGAATTTAGATAAGTCCACGTGATGATAAGACACATGAATTGAAATATGAATATCCCTTGCGAATAAAAAAGTTTTAGAAGCCCAAAACCAATGGGAACTTTAAAAGGGGAAAATGATGGAGAGTTGAGTTGTGGGTATTCTAAAATAAATATTATGGAAGAAGAATAAATGGATCCCAAATATTTTTATCATTTTATGAATGAGATTCATGAGGATTTTTCAATACATAGGGTATGATTTCATACAAATAATAATGAAAAATACCCTTGTGTATTTCAAATGATCTAATACCTGGAAAATACCCATAGAATAATCAGGTAGTTAATTTGAGTAAATATAAAACCAAACCTTTCTTGAGTATTCATATTTTAAATGAAGAAAATTAAATATTTTATTCATAAAACATTTAAATAAAGTAATTAAAATTTGATGATAATAGTGGACCATAAATCGAGGAATAAATGAGATATTATAACAAAAACAATTAGTATCTTATTAGGGATAAATGTGTGCATTGAGGTGATGAAGAAGTGGTGACATATATTGTATCCATTGTGTATGTTTCTTTTAGATCCTAGTATATATTTGTATCAAATAGATTGAGATTCAAATATGAGTAATTCTTGAAGCCAGTGATCACATGTACCCAAGAATACAAAGAAGGCAATTTATATCTTTCGATAACTGGAAGGCTTTTTTAGGCCAAAAACACTATTCAATACAACTATTAAAAACATTGAAGGGTTGTGCCCAAGAAAGAGGGATCTAACTTTTTTATGGAGGAATAATATCTAAATAATAATATAAATATATTTATGAATTAAAAGTAAAAGGAAATCTTGTAGTTTGGGTTTTTTATTTTCTATTAGAAGATTTTGATTGGGTTTTCTAGCCAATCAGAGATGAGGAGATGTTGGGTTATCTAACTAATTGTGGAGAGATTATAAACTAGGTGTCTAACCCATTGTATTCACTTGTGGATATAGAATTGAATAATTTTTGGGAGGTATAAACAACATGGAATATTGTGGGATTTTATGTTGAATCATGTAAATATTTTGTTTTTATAACTCTTATATTTAAACTGCATAGATGGTGATATCGAGATATAATCTTGATTGGATTAAGAAATTTAAATAGTTTAAGTGGTTTAATTTAAAATTATAAAAAACTAATAAAAATAAGATTACAGTTAATTCAACTCCCCTCCCCCATATTAGTGGAACATGGCCAGCCCATGGACTATGAAACATCGAGAATAATAATGGTGGAATGATTGTGACAATGTAATGGTTTGTAGAATGAGATTTTTGAGGTAGAGGATATTTAAAAGATTTTATAGTAGAGAGGCATGTAGTTTTTAGGATACTATACATAGATCACTAAAATGTGTCACAAATTGGATGATGTTTCTCTTAGAGAAGTATCTTCTTATGAAACTCCAAGTCCATAAGTAGGATGATTTATTTTTTCCCTCATAAATAATTAATTTGGTATGTTGAACATGAAAAAATCAATAATACCAGATGTTATAGAAGATATGTTTTAAAGGGAGTTTGGTTCTAGTGGTATTTATGGAGATTAATATACTAAAAAACTATCAGATTATGGATACTCAGTTGAAGAGTATCAAAACCATATGGTTCCATAAGGATCAGGAGCCTAAACATGGTATATGGAACAACTTATTGATAGTGTTCAATAAATTTTGATGTATATTAGGCCTATTTATTTTAGATAAATTCTACTGAGGAATTCATATTTTTTATTGGAAAAAATTAGTGGTCAATGCCTGGAGAAGGGGGAGGATTTTTCATAGTGGGTGCATGGATAATCATGACCAAAGTGGGGAACCACGGTGTCACTAATATTGGAGAAATAATGAATTATTCTCTTTGTAATTTGGCTAGTGGAATTTGGTGAAATTATAGAAAATGTTTTTTCAGTGGGATATTATTTGTCCTAACTTATTAAAATAGTTCTCAATGGGTATTTTGATGAGATTGAGTGTGGGAACTATTTTATTATTATGTTTTGGAATTTATATAACAATTCTTATATGAATCACACTAGGATGAACTAGATGGAGATATTTCCAACTTCACCAAATATTTATAAATTTTTGTGAGTGAAAGAAGTAGTAGTAAAAGTGGTGTTAAATCATGGGAATACATAAGGATTAATTTTAAAATCATGAACATAAAGATCATTTGTAATCTAAAGGATAGAGTGATATAGAAATAAAAAAAGTTTTATATTAAAGATGGAATTTCTGGAGAAATTGATGATGTTCAAAATAACTATTTCCAAATGATGGGAGTATAGAAGTAGACCTCATAAAGGAATCATTCTAAATTAATTCAATAAGTTATCATTGAAAGGATAAAAATGACATGTATGATTCATCAGATTTTTTAAATATTTAAATATTAACTAGAATATCAAGTTGTGACATTAGTGCTTATTTATTTTTCAGGATGAAACGATGTCCATTTGAAATTATTGGAAATTATTGTGGCTAGATTTATTTTCTATATACAATAGAGCTCCTCTAGAAAAATATGTCCTAATAAGACTTATTAATTGTGTTGTGATATAAGACTAATGTTTTAGAGGCCCGATACTTATGGATTTCAGATTGAGTGAGAGTCAATCTAGAAGGATGATTCAATGTGGTATTTATCGCCATGGTGGGGGGTGGGACTTCAACCCAAAACTTCTTGAAACCAAAAAGTGTAATTGAAGTCATTACTAAAATTTTATTTATGTTTTAATAAGCTGGGTTCCATTTTATCTATGTTTATCCCTTAATAAAAGATGTATTGTGTTCTCTAGTGGAGTGGGACTATAGTCCAGGCCATATAATTTATATTTTTTTATTTTTTCTATTTATATCATTTGTTTTTTCTTTCTTTCACATTGAATCATATGATCTTGTAAAATCCAATGATGTTTTTAAAATCAAAGTGAAGGAAAGATTAACATTCTTGTTACGGTGCATAGAATTACATGTTCTAGAAATTGAATTCACTATGGTGTGGTATGTAATTTTAGACCATTTAGGGTTCTTTGTTTAATATTGGAGTTCTAGAAGATAATTTCTAGTGAAAAATATTTGTCTAGTTTTGATTCAAAATTTTTATTTCTTTATATGTGGTATGAGATAAATTATATCAAAATTCAAGTGGTAAAGACAAAGTCCCAAAAAAGTGGAATCTAATAGGAAATGAATATTCATTTAATTCTAAACCAAAAGTTATCCCATTTCAATGAATAAACCCCCTTCTATAAGATATGCTTAAAATATATACTACATATCTATAGAATGCCTTTAATAAAAATGAGTGAAGTCTCAATCTCCTAGAAAATTAATTCCAAGTCCTATTTATTTTCTCATCCTACCATTTTTGTGGTGTATAAGGAAGAGTATTATCCCACCTAATTGCATTCATAGCATAAAATTCCCGGAACTCTATACTGTTTCATTTTCCCCAATTTTTATACCTGAAGCATTTAATTTTTGTTCCTGATTCAATATCTACCAAATTATTCCATTTTTAAAACATGGTAAATACATTAGATATATTTTCTACAAATCAAACCGAAACCTTTATCTATAATATATTTATAAATTTATAATAATGTATTTATCCTTAAAGAGAATGAACTTGTGTATATACTTTCACATCGGTGTTTATCAAGTACAGTTTTCTAGTCTTTGATGTTCAACATCATTTCCCAAAAAACACATTCAAATTATTTCTAAATATACAATATTCGCAAAGAAAAACCTCCCCTAAATTAAACTCTATTAGAATTTAATATATTGTGAAGACTTTGATCCCCTTATTTCCCATGTTTCCTCACATGTGATTTAAAACATATCAATCTCTGATAGAATTTGTTTTTTGAAACCATGTTTATGGAATTTTATGTCATATTATATAATGTTCCATTATTTTTGTCAACAATATATGACCATATCCCACCTTTAAAAATTTTCATGAACCACTATTAAAAGTGTTACTAAATCTCTATCATCAAGAAACATGATAAGAATCAAATTACTTTTGAATCCAGAAATATATCACACATTTTTTAAAATATGAACACTCGCACTTTCATTTTTTGAACCATTCATTATCCTATTTCATAACTTGTAATGGTTCATCATTAAAAATATGTAACTTGAAAAAATTTATATAAATATAATTATTAATGAAATAAATCATCTATATAGAACAGATAGGTTATCCTATGTTTAAAGTCCAAGAATTCATGGGACTATCAATACTCTATAGGAAAAGAACCGCAATTTATTTATCTTTTATAATTTATGAATTATTTTATGGTCTTTTACACTTATCCATTCATTCCTTATTAATGTTTTTTTATTTTTAAAACTCTAATAGATCGGATTCGACCACTTATCCTTATATTATAACTTTAAACATGTTTTAGATCATTTTTTGGGATTATCCAATGACAAAAATCAACCTATTTCTTCTTTGTGTAGAGAAATCCCATAGAATCTTGATAATCCCCAAGGGAATCTTTAATTCCCTGTGGGTATATGAAAAACAAAAATTTATAAAAACTCAAAATCTGTCACTTAATTAGTTATAATGAATATAGAAGCAGGTCGTGATCGATCCACACTGACGTTGAAATTAGTCTGATTAGTTTTTTAAAAAATATATTATTTTTTAGATAGAATAAAGAGATGATTAAATATTTTTTTGATTTATTTGAAGAAAAAAGTAGATGAAATCATATTTATTGATTATTTTGTTAAAAAATTTGAAAAGTCAACTAGGGTTTTGTGATTCTAGTGTTTAGGTGAAATTAAATTTTAGAAAATAGTTTTATTAATTCTTCATTGGTGTTGGATTCGAGATGAGTAAGATATAATGGTCATCGTATACATTCCTTGATGAGACAATTCCCTATTTCCCTTGGTTTAGTAATTTAGGGTTTTACTTAATCACATTTATCTTATTACCATATTTAGACTAGATTTCCCTTAATTTTTACTATGGTTATGTCTGTTTTAGGGTTTTTAGTTGAAATAGTTTATGATTGCTTTTTGATTCAGTTATTAATGTTCATTATAAAAGTAAAAAAGGATTAGAAATTAAAGATTAAATTATGACAAACCAAATACAAGAATAAAGAAAAAGAAATCTAACAAAAGACACATTTTGAATTCTATTACATTAACCTATAACAAGGTGGGTTTACCCCCACATCCTAGATATGAGAGGATATGATGAATGGAGAGAAGAAAAACAAAGCATAATGGAAATTGAGATGAACTCAATGAGGGACCTGCATAATGTATCTTCTCCGGCCAAGATTTGGTCCCCCCAGGATCTTTCAAATAACAGCATGCTAGCCCTTGATTTATAGGATCAAAATGGGATCCAATATTCATGGAAATCCTTAAGGATTGGTAAAAAAGTTGTCTGAGGTGGGCCACATGTCATAGATTGTTTCAAATACTCACGACACACTGAATCTGGGCACTTGAATCCCATTTTGACAATTAAAACTTGGAGGTAAATTATTAAACCATGTGTAAATTTTTATGTTGATTTTCTTACATTTATTAAATGTCTCTCTTTTCATGACATGCATTGGTACATGACCTATAATATCATTTTTCAACTTGAGAAGAATTGTTTCACCTCAGTTATTCAGTTTTATTCACCGGAAGTGCTCTATGACCATCCTCAAAAACTTGGTGTCATTCCACTTTTCTTAGATCATGGATTGAAGTGACATTTCTTCTATTTTCATTTATCTATTGGATACTTCCATGAGAACAAAAATCAGTTAAACTATTCCAAAATTGTTAGTAATTATCATTTAAATACTGAAATCAATATATTAAAACACCATCACATGCGTGCAAGAAATATAGATATCAAATCCCCCACACTTAAATTCATACTTGTCTTAAAGGATGAAATACATCGATACTATAATGAATATTCACCTTACTGTGCATCAAATTAAATTTCAATAAAAAAACCGATCAAATGAAAAATTAAATATTCATGCATCACATGAATATAATTTTTCAATGCCTCATTTTCAATATAAAACAAATGACAAATGTATTTTACTTTTCCTATTTTGAAATGGATAATCTTTTTCTTTCATCTATTTTAATTTTTCAATTCATTATTAACATTCATTCCATTTTCATTATACCTCACATGAATTTTTCCATTCATTAATAGGGTAAACATGTAAATATAATTCAGTACATACTTCAAAAACATGTCCCATACCATTGACTTGAAAGGTATCTAAATTCTCTACCATGTAAAGAAAAAAATCATGATTAATCATGACAGATTAACCATTTAGTATAAAATGACTCTTAGTCTTAATTAATGTGGGTAAATGATATAAAAATTAAATCTAAAAAATATGATTGTATCTAATGTACATTACATGATAATAAAAAAAACTCAATGATGGTCCCCTCTTCCCCTTCCTATCTCAAAGCAGGCATGTAAAGATATTAAGTGAAATAAATGAAATACCCTCCTTTTTTATTATTTGTTTTCTTTTTCAAAAGTTTTTTCTAGTGAAAATTCTCACATCTACCAGTCAACCCCTAATGATCTCATCACAAAACTATTTTTAATAGTTATAGCAATTCCATCGGTAAAACATTGATGTTTTTTGAATTTCTCTAGACACATACCATATATTTTTTATTTCTCTTATTATCTTCATGAGGGTGTGAAATAAATATAATTATTATGAATTTCCAAAATCTAATGAAATTTACCCCACACTTATTTATCATAAAATTTGCATCCCTTCCACCAGTCGCCATTTCCTTGATTCATATGTTTGATAATCGAGAAAAAAAATTAGAGGAATGTAGGAAAAGATCATATGGTCTTGTATTGTCTCTCATTTCCTATCAAGGATATTCATGGATTATATGGTTTTTAAAAAAGGATTATTGTATAGTGGGTCTCAAGATAAGGTCTGAAAATAATAATGAATCAATCATTTTAAACGTGATTATGTTTGGTCGTAGCTTTAGTAAGATGCAAGGAAAGCTCTAGAATAAAATATTCATGTGTTTTTTGAGAAATATACAATACAAATAATGGAAAATATCATATTAGTTTATGTATTTGGAATTAGATGAATGGGAAGGAAAATGACTCAAGTAAATTCACATTAATAATTAAATAAATTAATGAAAATAAAAAATTTCAAATAATGAAAAAATGTATGAAAAGTTTCTTTTAAAATATTCAACATGCCCCCCTGAATCAATATTTTTCAAATAAAAATCAACATAATTATCTGTAATAATTATTTATTCCATTTTTATATTAAAATTTATTAAAAAAGAAATTTAAATTTCATGACATGGTAATTCTCATGGGTAGTTTCATGTCTCCATGTTCGGTTGATTGAAGAAAGAATATAATCTGAGGCATGAAATTGGTAGTTAAAGATAAAAATAAACATATAGAATAATGTATAATTTTATTTAATATGAAATTACTACCCCCTATAATTGGTGCCTCAATCATGGGTGTGTGTGTTCCTCCTACTTTAGATTTATGACATGTATTTCTTTTGATGATGTGTAATTTTTTGTAGACTCGTATTTTTATTCCTACTCCATGCCGCCAACATTGGTCTTGATGGTCTTGTAAATTAAAAACAATTGCCTGAATTTGCATGAAATTATCAAAAATTTTTGAAATATTTGGAGTGAGATTATGAACACCTCTAAAAATAGAAAATAAATAATTTAAAACAAAAAAACATGGGTTTCCACCTAGAGGTGCTTTTGTTTTCTATCCTTGGATAAACCATACCTTCATCATCTTCTAATCATGTGATGTATGATTTAATTTTTTTACCTGGTCGAGGTCCATAATTGGTCTTAGTCGATTCCTATCAATGTAGGTTATCCCCTTTATTTATTCTTGGAATATCTTAATTCTCTCTGATAGTAGTACTTTATTGACCTCCATTGGACCGATCCACCAATTTCTTCTCAATCCAAATAACCTAAATAAGTGATCATGTATCATCCATACCTATTTCCTTTATCAAATGTATTGGAGTTAGTCACTCCTCTAGTGCCCACGGTCTTGGTCGTTTACTTCTATTTCTTCTTCTGTTGATCATACTCTTGCAATATGACATCTAACTCATGTACTTATTCAATTTAAACAACAACCTCAAATTTAAGAGTTTTTCATTCTCCAAACTCATTTTACTCTCTCATATTATAGTTAATCATTTCCCAATGAATGTTGAAACTAACATGAACCCTTCTAACTCTCAAACAAAGCTCCCCACTTTGAATATTGATTAGAGCACACCTTATAGCCAAAAACTGTCTTCCCCAAATGACTCGATTTTGATCCTCTTCTACGTATAGTACTAGGAAGTTGATGGAGAAGTATAATGTTGTGACTGTAATTAAGATATCCTCAATCCATCCTCTTAAGTATTTTACTATAGATTTTTCTAAATGAAGAAGTAATTTTGTGGGCTTCTGTAAATCAAGTCCTAAAATATTTAATGTCTTGAATGACATGATATTCACACTATCACATAACTCACTCAATTATTTTCCACATTTTTAGATCTGGTAAAGATGGTAATTGAAAAGATACAAAGATAACTTTTCATATTAGGTTGGTCTTTAGATACCACTCCCAAACTCTCTCATGTGAGAGGAATGGTTCCAATATCTTATAGACTCTTCTTACTAGTTACCATATATTTTAGGAATTTTGAATATGCTGACATGTTTGGGAGAGATTACATAAAAGGTATATGAATATATAATTTTATAAAGTGTTCCAATAACATACCTTTATTTAAATTTTTCTTTACATGTACTATTCATACTAGAAAAGGAAGTCTTTGATTTTACTAAGGCGTTTCTTCTTTTTCTTCTTGAGATGTTTGTTCCTGTTGAGCCTCCTCTTCTCTTGCTTCCAATGGTTGATTTCCTAAAAAATCTATACCAATTACTTTCATTTGTTTCCCACTTATATATTTTATAATGTTCAAATCTTCATTTGGGTGTACTTTAAGAAATGATGGAAATGTTACTATGGGTCTCACTCTAAGATGATATACAATTTGGCGAACTTGATACTCTAGATTACTTAATTAGGCATTTTGGTTTGATGATTCTTCATTTATTTTTTTGAATACCACATCGAAATAGGTCATGAATATTTCCAACATCTCTTCCAAAATGAGGATTTTTCTCGCCAGTATGGGCCCTTGGGGTTCATTTAGTTGGTACCCTTGAGGTATTTGTTATATTCATTATCCTTTTACTTTTTGTGGTCTCCAACACTGAAATTTATAACCATTATTGTAATCAGAATAATTTTCATCTTCTATACACATACATTTTTGGTTTTTCTACTAGATCATCATGACGCCCATTTTTATTGTTAACAAATATATTAGTGCCTCTAACTAGTCCATATTTTTTATTGAATTAATTCATTTCTATTGTTTCCCTTATCCTTGACACTTAAAACTATTTCTCTCTATTTTATATAATATATTATAGCTCACATCAAGAGACTTGTTCATTAATTTTCTTCTAGATACAGAATCAAGAATTGATGGTTTCCAAAAAGAAAACCCTTATATAAATTTTTTATTAGCATTCATAGCTTTATACCATGATGTAGAATTTTCGAGTCATATCATTATATCATTCCCAGAATGAATATAGGGGTTAATCTTAAAGTTGAAAATAGTTTATAATTTTTACCCATATATCCATTGACTAAGAATGTATAAAGAAGTGGGTGATGAATTTACGAGCTATATCATCCCATTTAGTGATGGAATGTGCTAGAAATCATTGAATCCAATATCGATCTCACTCACTTAATGAAAACTGGAAAAGATAAAGTCTCATTGCATTGCATGAAACATTTCAGAATTGGAATGTGTCTCAGAGCTTTAGGAATCATCCCAAATGTTTTTTTGGATATTCATGAGTAAGTTTGGTGAATTTAAAATTGTTCAAGTTAATTGAAGTTATTGTAGGAATGGTCTAGAAGTGGTTTAAAAAAATAAGGTTAACTAGGATGCTCAGTTGCAATCATGTGTTTGATGGTCACCCATTGTCTATGAGCATCCATAAACCTGTGTCTCCTTGAAGAAATCCTCCCAAAAGTTGATGTCTCTTTCCACTCTCCCTAGTTCTATATTCCATGTTCTTCTTTATATGTTTCTCCAATTCAAGATTGAATTCAAAATCCTCTTTTCCATTTTCTCGTGTCTTGTGATCATGCATTTAAAAATAAAAAATCTGAAATCCACAGCACGAACACACCCAGTGTAAATAGTTAAATTTTAATAAATAAATAAATAATATTTAAAATTTAAAACCTAAAATCTAAATTATTACCATCATCGAAAACAGTGCAATTTTTGATAAGATAAAAGGGCATCATTAATTCCCTATGGGTTGATGCAAAAAAAAGTTTACAACAACTTTAAATATGATTCTTAATTAATTTAACTGAATATAGAAGTATGTAGAGATCAATTCACAATGATTTTGAAATTAGTCTAATTAGGGTTTTTAATAAGTTTTTATTTTAATATATTGATGAAATGGGTGATAAAATAATGGTTTGATTGATTTTAAGAAAGAAAATTATGAAATAAGATTGATTAATTGGTTTGTAAATGGATTTGAAAAGTGAACTAAGGTTTTCTAATTTTATGGTTGACATTAAATTGGAATTTATAAGATATTTTTATTAATTAATGATTGGTGCTGGAGTCGATATGAGGAATATCCAATGGTCATAATATCCCCTCCTTGTCACATAATACACTATTTATATTGGTTTAATAATTTAGGGTTTCACCAAATAATGTTTTTCTTGATATGACATTTAAACCTTATTTCCCCTAAATTCGATAATGGTCATGACTACTTTAGAGATTTTAGCTGTAAAATTTTAAATTTCATTTTTGATTCAATTATCAAGGGTAATGATAAAATTAAAAGAATGTGATTGTAAATTGAAGATTAAATTATGGAAAACCAAATACATGAATAAAGAGAAATAAATAAATCCATTGAAAATTTCCCCATTCTATTATATAATCCTAGAACAAGGGGAGTATAGTCACTTATACTAGTGATTATAGGATATTATGGAAGTATATAAGAAAAGTAAATAATTGTGAAAACTAAGATAAACTCGAGGAGGACCCTGCACATTACAGCTTCTCACTCCAAGCTTTGGTCTCTTGGGATCTCCCTGACTTCAACAGGATAAACCTCAATTTATAGCCAAAATATGGGATCCAATATTAATTAAGATAAATATGGATTGGTCCAAAGTTTTCTGAGGTGGGTCCCATGTCATAGATTATGTCAAATATTGAAGATACGCTGAATTTGGGCACTTGAATCAGGTATCAAGAATTTTCACATTGTGTAAACTGTTACACCAGATGTAAATTTTCATGTTTATTTTATTCTCTCTATGAGGTGTCTCTCTTTTAGAGACATGCACTGGTACACAATGTGTATTGTAATTTTTTTAACTTGAAAGCCTCATTTCTCCTTAGTTTTTTTACTTTTATTCCCTGAAAGAGATCCATGACCATCCTCAAAAATCTAATGTTTCATTACTTCACTTCGAATGTGGTAGGATGTGTCATTTTTATACCTTTTAATTTATCTTTTGTATCCTACTATAATAAAAACACAAGTTAAATAATTCATTAATTGTAAAGAATAATCATTTAAACATCGAAATTAATATAATAAAACAACATAAAATACACGAATAAAATATAGATTTCAATTCTACATAACTCCATTGTTTGAATATCCTCATTGAGGATTAAATCTTTTACATCCTTAAAAATAATTTTGTATCCCTATAATAACTACTCATAATAATTATAGTGGTTTCTTTACTATTAGGTAATGATGAAAAAAAACTAGAGCACATACCTCATCATACAATAAAATCAACATATATGTCAATAAAAATTTAATAGTGTTAAATGAATTGGAATATCTAACAATAGTATTCCATTAAATTTTATTTTTATTTTATAACTATCATATCATGTACACTTTGTTTGATATGTAAGGATTCTCATTCATATTTTTGAGCATTTTCATTAACATATCCATTTTATTCTACATTTTGATCAGGAATTTCACATTATTCTCCAACATGAGATGAAAAAAATCCTATAACCTACAGATCTAGTAACACATACTCATTTGTTTCCATAACATTTGGTTTAATACCCATAAGTGGTAAGTGAATATTTTTCTAATAAATATAATCCAATATTTTTAGTCTCTAGAAATTGATGTTAGGTCAATCAAATTGACTAATTATTTCCTTTCAGTCTTCTATATTAATTATTTTACATAAGTAGCATAACATTTTCCTACAAAATTCAATATTTGAAACAAATTTTTATGGATATTTCCAATGAAAAAAAATCTTCAATAAATAAGATAAAATTGTACAAGATTAAATAATAATAATAAGAACACATAGATAAATGTGGTTCTAGAAGAATACCTATTTTGATGGATAAAAAGAATAATATTCTTTAAATGTAATAGAGAAATTATAGAGAACAAACATAAAGTACAAAAACAGTATCTCAAAATGATATCACAAATAAATTTAGATCTTTAGTAACTTTAATTAATAATATACCCTAATCCACATAGTGGTCCATGATGTAACAATAACATATATTGGTAAAGTCAATACTATTATATTAGCCACAATCATTTTCCCTAGTCATCTCTACTAAAATTGGTTGGACATTTTATAATATCCCTTAATTTTTTAGACTATTGTTTAGTATGGGACTCTATTACTTGGGGCATCCTCAACCAACTTATTGTGATCCAATATTCCAAAAAGAAGGTGTAAATGTATGTATTTATCACAAGAATGGTAATACACATCCAAGGATTCTATATAGTTCCATTTATATGAAAACAAAAAATTCCAGTTTGAAAATAAATACTAAAAATACCACTTTTAAATTTTAATTATAAAATAAAATTAAAAATATATAGTACTTATAGAAAAATTGTTATAATAAAACATAACCAAGATAATAAAATAGCAGTGTATGACTATAAGGGTAAATAATCATAAAATTTAATGAATAACCCATGACACATTATGGGGTAACTACTTAGGGATTAACTCTTGGAACCATCAAAGCTTGCATACTGATGTGATATTAACATTCACCACACCTAAATGAACTAACCAAATTATAAGGGTAATCCCTCATATAGATACAAATACTAAATTAAAGGAATTGGGAGTGTGAAATCTAACCAGTGTAACACTTATCACTAGTTTCCCACATAGAAACCCATTATTTACAACGAAACATTCTGAAATTGAAGTATAAATCCAAAAATTCTACATAACATTAACAAAATCACATCTCACCGACTTGTAACATTCATAGAAATAAACCCTTTCGTATTAGTATATACCACACAATAATATATTTTTCTATATTTATATAAGAAATAAATTTGGGAAAATAATTGCGATGTAAATTAAATAATAACATCACTATTATAGGAAAATCATTTGTTAATCCTTTTAAACCGAAAAATAATCCTACAAATAATCCCTTAAAAACTCATAATAAATTATATCAAAAAAAAAAATTTCTTTATTTCTTTATAAGTTTCTTATTCAGAATTATTTTAAACACTTGGTATGCACAAATTCCCCAAAGTATAGTTCTAAGACAGTTTGTTTTGGAAATTCCATTTTATGTGTTTTGAAAATCATAAATAAACATCATAAATCCATTTAAAATAATTATTATGGACGTTGTATTTATAGGAAATTAATTTAAAAAAAGAAAGCACTCAATGTTTTATAAAATAAATTAAAAGGTATTAAATATCCTAAATTTAAGAAATTTATTGATTTTAAAGGGGTATTATTTACATAATTACACCCTTCCAGGCCATTTATACCATACATAAATATATATAAATTAAAACAATAAAATAATATAATTTTACATTAATTAAAAAAATTAACATATTCATTAATTTTTGATATTATAGTGAAGAAACTCCACACAATGTGTGAATGGATAATGGAATACCAATAAAGAATTATTTTGAAAAAATTCTATGGTTTATAGGTTTTTCATCTTAATATTGAAAATCCCCATTACTCCATGTGATAGTAATAGAGAAATTTTCTTGATGACAAGGATAATAAGAAGAATAGTGGAAGGAGAAAAATAATAGGAGGAGGTGAAATTTCTTAGTAAGATCGTACTGTCACTCTCTAGGGGTAAATCAGTGTGACAATTTTTTTTAAATATTTTGTCTCTTAATTTCATCTCTAAATATTGAAATCTTATATTGGGAAATAAGAATGGGTATTCTTATGAATTTTTTCCACACAATAAAATATTAAAATTAGTGAAAATTTATATAATAGCACAAGATATTTTCACAAGTTTTAATCCCAATGTGGGAGTCTACTATATGTCTCCATTCTATTGAGTCTAAGATAACAATATACGCTATAATAATCACATGAATACAAATGGATATTTCTAAAAAATCCTCTAAAATCTACTAATAGCTTTCTAGTATCCTGATTGGTTCTTTATACTTTCTACTATAACATTAAGATGGTTCCTCTTAAACTTTTTAATGAACAAGATCTTCATTAGACATTGAGATGTCATTGCATTAACATATTATATATTTATCCTCTATAACATGTCTCAATATTTGAATAAATAAACTTCTATAGAAGAATTCATATAGGTTATGTTCAATTATCCAAACTTCTCACCAAATATATGATGGATATTTTTATCCTTTCTCACTCAACTATATTGTTTTTCATAATCCTATTATCTTTAATTTCAGTAGCTCCTCAATATCTGAGAGTATTGATATAGTTGAAAAATAGAAAAAATGTTTCCTATCAGTCAATATTTTTAATATCCACAGATTCTTTATCTTCTCTAGATTTTATAATATAGTGATACTGTAAGAAAATTCTTTGTAATTTCTTCTCCTTCATCATTATTTCATTCCACTAATGATGACAGGGTATGCAGCAGAAACATCTTATTATAATCATTATCCATAATTCTTATTCTTCCCCAATGAATAATATCTTTACTATATTACAATATCAATCTATTTGATCCCCCCCAATTATTCAATTATTCATATGTCTCTAATAAATTCATTGAATCACATGAATATTATATCAATATTTTAAATATAAAAATTATTTTTTATTCATCATTATAATATACTCAACATGATCATTAAATTTCTTAACTGATTCACATTGACCTACTACCACAATTTCATAATAATAGTTCTATTTTCCTCAATTGGAATAAAAAAACACCCATATTCTAATTTAATCTTCTAAACATTTTCCCATGAATTCCCCAAACATTGATCATTATCAAAATTTTCAAATATTATATTTGAAATCCAAAAATTATATTTCCAAAATACTCTTATTTCCTTCTCATTTAATCCTCCTTTGGACTAATATTGAAACAAGACTCAATCTCCAACAATTTGATATTTATGAATCCTATATTAGTTCAAGATCAAATGGATTATATATAAAAAAATATCTTATTTTCTCAAACTGATAAATCTTTTTTAAGAAATGTAATATCATATGTATCAAAATTGGGAGATCAAATATATAATTCGTGGTTAATAATATCTTTTTTACCGGAAAAACAATATTTTTTCCTATCACCATTGATACTTTTCCAAATTTCCTCTCAAAAAATATCATATGGAATATATTATACATGCTTTGAATATCTTTTGTATGATAGTATAGATATTTTCATTTTCCTTGTTTTAATGATAACAATAGAAAATACCTTCTATATGTTTTAATATTCTTCATATCACTATAAAATGATTCCATTTATGAATTTCATCATATGTTTTACAAAATATATTTTCTACATATTGGGATATATTATGTATTGGAAACACATATTATATACCATATAAAATATGTTACCTATAATAGTGTAACTCCCATATTTCCTTACATATTATCTAGAGAATGTTACGTGTCATATTTATCTACATTATATTATTAATATTCTACATTTGAGAAAAAAATTTAGTATTGCCTGCCTTTTCCATTTTTTATCTTCAACATGGAATTTTATAATATATAAAAATCATCTCAGAAACCCCACAAACATTCTTAAGGAATCTCCATTAACTTCAATTTAACTAAAAAAATGTTAAATAACATTAAGAATATATCCAAGACTCCCAAAAATCTTCATATTAATTCATAAATAATATTTGAGTATATTTTTACTCTTCTTTATTATTTCAATGAAACTTCATTACTGCATTAATTATTTCTTCAAACTCAATATTATTTAATCCATAATTCAATATATATACTCAAGGTATTTTCATTATTCTTCATGCTTGAGAATCCATATATAGTTACTCACAAAACTCTATTATCTTTATTTGTCTCCAACAAATCCATCTCATTAAACTCATTAAGAGTCTTGTAGTATACATTTCTTTCTTTATCTCAATAGATATTTTCAGGAATATATCAAAATATCAATATAATAATCATTGTATATGTTTTACTCCTTCTTGGAATCTGTTTATCAATGTACCCCAAGTAATAATATACCTTTACCATTATGACGGAAAGTATCCCAACCTATATCTTTATTTTCAACTTATAAATGGATCTATAAATTATAATGGTAGGAAAAAATAAATTTAATCTAGTAGAAATCAATGTTTTATCTCAAACCCTCAACTTATAAATTCATTAGGATCTCTATAAATACCCAATAATAGGACATATCAACTTCACTTCTCAATTAACATGTTGTAAATAGATAAAATAATCATAACTCTCCTCAACTCAATCAATTTGGGAAATTAGATTTTCCCATTTATATTTTTATTATATACCATTTCAATTAAACTAATTAAAATTATAAATTAAACATCATTATACACCTTATTGGTAATAAATATAAATGTGAGGAGATGATGTAAATTTTTACTCATCACATGCTTCTCCCTCATTAAATATTTTATTTTATCCCCTTAGGATAACTATTTCCACATAAGAGAATAGTGGAACCGTATTTCTATGATCAATTATCCATAATTTAATAATCTTTAATTTTATATGAGCTTGTCTATTTTATAAAAAAATATTGATTAACCTTGACATGAAAGTTTTCCATAAACCTATCCAGAATATGATTCCATCTCAAAATTCTCTTTTTCAGGGGTTATTAAAGCATATTTAAAAATAAATTTTATCACCTATATTAAACTCAATAAAGAGATCAAAAGAATTCAATTATAAGGAAAATACTCCCACTATAATAAATATTCCAATTCAAAAATCACACCCATTTAATTATCCGAGTTGATTTAACTCAAATAAAATATGGTAAAAGTGATTATCATACATTAACACTAGGATTCTACAAGGTTTTCCAAAATTCCTATATTTTATATAATATTATTTACCTTCTTTGATACCACTCAATGGATAAATTTCATCACTACTCATTATGGTTGATCTTATTTAAAGTGAACTCCTGGAATATCCTTCAGATATCATTTGCATTGTTCTGAAGTGGAAATATGATACCAATTAAAAAACTATACTATAGTAGATAATATATGTTTTATAACAATTATAGTATTACAATTATCCCCACACATGAATAAAATTTCATTTCATACATTAAAACACAAAAAAGCTCATGGGAACAAGGTGGGTATACCTTTTCTTCATAAATAGCGAAACAAGGCCGAGAGATGCTTTTCAACATAGAAAATTGATTCTTTATAGCTATCGATTTATGATAACTCTATATAATTGATTCTATTTTATTTTTTTAAACAAGATACTATTTTTAACATGTTATTTTTTACCTTCATCTATTATCTTATATGGAATTGAAGTTTTTACATTTTCTAAAAAAAATATGATGTCTTTTGTACTCACTCCATCTTTATCTCCTTCACTGATTAGGATGGATAAACAATCATGAATTAATTTAGAACCTGTATAACTTTATTATATTTTTTACATATCTTTTCAATAATATTTTGGTTACCCTTTTTAATTAATCTCTATAGTTCAGTCTTATATATATCTTCCACTAAATGAATCACCTTGTTTCTTTTTTAGATTTCCGCTATTGGTTTATTCGGCTTGATTTCTCTAACCTTGATGTTCATAGAATTTTTTAAAAGTTACATCATGTATCCATATATTACATAATATAATTATCTCCCCTTTTATGTATAATTATTTTTATCATTCCCCTTTGCTCTATTTTTTAACACATTACTTATATTGTTTACACCTCAAGGAAGAATCATCATTTTAATTCATTTTATTTTGTGGTATTATTTAATTAATCGATAGTGGTTCATGATTTTCTGATTTTTAAGAATAATATTAACTATTGTGATCACTATTTTTCTTTTTCTATATAATATTTATAGACATTTAAATATTTTTGAAGGGAATATACTTCTATTTTTATATGTACTTTTCTTATGTACAATAGTATTTATCTTAACATCAAGTATTCTACCCATTACTCTAGGACTTATATAATCCCCATGAATTGAAAAATTACGAATAAAATTCAATATCATTTTTTAAAAATATTCCATAGAACTATCAATAACCAATAATACTTATTATTTTACCTTCTAATGTAGTTTGGAAAATTTTTTCCACGTATTGTTTTTACACCCAAAAATTATTTTTTGGAGATTTCATAGGGGAGCCACTTCTCATTATCATTATAATATCAATAAATGATATTTTTTTGAGATTATAATAGTTTTATCTACCCATATATTTCTAGAATTAAAATTTTAAGCATTATCATAAAATTTATCATCATTTGTATAAACCGAATTGTTGGGATCGTGGGTTACCTTTTGCTATGAGCTAGAAGTGGATATATTATTGGATGTTTTTAGGTTCTTCATGAAACTAATATGTGTTTAATTAGATGAAAGTCACTTATCATAACCATTTATGAAAATAATTATTTTATAACATTTTTTGATAGTCAAAGGATGTGTCACCTCTTAGTTTCTCATTCTTACCACATACTTAAGACACTTTACATTGAGGGTCTTTTTCATAACCACATTTGAAATAAATCTATCATAAAATTATTTATTTATAAGAAAAATATAATTTTCATTAATTTTAATCATATCCTATAAATAATTTTCAATATATATCAGGCTTTTATTATTGATATCCAAAGGAAACATCTATAAAATTTCCCTACGACCATGAAAATAGATCTGTTTTTGGTGAAACCATGGTAATAGTTACATCTATCAACATAGTCTAATGTGTATTAGGGTAGTTGGTGAAATCACATCATCCTATGATTATGTTTTATGTGGACCATGGTGATAAACAGGTGTGGGAAACCCTAGAGATATGGGAAAGGGGTGTGAAGGGAGCATGAAAAGTATATTTCTATGGTCCACATTGATCATGGTCGTTATGTAGACCAATAGACATGATCTACAAAGACCGTGGACATTACCATTTTTGAAATACCTATATCCATGGTCCATTTAGACCATGAAATTTCCTATAGGTTATGTTTATGGTCCATGTGGACCACAAAATTTGTTCAGGTAATCACCATAGTCTTCATGGACTATGGAAATATGATTATATGAAATGGCATGTGCAATGGTCCACAGGGACCATGGATGTTTTTTAGGTTTTCCCCATTGTCCATGTGGACAGTGGCTGTAGATTACTAGGCCCACCATAGTATAATTGTTATGTTTAATAATTATAGTTATATATAAGTATATATAATTATATATTTATATGTACTTATGTATATAAATATATATAGTATATCATGGGTTAATGATAAAGTATTATTATAGATGATATCCAAGTATAAAACCTCCCCAGCATTCTTAATAGTTTTAATGGATATGGCCTTAGTCACTGACTATGTCAATTTTCTATCTATGGAAACAATCATTATATACTATGGTCAAATGTTTCGTTCGCATATAGGCAGTGTCCAATAACCATAGTTACAAAATATTTCCATAGCTTAGACAATATTCCATAAAAAATAAGTCCCATAGTCCCAAAGCCTATTGTCTTTATTTTGGATCATTGAAATATTAAATGAAGTAATATTCCTCCACACTATGTTTGAGTCTATAATGAGACATTCATATCAACTTTAATGATCAATTAAATATAAAAAATAATTCCAAATTGGAAGGAGGATTCCTCCGCACTCGCCCAGCTCCTGGAGCTTTCGATTTCTCCTCTTCCCTTCCTCCTAGGGTTTTACATGTCTGATCAGTAGAGAAACCACACCTCACTTAACATAGTTCCATATTCATTTCCTTATCTCACTTTTACCATCCCACCTCTCGATTGATGTGGATTGCTGGTGTGGTCATTGCATGTCACTCATCGCCTCTCTTTTGGTCTAACCCTGGGTATCAGAACACCATTTTAGGCATATGCATTGTCTATGTTGATGAGTTTGGTCAGTGATGATGGTTATATCCAGTGTCTTTCTTCTCTACTTCCCTTGATTTTTGACCCATTGTGTTTGACTCCATTTTCATTCAGGACTGCCTAGGATTGTGTTGTAGGGGGAAAGTAGTGGTATCAATTCATTTTCTTGTCAACAATAGCCTTTTAATCACCTCTACTTGGCTCATTATATCTTTTGTGAATTTGGTAATACTTTATCTAGTTGTTTCTATTTTGATATGTTTTTTCCTCTCAGGGTTTGGTTAGTTTTAACTGTGGAATGGGATCTGGACTGGTGATGTTTTTTTCTATTTATTTTTATGGGAGCAGTACTTTACAGTTTTCATTTTTCCTGATTCTCTATTTTTGGTTAGATGTTTTGATGTTTCAACGAGGTTTTTATCCCTTGATGATGCTGGTGTGTTCTATAATGTGGTTCCCTTCTATGGCCTCCATCCCCTCAACTCAAATTTGAAGTCATGGTCCATCACCCCCTTCTCAATCGGTAAGGTGAGATAGTCTTCAAGGAGGTTCTAGGAGTTATTGGTCGAGTGGATTATGGTATCCAAGAAGGTGGCTAGAATTTTTTACCTCATAAAAACTATTTAGATAGTCTATGAAGTTCTTTTATGATTCTTTTTTGGTGGCAATGATGGAGTTCTATGGTGGGGACATGAGGAAAATGTTGTGGAAAGGTTGATGATGAGGTAAAGAGGTTAAAGGGATCTTCTGGTTTGGATTATTTGAGTCATAGAATTTGGTGGTGATGGACAACAACGATGATGGTGGTGTACATACTTATAATGGAATATGGACGACGATGTGACTCTGTATGATATAGGTTTCCTATTCTTCGAGTCCTCCTTGGGTTTGGTGTTTCTTTTTTGAAATTAAAATCTTGTTTTTGGATCTCAGAACATCAGAATCCTTCCTTATTTATATGGTTACCAATTAACCTCGAAGATGATATTTAGAAAATAAAGAAATATAATTTTTAGTTTAATATATATAAATATATTTAAATTCATGTAAATATATATATAATCTATCTCCTATAAATCCTTAAATATCCATCAATGGTTTTACAATATCTTGAATGATTATTTATACATTATCCTAGTAGATTACAATGGGTCCTCCTAAAATCTAAAATGAAAAAGATATGCATTCTTCTCCAAAATTTCACTACATCACCATATAAGATCTTCACCCTCAAAAAATTGGTCTTATAATTCCAATATATAAACAAATACATCAGAATTAATGTTGGCCGTTTTTAGGTATCCAGACTCCTGGACCTTATACAAGATGAATATTATTGGTCTTTATCACTCAACTCAAAATTATTTTACCATTACTTGATCTTTAATCACAATATATCTTTAATCTCTGAGATCATAATCATAGTTGATAAACAAAAATAATAGTTCCTATTAGTCTCTCTCTGAAATCTTATCTTCTTCTTCTTCGACTACTACGATAGAGTGATATCATAGGATTGATTTTTTAACTTGTGTTTCCAAATTATTTATTCTATACTACCATTAATAACCAAATGGTATGTGTCATCAACACATTATAGGACTCATTCTATATCCTTTTTCATTATCCTTGATATACAATGTCTTTAGAATATTATAGTATTCGTCTCTTCTCTTTCTCACCCACACATATTCTATTATTCTTCTTTCACTCAAATATTTAATGAATTATGTGAATATTATTTCTATATTTTGAATATATAAATTCCATGATATTTAATATAGTTATATCTTTAATATTCTCATTCAATTTATTTATAAAATACTTTCAGCCTCCTCCCAATAATCACAAACTGTTTTCCCTTATCTTAGTTAGAATTTTAAAAATATATATCTTCTAATTTTCATCTAGTTAGAAATATTCCCATTAATTGATCTTCCATTAATCATTATAAATTATTTAAAATATTCTATTTAAACCCTAAAATTATTAATCCAATATCCTCTCAACTGTTTCTCTGTTAATCTCCCTTTTTTACTTAGCAATAATCATGAAACTATTAGTATAATCGTGACATTTATGAGCTAGATATCAGAAAAATCATCATCTAACTTATATCTCAAATTTTTTTACATTTTCAATGATAGAAAAAATTGACATAATAAATTTAATATCTTTCATATTATGGGAGCAAGATAAAATATTATATGAATTCATAAGAATACATTCCGTATAAAATAGATTAAATTACAAATAATAGAACCTAGAATAATTTTGTAATTTTCACAAAAAAATATATTCTATATCAACTATGAAAAATTATACATTCATTAAATATATTACATATCATAATATGGTTTTTCCATAACATGTATTTTACTAGGGTCTTAAATAAATGTCTTCTATATGATTGAATATCTTTATATCACTATAAGATCTTATATTTTCTCTATTTGAGTATTTGTTTCGACATATATATTCCATATGAATCAGGATATAGTATATATTGGTAAATAATATTACATAAAATATAACATATTTTAAATAACATAGTATAACTATCACATCCCGACCCAGATACCCTTCTAACTAGTCTTTGAACCAGACCACAGAAGAACTAGAAGGGCGTTCCTAAACCCCATAGGTTAGAATCTATCACCCGAGCATCGAAAAAAAACCATAGGGAATGATTTATCCAAATATCAAACTTGATACATATAATATATACTAAACTACAATAAAAAATGAATATTCTTTGTAAAAAGGGTTAAAATGGTAGTAATACAACCCTAATGTCACCAGATCAAAATCCAAAGTACATGTCCAACAATAACAAAAAATGACCATGAAAACTGGAAAACCCTACTCTATGTGATACATGTGGACCACATCCCACATTCTCACCACCAGCTACACATAACCATCTAAGATAAATCTCACCCCTCACTATGGCTCCTTATCCATTATTTAATAATAAGTCAATACATAGTCTATACACCCTTGAGGGATTGTGAAGTGTGTGAGCTAAATGATCTCAATAGGATCACAACTAGGTGTTCAACATAAATTAATTATACAATAATTTCAATATGATCATATTGAATGAAAATAATGCATGATAGGTAGTTAAATTGTTTTATATAAAAATAATTTTATAACATTTCCCCATTCAATTAGTTATAAAATAAAGCCAAGTGAAAAAGTTTTGGAGAATATTTCAAATAACTAGTTACCATTTTCAAAGAATGTATGACATAAAATCAAATCCAAATATCATAAGACAAATAATAATGGTAAATTAACCTTAGATAACACAAGTTCCGGATCGATAGATCACTCATACCTAAATATCAATCAAAGACTAGTGAATAATCAATTCCTAAGAGCCCATACATCAAAGTATACAGAAAAGAGGATGGACCTAGAAACTGAACCCCCAATAATGTCAATTAGGTTCTAGATCTAATGAATCTATGATCTAGGAATGGAGGATCACTTGAGAACATGAACCCCCATACTATACAAATGGAAAAGGCCAAATAAACTATTTCCACCTAACTACCTAAGACTCCAATACATGACATATATTAAATAATTTTTAAAGGGATTTATCATTTCAAAAAAAAAAGAACATTTTCATCAAACAAATTCTTTGAAAAATAATTTTTCAATCCATTTCCCAATGCTTTAAAAAAAACATTAATTTTCCAAATTGATGTTAAAAATCATCTTTTCTAAAAAACAAAATTTACTCAAACCCTAGTAAATCAATCAAGAATCAAACTAAGTCAAAAAATATTTAATAAATCAATAGGATTCAAGGTTCACCAAAAATATGATAGATATGGATCCACCAACCTCAATCATGGTGTGTAAACAACAGAGAAAGGGATCCATTGATGTCAAAAGTGAAACATAAAGAAAAACAACGAGTGGGGACCCTAATAATCATTATCAAATATTAGAATCCAATTGCATATAAAAAAGGTTTGATTTATAAGTTATATCAATTAATATATTGAGAATATCATGCACCACACCACAACTAACACATGATTCATAATAAATAAGATAAACACTTTGAATAATATATAAAAGATAAAGAGAGATCACACCCTAATCAATAAAATACAATAATGGTGGCCAAAAAACACTTCCAAATAATGATATCAAGAATGATCATAAGAAATAATGATCAAACTTACCAAAATAGGTTCAACCAATCATCCTAGAGGTCAAAGTTCCAACTGGAGAAGCCTAAAAAGAATGCATTCACCCAAAATTGCTTGGAGCAGTCCTAAGGTTTGGATAAGAGAGGAGGAAGTTGGGTGAGAGAGAAGTATAATACTCAACACATATAAATCCATTGGAAATAAAAATTTGAAGGTGTGAATTACAAATTCACAACATGACCTCTTAGAATTTCCTATAAAAAAATAATCACCTTTATTTAAAAAACTGAAGCCCAAGTTTAAGATGTGAATAGAATCTTAATGTCATGAATGTTTTTTACATCCTAGACCAAGTTCATGGATTATAAATTGGTTTAATATATGTTTTGAATATTCAACTCATGGTGTGAACCTTCTCCTATAGCTAACACCCAAGCCATTTCCTTTTCAAAACCCCCAGTTCACCTCTAACAACCCCCAAACCCTAAGTACAACATCTTAAACAATAGAAAGAGATAAATCATTAACTAGTATGTTATAATTATCCCCACCATTTGAATTCATGTTTTTAGAAGGTTAGGTGGAATAATAAATCTTAGTAAATAGGTGAGAACACTTCTCTCTCATTAACAATTCAAGATCCCATGTATCATGATAATTTGGTCTAATTCACCCCATAAATTTGAAAAAATAGGCTTCCCATGGATGAATTTCATCTGTGAAAGATTTATCTTCACTTGTTTGACCATAATGGAAATTTCTAGATCCAACTTAAATGTTTCCTAAATCAAAAATATGGGACAGATCGAGGTAGTAATTCTTAAGATAAGATGTATGGATAATATATTAAATACCCATCAACTAAACCAATAATTCTAACTGATAAGAAACCTTACCAATACCCTAAATGATCTAAAATGTTCCATAATATATTTTATATATATTATCTTATTTACCAAGAATATATTGACCAAACTAAAGGAGAAATTTCTAAAAAACCTAGTCACCAATGGAAAACTCCAAAATATGACAATGATGATCCATATATGATATCTTCCAACTCTAAGATATAGTAAAATGTAAAAATACATCCAAAATACTCTCTATAATCTTCTAAATGAGAATTTATCCCATAATACAGGCCTCACCCACCTCTGTTTAATAAAAAGGTGTCCTACATGGGCCAATAAACAAATCTTAAAAGGGATCCATTTTGAGAAATTATTGTTAATTTTCATTATAATAAAACATAACCAATCCAAAAATGGGTTCCCAAAATCCATCAAAATTCAAGGCATATGCACATATCATGTCATGCAAAATAATTTCAACCTAATATATCAAATAGGTTCATATATGGATGGTATGGTGTACAAAATCTGAACTAAGTCCCCATCATCTCTTAGAGAATCTTCTAGAATATTGAATTAAACTAAGGATAACTATCAGAAACAATAGAATAGAGAACCCCATGAAACCCCATAATCACTTTCATGTATTTATTACCAAGATTTTTAGCCATGGAGATGTCCCTTCTTGGAATCAAATGAGTTGATTTTATCAAATTATCAATAACCAAGGAAATAAAATTATTTCCTTAAGGGTTTAATGGAATTCCAATAATGAAGTCCATTGAAATATCATCCTATTTCTAGATATCTTTTGGAAGTGGCTAGAGTAGTCCAAAAGGATTCTGGTTATCTAACTTTATCTATTGGTAGGTGTAGCAATGAGACACATAATGATCAATGACATGATTTATACATAGCCACCAAAAACATCCTATAATTTCATTATACATTTTCATAGTTCTAAGTAGAAATTTACATGACAAACTATGGATAGAATACAATACTGAATTAGTCATATGGGATGAGATGACAAACTGAACCTCAAAGTGATGAATACTATCATGAGGGAGAGGGAGAAACCTGAAATTATCTCCCTACCATAGAAGTTTTCTTTGATTTCCCAAAATTATTCATCCTATTACTAGTTCTACAAATTAGAATAAAGTAGAGATGATGATAATAGAACACAGGTCAAAACCATACCTAAATTATCATCTCGTGTATCCAGATGAAACTATGTTACAAAACCATAAAGGTTAAATTAATCCTTTTATTCAAACATAGAATTTGGTGAAAATTTACTAATTATAGAATCAATGATGACATTACCTTTCCTCGAGGTGTAGGCGATTTAAAAGTATTATGTATAGAGGTATTTAACATACCCCTTCTATATGAGATTCAATTCTATATAGAAAATATATAGCTCAAAAAATTATAGTTCGAAAAAACAAGAACCTCTCCCAAAAAGTTTAGTGCTAGAAAAACATAAGAACAATAATAATAGGGGCCAACTCCTAATAACGAATGGGGTATTTTTTCACAAGTGTCTAAATATGATGAAATTTAAAGGCTATGACTTGGAAATCATTTATATGTATACATCATAGACTAGAATAGTAATAATCATATTATCACATACCCCTTACCCAGATCTTGAAAGATTATTATTAGAGATGATGTTAAAATCCATTTCAACTAATTAAAATAAATCGAACAATTAGAGTTCTAAATGATTTTAAACCAATTCTTTTTAATATCATTCAAATGTGACGATAACCTTTTAGAAACCTTCAATACCCACTGATAATATCAAATAAAATGTAACAAGATTTTAGTCTCAAAGACTTTCTATGGTTTCTATCATGATAAGATATCCATAAACTTTTCTAGATCAACTGAGAGACCATGTTTTGAAATCATGTTCCCCAAGAACTTTACATATCACATATATAAATTCTAGTGTGGTAGACTCCTATAAATCTGGTGGATCATTAAGATCTCAAAAGACATATTCATATGGTTATCAAGATTGTGCTCGAATGTGTAATAAAAAAGGATATTTTCCACGAAAAATACAATACAGGTTTTCACATACTGATGGAATATATGGTTAATAAAATCCATAATAACTACATGAGAAATAGTTGTACCAAAAGGCATTAAAATATATTCATAATGGTTATACCTGTTCTTGAAATCAGTCTTCTGGATATTAGACACCTAAACCCAAAGATGATGCTATCCTGACTGAAGGTTTATTTTTTAAAACCACCTTTTCCCTTTTAATTGATCAAAAATTTTATCCACATGAAAAGGGTACTTATTCTTAAGATTCACCCAGTTCATATTTTGGTAGTGCGCATAGATATGAAAAGAATAACCAACATTCTTATAAAAGATCATGGGGTCAGCCCATGAGAATACACTATGAGGAATGAATCATTTCTCAATCAAACCATCAAACTGAAACTTGTTCCCATTCAACATTATAGGCTCCATGTGCCAATAGGGTATAGAAATAAATTTTATACATAGTACTAGATTAGTCATGAACTCTACCTCCCTCTTAGGATGAAGATCAGAGATGTATTGTAATGCCCCAAAAACTTGTTTCTCGTGTAATAGTAATATTGAGGTTTTATTTTGTTATCTGAACAAAGTACAAACATCAAATTAATTATTATCGCCCTTTTTTAAAGAATAAAAATAACTATTTTTGTCAAACATAATCTACTCTTATCGAATAATTATTTAATAGAATGTTTTAAATAATAACTATAATAATATAACTAATTTTTTTGTTTTCCCAAATGTAATATATATATATATATATGTATATTGTATTTGAATAAAAATACTATTATTAAATTATAATTTTATATTTCAGATATAAATTGTTATTTTAAAATATTTTAATGACATCATTTTGCAATATTTTAACTAAGAAGATAGTTGATTTAACTATTATATTAGTAATTATATGGGTTTTATACATATATGAAAATATGAAGATTATTAGATTATAAATTGGATTAATGTTTCATAATATTATTAACATTTTGAATATATAATAAAATTATTTGAATGATTAAAATTGTACATGTGAACTTTTAACAAAAATTATTGTTAAGTTGAATCATATAATATTACCATTTGTGTTAAAAGTTTCAAAATTACAAATATTTTGTACAAATTATGATAATTATTAATTTGATAATAAATTTTCAATTATTAATTTAATTTATAAAAATATAATTATATAATATGAAATATGTAAATATATGTTTAATAATAATAACTATTACTTTTTAAAATTATTGATAAAATAAGTTTAATATATCATTATTTTTGTTTAACTCTTGAATTTTTTACGTTATTGAAAATATAATATATGATAATTACACAGTAATATATAAAGAAATAAAAATTAAAATATAATAACATAAACATTTTGATAATAATAACAGAGGAGAAAATCAGACAAAAGAAAGAAAGAGAATCCCATAATAGATTGGAAGATAATTTTAGAGGATTATAAGTTTAATATACATATAACTTTGGACCTATTTTAAAGATGAGATAATAATTGAGATATAATAATAATAGATTATTAAAATAACAAAAAATAGGAATCCCAGATTGGGATTTGAGGGTCCGTGAAGAGGGGGAGGGGGTCCATGTCTTCGGAGTTTGGGTGTGAGTTGCAAAACCTTGACCCAGGTGAGGGTGTTGCGACGGAAGGCGGTGGGGAAGAGCACAGTCGCAGCGTCGAGCAGGGCCAACATTAGAGATTTCATGAGGGTCACCGAGGGTATCACCTGGTTCATCGTCTGGGATGCGCCGTCACAAGGCAAGGGAGTTGAGTTCAAGTGGTTTCAAGTTAAGGAGTAGTCCAGACTGCCGAGTGGTTGTCTTTTAGCGAGATTAAGGCCATAGCCTATGTTCAGTGACGTCACGCCGAGCTAGGATGCAATGTCCGACCGATGCTGCTGTGGGTGTTCCGGTTTTTGGGGGTTTTGTTCTTCCAAACCTAGAAAGGTAGGTATACTCTCCCGATCTCTTTCGGATTTATGTTTTGTCATTCTCTCATCCTCAGTTTTGTCAATCCGAAGGTAGGTATTCTTCTGATGGTTTTATATGGAATCTTTAAATGTTTGAGAGAAATCTATTTAACAATATTTTGATTATATAATTTATATATTTTATTCTACATTAACTCACACAACTTGCAAGGCACAATTTTGTTTGTTTTCAATTGACTTTTTGGTTGATCCTGTTTAAAGTCTTCCTATATTATTTCTATCCATTTTATTTCTATTATTTTGATGGCGGGCTGTGCGGTTGAGCTTTCACATCAAGCTTGTTTTGTGCCACTGTTTATACAGTGATTATCTTGGTTATAAAATCCTTATTTGAAAGTAAAAAATGGGAACTTTTCACCCCTAACCTCTATGGAATTCTTCCTCTCAAACCTCCAGAAATCTTCAACGAGCTTCAGCTAACTATCCCGAGCCCCTCTTCCTCCTCAAGCTAAAGTAAGGGTTCATTATACTTGTCTCGAATGTTTAATTATTATACGAACTTATGTTTGTAAGGGTTTTAAATTTTCCTTGTCGTGTTTCTTTGAGAGTATATACTTATATATGCTCTTAATGGTATGTTTATAGCTTTCCAGTAGTTTAAAAGTTCTTCTATGCTGAACCTTGGTCTTTGGGTTTTTGGGTTAAGGTGATACAATGGATGTAAGGGTTATGTTTTAATTAAATGTATATTTTTTAAGGGTTTAATTAATTAGACTAATTTTTTTGTCTATTTTTTACAAAGGTATACACATACATAATTTTGTAGAAATGTTTATATAAATCTATACATTTCATTATAAAATATTATTTTCCGAACTGGGTTATGATTTTAAAATCTATGTGTTGAAAGGGTTTTAATTGTTTTTCTTAAACCATGTTGTTATAAAGTGATATACGTGTCGATATATATATATATGTACACTTCTATAACTTATTATTTTAAGTGTACATAAGTTAAGGTTTATTTTAATTTATAATTATTTTCTATTATACACTTAGTGTATATTCGGACATACACACATAATTCAATATATTTCTATTATATTATATTAAAGATAATCTATAATCTTTAAATAAAAACTTGGGTGCGAATAAAGTTTTGGGTTCAAATGGATTGGTATATTTATTACTCATACTCCCATATGGTTTTAATCCACCTAGTTTTATTTATATCAAGTGTTCTTATATCCAGAAACCTGATTATACACTTAGTATATAATCATATACATATATTTATATAAACAAATTTATGTGACTCAAACCAAATCTATTTTATAAATTTTCGAAGATGATTTCAAACCCTTAAATAATGTTTTTGATACAATAAATATTGAAAGTGTGTAATATAAAATAGTTTTAGCTTGACAATACAACAATTAGTAAGGAATAAATTTATTTATAATTATTTTTTAGGCTTTAAGAATCCGCTGTAAGGGAAGATGGTTATTTTTTTAAATATTTAATCATCAAGAGTTTTATTTACGTAATTGATATTATTCTCTCCATTTTGTCCTACTGAAAATCAATTAGGAATATTATACACATTTTATTTGTCAAATTCAAATTCAGGACAAACATATATATGTGCATGAATATAAGTATGCAGACACAAGATTATCCTCACCATACTAATAAATTTATAAGTATTTGATTATACACTCGATGACTATTTACTTCAATGTGATGTAAGTGGGTGCGACATATACATATTATATACATATGTATATATATGGATATATGTATTCACCTATATGTTTTAATCATAATCCGAATTAACTTGGACAAAAATAAACTTCTGTGGTTAAAGTATGTTTTTGATATGTTTAAATAAATATTTTTATTACATAAAACAAATGATGCTCTTCCAATCAATTGGCCTTATATGATATGCAACCTAAGGCATGGCCACTTATTTCAAGTATGTTTTTCTACATCATTAATCCAAACATGGGAAAAATGGAGAGTATCCACATAAAGAGCGTATTTTGGTGGAAAATATTTCCTGTTCACAGATGTATTCTTGTTTTAATTAATGGAGTCTAGGTATAAATCGGTAAAGTGTTTCATGGGTTATTAGTAATTTGGTGAGTTTTTAAAAGGATTCAGTTTGTTTAAAGGGAAAATGTGATGAAACCCCCTCTGCAAAACATTTACATGTTTGGTAAAGGGATTACATGTCATATAATGTTCATTTGTTTTCAATAAAATAAATATGATATGATAGGTTTTTTTTCATATCGAATTAAAAATATTTAATTGAAGTGTAACTACAATAAACCATGTGTAATTATTGAACCTACTATTTTAATGTATGTTTTGAAGTATATTTTTTATTTCAACTCACTACAACATTTTCCTCTTGACCTTAAAGAATATTCTATGTGATTTTGGAGATCCAAATTTCCTTCTGAACATCCTCATAAAACCATCGATCCCTGGTAAGTTGTTTTGGTCCTATTTTTCTTTCTTTCCCTTTGGTTCTCTAACCATTTTGGTGAAATCCTTTGACCTTGTGCATTATTATTTATGACCTAGATCATTTTTATCATGGTTTCTATTAGATATCATCCTCATCTTATTTATAGTGAGTTTTTTTTTCATTTGAAGCATTTTTTATGGTTATTTTAAGATAGGGGTTCAAAATCATAAAACTATGATTTGATAATTTCCAATTTTATGCAATATTGTGATTCTACCGATGTATTTTACACCCAAATAAATTATGTAATGAATTAAATTATTTTTTAAACTCATTTGGTTTGAATTGGCTTCTGAACTAGCTTATGGATACCCGTTGGGTGATAAGATTGTGAACACAATTGAATTGGATAATGGTTTAAAGTGTGTCTAGCATGACATGAGTCCATAAGAAAATCCATGATATAGAATCCCCAATATGTGTATTATTACTTTTTTATGAATATTAATAAATTTTGATATTAATTGAATGTGGTTTATGAATGGAAAATGGTAATTCTCATAATTAACCATTGAAATTATGTTGTGATATTGTTATATCAATGTTTTATGGTAGGACTTGTGTTCCATGATGAAATGCTTATATATATGGCTCAACCCTAGCACATGAACACTTATATGATGTAATAATGTTATTGAGAGTGATCAGACCATTGACGTACTATAATTATTATAGAGAATATGATTTTCTGAGTCCAATATTTTATTATCTATAGGTCTTTGACCTGTATTATGTAATTCTTATTGGGATTCCATAAAGATTTTTGGGACTATACCATGGTAATATGGTGCTGGTTCACATGTTTATAAGATATTCTCTTAGATATTATGGTATAATTACAAAGAAGGATGTTTTACCATGGTTATATGTTTATGGTTTTCCTAGTTGTAAGACATGATCAGAGATATTTCATCCTTGAGCTGAAGAAAGTTGTTTTTGTAATTTATTACTTATTAAACTAATTAATATACCTTTTTTCTCAAATTATTGAATACACTACTTATAACACTACTTACTTTATACATGTTCATGTTGACCTACTGAGTTATACTCACACCCTATTTCGGCCTCCATTTGGTAGCCTAGTAGAATATATGGATGCATGTTTGGAAAAGGGAAAAGGATCATGATATTGACTACTTGCTTATTGGATGGGTTGGAGTTTATAGGTGAGACCAAAGTGGGGTTCAGTGATGGGAAGTTTTGATACTTTTTTTTTGATTATACTGATCGTTTTCTTGTATTATTTCTAGAAATAAATTTAATTACATTTCTAAATGTCATTAAATTATTACTTTATTATTTATTATATTATCCATTTGAATATTATTGTTGTATTATTCTATTTATATACTTTATTTCATTCATTTATATAGTTTATTTTATACTATTGTGACACTTTTTACTAGGGTTATAGTATCCCCACTATACATTTTACACCCCCACTACTATTCAAAAGCCTTTGGAATATGGGGAGGTGTGCCTGAGGTCTCATAAAAAATACTTTTTTTTGAAAAATTTGGTAGTTTCATATTGGCGGCATTACATAATATAGTATTAGGTGCTCTATTAAGAGGAGGTTTATAACGAAATGAAAAATCAATCCTTGACTAATAAACAAACTCCTTTTCAAAATTACTAGTTTTATAAATTTCAAAATATAAGAACACATAAAGGATATAATAATAATATATATATATATATATAGATATATATCATGTAATCATACTGATTATTATAGGTAAGTCTAGTACAATGATATAAAAACCAAACAAAATATTGCTCATGCAATGTTGTAATACATGGTATGATTCTCTCCCATGAATATTAAACCTACCATAAAAAATTTTCAAAGAAGAAAAGAAACATTAGGAATATAATTGATATTCTAAAAGGAATTGTAAAAACATTTAGGAAACATGTTGTAAATTTTTATGGATGGGGGAGTTTATTTAGTGTATCAAGAGAAAATTCATCATTGGGATTTGACAATTACCTAACTGGTGGCCTATATGAACATTGGTAAATGTGACTAATGGTCTATATGACTGTTGGGTATGATGATCATTGGTAATAATGTTACCATTATAATTATTGTTTATAAAGGGTATTGAAAAATTATAATTTAGGAAAAAACTAGAAACACTGGAATCAACCAACAGATTTAATCCTTTTGAATCCCATTTTTTAGAACATGGGATAAGGGTATCATCATAAAGGTTCATTCTTGTCCAATCCCAAGAAAAGATTCAATAACTAAGTCTTGATGTAAATAGCTTACGGGGGAAGATCATGATAGGGTTGATCACCACTCGGTCAATGAGCGTTAATCCACACTATAAAACTACCATTATTTTACACCATACCCTTAGGGTGTATTCCATTTAAATAAAGAGTTATGTATCTATCAATTAGTATCATAAAATAACAATTTCCATTTTCTAAATGTAGTTTTAATTTATTTAATCTCATTTTCAATATTATTTTTATGTAATACACATGAATGTAGGATGAATTTGATAGATAGATTTTTAGATACAAATAAAACATAATTGTATTATAAAATATATATAATTTCATAATAAAATAAACTATTATAAATAAAACTTTATTTTCATAAAATATTATTTTTACACACAATCCATGTAAATATAAATGATATAATAATTTTATTATATCATAGGAAATTGTTTATAAGTGTTAGAAAGTTGACTATGTCATAAAAACCATTATTCTTATTTTAATCAGGAATTTTCATTTAAAATTAAAAATCACCATATTTAGGAAATTATTTTGATAAAATAGATATTATATTTGGAATCATCATGACGAAAATAGGTTAGGGAGAAATTTGTAAAATTTTATAAAATAATTTATTTTTTAGTGAATTGTAAAAATATAGTTTTGTGTTTTTGGAATGTTTTATGACTTCATATATATATAATTATCATGTAATAATTAATTAAATAGAATAAATGACAAAAAATATGTCATTATATTAATATTTGGTAATTTTATGTATTCAAACCAATTTCAAAACCTATAAATTATTTTCTAAAGTCTAAAATGTAAATTATAATTTATAAACTATATATTATGGAAAATCAATATCTTTATGTTTAAATTATCATTAAAAATGATTTTCTATTATAATATATTAAAATATTAAAAAAATGACATAAATTCTTAAAATTAAGAGTAGAAAACTTTTCTAATACAATGGGATTTCATTTTCCACAACCTAGAATTCAAAGATCCATATATATAAATTATTAAATGATTTCCCCTCTTTTACTTTAAATACCCACCAATACCACTATTCCTCTCCACTCTAAATCTATTATTCACGAATTTATAATCATTTTACCCCTAAAGTTTCCCACAATGTTTTCATAAGTCTCTTAAGGTGACACTATTAGGTTCAAAGAAGAAACTCTTCAAGGCAAGGGAAATCTCAACTTTATATTTTCCATTCGAGTACCCCATTTGTAGTATTCCGTTTAAATATAGAATTTCATCTATCTCATACCCTTTTATTTATCCCACTACTTCCAACATAATGTTTCTAAAATGGTATAACCATTTCCCCTCTCATTATTCCCTTTCCTTAATCCCTGTTGTATACCATCATGTTATTGAATTCATTTCTTAACTTTCCCTCTTTTACATTACATATTCTTATATTTTTAATACCCAACCCCCATATAATCCATAATAATTCACCTAGACGTAAACATAATTCATTTATTCAAGGATTTACATCTATTAAATCCACATTCCATTTATATGGGTTAATAATTATGTAGTGTTCAATTCATTAAGAACTTATTTTGTACTTAGTGATTTTATATCAAACTTGTTCTTAATTCTCCTTGGGGTACTAATGAAATTAGTTATAATGATCAATGTGTCTCACATAAATTATAACATATAAATGGTGTGCCGTTATTGAGCTATATTTTATTGAGAAAATAATTAATCTATATAAATGACATGTTTAGTTATACCCTAATAACTTTAGTAATTATGTTTTATGACATCTCGGTAAAAAACATAATGTTATGATTATGAAGGTCTCATTTTTATGTCATAGACACATTTAAATGTTATGAATAAATTAATTATTACTATTCTCTCATTTTAAGCATTTTTTTTATCCATGATGATCGTTATTGTTCTATTTCCATTGTTATCACATACTGGGTTTTATGCTCAACCTTTTCTGTTGATGTATGTCCCTAAGAAATTACATGAAGTGATGTGACCTAGGAAGGATTAACAAAGGAGCATTCAAAAAGGATTAAAGAATGTTTTTATTCTTTCATTTTCTGATTAATGTATTATGTACCATGTTTCGGAGACACTAGCCCACAAAAATCCTATAATGTTATTGATGTAATATTTTCTAAGGAATTATGTGAAAAGTTAGGTATTAAAAAATAGGGATGTTATAGTTGGTATAAAAGGTGAGGTTTATTTATTTATGGGAATTATGAATAGATTTTTTTAAAAATGAACTATATTTATATATGAAAATATAGGAAAACTTCATTAAATTTTAATGATGTATAAAGAGAGTGGTTATTGATTAATGAAATACCTGTCTAGATACTACAAGTGGATGAGACCCTAACATAGTTATACTAAGGGATAGTAACCCTAAAAAGGGAATATTGGTCTTTGACTCGATTATCAGATGGTGCAAGGTAAAGATATATTGTTTCACACCTAGTTTTAAACACCTAGGGGATATTCTTTGTGTATTAAAATGATATTTACAAACCATTATGAAAGATATATAGTTGATGAAAACTTTATAAGAATTCTTTATATCATTCTAGAAGTATAATATTAGAAAATTTTATGATTAATATTTACTTTATAATTGATATTATATCATTCCCAATAGTAACCAATTTCTCACTTAGGTTTTCATTTTACAGAAAAATTATAGGAAATAGATGGAATTTTATAAAAAATAGATGAAATAGAAAATGTGATGATGACCTTCACAATATGGGAGGTGCTGGAGTTGAAAAATTCATGATGATGATGGATCAAATAACTCAGTCCATGAATAACAACCTAAACCATGTGAAGCATCCAGCTTCACCAAGGAAGAAAAAATGGACAGTTAAATCTTTCAGGAATCAATGACCACCTATTTTTAATGGAACCTTTGATCTCCTAATTGCTGAATAATGGATAAATATTATAAAAAGATATTTTCTATACTCCATTGGTCTGAGAAAGATAAATTTACATTTTCCAAAGTTTTCTTAGAGGGAGATGTTGATCGGTGGTGGAAAAAGGTCAGGAACACTAGGGTAAGGGATAAGGTGGGTGATATTGAATGGGAAGTCATAAAAAATTATCTTCCAAAAGTGTTTTCCCTATACCCTCCACATCAGTATGGAGATAAGATTCATTGAGTTAAAAAAATGAGAAAATAAATAATTGTGTAATTATGTGACTAAATTTTAATGGTCTTCATGATATGCTTCAGGATTTTCATTGATTTTGATCAGAAGATCAACCGATAATTTCATAGAATGAGACCCAATCGATGAAAACCATTGGAAATACGAGAATAAATGGGTTACAAAGAAATAATTAGATGTTATCATAAATAATATATCGTGTTAGAAGAATTCCATTGGAATCATGGATATAATTAATGGAAAAAAGGATGGAGAATTTTTTTAGAAAAAACCTAGATGGGAAGCAAGTAAAACATCATGTGTGCACCAAATGTGGGGAGAAAAAAGTAATAACCCAATATATATTCGAGGAATATATACTTATAAATTTGATCTTGTTATTTTCTATTGATCGAATATAGATTCTATTTTAGGTAAAATGGTTATAGGGGTGTCTTGAGCGTGTTCGGTGCTCGGAACCCTAGCCAATGGAAAAATTACAAGCCAAAATGTTACCAGAACCTCTACAGACCGTTTCACACAATTTTCCTAACTATGCAGATTTTGGAAATAAGAGGCATATAGGTCTATAGGTTTTCTTAACAATGTTCTTGTGGATCCACACTAGTGTGGAATGTCAGTATTTTTTAGTAGAAGTGATTAACACATTTTGGAACATGTTTTCTCTTATCGTGCAACCTAACCATTTGGGTACCCTCCAAAAGTAGTGATCCATGCATGTTTGATGCATGGTTTGGTCAACCGTGTGGCCAAAATGTGTGCCACTAAAATTTTGGGTAAAATTCTAAAAATTAACTTAATTAAATGACTAACCTTACCTCCTCTTTGTTTATTAATTCCAGTGGAAAATAATATCCTTAATCTTCCATTTTTAGCTCCCAAACCCTGTTTGATAGACTTTGATCATGATTCACCATCCGATCTCCAATTCTATCCATGTTCATCACACTGGATGCACATTAGTATGAACTCAATTCCTTTTCTATTGTTCTCTATTTTTCTTCTTCACTATGGAGTTATCATGGTGAAGGATCATATGCCCTATTTTTTAGGATTTAATCCCTTTTTTCATTTTCTCTCGATATAGAACAAATAAATGGTCGATACTAGACTAGAAACGTTTTATGAGTATTAGTTATGTGGTCTACTAATTATCAGTTCAAGTGTTGTTGTTTTATAATATGATATATTTGTCACACGCAAGTTTCCACCATTTGTTTCCCATAATTTGTAACTACCTTAAATTGTTTTCCTTGTTGAAACAAGAAGACTTACTGGATCCCACATCACATCAAGTTTTTCAACCATTGGGTGTTCAATCCCTTTGGGTTTTCCCTCAATGTTCTTAATTGGCCTCCAGGATCTTGTACCAAAAACACCTAATTGTGTGTTTTGATTTACCATTAAAATGGTGATATCATTTTGGTGTGGATGAATGCAGTGGCTTAACATAGATACTTTTCCTAAAGATTATAATGAATTAAATTGATATTAGGTGAGTGGTAAGACCATGCAACCTAATTAAACTAAGAAATTTTCACACCCTTGTTAATGGTATAAGTAAATGAATGATCAAATACGCCTTGGATCATATTAAAGAAAATGGATATTATTATTTCGAGTGTGTGTGGATGGATTCCCTCTTTAATTATGAAGTATGGGTATGATAACTTTTATACATGTTATAAATGAATGAGCATGTAATCCCTACAGATTAATACAACATGAGAATAAAAACCCTTGTCATAATTAAATGGGAACAGAGACCCTGATAGAAGTCTGATACGATACGGGCACAGATACACTTATATAATTGTTACACTATACTGGAGTGATTTCCCTTGTGATCCAAAATGGGCATAACATCCCTTATGATATTATACGAGCATGGAAACCCTTATTGTGATACTATGAATGAAATCCCTTAATATCGTGATACTAGGCATGGTGTCCCTTATAAAGGTGATATTGGGCATTACATCCCTTGATACTTGTTTAGACATAATCTGGAATGGGTTGAAGTAGGTAATTTTAGCCTGGAATTATTTTAATAATCAGAGCTCACTTATTTATAGTTTTTATTGCCTCTTAACTTATTATATCTACACAATTCTGTGTTATATTCATGACTGAATATTTATAGATAGCATTGGTGGTGGCCTACTAAGAATTATCTCACACCCTATCTAAGAAGCTATTGGACCCTCTATGATATTGTGGTTTTCATAATAACAAATAATGCCTAACAACATATACTACTATTTTATGATCTTTAATACCTATAAGTAAATCAATTATTCCATACAGAACAATATACTTAAATAAGTCAATAATATATATTATTGAATAAATATGATTACAAGTGTATTCGTAAATGTATGTTTGGATATAATTTAGTCTTGTAATGTTTTGTGTGAGACATACACTTCATAAGATTTTTGAGTCCCTGGCACCGATAGTATGTTCAACAAACCGATGTTTGACACACTGATGTTCGAAACAACTATGTTAGACACACATATGTTAGATACACCGATGTTTGACAGACCGATATTCAACACAACGATATTCGACACACCGATGTTTGAGACAGCGATGTTCGACACACAGAAGTTCAACACACTAATGTTGGACACACCGATTTTTGACACACCGATGTTCGACACACGGATGTTCCACACACTGATGTTCGACACACCGATGTTCAACACACCGATGTTCGACACACCAATGTTCGACACACCAATGTTCGACAAACCAAAGATAACACACTGAAGTTGACATACAAAAGATGACAAACCGAAGTTGACATACGAAATATGGCACACTGAAGATGACACACCAAAGTTGACAGACTCAAGAGGACACACCAAAGATAACAGACTGATACAAATGACTCACTGGTAGTCATAAATTACTGTTTCGATTTTATTAATTCAAATTTATTTCTAACATTCATATTTATAAAAATTAATGTTTCTAACATTATTTAATGTTGTCTGTAGGACTATCCGTATATAGTACGAGGTACATGCATGTGCGGATAGCTTCATGCCTAGTGGACCATGAAGTATAAAAGGACTAAAACCTCAACTTAAGAAGAGAGATTTAAGAAAACACTAAAATATAGATTGAGTGAATGAACAATTTTAAAAATATTTGAACTCGAAGATTGTTCTCACAAGAAGCTGTTTCAAGAAACATCCTACTGAAGCTTTCAGAATATACTCAAAAAGAAGAGCTGAACCTTTACACACTTGGAAGCAAGATTACAGAAACTGTGACACTCTGTTCAGAAGCTAAATTTTAGAAGAGGAATCAAATGCCATTTTCTCTACATCTACTGAGTCCAGAGATTTTCTTCACAACACACATAAATTCCTAAACCATATTCTTTTTAATAAATCTGTTGTGTTATTATGATTACTTTTTGAGCAATGTGTATATCTGTTTGCATCACACACACTATCTCCTGAGAATAGCTGGATGATATCAAAATATCCTCACAATCAATCTCGTTTTACACTTGTATCCCACGTAAAACTATGGGAGATATCCTGTGTGATATTTTTAGTAATTTCTTTTCCACGAGTAAGTGTGGTAGAGGTTATGTGTGACTTGGACAACCCTGTGTCCTTTTGTGAACTCCGATCCAGGGTGTGGATCAAAAGTTTGTTAATATAAACTACTTGGTGGTAGGTGATCTCCAAGTGGAGAGGACTAAGTCTCAACTTGATAATAAACATCTTTTTTTATCTACTGTGCTTCGGTTTGTCTTTTATTTTAATTTGGTAAGTATTTCTTACAATAAGATAAACTAATCTTTGATAGTTAGTTTAGAAAGTGTTTATATATGTTTTTAATTATTTGATTAGTTTCAAAAGTTTTACTAATTGTAGATTGGTAAAACTGATAACAAATCAATCTTCTAAGAAACTTATTAAACTTTTAGGACTTTTATAAATTTAGTACAAACTAACATTTTTTATTATTTTTATAGGGGGATGTTATTTTAAAGAACCTATTTGAACACAAATTTTTATAGATACCCAATTCACCCCCCTCTTGATTCATCTACCCCGACCAAAATTTGTTATTAGATGAATATAGAATGTTACAGTTAGTTTTCAAACCATGTCAACTGTGATTATAGTTATTTTTCAAAGATCTCAAAAATTCTGTTATTTCCAAATTTTCATCTCTTTAAAAATATTTTACAATCTGTATCATAGGAAATAGATTATAATTGGTTGCTACTAACAGACCAAATTTCTTTAATGGAACTAATTATGCTCAGTGGAAGTTTAAAATGAAAATACATCTAGAAAGCATGGGATTTAAAATCTGGACAACTATTGAACGTAAACATGAAATTCCGGAAACTGCTCGAAAAACATGGGATAAAACTACCAAGACCGCCCATAACTATAATTGTAAAGCAATGAATGCTATGTACTGTGCACTAGGAGATGAAGAGTTTAACCATATCTCCCCTTGTTAAATTGCACATGAAATTTGGGTCACTTTATCTATTTCTCATGAAGGTACATCTAATGTTAATGAAATGTGATTAAATACTTACACTATTAAATATGACAACATTAAAATGAAGCCTGATGAGTCAATTTATGATATGTATCTCTGGTTCAATGAAATTATGAATACCATGATTTCTTTAGTAAGAGAAGTAACAAACAAATAATAGATTATGCGGATTCGGTGATTCTTACCAAAAACATTGCGTGGAACTTCTATGTCTATTATATAATCATGCGATATTGATAAGATTCCAAGGAAGGAATTGATTGGAAAACTAATGATGTATGAAGAATAATTGATGGTAGATCAATAATAGGATAAAACAAAATGAAATTATGTAGCCTTCAGGACAACTGCATCTAAATGTAAAGACAAGAAGCAAGTTCAAGATATTATTGAAAGCTAAAGCAGTGATGAAGTAGCTTCAAACAGGGATGAATAAATGGCTCAGCTGGCTATAAAATTCAATAAATTTTATAGGAAAAAAAGTTTTTCAGAAATCCCAATTACAAAGGCAAGTATGATAACAAGGGAAATTAGAAAAATGATTGGATGAAAACTGAGAAATCAAACGAGATCATTTTCCACGAAAGTAAAAGGAAAGGACATATCAAGGATGACTGCCCGTAGATGAAATACAAGAAAATATATGAAAATAAGGATATAAGGTATAATAATGTAATGAAAGACAATTGGAGTTCTTCCAAGGCCAAATCAAGTGAATCTAGCTCTTCTTAGAATGAGAAATATGATATGGAAAATATGTGTTTTATGAAAAACACAACTGAGGTAACCTTAGACTCTCATGTACATAAATCTTATTATTCTAAAAGTGAGTTTGAGAATATAAAAAATGATGAATTATTTGAATATTGAAACATGTTGGAAGAAACATTAATGGGTTTAAAGATAAGTACCAATGGCTGAAGAAACAACATGCTCTTACTATGACTACTACTTCTGAACTTATAACCAAAAAAGAGAAAAATGAAAAAATTCTCAAGGAAAGCAATGAGTTAAATGTCTAATGAGAAATTAATAAAGGACTTAAAAAAGTTTACTAATGGAAAAAATACTCTTACTTTAATTCTTGGTAAAAAAATATCACCTAAGTATACTTCGGGGGTAGAATATCAACCAGGTCAAAAGAAATTATCCAAATCAAATTTTGTAATGAAATTTGGAAAATCTACTACTTGTTTCAAAAACAATAATTTTACAAAAATTTGTATTTCTACAAATTCATTTACTATATCTATCTCTTCAGGACTAAACAGAGTTTACTTTTTGAACACTTTATATTCCGCATATAGGAAACCCATAAGACAATTGTGGGTTCCTAAAGCTTATATTACTATTGTATGTGGACCTATACAAATATGGGTACCAAAGCCATTTGTTGGTTAAACTATTTTGGAGGTAAACTACCTAAAGAGATACTATAAAAAGATGTGGTACTTGGATTGTGGCTCTTCAAGACATATGATAGGGGATTTTTTAATCTTTAAAAGTCTTATCAAGATTGATGGAGGACATGTCCCTTTTGGTGACAATGGTAAATAAAAAATCATCGGCCTAGACCAGATTGGTAACCCTAACTCTATTTTAATTTCTAAAGTACTATATGTTGATGGATTAAAGTATAACCTTCTCAGCATATCTCAATTTCGTGATGATGGATTTAATGTTAAATTAAAAAATTATATATGTCATGTTTTTTATGCCAAGAATAATTTTGTATTTACTTCTTTTAGAAATGATAATGTAGATGCTATAAATTTTTACATACTAGAATTATAGAATGTCTCTTGTCCAAATGTCTTTTACAAAGAGTCTTGGCTCTAGCATAGAAGACTTGGACATTTCAACATCCACTCTCTTAGAAAGTTATCTAGAAAAGGATTAGTTAGAGACTTACCCAAATTAGAGTTTCAAAACAACAAAATATGTAATCCGTGTAAAAAAGAAAATCAACATAATATATCTTTCAAACCAAAGAAAGAAGTATCTACTTCCCAACCTCTTGATTTAGTTCACATGGAATTTTTTGGACCACCAAGAGTTTCGAGTCTCAATAGGAAGCACTATGTTTATGTTCTTGTAGATGACTTCTCTAGGTACACCTGGACCTTTTTCCAAGCTCACAAAAGTGAAGCTTGTTCACACATTACCAAGTATGCTAGGACTGTAGAAAATCTTAGTGTACTTAAGATTAAATCCTTAAGAATTTATCATGTTTGTGAGTTTGAGGATAATGATTTTGTAGTCTTTTTCTCAATGAATGGCTATAATCATAACTTATCTGCTCCTGAGACACCTCAACAGAATGGTGTGGTAGAAAGACGAAAAATAAACTTACCAAAATTGCTCGGACTATGCTTAATGGATATGATCTACCCATTTATTTCTGGACTGAAGCTATTAATACAACTTGTTACATAACAAACATAGACTTAATTAGACCTATCCTTAGGAAAACTCCTTATGAGTAGTAGAATAATAGGAAACCCAAAGTAGGTTATTTTAAAGTGTTTGTATGTAAAGTTTATATTCTGAACACTAAAGATAATTTAGATAAATTTTCCTCTAAAAGTGATGAATGAATATTTCTTGGATATTATACATCATGAAAAGCCTATAGAGTTTTTAATAAGAGAACCAAATGTGTGGAGGAATCTGTACACATCATGTTTGATGAAACAGATCCACATGATCCCAAGGCCTCACTAGAAAATGTTTAAGAGGATATGTCAAATATAGACATAAATTATTAAACCCCAAATCATCATATGAAGGATTCTTTGAAAACATCTAGTTCTAGAAATTTTCCAGATCCTAACCATAGTGAACCACATCAACCTGAGTAGCCTGAAATATTAAGTCATACCTTATCAAGACCAACTAAGATTCTTAATAATCATCCCCTAGATGTTGTTGTTGGAGATTTATATAGAGGAATAAAAACAAGATATTCCTTGAGAAACCATGTTGAACATCACACCTTTGTGTCACATATCGAACCTAAAAATATCAATGATGCGATCAATGATGAATTTTGTTTAATGGACATGCAAGAAAAACATAATCAGATTGAGAGAAATAAAGTTTGGAAACTTGTAGATAGACCTAAGGATACTTTGACCATAGGAACCAAATGGGTGTTTAGAAATAAAGTAGATGAAGTTGGAAATATAGTTAAGAGTAAAGCTAGACTTGTTTCCCAAGGATATAATCAAGAAGAGGGAATTGATTATGAAGAGTCCTTTGCACCGATAGCTAGACTTGAAGCAATTAGGATCTTACTTGCCAATGCAGCACACTCTAATTTTAAAATTTATCAAATGGATGTCAAAAGTGAATTATTAAATGGTTATATAAATGAGGATGTTTTTGTTGAACAATTCCCTGGTTTTACAAATCCACATTTTCCAAATCATGTGTTCAAATTATCGAAAGCTTTCTATGGTTTGAAACAAGCTCCAAGACCTTGGTATGAAAGGCTGAGTAATTTTCTCATTTCTAAAGGCTTTACAAAAGGACTTGAAGATCATACTTTATTTATAAAAATAATTTCAAAAGAAGTTTTAATATCCCAAATATATGTAGATGATATTGTTTTTGGATCTTCTAAAAACTCTTTGTGTAATGATTTTTCAAACATAACACAATGTGAGTTTGAAATGAGTTTAATGGGTGAACAAAAATATTTTCTTGGATTTCAAATATTTCAAAATAAAGTAGCTATTATTATAAATCAATGTATGTACAAAAACAATCTTTTTAAAAGATATGGATTTGATACCATTAAGGGTAGTGAAACCCCTACGTGTTCTATTTGTAACTTAGATCTTGATGAAAATGGAAAATCAGTTGATCAAACTGCTTACAGAGGAATGATTGGGAGTTTTCTATACTTAACTGCTAGTAGGACAGATTTTATGTTCACTGTGTGTATGTGTGCTAGATTTCATGCAAACCCTAAAGAGTCACATTTAAATGCTGTTAAAAGAATTTTCAAATACCTAAATTATACAAAAAATTTAGGATTGCTCTATTCAAAAGGACAACCTTTTGATTTAGTTAGCTATTCCGATGCTGATTTTGGTGGATGTAAGTTAGATAGAAAGAGTACCTCGAGAACATGTCACTTTTTGGGAAAGTCACTAATATCATGGTTTAGTAAAAAGTAAAATTATGTTGCATTATCAACTGAAAAATTTGAAAACATTACTGCAGGTAGTTTTTGTGCATAATTTTTTTTGATGAAACACACCATATTAGACTATGAATTTCAATTTAGACATATCCCCATAAACTGTGACAATACAAGTGTTATTAACATTTCTAAGAATCCAATTTCTCATTCTAGGACAAAGCTTATTGTTGTAAGACATCACTTTTTTAGAGATCTTTATCAAAAAGATGATATATCTCTTGAATATATTGGGAATGAACATCATATTGCTCGTATATTCACTAAACCGCTAAATTTTGAGAGAATGAATTACATCAGACATGAAATATGAATGATAAATCAGTAAGATCTCATGAAACCGATCCCTGAAACCAATTCTTGAAACCGATCATATGAAACTGATCCCTGAAACCAATTCTTGAAACTGATCTCATGAAACCGATCCCTGAAACCGATTCTTGAAACTAATCTCATGAAACCGATCCCTAAAATCGATTCTTGAAACCGATCTCATGAAACCGATCCCAGAAACCGATTCTTTAAACTTATCCCCTAAAACTGATCCCTGAATCCGATTCTTGAAACCGATCTCATGAAACTGATCCCTAAAACCGATTCTTGAAACTGATCTCCTGAAACCGATCTCTTGATACCGATCTCTTGAAACTGATCTCCTAAAACTAATCTCATGAAACCGGTCTCGGAAACCGATCTCATGAAACTGATCATTGAAATCGATCTTGTAATACTGATTCAATGACACTGATGTAATTAAGGATTCTTTTGTAATTCTGTCTGTTTTAAAACAAAACGACGCTATTTTTTATTCTTTTTTCCACAGTTATATTTTTGTGATTTACGATCTACAATCCCTAAATGATATATTTAGTTCAATCCATCATGACCTCTCACCTTATCACTATTGTAAATCCCTCTACCCATTGTCTCTCTAACTCTAAACCCTTTTCATAAATGCTTTTGAAATTAGAAGCCTCTACATGGCAAGGACCAAGTGCACTATGGAAGATCCAAGAAAATATCCATCTACTAAGAGACAAAAAGGTGATTCCAGTGGGACTAGAAAACTGAGATTAGAAACCTGAGTGGTTACAGCTGAAAAAGAAGTATCTGTAGAGTGGATTCTATCAATCATATCATTTCATTTAAAATTACTATAATCTCAAGGGTGGATGAGCTGGTTTGCTAACAATGGAAGAACTTGTTATCCCCATCTTGTGCATGAATTTTATCAAAATTTGAAGATGTCTCTGGATGAAGCTGAGGCAGCAAGGATGAAATTAGTAGTATAAGGAAAGAAAATAGCTTTTTCATCTAAGGAATGGGTTGAGTGTTTGGAAATCCTCATGAAGGTGTCTATACTAATTATCCAGGTAATATTCCACCTTCCTCTGATTTTTTATCTTATGAAGATTCTCTAATGGAGCATACTAGAAATTGAGAATCTAAGTGAACAGTTGCAAGCGAGTTTGAAGGAGAAGTAAGATTGTTGTTTAAGTTTATTCAACATCAAATTTTCACAAGAAAGGGAGATTTATCTACTGTAAAGTATCAGGATGTATTCCTGATTTATCTATTGAAACATGGGATAAAAGTTAAAATGTGTAGGTATTTAATGTTGCATGTGTCTGATTTGATCAAACCATCCAAGAAGGCAACATGTCTATACTATCCGAGGATGACCTCTTCCATGTTGAAAATGTTAGGTTTTGTGGAAGAAGAAGATTAAGTGATAAGTGATTGTAGTGGTTTTTCTCGTGAAAAAGAAATTTTTAAAAGGATGAAAATATTCTGGAACCCATGGAAGGGATGTTGGGTAGGTGATAAGGAAAGGCTGTATGAGGATTTCAATCCAATTGACTATCCTACCAGACCAAAGGATCAAATTTATCTAGTTCTCAAACTAGGAGAAGAACCTGTTTATTTTGATGAGGAAGCTGAGCCTGAAGTGCCAAGAGAATAATGATATCCTTTTGATGATATAAGTGATCCTGATATTGTTGAAAGTCCCAAAGATATATCCTATGGACATGCTAGTCCACCTTTAGACATATCCTTAAAAGAACCTCTTCTAGGTGATGAATATGAGGAAGTGAATGAGGTTACTGGAATTGAAGGATATGTAAGTAAATCAGATGAGGAGTCTGATGATGATTATGATAATGATGATGGAAAAAATGATGAGAATGTAAGAGATTATTTAAAAGTGGGAAAACAAGTGGTTGATAGATCTAGTGAAGAATCTATTCATAGGGCTGGTGATGGTATTGATCCTGCTAAGAAACATGCTATTGATCATAGGGATGCTGATCATGAAGATAGATCACCCGATCCTAATGCTGAAAATCAAGACATCATTCATTAATTGAAGGAACTTATGGATGGTGTCCATGAGGAAGAGGCTGAGGATGAAGTGCCTCAAATTGAGGATGTTCCTGGCGAAGTAGAAGTGGATGGAGCTCATGTAGAACCTGAAGTTCAATTGGTTTTGGTACCCAGAAATATTATTATGGCTAGAGGAATGGATGAAGAAGTTGATGAAGGTGGAGTTGCTTCTGAGCCTGAGGGAAGAAGGATCAAGATTGATAATATTGAGTTGAGAGACTAGACCTGTATTAGAGAGTGGAATAATGATCTAGGATACATTATTTTTGGTTTAGAGTATGACTCAGATGAGGAGAGGGTACCTCCTCCTCCTTCTCCACAAGTCCCAGTTGAACCAGAACATATTGCACCTGTTCCACCAGATGCACCTCCACTAGTAGAGCCAGTAGCACAGTCAGTGCCTAGTGACTATGTCACTAAGGTGGATTTGGAGAAATTAAAAAACGATATATGAGAGTCTATTATAGCTTCAGTGGGATCCATAAGTGAAGTCTATACTTCATCAGGTATTTTAGATACTGATTCAATGAATATTGCAAGAATAGTGATCCAGGAGATTCAACCGAATCTCATTACCACAGTAGAACCATTATTAAGAACAATACTTTGTTGAGAGAAGAATTATAGAAAATGATAAATGAGTTAAATTATCTACCCTCTGACTTAAGGACCTCCTTTAGTGGTGTACCGGAAGTTCATAGGAACATGGTGACTCATCTCCTCAATGTAGATCTGAAAAAGCTAAAAGAAGTGCTCGGAAAAATGGTAACTTACCCATACAGTTATAGGAGTGGAAAAGGTGATGTTGCTGATCTTGAGTCTCTCAAGGCTATGACAAGAGAGGAAATATAGATTATTTAGACTATTTCAGACAAATAAACTCTTGAAAAGTTGAATCGAAATATAGATCTTGTGTACAATATGGTCTTACAGTGCACAAATGAAGCCTCTGCTGCTCAGAAAGATATTTGAGAAAAAGTGGATAAGTACTTCACTAATATTTATACCAAATATGATCTGATCCATAGCTTCAAATTTCTAGCAGAGAATCTCATAATACCTCCTCTTATAAAAGAATTCAAGAAGCAAGTTTCTCAATTGAAGGAGTTTACCCCTTTTCTGAACAAATTTATGGAGAATAAGGATGACTTTGAGAAACCCATGAAATATGGTGGTGAAATCATCAATTATTTTGTCAAACTCCTTAAGACATATTTACTTGTTCAAGCTGAAGCAATTGTGGTCCCTTATACTACTTCTCTTGGTACTACCTCTCGAACTCCTACTCATATGACCATCTCTCAGTCCCTGTATCATATTCGATCGGTCATCACATAGAAAACTCCCAGTCATGTGTTGTTATAAAAAAGGCCTAGCCTTACAGCAAATGTCCCTACAGGTGTTTCCTTGCCCGGTGTTATCTTTAGAACACCTCTACCCTCTGCCACTCCCAAACCTTCTCCTCCTCCTTTAGATCCTTTATATAATGGTGAAGCCCCTCAGAAGCCAAACCCTTACTGATGGATTGTATTTTTTGATAGGGATTTGATATTTTGTTTGGCTTGTACTTTTCTGCTTCTTAATGGAACTCTTTCTAGTATATTTTTTTATGGTAATTCTGCTTTTACATCATGCTTTTCTTTTTTTTTTCTAATCCCAAAGGGGTAGAAAAAGTCATAAGGCATACAAAAATCCATAAAGCATACATTATTTATCTGAGGAGCATTTCTGGTATAGGACATATGGGATCTGCTAATCATAATCCTTTTTTTGAGGGGGATACGACTTTAGTTATATTGAATAATCTCACTCAGTGTTTTATGCTATATCCAATTATTTGTATTCTCTATATGTGTATGTATTTCATAATTTTTTATTATCAAAATGTGGGAGATTGTTGGAACCTCTATGATATGGTAGTTTTCATAATCACAAATAATGCCTAACTACAGATCCTACTCTTTCATGCTCCATAGCATCTACAAGTAAATCAATTATTCCATATAGAACAATGTACTTAAATAAGTTAATAAACCATATTCTTGAATAAATATGTTTATAAGTGTATTCTTACATGTATGTTTGGATATCATTTAGTCTGGTAATGTTTTGTGTGAGATAGACACTTCATAAGCTTTTTGAGTCCCTCAAACTGATAGTATGTTCAACACACCGATGTTCGACACACCGATGTTCGACAAACCGATGTTAGACTCCCCAATGTTCGACACACCGATGTTCGACACACAGATGTTCCACACACCAATGTCTGACACACTGATGTTCGACACACCGATGTTCGACAAACCGATGTTCGACACACTGATGTTGGACACACCGATGTTCCACACATGGATGTTCGACACACCGATGTTAGACACACCGATGTTATACACACCGATGTTCGACACACCGATGTTCGACACATCGATGTTCGACACATCGATGTTCGACACATCGATGTTCGACCTACCGATATTCGATGCACCAATATTCAACAAACTGAAGATGATACACCGAAGTTGATAGACCGAAAAAGACACAAAAAAGTTGACAGAACGAAGATGACACACCGAAATGACACACTGAAGAGGACACGTCGAAGATAAAAGACCGATACAAATGACTCGCCAATAGTCATAAATAACTATTTCGATTTTATTAATTCAAATTTTTATCTAATGGTCATATTTAGACATATTAATGTTTCTGAAATTATTTAATTTTGTCTATAGGATTATCCGTAGACAGTACGAGGTACATGCACATATAGAGAGCTTCATGTTTAGTGGACCTTGATGTATAAAAGGACTACAACCTCAACTCAAGAAGAGAGCTCGAAGAAAACACTAGAATATAGACTTAGTAAATGATAAATTTTAAAAATAGAGGAACTCGAAGCTTGTGCTCACAAGAAGTTGCTTCAAGAAACATACTACTGAAGATTTCTGAACATCCTAAAAAAGAAGAGATGAATCTTTACCCACCTGGAAGCAAGATTATAGAAAATGTGACACTCTGTTTAGAATCCAACTTTTAGAAGAGGACTCAGATACCATTTTCTCTACATCTATTGAGTCAGAGCTTTTCTAAAAAACACATAGAGATTCCTAAACCCTGTTGTTTTTAATAACTCTATTGTGTTAATTTAATTAATTTTTGAGCAGTGTGTATATCTATTTGTATCACACACACTATCTCCTGAGCATAACCAGAGGATATCAAAATATCCTCACTCTCAATCTCTTTTTACACTTGTATCCCATGTAGAACTGTAAAAGAGATCATGTGTCATCTATTTAGTAGTTTTTTCCCACGAGTAAGTGTGGTAGAGTTCAAGTGTGACCTAGACAACCCTGTGTGCTATTGTGAAACCTGATCTAGGGTGTGGATCAAACGTTTATTAATATAAACTTCATAGTGATAGGTGATCACCGAGTGGAGAAGACTAAGTCTCAACTTGAGACTGGACCTCTTGTTTTATCCATTGTGCTGCTGTTTGTCTTTTATTTTTATTTGATAAGTATTTCTTACAAAAATATAAACTGAACTTCTATAGTTAGTTTAGCAAGTGTTTATATCTATTTTGAATTATTAGATTAGTTTCAAAAGGTTGACTAATTATAGATTGTTAAAACTTAGATCTAATAAATTTTCTGAGAAACTAATTGAACTTTCCGGACTTTTATAAGTTCACTACACAATGACTTTGTTTATTATTTTTATAGGGGGATGTAATTTCAAAGAACCTATTTGAATAGAAGTTTTTATAGATACTCAATTGACCCCCCTCTTAAGTCGTCTACTACGACCAATAGAAGCATATGGTAACCATTTAGACTACTTGCTTTCATGTGAAGATAGGGGGAAACATCCTGTTATAGATGTATGACAACCTTCATGACTTAGGATAGAGATGGTAGAATATGAATGACATAGATATCTAGATTCTTGGATATATTTTTGGCCATTTTGTTCCTTTTTTTATTTTATACAGCATGTATTACCTACTTCCTTATATCCATGTTTTTCTAATTTAATATACAAGGCATACAATATCACCATTTTTTAATATTATTTAGTCACCATTTATTAGTGGATTTATGTTTCTGGGATGTTTTTATATGCTTCCACTATGGTAGGTTAAATGTCTAGTAATTATTGTGTTTTCTTCAGCTATTTAATCTATTTAATCCTTGTTATACTACTTCTAGTTTTCATATCATATTATCATATCCACTATGATGCACTCTGGTAATGAAGGAAATGTCTCCACATATCAAAACCATATGACATCGCTACTAGTCATAAGCCTCTAGCGTTTTGGGTGATGCACTTGAGGTCATGACGCAAACTGAGCTTGGGGCACCATTTAGTGGATTCCAATTTCAAGATATCACAATGTGGTATCAGAGCTATCTTATCAAGCCTTTCTATTTTGAGATAATTGAAGTATATTAGGAAGGTTATGGGGTTTGTTAATGATCTGTTCCTAGGAGTAGAAAACCCATGTATAATGAAAATCTAAATTTTCCTGAATGGAAATTGTTATTTTCCCCATTTTTGTTACTATAGTTTAATTGATTTCTTAATTGGGTGATGCAATTGAAATGTGATATTACTATTAGAATAATTGAGATTTATCTTATATCATTTTCTTGGTGAGATGGGGGAAATAAAACATTGAGCATACATCTTAATAGGCACTTTATAGGAAATTTTCATGCCATGCATATTCTATGAAATTATGAAACATCATGTTAATTACATATCTTTTTATTTATATTATTGAACAAACTATATACTTTTTTTTAAATGGTTAATGATTCTTATAAGGGGTTTAGAAAACATAGTTGGTACTTAGAGTGTCTGTCATAACTTAAAAAATTTATCCTACTTAGTTTATAGAAGACATATTAAGAAGTCATCTATGTTGTGAGGTCTCTGAGCTAGATTCCAATCAATAGGTGCCTTGATCTTGGTAGACCAGATGGACTTAAGCGCATCTCCCCAAACTCTTGAGGCTTCCAACTACTAGAAAGGTCCTAGGATGTGTCTTTAGGGAGACCACAACCTTATTACTGGAATGAAAAACATTGGATAAATATAATTAGAGACAAATAGTGAAATTAATATGAGTAAAAAGAAGGAATAATGGAAAAATAGGGAAATCATTACAATAACTGAAATAACTAGAATAACTAATGATGATAATTAATGTGTCTAGAAAACTAGAGAACAAGGATACAAGAAATCAGGTATAACATGTTCCAAAAATGAATAAAGGAAATCAAAAGAGAATCCCAAGAATCCCGACCTCCATCTCAGCCATATTTTATTAATCTCCACCATAAAAAGCATGCAAACTGTTTTTCATAGCCGTACGCTTCCATTTATCAAAAACTGCCTTCATGTAATCTAATTTGGGTACCAAATGGAACCACAAGAGGGTGTGATATAAATATCTATGGGACACCACCAATGGTGTCTATAACACTTGGCCCATGTTATAGAATATAACTGTGTGCAAGCATGAATATATAATACAAATCATTACAATGTAACTAAATACCCATGTACCTACTTCATCCCTTAATAGATGTCTGAACCTATAACCAATTCATTATTAAATTTTTACTAGTTTAAAAATATGTCACATGTTAATAATAGATAATGATCAATGATATAACAAAGAAACCTATAAAAGTATTTAACAATGAGTTTCCATGGTAATAACCAAGGAAATGTAGATCTCAAGGGTCACCGAATTAGTAATAACTATAGATTGGAAAGGGGGTAAGAGTGTAATACACATATAATAATCTAAGACATTCTTCAAAATGATTCCAACCGAGTACAAAGAGATCAAACAATGTAAAACATGCCTTATAAATGACCATGAATAACAGGATTTAACCATGGAACCTAATTTTTAATGCTGTATATGAGGAGTGTATCTAAGGAATTTTGTAGTACAACATAAGGGATCCTATAGTGTCATACCAAGCAACCAAAGTTATACAATAATCAATGTCTCAGTGGGTATCAAACTAAAAAATAAATATCCTTGAATTTAGAATGGGGTCCTTTAGTGTTCAATTCATTCCCCCAGGAACCTAGGGTGGGTTCGATTCAGGCCACTCTTATTTGATAATAAAGTCATATAATATTTCATTTGGTTCAATCCTTTCCATTCATTATTATGATAAGTCCAAGTATCATTCAGCATTTATTAAATCCATTTAATGAATATTTTATAACTAAGGTTCTCTCCACTACCTTCCATCAACATGTTAACGAGTGTTACAGACATGAAACCTTTTATTCATTCACATTTAATCTGGCCAAGTCATATAATAAGTATACTTTTCAATTTCCCTTTCAAATTTCATTATCAAATTTGAATCACTTACCATAGGATGTTCAAGTTAAAGAGACATTGTACTTTCCATTCACTATTTCTTTATACAATAAGTATTTATTATACGGAGGCCTACCATTAGTTTGGTTAAGATCGAGCACATCCGAACGATGGATCAAAAGTTTCAAAACACTAAAAACTCAACTACAGAATATCATCCTACATGGGATGTTGGGAATTGTGGGTGTAACCACTAATAAGTAATCTCATATTTGGAAAGTTCATAACCATATGGTTCTAATTATATGAGTCTGGAATATAAATTCTAACAATGACACCTGATGAAATTGGTTGTCCCCACACGACAATTCCAAAATCAACAAACTTGAGGGATGAGTTATATACCACAAACCTTAGTGTTATATGACTCTCCTCCTTCGATATAAGACTCTTATTCGTCTTCAAATGTATTAAATCCGAGAAAAAGGATAAAATGATCACATCTTGATAACTAGGTAGAGAGTAAGATAGGAGAATAATCACTAAAAAGGACTTTCATAACTATATTTTCATGTGAAACATGATAAAAAAAACCTCAATCGGATCCTAGATGAATGAGAACTTTTAATCCCTACCTTAGGCCATCAAAATTCTCCAAAATTAGGGTAATAGAGGCCAATCTCGCTAGAAATTATATTAGGGAGGAAAATGAGTTTAATTAGATCGTTAAGGGGAAATGGTCATTTTACATAGAATGTAGAAAATTCATGGTTTGTCTAAACAGTTTGAAAAACCATGCACAAACCATGAATGAGTAACTAGGAAACAGGGTCACTCACAATGTTAGGATACATGTATAGGGAAACCATTTTCTAAACATGCATAATGGATCATCCTGAAATGCAGACAATAAAAATTGTTAGATTTAACCATGTGCGTTACCCGTATGGATTTCTCTAATTGTGTAACAGGTCCAGTGTTCCGTAATAGATGGGTGTCAGGCTCTGAAGAAGCCAGGGACACCCCTAAGACCTTTTACAACTCATTAGGCATCCATATTATGTACAAAATGAATAATTATACTAAAATTTATAGGATCTATACCTTGGTGAAAAATTGGGTTCTTACACTCTTCCCCCTTAAAATAACTCATCCCTGAGTTCACCTTCCAAGGGTGGTGAAACACTGTGTGAGAAAAACTATGGACACTAGGCACATACATTGGACTCCCACTCCGATGTCTCTTCCTACATGTAGATATTATTCCATAGCACTCGTACCAGTGGGACATACCAACCTTGAAGAGCCTTCATGCTCCATTCAACAATGCATATAAGATTATCCACAAAGGAAGCGTCAACATCAATCTCATCTTCCTCAGGATAAAAGTTATGAGACATGTCGGCACGATACCAACGAAGATATGAAACATGGAATATGTCGTGCATGGAATGGGGCCTCTGAGGTAATAGAAATATATAAGAGATCATCCTAACTCTGTATAGGATCTCAAATGGCCATACATAATGTGGATATAACATCCCTTGCTTCTGTAACCCTATATGCCCTAGCCTTGGTGATATTTGAAGAAAAACAAGATCCCTAACCCCAAAATCTAGAGGTCATCGATGGGGATGAGTATATGATTTTTTTTTAGATGGGGTAGTAGTCATACACTTTCTGATCATCTAAACCTTTTCTGAAATCTCTTGAATAAGATGAGAACCTAGTTGGGCTTCCTCACATGCCTCTATCCAGCACATGGGTGAATGACACGACCTACCATATTGGGCCTCAAAAATATCCATATTAATTGTCCCATGAAAGATATTATTATAGGATAACTCAACTAGGGGGATATTATCTATTCTGATTATCCATCAGTCTAATGGTGAGAAGATGTGCTTAGAATCCCCTATGTTTGTATAGACTTTTGTAATCCCTGCATGAACTGTGACGTAAAATGAGCATCCCTATTTGAAACTATAGTATGAGGGACCCCATGTAGTTGTATGATTTCACAGACATACATTCTTTCCATCTCATCATCTAAGAATTTTTCTCGAAAAGGAATAAAGTGGGATGATTTTGTTAGTCAGTAAATCACTACACAAACAAAATCACTACCCCTCGATGACCAGGTTAAGCCAACTATGAAATCCATAGTAATATCATCCAATTTCCTTTCTGGTAATAGAAGTGGATATAACAATCCTGAAGATCTATGGTGCCCCACCTTCACATGTGGGTAGGTGGATCAACTTGTGATAAAGCCTTCAATCTAACATTTCATCACAGACAACCAATATCAGCGTCACATATCTCTATGTATTTTAGAGTTTTCTGGATTACATTATCATTGAGAAGAATGGGGGTCTCACATTGACTCATCTCTCATATATATAGGAACCCATACATGTTGATGAATACACATGATGTTGTCTCTGTCCATAGACCAATCTGGAGGTCAGTTATCTCAGGATATACACTCAAAGATATCCAAGCCCTCATGATCTGAAAATTTTCAACCCCCACCTTTTAAAATAGATAAGAGGTAACTATCAAAGATTATAGTTAAGACTACTCATGAATATCATGATACTCTATATGAAGAAAAAAAAATGGGTCCAATAACATTCATTCATCACTGGATTCCTATGCATCCTGTGTTTGAGTTTTCCAACTTAATGCATTTGCAACCACATTTCCCTTCCCAAGAATATAGGCAAGATAAAAATCAAATGGTTGTAGATATTCAAACCATATCCACTATCAGTGTTTCAAGTCATGATAAGTAGTGATTTATTTGATGATCTTGTGGTCTGTGTACACCACAAAGTGCTCACCTAACAAACAGTGTTTCCAGTAACATATGGCATGGATAATTGTTTCTATCTCAAGGTTTTGCATTGGGTAATTTCTCTCATGAGGCATCAATTTCTGAGATCCATACAGAATGAATTTTTTCCTTCTTCATCAGCACTACTCCTAGGCTGATGCTTGATGCATCATACAGTATAACTTATGACTGGTTCTGGTAGAATTAGAATAAGAACCCAGATAATCCTCCCTTTCTACACCTAAAAGGATTTCCCTCGTGCTTCTAACCATAGAAACTTAACACCCTTTTTAGAAATTTCAGTGAGAGGTGATGAAAGATGTGATAAGTCCTATATGAAATTACATTAACATCCATCCAGCCACAAGAAAATTTATATATGAAACATGTTCTTGGATTTTACCCTGGAAACTACAACACTAACCTTTTTGGGGTCATCTAATACGTTTGATTTTGAGATAATATGAACCAAGAAGATAAAATTTTCGATCCAGTAGTGGAACATATCAATATTGGCATATAGATAATTCTCTATCAATGTACTCATAATAATCTCAAGATGTTTGGAATGGTCACTCGGAATATGAGAATACAACAATATGTCATCCAAAAATACCATGAAAAAAGAGTCCAAATAGGGTTGGAACACCCTATTCATCAGATACATGAAAATGGAGGATGCATTCATAAGACATAATGACAAAAAGGTACTCATACAGACCATTCCTACTTCAAAAATCTATACGAGGAATGCATGGTTGCCTGAATCACACATGATGATATCCTAAACATAGTTAAATTTTGGAGAAGACCCTAGCTCCTCCGAGCTGGTCAAAGAGATCATTTATTCGAGGTAGTGGATACTAGTTTTTCACTGTATTCAAGTTCAACCATCATTTATCCAAAAAATATGTAAGGTTCCATCCACCTTCTTGGATAAAATAATGGAAGAACCTAAAGATGATTTATTGGGCTATATAAAACCCTCGGAATTTAAATCCTATAACTACCACTTTATCTCATGATGCTTTATATTTTCCATCCTATAAGGATGAAAGGACACTAGAACTGCTTCTAGAACAAGATCAATCATGAACACTACCTCTCTCTGAAGAGATAATCCAAAAAAATATCAGGAAAGATGTCCCTCAAACAATCCCCTATGAGAGGAAAATCATTTTTATGTAAAACACGATCCTTCAAAACGATATTTAAAATATGGGTGGTCACTCTACCTAGCCATTGATTCTCTAGCCCCACTCTACTAGCCTAGACATCCCATTCACCCTTAAGTAGGTAACTGCTACACTCTGGTGATGTATAAGATACCCTACAGTGATAGTAATATACAAAGTCATGATGTGGAACCAACCAATCCCACCCAATAATTACATTGAAACCCGTTATCTCAAGAATAAATAGGTCCCATAAAAAGGTTAAATTCCTGCCTTAAGGGGACAATCCCTACATTGGTGTATTACCTCTTCTCGTTCCCCTAAAATAATATCTAGGTTCATTACACCATTTTAATACTGTATCAACATTCCGCAATGTTCCACGATAGATACAGAGATTAAAGAGTTTGAAGAAACTATATCAAATAAATTAGATACTATATTAGATTCCACATGAATAATAACTTGTACTATAGATGGTCATGGAGACTGATCCTCTTATATTGGCTGTAGTGCATGCAATTAATGTAATCCATGGCCCTATTCAAGAGCTGGAGTACCACGATCACAAATGATCTATCAGAACTACTAGTTATCTAGGATCGAGAAAATACAATCACTAAATCCTCCTCACATAGAATATATGGTTTTACTCAAACTCCCCTCCTAACGCAGCACAAAATAACCCACTCCTGAAGGTAGATCTATCACAAATCCTTTTCCACTTGAAGCTGGTGGAAAGGTCTTGTAGAATCTCTGAAGATGCCCCATATGACCTCAATCCTGACACTCCATTAGTTCTCTATCACAATAAGGCTTCAAGTGACCCCATCATCCATACTGATGACAAAACATAAATCTATCAAAATGGGTACCCTATTTATCACTGCCCTGACAAGAAACCCCAAGGGAACATTTCCATCCACCTAGAGAACTATTGGCCTGCCACGACATTGTTCCTCTATGCCCAATACTATTTCTATCTCTCAGGTTGTGATGAGTGATAAGAGATAGATTTACTATATCAAAAAATTAGGTAAGTGAAAGACATTCACCTACATATGGATGGCATATAAAAACCCTTCATTGAAGTGTCTATCACACAAAATCTTGTCACCGGCTAGAGGCAGTGAAAAGTGATGCAACTTCAGAAAATATGATGAATAGTCCATAACTGACATAGAACCATGTTCAAGATGCATGAAATATTTGGAAATTTTATCTCTCAATGTTTGAGGAAAGAAATAATCATTGAAAATAGTATTGAATTCATCCCATATCACATCTTGAAGGTGATCATCTTGGGTAACCACATCAAACCAATGCTTGTCTGAATCCTGAAGCATGTATGTAGAATGATTGACCATAAAGTCTAAAACTGTTTCAATATTATCAAAGATAGATAGGATGGAATCTATCTAAAACTAAATAGCATGTGGACTGAAATCACCTAAGAAAGTAGGAGGATTCTACTACTGGAACTCATGAGTCAGATCAGCCATCGTAGGTGAAGAACGTGGAACACCATGCATGGAATGCATCAGACATAAGATACTATCACCAACTTGGGCATGAGTTACCAATTTAGGTACATCAGGTGATGCCTCCTGTGTAAGGCTTGAAGGTAATACTAGAATATTTGGGACCAACACATATAGATCATGGTCAGATCCAGCCTCCTAGTATACGATACGAAGACATCGTGGCAGTATTGGTCTACAAATTCTAAGAACATTCCTCATGACAAGATTAAGAATAAATATAGAATCACTAGAGAAAGATGAAAATTTTAAAACTCACTACACAAGGAATAATATCCCAACTACCCAATTAGATGATCGGGTTTGAGTAATTTCTCAAGTAGAAGTTTCTTTTCAATATTAATTTAATTACAAGGTTCACTCATTTTCCTTTCATAAACATGAAAAGGAGAGATAATGACATGCAACTATTTCATTTTAGATGTCATGGTTCATTTTATTATGGATATACATATAAATTGATTTAGTTCTCATACAACTTCTCAATGAAAATGACACCCATTTATTTATAGCGTAATGGATCAACTTGGTAAATTACTCATCCCAAACCACGAGGGCCCATACACCTCATGAATTGAGATAGGAAATAAATAAATCACAACAGAAAATAGTACAAGCATATGATAACTATCAAATGATAAATAATTAATCACAGGGATATCAAGAAATTCATTGTATTAAAATGCACATATAAGGCATAGAAATATTTAGGACATGCGAATTCTAGGTGCTGATATGATGCACGTAACGATGCTCCATTTTCTCATATCACCAGGACGTGGATAAAATAGGATCTTAATCATAATAATAATAAAAAACAACACACATCATTTGCATCACCTAATGCTGAAATAATGTCAACTATAAGAGGAAAAAATAGAAAACAATTATATTTTGTGTAACTTGGATTTTACCCCAGACCAGGGTTCGTGACACCCAAGCATGACTTATGACCAAGATCCAAGAATTCATAATAATCAATATATTGACTCCAAATATTAATGTAATAATGGAAGCCCCTATAATACCACTTTTTGAATTCCCGAACCTGGATTCCACTGAATAGGTGCCCCAAGCCTGGTGGGCTACATGGCCTCAAGCCCATCTCCCAAAATGCCAAAGGCTGCCAACTAGTAGTGAGGGCCCAGGGTGTGTCTATAGGGAGACTATTCCCTCATTACGAGAGTGTAGCACAATAGATAAATATAAACATAGATAAATAGAGGAAGAAAAATGAGTAAACATAAGGAAAAAATAGAAAAATACTAACAACAGTTAAAATAGCTAAAATGAATAGAATAACTGATGATGACATGTCATGTTTCTAGAAATTGAAAAACATGGATACAATATAGTATGAATAACTATTTTCACAAAAGTATAAAGTAAATCCAAAAACTATACCAAGAATCCCGAGCTTAGTTTAGGTTATCTACTATCAAAATACATTATAAAAAATTAGTATAACTAGTGTTCAAAGCCATAAGCTTCACTTTATCAACACTTGCATTCATGTAATCTACATTGGGAACTAAACAACACCTAAATATTTTGTGAGATAAATCTTAGTTGGCCACCACCAATAGTGTCTATAACATCCATCACATGTAATGAAATATAATTGTGTTCAATCATGAATATATAATGTAAATAAATAGAATGTATCTAAATACCCAAGTACCTACTTCATCCCTCAGCAGGTGTCTAAACCATTAAGTAATTCATTATTTGATTGTTACTAGTTTATAAATAAGTAACATGTTAATAATGGAGAAGGTTCCAAGATGTAATGAGAAATCCTTTAATGATATTTAACAATGAAATTCCATGGTAATAACCATGGAAACTTAGAACTCGAGGGTTTCCAACTCTATAAAATTTTTACCCTACCATAGGGGTTAGAGTGTAATCCAAGGATCATAGTCCATGTAATTCCATAATAATATTCCTACCAAGACCAAGGCATTCATTGAAGGTAAAATGAGGGTAAGAAATGACTGGGACTAGTGAGCTTTAACCGTGGCACCTACATCTCAATACTGAATACAAGGAGTGTATCCAAGATATCCTGTAGTACTAGTTGTGGGATCTTATGTTGTCATACCAAGCATCCAATGTTAGAAAATAACTGGGTTCTATGTTGGTATCAACCTATGAAAGATATATCCTTCAAAACGGAATGGTTTCCTTGAGTGCTCAAGGTATTCCTAGGGGAATCTAAGCCGAGGTCGAGTCAGGACACTCATATTTGATAATAAAGTAATATAATAGCTCATTTGGTTCAATAAATTAAATTAATTAGTGTGACATGGCCATGTGGCTTGAAATTCTAATTGAATATATTTAAGGCATATTCGATAATTTAGGTTCACTCTACTACCTTCCAAAAACATGGTAAGGGGTGTTATTGACATAAAAAATATTTTTTATTCATATATAATCTGACCAAGTCATATAAATAGTATACTTTTCAATTTCCCTTTGACATTTAATTATTAAATTTGAAGCACTTACCTTAGGAAGGTGAAGTGGAAGTGACTTGGTACCTTCCATTAACCATTTCATGATACAATAAGTATTGTTTTATAAGGAGGCCTATCATTAGTATGTTCAAGCTCTATCACATCTGAATGATCATTCAAACATGTCAAAACACTAAATACTAAACTATGGAATATTAATTAACATGATATGTTGGGCGATGTGGGTGTTACCACCATCAATTAATCATATATTTGGAAATAGAATAACCATACGATTCTAACGATTATGAACATGGTATGTAAATTATATTAATAGCACCCAATGAAATCTGTGGGCCCCACACAAAAGTTCCAAAATCAATGTAAATGAAGGATGAGTTACAGACCACCCACCTTAGGGTCGTATGACTCTCTTCATCTGATATCGGCCTCTGATTTAGCTTAGAATGTAGTAGATCTGTGAAAAAGGGGAAAAAATACACCGAGATAACTAGGTCGAGAGAAATAGAGGATAAAAATGACTAAATAAGACTCTAGTACATACCACTTTGCATATAACATGATTAATGAATGTTTTATTGGATCCCAGATGAAGGAGATCTCTTCATCCCAACCTTAGGCCTTCAAAATGCTCTAAAACGAGAAGATAAGAGAGAAATCACATAGGAAAGTGGCACTCACATTTTTATGCTACATGGTTAAGGAGACATTTTTCCAACTGTGTGGAATGTATCTTCTGGTAAAGAAAATCATCAACATAGTTAGATCTAATGATTTTCCTACCTGCACGGTTTACTCTAACCATACTACATGGTTATTTTTCCCAAAAATATGGGTTCTAGATTCCAAATAATCCCCAGACACCCTTGAGAGCTTTTCTAACTCATTAAGAATCCATTTTAGGTCCAAAAGAATTAATTAGACCAAAATTTAAAAGATCTATACCTGAGTGAGAAACCAAGTACTTATATATGTCATGTTTAGTCATAGAAAAGTGGCCTAATAGACGATAATGTGTCATGGTATGGATTGACTCGATGCAATATTTCATTTCATAACATGTATCAAAATTTTTGATTGGATGTAGTGAACCATTTTTAAAAAAAATACTAAATTCTAAATGAATTTGAAATTCAAAAACATGGAGCCTTACCCAATCATTGATTTAGTAGTGGCCAGTATGTAGAGTCTCTGGTGTGCCATATATGTGCTTCTAGGACCCAAACATGACTCTTTGATCTAGAAGAGGTGTGAGACTATTACCTTGAATTTTTTTTATATTTTATATTTCTATATCTATGGATTATATCATTATTTAACTTAATATGAAGTGTGTGTTTGGGCATTATAGAGAAATCGCACTATGATGGCCTCCAGTTTTACACAATGAAGGTAGTGATGACCATGATCCAGAGTTGGTTGGACCCGATTCGCCAATTATACCTCCTATAGTGAATCCAATGTCACCTATTCCTATTCATTAAATGTTTGATTATTATCAGTTTTGAGGAAACTTTCTATGGATTATATAGTCTTTATAGGGAGATCTGCACTCTGCCCCTTATATGGGAGAGTTGACACGAGAGTTCCAGCAGCAACATCCACTATGTTTTTGGGAGATGGAGGAAAAAAAGTTTCAGATTTATGGATTGATATAGTCATGTATATATTTGAGAATCTAGAGACACCTCTAGAGAGGAGTGTGAAATTGGTTGCCTACATGCTTGGAGGATCCTCCAAACACTAGTAGGATATTTTGAATTAGGTTGGTCAGTATCGGGAAGCCACATAGAGGGATTTCCAGTCATAATTATTTTATAATTTATTTCTAGTGGACCTGAGGGTTTATAATGCTAGGTATTTTATGATTTTTTCTGTATTTTAAGACCTTTTAGGACTAGTCATCTAGTTTTATAGAGCATGAGAACATTACACCCATTTATACTACTGAAGATCCAACGAAAGTGATATGATATGAGGATGGTCTGAGGCATCCTATTCATTATTAGGTATTTTTTTCTAGTTAACCACTATTTTTTATATAGTGATCCATTCCCATATCATTGAGTGGAACCTGAGGGAAGTAGACTAATTGAGCAAGAAAAAATCAGAACCCAGGGAAAGTTGTGGTTAGAATAGTGGTCAGAAGCAATGGTTTGAGATTGTGTTCTTGAGAATCCAAAGCCAACTGAAAACCCAAAAAAATTACAAGGTATGTCACCAGTGTAAGAATCATAGGCATATAAATCCCCAGTGTCCCAAGGACCCCATTGTGTGGTGATATTGTGGTAGATTAGGGAATATTCACTGATTCTATAGGATCATACCTTCAATTTTTAGTGGGAGAGGATCTATGCAAGCTCCATATTCAAGATAAGGATCAGTAACACCTCTCCATGTGGGTATCTTGAGTACTACTAGTCATACATGCATTTGAGGAGTTTTTAACCATGTTATCCCAACATTTTTTTAGTTTCAGCAAAACAAAACTACTCCAGGTAGTCAGGTTATAGCCCAAGTATAGGGATCATGCCATATATATTCAGTGCGGCCTATACCAGTGGAGTAGGATGACATGCCATCTACAATTCGAGGTACTATTCTAGTATCCTATACTATTTTTCAAACTTATTTGATATATGTGTATCAAATTTCTTCATATATGTTTCTATTGTAGAGAGCCATGTACTTCATTTTGAGTGATCAGGTGGTGTTATGACACTTGATACACCATTGGGTATAATGTTTACGAGTATTATCTAGTGTAAGGACATTCCTCTTGAAATAAAAAACCATTGTTTTTCATATGACCCCTTCATCCTCGATATGGGTGGCTTTGATTTCATTCTCGGGATGGACTAGTGGGTCCCCAACTATGACCATGTAGATTTTCAATGTCAAAGGGAGCCTTTTAATTCACTAGAGGGTATCATTTATAATCACAAGGGAGTGTGTGATGTACAGGCTGATAGAGATGGACCAAAGCATCACAACCATGGTGGAGTGACAACCTATATTTCCATCCATTATTTGATTTATCAGGGACAACATAAAATTTAGTTACCTTATATAGTCATCCAATTCAAGGATGTGTTACCCAAATAATTTTCATGAATTCCTATCAAGGGAAAGGTAAAGTTTACTATCTATCTAGTTCTTGGAGTTAAACCAGTATCCATTCCTCCTTACAAGATGGATACTACAGAAGTTTATGAGCTCAAGAGGTAGCTAGATGATTTAGAGGACAAGGGTTTTATATGGATCAATACTTTTTGATTGGGGTTCACTAGTCCGTTTCCCCAAGAAAGAGAATGAAACCTTTAGTATTTTTATGGATTATTGAAAATTGAATCATTATATGGTGAAAAAATAATATCCCTTACCATTAATAGATTATGTATTTTTACTAGCTCGTAAGAGTGAGGGTTTTCTTGAATTTCGACATGAGATCACATATCATCAGGTTCGAGTAGGACCTTTAAATATTCCATTTATGGCCTTCCATAGTCAGTATGTCTTGTATGAGTATATTATTATGTCGTTCTTTCTTGTGAATTTTCCTACTATATATATGGATTGTATGAATATGGTTTTCTAACAATATATGGACTCCATTTTTGTGGTATTTTTAGATGAAATCTTGGTGTATTTTTCATACTCGAAGTGACTCTTACACTCATCTTGAGATATTTTTGACTACAATAAAAAACCACCACCTGCATACAAAGGTTAGTAAATGTATCTTTTGGATAGAAAATGATAACACACTAGGTCATATTATCTCAGAGGCTAGAGTTTCAGCGGACCAGAGAAGGTGTTAGCGGTGGTTACATGGGAGCATCCCAATAACTTATTTAAAATCGATTTTTTCTTGGGGTTGTATGGTTACTACATATTTTTTATAAAATTATTCCCAAGATAAGTAAAACATATTATGGTATTGGATAAAAAGGGAGTGATGTTTATGTGATCTGAATCCTATGATACAACCTTTCAGAAGCTAAAATAGATATTGTCTTAAGCACTAATCCATATTCTTCTGTTTTTTGGAAGAAGCTATAAATTTTATTTTGATGCATTAGGTATCAGTCTAAGAATAGTTATTATGTAGAAGTATATATTTTTTGTGTATTGGTTATGAAATTTTAGGCCTCAGGAATGTAATTACCCAATGCATGATCTTCAGTTAGTAGCTAATGTACATGCCTTGCGTTTTTAGAGGAATTACCTATTGGGAATGAGTTTTGTGGGGTTCACATAACAAAAAAGGATAAGGTATATTTTTAAAAAACAATATTTAAATAATAGTATGTGAATATAGATATAATATCTACATTATATTAAGTTTGTGCTAGTCTATAAATTTAGGAATGGAAATTCTATTATTGATGCTATAAGTAGAAGGACTCACATGCCGACAGTTCAGGAGGTCAGCAAAGAATGGAAACTTATGGATCTATTTTCTAAGATGCACATAGAGGTTCTACATCATCATGGAAAGTATTTCATAACATTGTTATCAGTGATATCTTCACTTTTGAAGAAGGTGAATATGATGATGTTATTATATCTTAGGGGATCAGCCCGACGAGAGGGTATTTTATGTGATGGGCCACTTCTGGATTAGACTATCGATGATGAAAACATATAGTGTATAAATGGGAATATATGGTGTCCCACATATATGATAGATTCAATGATTCATGATATTCATGATTCATTGTGGGTTGTGCACTTTGCTATTTCAATGATATATCATTATATGCACCGATAGTATTGGTGGCTAGGGATGAAGTATTAGATAGAAGGTTTTATTTCTATGTGTTCCACTTGTGAGTAGGTGATAGTGTAGAACCAATGAACTACTAGATTATTACATCCATTACTGATCTCGTAATTGAAATGGGAAGTTGTTTCTATAGATTTTTTCCTCAGCTTAACGAGGTCCCCTCGAGGTAGAGTTATAGTTTGGACAATCATAGATCGATTGAAAAAAGTATCCTACTTTATTACTATTCAAGAGATGTTATCAATTGATGATTTTGGAAGAATTTACATCCATGAGATTATTTGACTACACACGGCCCCTAATTCTATCATTTCATATAGGGATGATCATCCCACATCATTGTTCAGATAGGGGTTATAGAATGCTAAGGGTACACCGGTGATTCTAAGCATAGCCATTCACCCTCAGAATAATGGTCATCTATAATTGACTATAAATGTTTTATAGGACATGTTACAAGATTAAATAATGAATTTAATTGGTTTTTATGAGTATGATATCCCTATCATCGAGTTATCCTACAATATGTGTTATTAGGTAAAAAAATAGATGGATCCCTATGAGTTCTTATACCATAGGTCATTCGATTCACCGTTATTCTATTTAGAGGATTTAGAGTAAGCACTAATGGGTCCTCATCTCATTCATTAGATTTTGGAGAAGGTTTAGTTGATCATGAAGAAGGTGTCTAATTTGTAGATTAGATAGAAATATTATTCTGATTATCATCGATGAAATCCAGAGTCTGAGGTTGGGGTCATGTATTCTTTCTAGTATAACAGACTTGTGAATAAACATATATGGAGGCAAGGAAAATTTTCAGTACATTTGTTTGGGATGTTTGGGATTTTGGATAAAGTAGATCTGGTATCCTATCAGTTTTTATTACCTCAGTAGTATCATGACAAGAATGCTGTCTTCCACATTTCATGACTTTACTATTATCAGGACACCCATCTCATACTGTTGATCTCAAGGATGTAGAGATAAATGTTAATGATTATTTTGAGAATTATGCTATACACATTGATGACTATATCATGGAGGTTCTCCAAGGCCATTCTATCCCTTTAGTATTGGTGCTAGGTTATAATGGCCAGGTGCAAGATGAGACATGTGAGTAGGATTTTGACACACATTATATGTGGATGAAGATTCTCTTAGATAGTGTTTTCCACCATCAGAAGGTGAAATCAGGGATGAGTTCTTGTAAGGGGGGGATACTATAAGAACCCAAACATTATTCAAGGTGGGGAACCATTTAAATTGGTTCTAATTATTTATTATATAACTATTATGGATTCCATTTGATATTATAAAGGGTACGGGTGGTGTCCAGAGCTTGTTAAGATATCTGAAACCTAGATGATGGGAAAAGTGAAATGGCCGCATAATTATTAGATGCTATGTGGACTAGTTTACATGGTTTCCCTAACTATTTGGATGTTGGGAAAATAAGAAAATAGGGTTGACCTTTTTTCCTAAATGTGAAATAAGTGCTGCATGCTCATGTGGAATGTCTATAATGTTTAGCTGAATGGATTTGCATAATTGGCACATGGTTTATCAGACTGTGTGGTGTAACCATATGGTAAACCTCCATAAGTTGTGAGCCATGAATGATTGGTTTAGGGTTTGGACAGCCATGGATCCAAATCATGAACCCCTACAATTTTGGGTGAAATTTAAAAAATTTCCTTAATGAAATGTTTATCCTCACCTCCTACTTGTTTTCTAATTATAGTATACATCAAGCCCCATATGTCTCCCCTTTTGTTCTATCTAATCCTCTTTTAAAGGCTTTGATCTAGATTAATCATTTGAACAATTATTCAATCCTCTCTCTTCAAGTATTTTCACATCAGTACGTATTCAATTCATTTTTCATCATTATCCTCTTATATTCCTCTCAACAGAGTTATTGAGGTGGAGGGTCATATGCCTTATTTTTAAATAGTTGATCTGTTCATGCATTTTATCTCGATCTAATCCAATTAATGGTTCAATACTATATGAGGAGAGTAGTATGAGTATGAGGTAGGTGGTCTAAAAATTATTCCTTCAATTTTTAATGTTTTATAATATGAGATCTCTGTCACACGCCAATTTCCACTGCATGTTTCCCCTAATTTATATCTTCTTTTAAATTGTTTTCCTAGTCAAACTGTAAATACTTGTTGGATCCCATATCACATCGATTTTCTTAGCCTTAGAGTGATCCATCCCTTTGGGTGTTCCCTCCATGTGCCTAATTGGAATTTATATTCTTTTAACCAAAACAAATAAAGGTGTTTTTGGATTTACCTTTAAAATGGTGATATCATTTTGAAATAGATGTTTGTAGTTGATTATCATAGCTAACTATCATGATAATTATAATGAATTGAATTGATTAAAGGTGAGTGTTAATCCCACGCGACCTAATTAATTTGAATAATGGGAACCCCTTTATTTATGGTAAATGTGAATGAATTATGATTTATTCATAGGATTTTATTAAATCCAATGCAAATTATTATTCAGATTTTTTGGAAAAGTCATCCCTCTTTAATTATGAAATATGGGCATGTTGACCCTTATGCATGTTATAAATTAATGAGAATAGAATCCCTCTTTCTTATTACTAAATAAGAATGATGACCCTTAATATAATTAAATGGGAACAAAGACCCTGATATAAATGTGATTTAATATGGGCATGGTGACCCTTATATAACAATGATACTATATAATAATGACATCCCTTTTGATACTATACGAAAATCTAGTCCCTTGTGATACTATACGAGCATGGAGACCCTTATTATGATACTTTTAGTGATGTCCCTTTGTATTGGGATACTGGGCACATCGTCCCTTATAAATGTGATACTAGGAATTTCCTCCCATTATACCTGTTTAGACATAATTCGGCATGGGCCCAAGCATGTAGTGACAACCTAGTTTCCATTCAGGAACCAGAACTACCAAGTTTAAATTTTTAATTACTTATTTTCTTATTATATATAAAAACTTTCATGATATATTTGTGACTAGATATTTATAGATGTTGTTAGTGGTATCCTACTGAGATTTATCTCACACTCTAACTAGGCCACCTATGGTACGCAAGAAGACTACATTATTGTAGGTTTAGATAAGGGGAAACATCCTCCTATAAACATGTGACTACTTGAATGACTTAGGGTGAAGATGATAGAATATGACTAGGCTATAGCTCAGGTTTCTTCGATAGACTTTTTTCTTTTTTATACCTTTTATTTATTTTTTCGAATATGTATTGCATTCTTCTTTGTATCCTTGTTTTATATATTTATAGATACATGAAATACATTATCAACATTTTATTTTGTGATACATTCACTAGTTATTAATTCATTGATGTTTCTTGGATTTTTGTGTCCACCTCCACTATGTTGGGTTAATGGCCCAGTCATTATAGTGTCTGCTTCTGTTATTCCATCTATTTAATCATTGTTATTCTGATTCTATTATCCATATAATATTATTTTATCTATTGTTCTCTATTATGGTAATGATGTAATATTCACCCCATTAACACACTCTAGCAATATTCTGTTAGTTGGTAGCCTCTAGTATTCAGGGAGATTCACTTGAGGCCATGTGGTCAACTAGGATCGAGGCACCATTCATTGGATTTTGGGTTTTGGAAATCACTTAGAATTTGAGGAATTATATTAAAGGAAGTGGAATATGGTAAATGTTCTTAATAGATGGTCATTTGGATAGAAACTATCTTGTATAAATTAAGCATCGACATTTGAATACTAGTGAAAAGGGATGATTTTGTTAGAACAACCTATCTTGTAATTCTTAAAGTGTGGGGATCATAGAAATTTCACTAACCAATGTAAAAATTAAAATATAGTGGAGGGTAACTACCATGAACCTCAACATAGGACAATTGAAAAAATTTGCACATTCTAAATCAGGATGGATGAATTAGAGGTTCTCAATGATGTCATTGTAGGTACTCTCATCAGACATTCAAATTTAGAAATTACATTGTTTGATTCTAGTTATACATATTATTTTATTTCATTTACGTTTATAGAGAACACCATGATAATCCCTAAGATTATAGTGGTTGGGATTTTGGTTAAAAAACCTAGAGGAATTATTCCAGAATCAATGGTATATAAGGATTCAACTATTTACTTTGTTGGGTGTAATATCTCTCTAAACCTGGTGGTTCTTCCCATGGTGTAATTTGACATCATACATGGGATGGATTGATTTTCAAATTATAATTCCATGAGCTTCCATATAATTAAGGATATTTCAGTTATCTTGATGGGATATCTCATAAATATCTTCAAATGAGAAATTTACCATCCCGATTCTTTCCAAGAACCACCGCATTCTACCTTTTTTATGCAGATGATTAGTGAAAATAGGAATAAATAAAAATTCTAAGGATTAGAGATGTACCCATTATTTTGGAATAATAATATTTATTTCATGAATATTTTCCAAGACTTCCCCCAGAAAGAGAGGTGGATTTCTCATTTGAATACATACCTAGATCCAATACAATGTTTAAGACCCCATATATAATGGCATATATGGGGTTAGAAGCATTAAAGAAGAAATATAAAGAACTTTTGGATAAGGCTTTGATTTGACCAAGTGTGTCTCCTTTGGGAGAACCTATTCACATTGTGAAAAACAAGTATAGATTGATGAGATAATATATTTACTATAGATATTTTAATGGGATCATAATAAACAATAAATACCTTCCCCCATGGATTGATGATTTTTTTTGACTTACTTTGAAGGGTTGAATATTTATCCAAGATTGACCATCAGTCAGGGTTTGATTAGTTGAGGGTGAGGAAAGAAGACATCTTATAGGTATCCTTCTAAATAGGATTTGTGAATTATGAGTTTGTTGATATTCCATTTTTGTTGAATAATACTCCATATATATTTATATATTTTAGGAATAATGTCTTTATATACTACCATGATAAATTTTTGATGGTCTTTATTTGTGTTTTTAGGATATATTCCATAATTCATCAAGAGAATTAGGATCTTCTAATGGTAATATTAAAAACTTATAGGAAGGAGAGTATGTTTGGTAAGATTAAAAAATCATATTTATGGTTTCAAAATATCTCATTCTTAGGACACATCATGACCAGTGATAGAATCTCAATGGATCCAGCAAAAAAATGTCCATGGAGGAGTGGCCATGTTCTTGAAATCTACCCTATATTAATATTTTCCATGGTATAGAAGGACACTATAGAATTTTTGTGAAAAAAACACATGAATTTCTAATGCACTAACCATTTTTACTTTAAAGGGAGTTTTTTATATCTAGATAAAGGAGTGTGAAGGATATTTCCAAGAATTGAAGAGGAGGTTGTTCAATGAACCTTTACTAACTCTACCCTATTTTAAAGAATATTTTTTATTTATAGTGATGTATATCTAAAAAGGATATTATGTGTTCTTATATAAAATGAAAATTAGATCACCTATGAATATAGATAGTCAAATTTTCATGAAAATAATTATACTAAACACTATAAGAAGTTAATTGTAATATTTTTTTTTACGTTGAAGATATTAGGACATAATATATATGGGGAAAAGTATAATAGATAAAAAACTCTAATTTTTGAAGTATATATTCACATAAAATGAATAGAACATGAGAAAAAAGAGACGGCCATAGAATCTTATATATTGTGATTATTCAATTAATTATCACCCAAGAAGAGAAAACAAAGTTGCAGATGAATTGTCTAGAAAATATCATGGTGTTCTTACATTGTTTAGGGTTGAATGAGATCCCTTGATCATGATACTAGTAAGGTTGGGCATGTGAATAATAATGTAATAGACACCATAAATCATATCCCAAATTATTTGTCAACAATCATTACTAGAGAATATCAGGAAAGTTCAAAGATATGATCATTTGATGTAGATGAAGATAAAGGCTATGAATAATAGGATGTCTCCTCAATTAAATATTGATCAAGAAGGTGTGCTAATTTTTTTTAATAGGAGGTGAATTCCATATATTCATGATATAAAGAAGGATATAGTCAATAAATCTCACATCAATACATTATATATACACCAAGGATTCACTAGGATGTAAAAGGGCCTTATTGATCATTATTTGTTAGGTAACATGAAAAAAAATATTATCAATTATACTGAAAGGTGATTAGTGCATCAAAAAGTGGAATGGGAGCAAAAACTTACTAAAGAGGTCTTACATCCACTACCTATAACTATATGGAAATGAGATAATATCACTATGGAAATTGTTAGTAGCCTTCAAAATACATCTAATTGTAATAATGATATATGCATAATCATAAATAGATTAACAAATTCTTCCAATTTCATTTCAATACTAGACTATTTTCACAAGAATTCCTATCATGCCTTTATATTCAAGATATAGTTAGACTACATGAAGTAACATTGTCGATTGTTTTTGACTGAGATCCATGATTTTCTTCTAAATTTCAGAGGATCCTTCTAAAGTATTTGTATAATGAAGTAATCCTAAGCACAAACTATCATCCTAAAACTAATGGATAGTTCAATATAGCTATTAAAACATGTTAATATATGTTTCAGGCTAGATCACGTGATTTTAAAGGGATATGGTGTCAATATATTCTACCTTTTTAATTATCCTGTAACAGAAGTTTCCACTCAAACATTCAAATGGAAAATTTTAAATCTCTCTAAAGAATGAGTTGTACAACTCCAAAAAGTTGGGAAAATGTTAGAGATGGAAAAATATTGGGACCATAAATTGTGCTGGAGACAGGAGAATAGATACAAGTGATTCAAAAACACATCAAGGAATCTCAATGTTGAAAAAACATTATGCTGAAAAGTGAGGGAATGAGATAGAGTCTCATGTTAGTGGTCCTGAATTTCTCAATATATCACTATATAAAGGGGTCATGAAGTTCTGATGGAAGAGGAAACTGAGTCCCAAATACATTCGACCATATGAGATTCTGTAGCTTGTTGGAGAATTTTCATATCGACTAGCACTACCACTAAGTCATTCCAAAATCTGGGATGTCTTTCACTTGTCATTATTGAGAAATTTAATGTCCAAACCATCACATATTAATGGTGTGTAATTGTAACCTGACATATCTTATACAGATGATCCAATCTAGATAATCGAAAGAATGTAAAATGTGCTGAATAACTAGAAAACCCAAAATGTGAAAGTAATATGGAGAAATGGAATGTTTGAAGAATCCCCTTGGGATATTGAGGAACTAATAAAGGAGAAATTCCACCATTTTTAAGAAATTGTAAAATTTTAAATAAAATTTTATTTGGGTGGGTGTAATGACTTGAAAATTCCCTCTATTATTAATAAAATAAAACATTTTTCAGAATGATTTTTTATCATATTTCACCATGGATGTATATAGAATGACTATTATATATATATATACATGTAAAGTAATAATACTGATTACTAAAAAAATACATGTATATGGATATAAAAACCAAAAACTAATAACCTTAAAATTATGTGATCCATAGTTTCAAACCCTATCAGAAAGATTAAACCCACCTTTAATAATATTAAAATAAAATAAATAAACATTAGAAACATAATTGACATTATCAAAGGAAATTTAAGGACTATTGGGAATAAAGTAGCAAATATTGATGAATGGTGGAGTTTTATATAGTATACAAGAAAATGACCATTGGGATTTGACCATTACTTGACCATTGGACTATGTGAATGATGTTCAATATGACCGTTGGGTATTTAAACCATTGGTAATAATGTTACAGTTATATATTGAATTCCTAAATACTTTATTTTTATTGATTTTTGATAGTCCCCTTTTAAAGGGTGAGGGGAAACCTTTTACATAGTCCATAGACCTAGTGGCACTAAGCCTTGAATATATGGCTATTTTATAGTCCATGAGAAGTCACACCACAATGATGACCAACCAAACACACACATATTTTTTGGTAAAACTCCTAGCCTTTTCTAGGCCACACAACAAGCATTTCCCCATGATTTCATAGTTCTAGGTCCCAATAGCAGATGTCATGCCCTCTCAAACATCCAATCTGGTAGCTCTACAAAGATGGTGGTTGATATCTACACCTAATATGGATCTAAAACATGTGGAAGTCATTAATTTTGAATATTTTTATCTTCCCTTTCCATCTTTATGTCATCCTCCCTTGCACCCACGTCCATTGAAGAATCAATCCTATCCCTCTAGATATCATCATACCTCCTACCATCATGTCGCACCCCAGATCCCACTGATGTTAGAACACCCAAGTGGGCCAACCACCACCAAGTGAGGACTCATTCCTACCTTCATCACTAAATCCATGGCCATGTTACCCAACCCCTCATCGGTACCTCCTTCATATTCAATCTACGCAAGGCCCTGCGACCTGATCCTGTATGCACTGCCTCTCTTCCACCGAACCCAGTAGCACACCTTCTACCTCTACCATTGACGTAAGGCCCAGATACCTGACCCCACACCTGCTACCTATGATGAGCCTCCTGAACAACACTGGGAATAAATCCCTCAACCATAATAAATGGTCAAATTACAAGATCTGATCTTGGGCATCTTGTAGTATTACAAGGTGTCTTTTCCACTAGGTCATATCCCAACCATTGATGAAATAAGAAACAGTGGGCTTAACTAGTAGATTTATTTATTCTAAAGTCCATTTGTCAGAATTTATGAGGGGTAGAATCACTGGGGTATTCCCTCGACCAAGCCTAGGAAGGTCTTCAACAAGTAAGGGTTTAATGAAATTATATTAATGTGAAGTTCAAGTTAGTGGAGATCACTACTAGTTAAATGTTATCTAAGCCATCCAATGAACCTCCTACCTCACAAAAAATACCGTTAGGGAATATTCTAGTGTAACAAGGGGTTATGTATATAGACTTTTTTATCATAAAATGGTAAATTCATTTGTATAAATTATGTAGTTATTTCTTCAATCCCATTTTTAGTTTTTTATTTAATACACCTGAATATAGGAGAAATTTGATAAATAGATTTTTGGATACAAATAAAACATTATTATATTTTATTAATATATATAAAAAATTATAATCTAATCAATTATTCTAAATAAAAATATATTTTCATGAAATATTATTTTAAAACACTATTCTTATAAATATTATTAATAATATAATTTTATAATGTCTTGGGAAATTGTATATATGCGTCATAAAGTTTACTATATCATAAAAACATTAATTTTTCAATAAATTAGAATTTTTCATTTAAAAATTTAAATGACCATATATAGGAAATTAATTTTATAAAATAAACATTTTCTTTGGAATCTTGACATCAAAATTAGGTTACTACAAAATTTTTATAATTTTTTAAAATACATTATTTTTTAGTGAATAGTAAATATATAGGTTTTTGTTATTGATATGGTTTATGACATCAAATATATGTAATAGTGATGTAATAATTAGTTAAAAATAATCCGCAAAAAAATTTATTTTATTATTATTATTATGTATTTTAATAGATTTTAATAAATTTCAAATCCTATATATTTTTTCTCAAATTCTAAAATATAAATTTAGACATTATAAACCATATTTTGTAAAAAATTTACTTTTCTATGTATAGAGTAATATTAAAAAATGCTTTTTGGTTCTAATAGATTAAAATATTACAAAATATGAATAAGATTTCTAAAAACATGAGTTGATACCACTAGTAAGATGGTGGATTTTCATTTTCTACAACCTAGAATTTTATATCCTTTATTTGGAAATTATTAGAGAATTCCTCCTATTTTAGTAAAAATAACCAAAACATACACACTTCCTCCCCTCTCCAACTCTATTATACATGAAGTTTGTTTCTTTAACCTCCTAAATATTCTATCTAAGAATTATTGATTGTATAAAGCTTCCACCTTGAATTTCTATAAAGTAAATATTCAAGGTATGGTAACTCTAATCTTTTTATTTTCAATTGAAGTACCCCTTTTGCAGTATTCCTTATAAATATTTAATTAAATTCTTTTCATGAACTTTTATATATCCATTTTAACAGAATAATGTATTATCAATGGGATACATCCATTCTATCTCATTATTTCATTTACTTCATCAATGTTTTATATCATCGTGTTATCAAATTCATTTCTAGAATTTATGAATTTTATATGAAACATGTTTATATTTTGAATACCCAAACCTATTACTTATACACAAAAATTAACCTAGATGTAAAGATAATTTATTTATTTAGGTATTTACATGTATTAAACACACATTCCCATTTCATGGCCTAAAAATGATATAATGTCTAAGTAGTTAAGAACTTATTTTGTACTCAATGATTTTATATAAATCTTATTCTTTAATATCCAAGGGTTATTAAAGAAATTATTTATTAATATAAATTTGGATTATATTAATTAATATATGAGAATTTTGATCCCTGAATGTGGTCCAATGCATTGGGTAAGGAATTAGTCTCCATAGATGACATGTTTTAAGATACCCCTATAAATAACCTTGGTAATTTGGTTTTATGAAACATTATTAATAAAATTTTGTGATATGATTATGGATATATCATTTTTATTTTGTATCCATATTTATATATTCTATATCAAGTAATTTTGATTATTATTTCATGTTATGCCTCTTGTTTAATCCTTTTTTATCATTATTGTTCTTCTTTTATCCCTTAATGGGATTTATGCCGTCCTTTTATATTTATGTATATCCCTATGTAATTACTTGTATTAAGGTGACATGGGATGAATTAAAAAAGAGACTTTCAAAGGGATTAAATTATTTTTATGTTTACGTTTTACGGATGTTATTCATGTATTATGTACCTAGTTTACAAGATAGTATACATTAAAATATCCTTCAAATTTATTAATATAAAATAAATTATGGAATGAAGCTAAAACTCATGAATTAAAAAGGTAGGATGATATATTTTGTGTTTTGGGAGAATTAAAAAAGATTTTAGGTGTTGAACAAAGGGTTTGAGAGATATTATGTCACTGAATCAGTAATAAATATAGATTGGAAAGGGGGTAAGAGTGTAATACATAGATAATAATCTAAGTCATTACTCAAAAAGATTCCAACTGAGTACAAAGAGATCAAACAGTGTAAAACATGCCTTATAAATGACAATGACTAATAGGATTTAACCATGGAACCTAATTTTTAATGCTGGATATGAGGAGTGTATCTAAGGAATATTATAGTACAACATAAGGGATCCTACAGTGTCATACCAAGCAACCAAAGTTATACAATAGTCAGTGTCTCAGTGGGTATCAAACTAAAAAATAAATATCCTTGAATTTGGAATGGGGTCCTCGAGTGTTCAATTCATTCCCTCAGGAACCTAAGGTGGGATCGATTCAGGCCACTCCTATTTGATAATAAAGTCATATAATATTTCATTTGGTTCAATCCTTTCCATTCATTATTATGATAAGTCCAGGTATCATTCAACATTTATTAAATCCATTTAAAGAATATTTTATAATTAAGGTTCTCTCCACTACCTTCCATCAACATGGTAATGAGTGTTACAGACATGAAACCTTTTATTCATTCACATTTAATCTGGCCAAGTCATATACTAAGTATACTTTTCAATTTCCCTTTCAAATTTAATTATCAAATTTGAATCACTTACCATAGGAAGTTCAAGTTAAAGAGAAATTGTACTTTCCATTAAATATTTCATTATAAAATAAGCATTTATTATACGGAGGCCTACCATTAGTTTGGTTAAGATCGAGCACATCCGAACGATGGATCAAAAGTGTCAAAACACTAAAAACTCAACTACAGAATATCATCCTACGCGGGATGTTGGGAATTTTGGGTGTAACCACTAATAAGTAATCTCCTATTTGGAAAGTTCATAACCATATGGTTCTAATTATTATGAGTCTGGAATATAAATTCTAACAATGACACCTGATGAAATTGGTGGTCCCCACATGAAAATTCCAAAATCAACAAACTTGAGGGATGAGTTATATACCACAAACCTTAGTGTTATATGACTATAATCCTTCGATATAAGACTCTTATTCAGCTTCAAATTGATTAAATACGAGAAAAAGGGAAAAATGATCACATCTCGATAACTAGGTAGAGAGTAAGAGAGGAGAATAATGACTAAAAAGGACTTTCATAACTATCTTTTCATGTGAAAAGTGATAAAAAAAAACCTCAACCGGATCCTAGATGAATGAGAACTTTTAATCCCTACCTTTAGCCATCAGAATTATCCAAAATGAGGGGAATAGAGGCCAATCTCGCTAGAAATTATATTAGGGAGGAAAATGAGTTTAATTAGATCGTTAAGGGAAAATGGTAATTTTACACAGAATGTAGCATATTCATGGTTTGTCTACATGGTTTGAAAAACCATGCACAAACCATGAATGAGTACCTAGGAAACATGGTCACTCACAATGTCAGGATACATGTATATGGAAACCATGTTCTAAACATGAATAATGGATCATCCTGAAATGAAGACAATAAAAAATGTTAGATTTAACCATGTTCCTTACCCATATGGATTTCTCTAACTGTGTAACAGGTCCAGTGTTCTGTAATAGATGGGTTTCAGGCTCTGAAGAAGCCATGGACACCCCTAAGACCTTTTACAACTCATTAGGCATCCATATTATGTCCAAAATCAATAATTATACTAAAATTTATAGGATCTATACCTTGGTGAAAAATTGGGTTCTTACACTCTTCCCCCTTAAAATAACTCATCCCGGAGTTCACCTTCCAAGGGTTGTGAAACACTGTGTGAGAAAAACTATGGACACTGGGCACGTACATTGGCCTCCCACTCCGATGTCTCTTCATACACGTAGCTATTATTCCATAGCACTCGTACCAGTGGGACATACCAACCTTGAAGAGCCTTCATTCTCCATTGAACAATGCATATAAGATTATCCACAATGGAAGCATCAACATCAAACCAATCTTCCTCAGGATAAAAGTTATGAGACATGTCGACATGATACTAATGAAGATATGAAACATGAAATATGTCGTGCATGGCATGGGGCCTCTGAGGTAATAGAAATATATAAGACATCATCCTAACTCTGTATAGGATCTCAAATGGCCATACATAATGTGTCTATAACATCCCTTGCTTCTGTAACCCTATATGCCCTATCCTTGGCGATATTTGAAGAAAAAAAAGATCCCTAACCTCAAAATCTAGAGGTCATCGATGGGGATCAGTATATGATTTTTTTTCTAGATGGGGTAGTAGTCATACACTTTCTGATCATCTAAACCTTTTCTGAAATCTCTTTAACAAGATGAGGACCTAGTTGGGCTTCCTCACATGCCTCTATCCATCACATGGGTGAATGACACGACCTACCATATTGGGCCTCAAAAGGATCCATATTAATTGTCCCATGAAAGATATTATTATAGGATAACTCAACTAGGGGGATATTATCTATTCTGATTATCCATCAGTTTAATGGTGAGAAGATGTGCTTAGAATCCCCTATGTTTGTATAGCCTTTGTAATCCCTGCAAGAACCGTGACGTAAAATGAGCATCCCTATTTGAAACTATAGTATGAGGGACCCCATGTAGTCATATGATTTCACAGACATACATTATTTCCATCTCATCATCTAAGAATTTTTCTCAAAAATGAATAAAGTGGGATGATTTTTTTTGTCAGTAAATCACTACACAAACAACATCACTACCCCTCGATGACCAGGTTAAGCCAACTATGAAATCCATAGTAATATCTTTCAATTTCCTTTCTGGTACTAGAAGTGGATATAACAATCCTGAAGATCTATGGTGCTCTACCTTCACATGTGGATAGGTGGATCAACTTTTGATAAAGCCTTCAATCTAACATTTCATCACAGACAACCAATATCAGTGTCACATATCTCTATGTATTTTAGAGTTTTCTAGATTAGTTTATCATTGAGAAGCATGGGGGTCTCACATTAACTCATCTCTCATATATATTGGAACCCATACATGTTGATTAATACACATGATGTTGTCTCTATCCACAGACCAATCTGGAGGTCGATTATCTCATGATATACACTCAAAGATAACCAAGCCCTCTTGATCTTAAAATTGTCAACCCCCACCTTCTAAAAGAGATAAGAGGTAACTATCAAAGATTATAGTTAAGACTGCTCATGAATATCATGATACTCTATATGAAGATAAAAAAATGGGTCCAATAACATTCATTCATCACTGGATTCCTATGCATCCGGTGTTTGAGTTTTCCAACTTATTGCATATGCAACCACATTTCCTTTCCCAAGAATATAGGGAAGATAAAAATCAAATGGTTGTAGATATTAAAACAATATCCACTATCTGCGTTTCAAGTCATGATAAGTAGTGATTTATTTGATGATTTTGTGGTCTGTGTACACCACAAAGTGCTCACCTAACAAATAGTGTTTCTAGTAACATTTGGTATGGATAATTGTTTCTATCTCAAGGTTTTTCATTGGGTAATTTCTCTCATGATGCATCAATTTCCGAGATCCATACACAATTAATTTTTCCTTCTTCATCAGTAGTACTCCTAGGCTGATGCTTGATGCATCATATAGTATAACTTATGTCTAGTTCTAGTAGAATTAGAATAAGAACCCAGATAATCCTCCATTTCTACTCCTAAAAGGATTTCCCTCATGCTTCTAACCATAAAAACTTAACACCCTTTTTCGAAATTTCAGTGAGAGGTGAATAAAGATGTGATAAGTCCTATATAAAATTACATTAACATCCAGCCAGCCCCAAGAAAATTTATATATGAAACATGTTCTTGGATTTCACCCTGGAAACTAAAACACTAACCTATTTGGGGTCATCTAATATGTCTGATTTTGAGATAATATGAACCAAGAAGATAAATTTTTTGATCCAGTAGTGGAACATATCAATATTTGCATATAGATAATTCTCTATCAATGTACTCATAATAATCTCAAGATGTTTGTCATGGTCACTCGGAATATGAGAATACAACAATATGTCGTCCAAAAATACCATGAAAAAAGAGTCCAAATAGGGTTGGAACCCCCTATTCATCAGAGACATGAAAATGGAGGATGCATTCATAAGACATAATGACAAAAAAGGTAATCATTCAGACCATTCCTACTTCAAAAATCTATACGAGGAATGCATGGTGGCCTGAATCACACATGATGATATCCTAAACATAGTTAAATTTTAGAGAAGACCCTAGCTCCTCAGAGCTGGTTAAAGAGATCATTTATTCGAGGTAGTGGATAATATTTTTTGATTGTATTCTAGTTCAACCATCATTTATCCAAAAAATATGTAAGGTTCCATCCACCTTCTTGGATAAAATAATGGAAGAACCCAAAGATGATTTATTGGGCCATATAAAACCCTCATAATTTAAATCCTATAACTACCACTTTATCTCATGATGCTCTATAGGTTCCATCCTATAAGGATGAAAGGACACTAGAACTGCTTCTAGAATAAGATCAATCATGAACACTACCTCTCTCTGAAGAGCTAATCCAAAAAAATACCAGGAAAGACGTCCCTCAAACAATCCCCTATGAGAGGAAAATAATTTTTATGTAAAACATGATCCTTCATAACGAGATTTGAAATATGGGTGGTCACTCTACCTAGCCATTGATTCTCTAGCCCCACTTTACTAGCCTAGACATCCCATTCACCCTTAGGTAGATAACTGCTACACTCTGGTGATGTATAAGATACCTTACATTGATAGTAATATACAAAGTCATGATGTGGAACCAACCAATCCCACCCAATAATTACATTGAAACCCGTTATCTCAAGAATAAATAGGTCCCATAAAAAGGTTAAATTCCTGCCTTAAGGGGACATTCCCTACAGTGGTGTATTACCTCTTTTCGTTCCCCTAACAGAATATCTAGGTTCATTACACCATTGCAATACTGTATCAACATTTCGCGATGTTCCATGATTGATACAGAGATGAAAGAGTTTGAAGAAACTATATCAAATAAATTAGATACTATATTAGATTCCACATGAATAATAACTTGTACTGTAGATGGTCATGGAGCCTGATCCTCTTGTATTGGTTGTAGTGCATGCAATTAATGTAATCCATGGCCCTATTCAAGAGCTGGAGTACCACGATCACAAATGATCTATCGGAACTACTAGTTATCTAGTATCGGGAAAATACAATCATTAAATCCTCCCCACATAGACTATATGGTTTTACTTCAACTGCCCTCTTAACGCAGCACAAAATAACCCACTTTTGAAGGTGGAGCTATCACAAATCCTTTTCCACTCGAAGCTGGTGGGAAGGTCTTGTAGAATCTCTGAAGACGCCCCATATGACATCAATCTTGACACTCCATTGGGTCTCTATCACCATAAGGCTTCAAGTGACCCCATCATCCATACTGATGACAAAACATAGAGCTGTCAAAATGGGTACCCTATTTATCACTACCCTGACAAGAAACCTCAAGGGAACATTTCCATCCACCTAGAGAACTATTGGCCTGCCACGACACTATTCCTCTATGCCTGATACTATTTCTATCCCTCAGGTTGTACTGAGTGATAGGAGATAGATTTACTATATCAAAAAATTAGGTAAGTGAAAGACATTCACATGTATATGGATGGCATATAAAAACCCTTCATTGAAGCGTCAATCACACAAAAGCTTGTCACCGGCTAGAGGCAGTGAAAAGTGATGCAACTTCAGAAAATATGATGAATAGTCCATAACTGACATAGAACCATGTTCAAGATGCATGAAATATTTGGAAATTTTAGCTCTCAATGTTTGAGGAAAGAACTAATCATTGAAAATAGTATTGAATTCATCCCACATCATATCTTGAAGGTGATCATCTGGGGTAACCACATCAAACCAATGCTTGTCTGAATCCTGAAGCATGTATGTAGAATGATTGACCATCCAGTCTAAAAGTGTTTCAATATTATCAGAGATAGATAGGATGGAATCTATCTAAAACTAAATAGCATGTGTACTGAAATCCCCTAAGAAAGTAGGATGATTCTACTACTGGAACTCATGAGTTAGATCAGCCATCGTAGGTGAAGAACGTGGAACACCATGCATGGAATGCATCAGACATAAGATACTATCACGAACTTGGGTGTGAGATACCAATTTAGGTACATCATGTGATGCCTCATGTGTAAGGCTTGAAGTTAATACTAGAATCTTTGGGACCACCACATATAGATCATGGTTAGATCCACCCCCCTAGTATACAATATGAAGACATCGTGACAGTATTGGTCAACAAATGCCATGAACCTTCCTCATGACAAGATTAAGAATAAATATAGAATCTCTAGAGAAAGATGAAAATATGAAAACTCACTACACGAGGAATAATATCCCAACTACCCAATTAGATGATCGGGTTTGAGTAAGTGCCCAAGTAGAAGTTTCTTTTCAATATTAATTTAATTACAAGGTTCACTCATTTGCCTTTCATAAACATGAAATGAAGAGATAATGACATGCAACTATTTCATTTTAGATGTCATGGTTCATTTTATTATGGATATACATATCAATTGATTTAGTTCTCATACAACTTCTCTATGAAAATTACAGCCATTTATTTATAGCATAATGGATCAACTTGGTAAATTAATCATCCCAAACCACGAGGGCCCATACACCTCATGAATTGAGATAGGAAATAAATAAATCACAACAGAAAATTATACAAGCATATGATAACTATTAAATGATAAATAATTAATCACAGGGATATTAAGAAATTCATAGTATTAAAATGCACATATAAGGCATAGAAATATTTAGGACATGCGAATTCTTGGTACTGATATGATGCACGTAACGATGCTCCATTTGCTCATATCACCAGGACATGGATAAAATAGGATCTTAATCATAATAATAATAAAAAAAACATCATTTGAATCACCTAATGCTGAAATAATGTCAACTATATGAGGAAAAAATAGAAAACAATTATATTTTGTGTAACTTGGATTTTACCCCAAACCAGGGTTCGTGACACCCAAGCATGACTTATGACCAAGATCCAAGAATTCATAATCATCAATATGTTGACTCCAAATATTAATGTAATAATGGAAGCCCCTATAATACCACTTTTTGACATCATGAACCTGGATTCCACTTAATAGGTGCCCCATGCCCGGTGGGCTACATGGCCTCAAGCCCATCTCCCCAAATGCCAAAGGCTGCCAACTAGTAGTGAGGGTCCAGGGTTTTTCTGTAGGGAGACTATTCCCTCATTACGAGAGTGTAGCACAATAGATAAATATAAACATAGATAAATAGAGGAAGAAACATGATTAAACATAAGGAAAATATAGAAAAATACTAACAACAGTTAAAATAACTAAAATTAATAGAATAACTGATGATGATATGTCATGTTTCTAGAAATTGAAAAACATGGATACAATATAGTATGAATAACGATTTTCACAAAAGTATAAAGTAAATCCAAAAACTATACCAAGAATCTCGTGCTTAGTTTGGGTTATCTACTATCAAAATCCATTATAAAAAATTAGTATAACTAGTGTTCAAAGCCATACGCTTCACTTTATCAACACTTGCATTCATGAGATCTACATTGGGATCTAAACAACACCTAAATATTTTGTGAGATAAATCTCAGTTGGACACCACCAATAGTGTCTATAACATCCATCACGTATAATGGAATATAAATGTGTTCAATCATGCATATATAATGTAAAGAAATAGAATGTATCTAAATACCCAATTACCTACTTCATCCCTCGGCTGGTGTCTAAACTAGTAAGAAATTAATTATTTGATTGTTACTAGTTTATAAATAAGTAACATGTTAATAATGGAGAAGGTTCCAAGATGTAATAAGAAATACTTTAATGATATTTAACAATGAAATTCCAAGGTAATAACCATGGAAACTTAGAACTCTAGGGTTTCCAACTCTTTAAAAATTTTAGCCTACCATAGGGGTTAGAGTGTAATCCAAGGATCATAGTCCATGTAATTCCATAATTATATTCCTACCAAGAACAAGGAGTTCATTGAAGGTAAAATGAGGGAAAGAAATGACTGGGCCCAATGAGCTTTAACCGTGGCACCTACATCTCAATACTGAATACAAGGAGTGTATCCAAGCCATTCTATTGTACTAGTTGTGGGATCTTATGTTGTCATACCAAGCATCCAATGCTAGAAAATAATCGGGTTCTATGTTGGTATCAACCAATGAAAGATATATCCTTCAAAATGGAATGGTGCCCTTGAGTGCTCAAGGTATTCCTAGGGGAATCTAAGCCGAGGTCGAGTCAGGACACTCTTATTTGATAATAAAGTCATATAATAGCTCATTTGGTTCAATAAATTCCATTAATTAGTGTGACATGGCCATGTGGCTTGAAATCCTAATTGAATATATTTACGGAATATTCGATAATTTAGGTTCACTCTACTACCTTCCAAGAACATGGTAAGGGGTGTTATTGACATAAAAACTATTATTTATTGATATATAATCTGACCAAGTCATATAAATAGTATACTTTCCAATTTCCCTTTGACATTTAATTATTAAATTTGAAGCACTTACCTTAGGAAGGTCAAGTGGAAGTGACTTGGTACCTTCCATTCACCATTTCATGATACAATAAGTATTTTTTTATAAGGAGGCCTACCATTAGTAAGGTCAAGCTCTATCACATCTGAATGATCATTCAAACGTGTCAAAACACTAAATACTAAACTATGGAATATTAACTAAAATGATATGTTGGGCGATGTGGGTGTTACCACCATCAATTAATCATATATTTGGAAAGAGAATAACCATACGATTCTAACGATTATGAACATTGTATGTAAATTATATTAACAGCACCCGATGAAATATGTGGGCCCGACACAACAATTCCAAAATCAATATACATGAAGGATGAGTTACAGACCACCCACCTTAGGGTCGTATGACTCTCTTCATCTGATATCAGCCTATGATATGTCTTAGAATGTAGTAGATCTGTGAAAAAGGGAAAAAATACACCGAGATAACTAGGTCGAGAGAAATAGAGGATAAAAATGACTAAATAAGACTCTAGTACATACCACTATGCATATAACATGATTAATGAATGTTTTATTGGATCCCAGATGAAGGAGATCTCTTAATTCCAACCATAGGCCTTCAAAATGCTCCAAAATGAGAAGATAAGAGGGAAATCACATCGGAAAGTGGCACTCACATTTTTATGCTACATGGTTAAGGAAACATTTTTCCAACTGTGTGGAATGTATCTTCTGGTAATGAAAATCATCAGCATAGTTAGATATAACGATGTTCCTACATGCACGGTTTACTCTAACCATACTAAATGGTTAATTTTCCCAAAAATATGGGTTCTAGATTCCAAATAAGCCCCAGACACCCTTAAGAACTTTTCTAACTCATTAAGAATCCATTTTAGGTCCAAAAGAATTAATTAGACCAAAATTCAAAAGCTCCATACCTGAGTGAGAAACCAAGTACTTATATATGTTATGTTTAGTCATGGAAAAGTGGCCTAATAGACGATAACGTGTCATGGTATGGATTTACTCAATGCAATATTTCATTTCATAACATGTATCAAAAATTTTGATTGGATGTAGTGAACCATTTTTATTAAAAATACTAAATTCTAAATGAATTTGAAATTCAAAAACAAGGAGCCTTACCCAGTCTTTGATTTAGCAGTGGTCATTATGTAGAGTCTCTGGTGTGCCATATATGTGCTTCTATGACCCAAACATGACTCTTTGATCTAGAAGAGGTGTGAGACTATTACCTTGAAATTATTTTTATATGTTATATTTCTATATCTATGGATTATGTCATCATTTAAATTAATATGAAGTGTGTGTTTGGGAATTATAGAGAAATCCCACTATGATGGCCTCCAGTTTTACACAATGAGGGTAGTGATGACCATGATCCGAAGTTGGTGGGACCCGATTCGCCAATTATACCTCTCATAGTGAATCCAATGTCACCACTTCCTATTCATTAAATGTTTGATTATTATAAATTTTGAAGAAAATTTCTGTGGATTATATAGTCTTTATAGGGAGCTCTGCACTCTTCCCCTTATATGGGAGAGTTGACACGAGAGTTCCAGCAGCAACATCCACTATGTTTTTGGGAGATGGAGGAAAAAAAGTTTCAGATTTATGGATTGATATAGTCATGTCTATATTTGAGAATCTAGAGACACCTCTAAAGAGGAGTGTGAAATTGGTTGCCTACATGCTTGGAGGATCCTCCAAACACTAGTAGGATATTTTGAATTAGGTTGGTCAGTATCGGGAAGCCACATAGAGGGATTTCCAGTCATAATTATTTTATAATTTATTTTTAGTGGACATGAGGGTTTATAATGCTAGGTATTTTATGATTTTATTCTGGAATTTATGACTTTTTAGGACTTGTCATCTAATTTTATAGATCTTGAGAACATTACACCCATTTATACTACTGAATATCCAACGAAAGTGATATGATATGAGGATAGTATGAGGCATCCTATTCATTATTAGGTATTTTTTTTCTAGTTAACCACTATTTGTTATATAGTGAACCATTCCCTTATCATTGAGTGAAACCTGAGGGAAGTAGACTAATTGAGCTAGAAAAAATCAGAACCCAGGGAAAGTTGTGGTTAGAATAGTGGTCAGAAGCAATGGTTTGAGATAGTGTGCTTGAGAATCCAAAGCCAATTGAAAACAAAAAAAATTACAAGGTATGTCACCAGTGTTGGAATCATAGGCATATAAATCTGAAGTGTCCCAAGGACCCCATCGTGTAGTGATATTGTGGTAGATTAGGGAATATTCACTGATTCTATAGGATCATACCTTCAATTTTTAGTGGGAGAGGATCTATGCTAGCTCCATATTCATGAGAAGGATCAGTAACACCTCTCAATGTAGGTATCTAGAGTACTACTAGTCATAAATTCATTTGAGGAGTTTTTAACCATGTTATCCAGACATTTTTTTTGATTCAGCAAAACAAAACTGCTCCAGGTAGTCAGGTTATAGCCCAAGTATAGGGATCATGCCATATATATTCAGTGCGGCCTGTACCAGTGGAGTAGGATGATATGCCATCTACAATTTGAGGTACTATTCTAGTATCCTATACTATTTTTTCAAACTTATTTGATATATGTGTATCAAATTTCTTCATATATGTTTCTATTGTAGAGATCCATGTACTTCATGTTGAGTGATCAGGTGGTGTTATGACACTTGATACAACATTGGGTATAATGTTTACGAGTATTAGCTAGTGTAAGGACATTCCTCTTGAAATAAAAAACCATTTTTTTTCATATGACCCCTTCATCCTCGATATGGGTGGCTTTGATTTCATTCTTGGGATGGACTAGTGGGTCCCCAACTATGACCTTGTAGATTTTCAATGTCAAAGGGAGCCTGTTAATTCAGTAGAGGGTATCACTTATTTTCACAAGGGAGTGTGAGATGTACAAGCCAATAGAGATGGACCAGAGCATCATGACCTTGGTGGAGTGACAACCTATATTTCCATACTTTATTTGATTTATCAGGGACAACATAAAATTGAGTTACCTTATATAGTCATCCAATTCAAGGATGTATTACCCAAAGAATTTTCACGAATTCCTATCAAGGGAAAGGTAAAATTTACTATCTATCTAGTTCTTGGAGCTAAACCAGTATCCATTCCTCCTTACAAGATGGATACTACAGAAGTTTATGAGCTCAAGAGGTAGCTAGATGATTTAGAGGACAAGGGTTTTATATGGATCAATACTTTTTGATTGGGGTTAACTAGTCCCTTTCCCCAAGAAGGAGAATGAAACATTTAGGATTTTCATGGATTATTGAAAATTGAATCATTATATGGTGAAAAAATAATATCCCTTACCATTAATAGATTATGTATTTTTACTAGCTCGTAAGAGTGAGGGTTTTCTTGAATGTTGACATGAGATCACATATCATCAGGTTCGAGTAGGACCTTTAGACATTCCATTAATGGATTTATATAGTCTGTATTTCTTGTATGAGTATATTATTATGTCTATCTTTCTTATGAATTTTCTTACTATATTTATGGATTGTATGAATATGGTTTTCTAACAATATATGGACTCTATTTTTGTGGTATTTTTAGATGAAATCTTGGTGTATTTTTCATACTCGAAGCGACTCTTACACTCATCTTGAGATATTTTTGACTACACTAAAATACCACCACCTGCATACAATTCTTCTTAAATGTATCTTTTGGATAGAAAATGATAACACACTAGGTCATATTATCTTAGAGGCTAGAGTTTCAGCGGACCAGAGAAGGTGTTAGCTGTGGTTACATGAGAGCATCCCAATAAATTATTTAAAATCGATTTTTTCTTGGGGTTGTATGGTTACTACATGTGTTTTATAAAGGACTTCCCAAGATTAGTTTAACATATTATGGGATTGGATAAAAAGGAAGTGATGTTTAAGTGATCTGAATCCTATGATATAACCTTTCAGAAGCTAAAATAGATATTGGCTTAAGCGCTAATCCAGATTCTTCCGGTGTTTGGAAGAATCTATAAATTTTATTTTGATGCATTAGGTATCAGTCTAAGAATAGTTATTATGTAGAAGTATATATTTTTTTGTGTATTGGTTATGAAATTTTAGGCCTCAGGATTGTAATTACCCGATGCATGATCTTCAGTTAGTAGCTAATGTACATGCCTTACGTTTTTAGAGGAATTACCTATTGGGAATGAGTTTTGTGGGGTTCACATAACAAAAAAACATAAGGTATATTTTTAAACAACAAGACGTAAATAACAGTATGTGAATATAGATAGAATATCTATATTATATTAACTTTGTGCTAGTCTACAAATATAGGAATGGAAATTCTATTATTGATTCTATAAGTAGAAGGACTCACATAGTGACAGTTCAAGAGGTCAGTAACGAATGGAAACTTATGGATCTATCTTCTAAGATGCACATAGAGGTTCTACATCATCATGGAAAGTATGTCATAACATTGTTATCAGTGATCTCTTCACTTTTGAAGAAGGTGAATATGATGATGTTATTATATCTTAGGGGATCGGCCCGATGAGAGGGTATTTTATGTGAGGGGACACATCTGGATTAGACTATCAATGATGAAAACATATAGTGTATAAATGGGAATATCTGGGGTCCCACAGATATGATAGATTCAACGATTCATGATATTCATGATTCATTGTGGGTTGTGAACTTTTCTATTTTAATGATAAATCATTATATGCACCAATAGTATTGGTGGTTAGGGATGAAGTATCAGATAGAAGGTTTTATTTCTATGTGTTCCACTTGTGAGTAGGTGATAGTGTAAGACCAATGAACTACTAGATTATTACATCCATTACTGATCTTGAAATTGAAATGGGAAGTTGTTTCTATATATTCTTTCCTCAGCTTAACAAGGTCCCCTCGAGGTAGAGTTGTAGTTTGGACAATCATAGATTGATTGAAAAAAGTATCCTACTTTATTTCTATTCAAGAGACGTTATCAATGGATGATTTTGGAAGAATGTACATCCGTGAAATTATTTGAATACGCACGACCCCTAATTCTATCATTTCATATAGGGATGATCATCCCACATCATTGTTCAGATAGGGGTTATAGAAGGCTAAGGGTACACTGGTGATTCTAAGCATAGCCATTCACCCTCAGAACAATGGTCATCTATAATTGACTATATGGGTTTTAGAGGACATGTTCCAAGCTTAAATAATGGATTTAATTGATTTTTATGTGTATCATATCCCTATCAGCGAGTTATCCTACAATATGTGTTATTAGGTGAAAATTAGATGGATCCCAATGAGTTCTTATACCATAGGTCATTCTGTTCACCGTTATTCTATTTAGAGGATGTAGAGTAAGCACTAATGGGTCCTCATCTCATTCATTAGATTTTGGAGAAGGTTTAGTTGATCATGAAGAAGGTGTCTAATTTGTAGATTAGATAGAAATATTATTTTGATTATCATTGATGAACTCTAGAGTCTGAGGTTGGGTTCATGTATTCATTCTGGTATAACCCAAACTTGTGAATAAACAGATATGGAGGCAAGGAAAATTTTCAGCACATTTGTTTGGGATGTTTGGGATTTTGGATAAAGTATATCTGGTATCCTATCACTTTTTATTTCCTCAGTAGTATCATGCCAAGAATGTTGTCTTCCACATTTCATGACTTTACTATTATCAGGACACCCATCTCATACTGTTGATCTCAAGGATGTAGAGATAAATGTTAATGATTATTTTGAGAATTATGCTATACACATTGTTGACTATATCATGGAGGTTCTCCAAGGCCATTCTATCCCTTTAGTATTGGTTCTAGGTTATAATGTCCAGGTTCAAGATGAGACATGTGAGTAGGAGTTTGACACACATTCTATGTGGATGAAGATTCTCATAGATAGTGTTTTCCACCATCATAAGGTGAACTCAGGGATGAGTTCTTGTAAGGGGGGGATAATATAAGAACCCAAACATTATTCAAGGTGGGGAACCATTTAAATTGGTTCTAATTATTTATTATATACCTATTATGGATTCCATTTGATATTATAAAGTGTACAGGTGGTGTCCGGAGCTTGTTAAGATATCTGAAACCTAGATGATGGGAAAAGTGAAATGGCCGCACTATTAGTAGATGCTATGTGGACTAGTTTACATGGTTTCCATAACTATTTGGATGTTGGGAAAATAAGAAAATAGGGTTGACCTGTTTCCCTAAATGTGCAATAAGTGCCGCATGCTCATGCGGAATGTCTACAGTGTTTAGCTGAAGGGATTTTCATGATTGGAACATGGTTTATAAGACTGTGTGGTGTAACCATATGGGAAACCTCCATAAGTTGTGATCCATGAATAATTGGTTCAGGGTTTGGACAACCATGGATCCAAATCATGAACCCCTAAAATTTTGGGTGAAATTTCAAAAATTTCCTTAATGAAATGTTTATCCTCACCTCCTACTTGTTTTCTCATTATAGTATACATCAAGCCCCTATGTCTTCCCTTTTGTTCTATCTAATCCTCTTTTAAAGGCTTTGATCTAGATTAATCATCTGAACAATTATTCAATCCTCGCTCTTCAAGTATTTTCACATCAGTACGTATTCAATTCATTTTTCATCATTATCCTCTTATATTCCTCTCAACAGAGTTATTGAGGTGGAGGGTCATATGCCCTATTTCTAAATAGTTGATATGTTCATGCATTTTATCTCGATCTAATCCAAATCATGGGTCAATACAATATGAGGAGAGTTGTATGAGTATGAGGTAGGTGGACTACAAATTATTCCTTCAATTGTTAATGTTTTATAATATGAGATCTCTGTCACACGCCAATTTCCACCACATGTTTCCCCTAATTTATATCTTCTATTAAATTGTTTTCCTAGTAAAATTGTAAATACTTGTTGGATCCCATATCACATCTATTTTTTCAGCCTTAGATTGATCCATCCCTTTGGGTGTTCCCTCCATGTGCCTAATTGGAATTTATATTCTTTTAACCAAAACAAATAAAGGTGTTTTTGGATTTACCTTTAAAATGGTGATATCATTTTGTAATAGATGTATGTAGTTGATTATCATAGCTAACTATCATGACAATTATAATGAATTGAATTGATTAAAGGTGAGTGTTAATCCCACGTGACCTAATTAATTTGAATAATGGGAACCCCTTTATTTATGGTAAATGTGAATGAATTATGATTTATTCATAGGCTTCTATTAATGCCAATGCAAATTATTATTCAGATTTTTTGGAAAATTCATCCCTCTTTAATTATGAAATATGGGCATGTTGACCCTTATGAATGTTATAAATGAATGAGAATAGAATCCCTCTTTCTTATTACTAAATAAGAATGATGACCCTTAATATAATTAAATGGGAACAAAGACCCTGATATAAATGTGATATGATATGGGCATGGTGACCCTTATATAAAAATGATACTATATAATAATGAAATACCTTTTGATACTATACGAGAATGGAGTCCCTTGTGATACTATACAAGCATGGAGACCCTTATTATGATACTTTTAGTGATGTCCCTTTGTATTGGGATACTGGGCACATCGTCCCTTATAAATGTGATACTAGGAATTTCATTCCTTTATACCTGTTGAGACATAATTAGGCATGGGCCCAAGCATGTAGTGACAACCCAGTTTCCATTCAGAAACTAGAACTACCCAATTTAAATTTTTAATTACTTATTTTATTATTATATCTACAAAATTTCATGATATATTTTTGACTGGATATTTATAGATGTTGTTAGTGATATCCTACTGAGATTTATCTCACACTCTAACTGGTCCACCTATGGTACCCAAGAAGACAACATTATTGTAGGTTTAGATAAGGGGAAACATCCTCTTATAAACATGTGACTACTTGAATGACTTAGGGTGAAGATGGTAGAATATGACTAGGCTATAGCTCAGGTTTCTTCGATAGACTTTTTTCTTTTTTACAACTTTTATTTATTTTTTCAAATATATATTGCATTCTTCTTTATATCCTTGTTTTCCAGATTTATAGATACATGAAATAAATTATCAACATTTTATTTTGTGATCCATTCACTAGTTATTAATTCATTAATGTTTCATGTATTTTTGTTTCCACCTCCACTATGTTGGGTTAATGGCCCAGTCATTATAGTGTCTGCTTCTGTTGTTCGATCTATTTAATCATTTTTATACTGATTCTATTATCCATATAATATTATTTTATCTATTGTTCTCTATTCTGGTAATGATGTAATATTCTCCCCATTAACACACTCCAGTAATATGCTGTTAGTTGGTAGCCTCTAGTATTCAGGGAGATTCACTTGAGGCCATGTGGTCAACTGGGCTCAAGGCACCATTCATTGGATTTTGGGTTTTGGACATCACGTTGAATTTGAGGAATTATATTCAAGGAAGTAGAATATGGTACATGTTCTTAATAGATGGTCATGTGGATAGAAACTATCTTGTAGAAATTAAACATCAACATTTGAATACTAATGAAAAGGGATTATTTTGTTAGAACAACCTATCTTGTAATTCTTAAAGTTTGGGGATCATGGACATTTCACTAACCAATGTAAAAATTAAAATATAGTGGAGGGTAACTACCATTAACCTCAACATAGGACAATTGAAAAAATTTGTACATTATAAATCAGGATGGATGAATTAGAGGATCCAAATGATGTCGTTGTAGGTACTCTCATTAGACACTCAAATTTAGAAATTACATTGTTTGATTCTAGTTATACATATTATTTTATTTCATTCACGTTTATAGAGAACACCATGATAATCCCTAAGATTATAGTGGTTGTGATGTTGGTTAAAAAACCTAGAGGAATTATTCCAGAATCAATGGTATATAAGGATTAAACTATTTACTTTGTTGGGTGTAATATCTCTCTAAACCTGGTGGTTCTTCCCATGGTGTAATTTGACATCATACATGGGATGGATTGATTTTCAAATTATAATTCCATGATATTCTATATAATTAAAGATATTTCAGTTATCTTGATGGGATAAATCATAACTATCTTCAAATGAGAAATTTACCATCCTGATTCTTTCCAAGAACCACCTCATTCTACCTTTTTATGTAGATGATTAGTGAAAATAGGAATAAATAAAAATTCTAAGGATTAGAGATGTACCCATTATTTTGGAATAAAAATATTTATTTCATGAATATTTTCCAAGACTTCCCCCAGAAAGAGAGGTGGATTTCTCATTTGAATACATACCTAGATCCAATACAATGTTGAAGACCCCATATATAATGGCATATATGGGGTTAGAAGCATTAAACAAGAAACATAAAGAACTTTTGGATAAGGCTTTGATTTGACCAAGTGTGTCTACTTTGGGAGAACCTATTCACATTGTGAAAAACAAGTATAGATTTATGAGATAATATATTTACTATAGAGATTTTAATGGGATCATAATAAACAACAAATACCTTCCCCCAAGGATTGATGATTTTTTGACTTACTTTGAAGGGATGAATATTTCTTCAAGTTTGACTATCAGTCAGGGTATGATTAGTTGAGGGTGAGGAAAGAAGACATATTATAGGTAGCCTTTTGAATAAAATTTGTGAATTATGAGTTTATTGATATTCCATTTTTGTTGAATAATACTCCATATATATTTATATATTTTAGGAATAATGTCTTTAGATACTACCATGATAAATTTGTGATGGTCTTTATTTGGGTTTTTAGGATAGATTCCATAAGTCATCAAGAGAATTAGGATATTCTAATGGTAATATTAAAAACTCAGAGGAAGGAAAGTATGTTTGGTAAAATTATAAAATCATATTTATGGTTTCAAAATATCTCATTCTTAGGACACATCAAGACCAGTGATAGAATCTCAATGGATCCAGCAAAAAAATGTCCATGGAGGAGGGGCCATGTTCTTGAAATCTAACCTATATTAATATTTTCCATGGTATAGATGGACACTATAGAATTTTTGTGAAAAAAACCCATGAATTTCTAATGCACTAACCATTTTTACTTGAAAGGGAGTTTTTTATATCTGGATAAAGGAGTGTGAAGGATATTTCCAAGAATTTAAGAGGAGGTTGTTCAGTGAACATTTACTAAATCTACCATATTTTAAAGAATATTTTTTATTTATAGTGATGTATATCTAAAAAGGATATTATGTGTTCTTATATAAAATGAAAAGTAGATCACCTATGAATATAGATAGTTAAAGTTTCCTGAAAATAATTATACTAAACACTATAAGGAGTTAGTTGTAATATTTTTTTTTACTTTAAAGATATCAGGAAATAATCTATATGGGGAAAAGTATGATAGATAAAAAAACTCTAATTTTTGAAGTATATATTCACATAAAATGAATAGAACATGAGAAAAAAGAGATGGCCAGAGAATCTTATATATTGTGATTATTCAATTAATTATCACCCAAGAAGAGAAAACAAAGTTGCAGATGAATTGTCTAGAAAAGACCATAGTGTTCTTACATTGTTGAGGGTTGAATGAGATCCATTGATCATGATACTAGTAAGGTTGGGCATGTGAATAATAATGTAATAGACACCATAAATCATATCCCAAATTATTTTTCAACTATCATTACTAGAGAATATCAAGAAATCTCAAAGATATGATCATTTGATGTAGAATAAGATAGAGGCTTTGAATAATAGGATGTTTCCTCAATTAAATATTGATCAAGAAGGTGTGCTAAATTTTTTTAATAGGAGGTGTATTCCATATATTCATGATATAAAGAAGGATATGGTCAATAAATCTCACATCAATACATTATCTATAAACCAAGGAATCACTAGGATGTACTGGGGCCTTCTTGATCATTATTTGTTAGGTAACATGAAAAGAAATATTATCGATTATATTGAAAGGTGATTAGTGCATCAAAAAGTGGAAGGGGAGCAAAAAATTCCTAAAGAGGTAATACATCCACTACCTATACCTATATGGAAATGGGATAATATCACTGTGGAAATTGTTAGTAGCCTTCAAAATACTTCCAATTGTAATAATGATATATGCATAATCATAAATATATTAACAAATTCTTCCAATTTCATTTCAATACTAGACTATTTTCACAAGAATTCTTATCATGCCTCTATATTCAAGATATAATTAGACTACATGGAGTATCATTGTCGATTGTTTTTCATTGAGATCCAAGATTTTCTTCTAAATTTCAGAGGATCCTTCTAAAGTATTTGAATAACGAAGTAATCCTAAGCACAACCTATTATCCTAAACCTAATGGATAGTTCAATATAGCTATTAAAACATGTTAATATATGTTTCAGGATAGATCACGTGATTTTCAAGGGATATGGTGTTAATATATTCTACCTTTTTAATTATCCTGTAACAAAATTTTCAACTCAAACATTCAAATGGAACATTTTAAATCTCTCTACAGAATGAGTTGTACAACTCCAACAAGTTGGGATAATGTTAGAGAAGGAAAAATATTGGGACCATAAATTGTGCTGGAGATAGTAGAATAGATACAAGTGATTCAAAAACACATCAAGGAATCTCAAAGTTGAAAAAAAATTATGCTAACAAGTGAGGGAATGAGATAGAGTCTCATGATAGTGGTCATGAATTTCTCAATATATCAATATAGAAAGGGTTCATGAGGTTCTGATGGAAGGGGAAACTAAGTCCCAAATACATTCGACCATATGAGATTTTGTAGCTTGTTGGAGAATTTTCATATCGACTAGCACTACCAATAAATCATTCCAAAATCTGGGGTGTCTTTCACTTTTCATTATTGAGAAATTTAATGTCCAAACCATCACATATTAATGGTGTGTAATTGTAACCCGACTTATCTTATGAAGATGATCCAATCTAGATTATCGAAAGAATGTAAAATGTGTTGAATAACTGGAAAACCCAAAATGTGAATGTAATATAGAGAAATTGAATGTTTGAAGAATCCCCTTGGGATATTGAGGAACTAATAAAGGATAAATTCCACCATTTTTTATGAAATTGTAAAATTTTAAATAAAATTTTATTTGGGTGGGTGTAATGACTTGAAAATTCTTTCTATGATTAATAAAATAAAACATTTCTCAGAATGATTTTTTTATCATATTTCACCATAGATGTATATAGAATGACTATTATATATATATATATATACATTTACAGTAATAATAATGATTACTAAAAAAAATACATGTATATGGATATAAAAACCAAAAAATAATAACCTTAAAATTATGTTCTCCACAGTTTCAAACTCTATCAGAAAGATTAAACCCACCATTAATAATATTAAAATAAAATAAATAAACATTAGAAACAGAATTGACATTATCAAAAGAAATTTAAGGACTATTGGGAATCAAGTAGCAAATATTGATGAATGGTGGTGTTTTTTATAGTATATGAGAAAATGACCATTGGGATTTGACTATTATTTGACCGTTGGAATATGTGAATGATGTTCAATATGACCGTTGGGTATTTCAACCATCGGTAATAATGTTACAGTTATATATTGAATTCCTAAATACTTTATTTTTATTGATTTTTGATAATCCCCTTTTAAAGGGTGAGGGGAAACCTTTTACATAGTCTATAGACCTAGTGGCACTAAGCCTTGAATATATGGATATTTTATATTCCATGAGAAGTCACACCACAATGATGACCAAACAAACAGACATATATTTTTTGGTAAAACTCCCAGCCTTTTCTAGGACGCACAACAAGCATTTCCCCATGATTTCATAGTTCTAGGTCCCAATAGCAGATGTCATGCCCTCTCAAACATCCAATCTGGTAGCTCTACAAAGATGGTGGTTTATCTCTACACCTAATATGGATCTAAAACATGTAGAAGTCATTATTTTTGAATACTTTTATCTTCCCTCCCCATCTCTATGTCATCCTCCCTTGCACCCACATCCGTTGGAGAATCAATCTTATCCCTCTAAAAATCATCATACCTCCTGCCGTCATGCCGCACCCCACATCCCACTGATGTTAGAACACCCAAGTGGGCCAACCACTACCAAGTGAGGACTCATTCCTACCTTCACCACTAAATCCATGGCCATTTTACCCAACCCTGCATCGGTACCTAATTCATCTTCAATCAATGCAAGGCCCTGTGACCTGATCCTGTACCCACTGCCTCTCTTCCACCGAATCCAGCAGCACACCTCCTACCTCTACCATCGACATAAGGCCCAGATACCTGACCCCACAAATGCTACCTATGATGAGCCTCCTGAACCACCCTGGGAATAAATCCCTCAACCACAATGAATGGTCAAATTACAAGATCTGATCTTGGGCATCTTATAGTATTACAAGGTGTCTTTTCCACTAGGTCAGATCCCAACCATTGAAGAAATAAGAAACAGTGGGCTAAACTAGTATATTTATTTATTCTAAAGACCATTTGTCAGAATTTATGAGGGGTAGAATCACTGGGGTATTCCCTTGACAAATCCTAGGAAGGTCTTCAACAAGTAAGGGTTTAATGAAATTATATTTCTGTGAAGTTCAAGTCAGTAGAGATCACTACTAGTTAAAATGTTATTTAAGCTATCCAATAAACCTCCAACATCACAAAAAATACCCTTAGGGAATATTCTAGTGTAACAAGGGGTTATGTATATAGACTTCTTTATCATAAAATGGTAAATTCATTTGTATAAATTATGTATTTATTTCTTCAATCCCATTTTTAGTTTTTTATTTAATACACATGAATATAGGAGAAATTTGATAAATAGATTTTTGGATACAAATAAAACATTATTATATTTTATTAATATATATAAAAAATTATAATCTAATTAATTATTCTAAATACAAATATATTTTCATGAAATATTAATTTAAAACACTATTCATTTAAATATTATTAATAATATAATTTTATAATGTCCTGGGAAATTGTATATATGTGTTATAAAGTTTACTATATCATCAAAACATTAATTTTTCAATAAATTAGAATTTTTCATTTAAAAATTTAAATGACCATATATAAGAAATTAATTTTATAAAATAAACATTGTATTTGGAATCTTGACATCAAAATTAGGTTACTTCAAAAATTTTATAATTTTTTAAAATACATTATTTTTTAGTGAATAGTAAATATATAGGTTTTTGTTATTGATATGGTTTATGACATCAAGTATATGTAATAGTGATGTAATAATTAGTTAAAAATAATCCTCAAATTTTTCATTATTGTTATTATTATGTATTTTAATAGATTTTAATAAATTTCAAATCCTATATATTTTTTACCAAATTCTAAAATATAAATTTGGTCATTACGAACCATATTTTGTAAAAAATTTACTTTTCTATGTATAGAGTAATATTAAAAAATGGTATTTGGTTATAATAGATTAAAATATTACACAATATTAATCAGATTTATAAAATCATGAGTTGAGACCATTGGTAAGATAGTAGATTTTCATTTTCCACAAACTAGAATTTTATATCCTTTATTTGGAAATTATTAGACAATTCCTCCTATTTTAGTAAAAATAACCAAAAATACCACAATTACTCCCCTCTCCAACTCCATTATACATGAAGTTTGTTTATTTAACCTCCTAAAAATTCTATCTAAGAATTATTAATTGTATAAAGCTTCCACCTTGAATTTCTATAACGTAAATATTCAAGGTAAGGTAACTCTAATCTTTTTCTTTTCAATTGAAGTACCCCTTTTGCAGTATTCCTTATAAATATTTAATTAAATTCTTTTCATGAACTTTTATATATCCATTTTAACAGAATAATGTATTATCAATGGGATACATCCATTATATCTCATTATTTCATTTACTTCATCAATGTTTTATATCACGGTGTTATCAAATTCATTTCAAGAATTTATGAATTTTATATGAAACATGTTTATATTTTGAATACCCAAACCTATTCCTTATACAGAAAAATTAACCTAGATGTAAATATAATTTATTTATTTAGGTATTTACATGTATTAAACACACATTCCCATTTCCTGGCCTAAAAATGATATAATGTCAAAGTAGTTAAGAACTTATTTTGTACTCAATGATTTTATATAAATCTTATTATTTAATATCCTTGGGTTATTAACGAAATGATTTATTAATATAAATTTTGATTATATTAATTAATATATAAGAATTTTGATCCCTGAATGTGGTCCAATTCATTGGGTAAGGAATTAGTCTCCATAGATGACATTTTTAAGATACCCCTTTAAATAACCTTGGAAATTTGGTTTTATGAAACCTTATTAATAAAATTTTTTGATATGATTATGGATATATCATTTTTATTTGGTATCCATATTTATATATTCTATATCAAGTACTTTTGATTATTATTTCATGTTATGCCTCTTGTTTAATCCTTTTTTATCATTTATGTTATTTTTTTATCCCTTAACGGGATTTATGCCTTCCTTTTATATTTATTTATATCCCTATGTAATTACTTGTATTGAGATGAAATGGGATGTATTAAAAAAGGAGACTTTCAAAGGGATTAAATTATTTTTATGTTTATGTTTTCCGGATGTTAATCATGTATTATGTACCTAGTTTACAAGATAGTATACATTAAAATATCCTTCAAATTTATTAATCTAATATAAATTATGGAATGAAGCTAAAACTCATGAATTAAAAAGGTAGGATGATATATTTTGTGTTTTGGGAGAATTACTAAAGATTATAGGTGTTGAACAAAGGGTTTGAGAGATATTATGTCAAAGAATCAGACATAGTAGTACCAAATGATGTGGTACCAGAATGAGTGCACAAAACAGTTGGTTTTGGATGAACAATGAAACTATATGATATAAGATACTCGACAGAGTGGTTTCAGAGTAACAATTCATATCATATAAATATATTTTCAAATAGGGTGATTGGAATGAGATTACTAGATGGACTGCTACTGATCATAGAAGACACTAGATATAAAGGATCTAATATAAGAGTTTAAAAATAAGATCATTCTCAATACTATGTTGGAGAGTGAAGATAAAGTAGAATATAAAATAAGTAAAGTGAGAAGAATGTTCAAGTAGCACATTTACACCATAATAAAACCTATTGGTGAAGGTTGTTGTTTTTTTTCGAAAAACATATTGTGACATTGTATTATCTATTAAAAGATAACATTAATTACTTAAGGACTATAGAGAAATGAATTTTATGAATATTATGTTCTTGTTGTAAACCACTGAAATAATTCTTTGTAATGGTTTTTTGGTATTGGATTACATTAAAACCATTCCAAGTACAATATTCTCTTATTGATTATTGAACCTTCTAAATACCAGTTATCCTATGGGTGTTCCTTTTTTTCCAACAGATTTTATTCTCACTTACCAAAGGTGAAGGTTGTTTCAATTTTAATAAAAAACGAAATAAAAGGGGTCACTGATACACCCCATCCCCTCTTAGTAACCACATATATCATTATTGAACCATTCCACTGGTTTTAGAGTTACGTTCCATTTTTTACCTTTTGTTGAATCATGGAGAAAAGTAAGGTTGTCTTGGATATTCATAACTCTATTAATAGTTAAGTGATTCATCTATTTGATGCAAAAAAATCACATATATATAGTGATATAATCTTATGATACCTTTTATCTGGTGACTATAAAGTTCTATATTTTTTATTAATTGTTTTCCTTCTTTTTCTAATGACACCCCCTTAAAGCTGAAGTTAATAAAAAATTAGAGAATGATGGGTGTGCCAAAAATTATAAACCTTACTCATTATCCAAAATTTAATTTATGGGGGTTAAATTTATTGGAATTTCTAAATCTATATGGGCATTTTTAATGAATATTTATAAATGGAATGAAAAAGTGAATAACCAAAAGTTGTAGATATGAATATTGAAGTATGAAGATCATAAAATAGAAGATTATTAATCTATTGGTGAGTTTTTTACCATAGAAAATGACATTATAAGTACCATAAGTTGTTTTGGTAATATATTGGAAGTTGTTAATGTTACTTAGATGTTTCTAATAATTATTACTGATAAATTTTATGTAAAAGTTTGAAATTTAGAAGATTTATTCACTAAAAGTATATCTGTGGATTTTATGCATAAAATTTTCATCACATATGAAATAATAAAATAAATATTTTTTCCATCAGAAGAATAAATACCGTCGAGAAATTTCTTTCAATGATGCTATGGAAATTAGAAGAATTATATCTGGGAATAATTTATTTCCACTAACAAAGATGATATATTTTGAAAAGAAATTAATGAATTATTTTTTGTGATTTATAAAATGTTAAAATGATGACACAATAAGTATATATTAAATTTTTCATTAAATTTATTTAGTTGTGCAGAAATTGGACACTTTTTTGTAAACTATCCACGATGAATGGAAGAAGAAGATAACATTGAATTAGAAATAATTTCAAGATGATCTCTAGAGAATAATTAAAAATAAATAAATATCATATTCAAATAGAAAGGATAATAAGTTCTCTATGTATAAAAAGAGAATTTTTTTTTCAAAATGTGGAGAAGAAGATGATAGTGAAGGAGATGATGAAAACTCTATTGATGATGCTACTGAAAGGTTTCTTATTGAAAAAGTGAATGATGAGAAATTTACAAGTGTGGAAAATAGAAACTCCGAAGAAGAATAATAGGATACTCAAATGGATTTTATTAAAAAATGTGAATTAATATAATGTATCTCAAATATTGTTAAAATTTAAAAAGAAAATAATAATTTAAAGAAATAATATTAATCAGAAAAAATATAGAATCAATTCATAATAAAAAATAGAAGGTTTTAAAATATATTTATGATCAGAAGAATTTTTTTGATAAAGATAAAAAATAAATATGAATCTTGAATAGAAGATAATGTTAAATTAGAAATAATTTGATCATTTTCTATAAAAACATACTAAAACTGAGCAAGAAATTGTAAACTTCCATAAAATGGTTAAAGAAGTTGGTGATATTTCTAAGAAATGACAACCTCATAAAGGTAAACCAAGATCATTCATAGAGGTTAAAAATAAGGTTGAATATTTTTAAAATAAAAATCATCTTTAAAATAACATGAATGTACTGAAAAATATAAAAGTAAAATATTCTTGAGTTTTAGAGAAATAAAAGGTTGAAAAAAAGAACAAAACAACATGAATATTTTCTATGGATTGATTTAAATCTAATATAAATAAATAAAATGGTCATAAATATGATATAAAATAGGGTTTTGTTTCTGAATAGTATACATTTTGTAGTAAAAAATATTATTTATATGGATATTTCAAGTATTTTGGAATCATTGGGAATATAAAAAAATGTGTTGGTTTAATCATCAATAATAAAATGAATCCAATAGGTACTAGAGGAAGAGTTTTAGGTCCGATCAAAACACAAAAATAAAATAAAATGAAGGAAATTTTTTGAAACTGAAGATATATTTCAATCTATGGAAACTATTTGTGAAATATGTGGTCAACTAGAATATATTTCTAAACGTTATCTTATTATTCTGCCAACACAATAATTTTTTATGAAAAATATTAGAAGCCTCACGCAAAGAAATAAAAAGGTAAATAAAAGGAATTACTTATCAAAACTACTATAAAATATATGAAATGAGAATATAATGGATACTAGATAGTGTGGGTTCTTCTAATAAAACCAAATGTTTTAAGGTGTTAATTTTTTTAATGATTATAATTAGTGTATAGTTATGTTTGGAGTTGAAGATCCACTCAGAATTAAAGCAATTGGATATATTATCATTTGAGAAGAAATATTTAAATCTATAATTTCATTGTTTGTTATTGGATTAAAACACAAATTGTTCAGTATTTTATAGCTTTACAAAAAAGTTAATGAAGATGTTTTCAAAAGAGATATATTTTTTGTTAAAATTATTGTGGATCAAAAATTTGTAAGAAGATGTTAATAAACAATGTAAAACTGGTTTCAACTAGGAGATGCACATGGGCCATTATATCTATGCATGATGATGAAAAATCAATTATAACGTAAGAATATTTGATATACACTACAAAAAATAGGATATTAGTCATGGGTTTTTAGATGGGGTTATGCACAACACCCGATAATTTCTTTTTAAAGGGGGTTCTACACAAAGACCTCTAATATTTAATCATTGTTTTGTAAAATTTGGTTGGATTTTAGTTTAATTTGTGTCAAAACCATTGCTAATTTAAAAATTAGGGGCCCTATATGTTCAGTTGGATTTAGTGGCTATATATATAATATTTGTTTTGATATTAAAGGATATATATATAACAAGATTTTATTAAAAAAGAAATATTAGGGGTTTACAACCCCCTATAATATCTTAGATTAGAGGGGGTTCATGAACTATCGTTAATCCCTTAGACTAGAGGGGGTTTTGAACCCCTTGTAATTTATGAAATTAGAGGGGGTTGTGAACCCCCACTAATATATGACACTAGATGGGGTTTTTAACCCCCTATAATTAATGAAATTAGAGGGGGATGTGATCCCCCTATAATTTATGTCATTAGAGGATATTCATGAACCACTTCTAATCCTGTTGATTAGAGGTTTTTAACCATTTTTAAATATTTATTTATTTTTTAAAATCAATATCATATAAATTCAAATTTTATAACACATATGCATTCATTCCCAAGTGTGTGTATGTGTGTGTGTTTGTATTACATTAACACATTATATAAAAGTATTTAAATGAATTATAAAAATATACATGTAAAGGCATTATATAAATACTTTAAATAAATACTTATTTGAGTAAAAAAAATGTATACATATATAAATATTGGTATACATAATACAAATGTAATTATTAATATATTTATTCAAATATATAAAATTTATATATGGTCTTATAATTACTATACATTTATGTTATGATTTATATTATAAATATATTATATTAAAATAAATTTACTTTATATTTGGGTATAAATTCATTTATGTTATATTATGTATAAAAATAAATATAATATATAAAAAATTAAAATTAAATATAAATATTAAATATAAATATTATATATTATATCTTATATATATTTTATTATATATAAATTTATATATATTATATAATTATTTTTTATATATTTATGTATACCATATAAATTATAGATTAATTTAGTAAATATATATATATATATATCATTTAATTACATTATATATTTATAATTATATCAATGTATTCAATTGTATTTATATGTAGACATAGATATAATTGTATAATTTTATGTATATATATATATATATTTATAAATTGTATTTTATATAATATTAATTATATATACTATAAAAGCATTATCATATTGTATAAATATATACATGAATATAATTTATTTTAAAAATATATCATATAAAAACCAAATCTTGTAGTTTTTATAATTTATAATAAAATAATAATAAATATATTTCCAAATAATATTTTTATGCTTTTATCTAATAAATAATTAATATTATGTGATAAAAGTTTTATACAAGTAAACATATATTAATGTATAGAATATTATACAATTATATTTATTGAAATACATATATATTAATGTGCATAATAATAAATATATGTGTTGAAATACATTATATAAATATTTTTATAAAACGCATTTCATATAATATTAAATATATATAGGATACATGTCAATTAAATATACTATAAAACTATTTTTCAAATAAAATTATATAACTATTTGTATAAATTTTATTTTATATATAATATTTGAATAAAATGTATTTCATATAATATTAATTATATATAATATAAATGTTTTCATAAATTGTATTTCAAAAATATGTATTTCATATAATAATAATAGATTAATGATATATAATATTATACAATTTATACAAATAAATATATATTAATGCACATAATAATAAATAAATGTTTTGAAATAAATTAGATAAATATATTTTTAATGACATTATATAAATATATTAAATAATTACTTATATATGTATATGTTATATAAATAAGAATGTAAATAATATATAACAATGTATTTTTGCTAAATAAATCATTTACGTAAATATATTTATAAACATATAAATAAATGTTTGTATACATAGCATAAAGAGAATTATAAAAAATATTTAATCAAATTTAAGTAAATACACATAAAATATATTATTTATATAAATTTATAACTTGAATTTAATATTAATATATTATAATATAAATACTTGAAGGCATAACTTTAAAATGTATATATTAATCTATATAAATACATGTATATATATATGTTATATATTTATATTTATATGAATATTTATTCAGAATATATTTATTTGAATCACCATGTTAATACATTTAAATATAAAAATTTATAATTTTAGTTCATAAATTCAGTTGCCATGGTTAGAGCGGGGCTGATGCTATATCCTGGAGAATGGAGGTTCGAAACCCACTGGCTGAACGTTTTACATTGAAGGCTGGCTCAAGGGTGGGAAGGAGGGTGGTGATTAGGGCATCGAATGGGGGGAGAACATGATGTGCAACTATTTGGTAGGATAGGGTACCAGATGTGCGGACATGATTTTGAGGCGGAAAAAAAGGAATGTTGGTATGAGGGCAGGTATGGGGAAGGAGTCGGACTAGGGTACCAAATGGGGGTGAACAGGATATGTGTGGGAGGGGGTCAGGATAAAAAATTTAGAGAATCTAGGATGAATAGGAAACATATGGGAAAAAGGATGACATTCAAAAAAATATTAATTATTATTTGAGGAGATTGGAAAAGTGCCTCTAATCTCTAGTATTTTCTTTATTTAAATGAGGTTTTAACCCCCTCTACATGAGTCTTAATTAGACAAGGTTATAAAAACTGCCTCTAATATATAGCCATTAAATCCTTTAGAGGTGGTTTCTAACCACCTCTAACTTGTTATATATATTATAGGGGGTTAAAACCCCCTCTAAACTATTGTTCCATGGTGATATTTGAATTGTTTTTAACCAACTATAATAAAATCTCCACAAAAATACTGATCACTTTACCAATGGTTTCTTAAAACAACCTCTAAATGGAGTTGGCAGGTACAATAGCAGTGATTCCTAACAACTATTACTAATGTTTCTAGAGGGGGCTGTAACCCCTTCAAAACTAAAAAAACCCCTATAACTAGGATTTTTTTTTGTGATATGAGTAACTGTTATACAAGAAATTTGGAAATGAATGATATTTTTTTTGAATCTCATGACAAGAAAAGAGGAAGATATTTATATTGTCAGATTTTATGGAAATGAAATATTAGAAATTTTGTACATAAGAATGTTCAGATACACTCAACTCATCCCTTAGAACCTATTTATGTAAATGTATGAGGATCCATGAAATAGTAATCCAGAAAAAAATTTATGTAATTTATTTCTTATTAATGAATTAACTTAAATTACATTTTTATTTTTATGAAACATAAATCAAGGGCATTCAAAATGTCTAAGAGTTTCAGGAGAAGTTCTGAAATGAATGTAGATATTCTATAAAGAAAATGTGAACTGGTAAAGGTGTTGAATACCAAAATATGTAATATAAAAACTATATATAAATTTATAGAATTCATAATCAAATTATTTCACCATATACAACATTGAAAATGGTGTTGATGAAAGATAGAGCATGAGTTTTCTAGAGATGGATCAGAAAATATCTATTGAGCAATGTACTTCTCAATTATCTTAGAGGAGAACTATTAGAGTAGATATTCACATTCAGAATAATTATTTCTATAGTAAAAATTATGAAATGACTCTATATGAGATAAATTACAAAGAAACTTTATGTTTTAAATATATAAGGATATTTCAAAGTCTTTTTTTATCAAAGTCAAAGGTCATAATCTATGACAGTTTAATAAAATTGGTGATAAAGGTATTTTCCTTGGAAAAAACTTAATTATAATGAACCAAACATTTAATACATAGAAATTAAATCTAAATAGAACAATATTCATTACATAACATAAAAAACCAAACATTAGAACCGTATAGATTTAGTGACTTTGGGAAGTAGGAAACATAAACCACTTATTTATAAAACATCTACAATGTCTCTTTCTTATTCCTTCAAAACTAAATCCCTTTTTGACACATCATACTTAATATATTTCTTCATAACCTAGAGAAATGAAACATAATAAAAGGGTGATCTTATATTCTCAATAAGGGTAGTCAAGGGGTATAACATGATAATAAGGGTGTAAGATCCTGCCAATTACTTTTAAAAATTATATTCATCATATCAAATATCATGATATTATGTCATTAAATAAATCATAGAAAATAATACAGAATCAAAGAACATATTCCATGAGATAATAACATAATATATAAAATATTGGCATACCCATAATCTTAGAAAATCACTTCTATATTATTCAAGGATCATCACCAAGACCTTTGTAGCAGAAAAAGTCCCTTAATGAACTGAGATAACTCATTTCTCCAAGCTTATATTACCGATCAAAGTTTACAACCCATTATAGTCCTGTAAATATCATGAGATATAAATATTTACCCAATGTAGTGTGTGGAGATATAGTTTTAATCCATAACATTATTGAAACCATATAAATTTCTAGAGCAGGAATATAAACCCTACATTATATCAGAACCCCTGGAATGAAATGGATTTCATAAACATCATTCTATTATAACATAACCCATCAAAAAGAAATGCGCCTTAGAAATATCATTCGATCATAAAAATAAACCAACGATATGAATAATAAGGTTATTAACCTTGGAAAATATCACAATTAAAGAATAATTATCATCAAATAATGTTATCACATGAAGAATATAATTTTCGGATATCACATGAAAATTATTGTTTAGAAAATATCCATTCAACTTGGAAAATGTATTCTTTTCTTAAAATGCCATTGAATTTTAAAAAGGAAACATTTAATTCAAAAATAACCATATAATTTTTTAAGGAAAACTTCAAGGCATTAAGGAATCATGAAAGCATAAAAAATCATGTTTTATAGGTTAAAAAATATTCCTCACATACTTTTTTCAGAAAAGTCAAAAAGTACATCTTGAAGAAAATAAGAAAAAATGTTACTTTCAAACCATTTAGTAAAAATTAACACATTATAAAAAGTGAATTTAATATTTTTTAGAATAATAGTGAAAATATTTTTGAATTTTTTTAGGAAACATGGACAAGGAAGATAAATATTTCATAGCAGATACATACATATATACAATCCCAAACCAGAATGAGATTGTGGAAATAACCATTTCCTTAGGTCTGATTTCCTTCATATATATCTAAAACATATTAATAAAGGATTAAATAATTTTATTAGATTATTAAACAACAATAAACATATTTATGATATAATATACTAACCTCTTATATCATCTTATCTCCCGTTTTTTTAATAATATTTCATTATTATTTTTATTTCTTGTGTTTAATGCTTGATTTTCCTATGCATGTTTTTTTGTATAAGTCCCGATACTTATGAATAGGATAAAAATATTTCATTTAATGAATTATATTAAAGGTAATATATATCAAATTTATTCAGTATATAAATTAATATAATCATTCTTTAATGGTGATAATGGAAAATAAATCACATCGTGTTGTGGAGATGGTAGGTCGTACCTATGCATGAGAGATTCTAAAATTCCCTTAATGATGAAATGGTAAAGAAGTGTATGGTGTAATTTTTTCCTATAATCAATATAATTTTATAATTATAACATATAAATACATATATAAATAAATATTATTTCCATTATTATACCCATCCCAATAAATTAGTGGTGAAAAATAGATTACACCACAGAGTGGAGATAGTAAGTCATACATTAGCATTGGTGGTGCTTACATTTTCTAGGGAATGGATAAAACTGGGATTATGGTTGTTCAAAGATCATAATAATATCTCAAAATATAGTTTATACTATATTTATTAATTTATAATCGAAACAATAGATTAATATGAAGTAGAATAAGAAATAATTTTAAAAGTGTCAGGAAAGACCATTACCTATTCATTATAGAACTTTCTTTTGATCTCTTTTTAAGGATGCTAGGGTGGGTATTTTGAGAAGAAAATGACCACTGGAAATCATATAGGTAATGTAAGAATATAATTTTTTAGGTTATAGTTGATATATAATCCTCAATGTGGTTTTAATAAGGGAGGGAGAATGTTCACTTTTATAATTGACGTGAGGGGAACTTTTAGAATTTTCAAAAAATACTAATTTATTATAAATTAAATATCAATAAAAATACCAAAAAAGACATATAATATAATATAAGGTGAGATAATGTTGTAATATCAACAAAAAATAAATTCTAAACAAGTTTTTCTATTATTTTAATCCTTATCATTTGATTAACCCATAATTAACCAATTTAAATTTTAATTAAGGTAACGACTTTTTCAAAATTAATTATTGTAATTTTTAATTATGTGATGTAAATTAGAACATAAATTTTTGATTTATCACATTTTATACCATATTAAAATTTATTAGTATTTTTAATTATTTTTTATGATTTTTTAAATAATTTAAAAAAACAATAATTATATAAAATATCATTACTCTCAATATTGACACTATTCCTTACAGACTATTAAAACTATATCAAGATGAAAAGATGGATTAGAACCAGATATTTAATTATATCCCTATGGGGACTATGTTATCTATAAAATTTTAATATCACATGAATTATCTAAAAGTATATTTATTTTTATATTTTTTATAACATTTATTTGATATTTCCATTAATAAAATAATAACTACACTAGCATTGTGTAATTATTTAGCATACTTATTTCTTCAGTAAAAACTAAAAAAATGTCAATATTGAATATAATTATTCTATATTTCATAATTATATTTATAGTAGAATATATATTTTGTGTAATCTAATATTAAAAATGATATATTATTTATAACATGAATTTGAAATCTTTGAATGTTTATTATATAAAATATTATAAATATCCAAATATAATATATGATGACCAAAAAGTTAAAAATAAATTTATTTCATGAATATATGTTTATTAAGTTATAAATTTAGATTTACATTAGTTAATAACATACCTTTTTTCTCAACATATATACATATTGGAAATTTAGGACATAGAGAGTGACATTTTCGAACTTTCTTTGATTTAAATATTATATAATTCATTTTCATTGAAAAGTGTTCAGTAAACAAATTAATTTCAATAATTATGTTTTAAATTTCTAATTATCATCATAAAATATATATATATATTTTATTTTTTTCAGAGTCATTTTATAGTCTTCATAATTTCATTTTTAACCTAAATTACAAAATTTCCCATGACCGAGGTTACAAAATTTACTAAGGTAACGATTCATATTTGAAGAAAATAAATAATAATTATTCAATAAATTTTTATATTATAAATCCAAATATATAATCTATTTTTCAAAATTCAAATAACAGAAGTTGAAAAAATTTAATTTATAATAAAACCCGTAAACATCCATGAAAATAGTTTTCTAAAAACATTCCATTTTAAAACACAAAATATTTTTATAATAAATTTGTGTATAAAATCATTTAAAAAAAACTGGATTATTTTAAATAAAAATAAAATAATTATAAATTAAAACTAATCCAAAACACAATTTTACCATATAATGACTTTAAAAGAAAATACCTTTTTTAGTAAAAATCAAAATTTACATTATTTCCTAAAATTTGAAGTATTTTTAAAAATTATAAAAATAATTTTAAGATAATTTTTACATTATTAGTTCAAAAATAAAATTTATTTTGTAAAAAAACATAATTTATAACTTTTGGAAATTAAAATTTACTCATAAAATTAAGAAAAACTCATTTTTTAATAAAATATATTTTTGTAGAAGAAAGTTATTTTATTAAAAATGTGTGATCATTTTCTGAAAACATACCAATACATTAATATATAGTTGGAACTATATGTTTATTTTATAAATTATTTTTTCATATTTACTCACAAAAATTTAATGTCTAGGTTATAATTTTCAAATTCTACTAGTATTGTCTCGCAGTTAACTTAAACTCATGGTTGCGTGCAACACAAGCTACTAAAGAATTAAAATTATTTAATGAGAAATATTTATTTATATATCATTATGTTACATGATACACTAATTAAAAAAAATTTCTCCATTGAAATTACTCTATTGGATATAAAGGAATAAGGATTGTTCTTCCACATCACAACCTCTACTTCCCACATAGCTTATTCAAATTGGGGGTTCCGCTACAAAACATTGACCAAGTGTGTGGGAGTGTTTTATATAACATTCTCTCTACGATCCAAAATATCTATTTGTTGTTCTTTATAAGAAATATCTTTCTCCAGTGTTATAATTTTTGTTTTTATTACATGTGATGGATCGGGTATGTTCATTCCCAGTATAGATACATGTAACACATCATGAACTTCAGATATATTCAGGGGAAATTCCAATCTATAAGCTACCTTCCAACCATGATCATGAATTTTTAAAAGACCGTTGAAACTAGGGATTAACTTGACCTTCTTTTTGACTATCATTAAACTTTTACAGAGAGATATTCATAGAAATATCTTTCAACCCACATCAAACTCTAAGTCTTTTAATCTACTATCAGCTTAAATATTTGGTCAAATATAAGCTGATATTATGTGTTGTTGAAATAATATAACCACATATTCTATATAATCTTCTTAATTAGGTCCCAAACATATTTCTTTTCCCGAAATCATGACATCATGTCAGAGTTATTCCCTTTCTACTATAGAGGGCTTCATAAGGACCCATTTGAAAACTGGATTGAAATCTATTATTCTAAGAGAATTCTACCAAAGGTACGAGTTGATCCAAATGAACTTTTAAATCCATAGAGAAATCTCACAAAATTAATTCTATAGTTTAGATTTTTTATATCAGATTTACTATATTCTTGAGGATGATATAATGTGATGAAACATAACTTTGCATCAAGAGCCAGCTAATGAGTTCTCCAAAACCTCGAGGAAAACCTTGTGTCTTGATTAGATAGGATTTAAAGTGGTACTCCATGAAATCTCACTAGTTCCATAATATATATTATGGATAATAAATAAATAGTGAAGTATCCTCTGATTGAAATGAAGTGTTCTGACTTCATGATGAATCAACAATAACCCATATATCATTATATAATTTATATGTTTTTGGATGTCTAATGAAAAATTCCATCGTGATACTTTCCCCTTTCAATTATTGTATGGATAATGGTAGTAACACCCCTTAGACTTTCTTCTCTTAGCCTTAACTTTCAAACAAACCAGGAACTAGGAAAAATATTCTAAAATAGAATTCTTCAAGGCATCCCACCAAAAATATGCCTACTTGTCGCTATACAACATTTTGATTACAATATGAATAGAGTATAATGAACTATGAGTTTCATATAACAACTCCTTTTTTAATAATGGTATGTGTGAAATATGAACATGGTTTATGAACCTTATTCATCCATCACAATCAAATTAGAACTTAGTAACATTTGTCACCATATTTTATACCTCTACATCTTCCTTTCGTGCCTCGTTAATATTCACTAATATAGATGGTTGAACAATCATTTGTGAAAGATAAAATTTCTCCACTTACTTTATGATTAGAAGATCTATTCTTCAAAAAATCCATGAATATTGGATATTTTTTTATCCTCATCATTTATTGGATAGTTTGGTCCTTTTTACTAAAATAATCTTCCACCTTGTTCTTTTTCCCAGGGCGGTAATGTATTAAGAATTCATAATCTTTAAACAACTCCAATAATATCCTTTGGTGCATATTATAATACTATTGAGTGAAAATATATTATAAAATAGTATTATAAGTATATATATCACACCTTTATCCATAAACATAATTCCTCCATATCCTTAATGAAAATATAAAAATACTTAACACTAAATCAAGTGTTGGGAATGTTTTCTCCTGGATTTTAAATTGTCATGAGGCATAAGATATCACCATATCATTTTTCATTGTAACGCATCATATCCCATTCTTTGATTCTTCTCTACTCGCATCAGTAGATATATTTTTCCCATCAAATCAGCTGTTAATTTCCCGATGACCTTATTTTCCCCACTTAAAACATTTACTAGTCCTGTTAAGATAGTTTCATCCATAGTTATTTCAATAATTTGAGCATAAAGGTAATCTAATCTTCTTCTCACAATGGTATAATATTTTCCATTTTTTTACTTCTTCTCAAACCCATAAGATTGATGGGTGAATCCAATCACCATCTAAACCATTATAGAACATCAACTGATTTCCCCATACCTACTGAAGTCCCTTATGGATATTTATCTTTGGATAATTGGTTTTAATCCATTAAAAATCAATCAACCTTACATTTAGGTTGGGTGATAATTCCATAATAATACATTGAAAGTCATGTAATGTTTTCTTCACATGTAGAAATGGATTCATCACCCCTTTAAATATGATTATAGAACCTCTTCTCCATCTTCGTACAAATAATATGAGGAAAGTACTTATTGAAAAATAAGTTATTGAACTCATCTCATTCCATGGATTCAACTTCATCTCATTGCGTCATATTATTTATAATATTACCCCATTGATCTAATTAACATTATAAATCATAGACTTACAAGATGAATTTATCATCTTCTAAACATTAAAAAACTGAAAATATCTTTTCATTGGAATTGATTCTTTTCTCAGCCACTAGTGGATCAAATGACCTACTGATGGGAGGTGGAAACTGCCTCATACACGACTCAATAGAATGATGTTCCCTTTTTTTCCTATTCATAATTCCAGTTTGATTCGTATCTTGAGAAAGTAGTGTGAGCTAAAAAAATATTTTTCATTCATTCCCCCATAATGTTATGTTAATCATGATTAAAATCAATTCACTAATAGCCAAATTTAGCATTAATGTGGTTCCTTCCTGTTCTATCCATTTAGTAATACTATAATTAAAAATGTGAGCAACAATAATCATAGTAGGAAAACCACATAATTACGTAAAATTTATAATAAAATTTCAATCTATGAAACCAAAGGTTTAATCCTAGGTTTAATCATTATGAACACTCTAGGATTTAAGCATATACTTAGAATTATTCTTAGGGTTCTCACTAATGTTTTCTCATCCTAGTTTCTAAAGGTTAACTAAACCATGATATAATACCAACTATAATGACTCAAAATTTTCATAAGTAGACATTTCATCTAAATAGAATAATATTTAGCATATAATATAAAAAAAATATAGAAGAACTTTATGCGTTTAATTTATTTATAAACTATGAAATATAAAAAACCGATTCATAAAACATATACTTCATCTCATGCTTATTCCTTCATAATTAGAACCCTTTTTGACACATATTACTAAATATTTTCTTTATATCCTAGGGAAAATAATCATAAGAAATTCATGAGCTCAGATGATCATAAAATAAATAAATGGTGATAATATAAGTATAAGGGAATATGAACATGAAAATAACTTTTGAATACTATATCCTGTATATTAAAAAACTTGATATTATGTCATATAATACTTAACTGAAGTTAATAAACAATCAAATGACATATTCTGTAGGAGAATAACATAATAAATGAAGTTTTTTCTTACAAATAAATAAAGAAAATCATTTTCATATTAGTCATGGCTCTCCAACATGGCCATAATAGTGGACAAAGTCCCTTAGTGAACTAATCTCACTCCTTGTTCTAGCCCTGTATTATTTAATGAAGTTTACTACCCATTCCAATCATGATTATCTCATGATCTATTACTATCTACCTAATCCATTGGTGGGATATATAGGTCCGTCCAATCACATAATTGAGACCATACATTTGTGTGCCATAAGAAAAAAAATAATTCATCAAATAATAAACCATGGAATGAAATGAGTTTCATAAACATCATTCAAATCATAACATAACCCATAGAAAAGAAATAGGTTTTATGAATATCATTCCATCATTAACATAAAGAAGCCATATGAATAATATGGGTAATATAATTTTAAAATATAATAATTAAAACATAGTTAACATCAAAAAATGTTTTCATAGATGGAAAATAATTTTGAGAGATCATTTGAAAAATAATTCTTGAGTGAAAAATCCTTTCTCCTGTGAAAACGTTTTCTTTTCTATAATGCTATGAAATTTTAAAAGGAAAAATATTCTTTGAACATTACCTGGTAAAATTGTAATGGTAACATAAAAAAAATAAGGTGTCATGAAATTTTAAAAATAAATCCATCCCATATAAGTTAAAAAACATTCATCTCATACTTTTTCTAGAAAAGAAAAAATGTTCCTTGGTAGAAAAATGACAAAAAGATTCCATTCAAACACTTTATTAAAAATTAACACATGGTTAAAAATGAATTGATTTATTTAAGAATAGTAAAAATATTTTTCAATTTTCTTTTTGAAACATGGACATGGAAGATAAATATTTCATAGAAAATACGTACATATAAACAATCCTAAATAATAATGAAATTATGGAATTAACTGTTACCTTTGGATGGGTTTCCATCGTACGTATCTTAAAAATATTGTATAATAGATTAAATAATTATTTAACTAATTAAAAAACCATAATAATATTTATGATATCATATATTATCCACTTATATCATCTTATCACCTATTTGTTAATAATATTTCTTTATTATTCCTCTTTGGGGAGTTAAATACTTCATTTTACCATGCATGTTTTGTCATACAAGTCTCAGGTATTCTACAATAGATATAGTAACATGATTTAAAAAATTATATTAAAATAATATATATCATATTTATTCATTATTTACATTTATATAATCATTCTTGAGTTGTGATTGTGGAAAATAAATCGCATACTGTTGTGGAGATGGTAGGCCGTATGTACAAATAAGCGCTGATATTATTCCCGTACTAATGAAATGGTAAAAATGTCAATGGTATATTTTTTAAAATAGTCAATATAATTTTTTAATTATCATATATATATTATTTCTATCATTATACCAATTAAAATAAAGTAGTTTTGAAAAATAGATTATACCACGGCTTATAGACAGTAAGTCATACGCACGCACATGTGGTGATTTTTTTTGATGAGAATAATAAAAGGTGTAATATAGTTATTTAAAAATTTAAATGACATCTTAGAATATAGGTGATACTGGATTTATTACTGTATAATGGAAACAACATATTATGTGAAAGTAGAATAAGAAATAATATTAAAAGAATCGGTAAATATGATTACCTCTTCTTTGGAGAACATTCTTTAGATATCGTCTTAAGTATAGTAGGGTTGGTCTTTGGATAAGACCATAACCTCAAGAAAGTGTATAGGAAAGTTAATAATATATATTTTTAGTGGATGGTGAGAATCATGGCTCAATGTGAGGTGAATAATTAAGGTAAAATGTTCCCTTTTATAATTGAGGTGAGGGGTATGTTTGGAATTTCCTCACAATATTAATTTATAATAAATTTTTTCTCAATCCAAATAACTCAAAAATTACATTTTTTATAAGATAATATGATATAGGGTTGTAATACAAAAAAAAATCTATTGAAGACATGTTTGGATATTATATTAAAGCTTATCATTTTGATTAACCCTAAGTTAACTTATTTTAATTTTAAATAAGGTAACAAATTTTTTTAATATTAATAAGTAGTAATTTTTACTTATGTGATGTAAATTAGACAATAAATAAAAGATTTATAACATTATATAAAATATTATAATTAATTTTTATTTTATAAAATGGTTTATTGTTTTTTAAATAACTTAATAAAACATTAATTTTAAAAAATATTGTTACTGTATATTTTGACACTGTTAATTACTTCGACATTAAAAGATATCAAACGAATAATATAATTTCTAAAAACTTATTTTATTATATAAATAAGGGTATAAGTTTATCTATAAAATTAATTTATTTCATTAATTATCTCAAATTATATATATTTTTATATTTTTAATAACATTTATTTCATATTTCCATTAATAAAATAATTAATACATCTATGTTGGGTAATTAATTAAAATACTTATTTGTTCCCTAAAAATTTGAAATAAAATACCATAATAAATATAGGTCTTCTAAATTTCCAAATTATATTTATAGTTTAATATATCTTCTGGGTACCCATATATTAAAAAGGAAATATTATTTAAACCATGAATGTGACATCTTCGAATTTGTGTTAAAAAAAATATTATAAATATTAAAATCTCATGTAAGTGACCCCGAAAGGAAAAAAATAATATCATTAAAATATTTTTATTAAAATAATAATTTAAATTTATATTTGTTCATGACATAACATTTTCCCCATGTGGGACACACGAGGGATATTTAAGATAAATCAAGTGACATTTTTGTTACTTTATTTGATTTATATATTATATAAGTCATTATCATGGAAAAGTGTCTATTATACAACTTAATTTATATGTTTTGGTGTTTCTGGTGGAATTATGTTCATACAATATAATTATCTAATGAGTTAGAGTCATTTTATAGTCTATATGATTATATTTTTAACCTAAATTGCCCAATTTACCCTTTACCGTTGCAACAAAATTTACCAAGGTTACTATTCATGTTGGATTAAAATAGAAGGGAAATATTTACTAAATTTGGGAATTATGAATCAAAAATTAGAATTTATTTTTCAAAATTCAAAACATAGAAGTTTTTTAATTTATTTTAAAATAAAACTGTTAAATTACCATGAATAACATTTTTGCAGAAAAATTCCCATTTAATTTTTTTTATAATATATTTGTGGATAAAATAAATTTAATAACCCAAAATATTATTATATTAAATCAAAATTAAGTAATTAAAATTTTAAACTAATAAAAAATAAAATTTGACCTTGTAATGACATTAAATGAAAATACAGTTTTCAATAAAAATATGTATTTTCACTATTCCATAAAAATGAATGTTTTTAGAAACTTTTTATGAATATTATAATAACTTTGACATTATGATTTAATAAATGAAATTTGTTTTTAAACTTAATTTCATATAACTTCTATAAATTAATATTCACTCATAAAAATGAGAAAAACTAATTTTTGAAGAAGATATATTTTTAAAGAATAAAATGATTTTACTAAAAATTGGGTGGTGATTTTATATGAACTTACTAATACTTTCATATTGAGTTCGAACTGTATTTTTTTTATAATTTAGTTATTTATATTCATTCCCACCAATTTAGAAGCTTGTTTATAATGTTCATTTTATACTAATATTGTTTCACAGTTCGTTTAAACTAATTGTTTCATGCAACACATGTTATTAAAGAATTAAAATTATTTAAAAAGAAATATTTATAAAAATATAGGGTTGTTATAGCATTGGTAAAAGATATATGTGTTATAATAAGGAAACTATAATGATTATATATTCTACATAAGTAAAATTCTTGGATCATTGTGATAGAAAAATATCAATGTCGGATGGATATAGAAGATAATATTAAGATAAAGTTGATACTGTTAAACAACATAAGATAGTTTCTAATAGATGTGATGATGTAAAAATTGTATAGTGTGAAGATTTTGATTTATTTCATTCAAGTGATGATATATAATTACATTCATCTCATCCAATGCTGAAGAATCAAGTGGAGGTCTAAGGTATCATTGGTGGTCAATGACAATGGGTTCAAACTAGAATATAATTGAGGATAGTATCACATACCTATTTATAATCATGGTTTGAGACAATAGATGTTGAAGAATTATTAGAGCATCATGAGAGGAATGATTACAAGAATATAGAATTAAATTAAATTGATAATAATAAGGCTTGGGGAATTTTACTGAAACTAAAATATAAGAATGTGATTTGAAAAAATTTGGCTTCCCAAAAAACATGAATGAAAAAGGTGAACTGATATGAAATAAATAATGAATGATTTTTAATGGCTACTCGTAGTATGAAGCCATTGATTTTATGTGACCTTATCTTCTGTATAAATATATGAAAACATCTGATCTATTCATACTATTTCTATACAACAAATATATAAGATATTCTGGATGGATGTCAAGTCTGATATTATTAATATAGAGAATGATGAAAAATTCTATATTGAGAAACCATTTGGTTTTATGCTTTTTGAGAATGGAATTTATGTGTTCATGTTAATGATTTTTTTTGGGTTGAGTAAGGATCCATGATCTTGGTATTCTAAGATATAAACATTCTTGAAGAAGCTAGATTTTAGAAGAGGTAGAGTTCACATAAAACTCTTTATAAAATAAAATAAAGAGGGTTTTCTCATTGTGACTATTCATATTGATGATATCATATTAAGGGGGAATTATGATAAAACATATGAAATGTTTTCTATGGAGATGAACAATTCATTTGTGATTTCTATAGTAGTATAAATGAAATACATTCATAGACTATAAATATATCAAAATAATAGGTATATATTTATTTATTAGGTGAAGTATGGTAAGGAACTCCTAAAAAAATTTACATGAATGATTAAAATTGTATTTCAAACACCATTTATGTGGGAATAAATTTAGAAAAAGATATGCAAGGAAAGTATGTGGATCCTAAAGAGTTTATATTGTTGATTGGAAGTATAATATATCTTATTTCTTCAAGGCCATATTCAATGTATGTTATTAAATATTATTCTAGATATCACAGTGATCCTATAGAATGATATCTTGTGTCTATAAAAATAAATCTTAAATATATTAAAGGCACAATTTATTTCGAGTTGAAATATGATAGCATAAGAAATATTTTTTTTTGTTACATTGATGTATATTATGAATAAAATGTCGATTAAAAGAGATACATATATGATGGGCAATTATTTTTTTGGGGAAATCTATTTCATATGTCCGGTAAATATAAAAAATTCAAAAACATTCAACACTACATAAGTAAAGTTTATATATTCCACTTGTGTTTCACAATAGTTATTATGGATGAAGACATAGTTGGAATATTTTTTTGGTTGATGTGAATTAAATCCTTCTCTAGGGTTGTGATAATCAAAGTTCTATAAATCTTACTAAGAATCCATTGAAACACTCTTGATATATGGACTTTGATATTAAATATCACTTCATTAAAAAGGATGGGGAAAGAAATGAACTAAGGATGGGGTGTGTTCATAAAATGTAGAAATTTGTTGATATCTCTACAAAACCATTGACTAAGGAAACATATAATAAGTTCAGGTTGATCGTTTGTGTACATCCTCAATATCTTATAGGCTAAGTTATTTTTTTATCCCCTATCTTATATTTTAATTTGATAGTGTTGTTAAATGGTATAAAAAGTATAACATAAATAATTCATTTTGTATGTTCTTTATCATCACACAAGGTAATACATTTGTGGTGGTAAGATGTGATTTTAGTGTATGCAGACTATTTTAAAATTTTATTGAATTTGTTACAGGAACTGTTTATTAAATTTTTTTGTTATGAATATGTAGGAATGTAAGAAGTTTGAAAATTTTATTAAATCAATAATTTACAGAAAAAAGGTCTCATTATTCAAATATTTACGTTCTCTACAAAAATTTAACTAAATTAGTCTTAGAGTTGTTGGATAATAACTCATTTCATTAGTATCAGGGATTTGGTGATTTAGGGTCCTTTGTTAAAAACAGAATCAAAAGGGGGATATTATTTATGCCATGATTTTTTGAGGTGTCAATATGTTAAAAATCATCCGATTGAGAAGAAATACAAATTTCTTAAGTATTATATTTTTTTATTCTACCAAAATCTATTAATAAATTTTTACCCTTACCTATATTGTTTTTAGATATAATCTTCCAAATAGAGATGAATGAGGTAAACAAACTGAGTCCAATTGATTTAATTGAGTGGATAGAATGTGACAATAAATGTTAATCATATTTTTTTCAAAGTTCTATCACATTGATATGTTTGATAAAGAAAATTAGGTGTTTATTTTATAATCATAAAATTATAAAAGATCATGTTTATATATAGTTATTCATGATTCCAGACAAAGATTCTTGAAGGATGAATTTGGTGATAGTTGGTGGAGGTAATTGTCTTGGAATATATTAGAGTAGGGGACTTGAAGAAGTTCCAGATGAAGAAACTATGTCATTGTGAAAAAAATTATGGGGAAAATATTTTCTAAAATAGTTTATGGATTTAGGATTCCAAATGAATCAATTGGATAGAGGCTTTCAGATAGAGTCCAATGGAAGAAGAGTGTGTGGAGGCATCTGAAAATAGTTCCAATAAGATTATTTGAATAGAGTAGCTTATTGGGAACTGAGAAGAAGAAAAATTAAAGGGTTTCAAGACATAAAACTATAAATTCTACCATATAGAGTATGATTAGACAAACAATAACCTTATGAGGTTACCAGACAGAGTAGATTCTATGAAGACAGATTGGAAAAAAAAATTCAATATTTGAAAAGTATTTATAAAGCTAGTGAATGTGAGGATAATGAGATGGACAGTTGATTTTCAATTAGTCACAAAGAGAAGATCATGATTCAAGTATATATTTTAAGATTCTGGAATATTATATTTATTCATATTTTTAAGGAAATTTCCAATCAAATTTTGTGGACTCCTATATTTTTTTAGGATTGAAGGTAGTCAAACATGGAAAGGTTTAAGCAGTATATTCCATGATTGAGAAAGTGCATTAAATTTTATGTTCCTACTACTACCCTAATATTTCGATATGGGGTTCTTAAATGGGGGGGGGGGGTAGGTGATTCATGTAGATGTTATTTTTAGGGGCGTATTGATGTATAATTGAGGTTTCAATCAAATATCATGAGAGATATTTGGATGTAAAATTAGACATAGTATCACTAGATGAAGTGGTACAAGACAATGTGTTCCAAAAAGTTGATACTAGATGAAAAATTTGAAGTATCTATTATATTTAGGATACTAGAAATAGTGGGGTGAGACTATTAGTTGATACCAGATGAATAGGGAATCGAATTGAGTGACTAGACTGAGGGTAACAAATGGAATTATACCAAAAAAGAAGTAATTTTATAGAAATGTTTTGAGAGATGAGTTTAAAATGATATTATTAACTTCATATATTCTAGAAAGTGAGAAGAAATAAGAAATTTTATGGAGGAATGTTTGATGAAATGTTAACCAGCTCAATGAAAACATAGTGAGGCCTATTGTTGAAGGTTATTATTGTTGTCACACAAAGAATGTTACATCATATTATACTTGAATGGTGAACATGCAATGTCAAAATACAATTGTGAAATCTAAGTGATGGATATTACCTACTCACTGTAAACCACCAAAGGATTTTTAGTGATTTTGTTATCGTGGATTACATCCAAACCATTCCAAGGACTAACCACTCAAATTGAGTAGTAAACCAAGTAAATACATATGTTCTTGTGGGTGTGTCTTTTTATTGTTTTCCATAAAAGTAAACTCTCACTAACTAGATTAAATTTTTGTTTTTAAATTAGAAAACCAAAAAAATAAAAATATCTCTAATTTACCCCCTTTTCTTCTTAATGATCACATAGATCCTAATTATTATTTTCAGTTTCAACTACATTCATTATTTATTTTTTAGGAAAATATCTTGGAATAGAAGGTATATAGATCATATTTGGTCAAAAATGTAAGATGAAACTACCATCCCAATCAAATGTATTGATTTGTTTCATGTTTAGTTCAACTAGAAGAATGTGATATTTGATTATCAAATAATGGTAAATGAATCTAGATATTGAGATACTTTTAATTTATTTGATATTACTATAAATATTATTATACAAATAATTTTTACATTATTATTTATAGGAAATTATCATTTTGTAGGTGGATTATTCCATTGTGTGTGAATGGATTTTGGAGACCAATATAAATAAGTATGAGTCACTCATGAGATATGGAGATGATTCATTTGTTGCAATGGGGGGGGGGGTGATTTTCTACTTTATTTTTTTGAAAAAAGATGGAGTATTCCAAAGCTGATTTCATACCAGATTTGATAGTCTTAGTAGGTGAATTCCTTTCTTTTCTTTTCATTTTATTTTATTATTTATTAATATAATATAATTTTTATTTTTAAATTTTTTAATTGAAAGCATTATAGGATTGAATTAATTATAACGAATAATGTCTATCATACTGAGGTAGCAATAGCAATACAAATTTAATGCTCGATGGTCATTGATGCATTATTTTTTTTATTCTTATGTATCCCTTAGTATTCAGACATTCAAATATACTGATGTTGGGAAAAAATCCCTCAAGGTATCGTTGAAGAATTTTAGAAGTGATTGTGTTTGTTGAAAAAGTGGGCCTCTGTGTTGTGTTTGTTGACAAACCAAAACACGACGAAAAAATTTGTTGACAAAGGGGATTTCATGGTGGCATGTCGAGTTCTAGGGATGTTCCTAAATAGTTCGTGGTTGATTCAAGAATGTCTAAAAAGGAATGTTCGATTTGGAGGTGGTTCAAAAAGAGCAGATATATGATGGCTCTGTTTTCTAGTGTTTGCCAAATTTTTGGACCTCAAAATCGACAACTGGAGAAAAGTGTTTTTGGAAAAGGGACTTGAGCGCCAGTGTCTTGGAGGCTTGGAAACTTGTGCCCCATTTTTTTTGAAGATAAGAACATCAAAATATGGAAAAGGAAAAAGGGGCGCCCAAGTTTTGGGTTTGGTCGTGCAAGTGACCAGGGCGGTAGAGACTAGGGAGACTAGGCTTGCGTGATGAGAGGATACTTGCGCGCCGACACTCAGGGTGTCCAAATGCCTATAAATAGAGGTCAAACCCTCTTCATTTTGTGTGAGTTAAACACTTAAAGAAAATCAGAGCTCCCGTCGTGCAGGTGGTGTGGTTGCGCAAGTATAAAATATTCAGAAGTTACGCGCCAATTGATAGTTGCGCGCCAAAAGTGATTTGTGCAAGAAAGGGTGTGAGTCGCCCAAGTTTAGAGTTGAAGAAGGGGGTATCACACAAGTGGTTTGGTGACACTTACACGCTAGGATTTGAATAAGCACGCAAATTGATAGTTACGCTCCAAAATGGGTTTGGGCGTAAAAGGGTGTGAGTCGTGCAAGTTTAGAGTTTAAGAAGTAAGTGTCGCACAAGTGGTTGAGGTGAACATCCATGCCGGCTTGAAGATGCACGCCAGGTATGGTAGAAGTATGCCAATCATTTTAGGGCTGAGTGAAAGCTGGAATATTGCCTGATACCTTCGGTGCAAAGTAATATTCATCTACGGGTGAAAGTTGGACTTCAACAGAGCATCTACATACAACAGAGGATGTATTCATTAGTGATAATGAAGAGACCTACTGGTCTATAAAATGTGAGTGGATCTTTTTTAGAGTAGTGAGAAAAGGAAGAGGAAGAAGGTGATCCTCGCCACCGTCAGTGAGCCAGAGAGAGAGAAATAGGGAGTGACCCTTGGGAAATTAGTGAGCTGACCCTAAACATTGTAAAGGAAGTGAGCCTGAAAATAGAAGTGATCTATCCCGAACTTTGTAAACAGCGGTGTGCTTTTAGTGGATGTGGTTCATCGGAACATTGCCGGTGTATGTTCCTTGGACATATCCTAGTGAGGGTGAACCAAGTAAAAATCATTGTGTCATGTTCATGATTTAGTTTTTGTTTATAATTTGCTACAGGAAAGAGAGAGAAGAGAGTATCGCTTAACAGCGAGACAAGATCAATAGGGGCAATTGTTTTAATCTGTCATACCCTATTTCACCCCCCCTCTCAGGGTATCTAACCTAGTGGACCTAACAATTGGTATCAGAGGGAAAAGTTTATTTTAGTGGTTCTCTCTCAAATAAAGGTCAGCAATCATAAAGGGAATCTGATATTCAATGGGAAAAATTTTCAGCTATGGAACAATCAGATGCAACACAACTTCTGATCTTTGGGAATGGACGTATTCATAGCAGCAATGCATAGTATAATAGCTGACATCAATAGTGGGGCATTATTGGAAGCCGAACAAGGAGAATTGGATTCTGACGCCAAGGGAATAAATGATTTAGGGGGAGCCTTATCCAATGCTATCTATACGAAGGTGATGTCATGTAAAACATCACATCCCATGTGGGAAAAGCTTTTTAATATATATTATGGAGATACAAAGGTTAGAGAGGCAAAGCTACAGGTGCTATGGAATAAGTATGACGATCTGAAAATGAAATCTAATGAGTCTATTGATGCATTTTTTGACAGGGTCAATATTGTTGTGGAAGATATGTGAGGTCTTGGAGAAGTCATTGAAGACATAAAGATCGTAAAGCTCATCTTGAGGAAACATCCACCTCGGTTCAATATGAAAGTTTCAGTACTAGAAGATAAAGATATAAAAGAGCTGACACCAGACAATTTTCATAGTACCTTGGTTGCATATGAAATGAGGAACAATGATAACAGGGATGTGGAAAAGGGGAAATCCAAAGAGGTGGAATTTAAATCCAGGAAGAAGCTCACCAATGAATATTCTCAGGAAGAATAAGAGACATATGAGGTAATTCCATTCCTTTCCTCAAATATTCATAGAGGAAAAGGAAAGTTCAAAGGGAAACTTCCACTTTCTTTATTTAGATGTGGAAAAGTTGGTCATCTTTCCACAAGGTTCCCCAAAAAGTTTCCAGAAGAAACTGATGAAAATGAAGTTGAGATCCCCATGAAGAAATATTCAGCCTATGTGAAAGGGAAGAAGAAGTTCAAGAGGATTTTATTCAAGAATAAGAATATTCTTTCACAATAAATAGACAGTTCAGATGAGTCTGAGATTGAAGAGATTGAAAATTGTAAAGATCTTGGAGAAAATGAAATTGTGGATGTTGTTGGTAGTGCTCAAGAAAAAGAAGAAAATGAAATTGATGAAGAAAAAGAAGAAATTGAAGGGAGAGTTGATATGAAATCTGAGTTAGAGGCTGCTCTTGAGGAGATAAATTTTTGGAGAGAGAAAAACAAAGAAAGCTAACAAAGTTGTTCGTGATGCCAAACTCTATATGCAGTAGCAGGAAGAAGAGAAGTCTGAGTTGATGGATGAAATTGAGAAAATGAAGTCATCAACACCAGAGAACTCAGAATCAGTTAGTAACTATAAAATCAAGATTGAAGAAAATAAAATGGAGATCAATGGATTGAATAGAAGAGTGAAATATCAAGTCAAGTGTATCAAATAACATGAAGAAGAAGTGGTCAGTTTGAGACAAAAAAATAAGTATCAAGAAAATATCTTGACCCCCAATGTCATATCTGGAAAGCAGGTCATTCCAAATACTGAAAAGATGAAAGACGTGCCTAGTAGTTCGGCAGGAAAGAAGCAGCAATTGAGCTCAGACGTTAAGGCTGATTCAGGGCTTGATCAAAAACAAAAATCAGTGAAAATTGAAGTCAGATTGCAAGAACCCATCCCAAGATTGAAGGTTGATTTGGGAAAAAAGCAGAATCAGAATATTTAGATATCCCAATTGGAAACTCGTAGTGTAGAAGTAACATGAAGGAATGAACCTTATATCAGGTGTTATTGTTTTGAAAATATGGGACATTCAATGTATGTGTGTTCCATAGACAAGAGATATCGAAGGGAACAAGAACAAAGGTGGCACCCAAACAGAGAACGGTTCTCTAGAACATATTTTGAAGGACACTGATTTTGGTGTGGAGGATTTGGGCACATGGTTTGGTACTACACATCGACCATACAAAGGAATGTGCCAAAGTAGAATCAAAATGTTTGGAAGTAGCAGATCAATAAACCAACAGGTGAGTTAAAAATGCAAAATAGATTTTCAACTTTGCAAGATGAAGCTGGTCCATCATACTCTAAGAAAGAACAGAAGTCTCAATCTTTTCCGAGTGTGAGTGAAAAAATATGGTCCTAGTAGAAGAGAGCAGAGAAGGCAGTGGTTGCTGAAATTTCCCTTAAAGCATCAGACCGTACTGGTGTTTGGATCCTTGACAGTGGTTTCATGTCTCACATGACAGATAATAAGAATCTTGTTACAAGCATAAAATATGACAATGAAAAAGTTTTCATGTTTGGAAACAATGAAGGCCTGAAGATAATTGGATCAGGAAAGGACAGGTTTGGGGGAAAAGAAATAAGATGTGCTGATGTTTTGGTAGTAGCAGGCCCCAGTCACAATCTGCTCAGCGTAAGTCAATTATGTGACTCAGGGAATTCTATAAGGTTTACTAAGAAGACATGTATATTCAAAGGAAGATATGGGGCAGTGGTTCTACATGGAAAAGGAACAACGGGAAATATCTACCTTGTAAGTGGATAAGATGATATGTGCTTTTTATCTAGAGATGAAGAAAACCAATAGTGGCATAAATGACTTGGTCATCTATGTCAACCATCTCTAGATGATCTGGTAAAGTCTGAAGCAACAAGAGACATCCCTAAGCTATCATGTGATCATATACATATGTGCGACGCCTGTCAACAAGGGAAGATCATCAGAAATACATACAAAGTGAAGGAAAAGAAGTCAGCAAGAGTTCTTGAATTGGTGCATGCTGATGTCTGTGGACCTATTTCACCCAGATCCATTGATAGGAAGAGGTATTAAGTTCTTTTCATTGATGACTATAGTATAATAACATGGGTATTTGTTATTTCCCATAAGTCCTATGTGTTCAGCTGCCTAAAACAGTACCGAAGGGAATCTGAAAGGATGCTTGGACAGAAAATTCTGATGTTTCGTATAGAAAATGGTACAGAATTCACAAATAGTCAGGTGGATGAATATCTCGAGAAACATGGGATAAGGCATCAAGTCTCTTTAGTAATAACTCCCTAATAGAATGGAGTGGTAGAAAGAAGGAATCGGATCATCAAAAACATGGCCAGAACAATGCTCATAGAAAAATACCATCTTGATAAGTTTTGGAATGAAGCAATATTGACATCAGTCTTCATTTCTAATAGGGCTCTGTTATGTCCGAACGAAGGAAAGACTCCATATAAAATGTGTTACAGAAAGAATAAAATATTGAAATACTTTCAAATATTAGGAATTAAGTGATTCATTCTCAAAAAATAAAAGCATAAGAAGTTTGAATCATGTGAAGATGAGGGAATATTTCTGGGATACTTAGGAAAAATCAAAGCATACAAATTCCTTAATAAGAGGCTGAGAAAAGTAGTTGAGAGAAATGATATCACTATTGTGGAAAATGAAGAGAATATTCAATAGTGTAGTGAACAGTTTCTTGATGAAAGTGATGAAGAGGAAGGCAACATTGGTGGAGCAGAAGTGAAAAATGCTGACTCAGAAGAAGACACTGATGATGAACAAGAAAGTGTCAAGTTTGTGTCTCCAAGGAAGCAAAAAAGTCGAGCTCAAATTGTTAGGCAGAATATCATTGGTGATCAGATAGCTCCAGTTCGGACAAGAAGAATGAAGTCACTACAACATACATCTTTTTTTCTAAGGTAGAGCCAAAATGATTTGCTAATGTAGCTGAAGATGAAAACTAGTTTCAGGCTATGAATGAAGAGCTTGATCAGATTGGGAAGAACCAGACGTGGGAGATTGTTTTGAGACCAGTAGATAAGATTGTCATCGAGACTAAATGGGTCTATCACAACAAGATGAATGAAGATGGAATAGTGGTTCGAAACAAAGCACGACTATTGTGAAAGGGATACTCCCAGATAGAGGGAATAAATGTTGATGAGATATTTGCACCGGTAGCAAGTCTAGAGAAAATCGGATTATTCATAGCCATTGTAGTGAAAAGGAAGTTAAAAGTGTTCTAGATGGATGTCAAATCTGCATTCTTGAATGGGGTTATGGAGGAGGAAGTGTATATTGAGCAGCCATATGGTTTTCTCATTCACTGGGACGAGAAAAAGGGTTTCAGACTGAAGAAGGAACTGTATGGGCTAAAACAAGCACTATGAGCATGGTACTCAAGGCTTGATCAATAATTGAAGAAGCTTGGTTTCCAGCCTAGGGGAGTTGATTAAAATCTCTATTTCAGAAACGACAGTAATCAAAGGATGATGGTGTTGGTTTATGTCGATGACATAATATTTGGCGGATCAGATGAATCTCATTGCAGACATTTTTACGAATTCATGAAAAGTGAGTTTGAAATGTCAATGATTGGAGAGATAACGTTTTTCCTTGGTCTACAGGTGATAGAATAAGGGAATGGAACATTAATTTCTCAATCCAAATATGCTGAGGAGGTTTTGAAAAGGTTTGGAATGGAAAATTCCAAGGAGATGAAGACTCCAGTTGCTACCCGAACAAAGTTGTCCAATTATGAGGATGGCAAGGCAGTTAATATCACCAAATATAGACAAATTATTAGAAGTTTGTTGTAATTGACTGTAACAAGACCTGACATTGCATTCTCCACATGCCAAGTAGTGAGATATCAGAGTAATCCCAAGGAAAGTCACATGTTTCCAGTAAAAAGAATACATCGGTATATCAAGGGCACAGTGGACTTCAGCTTGAAATATAATGACAAATCTCAGACACAGTTATTGGGATATACTGATGCAGACTGGGCCAGTTCAGTTGATGATAGGAAATCAACATCAGGTGGTGATTTATATCTTGGTGGATTGTGTATTTCTTAGCTAAGCAAGAAGCAAGATTGCATTTCATTGAGCACCGCGGAGGCTGAGTATATTGCGACCACTGAACCATGCACACAGTTATTGTGGATGAAGCAACAACTTGATGATATGGGAGTTGAAGTGAAGTCTCCGATTGGAATCCAGTGCAATAAATCAAGTGCTATAAATCTTAGCAAAAATTCCATCCACCATTCAAGGGCAACGAACATTGAGATAAAGTATCATTTTATCAAGAAGAAAGTTGAGCAGGGAATTGTAAAGATGGAGTATGTGCCTACATAACTATAGTTTATAGACATTCTGACAAAGGCCTTAACCAAGGAAGATTTTGAGAGGCATCAAATGGATCTGGGAGTTTAGTCGACTCCTCGCACTTGAAAAAGTGTGGATGTGGGTCTCCCCCTCTCCCCGAGGTATAATGTGTTTTTCCCTAATGTGTTGATATGAGTTCTATTCTCTGTTACCGACTACAAAGGAGTGACCTTTGGGTTCATTTACAAAGGGAGAGAAAATAGTGATTGTTCAAGGGGGAGATATTGTGGATATTTGAGAAATCATAAAAGATACAGGGAGAAGCTGATAGGTGGAGCATCCAGATAGGAAGAGTTGAAGCTGATTCAAAGTTCTTAGTCAGATCTTAGCTGGGACAACACATGCAATAGTGCTGAAGAGGATTTGAAGATAAAAAGAGTTAAAGATGTGAGCAGACATAGAGAGTATCAAACTTGACGATGAAATAAGTGATCGATCAAAGAATATATATCACGACTGATGATGTACTCATGTTTCTCATGCCGAGCATTGCTCATGTGGGCTTAGAGTATGTGTTGAGTAAATCCTTGATCGCTATCAGAATCACAATAGGTGAATGGTGGCTGAATAATTAATGATGTATCTTTTTATGGAAGAGTTTTCAACAAACCCAAAGGAGGATATTGATGGGAAAAAATTCCTCAAGGTATCATTGAATCATTTTTGAGGTGATTGTGTTTGTTGACAAAGTGGGCCACTGTGTTGTGTTTGTTGACAAAACAAACCATGATGAACAAATTTACTGACAAAGGGGATTTCATGGTGGCATGTAGAGTTCAAGGTCTGTTGTTAAACGATCCATGGTTGATTCAATAACGTCGAAAAAGGAATGGTAGATCTGGAGGCAGTTCAAAAAGAGCATATACAAGGTGGCGCCGTTTTCTAGTGTTTTCCAAATTTTTGGACCTCAAAATCGACAAATGGAGAAAAGTGTTTTTGGAAAAGGTACTTGCACGCAGGTGTATTTGAGTCTTGGAAACATGCGCACCATTTTTTTTCAAGTAAATGACATCAAAATATGGAAAAGGAAAAAGGGGCGCCCAAGTTTTGGGTTTGGTCGCACAAGTGACTAGGGAGGATGGACTTATGCGATGAGAGGATACTTGTGCACCGACGCTCAGGGTGTCCAAATGCCTATAAATAGAGGTCGACCCCTCTCTATTCTGTGTGAGTTTAACACTTATAGAAAATGAGAGCTCCCATCTCGCAGGTGGTGTGGTCGTGCAAGTATAAAGATATTCAAAAGTTGCGCGCTATTTGATAGTTGCGTGCCCAAAGTGGTTTGGGCGAGAAAGGGTGGAGTCGCCCAAGTATAGATTTGATGAAAGGGGTGTCATGAAAGTGGTTTGGTGACACTTGCGCGCCAGGATTTGAAGAAGAATGATAATTGATAGTTTCATGCCAAAATTGGTTTGGGAGTAAAAGGGTGTGAGTCATGCAAGTTTGGAGTTGAATAAGTAAGTGTCGCGCATGTGGTTGAGGTGAACTTGTGCACTGGCTTGGAGAAGCGCGCCAGGTATGGTTGAAGCACGTTAGTCATTTTAGGGCTGCAGGGAAGCTGGAATATTTCCTAATACCTTTGGTGCAAGGTGAGATTCATCTACGGGTGAAAGTTGGACTTCAATAGAGCATCTACATACAACAGAGGATGTATTCATTGGTGATAATGAAGAGACATACATGCCTATAAACTGTGAGTGGATCCTTTCCAGAGAAGTGAGCAAAGGAAGAGGAAGAAGGTGATCCTCTCCACCGGAAGTGAGAAAGAGGGAGAGAAATAGGGAGTGAACGTTGGGAAAGCAGTGAGCTGCCCCTAAACATTGTAAAGGCAGTGAGCCTGTGAATAGAAGTGATCTATCCCGAACTTTGTAAACATTAATGACCTTTTAGTGGATTTGGTACATCGGCACATCACCGGTGTATGTTCCTTGGACATACCCTAGTGAGGGTGAACCAAGTAAAAATCGTTGTGTCCTGTGCATTATTTAGTTTTTGTTTATACTTTCTTGTAGGAAAGAGAGAGAAGAGAGTCTCGCTTAACAGCGAGACAAGATCAATAGTGGCAGTTGTTTTAATCTATCATACCCTGATTCACCCCCCCTCTCAGGGTATCTAACCTAGTGGACCTAACAACTAATGAGTTGTTTTAATTCCCATATAAATAATTTAATGTTGTTTATCTATATAGAATATCTGAGAATAGTTTCAGTTGCCTTTATAATGATAAAGGTATTTATTTCTTTAATATATTTTTATTAATTGTGTTTTTTGTATCTCTGGTATAGTTTCATAAAATATTTGTGAACTTTTCTGTATTTTTTTCATTATTAGAAATGTTTTCTCATATCTTTAAATTTTTTTTAATGCAATAAACAACTAAAAAATTATTTATTGTTGGTTATAATCACTGCAAAAAGATTTATTTATGGTTTTAACCACCAATAAATATGATAAAATATTTTTCACATATAAAACAATCACTAGAAGTTACATATAATATATTATATTTTTATCATTTATTTCTGGTGGTGTCAAACACTTATAAATAATTTTTATTTAGTGGTTCTTTAAGGCTAATTTTAAATAACGATTTTATGGTGGTTATAAAAAACCACTGCATATAAAAACCCATCCCCAGATAAATTAATATTAGCACTAAATGTGTTGGTATATATAACTGCTGCAAATCATCTAACAATTTTTTGAACAACCATGTATAACCACAAAATCAAATGCTATTTTTGGGTACTATAGTAATGAAAGGATATATAAAATATATAAATGTTCTCAAAAATTAAATAAAAAAAACAATATTCATTACATTGAAAAAAAATCAAAAAACAATAGCCATATATCTTCATAGATATATGTGAACAAAACAATTAAAAAATAAAATGCAATTTAAGTCAAGTCATACAAGACCCCTTAACTTTGGATACAATTAGAAACCACATTGAGTATGACTTGAATTCAAATGAATCAATAATGAGAATTAATTTCTAAATAATCACCACTTAAGGGGATATCAATACATATTCCCATGCAAAATTATTTTCCATACTCAACCTTGTACCACTATAAAACATATACGATCCTAGTCCAGCGTACATTTACATGACATGAGAATACACTAGAAATTTATTAAAAATAACTATTTAATTAAGAAACCATAATCTTAATTGAGCTTTCCTAACAACCCAGGGATCTTAATCTATGTCACCTCTCTAATATCAGAAATAGAGTACCCAAAACTAAAATTATAGGGTTTGATCATCTCTAAACCTCTACACACAACCTTATTCTGTTTAAACAAAAAAAGAAATCACTCAACCTAACTGTTAATAATTTTCGTAGAATAAATATATACAAGGACTCATGGAAAATCTAGAGATACACCAATCTATATCATATAAACATACTAAACAATTGCTAATGGCCATTGACACTATCCAATATGCCCAAATTGTCATTTAGTGACAGTTTTTAGCCTTTATCAATGATTTAAAGCACCATGAAATGATTAACTATGATTTTTCAAAACCTTTGTATATTTCAGTGTCAAGAATCATCTCACAATGCTTTAAAAAAACTCTCAGGAATCATTACATGGTTTTAAAATTTTAATGATGGTTTTATATTTTTAATTTTTTTATTGAAAATGATAATTAGTTTTTTTAGCATCGGTCTTTCAATTTTTAAGAATTTTAATTTTATTTATTTTTAATTATTTAGTAATTATTTCTCATTTTGTGTTATTTATTATTTAGTATTTACTTTTTTATTACTTAATTTTATTATTTATTACTGTTGAGTTAAGCATAAATATGTGTACCCATTTATTTGAACCTCATTCCTCTTAGTTATTCCAAATGCCTTTACCACTCCATTAATCCTTTCTTGTGGTGACTAAGCAGTATTTAATAAACTTATATATATTTATATAGATAAATAATTGTAAATACCTATATACGTGTGAATATATTTATTCATAAATTATATATATATAAATAAAATTACATATAAATTTATATAATATAGGTATATAAATTTATAAATTTATGAATATATATATAAACACTTTTAAAAATTTAATTTACAGTAATATATATACCAATATGATATATATAAATGTATTTATATATATATAAATATACATAAGAAAATATAAATATTTATAAATATCTATAAACATAAATATAAATAAATTTATATAGATATAGTTGTGTATATATAATTAGATATATTTGTACACAAATACAAATACATATAAAAACACATAAATATACAAATATATATACTCCTACATAATATATATGAATACACACACACAAAGATATATATATATATATATATAATTTAATATAATTGTATATACAAAAATTATAATTATGTAGACACATATTAATACACACACACACACATATAAATAGATATATACCAACATAATATATATAAATACATATAAATATAAAAAAATATATATAAACACATATAAATATCAAATATATATATATATATATATATCAATATATATATACATAGATATGCATAAATATAAATATATATATTGTGTGTGTGTGTGTGTTTATAAATATATATTAATATACAAAGATATATATGCATAAATATAAATATTTATAAATATATAAAACATTAATAAAATACACACATATATATATAAATACACACTCATATATGGAATTGAATATAATTATATATATATATATAAATACATATAAGTATACATAAAGACACACACACACACAAGAATATATATATATATATATATATATATATATAATGAATGATTGAACGTGGAAGCCAAAAACCTAGAATCCTTCCCCTTTTATTAAAAAAGGAAAACAAAAACAAAAGGAATGGTTATTATTAAGACTGCAATTATCCATTTGAGAAGAAGCTACACAACCACCAAAAATAGGTACACATCAAATTAAAAAATATCAAAAATAAAACTAGGGGTAATCATCAAAATAATCCCCATTCTAAATGACTTATTGGAATCAAATTGAACACAACTAAATCAACATCAAACCCACAAAGCAGAACCAAAAGGAAAAGAGACACATATTGAACCTCCATGAAAAAAAATGAAAATTAAGACACCCCACATCCCAAAATCAGGTTGAGAAGCACCATGGACATGAGAACTATTAGAAATTAGAATCTATAGCATGTTTAAATTTACATCAGCACCATTACAAGAGACAAGTAGAGACATTAGAAGAAATATCTATGGAAGGTGAGTATAGAGCTAGAAAAAGAAAACATATATAAGACTCTTTTCAGAAATCCAAATTGTTAAGATACCATCGGCCTCCCTAGCCATATATCCATATCCATCTTCTTAGAGTTTCCATATCTTTCTATAGACCTTATTAATCTTCCTCCATACCCATTTTATCTGGTGGAGTTCTCATTTTATCACAAGATTTATCATGTTACTCTTTATGATATCCTCACTCTAAGTCAAGCATGGAATCATAGTTGGAAGTAAAAACCTAAATTTTCACTCAATTTTTCATTGAACCAGTCAGATAAATAGTTCTCTTAGTGGTGAGATATACCCCATTTGAAGTATCATCGATTAAAGGTATCCCTTTAGTTTCAGATGACACACTCTTACATGACGTTGTCTGCCTATGAGAATAAGATAACGGTGTACATGTTTTCCCCTACTCCTCAACTATAAAGATATCCCTAATTTACATTACATGATCTATGATAAGAGGAACTAAAATCCCCTTAGATATGTTGATAACTGGTCATACCTGATTTGGATTTATCCATTGACCCCTTTTTTGAAGTTCTAACACCAACAATTGATCTTATCTTCATTTTTGCAAATATACAAAAATATACATGAATATAAATAAATACATATTAATATCTATAAATATATATAATTATAAATAAATTGACATACATATACATATAAATATATAAATTCATACAAACACACAGACATTTTTATGCAATTGAAAATAATTATATATATATATAACCACCTAATATATATAAATATATGAAAATATAAAAACATATACATATATTTAAATATATAGTAACATATAATAATATACAAAAATATATATAAATATATAAATACATTTATATAATTAAATATAAAAATTATATAAATATAAATATAAATATATATGCACATATAGAAATATATAACAAAAATCTATATATATATATATTCATAAATTGATTTATATATATATATATATATAGAAAGCTATAAATATACACACATGCACACCCAATTGTTAAACCTAAACTTCCCACCAAAAGGAATGTCCATGACCACTAATGTTTAACCATGAATTCCATCCAAATTCAATTTTTTAAATTCACATTAGAGACGTATCTAAGATTAACTGAGTTAAGGAAGTATTTTTCACAAAAGTCACACGAGAAAAATAAATCATCAAAAGATGTAAAAATAATACAATTTCAACACCATCATATTAATTAGATTGAAAACATAAGGAATAAATTCATGAAAAATAAAAAATGATAAGATTTACCACTTAAATGAAGAAAAAATACCATTAAAATATCCACACATGGGATACCTTAACTTAAAAATTTGTTTTTGTGGTCTTCCAAGACACTTTTGACTTTGAAAAAATCAGGCATGGTATTCCTCAGTACCAGAAGTCATAGATCTCAACAAAATATTTTATTTAATAGGTCGTAGAGCCCATACAGAATCCCAAAACAAAATATATAACTATTTGATATAGAAGCCTAATTTTAAACTTCTATTAGAACTTTAATAAATTTTTTATTTTTAATTATTATAAAATATGATTTTAGTTACTTTCATAAGAATGTGTTTTTATATATTTTTGATCATAGATAGAGGACCAAATCTAAATTTTTAGTCAGTTGATGCCGACGTCTAATTTTTCACTTCTTTCGAACATTATTTATGGGAGGAAGTTTTCACCACTATTTTATTTTGTTTTTGTGCGTGTGTTTATATGTAAATATATACAAATACAAAGAGTTACATATTAATAATTATGAATTAGTAAATAAGTAATAATTAATAATTTTTTTTTTAATTACTAACCATTAATTATAAATAATTAATCGTAATAGTTAAAAATTAATAATTAATCCAAATTTTATGTAATAAATAATAAATGATTAAAAATAATTAATAATTATTATTATTTAATATTTATTATTTATTATCTAATTAGTAACAAGTAATTTATTGTTCAATCAATTATTTACTATCGAGAAATTTATTGACAATTTTTAAAGAAAAACTATTTGAATTAAAAATATTTAAAAAACTCCCTATATTTAGTAACTAATTTATCCACCACTAAATGGAAGTGGTTTTTGATTAGTCATTGGGAATTAGCAGTGATTATATAAAATCACCCATAAAAAATAAATACAAAACATTTTTAAGATGTTTTCAAAACCACTAAAAAATTTCATTTTTTCTTTAATGTGATGGTCACATGTCTATATTAAATTAGATTAGAAATGACTATCTTTTGGAGTAATTTTTCTGTAAAATACCTTTTTAAATGGCCAGATTTTCGACACTGATGGCACCAAAAATTATAGAGTCTAGAATGAAATTGATTCTTCTTTTTTCAATTACTACTTATTCTCCCATGCTTACAATCTATTCAACTAATTTTACTAAGAATAACCCCTTGATGTTCACTCCAATCTTATATTACCAATCCATTGATGAAAATGTTGAAATGAAATCTTATAGAGTTTAGGACTATATGAATATAACTGTTTCTCAAATACTATGGTATGAACTATATAGAGAGGTTAATAAAATATTAACAGTGTTCTTATCATCTAATTTTTTTAAAAAACCTTTCAAGTTGTATAAGTTCATATTCAACTCATTAAAATAGACCCATACCATAGTATCAACCAACATTTTGAATTTTTAGTGTCAAAATTTCTGGTAAAGTTTTCCAATTCGTGGAATTTTCATTGAGAAATTTTCTATCTTAAAATAAATAAATATTGTCTAGGTATTGTACATGTGACACCTTCCATGTATTCATAATATTTATTTTTTATTATTTTATTTTTCTGAGTTATGTTTTATGTTTTTTTGATATTTCGACTCGAAATAGAAAAATCTAGCATTTTTGCTTCTATTCATGATTTGAACGCATTTATTAGGAAACCCATGAGGTTAACCTTACAAAATGGGATTTTATGATATATTTTTACTATGTATGGTTAGTCTTCTTGGTTTTCTCATGATTGAGCCTAAACCATGCATGCCATAGGAGAAACTGTACGATCCCTTTTAGGGGGGTTGGTATTGATACTAGTATATGTCTTTCACATGGTTTGGAAAACCATTTGAAAAAAATACGAGTTAGTTGTATTTTTTTACCCTTATATTTGGAATGTTTGTAACATTTTTTGTCCGACCATGTAAAATCTCCATGAGTAGTCATGCAAGGTGGGTTGGAATAGGCAGTGGCTCCCACATGGTAGGTTCATCGTTTGAAAAATTGTGTGAAAAAACCATGCAGTCTTCCCATGTTCATTAAAAAGTGAAATTACACATACTTTACTACTCTATTTTAACCCTCAAACCCTCTCTCTATCATATCACAGTCATTAAAATGGACCATGTTCACCCCCATTGGAGACTTCTCCCATCCTCCATTAAATTTTATAGCATTTCATCTTGGTTTCATATGTATTCTCCTTCGGTAAGTACCTCTAATCCCGATACCCTATTATATTCTCTATTTACCATTAATTTCTATTAGTCTTGATAAAATTAAAAGTCATGTTGCCTTATTATAGGTATATATTAGGCATAATAATCATGCTTTGTTCATGTAGTGTTTTTATAGCTCATGTATTAGTTTGGTTGGCCGTTCTTCATCAATGGAAAAAATTCGGGGATGTTTCTCATTAAACCAAGGTATGTGGTTCTATGTTGTTAGTTTAAATTACAATTATAGATATTTTTTGGTTTGAAACTAATTATTTACCATGTTTATGCCAATTTATGTGTTCTATAAGGAAAAAATGAAGATCTCTAATTGGTTTTAACCCTTGGCAGGGAATGGGATTCCATGAAAAGTCATTGTAAATTTTCCCAAACAGATCTTTAAAGATATTTAAATATTTATAATGGGTAGTGAACAGTAGTTTTAGATTTCTAGGAATTTCACACTAAATGGGTTATAATTAATTCAATTATTGTTTTTGAAATGAGGTTCCATATTTAAAAATGTTATGTTGTCCCATTTGAATTGAGTTTCAAATAATGTTGAGAGATTTGGTTTTTTACAACATGGTTTCAAGGGATTATTAAAAAACAAAATATATTTGACATAAATGTTCTATTAATTTGGTTATATGACTTGATTTAAAAGTGTTTTTAAAAAGGTGTGAGTTGTCCTGGCATCTAAATATTGTTTTAAAGGGTCCATTTGGAACCTTATTTAAAATTTATTTTCACCAATGATTGTGTGATCCTATTTAGGCCCCATGTATTTACACATCCGTTTTTATTATATGCAGTTCTTTGTATAAGAGTATAATTAGTGATGATCTAGGGGGTTGTTTTGTGTGAGGGTATTATATGTGTGGTGAGAATTTATTTATGAATATATTTAACTTGATTGATTCTTGATGCATGTAATTTATTAATTTATCACCACCTTTTTTATTTCTTTGGGTTATAAGGGGGATATGAAGATATATATATATATATATATATATATATATTTGAAAAACCTATTATATATTTTCCATCAACTAGGGAGTGTTTCCTATTAGACTAAGGGAGCTTGTGGGATGCAGTATAGTCATTGGTCCAAAAGAGGTAATGTGAGATATAATTTTGTGGCTCGTGATAGTGGTGTTCTCCGAGGAGTTTTATTTTTGAATAGTATAACAGGGCTACTAAGGAAATTAATAGGTTCATTGGTGTTGTCATATATTTCTTTATTATAATATGGGTTCTTATTTCCCAAGTAATAGAATGATTATCATTACACTATGATCTTATTTAGGGTAATTTTAAGGGATCTCTTGTTTGCATTACTTGTATACTTTATTTATTGTATTATTTCATGGCACATTTTCATGTTTTTTTCTTCTTTTTATGTGACATTGGTATCATGGTTTCTTTCTTTTTTTTAACATATTTGGTTTTGTTTTAGAACATTTAAAAATTCTTTTATAAATGGGGTTTAAAGGCATGATTCTCTGAAATTGAAATGGTGTTTATTTTTAGAAGGTTATTTGGATGGAATTGAAAATAAAAAAGAGGTTTTTTTTTATTTTTAAAATATTTTGTGTTATTTTTTAATTCACCTTTTTATGAAATCATTCCAATATTTACTTGTATAATAGTTTTCAGGGATGTTTTTGGAAGCTCATTGAAATTTAAATACATCTTTTTCGGTTTATATGTGAATTTGAAATAAGGAAAATATGAAATGTTTTTAATGTGAGACTTATAAATTGTATTTTTTAAAAGGATTTTTCAATTGGGGAAAATTTTTTCTACATGATTGTTTTTATTTGAATAGAAAATAGAAAACGGTATTTTTAACACAACACTAAGGTGTTGTTTGGATCTTTCTGTATAGGCTCGTGCAAAATGTATATTATTCAATTATAGTTTAAACTAGCTTTTTGGATATAATTTTAAAGTGATGAAAAACATTTAGTGAGCAGAGACATACTAGGATAATAAGATAACTCCCATATTTTTTTGGTTCAGGTCCTCTTAAGTGTGATCATTCTCTTTATCCTTTTAAGCGAGATGTTGATTTGGGGTGGTGAACATGGGCATGTGGAGGTTCTTTAGGGTAGTTTATGGTTTTTTGTGGCTTTGTAATATCAACTTTTTTATTGGTGTATTTATTCATTTGATATATTTAATCTAATTTTAATATATATTTCATTGGATGATCATACTTCTTATCTTCTTTTTAGTAGGATTATTTATTTTATTTCCATTGATTATATGTATTTATTTATGAGGTCAAAATTATTCAAAATTATTTTTATATGATTCTTCAGAGATTATTACAAGTCTATAGGGATTCATCATTTATTTTGGTCTTATGAAAGGTTGGGTCAAGTTTTAATTGGTAGAGAATCCCAAGAAGATTCATTAAAAAATGATGTCAAGTCCTAGGTTCTATTTTTTTTCTTAGGTTTTGGAAGTGATCACTTTTTATTTGGGGTGTTGGTAGTTGGGTGAAAAGGATATCGAGACCTGGGAGTTAGGTATATATAGAGTGTCAAGATATCTTTATTTCCCTAATCCATGAGTTTCCATGGGTGTTTGGGATTTTATTTTTAGTTTGCATTTCCATTTATGGACATATTGGATTTTGATTTTACCCTTATAGTGATAGAGTTTAAATCTTCATTAGAATGGTTTGATTTGTATTGTGGGTTATATTGGGTATTTTGGGATGGAGATGGAGAACTACATTATGGAGTCATGATGGTTTTTAAAACCTAAAGAACCATGTGGAAACCAATTTCTTGATAAAAAACATGTTTTAGGGACCATTTCATGATGGGCACATGGCCATCAACCATATAGAAAATCCATGCATTTTTCTACATCCCAAAAGGTATTTCTATTTATACCCCTTAACACTTGGATTCCCATGAGCGATTATGATAATGGGAAAATATTCATGGTGGTTCTTATGACATGTTGGAACCATTGGGTTGGGTTTTGGTTGAGGCTTATGTTATTACTTTGTCTATATGTACTTTTATGTGATGTGAAATTGAATTTTTGTTTGTGAAAAGTTAATTTTGTTATAAAAATGGTTTGGGTTTGACACATGTCCTTAGGAAATATTTTTAAAATGACCTTATGTTTCATAAAATTCTTTTGATGTTGTTGATTTTATTATGAAATTTTAAAATTATTTATTTCATCATGAAATTCATAATGTTTTGTGGGTTTTAAACCATATGGAGAAGCATTCAAATTGAAACATATAGTTTATAGAAAATTTCAAGGGTAATTAGTTTAATGATAAAAACCCCATAGTTTTTTTAAATATCCTTGTGGGATTTTATAAAATTGCTCCTTATCCTCATAGGCTTAGGAAGGTAAGAGGTTTCTACTTGGTATTAAGCGGCATACCCAAGGCAGTAGATGCTGGAAATAAATGTTGAATGACTTCAATACATTTGGGTTAAGATTTTCCCTTTATGGTTAAACTAACTAAATAAATTACAACCAAATCGACCAATAAATGATGCATGATAACCCTAAAAGATAACCAAAAATTTCATTCATCAAAATAAAACTAGAAACCACGTACCATGATAGAAGACTACAAAAAAAGTAAAAAGTAGAAGGAAAACAAACAAGAGACAAAGACACCTGTAAGACTCGATGATCCACACACACCATGCTCAAACTTTTCAAAAGAACACAATTATCAAAATTTAGTGCTAAATACATGTGATAATTTTCCTTTTATCATGTCCTGGTAGATGAAATCTAAAAAAGAAAAAATGTGCCAAAGTAGGGGTGAGTACTAAAACACAATAGGTTTTCCCTCAACGATATCCCTACTCATGCCACTAGGATATAACCATTAGATATATTTCTATAAAACATTTTATATGAAAAAAATAGTTTGTAAAAAAATATAAAAAACATCTAAAAACAGTTTATAACATAATATAAAGAACATTCATGTCACCCAATTTTCAAAAAAAGCTATTTTATCAAAAAAATAACCAACTAATTCCTTGAACTTATTTATCAATATACATTATGGCTTCGAATTTCAATTCCACACATCCACACAACCAACAAATCATGAATCATGGAATAGGGGGAAATCCCTGACCCTTATCCACACTAATAATAATGGGGGAGACTTTATACCCTTATCCAAACCAAGTGAATTTTTGATGAGGGGATACCTAACCCTTATCCATCCTGTTCTTGATGGGGGAGACTCCTAACCCATATCCAACCTGAATTACCATGATCACACACAAACATTATTCCCAAAACCCATGCCAAAACAGTCACTCCAAACCCATTTTAATGGAAAAAAATTTCAATAAAATAATATATTATTGAATTTTTTTAAATTTTTTTCCATATAACTAAAAAAAACATGTATTTCCACATAAAATTTTAAAAATCATTTAACAAATCAATTTTCAAAACAATTCAACAATCCCACAATCCAGCACTAAAGAAGGCTTCCATTGAGAATTTCAAAACAATTTCACAATAAATTTAACACAAAAAATCAATTTGAAATCAATCCATATTATTATAAATAAGAGAGTCAAGAGTGAATCCACCTACCTCGATAGTTTGGTGAAAATGATAAAAAGATAAAAAAACACCAATGAAACCAGTTTAAATTATTATAAACCTGCATTAGATCTCATTTCCTATCACAAAAAGACCAAATATGAACTTATTTAGCATCGACAACCTTAGATCTACCAACAACGATCTTATATCTAAGAAAATAAGAAGAGGTATGAATTATATCTATATAAAAAATCAAGAATGATGATGAAAGAACACTTACCATGGGTTATCCACATTTAATCACCCAGTGAAGCCTTTGGGTTACCTCTAGATCAATTGGAGAACCTTAAATGAACTTTGGGGGAGGGAAATCTTGAGTTAGGGCCATTGGGGGGGGATGAAAACCTTAAAACAGACTTGATCTAGTTTTTAAATATCTATGTTCCACCATGCACTCAGTTAAGTGACATGATTAGTCAAACCATGTGCTAACAATGTGTTAGACACTACCTTGAGGATGACCTTTTCACAGTCTCATAACATGGTCCTTGAAACCATGTGACAACCCTGTCAAATCCACTACCTCATTTTTACCAAATCCATTTTTCAAATGTCATAGTTTCTCTAAATATTCTGCATGGTTTGGAAAAACCATGCACATCCCCTTTATCTCATGACTCACTGTTCATGGTTTCTTACAAGTGTTGCATGGCTTCCACCAACAGTGAACCACCTATGCCTTTATAGGAATTCACCAAAAATATTCAAAAAGGACATCAAACATTCCCTAACATAACCTATATACATTAAAAACAAGAAAATAAATTAATAAAGTGTTATTTACTAAAAAAGGACGATGATAAATTCTCCCCACAAATGGTCTTCCTGTTTCTAAAAATTATAAAATCATTGTTGCATTGAATTAATTCTAGCCATTTATTTTTTATTTTGTTCTTGTGTTCGCAGATGGCCATGCAAAGGTGCAGATCAACTATCACAATGTAGATGCTGGGGAGGGGCAGTTCCTTGTAGATAGTCTGGTTGAATTCATTAAGACCTTTGGGGTAATGTAATCTTCTAATCTGAGGGGCCTTGTAATCTCTGAGCCTACGGGCCTTATAAGGGTTCCCCTTATCCCTTGAAAAGGGGGTTATAAAAAATCAATAAAAAACAAGGCCTTCGAGAAATTTGGGCTTCTTATGTTCCCTGATATCTTTATGAATATGGAAATGTTTCCATAAAACCCACACTACACTGATGATTTCTTCATGAAACACATTATCTTACATGTCCGTAATCTACACTGAGATATGTACCAATGAAGAATTCAGCTATAGGTTAATATGATCCCATCTGATCACATGGTCAGGATCAGGCTGATACTTTATCAACAAAGATATATGGATCAAAATTTTCACTATGATAAACCATGATGGAAATGACGACCGATATTCCACTTCTGTAACTTGTTTTAGTATCTCAAATGGGTCAATGTATCGATGAGTTAACATGACATTCTCCCCAAAACATTTATGTCCAAGACGTGGAGAAATTATTAAAACACATGATCACTCATTGCGAAGGATAACATCCATTGATGATGGTCTAGATTCAATTTATGACAACTACGAGTCATTTCCATCCTTTCTCCGATCAAATAAATATTCTCCATTAATTATTATACAATGCTCGTACCTACAAGTGAAGTCTCACCTATTTCTATCCAACATTGTGGAGAACAAAAAGGACGCCCATACAATGCTTCAAAAGCATCCATATGTATCAATGTTTGATAGATGTTATTATATGATAACTCCACCAAATGAACATGCTACTCCCATGAGCCACCAAAATCCATCACACAAGCTTGCAACATGTCTTCCAACATTTATTTTATCCTTTCGGATTTATTATCCATCTGAGGATGATAGGCCATACTCATAGTCAACTGAGTCCCAAGGGATTTTTTTGTAAGGAGTTCTAGAAACAAGATGTTAACCTTGGATCTCTACATGAGACTATAGAAACTGGTATTCCATGTCTCTTTTCCAATTCTTAGATATCGATTTTGGGTAGACCCTCCATTGTATTAGATTCATTAATTTGGATAAAATGTAATGACTTTGGGAGATGATAAACTATTAACCATATGGAATTGTGTTTTCTAACTATTCCTGAGAGACCCATGAAAAAAACATTCATATTACTCCCATTTCAACATTGGGATAGGTAAATACTGTAACGTACATCTGTTCACTGATTCTCTACCTTATGTTGATGAGAAAGTGAAGCACATTAAATCAAACTCATCCACGATCTGTTTCATATCATTCCACTAGATCTATGATTTCAAGGCTTATACATCATCTGTATTCCTGGACAAACAACCCATATCGAATGATGATAATAATTAAGAAATGTATCCTAACAAGCCATAAGGAAAACAATGTAATTATTGAACCACAACACTAACCTACCATATAACCTCTGTCTCTTAATGGTCTCCCCACCATTGGGTTTTGAACTCATTTTAACACATTCAACTCCAAATGTATGTGAATTCGTTAAAATATTCATCAAATCAGGAACAAATTCTACAAAGAAAAAATCACAACGTTTCCTAGGTCTTCACATTCTACATGAAGATAGACTAGGATGCATATCAAATTCCACTCATCTGAAGCTTCATTTTTAAACTGAGCTTGTGAAAGTATGTTTCCAAAAATATCCAGATAGGTTATGATGTAAGATGAACCATTATCTCTTGGAAAGATATCTGGAATTCCTCATTCCATTGAAATGTAACATTATTATTTTTCAATGTTTTCATAGGTGGCGTAAGGAGTGATAATTCATATGCAAAGAGTCAGTAATAACTAGATAGACAAATAAAACATCGTATATGAAATACATTCTTTGACGGTTTCCATGAGATAACAATCGATGCGATCCTTGAATGTTGTAAAATAATACATACCAAGTATCACCTCATAGAAATAAATCTCCAACATCAAGAGGTTCCATTTTAGTTCAGTTCCAATAGTAGATATATAACATGATCTACATATAAAGGCCCAAAATTCTATTTGACAAAGAGTATTTTTAATTTTTATCATAAAAAGCATCATTTCATGTCATTAACATAGAAAATCAAAAGAATGAGAAGAAATGAATGAATGTGATTCACTTGTATCAAAAATAACTTTCATAGGGGTATAATTCAAAATAATTATACCTCTCACCTTATATAGTCCTACCATATCATCTAAAATCATCTTCTCAGCTTCATATAATTGATCCATCACTGCACTCTACTCCTTGTTTTATTACTGTGATTTCCCTAGCTGGGGTGTCATGGTCATCCTAGAATCATCATGGATAGATATGTTCTACTGATGAGATTTATTCTTCTATCTTTTCTCCATCGAATAATATGATTCTTGTGACACTGAGATGTTTCTTGTGCACTTAACCTTGAATCATTGCAGCAATAGCATAGAATATTCCCCATTGTAATGTATTTGTGTTTTTTATTGGTGGTTTTGTACACTATCTCTTCATGTGGTTGAATGAAGCACATTGAAAACATCCAAGATGGATATTTGGTTTTAGAGGATGATTCACTAATCCATCCATTTGATGTTGATTCCCACTCCCATATTAGATGTAAGTATCCCTCTCCTAATTTCTCCTAGAATTATAGTTCCCACCATTTCCTGTGCATTACAACATGCTTCCTCACCCCATAGATCCTGGGATGTCTCTGTCATCCATTGTCACTCAATTCCATATCTCTATATAATCCATAATACAAAGCACGCCAATATTAGAGAGAATATCTTTCCTTAATCATGATTCAGTGATGCATTATTTCAAAGCTAATCTTTCCACAACCTCTTGTAAAAAGATCTCTAAAATCAATAATTTTACCGCATACTCTGTGATAGAGATATTTTCTTGACTGAGGCTAAAGAATTCAGTTGTTCACTAAATCATGAACGTATGAGGATAAAATTACCTATTGAACAATACATCAAAATCCTCCCAACTAAGGCCTTGATATACTTGAGCCTACACTAATAGATCCAACCACTGGAGTGCATGATCCTTGAGCATTTATATAACTATTTTGACATTTTAGCTTCTTAAGTGTGACAATGAAATCGAAGATATTATTTATCCAATTCAGCCAAACATCTTCCTTTTCGGGTTCCGAATCACCCTAGAAGATGGGGGTATTCTATTTCTGGAACTGGATAGGATGATCCACTTGTCTTGAATCATTCCACGAGGTTACTGTGTCCACATCCTAAATAGATTGGATGATAATATGAACCAGGTGTTGGTTCCACTGTTGCTCAGGTGAAACCACATTCTCTACAATATCTTCAGGATGATTTCTACAACACCTACCAAGTTCCATTTTCTAAACAACCATCAAAACATATAAGTCTTACTCTCTAACAACTGAATGTTAGAATTTCAAATTATGTCAAATCAGTTATCACAAAATTGATTTCCAAAATCAATATATTCCATGTTAAACCATCTTTGAATAATTTTCTAATCACTTTTGAAATTAAATACATCTTCAAAATACCCCAACTATGATCTTTTCGAAGTCTTTACTTTGAAAATAATTGATTTTATTTTTTAAAAAATCAATACAATTCACCAATTAATATATAATTACTCAAAATAAAATATGAAATTCTAGTGGGGAGTAACTCCTATAATTCATGTCATGCTCATCTCATTATCTAAACACCTGACAATGAGATTACAATATCCATTAAGTGTCTTCAGAACACGCAGGCACCAAACTCCCTAGAAATATTATGTTCAACAAAAAAATGTTAGCTACATATTATTATTCTCTATATTTCAAGTCCTGAAAATCTTACATCTATATATGATCACCATCCAAGGAATAGAGAAGTATGAATTCAACTCCAAATTTATGACTACTTTTTTTAAAAGGAAAGGAACATGATGATATTATTTTGTTCAATTTTTTTTTTGATGAACAAAACTGATAACATTTATAACATACCCATATCTCCTAAATGGAGTAAGAAGGTTGGAGGATGCTACATGGACTAAAGAGAAAAACCCAAGGTGATAAAGTATATAAATAAATTCTAAATGGATTCAATACAAACAAAATTGTGCATGTTACCAATGAAAGACAACCAAACATTTAATTTATAAAAATAAAACTAGAAACAAGGTTCCATACATGAAGACTACTAAAAAAAGTAAAAAAAATAAGAAAAACTTACAAGACTCTAAGACAACTACCAGACTCCATACTCCACAACCTCCATTCTCCAACATCACCAAACCACCCAATTATCATGAGGTTGTGTTAAAGATGTGTGATACTTTATCTTTTCCCATGTCCTAGAAGATGACATATGCAAAAGTACCAATGTTCCAAAACATGGGTGAGTACTAAAACTCATTAGGTTTTCCCTAATGTATTCCCTACTTAGTCCACTATGATATAATTATTAGAAACACTTATATAAAATAATTTATATTAAAGGAAATCCAAAATAGTTTATAATAAAATATAAACAACTTCCAAAAATATTATATAACCTATTATAAAGAAGTTCCAAGTTACCCAATTTTCCAGAAAAATCTATTTTTCATGTCAACCACCAACTAATTCATTGAACCCATTTCTAAAAAACCATTATGGAATAATATTTTCATTCCACACATACAAAAAACCACCCTTGAATAAAACCTAGAAGAGGGGGAAATCCCATACCCTTATCCTTCCCAATAATGATGGGGAGACTTCTTACCCTTATCCAACCTAATTATATTTTCCATGAGGGAGAGCCCTAACCCTTATTCTTCCTAGTCATGATGGGGGAGAATCCTGACCCTTATCCATCCTAAATTCACATGAACACACAAAACCAATATGCCCAAACCATGTGCCAAAAACAATCATGTAAAACCCATTTCAATGAAAAATCCATTTCAATGAAAAATCCATTTCAATAAAAGGATCTTTTATTTAAAATCATTTTAGAAAAAAAATCCCAAGAAAAAATAGAGAAACTATTTTAACATCAACATTTTAAAATCATTTAACATAGCACTTTGAGCAACAATTCAACAATACCATAAATCATCACTAATTAAGGTTTCCACAAAGGCCTGCACAACAATTTTACTATACATTTGTAAATAAATAATCAATTTGAAATCAATATGTCATATTCTAAATATTGGAGTTTAGAGTGAAGCCCCTACCACATGAGTTTTGGTGAAAATGATAAACACATGAATAACTCCATCAAAAACAGGTTAAATCATCATGAACTCACCTTATATCTCTCCCCATATTTCAACTAAGATGAATTATCAATTTATTTTGTATCCATAACCTTATATCTACCAATAATAGGCATAGATATAAGAAACTTAGAATAGGGGTGGAGTAGATGTAAGAAAAACTTCAATGAAAGTGAAGATTGAATACTTACCACGAGGAATCAACTTCTAATCACCAACTGAAGAATTCATATCACCTCTAGTTTGACGTTAGAACCTTCCATGAACTTTTGGAAGAAAAATCAGAATTTAGAGCCCTTTTGGGGAAGAAATGTGGATAAAACCATAAAAACCAAGATCCAATTATTAATGATCTATGTTTGACTCTATGCACAGATAAGCCATATGATTACACAAACTATGTGCTAATTGTGCATTAGAAACTACCTTGAGGATGGACTTCACACAGTCTCCAAAATTTTGTGACAACCAGGCTGAAGCCGTTGCCTCATTTTTTCGAAATCCAATTTTCATAGTGTAGAGTTCCTCCTTAGATTCCACATGGTTTGGAAAATCTGTGCACAAACCATGTGCATTCCCTTTGACCCTTGTCTCACTGATCATGGTTTCCATTAAGTGTTTCACGGTTTCTACAAACCGTTCATCACTCGTGCACCAATAGGAAATATCTAAAAACTTTCTGAAATGTCCCCAAGCCTTTCCAAACTAAACCAATATACTTTAAATACATAAAATAAATAAATAAAGTGTGATTTCATAGAAACTAAGGGTGCTAAATCTTTGGTTTTTAATGGAAACTGATGTTTTTCCAAATTTTATTTTGGGTATTTTTTGGATTTTTACTCTTTATTTAGTGGTTTAATATTTCTATAAAATATTAACTTTTTTAAATTAAACAAGTATGTTTTTGGAATCAGTTTTATAAATGTATTTCGACTTTGGTGGTATAAGTCACTGGGCTATCCCATTTCTATTTTTTGGAACACTTTGAGAAAAAAATGTATTTAGTTTAAAAAATATGAAGGTTTTAAAAGTATTATTATTATCTTAATGAATGTTGTATTTTAGGAAACATGACCAGGTTGAGTTCTAGTCTCATGTTTTTTATTGTAAGACTCCGAGAAAGTTCTAGTATAAAGTTAAAGTTATTTTAATGGGAGTATTTTCCACCATTGATTTTTAACACTTTTCAGGATCTGAATGTAGTGTAAAGTGTTATTATCTTCTCTCAGACATGTTTATTAAATTTATTCAGGGAGATGTTTTAAAATGAATATTTTATATATCATATAATTTTGGTGTGTTTGGCATGTGATTATTAGTTGGATAGTTAGATCAGTGAGGGCTGGTTTCCTTATATAATCATATATGAACCCTATATTATGATATTATTTGAATCAAGCCTGGTTATATTTTAGATTTATGGAGTGTCCACAATTTTATGTGTCTTTATGATATTCAGTTACATTTATTTTATCTGATTTTTTTGGGATTCATGTTTGGTGGGATGGGGAAGTTGTATTTTGAGGAAATCCATTCCTAGTGTTTTTATTTGGGTTCCACCTTGGATTCATGTTGTGAGTGGTGGTTGGTGTGGGGGTGTATGTTCCACATTTTCTAAAGATGTTTGTGTTATATGTACATTATTTAAGCCATAATTTTTGTATTTGTTTTTTTGTTTGGATATAGGAAAAAATAATTATGTGCATGTATGACAAGTGGTGTAGTTTTATTTTTTGATGGATTATGGGTACCATCGAGTAGAGTTTCTTATTAGAAACAATGTGGGGTGATATTTTATAGGTTTAGACCTAAGAACACTCCTGTGCATCCTATGACAATAGGGTTATATCCATGTTAATTTCTGAGGTATATATTCAATTGTCTTTATCCATAGTTTTTGGATACCATGGATTTAGTGATCTAGTGTTGTGGTCCATCAAGATGTTTCCCAATTTATTTCATCCCTTGTAGATTTTATCTAGTTATATATTGTTGGAAGTGGCGATGGGATATTTATGACTATATTTGGTTATTTTTAGAATGTATTTTTTTAGTGACATACTCTCACATTATATAAAATAAACATTTTTTCTTTCCACCATTTTAGATAAGTTTAAAATTGAGGGAGACTTTTCATAACAATTTGTCTACATAGAAACTCTCTCCAATTAGTTGAAAATCGATAGTGGCATTTGGTTCTCAATTTTATATGTGGTCTCATTAATTTCTTAGGATTTATATTTTATTTTTATGTTTTTATTTTTCCTTATAGATTTTTCTTACACATAATTAGAATTTAACATTCCATTAAAATTTACTCAGTCATGAGACATTATATGGAAAGAAAGTTGTATCTTGGTGAGAATTGTGACACCTTCCATGTCACCTTAGAGTATATTTTATATTATTTTATGTTATTAAGGGTTAATTTAAGTTTCTAAGATGTTCTAGCGTAAAATTTTAAAAATATTAATTTTTTATTTTGTTTATAGTTTTCATGAATTTTTTTTGGGAAACCAAGTAGTTACCCTTACACATGGGAATTTTTAATTCAGTTTTTATTGTGAATTATTTTATAGTAAGGGTTGTGGAATATTAAACCTGAAACATGTGTGACCTAGAATAATCAATGTGTGGTCTTTTAGGTTTATGTAAATTGGTTTCTAGATTACACATGGTTTGGTAAACTGTGTGAAAAGTAGGTGATTTGTCTCTCTAGTTTTATAATGTCATTTTCCATGGTTAGAGCATATTTTTTTAGCTATATAAAATCCATAAGAGTAAACATATGAGGTGGGTTGGCCTAAGAAGTGGCTCCGACATGGTTGGTGAATGGTTTTGAAAACCATGTCGTCTACCTAATATAATTTCAAAGTGTAATTAAAAATTTTCCCTGATAAATTTTAATGCTAAAACCATCTATCTGTTCTCCCACTCACTAAAACAGACTAGTCTCATGCCCCATAAGAGTCTTCTCAATTCTTCCATTTTATTTTTATGGCCTTACTCCTTTATTTCAATTAGATTATCCCTTAGTAGGTCCCTATAGACCTCTTCCCCTCTTCCATTATCCATTTTCCAATGATTTAACTTCCTCCCAATAACCCTAGAAGTCATGCTGGCTAATTTTTTGGTCGGGATTGGACATAATCATGGGTATTTCTTCATGATGGAGTTATAGATGTCATGTATTTTCTTGGATTGGTGTTCATAATTGTAGGGTACAAATTCTATCATTTTTTATATTTAACAAAGTTAGTTGTTTCTATTCCACTGCTTTACATTTCATTTCATGAGATTCTGGTTAGATTTAAAGTTATTATTTATTATTTTTATACATATGTACATGTCCCTAGAGTGAAAAATAATTATTTACAAAAGGTTTTAAACCTTGGTATGGAATAAGATTCCATGATAGGTGGTTTTGAAATCTCCAAAGTGGATCTTCAATGTTATTTAAATGTTTCAAATGGGTTTTTGACACATCTTTTAGATTTTAAGGGTGCAGATACTTAATGGTTTATAAATATTGAATTTTAATTTATTTAAATGGGATTATTTATTTAAAAATATGTGCATTATCCTAGTTGAAATATGATTTAAATTATGTTATTGGATTTGGTAACTTTCAAAGTGGTTCCACTTTAGACTGGAAAAGGAAGTGGGTGAAACAACTTGTATAGTCTCTGATGCAGAAATTTGATCCTTTGGGATGTCAAGCATCTAATAAAAAAATATGTCAATGCATGTCTCATCCCAGGCTACCAATACTCACCCCTCAAGGTATATAACTTCTCTGATGCCCAAGGGTAAATTACCCACCTAGTGAGCTGCGCCTCTTAAATTACCTAGTGCATCAAGCTCAAATTAACTACCAGATACTTCTAAAAAAGGAGAGAGCCTATTGATAATTGGGACCCATCACTTTTGGTAACCCCACCATTTAATTACCTATTAACATATTGGAAATCAGTTTCATATACCTACAAACTTATGAACTAATCAATAAGAGAGGGTGTGGCATTTACATTGGTCAAGAACACTCACTCTTGATCATCCTTCACCACCATAACCAAATCCATAAAAAAACTTATCTAAACTCACTCATCTACTGACTCAAATATACTACACTAGAAGATTCCTACTCTACTCATCTTCTAAAACATTACCCTTAGTAGGAATATAAGAAATTTAAAAATCAAATGTATAAAGACATTCTACCCAGTATCTCTTCTTGAGGTTTAGGTCCATCTATGTAAAAATGATCTTTGGAATTTTATAATCTTGGTAGACTGTAATACACTCCCTAAAGAAGTAGTGATTCCATATATTTGATGCATTCATTATAAAATCTAATTATAATTCAATGGTGGGTTAATTTCTCTCATGTTGGAATAGGTTTTGTAATCTATAGGACACCACACGGTTATATTATATCAAAACACACCCCAACCTGACAATAGAATCCTCAAAAAATAAAACATAAGATCTCTCAGGATCAGGAATATTCAAAACTGGTGAGGTTGTCATACTAGTCTGCAACTACTCAAAATCACTCTTGAACTTCTCACTACACCCAAAGATCACCCATTTATTATTCAAATCCATGAGTGGAGAATTTACCCTGGAGAAGTTCCAAATGAAATTTCTATAATTCCAAACCAAGGACAAGAATCTATAAATCTCAAACTCATTTATGTGTTGTTACCAATACATGATTTCTAAATATTTATATGGGTCCACTGAAAATCCTTCCGTAGAGAAAATTGGTGTCAATAAACTCACTTCATGGATCCAAAACAAAAACTTTTATTCCTATTAATATAGATGGTGATCAATGAAAAAACCCAAAACAACAGTCATATAGCCATCAATGGCCTCCTCTATCCAATAATACATCAAGATTTTTTCTAAAACACAACCAAGAAGGACTACAAAAAGAAATGGAAGGTCTATTTCAATAATCCCATAAAGGTCATAGGAGAATCAGTAAGACCAAATTTCATAACAAAATACTCAAAATATCTACATCATCTTTGAAAATGATGTTTTCAGAATATCCACTTTTCAGACCCTCAATTGGTGGTACTCAGATATAATATTTATAATTGAATATAATTGGTCTCCCCTGAGTTAATCTAAGAGATAACAAATTCGGGTCAATGGTAATTTATTATTCATTGTGAAATTGTTATTCTTAGAATATTATATGAAAATTTTGAGGCTTTCACCAAATTAATTACAAATATCATTAGAAAAAACATGATGAAATGCTTGGAATTATAAATTCATTTCCATATAGATCCTATAGTTTAAATTTAATCTCCTTCAACTCAGCTAAATCCATTTGATACGATGGTAAGTAAATCAAGATCTTTTCAGGGTGTAGATCGATAATAAACTTAACCTATCACTTGGGAGGTAATCTAAAATAATTCTCTGGAATAAGATCACTGTATTTTTTCACATTTAACATTTCTCAAAAGATTCAACAAAAAATATAAACAATTGATATGATATTAACCCAAATCTAAAAGAGGACCTAGCCTCCCTGATCATGGATTCTACTCACCATAAAACAAATGAGTTCTCCCATAAGAAGTATAATACTAGACCCTAAAATGATAGAAGTCAAGAAGTGAATTAAATACTATTAACCATTCCCTACCAATGATGAGATAAAAAAAGTTCTAGGTCTAACATAACTAAATACCAAATGAATTTCATATCTGTAATTATGACAGAGAACTTCAAGCACGTCAAACAATGCTTCTTCTTTATACCCAACAGGGTGAGGAAATCAGTCAGAAAATGGAATTAACTCTACTTGGATATTTAAAGAGTAAAAAAAGATTTAGTGAGAAAATGGAATGGGAAATTACCATATCAGATAGTATAGATTCCATAAAAGAAGCAATAAACATTGTCCCTCACATGATCGATGGCCTATAATCTAATTCCTATTGCATAAGCACTACTATATGAATACATGTAGAATCTATACCACATTGATCCCTCATCAACTAATGAGAGTCTCTCTCTCCATAAGCACGATATCTTCCACAGTTTTTAGAATTATATTGAACCTAAGTACCCTTCGAGTGTGTGGAGCCAACACCACTCCCCTATAAAACAATATAACAAATTATTTTAAGATTCCCCAAATTTCCAAACTAGTGGAACATCCTCAGAGTATCTGGGAATCTAGTCTAGGTATTTCGACCATTCCATCATTGATATAAAATAGCAGGTTTGTTCCTCATAGAAATCATTGGAGTCAGACCTAAAAACTATTTCACACCCTTTCCACTAACCCATTGAGGTTCATCCCACTTTCATTTTTATCGTGATGATTTACTATGACTGCAACCCCCCAAAAAAACACCATTGAGACATGTCTTAAAATTAAAATCTACCTCTTCCATATCCTCAATACCAACCACATCTGAACAAGTTTATATAAAGATAAGAATAATTATAGAACTGATTTCTACGATCAAGAAAATTTCAAAACACTAAGCCCTCATGTAATCATTTGTGATGATATATGGGGATACATGAACCAACTCGGTAAAATGGGAGGCATACTCCACATCTAAAATATCCCCTTTATCCAAATTAATGAAATCATTGTACTTCACCTACATCAATCAATATAAGTATAACTTCCAATTAAATTCCAATGTGAATGTGGTTTATGTGAGATACTCATGCCTCTTTTAAAGCACCAATGAATCCCACCACTTTCTACCCAATCCTTCCAGTACATGCATTGAAAATCACATATTTTTTTGTACCATGTATTTCCTTAAAATTAATTATTCACTTGAAAAAAATTCATGAACTATTTAATATCATTGGGTCCATCATCCCCACAAAACATTGGTTTTCTTTTCTTTATAAACTCTTTAAAAATCTCCAATTCCTATGTCTTCTCTCGACCACACACTTCACCCAAGGATTTGACTATACAAATAATAAAATCCACCAAATATGGTTTTAATTAGAGGGTTTTCCTATGATTTATTCTCTATAGAACCCTCTATACATCTGGTTTAGGTCCCCTAAGGAGGAATCATTTACAAGTTCCAATTACACAAGATCCATCAAACACAATTAAATCTAAAAAATATTAAACAAAAAAAAAGGAACCCTTATCATAGGTCTCAAGACATTGCATATTAATAAAAAGAAAATCCAAAAAAAGTGTGAAATATTAATTTTTTAGCAGTTCACATTATTCACAGTTTGGCCCCACAGTTAGGAAGACTATAAACCAACCATACATGTGTCAGTAGAGGTTTTAAGAAAAATTTGTACAGGTTTCACATAGTTACTACTAACTGTGTGCCTCCTCCATCCATCCACATTTCACCCAAAAACTCAAGACAACCCATGGGTAAACCCTATGACTCAACACTAACTAAGAAAATACTCAAAATCCCATAAACAAATCCTCAACTAGGCTCAAAACATAACCACACTCACAGACCACCCATGGTGAGTCAAGGTTCAACATGAAAGAGTGCTAGCCAGACACTACCCTTGTCATACCTCATGAGTCCCAATGACCATATCCCCAGTGAACCACTAACTCTCGAAAACACTAATTTGATGAAATTTTGAAACGAACTGACCCATTTTCACCTAAAACATCACTTGATCTATCCCACCAGATGGCGCAAAGTGTGTTCCAAATTTCCATGGACTGGAAAAAAGAACTTAAGAAAACCAACAACCTCTTGGGAATGGTTTCGCCCGATATAGACTATCATGACACATCCTTGAAATGGGATGAACACACCAACACCATCAATGTCAATAGCATAAATTGAAACATCCAAAGTTAAAAAAATTACGAAAATAATACTATAAGTAATAACACACAAATTATACATAACAGGACATTAAAAGACATATACAGGGAATCACATGTCAAAATATCAAAACTCAAGAGAATTGGAAATAGACCAAATGTGTCTTACACATACATCATGACAGATACAATGTCAAAAAATGATTCCTCATAATATGACATGATGAGACCACATCTCCTCCACCAAATAAAAAACAATGTTAATCAAGAAGATCCACTAATATAGTACCCTCGGTTTTTTGGTATGTAACCCTTACTTGATACTTTTTTTGGTTTTAAAAGTTTTGGGTGATGTATGGGAGAATCGGGAGATCCTGGAGTGAATTTTGAGGAAAAGGGGAAGGCGCACGGGCGACGCATGGTTTGTCAAACCGTGCGGCCAAACCGTGCATGTCTGATTTAGGAGGCAGTGGCTTCCACACGGTCGGTGCACAATTAAGGGAAACCGTGTGATGAGGTAGTGTGTGAAGGATGGACGAGGTAGAAGCTAACACACGGTTAGCACACGGATTGTCAAACCGTGCGGACTAACCATGCTGTCACTTAAAGTTAGATCCTAAAATTGTGGATCTAACTCGTTTTTCCCTTAATTTCTTTGTTTAAACCGACTAAGAGGCCCTAACTCATGATTAATCTCCCTTGAATGTTGGAAGACTTATCCCAAGCGTTCTGAAGGTGATCCTAAGGCTTCTCTTGGTGAATCGAAGCTAGATTATTAAGGTATTTGATCGTTCTTGATCATTTTCTTAGATCTTCTTATATCTACTTCTCCTCTTCTCTCATTTTCTTAAGTTTTCACCCATTATGGGTATATCTAAGGGTGTGGATGCTAAATATGACAAAATTTGGTCTTATTTGTGTTAGGATAAAAGATCTACGGAGGGTTTTGGAGTTTTGACCCGGTGTTCTTGATAATTCTTCGTCCATGGCTGGGTTTTGCCCATTTTTTAAGGTAGGTGGCTTTACACTCAATTACTCTTTCTTAGAACTTGAAGGCTTAGTTCAAATTGATTTAATTTATTAGTTTTGATTGTGTAACTGTGGTGAAAGGCATGTTATAAATCTTCTTTAGTGATGATTTATGGGTTTTGATGAAATTATGGAAGTTGAAAGAATGGTTTGTGAAAAGTGTTTTGGTTTCTGGATTTTAAAATAGTGATTTTAAAATATGTATTTGTGGGATTTGGAAAATGGTTTGTGGGAAAAAGGTTTTCAATAAATAGGTGATTAATTGAAATGGTACTAGCATGGTTGAAATAGTGTGGTTTTTGGGCATACTTGGTGTGTGTGTTCATATTGCATTTACAAGGCTAGGTTGAAATATGACCTTGTGCTCGGCGCAAAAAGTGTAATGGAACACGAGGAATAATTACCTTGTGATGACTTGGTAGATCGATGATCGACCACTCATGAGTATGGAACTTTCATAACGATGCTGCATAGTGATTTTCACGGGTTGTGAAATGGTTCGTTGTGTGGATTTGTGAAATGGAAATGTGAATTTGACTGAGAAACATTGATTGATTCTTTGTGGGAAATAGGTTTTGTTGAAAAAATGTCTTTGACATGAAATTTTCTATATTGGGAACTGTTTTGGAATTGTTTTATATAAATTCTTTTATATAAATGTGCTAACATATTTTATCCTAGAGGAATGGGTTGGGAAGTCATCGGGGGAAAACCTACTAAGTTTCATTACTCACCCCCTGCTTTCGCACGTTGGTGCTTTTTTAGATGTCATATATCGGGATGTTGTCAAAGGAAAAGTGTCACACATTTATAGCACTACTTCGTGACTCTTGGGCTGGTTCGTGATGTTGGAGCTTGGAACTTTTGGATCATGGAGTTGGGTTGTTGTCTTGAAGTCTTTTAGTTGTATTCCTGCTATTAATCTAATTTGGTTTGGTACTCCGTTATTGCACTTAGTTGGTTTTTTTATGAAAATGATTGTTGAGTTGTTTTGGTTTTGAATCATGCATCATATAGTGGTTTCTTGGAGCTGTTTAACTAGTTTTCTTTGTTTGTTGGTTGTTTTCAGTTAAAGGGTAAATCGTCCCCAATGATTTTTTGAAACCCATCGGCATTTATTGCCAGCCTTTGGCATCTTGGGGATGTTTCTTAAGGCCAAGTAATGACTTGTTACACTCTCAAGACAATGAGAATTGGTGGGTCATTACAAATTATATCAGCTTGTTCGGTCATTTCCTAACAAGTAGTCATCGATGTTCTTGGTCTCGGAGTTGAAATTACTTCTTGTCTATTCCTTGGGCGGTCATCTTAGACAGGAGTAGGATTGTCGGAACTTGAAATGTATAGCATAAAAGAACCTAGCTAACCCATTTATGCTGAAATTCAAGTTACCAGGGTGTTGGGTACATAAGTGTTTTGGATAAACTTCTAGAATGTCGGAAATCTCATTGTCATAGGTTTATCCAATGAGATTAGCATGACATGAATTATAGAGGAATGACTTCCCACTAGGATTGTATAAACCATTTTGAGAAATGGAATATGGTTTTATGAAAAAGCATGATTTCTGAAAATTTTAAGCACGTTTTCAAATGAAATATTTTGAAAAGATAATGGTTGATTTTTAGATTTATTTTCAAAAGAAATAAAAGATATGTTTTAGAAATGATTGGAAATCTATGTTGTGATAGTGGTGTAATAGAGATTGAAATGCTAAGCCTTTAGTTTCTAGTAAGTGAGACTAACAGAGTGCATTGTTTGTATAAAAAATGGCACCCATTAGACGTCGTAGAAACCAAATGGAAGAAGCTGCGGAGAATATGGTTGCACCTGAACCACGTGTGAACCAATAGCTAGTTCAGAGTATCATTCAAGTATTTCAGGTGGTGGACACAGGGAATTAGAGGGATGATTCAAGGCAAGTAGACCATTCCATCCAGTTACAGAAGCAGAATCTACCCATCTTTTGGGGTGATTCTGAACTAGAAAGGGCGGATGTGTGGCTCAGTTGGATGAATCGTATCTTCGATTTCATCGGCACACCAGTAGAACTGAAAGTGAAGTTGGCGACATATATGTTGGAAGATCTTTCACGATAGTGGTGGGAGCTAGTAGTGTAGGCTAAGGAGGATCAAGGCCTGGGTTGGGAGGAATTTGAGCATTTTTTTAATAAACAATTCTATCCTCACACATTCAAGATCCAGAAGAGAAATGAATTTTTCATCCTGAAGCAGGAAAATCTCTCTGTCACAGAGTATGCGGCTAAATTCATGTATTTAGTACACTTTTCACCGAAAGTTTCTACAAGTGCATCGCTGAAGGCACGCATCTTTGAATCAGGGTTGCGATAGGAGATTCGTTCGAAGATAGCTGTGCTTTGTATTACGGATTATACGGAGATGGTAAATAGAGCAACAATAGAAAAAAGAGACATCTCAGAAGTTATGGGAGGGGGAAGTATGATGATACCCACATGAACAGTTGGGAAATCTAATGTTGGGAACAAGCAGAAGAAGGACACCTACTTCTAAGGTGGGAGTGCAAATCAAGAATTAGATGGCTGGATCGGTGAATCATCCTCCACGACCAATGATGAAAGTTGGGTGTTTTTAATGTGGCATGATTGACCACATGAAAAAAGAATGTACAACACCACCAAAAGCATGTCACAATTGAAACAAGATGGGGCATCTTCAGTGATATTGTCATAGTGCTCCGAGGTCAGGTGCACATGACACTTCCCAGGAGTCGCAAGCATCTTATGCTTCAATAGGGCGAGGACAAAAAAATCAGCCTCGCCAGCAGAACGGGGCTAGTTATGGTGATTCTAGGAATACCATGACACCTCATCCAAGGCAATCTCAACAAGGCAATAAGGAGAAAAGTGTAGCAACAAAGAAATTGTATGGAGCAGAACAGATGTTTGTGGAAGACGAGTTTGGACCATCTAAGGTGAGAGGTACAATTCATTTGAATTCTACCATCATGCAAGTTTTGTTCGATACTGGCGCATCCCATTATTTTCTTCCTTCTCGGATTGCTGATTTGCTGAACTTAAAACATGAAATGATTCCTTCTGTGTTAAAACTGAAAAATTCTCTTGGTGAAAGAGAATTTCAAGCCTTCGTGTGTAGAGAATGTGCTATAATGGTTGATGGAGTTGAGCTGAAATGGGACTTCTCCATGTTGGAGATGGATGTCTATGATATAATCCTGGGTATAGACTAGTTGACAACATTTAAGGCTCACATCGACTGTTATGGGAGAATGGTTAGTTTCACAATAGAGGACGGAATTGACCATCTCTTCAGAGGAGAGAGGATGGTAAAGAAAGATGAAAAGAGCTTGTTGGAACCAATGGTGGTAACGATATCTTACCAATTGGAAGGCTTAACTTTGTCATCATTGGAAGAGATCACAGAAAATATTTTTCCAGCTGTGGTGGACCAATTTCATGATGTTTTTCTTGAAAAATTCTCAGGGTTACCACCTGTAAGAGAAGTGGATTTTACAATTGATCTCCTTCCGGGGAAAAGTCCTATCTGACTTCCATCTTATAGGATAGCACCAATGGAGTTAAATGAATTGAAGGTGCAGTTAGAGGAGCTTCAAAGAAAAGGTTTTATTCGGACAAGCGTGTCTCCGTGGGCAGCACCAATTTTTTTTGTAAAGAAAGTAGATGGAACTTTGAGGATATGTGTATATTATCGTAAACATTACTAATTTATGATAATGAATAGATATACACTTCCATGCATTGATGACCTTTTTGATCAATTGAGGGGAGACCAGTGGTTCTCCAAAATTGACTTACGGTCAGCATATCACTAGATGCAAGTTCGGAAGGAGGATATTCTGAAGACAGACTTAAGAAGAGGATATGGCCACTATGAATATATCTAGTCATGCCTTTTGGTCTTACGAATGCACCAGCCGTATTCATGGATTTGATGAATCAGATATTTCATCCATATTTGGATTGTTTTGTTGTGGTGTTTGTGGATAACATATTAGTGTATTCAAGAACAAAGGATGATCATAAGCAACACTTGGCGATAGAGTTGGAAATATTGAGGGACCATCAGTTGTATGCCAAATTGTCAAAGTGCGATTTCTGGATATAAGATGTACATTTTCTGGGACATGTCATTTCTAAAAAAGGTGTTTCAGTGGATCCAGAAAAGATATAAGCTGTTCTTTCTTGGCAATCGCCGAATAATGTCTTTGAAATATGTCGTTTTCTTTGTGTAGCTAGTTATCAGCGATGCTTTTTGCGTGAATTCCCACAACTAACTTCACCCATGACAGTTTTGACAAAGAAAAACATCACATTTCAATGGACTGAGGAATGTCAGAGATCTTTTCAGGAGTCCAAAGTTCACCTTACATCAGCACCAGTCTTGATTTTTCCAGAATCAGGACATGGGTATGTGGTGTATTATGGCACTTCGGGAACAGGGTTGGGTTGTGTTCTAATGCAAGGATACCATGTTGTTGCTTATGGTTCATGGAAGTTTAGGGTGCATGATAAGAATTACCCAACACAAGAATTGGAGTTAGTTGCAGTTGTCCTTGCCTTGAAGACTTGGCATCATTATCTCGTTGGGTGGAAGTTCACTATGTTTACAGATCACAAAAGCCTGAAAAAGATTTTCTCACGATGAGATTTGAATCTGAGGCATAGGAGATAGATGGAGTACCTTCAAATGATCTACTTTTACTTGATGTATACACCGGGTAAGGGAAATTTGGTGGCCGATGCATTAAGCAGAAAGTCATATGCTCAGTTGGCGAAAGAAGTTTTAGATAAATGACAGTTGATGTCGGTCTTATCCGACATGCATGTGGAATGTGAAACCAAGGAGATTTTGCGGTTTTCTTTTTAGATACGCTTGTTCCTGAACTGGAAAAAGTGGTCAAAGAGGAAGAAATATCTAATGTGGAATGCCTGATAATGAGTTCAAAACTGAATGGTGGGGAGACCATTGATAGCTGGAAACTGGAAGCAGGTTTAGTTTTGTGTTTTAGAGATCGGATGGTTGTACCTATAGTTTTTCAGTAACAACTCCTAAATGCTTACCACCATTTAATATGGGTTGTACATCCAGGTACATAAAATATGTATAAGGCGCTAAAGGTGTAGTTTTGGTGGAGCGACATGAAAAGGAAGGTGGCTGAATTTGTCTCACGATGCTTAAGTTGTTAGCAGCTAGAAGCAGAGCATCATAGACCAGCTAGTACGTTACAGTCTTTACCTATCCCAGTGTGGAAATCTGAGCAGATAGCATTTGATTTTGTTATAGGTCTTCCATGAACGGTCCGGAAACACAATGCCATTTGGGTGATAGTGGATCGTCTAACCAAGTCGTCCCATTTCATCCCAATTCATTAAACCCATATGGTGGAAGATCATTCAAAAACTATATCTGGGAAGTGGTAAAGAGACATGGTGTACCAGTTTCTATCGTCTTAGATAGAGATCCGAGGATCACATCTTGATTTTGGAAATCCTTTCAACAAGCCCTTGGGACTTAGTTGACTATGAGCACGGCATATCATCCTCAGACAGATGGGCAATATTAGAGGACAATACAGACATTGGAAGACATGTTAAGGGCTTGTGTAATGGATTTTGGTGGCTCATGGGAGGAACATATACCCTTAGTGGAATTCTCATACAATAACATTTATCAAACCTCGATACGCATGGCTCCGTTTGAAGCATTGTATGGGCGTCCTTGTCATTCTCCACTATGCCGGGTGGAAACTGGTAAAACATCACTAGTCGGGCTGAGCCTTTTCCAATAAACAATAGAGAAGATTTAGTTGATTAGAAAGAGGATGGAGATGGCTCAGAGTCGTCATAAATCTTATGCAGATCATAGTCAAAGACCATTATCGTTTTTAGTGGGTGATCGTGTCTTTTTGAGAATATCTCTATGGCTTGAACATCACCATTTCGGGAAGCAGAGCAAGTTATCTCCTAGATATATAAGCCCTTTTGAGATACTGTAATGGGTTGGAAAGGTGACACATCGGTTAGCATTACCACCACAGTTCAGTACAGTGCATACTGTGTTCCGTGTATCTCAGTTGAAAAAGAATCAGCCTGATCCTGACCATGTGATCAGATGGGATCACGTTGACCTAGAGCTGGATGCTTCGTTGGTACATATCCCGGTGCGGATTGTGGATAGGAATGATAAAGTCTTGGGTGAAAAAAGAATCAGCCTTGTGCGAGCTTTGTGGCAACATGGTCAGATTCAGGAAGGGACTTGGGAATGCGAGAAAAAAATGAAGGAGCAGTGGCCAGAACACTTTCAGTCAAGCAGTGGTTTTCTACATTCTAGGGACAGAAAGTCCAATGGTGGGGAGAATGTAGTACCCCTGGTTTCTGGTATGTAACACTTACAAGATACTTTTTTTGGTTTTAAATGTTTTTGGTGATGTATGGTAGAATATGGACATCCAGGAGTGATGTTTGAAGAAAAGGGGAAGGCGCACGGGCGGCGCACGATTTGTCAAAACGTGCGGAAAAACCGTGTGTGTCTGACTAAGGAGGCAGTGGATTATACACGGTCGGCATGTGGTTAAGGGAAACCATGCAATGAGGTCATGCGTGAAGGATGGCCAAGGCAGATGTTAATGCAGGGTTAGCGCACGGTTTGTCAAACCGTGTGCACTAACCGTGCAGTCACTTAAAGTTAGATCCTAAAATTGTGGACCAAAACCGTCTTGCCTTTAAATGCCTTGTTTAAAACTCTTAAGTGGCCCTAACTCAATATTAATCTCCCTTTAAGGTTGGAAGACTTGTCCCCATCATTCTGGAGGTGATCTGAAGGCTTCTCTTGGTGAATTGAAGCTGAATTTTTAAGGTATGTGATCGTTCTTGATCATTTTCCTAGATCTACTTAGATCTACTTCTCCTATTCTCTATTTTTCTTAGATATACACCCGTTATAGGTATATATAAGGGTGTGGATTCCAAATATGACAAAATTTTGTCTTGTTTGTTTTAGGAGAAGAGATATAAGGAGGGTTTTGGAGTTTTGACCCAGTGTTCTTGAGCGTTCTTCTTCATTGGCTTGGTTTCGCCCATTTTGTTGAGGTAGGTGGCTTCACTCTCAATTCCTCTTGCTTATAACTTAAAGGATAAGTTAAAATTGATTTAATTGCTTGTTTTTGATTGTGAAATTATGGTGAAAAGCATGTTATAAATCTTCTTTAGTGATTATTTATGGGTTTTGATGAAATTGTGTAAATTGAAAGAATGGTTTGTGAAAAGTGTTTTGGTTTCTTGATTTTAAAATAGTGATTTTAAAATATGGATTTGTGGGATTTGGAAAATGGTTTGTGGGAAAAATGTTTTCAATAAAAAGGTGTTTTATTGAAATGGTTTTGGCATGGTTGAAATGGTGTGGTTTTTGGGCATACTTAGTGTGTGTGTTCATATTGCATTTACAAGGCTTGGTTGAAATATGACCTTGTGCTCGGTGCCAAAAGTGTAATGGAACATGGGGAATTATTACCTTGTGATGACTTGGTAGATCGACAAGAGACCACTCATGAGTATTGAACTATCATAACGATGCATGCATAGTGGATTTCTCAGGTTGTGAAATGGTTGGTTGTGTGGATTTGTGAAATGGAAATGTGAAATTGATTGGGAAACTTTGCTTGATTTCTTTGTTGGAAAACAGGTTTTGTTGGAAAAATGGCTTGGACATGAAATTTTCTATATTGTGAACTGCTTTGGAATTGTTTTATATAAATTGTTTTATATAAAGGTGCTAACATGTTTTATTCTAGAGGCATGGGTTGGGAAGTCATTGGGGAAAACTTACTGAGTTTCATTACTCACCCCCTACTTTGGCATGTTGGTACTTTTGCAGATGTTATATACCGAGATTTTGGAAAAGGTAAAGTGTCACACGTTTATAGCACTACTTCGTGACTCTTGGGCTGGTTTGTGATGTTGGAGCTTGGAGCTTGTGGAGCATTGAGTTGGGTTGTCATCTTGAAGTCTTGTAGTTGTCTTTCTGCTGTTTACTCTAATTTGTTTTTATACTCCGTTGTTGAACTTAGTTGGTTTTTCTATGAAAATGATGGTTGAGTTGTTTTGGTTTTTAATCATGCATCATATAGTGGTTTCTTGGAGATATTTATCTTGTTTTCTCTATTTGTTGGTTTTTTCAGTTAAAGGTTAAATCGTTCCCCATGTTTTTTTGAAACCCTTCTGGCATTTATTTCCAGCCTTTGGAGCCTTGGGGATGTCACTTGAGGCCAAGTAATGACTCGTTACACTCTCAAGCCAATGATAATTGGCAGGTCATTACAACATAGGTAAATGGTGTTATTACCATTACATGTTTACATCAAAATATATTTGGCATGAACACAAAGGCATATGTTGGTTGCGAGGTTAAAAAACATAAGGATACCCTTGAATATATTTCAATATTTTACTCATGAAAACCAATAAACTTGTTTGAAAACAGTTTTCAAAACTAAATCATTTTTAAAAAATTCCACTTCCAAAGAAGCATTTGAAATCCATTTTGTTTTCCATTTCAAATTAAACATCTTTTAACATGGATCATATAAAAATATTTCCAATAAAACAGCATTATCAAAACATCCAACAAGTCATTATAAAGATGATCCTAACATCAGCATAAAGTAACAATATAAATGGAAATGGGCATAACACATATGATATTATATCAACATGGTACTAGTCAAATGAAAAATATATATAATTAAATCCACCATGAGTAATTTTAAAATAGAGATCTGACCTCTTGTTCTAACATTGAGTGAGTCTAAACTAAGTGTGCTAGCTTTCTAAGGAAAAAATGGATGATCTCACATTTTTCCCTGGACCCAACTCCAAGATCTATCATGTTCTCTCAGTAACCAATGGAATCTAACATTTTCTTCTAACCCAAAGGCTCTCATATTCCTTTTGAAACAAATAGAATCTATCATATTCATCCTACCCAAAGGATGTCACATTCCCTTAGACAACCCATCATCACACTGCAGTTAACCCATGCACTACTTCATGCCAATATAATCACAATAAATTTCCACATAGAAAAGGGAATATTACAAGACTATTTTACAAGATGACATTCCCATTTCAGAAAAAATCCTTTCATAGTTTCAAAACATTTATAAACTTATTTATAAATTCATATAAATACAATAAACCTCTTTTATCCATTTCATCAAACATTTGGTATGAATAAAACCAAAGACCCATTTGGAAAACAATTTTTAGACACTAAAATTACCAAAACCAACCATAAGGTATATCAAACATGGGATAAGCATCATCCATAAATCAATAATATGAAAATTTGTGAAAAATAAACAAAATTTGTTTTATAATTCAATGTTAAACCATATTAAATTACCTTAAATAGAGACACCTCATCAGAATCTATTCCAACCTCATCGCCTTTAATGTAATCCACCTAGAATATGTAGTAAAGGAATAAAAAACATAATCCCTTATAAAACAAACCAAATCCCCTATTAAAAATCATGGTTCATCCATCCCCACTCAATAGGGTTCCACATTTCCATGGAAATTGAATAACAATATTGAGGAGGTTGAAAGGGATAAGAAACCTTAGATAGAAAGACATAACTAAAAAAACACATTGGATCTAAGGAGAAAGCACCAAGGGATGAGAGGGAAATATTATTATCTAATAAAAAGGATATACACATGAGGGTGAGAAGAAATGAGGCTGAAGGGGATTAAAAATAAAAATGGAAAATTTGTAAAACATTAAATTTTTAATGTTCTCGAAAAAATGCAAGGCCTGACCTCATGTCAAGGAAAAACATACATAAATCATTCATTCTCTACTACCCCACCAAAAAATATCCTCATGATGTCCACTTCAAATCACATAGTTTATAAAACCATTCCCAAACTGTAAAAAATGCCACCATCACATTTTCATCACCCCTCACAAGGTTAGACACATAGTTAGAAAAATAGGATGCTAACCATGTGCATTGGACTTTCTTCTCCAAAAAACAAAAATTTTGATCCCCAAAACCTAGAAAATCTTTGTTTAGACAAAAAAAGGTAAATATAAATAAAAAATAAACATACTAGTGACCCATTAGGTGTCACAGTATCACATAAAAAGAGTTCAAGAATGTGATTATTCAATACCATAAGTTCAATGTCTGAAAATAAATAAAACATACATGAATTAAAAGGGTAAAACATGAAACATAAATCCATACAGGATATATGTTTTAGATAATGAGAAGAAATGGGTCATGAAATAATTTTTATAAATCTTTTGTAACATAGTAGTAAAAAAAACTTATAAATCATATTAAAAATTCATTTTAAGTAGAAGAAGTGTGGATACTAAAAACATTAATTTAAAAATAAATCCAAATATTCAATAATTTAATGGAAATTATATTTATGGGAAAAAAATATAGAATGGAATATTCCAATATAAATAAGTGAAATAGAATCCTTTATTTAATATTGGAAAAAGTCAACCTTTATTTTAAAAATGAATGATTCATAATTAAATGGGATGGGAAATTACATTGGGAAAATAAGAAAAAATTAAATAGAAGACTCATTAGGATGAAAAGTTATAAAATAATTAAATGGATTTCAGGTAGTAAACATAAAAAAGTATATTATTTTCACACACTTTGTACGGAAAGTCAAAAAATGACCAGTTTGGAAAATATTGAAAATATTCCTTTTAAACCCTTTTAATGAAATTAATAGACAATTTAAAATGACCTTAAACAATGATTTATGTACCTAGAAGATTTTTTTTGAAAAAATATAAAGAATATGTATATAGTGGTTAAATATTTCCAACCATAAATAAAAGTCAAGGTCAGTTTCACTTATTGGAAACTGTATGGTTGAATTGTGAATCAAAGGGTAATTGAATGATAAGAAGCAATGAAAAACTCAATATAACAAATCAATAAGAATAATGGGTTTTTTGAGAAGAATAACATACAATTCCATTGAATAAAATCTTTGACATTAAAAATCGTGAAAAAAAAGTGTGATTATAAATGAAACCCATAAGAATTTTATAACATTTTGAGAAAAGGACCATGAATGAGTGAACATAAATGGAAATTTAAATGTAATTAATAAATGGAAAATCATGATATATTTTCACAAATATTATCTATAATCTCTATATAAATATGTTAGGTATATATTATAATTTATTTCTCAATAAGGAAATTTTAGATGAGAAACCCCTTACACGCATCATAATTTTTGAATAATGAATCATTTGAAAATAATTTTATTGGAAATAAATTTTAATATTGAGAAAATAAATAGAGAGTAAACATAATATAGTCATAGTGTGTAAAAACCCAATCTTATAAGGATGAATTTAAAGATCAATTTTTATAAATCAATGAATGTAAATTAAGGTAATAACCATTAAGTCTTAGGTAATGTATGAATTTAAGGGAAAATAATAGGGAGAGTTTAATTAAAAGAGAAACTACTAATAATAAAAAATTATTTATAAGATAATAAGTTAATAGGTCAGTATTTAAAATATATATATGTAATTTTTTTATGATAAAAAACATTTCTCAAGGAATTGAAATTCAGAAAAAGTACAGTTACCTAGGATTACTTCTCAGTTGGATGTGCTCTGACCTCATTTATAATAAAATATTACTCATTAATCATATAGTGTATAAGCTTATTCATATTTACTACCTTTATATTAATATTTTATATTAATTTATTATATAGTTATTACTTATTGTTAGTTGATATTGACCATTCATATTAGTATATTTAATGGTTACTTTTAAAATATTCATGTTACATTTTTAGTTATAAATACATGTTCATGAGTTAATAATCTCCATATTTATAGTTTATTTATCATTATTGTAGGATAATTGTTTCACATATCAGTGGATTTTACTAAATATTTTTAAACTGTGAAATATGTATCGATATACTCATTTATTGATATTAAAATGACTATAATATTTAATTATTAATATCATTAATATATTGTAATATTTATCTTTATGGAATTTGAAAATTATCATAAATACAATATCTAACCATCAAATTCATTCTTGGAACCATTCATCTAAGGAGGTGATAAAAAATTGAAATACACCATCCATGGTGGGGGGGGGGGGGGGGTGAATAGACCATAATACGACTTTAATTTTAATTATTTATTTTGCATAAATGAGTGGAAGATAGATAATTGTTATTAAATTAGGATAATAACATTTCAATAAATACCCTAACCCCAGCTGCTCAGAGTTAGTGGTTACATTATTACATTAGTATTGAGTATAAGTAATCACATCTCAAAGGAATGAATAGTTTAGAAGTTTTTGAGAAAAATATACATATATAGTACCCTTATTACATTTTTAATTAAAAATATAACATAAAAATGAAAGTAATATTCATCCCTCATTCAAATATTTTATCTTTGTATCCTGGGGAAAAGAGGAAAAATAAAATGGTGAGCTCAGATGCCAAGTAAGTGTTACATAAAATAAACAATGTCTTGATTAAATAATTTATAATAAACATGGTAAGTTAAATAAATTAATACACATTCTTTTTAATCAATAACTATATTATAATGATATGATAAGGAATGATCATTATGGAAATGTAAACTATTGGAGAAAATTCCCTTTATTAAATAACATTATAAATATTTGAATATAAAGATAATATCATAGTGAAAATCTATTAGATAATAATAAAAAATATCTTCATTATAGAAATACTTAATTGTTAGACATCATGTTTCATATGCACATAATACATTTACAATCAAGATCATTCACATAACAATTTAATCATTATGTGTAAAACCCCCATTTAATTTGGAAAACTTATTTATATCATGAGACTACTGATGCATTGAGGGAATTTTCTATATATTACCCCACCCATTATTACATGTCTAAATCATTCCTCATATATTGAATTATTTATTTAATTCATAAAAAAATGTGTCTTATAATCAAATATCTATATTGAGTAAAATATACATATTTAAAATTATTTTCCCAAGTATTTCAAATAATTTAATTGTCATATGTAAAAATGGTATACAGATTAGGAAATAAACATACCCCATGGGATATAAATATGTATATTGATTAGAAATTTAATTTTCAGTTAATTATGATAATAAATAAATGAGTTTGTAAGTATGTACACCACAAAAAATAAATCAGGTGTATAATATTAAAATATGCAGACAAAGTCCCTTACAAATATCATATCACGGAAGTGAGAATTAATTAAATGAAATGATTATGTGTATCAATTATAAATCCACATAAAACTTGCTTAAATATAAAATAATATAATAAAAATTCATTTCACACAAAATCTTATCATAACATAATCATTGAAGTAGAAGTTTAACCCAATCAATTGAAATTGTGTTAAGAAATACATTACCTTAGTCTTCCCTTTAGTTATGCATACTTTAGCATCTTATATGACTGTTTAAATAATGTAATAAATTTTTATAGAACTATATTAATAGTTATAAAACCTTATATGACCCTTTTATAAAAACTTATCACTCGTTCATTATTTTCATCATTTTCATCATTTTTGGTTTTAATTGCCATATTTTCTCATGTATATTTTGACATGAATGTCCATGTGCTTTTTCATAGGATTAAAATCCATAATCTTCAAGAATATATTAATTTTATAAATATAATATTTAAAAATTATATATAGTTTTATGACAATCCCTTAATATGGAACATATAAAATGAATCACATCACATAGTGGAGATGGGAGGCCGCATGTATGTAGAAGCGACAATATCATTCATTTAATGGGAGAAATGATAATGAATTGGAAGATATATTAATTATCCAAAACTAATATATTGTAATATAAATTATATATATTTATCATTCCCAGCATTATAACCATCCAAGTAAAGTGGTGATAAAAATAAAATGACACCACTATGTGGTGATGGTATGTCGTACGTACGCACATGCAGTTCTTTTGTTTTTTGTAGGATCAAAAAATGGTGAAATTTTATTTTCACATATTCATAATAACATATAATAATATATTTTATACTGGTTTTGTTTTATTTTTTTAATTTGGTAACAACACATTAAGAGGAGTTATAAGAAGAAATAAACATTAAAGAGTCGATAAAAATGATTATCTCTTCATTGGTAGTGGTCTATTTGATCTTCTTCTAAAGGGTCTAGATATAGTAGTTTATAAAGAAAATCACCCCCATAACTTGTATAAGGACCATTAGGGGATATATTTTTATATTACTATGTTTCTAGACCTCTCAAAATGGTGTAATGAAGCGAGTAAGCAAGTTCCCTTTAATAATTGAGGTTGGAGGCACTTTTGGAATTTATCAAAAGATTAAATTATAATAAATCCATTTTATGAATAAAAATTCATAAAAATGAAAATTTATTATAGGATAAGATAGGATAGGGTTATAATATCATCAAACAATATTTTTTAAGCATGCATATTTATCATTTTCAGCATTATCTTTTTTATTAAGCCTTATGCCAATTGAGTTTTTTCCTTAGTCGTATTAAGCATTTTTTTATTATAAAAGGTTGATAATATTTATATAAATATAAAAAATGACGTATAGATAGACCATTTGTTATTTTTCTAACTATATTACATTAACATGCGTGTCAATAATATTTTTATGAATTTGAAATAATTATTAAAATATTGTTTTGATTCATTATCATTAATATCAATTTTGAAACTGTTCATTTAATTTGACTTCAAATATATTAAAAAAATGGTTGATTTCAATACAGTGATTTGAAAATCTATAATATACAATATAGACTAATAAAATTATTTGGAAACATTAACTCAACCAAATTATATCAAAATTAATATTTTTAAAATCAATTATTTTATTTTTCTGCAAATTAAATAAATATTATTTTTAGAATTGTAGAAGAATTTAAGGAAATTATATATTTTATAAAAATTAAAAATAAATTTATATTATTAAAAATAGATTCATTAAGTCCAAAATGAAATTTTTTTTCTCCATATTTTCCTTTTTCCCCATGTGGACAAAAAATATATATTAAAAAAAGAGAGTGAGATTTTGTAACTATCATTTATTTTAATAATATATAACTCGTTTTTGTGCAAAATTGTACATTAAATATCTAAAATTATAACTTTAGGTTATAAGGGTAGAATACAATTCATCAAAAAATAATTAGGATGAATAATTAGGATCTTATCACTTAATTTTAACTTAAATTAATCATAATGACCCTTTACTGAGGTTATAAATTTTATCACGGTTACTATTAATTTTGATAAAAAATAAAAGGGAACTATTAAATAAAATTTTACCTTCTAATTAAAAAAATATAATCTATTTTTAATAATTCAAATAATATAAGTTTCATAATTTAATTTAAAATAAATCCCATAAACGGCAATGAAATTTTTTTCTTGATAAATGAACTATTATAAAAAATACTATATTTCAATTTTCACTAGAAAATCAATCTTTTCAAAAAATCGTCAAAAAATCACCTAAACTAATTTTCACATGATGATTTAAAAAATTTTGTTCATTTTTTCAAGTAATTTTTCTTAAAACTTTAAAAATTAACTATATTTTTTTTGTCATAAAAATAAATAAAAAATTATTTTCTAAGAAAATCTATATTTCATGAATAAAATCATTGTACATAAAATTTTCTGTTTAAATCCTAAGAATAAATAAATTTGTATTCAATATGACCTTCATAATATAGTTATTCCTATTCATGACTTATTATTTAATGGATATTTTAAATTGTACATGTTAAAATAATAATATTTAATAGTATACCACTGTTCGTTTAAGCTCGATGTTGTGTTCTCAGTAATGCATCATAGAAATTAAATTTATTTAAAAATAGAGATACCCTAAAATCATGGGGTTTGACATTATCAACTTATTTAATAAATTTATTCCTTGTAATTTGAAATTTCAATTTTAAAATCAAGGGTTATAAATTGAAAATTCCATTTTGGGAATCCGACATCATAAATTAGATTAGTAAAAAAACATCATAATAAGAGGGAAACGAAATGTAAAGGTGACAACAATTTGGATTTATAATAAGAGAACGTTACTGTGAAGTGAAAATGTGGACATTGAAGAGAAACATAACTATCATATTATAATGAAGAGTGATACAAAAAAAATATCCTCAGAAAGTTAACCATCATAAAACCATAAATTTGTGATTAGTTAAAATAACATTTATTTCTCAATAAGAAAAGTAAACAGAAAATTTTTTTGTTCCAAAATCCTTTTCCTATATTATGGAATTTGTTTCACTATCTAGATAAATAACTCAATAAAATAAAACTAATTGATTAATTTCCATGTCATAAGAATAATATAATCCTTTGGGTGTGATTTAATTTATATCATCTTAATTTCATATACAAAGAGATGAATGTTTAAGATGATTTTGTATTCCTAATGAACTTTTATTACAAGATCCATAATTCATTCCTTAGACCTTTAAATATTTTCCAAAATTAAAATGGTTATCACATTTAATACACTAATCTCAAACAGAAGTGATCAAATTTATACTTAATCTATTCCATAAGTAGTAAACAAAATACACATCCTAAATACATATGTCCAGAAAGGTCACTAAATTTCCACAATAAATCATAAAAATAGATAATCCAAATTACATAACGTAGCTATTATGTACAAATATGAAATATATGAATACCTTGATCACTTTAAAACCTTAATTAAAATAAGTATGATTCCAAAAATAAAATCTCAAGTTGTTGAATATATTCCTTAAATCCAAACATGTATTAAACCCATCAAAGATAACATAAACTATCAAATCACTAGAAACTTTCATTTTCACCCATACTATCCCATAAACATCACTTTATCATTATAATATCATCATAAAGAACATATTAAAGATGTATTACCAAATTAACATGTATTTAAAAAGATAAAAAAAACATTATCAATTCTCTGGGATAGTGGTACTATTTATCACATGCTTCAAAATATTTAAAGAATATTTTTTTGCAGTATATTACCTATATATATCATGATTATTTTGACTAGATAATATATTTTTAGAATATAATTCTATAATATAAATACATAAAGACTTTAATTATTCAATATCATTCTAAAAACATTAACATTACTTAATACCTCATTCTTTTCATATTTTAAATGGTCGGTGAGGGGAATTACAAATCTATAAATAAAAAATGTGACACAAACATACCAGAGGTAGGGGAGAAAATTATTATCATCCCATTTAATTAAATGAACATTATTTTATTCTTGTAAATTTATTTCTTTTTGTCCTTATTTTCCTCACCAAAAAATATTACCATTCTACTAATACATTCACTTTGGTGTTTTTCTCACATTTACAAAATATAGAAAACTAAATATTCTTTCCACAATGGTATCCACCACACAATATCTCATCAAACTATATCCTTATCTTCTTTGTTGAGTATGAGAGTTATTTAAGGTGTGTGTTTTTAATCATACATCATGATCACAATAACCTCCACCAAAGTCATCATACCATTTGGTTTATCATCAACACATTTTTTATTTCATTAAACATTAATATAGTTCTTTCTAGTTCCATACGTTAACTAAAACCAAAAGGTTTTAGCAACACTAATCATACATATTCATGAAGAACCATTTATAGTATGCCTAAATTATTACTCTTTCTTCTCAATAAATGAGTCTATAGGTTTATCCTAGGTTTCCCATGGTCATTTACAAATCCATAGGATGATACCATATACTTATAATTATCCCCAAATTCATTCATTGGTTTATATTCTATAATCATGTTTCTCATAAATTTTGTTTGTAGTGTTTCTTCTAAACTTCTTATTACACAATCTATATTGACCCTAACCCCAGAAGCCTAGACTTAGTGGTTACTTTATTACATTGGTATTCAATTCATGGTATCAAATCATAAAAGACCAAATAGTTTAGTATATTAGTGATTAGTATACATACATGGTACCCTTATTACATTTGTAATTAAAAATAGAACATAAAAAAAGAAAGTAATTGAATCCTTCATTCAAAATTTTCATCTTAATATCCTATAGAAAAGAGAAATAATAAAATGGTGATCTCATATACCCAATAAGAGTTACATATAGAGGAAGATATCTCAAATAAATAATGGATTATAAAAATGGAAAGTTAAATAACTAAACACACATCGAATTTAGTCATCAACTATCTTATCATGATAATTCAAGGCATAATAATTATGGAAATTTAAATTATTAGAAACAAATGATATTTAATGAATAACTTGATCATAAAATGAATCTTAAAATAATATTATAGTGAAAATATTGTGGATAAAAATAATTGAAATATTTATAATGGAAATGATAATTTATTGGATTTCCTGTTTCGAAGTCTTACAATACCTTTACCGAAAACACCTTTCATAATATTTCTTAATCATTATGGGTAAAACCCCATTTAATGTTTAAAACATATTCATCACATTAGACTATAGATGCATCATTGAGATTTTATATATATGATCCAAATCCATTCTTACATGTATAAATAATTCCTCATATATCTAATAACTTATTTAATTTGTAAAACAATATTTCTTACAATCAAATATCCATATTTAGTAAAAGGTACAGATTGATCATTATTTTCACTAGTTATTCGAATAAAGTAATATTTGTATGTAAAAATGATATAAAGCCTTTGTAATACACAAATACATGACATAAGAATATATATACTTAATAGAAAATTAATTTTAATGAATAATGATCCTAAATAAATCAAACGGGAAGTATGTACACCATCGAAAATATATCACTTCCAAAATATTAAAATATTCCCCAATGATGTGTGATTGATACCAAGTCCCTTACAAAGATCATATAATTGAAGTGAGAATTAATCAACTGGATTTAATATGCGTATCCACTATAAATCCATATAAAAAAGTGGAGGTACAACATAATATACTACAATTTTATTTCACACATAATCATATCATGGAATCATCAATTAAGTAGAAGTTTAATCCAATTAATGAAAATTAAGTTAAGAAATACTTTACCTCATGCATCCCTTTAGTTTTGCATAAATTAAACTCTTATATAATTTTTAATAGAATTTTATTAACTTTTTACAGAACCATAATCATATTTATAAGACCTTATATGATTCATTTATGAAATCTTATTAGTACTCATTGAATTTGTCATTTTTATTATTTCGGGTGCTAATTTCATTGTTTTCCCTTAAATAATTCATAACGAATGCCCTAGTTATTTTGAATGAGAAATAGATAAATAATATTAATTGTGATATTAATTTTTTAAATTTCATATTTAATCCTTAAATTCATTTTTTGGAACTTTTAATTAATTTTGAACATAGAAGATGAATCGAATAACATCATGGAGATATTGGGTCGTGTGTATGCACAAGTGAAGATATCATTCCATTAATGGGAGAAATGGTAAGGAAGTTGATGATATATTATTTATCTAGAATAAATATTATGTAATATATACCATTTTTTTTAAATATAACCATCCAAGTAAAGTGGTGATGAAAAAAAAGTACAACACTTTGTGGAGATGGCAAGTCGTGTGTATTCATGTGTGGTGAGTTTTTCATAGGATGGATAAAAGGTGGGATATGGTTTTAACATATTCATATTTAGATCTCAGAATATATATTATACTGTAGTTATTGTTTTATGTTTATAAAAATACATTAATAAGAAATAGAAGAATAAATAAACATGAATGAATCAATAAAAATTATTATCTCTTCTTCGGTAGATCTCCTATGGATATTCTATTAAAGGGTATTGGGTTGGTGTTTTTTAAAGAAATTAACATAACTAAATTGTATAAGGATTTTTATAATAGAAATTGTAATATTTTTTCCTATCTATAAGGCTCAAAGTGGTGTAAATATGTGATGGAGGAGGTTTCCTTTTATAATTGAGGTGTGGGGAACTTTTTGAATTCCTAAAAAGATAAAATTATTATAAATTAATTGTTAGGAAAAACTCATACACATTGAAATTTATTTGAATATCATAACTTATAGGGTTCAAATATCATCAACTAATATAATATAAACAATTTCAAGTGTCTTTTTAAACCTTATCTTTTTTTATTAACACCTTAGTTAATTGTCTTTGACCTCAACTATGGTAACTTTTATATTAATTATAAAAGGTTAATATTTCGACTATAAATCAAAAAATTAATAATAAATGGTAAATTTAAGAGGATATAAAATATATTATATTCACATAAATAAAGATAATATTTATTATTTTTTAAATATTTTAATAAATTATTAATTTTATAAATTAACATAAATTTCTGTTTTTACAATATTCAGTTAATTTGTCTTAAAATACATCAATAGAAAGGAAAAATTATAATATAATGATTTCACTATCCCAAAATATATCATATAAAATTATTTTTTTATAAATGTTAACTCATCCAAAATATTTCAAAATTAATATTTTTAAATTAAATTAAATTATTTTTATGTTAATTAAGTAAATATTGTTTTTTCATTGAGTAATTATTTAAATTATTAATATAATTTATTAAAATTAAAAGTAAATATATATAATGAAAATAATTTCATTAAGATCAAAATAAAAATTAGTTTGGTTCATATTTTCCTTTTTTCCAAATTTGGAAAGATAAAAGATATTTAAAAACAAAGAGTGTGCTATTTTGTAACTATCTTTAGTTTAAATATTATATACATAATTTTAATGGGAATGTGTCCAATAAATAACTCAAATTTGATCCTTATGTGACAAGGGTCGAATCCTCTTTATCCAATAATAATTTCTATGAATAATTATGACTTTATCAGATAGGTTTAACTTAAATTATTCATATTTACCTTTTACCTAGGTGATGCATTTTACCATAGTCACGATTCATTTTTATAAAAAATAAAACATACCTATTTACTAAATTGGGACCTTTTATTTCAAAATACGTAATCAATTTTTCAAAATTCAAAACAAATAAGTTATAGAATTTAATTTAATATTAATTCTTTAAAGTTCAACAAAAAATTGTTTTCTTGAAAAAAATAAATTTTAAGCTTAAAAATGTACTTATTCCAAAAAAAGTATAGTAATTATTAAAATTAAATCCACAACGGCTTTAACTATAATCCTAACGTGGTTCTATAAAAAAGGGACATAATTTTTAATGTGCGTATTTTTCTTATTTCATACTCTTTATCCTTCAATTATTATTAATATATGCTAATATAATAATACCACTATATAATATATTCTTATATGTTATTATGATAATTAAATGACCTATATTTATCTCTTATTCCATGAAATGGGAATCAAAATTGTCTTATGTGTATTGTGGACTGCCACCCGGTGAATTGACGTAATTCATTTTCCATCACCACCATTCAAGTTTAGAAAACATTTTAGATTTAAAATATTTATACGATATTTATGTAATTATTATACTTCTATAATTATCATATCACGTATACCTTCCAACTTTCCATTCTGTCTGGGATATGATAACGTCGCTCGTTTGTACGACAGACTACCGCCTCACGAAGTGATGTGATTTGTTTTTTGCATACACATTACAGGGATGGTATTAAGTAAAATTTAATGAATATATATGATATATATGATCTAAATATACTTATTAAAATATAATATCACATCTAAACTCATAACATTCAATCTGTTGGAAAACAAATATGGCGGTCGTTCATATATGTGTACTACCGCCTCTGCACAGTGATGTGAAATGTTTTTTCATTTTATTTTTACATGGATGGTAAAAAGGAGGGGAATTATTAATAGAAAAGATATATATATATATATATCATAATTTATTAATATAATTGTGAATTAATATTTATTTTCATTTTTTTCAATTTGATGAGAAAAATGGAAACAATGTGCATACGTACGACCAACCGTATCAATGAACTGTGTAACCCATTTTATATTTCTATCATATATTGATTATTAAAAATAAAAATATAATTAATATATATGATATCTTTTTCATATTAAAAATATTTTAGACAATTTAACCGTGATAAAATTAAAAGGTCCAAAATTACTGAACTAAAACATAAATGAAGAATGGAGCTATTATTGTTTAAAATAGTGATTTTAACAAATAATTGTTAATAAGTGAGTGTTAAAATACAATAAATAAATCATATATCATATTGTATATATGATTATGGATTTATAATATATTTATATTAAATTAATATTTGTTATACATGAGTTTCATACAGATGATAATGAAGTCAAACCATATGTAAGTGTTTTTTTCTCACTTTTACCATCATAAGACATATGCCATATTCACCAGTAATTTATTTTTTGCGGTATATAAATTTACCCTTTGATATTTATTATCTTGAATATCATTTTATTCATGTTATTTAAAGTTACATTTTGTGTTATTTATTTTATGGAGTTTATGAACCAAAATATACCAAAGGGTTAAGGCTTTATTTCCTAATCACATCAGTATTCAAGAATGATTATGTTTAAGAGTCCCTAAGGGGAATGATTTTATGTTTATATTTTAAAACAAATATAATTTTTTCTCATATTATTATTCACGAGATTATCAAGTAATTGTACCATTTCCCAATATTTGTTAATAAAAATGATTAAAAAAATATTATAAAAAAAATTCATATTCAGTTCTCTTTCAAGTAAAAAATCCATTTCCATTAGAAACATTTTTTTATAAAAATATTTTCAAAAATATATTTAACAATATGCAAATGATTTAATAAATCAATTTTTACCCATTTTATACATTCAAAAAAAAAAATTAATGGAATATATATATTAATTTTTATGTAATTCTCATATTTATTTTAACAAAAAAATGTGAAAGGAATCTTTGTTTTAACATAGAACACATGAATATAATTTTCCATCATCATGAACACTCAATGACTCAAAGATTATATCAAATTTTTTCAAAGCATATTTTTGAATAAAAGTATTTTTAAAATATATTTGGAACCTTTTAAAAAATACAAAGTGAAGAGGTTATTTTCCCCCAGAATGTCTTTTATAAAAATTTTATTGTATTTCTATTCATCAACGAAATCAACCATTTATTTTAGTTATAATTCATTGGTGATATGTTTCATTTTTATTAACCTTATTAATTATTTTGATGGTTTAATATCAATTTTAATAAGGATGTACAATTGTATTACCATTCATAAATTTTTACTAGAGAGATTATGTTTTTTTATTTTATTGTGGTAAGTATTAAAATTTTAATATGTTAGTTTTCAAAAAAAAATATTTATATTTATTATAATTCACCCCTTTCATATGAGTAATTCCCTGGACATATTACAAAAATTGGTGGGATCCATTTATATATAGCCCCTCGATTGATCGATCGGTCTCATTAGACATATTAGTTTTCCCAATTAGATGGGTTTTTACACACATTATTAAATGATTTTGTGAATGGTCTTGAAAGTATGTTTCAGATGTCTGGAATTATGAATTCTCTATTTTTGATATTAGTTATTGATATCCATGTCAATATTTTATTAGTTGGTATATATAAGGATACGTTTCAAGATCATGTGATTATTTATATGAATTTATTTGAGGATCATTTATTCATGTCATATTATGCTAAAGTAATTATTTAAATGTAATGTGTTTAAATTATTTACCATTCCATATTGATTACACATATTTATTCATGATATATTTTGTTGAACTCTTACCCATAATGAGAATCATATCACAACCCTTTATTGTGTTTTATTTTCCCCATGACACCATGAAGTGTTTGTGATTAATATTCAAGGATACAGTAAATGGAATAATGGTTCTCTAAAAGAAAATTATTTTTGTGTCTTATATTTTAATATATAATGAAAATTTCAAGTATGTACCTAGTTTACCAAGGCTACTAAACAATTTTGTCCTTAAGTATGTGATTTATTATATATAATGACAATGTAATAAACTAGAGACTACCTCCAGGTTACTTGATTCAGGGTATTAAAAGTTGGTATCATTTGATGTTTAGTTGAAACCTTGGGATCTATATTAAGGGAAACATATATAATAGAATATAAATTGACAATTTTATTTATTGATTGTATTTTAAGAACAAACTAATGTTTTTAGGAAGAGATTTTGTGGTTTTTCATGTAATACATCTCTGTTTTGATAGATCTTGTAGACGTGGTTCTGGAATAGATATTCCTAGGAGTAATAACTCTAAAAAACATACATCAATCTTTACTTGATTATTACTTAGTCCATAATAACATTCCATAATATTAACATAATTTGACAATTTTAGGGGATATTATTTCGTTAATTCACACATTATTTACAATAAATTATGATGGATTTGAATATATTTTTAGGTTTTTTTAAATTTCCCAAAGAAACCATGTATATGACTATGATATTATCCATGCATGAATAATTTAATTTATGTTAAGTGTTTCACTTTTTTTTGGATTATAAATTAAAATAAAAAATGTTATGATCTAATGTAGTGTATTTAATTTTTTAGAAATGGAACCTATATTAATGAATGCGATCTATATCAATAAACATTATTTAAAGAGTAAGAATGATAATTTCCTTTATGGGATTAATCCAATATTTCAATGGGAACTAATATCCTTAGCATTGTCATAATTTGAGGACATAATAACTATAAAATCGATAAAAAATAAATTATTTTTTTATTATTAGGGATTTAAGCAGATAAATAGTAGAATATGGCGGTAGTGGAAAAAACTGATAAGGGGAAGAGGGGAAAGAATGTTTTCCCCAATGTGATAAACGTGGAAAGAATCTCCCGGGTATTTTATTATAGGGTAATAGAGTTTTATTCAACTATTCAAGAATGTACACCAAGAACATGATATCACGGGAAGGAAATAAACTTCCAATGATCTATGCTTCAACAATAAGTATATGGGACACTACACAAACTAATATACCAAGCATTAAGTGAATATACCACATAAAAATATAAGGGATAATGGTAAAGATTATGTTATTGATATGACCAAATTAGAATGATTAAAGTTATTATATTTGGAATAAAAAAATATGTTGAATAATTATTTTATCAATCATTATTTAAATTTATAAGGATATCACAATAGTGTTTTTTATATAGGGATATATAGTCATACGTTTAATGGTACCATGAAGAGTAATTCAATGCCACGTGGGTATTTATTTAAAACACATGATTGAGGGAAGATGGACATTAATATGTACATAGTGTTGAGATAATAATGATAATGATATTATTATGTGATAGTATTGGTAACCATGATGTCCGTAAGAGGTTTGATGGAGTATATCATTTATGATGGAGTTTATTTAATGTATAGATTTATGGAATATTTTCCACAACATAAGATTTTATTTTTGGGAGAATACATGTTTTCATTAATGTTTTATAGTGATCAATTTATTTACGTATTTGTAATGTGAAATTAAGATCCACTTTATTTTTTAATGGGAATATAAAATTGATTTAACGACCTTACTTATAAATTCTTGGACTTTTAATTTGGTCATACATATTTTGGATGATCCTTATGGTTATCTATTTCGGAAATGGTTTATGTTTTATTTTTGGAGTAAATAATAAGGTATTATAGATTAATGTAGTATATTGGAAAAATTTTACTAACCATTATGGTTTTACAAATGATAGTATGAACATATTGATACTATTTTAAGGATCTTTCAATACATTAAAATTTAATTTTAGTACTTCAGACATAAAAAATTCAACTTGTATATTCCTTTCTTAGAGTAAGAAATGATGTCGAAAACTATTGAATCAAAAGAAACATTTTATATTATGCCTATGAAGTAGAAATATGTCATGTAATTTTATTTCCTTATGTTATTAGTATATAGTAAAATAATCCCTCAAATTTAGTAAAAGGAACTGGAAATGAAAATTATATCCTATCACAGATTTATGGTCTTGTGGTTGTAAACATTATCTTAATAATTCAATTTTTTTATCAATGATCTTTATCACTCTCAACAATTATTTATTCTTTTCTTCCATATCCACATTTTCATTTTCTACCAATGTTCTTCTATTTGGAAACCGAGTATTGTGCTATTTTGGATGACCATATTACTTCCCTTTACCTCTTATTAAGAGAATTTTTTTATTATCCCTTTTTATGAGGTGGGATTCCAAAAATGTTATTGTCAAAGTTCAAACCATTGATTATTCATATCAATATAAACCTTCAAGGATGTAATTTATTTAAATGGGGTAGAATGTGACACCCCATAATTTTAAAAGAGGAACATCATGTTAAATATTATATATAAAATAAAAAACCAAGATTAAAAGAGAATGTAACACAAAAAGACATTACAATATATGTATTTTTAAATAAATTTGATATATTTTATAGCATGTTATTAATGCAACATTGGGTTTAAACGAAACACAATACTGAATTAAAATGTTATTATTTAAACATGACCATCAGAACTTATCCCTTAATTAGGAAGATATTAATAGGAATAAATACATTATGAATTTTTTTTAAACATGAATAAAATAGATTCAATGGTTATTTCTTGATAATATAAAATAAGAACCATTTGAACAATAAATAAATATTTTATGAAAAACTATAGTTTCTAAAAGGAGGTTTCATCGCATTTTTCACACATAGTACGAAAATTATTTTTAAAAAATTTATAAAATTTATTTGAAAAAATTAAATTAAATTTTTAAATCTTTATTTAAAAATTATATTTTGGTTAATTTTTGAGAATTTTTTGAGAAGGTTATTTTTATTAATGAATAGTGTAATGTACTGATATTTATTGAAAACTAACATTTCATTTAAATTATTTTCAAAGTTAAATTACATTTTATTTAAAAAAAATTATTTCCATTATATTAAATTTTAACCAATTTAGGTCAATTGAATCATTTTTATATTTAAATTTGATATAACAAATTTTTGAACTTTTGAATGTTTTTCATATGAAAAATCATTTTTTCGACGTGTTTCTAAGTTAAATTATAAATTTCAATAATCCACTTATGTGATGTTGATTTGAAAAAATGAACTAAAAATTTTAATCATAATAATTTATATTATATATTAAGTTAAAGTTAATTTACTACAATAATGTATTGTAAAAACAATAAAACATTATTACTATAGTTATAGTGAAAACATGTTAACCAAGGGATTAAACTAAAACATTGAGGGTTAAAAATACATACTAAATTTTTAATCACCCATTTTATAGACATATATTTACTATATAACATCTATGTTTTGATAATGAACTATTTTTTAGCCGTATTTCTTGTACAAAATGTTTGTACACCTTATTCTTAAAAACTATTCCATGTGTTCTCTCACCCCACCCATTATAAAAGGACACCCCTATCCTACCCTCATGACACACCTATAACCATTTGGATCCTACAATACCTACCATAATATCTATCTTACTACCCTACCTATATAATAAATACATTTTTGATTATAAATCTAATCTAGAAAGGCTTTAGGTAGAAACCTAAAGTGGTTCTCCAAAGATGTGGTAAAATCATTCACTTGAGTATTTTTTATATTTCTTCCTCTATCTCTTTAAATTATTTCTCATGCATGATAATATAATAAAACAGTTATATGACACATAATGATATTTTATTAGGTTATGTTTGTGATCTATATACATCTCCACATTTATTAAAGGGGAATCAAAATTGTTAATTTTATATATGATGGTCCGTCGCCTCGTGAACCAATGTAATTCATTTTGCATCACCACCTTTCAAGGATAGAAATAATGATGAATTTTACATAGTTATATGATATTTATGAAATTATTATAATAATTTAATTATAATATTATATAATTTTTTTTACTTTCTATTTTATGGTGGATACAATAATGTTTCTTCTGTGTGCGAAGGACTACCACCTCGCTATGTTATGTGATTCATTTTTCACTTAATATGTATATGGAATGTAGTAAGGATAATATTAATGAATATAAGTGATATTTATATTATTTCAATACTTAAGGAAATATAATATCACATCTAACTTCTTATTTTCCAATCTATTATAAAATAATAATGTCTCTTATGTGTACGTGTGGACTACCACCTCGACATAATGATGTGATTTGTTTTCATTTAATTTTTATATAGATGTTAATAAGGATTAATTTTATTAATATAAATTATATTTAAAACAATAATGATTATAGAAACTTAAACTGATATTTATTTTCTTTTAGTTCCATTTGTTGAGGAAAATGGAAACAATATTCATGCATACGCATGACCTGCCGTCTTAATGAATGGTGTAATCCATTTTTTATCTCTATGTTTTATGGATTAATATAAGAAATATATAATGAATATATTTTATATTTATATAATATTTAACTTTTTTATATTATGTAATCATGATCAAATGAAAATGGATAAAATTACCAAACTAAGAAATATATGAAAAACAAGGAAAGTATAACCCAAAATAGCCATTTCAAAAAAAAAGAATTATTAACAAATGGGTGATAAAAGACTACAAGTAAATAATATATAGTATGAGAATAATTATTATTTTTATGTAATATAATTATAATAAACATATATTTATTATTAATGTGGATCAATCACATATAATGTAATTTTAACAGGAGGTAAGGGTTTCTTTTATTACTTTTACCTCCGTAAAAAATATTTCATATCCACTATTTATTTCTTCCTTTTAGTGTATACAATTACCATTTAATATTTTTTATAATGAATCTTATTATATTAAATGTATTAACACTTTAATTTTATGTTATTTATTTTCTGGGTCTTGTGATTCAAATGTTAGCCAATGGGTAAGGGTTTATTTCACAATCTTATCAGTATTTAGGATTTTTTATGTTTAACTATATGTTAGAGTTTTTATTTGATATTTATATTAGAAATATATTATATTTTATTATAATGTTATTATTCATGATATTTTAAATGAATATTACCATTTTTTCACTCTTTGGGGATAAAAACTATGGAGAAAATGTTTTCAAGAAAATGAGACTTCATTTTTCACTTTGGTCGAAAATAATTTATCTTTTAAAATGATGTTTTCGAAAAATAATATCAAAAATAATTTTTAAAATTTTCTAAAATATTTATTAAAGACATGTTTACCCATTTTATAAATTTTATGAATTTTTTTTGAAAGAAATCCACTTGTCCTTTTCCAAAAATTTCTGTTTTAATTTTACCAAAAATGAGCAAGGAATCATTGTTTTAATGTGTACGACATGAATACAATTTTATCCCATCATTACCAATAAATGATTAAAAGATAAATTTAAAAGTTTTAAAAGAAAATTTTCTGATAAAATTATTTTAAAAATATTTTTTGAACTCTTTTTAAAAACATATTTTCAATATGAAGAGTTTATTTTCCTCAATAATGGTTTTCATGAAAATTTTATGGTATTTTTAGTCATCAAAAAAGTCATCCATTTATTATAATTATGATATTATAGGAATATATTTCATTTCTATCATACATATTCATTATTTGGATAGTTTATAATCAATTTTTCTTAGGATTTATAATTTTATTTACATTCACCACATTACTCTGGATGGGTTAAGATTATGTTTATTTGATTGGGGTATGTATTAACATCTAGTATGTTATTTTTTTAATATAAATGTTTCTTTTGATTATGTTTCACCCATTTTATAAGAGGAATTATTTAGAATTGTTACAGGAACTATGAGTCCCATTTATATAATACCCCTCAATGCATCAACGTGTCTCACAAGAGAAATCAGATGGAAAAATTTAATGGGTTTTGACCCACAAAATTAAACCATATTGTGAATTTTCATGAATGTATGTTGTAGATGTTTGGTAATATAAATTAAATCATTAAAAGAATAATTATTCATGTCTATGTGATTATTTTATTAGTTATAATATACATGGATATGTTTCAAGATCATGTGATTATTTATATGTGTTTATTTGGTCACCATTTATTTATTCCATATTATGCTCATGTTATTGATTAAATGGCATGTGTTTTATTTATTTAACATTTCATATTGATTATTCTTATTTATTCATGATAGATTCTACTCTATATTTACCCTTAATTTGCACCTCAGATCACCAGTTTCTTATAATTAATTTTCCCTAGGATACCAGGAAGTATATTGTGATTTATAAGCATGGATAATCTAAAGTTAATAATGGAGATATCTAATAAAATTTGTTGTTTATTTTATATTTTATCATATAATGTCAATTTAAAGTATGTATCTAGTTTTCCAAGACTACTAAACTATTTGTTCCTTTGGGATGTGATTGATTTTACATAGTGAAAATTTAATAATGTAAACATTTTCTCTAGGATACTAGATTCAGGGTCTTTACAGTTTGTATCAGAGAAAGTTTAGTTGAATACTTAGGAACTATATTTAAGAAAACATAGATTAGAGAATTGAGTCCCAACATTGAATTTCAGGATAAACATAAAATAAAATCTTAATGTTTTTTTGAGGAAGATATTTTGTGGTTTTTACTAACAATAAATATATGTATGGATACTTTATGTGGATGTGGTTCCGACACATATATACATAGGGGTAAGAAATCGAAAAATAAGTGTTGGGTGTGACTCGATTGTCACCTAGAATATGTCACCGAGCCTTACTATGAACCTAGTTTTACAATCCTGATGGATATTCACGGGTTAGTTCAAATTTTATTTTCAAACCATTATGAAGGATTTAAAAACATTTTTATTGTTTGAAATTTTCCCAAAAAAACCATGTTTATGAAAACAATATTATCCATGCATGATTTTTTTTATTTATGTAATGTGTTTCACTATTTTTTGGGATTATACATTATGATTAATTATTTTATGACCTTATATAGTGTATTCCATTTTTTGGAAATAAAACATAGTGAAATTAATCAGAACCATACCAATTTATGTAATCCAAATAGTAAGAATGATTGTTTCCTTTATGGGATTAAGCCAACTATTAGAAGGGAACTAGTATCCCAAAAATTTTCATTATATAAGGACATAGTATCAGGTTCTATCAATATTTTGAAATAATTATATATTTATTTTTTCTTAATAGGGAATAATGATAAGTAGAAGATAATAAAAAACATATATAAGGGGAATATAGGAAAGAAAGTTTTTCCTCAATGTGATAACCGTTGAAAGAATACCCTATGTACTTTCTTGAAGAGGACCCAAGTTTTTATCAAGTGCATAGAGAAATACTGAAATTATCATGATTGAATGGGAAATGAAGAATGTTTCAATGATCAATGCTTCAACTATAAAGATATGGGGAACTATAAAAATGAATTTCTAAAGAATCAATGGAATATACCCCACAAGAATCTAAGGTGTCATGGTTATTATTATGCTATTGATACAAATGAATTTGAATGACCAAAGTAATTGTATTTGGATTCAAGTAATATTTATTGGAAGTTTTTATCAATGTTTTTTTGGAACCTAAAAGGATTATACTAAATTGGATTTTTATATGGATTTGAAGAAACATGTTGAATGATACCAATAAAAGTGACTCATTAGAATGTTTACCTTTTTTTAAAACAAATGATAGAGAGAAGATAAACCTTAAAATGTGCTCTATGTTGAGATAATAATAATAAGGATATGATTATGGGATAGTATAGGTGACCTTGATATTAGTTACAGGATTTATGGTTTATGCCATATGTTCATAAGTTTACTCCATGTATTGATTTATTATATATTTTCAATAACCTGAGATTTTATTTTGGGAATAATAAATGTTTTCATTAAGGTACTATGGTGATAAAAGTATACAAATATTAGTAACGTGGAATTAAAAGACACTTTTTTTGAGAATATAATGTAGAATTAGTAACCTTCCTTCTAAATTTTTAAACTTTTAATCTAGTCAGAGATAATTTGGATGAGTCCTAAGGTTACCATTTCTAAAATAAATTATGTTGAATTTTAGAGTATCTATTAAATTATTAGATATCAATGTATTATATTGTATAATATGTGGTAACCTTTTTTTTAATAATGACAAGAGGAATAGAATGATTCTCATTTATGGATTATATAATCCATTAAAAAATAATTTTAGTGCATAAGGAATAAAAAAATTATCTTGGATATTTATTTTATAGAGTATAAAATGATGTGGAAAATTATCTAAGAATAACCAAAGGATGAAATGGTTCCTATGAAATAGAAAGATATCATGTAATCGTATATACTTATTTTCTTAAGCTATATAGTAAAATAATCCATCATCTTTAGGAAAATGATATAGAAATGAAAATAATATGCTTTCAAAGTTTTATGGATTTGTTGTTGTTGAATTTCATTTCATAATTCAGTTTATGTTGATTAATGATATCTATCACTATCCATAATTATTTAAAATTTTCTTCCATGTCCATATTTTCATTTCATACTGATCCATTCATTTATTATATATTTTGTCTCAAATAAATTCAATCTATTTGATATATTGTAATGCACACAACATCGAGTCTAAATAAAAACATGATACTCTATTAACATATTGTTCTTTAAACACGAACATTATAACATAACCAGTAAGTTGGAAGGTATTAATTGGACTAAATAAATTTCAAAAATTATACTTGCTGGAAATTCATAGAAAAATCAATGGGTTTTTATAAAATATAAATATAATAAAAACAATATGGAAGAAAAAGATGTGTTTTCTGAAAAAACTATGGTTTTTTAAAAGGGGTTTAGTCATGATTTTCATACATAATTTAATTTTTTTAACACATTTAGTCAATTTATTTGAAAAAATAAACATTTATTTTTAAAATCCATATTTCAAAATTATCTTAGTGTAATTTTATGATAATTTTTTGAAACGATTAATTTTTTTATAAATAGTAAAAAATGCTTTTTTATTGAAAACTGGTTTTTCATCTAAATTATTTACAAAGTGTAAATATATTTTAAATATTTTTAATGTAAAATTTGATTATTTTTTTTTAAAATAAACTAATTTAGGTCATTTGTATCAATTTAATATTGAATTTTGATAAAAAATAATTTAATCTGTTGAAAATGTTTCTTTGGAAAAACCATTTTTTCGACGCATCTGCAGGTTTAAATTTAAGTTTAATTGAAATCCTTATTTGAATTAAATTTTGAAAAATGGATTAAATATTTTTAATAATATTACTTTATGTTATACAAAAAATATCAACTTACTTTTTACCATAATGAATAATAAAAATATAAAAAATAATATTGGGATGGTTATGGTGAAGGCAGGTTTACTGGGGGTTTAAACTAAAATTATAAGGGTTAAAATGACCTAACAATGTATTAAAAACACATTAAATGGAAATATATTGATATAATAACGTCTATTTTCATATAATAAACCAATTTTATCTTTATTTAATGTGGAAAATGTGGGTGCACCATATTCTTTCCAAAACATCCATGTGTTTCCTTACCCCCACTTATAAAAGGAAACCCCCATCCTTCCACAATTACACTTCAAAATAGATTTTTAGACAAATACATACCCATTAATATTATTTAAATACCTAAAAACAGCCTAGATACCTTTTTTTATCATAAATAAAATCTAAAAAGGCATTATCTGTAAGCATAAACAAGTTCTTTAATGAAGAGGTAAAATTCATTATGTGAGTATTCATTTTATTTATTCATCCCAATCCTTAAAATATTTTTAATATATAATAATATAATAAAAAATTACGTCATATATAATTATGTATTTTTTTTATGTTCATGACCAATACCCATCTCTTCTTCCATCAAATGGGATTCAATGTTGCCGATCACGTCCACGATGAAATTCAACCTCGCAAACCGGTGTAACTCGTTTTCCATCACCACCTTTAAAAAATGGATATAATGATGGATTTAATACATTAATATGATGTTCATGACGTTATTATTCTTTTTTTATTTAAAATAAACCATATAACTTGTTACATTACATACTATTATTGATATGATAACGTCACTCGTGTGTATTGCTGACTACCACCTCATGAAGCAATGTGATTCATTTTTCATTTACACTTTACAAATATGGTAGTACAGATAAATTTAATATATTTTTGTCATATTAATGTTATAAAAATGCTTATGAAAATATTATATCATATCTAACTTCAAAACTTCCAATTTTTTGTAAAATAATAACATAGGTCATGCGACATGTGGTCTATCATCTCCACGTTGTGATTTGAAATGTTTTTTATTTAATTTTTACATGGATAGTAACAAGGATGGTTTTAGTTATTTTAAATTTCATATAAAAATTAACAATTATTCAATAAAATTTAATTAAAATTTATTTTCCTTTAGTACTAACTATCAAGAAAATTGTAAAGAACATTCTGGCGTTTGTATGACCTACCGTCTCCATGAACAGTGTAATCCATTCTCTATATCTAAATTTTATAGATTACAATAAAAATATATATAATGATAAATTATTTTATTTATATAATGGTTATAATAATAAAAACTATGTGACCATGATCAAATTAAAATGATAAAAATTACTAAACCGAAACATACAAGAAAAACAAAGCAATTATCATCAGAAAGAGTAATTTTAACAAAAAATTATAAATTAGTGATAAAAGACCATAAGTAAATAAAATATTCTATTAGATATATTATTTTTGTTTTTAATATAATTATAATAAAATTATATTTTCAATACTAGAGGTTTATACACATACAAAGGATGTCAAACTTGTGTTATAGGTTTCTTGTCTCACTTTTACCACTGTGAGACATATGTAATATAAACGACTTATTTATTTTTTGCGGTGTATATAATTACCATTTGATATGTTATATCATGAGTTTATTTATATTCATGGTATTTAATGTTTCATATGATTTTATCTATGTCATGGTGGTTAGGATCCAAAAGTTTCTTAAGTGGTAAGGTTTTATTTTACATTTCATCAGTATTATTGATTATTTATGATTAAATATCCCATAGGGTAATTATTTTATATTTATATCTTAAACCTCATATATTTTACTCAAATATGGATATTCATGAAATTTTTAACTAATAGTTCCATTTTCCACTCTTTATTACTTAAAATGATTGAGAAAATGTTTTTAAGAAAATATGACTTCATTTTTCTCTTCGATCGAAAATCCTTTTCCATCCAAAACCACATTTTCTAAAAAAAATAATATTTTAACATTATCCAAATGATTTATTATATTAGTTTCTACCCATGTTTTAATTGTTACCAAATGATTTTGAAATAAATATTCATGTCATTTTCCAACAACACCCATTTGGACATTATTAAAAATCTGAAAGGAATATATAATTAATGAGTATGATTTGAAAATAATTTTCATACATCATGACCAATCAAGGTTTCAAAGATTAATTAATAAATTTACAAAGGTTAATTTCAATGAAATTTATTTTCAAAATATTTTGGAGAAACTTTTTATTCAAAAATATTTTCAAATTGAGTAGGAGATTTTCACCAATAATATTTTATTGTGAATTATATAGTATATCTATTAATAAACCTAAAAAAAACTTTGTTGTATTAATTTCATCATTATTCTTTCATTTGATAATTATTATGAGTTTTACGAAAAAATTAAAAATTTAATTAAAATTCACTATATTACTCTTGATGGTTTATTATTATGTTTACATGATTAGGGTAAGTATTAAGATTCCAAATTGTTGATCGGAGTGAGTATCTTAATAGGGGGGAGGGGTGAATTGAGTACATGATAATTATTTTTTAAAATTTACTTATTTGAAATCCGAAAAATATTTAAACACAACTCAATTTATCAAAATAATTAGTACTACATAGATATTTATCTTTCTAAATACTTCTATGAAGATTTATTAGGTCTAGGATGAATAATATAAAATAATATTCAATCCTTTGAAATTAGCTTCAATGATAAAATCACTATATGAACCAAAATTAAGAATAAGTATCAATGTATATATATTTTTTATAGTTAAAATAGTGTTATTTTTTAAAGTATAAGTAATGTAAAATAAAATTAAATCACATAGAGGATTGTTTGAATACAAGAAGTCTAGCCTAAAGTAGAGACACATTTCTCTCAAGTTGGGGATCACCCACCACTAGAATGTTTATATAAAATAAACAAGATGTTTCAGAACCTAGATTAATTATTACATTAGTTTATAACTATCTAGGTCACACACAACATATTCTACTATTATATGTGGGATTAAAAAATAAACAGGCCATACTAGGTCCTCTACCACTCTTATTGGTGGGAGAAACAAATATGAAAATAGTTTGACAAGATATCAGGTATCTTTTAGTTTAGAAAAGGAGACAGTGTGTGTGTGTGTGATTAAATAAAGTATTTATACACACTACTCAAAATGTAATAAAGATAAACAGTACATAGAAATATAATTGTGTAGAGTTTATAAATGCTTAGTCTATTGAAATTATGATTGCGACTCTTAGTTTTATTCGACAGTGAATATTGAGTTTGTGTTTCTATAAAACATCATGAAAATAGATTATCATAGACTCGTGTTCTTAACTGGAAGAAACCAACAAATGTGAATGTTTATTTTAGATTCTTATAGAATTTTCTTAAAAGGTTATATATTCTAGTTTTAAATATGGTTAATCTCTATATATCTTCAGAAGTGATGATCTCTCTATCTTATTTTGGTTAACATTATCCACTATTGCATCACTTCTATACGAGAGAGTGTGAAACACTTTTTCATTAGCAGGAGTAAGAGTATCTGGATCGTCTGCTTCCTCGTACTGTACATCATGACACATTTTTGAATGTTTTCTTTTGAGCATTTAAAATAAAATCATTAAAATAGTAAATGTAATTAACGTCAATAAATATAGTCTATATAAAATATTGAAAATAAGTAAGAAATTTTTTTTTGGTGTCTTAGACTGGTGTTGTGTTGGGATATTGTGGTATGTTTTTCTAGAGGTATGACACTGGTGATGGGACCTTGGCACTGTCTTATACTTATCAAAATTTTCACAATGTTTGCGGCATCTCAACCAACAGTGTTTGTTCTAGTAGTGTTTTCTATGATGATGTCTTAAACCTAACCAAAATTCTATATTGGCGGTATGACATTGACAGTTCCTCAACTAGGAGTCTCTTATATATAGCCAAATCTATGTTCTAGTGATAAGATATCCTAATGATGTGTTTAATATTTGGGTGTCAGACATTATCAAATTTCTATCCAATGGTATGACATTTTGGCAGTTTGATATCCTATAGATAACTCAATATAAAGAAGATTTTTATATAGGAAATATCTCATTGACAATAATATCTTAAATGAGTGGTTCCAATCTCAAAGGTCTCTCATCCTTTGATAATTTTTTCACCTATCTCAAAGAAATGTAATTCTTACAAGAAAACATTAAATTCATTAATAAAAATATAATAATGATTTTTCTATCATTAAATCTTGGATGCCAAAAATCTCCCCATTTTTGATGATCACAAATCATGGAATCAAAATAATTACAAATGTTTAAACATGATATCCAAGGTATTATAATCCATAACATAACATTTCTAGAAATTGAAAATGGTATGAAATAAATAATAATAAAATATTATGTATCAAAGGTAATTATCAGGAATAAAAATATTAAAAACATATAGTATCAATGATAAACTAGGAACAATATTGTAATAAATCATAAATTCCATAAGGTTTTCCAATATACAATAATAATTTTACCCTTTTTGGGACTATAAAAAAGGTAAGTATTATTAGAAAAAAGATAGTAAAAGAAGTAAAAGTGAACAAAATGAATAAGATTTAATAATGACATTCTATAGAATTAAAAAAATGTTATTTCAATATACGTCCCTTAAAAACATTCACCATAAACCGACCAAATATGATGGTTGTGGTTTGGATGAGGTTCCCATAGGTTCTATTTCTTTATCCTTGTCTTTCTATGGCTCTTTATTCGAGGCAATTGGATCATCCTAAGAGAGAGTAGATGGGGCATCATGAGAATGATCAATGAGATCCCAAAGGGGAAGATCTTATAAAATAACTACTCATCAGATCTAGCACATAGATTACACATGATTTATAATAAAAGGATAAAAACTATCTTGTATAGGTAATGCAGAACCAGTAGTAACACCAGTTATGAAATTGAACTGAGGAGAAATCAGAATGGATGGATGAGCCACAATTACATGACCTTGAACAATAATAAAATGCTTCATGAGGTAGATGAAATCCATAAAAATCTAACCACCACATTACATTTCAATAAATAAGTGACACTTTTCTTCCATAATCCTTTTAAATATAGGGTCATTCTATTTGATCTCACTTACTTATTCTTGGGAAGCATGAGTCACAGAATGCATCCTTAAATTTTCATCCAATAATTTGAAATTTGAATCCATGGAATACTTGGTATAAATCCTCGAGAGATAAAAATTGATGAATTTAGTAATAGTTTATAGGCCATCTTTCATTTCATGAGCATAGCTAAACACTAACTTGGGAACATGATCCTAATTATACCAAATTATACTCGAGGGCTCTTAGAGATGATCAATGAAAATATGGGAAGCACTAGCTGAATAAACTATTATCTCATCTATAACAATAATCCGGAAATAATCCATACAAGACATTGGATAAGGAGTACTAGTAGAAAAATATATATGATTATGTACCCCTAATACTGTTAAGAATTTTAGTCATAGAAGCTTGAAAATAAGATCTCATTTCTACAATCAAAGACTTGATAGATTCTAGTTCACCACTTATCTACTTATTCTTGATCTATATCCTATAAATTTGTTGCACCATTATTAGTTTCATATGGATAATAAACCAGTCAAGAAAATAAAGAGATTCATTTTAACTTAATTATGTTAAGAGAGTAGATTGTTTAGTCAAACACATATAAAATTCAGAAATAATACTTTCAACAAAAAATTTCTTGTTAGCTTTACTGACTACATAAATTAGAATTACAGGAGAATCAGTAGTAACTTTTTCAGGTGCATGAGGTCTTGACAATGAAAATTTTTATAAAAAACATTCAAATTAAACTTGAGCTATCTATGATCCATCATGTTCACCACAAACTCTAACTTCAGATCCAACATTCCTTGTTGGACACCTTAAAATATTGGAAAACATTCACAATTCTTCTTCTATTAAATCAACCCATCCCTATGAAACCTCAAATGGAAAAGATGTAGTGGATGGAGGTACCACATTAATAGGTATAACTGACACTTCAATATTGTTCTAATAAAATAAAATAAATTATTCCATGTTTTTTTACATTGGTAGGTTCATCATCAATCTATTTATCAATAAGATGTCCCAGTAACTGATGAGAATCATCCTTTTGGATATCAACGTTATGATCTATATAAATTTGGCTATCTAATAAAGGATTATAAATAGCTGAAACATCTCACTAAACATTAATGCCTTTGTTTAGAAGGGATATCCATTTTCTCTTACTCAGATACATGTTGTTCTACAGTGGTAATAACAGTTAATTTTTCTATTATAGAAAAATTTGAAATTGTTTGACTAGTAGCAACAAAACCGACCTTAACTTTATAAAAAACTGGAGCATCATGAAAAATTCCCTTATATTAGGATTTATCCACCTCGACAAATGAATCATGAAGATCTAGACTCTTTTTTATTACTTTTATTTGTATTTTTCAACTCACATAATTAAGTTTAGAATCATCTCCATCATCAACACTTATTCCAACCTCTCTATCCCTTTCATTTTTATTCTCACTTTCTTAAGTTCTATCATCATATTAATATTAATTTTCATCCTCCCCATTATCATCATCATCTACTTTAGTTGATTTCTAATGTTTATATTTCTCCTCTACAGAGACCTTAGTCTCTTCTTTATTAATTTTAACAAATTTTCTCTTTTGGGAAACCTCTTAGATGGATTAGAATCTCCATAGGTAATGGGAGAATCTTAGGGAGAAAAATAAATATCATTACCTACATCAAAAGATGGTTCTAATTCCCCCTATATATATATAAGTTCTCTATTATCCTCATAAGAGTATTCAAATACTTCATAATGATCCATTACTACATCAACATCATCTGTATTTCTGGTTAAATGATCAAAAAGATTATACTCAACATATAATTTCTCATAATCACCAACATAGTACCTTTTCTAGGGATTCTGGATAATATTAATTCATGAACAAGTATCCCTTGTAAGATATAAAGCACCTGTGTAAATAATAGACTCTTCACCCTTAACTAATAGGCCACTGTACTTCAACATTGCAAAAATCATCTTCGAGTAGACCCTGGAGTAAGATCTTAAAGATTTCATGGTCATCTTGCATATATGCACCATGATATATCTATAATTATTGATTGTGTGACTTATGAAATATGTGATATAAGTTAAACATCTTGGTAACTTATGGTTGTGAAAGCTCCCTTTCTTGGGAATATCATGTGCTGTAAAAACATAAAGATCGACCTAAACTTTTCATCCATCTATGTGGTAATATGAATACTGATTATTCCAAATCCTATCAGTACAATAGGAGAATCCTCATATATAAAAAAATAAGTATCTTCCAATAATTTTCCTTATTATTCATCCTAAATTCCATCATGAGGTACCCCTAATCATTTATTCTATTTATTTGATGAAAGACAAAATAATATTCCTTTCACATGACTTCTTATCCAACCAGCATCGTCTTTATCAAACAAAAACTTCACATGATCATAATACTCATAGACTATATTATGTTAGAAAGGTATTTTGTTTGATTGGAACTAATCTATCCACACTAATTCTTGGATCACATTGGAATTGGAGATGCACTAGGAAATTGCCTCATTGATTCAATTTCCTTTTTTGGAACAATAATGTTGTTGGCAATCATAGGATTAACTGGTGCATTTGGAGCAGGTATATTCAATTAATTCATCTTATTCTAATAATATCTAGTCTTAAAAGGTGGATACATGAAGGGTCACTTCATTCTTGGAATTTATAATGGTTTGGAAATATCGGTCGAGGGAGGAGAAGGTTTGAAATGAAAAATGCAAAGGGTTTCACTAGGCTCAAGAGAGAAAGTTATGGGGTATCACATGGGGCTCTAGGTATACTGTGAATATAAATTATACCATTTTCATACCATAAGGGATTATAGGCATTCTAAAATTTAATTAATACTTGAAATTGAATTCATAATCAAGTAAAAATAGACATTGGGTTACATGAAATTACATAAACAGGGAAATCAACCATTAGTTCAAAATATTGAGAAATCGAAAAACATTCAAAGGTTTTAAAAGTGATAGAATAACATTGAAATGGTGTGGTATGAAAATTTTGTGACAACCAATCGTGTGATGATCCAATGACAAGAGAGGCCAATGGTATGTTTCCATAACAGCATGTCATCACAATAGTGCACCAATCATAATGATATGCCTATAACAATGGTAAGTCAATCACAACTGCATGTCAATAAAAATTATACTTAACCAAAAAAATTAATTCCTAACTAATGTTTGATATAATTAATATTATGAAAATTCAATGTCTTAGTAAATATATCATCTAAAATATGTTCTTTTTAATAAACTGAAGAGTGACATCACTTTTCTAAAAATGGTCTCTCAAAAAATGATGTCTTATATTAATATGGTTTTTCCTAGAATTATAAATAGGATTCATAGAAATGTTTATCTCCCTTGTATTGTCACAATTTTTGGGGACCTTTAATAATTCATATCTATAGTCTACCATAGTGTATTTTATCCACAAGACTTGTGCACAAAAACTACTTGTATCTTTGTTCTCTTAATCAGCAGTAGACAATACGACATAATTGTTTTTACTACACCATGAAACTAGAGACTTTGTAATAAATTGATTTGTTCTAGAGGTGCCTTTCCTATATAAAACAAATCCCCCAAAATCATAATTTTAATAACTTACTTAATCAAATGCTTGTCCTATAGGGCAGAACAATCCTAAATTAGTTGTATTATTAAGGTATTTGAAAATTATTTTAATATAAACAATGTGCGACTATTTTGGGTTTTCATAAAAATAGTCACATATACACACACTGACATAATATCTAGTCATCTAATAGTCATGTATAGGAGACTTCCAATCAAACCTCTATAACTGGTTTAATCACCTGGTTTTGTAGCTTCATTAGGATTTAATTTATAGGTGGTCCTCATAAAAGTATCACTAGTCTTAGTGTGTTGAAAGATAAGTCATTTTAGAAGATATTTTGTATATTTATTTTGATTTAAAATAATTCATTTTTTTGAAATATCTAAAATCCAAGAAATAATTTATGTTCACCCATTAAACCAATTTCAAAATCATTTGACATCATTTTTGAAAAATCACTACCAATATAATTTTTTCAGGATCAAAATAATATCATCATCATTTATTTATACTAATAGTATATCATTTGAAATTTATTTTTTGAAAAGGGAATGACCATATATACCTTTGATTTTTTTTTGAAATCATAAAATTGTTTACCCTATCATACAAACCTCTATAAGGTTATTTTACACCATACAACAATTTAGTAGATTTTAAGACTTGATTTAGAAAATGAGGGTTTTAAAAACCAGGGGTTTGTTTAAAAAAACATCCTCAACTATAAAAACATTTAAGAATTTACTCTTGACAACCACTTGAGAAATCATGATATCAAGATGTTCTGTATAATCAAGTAGGATTATTATAGATTCAAGTCTACCTATACGTGAAAAGGTTTACTCATAGTCTATCTCATTTTCATAACTATAACCATGGGAACCAAGTATATCCCTATTCATAACTATAGTCTCGACTCATCAACTTTATTCTTAAAGACCCATTTAGTGCCCATATTCTTAGTTTCGTTGTGTCTAACTATAAGTTATGACACTCTATTTTTTTTAATATGATTTAATTATACTTTAATTTCTATTTCCCAGAATTCATCCTTAATAGATTCATGGCAGATCTTAAGTTAATTATAAGAAAAGAAAGCCTGATGTTAAACTTGATTACTAATAGAATCTCAAGTTTTGTTCCTCTATTTAGATCACCAAATGTTTAATATAATGTATTGTACTTATTGGTTTTAAGAGCTCTAGAGAAATAGTGACTAGTGGATTATGAATTTTTAGGTTTAGGTTCATGATGTTCTAGAAATTATTATGAAATGGATAAGGTTTCTATTTTGTATAGCATAATATAAAGGATTAATATCTAAATTCAAATAATATAAACCATACTCAAGGTTTATTACAGAGTTATTAGGCTCGGGTGGGTAGGTTTTATAAAATTTTATATGGATTTATTTTTCCATAGTTGTAGTCTTCTTATTGAATACTCTATTATCTTTCCTAGATATTGATTAACCAAGAAAGATTACTTAATCACTTTTCGATGAAATGTTTTGAAAATTATACTTAGAGTTATTAATAAAGAATTTTTAACCAAAAACTCTAAATTAATTAACCATAGGTTTCCAGTTATTCTACAACTCATATGGGGTATTATAAAGGATTGGTTTTGTAAAAAATCTATTGATGAAATAACATGATGTATTGAAAGGTTATTGCAAAAAATAGATAGGTAGTTAATATTAATTAAATATAGTTTAGGCTATCTCTTTTATGGTTATATTTAGTTTTTTCAAAATATTTATTCTGATGGGGGTCCAAAGAACAAATAAGTTATGCATGTATCCATTTTTTGATCCAAAAATTCAAAATATTGATTTTCAAACTCATGAACATGTTATCTTCTTATGGTCTTAATAATAAGTCCAATAATATTTTCCGCATACATAACATTCTTGGTAAATCAAGAGTAGGCTTCAATTTTTTGAGATAGAAAATATACCTTAGTATACCTAGAATTATCATCTACTAGAACATAAACATATTTATTATCATTAAGATGTGATACTAAATAAGGTCTAAGAAAATCCATGTGAACCAAATAACGGGTTATGAAGTTGACACTTATTTCTTTAATTTAAATGAAACCTTGTGTTGGTCCCCTTTTTTAAATTAGTTATATACATTATTAGGTGGGAATTAAATCATAGGTAGATAAGAAACCAACCCTTTCCTAGTTAGATTTTTAAGTGAGTGAATTTTTAAATGGCCAATTCTCTTATGCTAAAGCCAATATTATTTATTAAATTCACTTAAGGATGAATGTTATTTAGAAATAAAATAATTTAAATCTAAAATATAACTATTTTCATTTCGAAAATTAGTAAAAACTATGATATTTTTAGTATAAAAACATTTAAAGCATCATTTTCAAATTTAACATAAAATCCATCATCACATAGTTGATATATTCTTATCAAATTATACATTAAACCATTAACATATAAAACTTTATCAATGAAAACTGATTATTTTTTACAAATCTACCATAGGCTCAAAATTTTTCCCTTAACATTATCCCCAAAGGTGATATTTCCACTATCAACCATTAGAAGGATCTTAAAGCACGAATAATATGATTTTTACTTGTCTTGAACAACCACTTTCCAAATAAAACAAAATTTTACAAGAGATCATCATCCATTTTTCCTACATAACATGTTTTAAACAATAAATGTTTTTGGTACTCAAATATGTTTGGGTCTAGAAATATTAGAAATTAGAGCTTTGGGATCCCAAACTATCATCATGTATTTCCCAAAAAAATATTGAAAACTTTTATATATAAAAAATATGTTGTTTTATAATGAAAATATATTTCCAATAGAATTTTAGGACTGTCTTTAGGAAAAAAATTACTCTTTGATATTCTCTTCTATCAAGACTTATATCATATTGTAGTAATATTTTTTTCTGTAACTCTCATTCCCAATATTTATGTGAGTTTCTCTATACCATTTGTATTTTTTTCAAGATATTTATTCAATTTTTCATTTTGTAGTATATGTTTAGTGTTCACTTTGAGGACCTGAACATTTTTCTCTTTTTTTATAGATAGATGAATTTTTTACTTTCCATTAGAGAATGATGAATTTTAATATTTCTATACTCATCCTTTAACTCTTTAAAGGTATCCTCCCACAAGATTCAATATTAAAATAATTATTCATATGAAATATTATCGTCTTCATGTTGTTCATTATCAGAGTTATGAGAATTATGCAAAGAAAAAATTCTAGAAATATTAGGTAAAGTAGGTACCTAACAAACGTTAGTCATGAAACACACCACTATCTAAATTTACTGAAAATGAATAATATTAATCACTTGAGCTATCTTTATAAGTACTCCATGTGGCCTATAAAGAATTAATTTATCTTATATACTTGTAATCATATTTCTTTTTGTACATAATCTTTGGAATGTAATATTTTATGTGTTCATTCCACTTACATTCATAAAAGAAAACAACCTTTGGATAATTATCTTTCCTCCACTCATTCAACCAACAACAATTTGTTATCATAATTTCCTTTATAGTTCGATTTTATAAAGAACTTATTCTTCTTACAGATCTTATTAAATCACCAGGCTAGCTGATCTAGTTCATCATTACTACCAATAATAGATTAACTATTACATGAATCTATAGCTTGGAATTTCACTTTTCTTTTGTTGTATAGGGGAAGTAGTCTTCAATAGAACATATTTTTTTAAACTCCTTTTCTTTATTATAGTTTAAATTCAATTCCTCTTCATATATCATAATTTTTCCAGTCAACTCTTTCATAAGTATTTTATTTATGTTGAAAGCTTCTCTGATTGAATATGATGTGATTTCTTATCTTTCTCATAGACATCAAAACAATTTCATAATTGGATTCTTTCCTAATACATGTTTTCAAAGTAAATTATTTCATTCAAAATCTCATTAAACCTAAGATACATATCATAAATGGGTTCATTAGGCTTTATAATAAAATTTTCATTTTTAATAGTATATGTATTCAATCTCATCTATTTAACATTTGAAGTTCCCTCATGGGAAATCGATAGAGTGTCAAACATTTCAGAAGCTGATTTACAATAATATATTGTATTAAATTATTTATCACTTTAAATATAGTGTAATGAATTCATTTCTTCATAATTATTTCTATAGGCATCTTCAGTAGCTTCATCCCAAGCAGCTCTTGGAGTAGAAGGAAACTCATATTAACTTATATAGCAGTCTAGATTTCAAAGACCGTACTTTTTATATGATTTTTTTAATATTCTATTTATCATAATTTATAATATTAAATAAAAGAGTTATTTTAGTAATAAAACCTAACTGATTATTATCCATTTAATGAACTAAATTTATAAATGACACAAATTTGAGATTTTTAATGTACAACTAAAATCATAGATGAAAACTGTTTAAAAACAATTTAATGCCATATATTTAATCCTTTGATATGAAATATTGGTCAGAGTGAGTATCTCAATAGGGGGTCAATTGAGTAGAAAATAAAAATTTATGTTTTAAATAGATAAATTTCAAATCCCCCAAATATTTGAACACATCCCAGTTTATTGAAATATGTAGTATGATGTAGATCTTAATTCTTATAAATATTTTTATAAAGACTTATTAGGTCTCAGATGAATAATATATAATATTATCAGATCCTTTGAAATAATTTTACTCAATTTAAATAATATATGAACAAAAATTAAAATAAACTATCCACGTATATATTTTGTTTACAATTAAAATAGTTTACAGTATTAAAAAAGAAATAATATAAAAAAAATTAAAAAACATAGTGTAATGATTTAATGCAATAGATTCAGTTTCACGTAGAGAATTATTACTCTCCAAATAGTGATCACCCACCAATAAGAAGTTTATATAAAATAAACAAGATGATCCATAACCTAGAGCATGTTTTACAATAGTTTTCAAAAGTACAAGTCATAAAAGACCTCTTCAACAATTCTACATGGGCGTAAAAAATAAAAAGGATTTATAAAGACCTCTAATACTCTTATCCATGAGAGAAAGAAATATGAAAAGAGTTTCATAGGATATCATGTATCTTCTACTATAGCACATGAGATAGTGTGCATGTGATAAAATAGAGTATGTGCAAATATTTCTCAAAATGTAATAAAGATAAAAATAACATTGCAATCCCATGGTGTAGAGTTTAGAAATGATTGGTCTATTGCATTGTAGGTTGTGGAACTTAATTTGAGTTAGCAGTGAAGCTTGAGTTTTGATTTCTTTAAAACATGAAGAAAACATAGTATCATATACGCATGTTCATTACATGAGGAAATGAATACATGTGATTGTCTAGTTTAACTTATAGTTGAATGTTCTTAGTAGGTGAAATATTCTATTTTACAAATAGGTTCACCTATATGCACTTTAATTAGGCATGGGTTTTTTATTTGATATTGGTCCACTTTATCCACTATTTCATCTCTTCTGTACAAGGGAGTTTTTTCACATTTATCGGTAGTAGTATGAAGATTATCCATATTAGATGCTTCATCATATTGTTTATCTTTCCAAACTCATAAATTCATTCTATAGAGAATTTAAAATACAATCACTAACATATTAAATGGAATTGAATTCAATTAATATATTCATTAGAAAATATTAAAAATAAGTAAGAAAATTTGTAGCAGTGTCTTAGAATGGTGGTGTGTTGAAGTCTGAGCATATGTTATTTTGGAAGTATGACATAGGCAGTGCGACCCTGGAAGTGTCTTAGACATATCCAAATATCAACTTTGTTAGAAGCATCTCAACATGAGGGATCTAGTATGTCGGTGTCCAGTATGATGATGTCTTAAACATAAAAAACATTACGTGTTATCGATATGACATTGACGGTGCCTCATATAGCGATATCTCACACTTAGCCAAATTTTAATTCTAGGGACATGACATCATGATGATGTTTTGACTGATGGTTTATCAGGATTTGTTAATTTCTTAGTCCAATGGTATGATATTCAAGAGGTATGATATCTTGGTAGTAACCCAGACATTGTTATATTTTTTTACCATTGGAATATCATGGAAATTAGTGTCTCAAAATTGAGAATCTAATCTCAGTGGTGTCTCATAATTTGACAATTTTTTCACCTTCCTCAGTGTAATGGAATACTTACCAAAAACATGAAATTCATTGATAAAAACAGAGTCATGATTTTGTGATCATTAAAACTAGGAGGTCAAAACACATGTTTGTTTTTCAATACAAATGTTTATGATTAATGTTTTTCACCCCTTACACATGAGGAATGAATTGGACTTATTATGTTATGGGTGGGGCCTAGTTATAGATATCCCTTATATACATTGACACATCTCTTGAAAAAAATTAGTTGTCTAAATTTGATGGGTTTTTACCCACAACATTAAACTATATGTTTAGATGTCTTTATGGAATGTTTCAGCTATCCAGAATTATGAATTCTCTTATTGTGAGATTACTTATTGATATCTATGTGATTATTAGATTACTTAAAATATTCATGTATATGTTTCCAGATCCTAGGATTATTTATATGGATTTATGTTATGATCATTTATTCCATCCATATTATGCACATTTTATTGTTTAGATTGTATGTGTTTCAATTATTTATCATTCCATGTTGATTACAAGTATTTATTCATGATATATTTAATTGTTAATTTTCCCTTATTGAGTATATAAGATCACCCCTTTATTATGTTCTATTTTCCCTATGATAACAAGAAGTGTTTTGTGATTGATATTCAAGTATATTCTATGGGGAATAATGACATTATCAAGAAAAAATATTTTTGTATTTTATATTTTAAAATGTAATGTGAATTTCAAGTATGTATATAGTTTACCAAGACTACTAAAATATTTGGTCCCTCATGATTTTTTTTCTTATATATAGTTCCAACAAAATAAATTAGTCACTAGTCTAGGTTACTTGAATCAGGTTCTATACGTATGTTTATATTTTCATTTGTCACAACCATTTAATACTTATGATTTCATAGAGAAATAAATTTCCCAACATTTTTTAATCTCATAGTCAGGAAAACATTAAATCCAAAAAGGTTATGATAATAATCAATAAACATATTAATATGAAGAGTTATTCATAATTTTATTATCTATAAACACCTTTATTTCAACCCAAGATTCATTCGATTCAACTATGATATAATGAGATAAAATTTTTACCTATTTAGTTAAACCGAGAATTCCATAATTTCTCACATTCTTAATATCAATAACAAAATCGACAAAAATAATTAATCCAATATTTATAAATATATTTCTTACTACATATTCAAACCTAAAAAGATGAAATCATATTCTATTATAATTTAATCAAAAAAAAATTATCCTAAAAAAATTGATCACACACAAATTAATATGTACCTTAATCATATATTCTCTTAAAAGGATTTTAATGTTTTCCCAAAATAATTTGAATTTCCTGAGTATCAAGTTATTCTATATTCCACAATGTTATATCATATTATATTCTAAATATCAATTAACCCTTTATACTAATTAATTATAATTTCATCGACATCAAATTCAAAAACAAATATATTGGTATATCTATATGTGAATCATGAATTATTCCTATTAACCTAACAAAAATCTCCAAAATATCATTAATCACATTAATTTAAAAATTTATAAGACCTATAAAAGGGTATCTTTTCTTTAAAATTATGAAATAACTCAAACAATTTATTCCATGATGGTATCCATAACTCTAAAAATATTCACATATGATAAAATCATAGCCTATAATGTTATATAAAATGACCTTTGATACCAATTGATAAGCCCCATATCCACACATATGAATAATGTGTTAAAACATATTCCCATAACTATAGTCTGATACTGATTAAATCAAGTCAAACATATCAATCAACAATTATAGTATCCATAACAAATATTTTCCTACTTACATACCCAAAAACATTATTGTTTGAAAAAATCAAGAATGATTAAAATAAATTAGATAATAATACCCTTATATTTCCCATAAAATGAAAAAAAAATCCACCAAACCAAGATTTTTTTATTTTACAATAATTCTTCAACAACGCCCTCAAAATTCTCCACATATGATACCCATATAGACTAGTCACACATAGTACTCTTATTTATAACATAGGGAAATAAAAACATAATAAAGGTGTGATCAAATTGTCAATAAGGGTAAATATAAGAGACAACAGTAGAAGATGATAAGTGAGAATAAGATAAAAATGTTTTTATGAGAACATAATCAATGTGTAATGACATGATTTAAAAGAATCATACCCAGTATAACATAGATCATAGGTAATGAATCAAAAAATAAGTCTTCTAACATATAGAAGTAGATATCATATAATTATGACATCATGATAATGTGTAGATAATATATTACATGACATCATAATCATAATTCAAGGAACACTACGAAGGAAGTATAACATAATGGATAGAGTCCCATAATTGATTTTACACCCTAGTCCCACATATTTAATCTTATGAGATATAAAAAATTTCCCAATGATTTAGGGGGTTTATAATTTCAGGCTTACAAATGACATTATAACCTATAAATTTATATGACTTCTATATAAGAAAACATTCATAATTTCATCTTAACGTATTGAAGAATTTAGAAAGAATTGGGTTTTCTTGAAAAGTTTCAAATAAAATTATCATATTAACTATAGTGAATTAAGACAGATATTAGTATTAGAAAATATTATAGATAATTATTAAACTTTTTAAGAGATATTGGAAAAGATAAAAAACACTTTTATAGGAAGATGTGTTACATTACACTTGTAGATAGTATCATATACGAAGGGTTCATGGATTGAATCATTTGACATTACAAGTTAAATATCCCAAAATAAATTCATAATAATAAAATTTAGAGTTTAAAAAATGAGAAATAACTCCAAATTTGATAGAAATTTTATATTTATATAAAAAATCGAAGGAAAATAGTTTTCATAAGGATTTGGAATCATGGTTGTAAAAATAATATTATAATTTACATCAAAAATCCATTTCAAGTGAATGAAAATATGAAATTTAAAACCATAATTTAAAATGAATTTAAAATATTAAAACTGTGAAAATAAATTAATATATTTATAATAACTATGGACTAAAGGATAAAATTATACATAAGTGGAATTTAATCCATTTATTTAATCAATAAAATCAATAAACATTATTTTCAAAATGAAAAATTCAAAACCAAATTAGAATATAAGCCACTTTTGAAAACCAAAAAAACGTGAGGAGGGGTCCTCATTGGGAAGAACTTTTAAAAAATCTATAATAGTTATTCATATAGTAAATATAAAAAATGATATTATTTTCATGATTTATAGGTAAATTAAAAAATTCCAAATAAAGAAAACAATAATAATATTCCATTAAACCCCTTTGAAGGATATTAAAATATAGTATAAAATTTCAATAGTAATAATTTATGAGTAGATTAGCATATTCTTGAAAAAATATAAATAATATTCATTTGAAGGAGAAATATTATTGACATTAAATAAAAGGAAAGATTAGTTTCAATTACAGGAAAACCTTTGGTTTAATTATGGAAAAAATGTAAATAAAATTCTACGAATTAATTAAAACCTCAAAAATAAGTATATTGTAATGAAAACATTGGGGTTTAGAGAAATATAAAATTTAATTATCTCAAATAGTAACTTTAACATAAACAATCTCTAAAACATAGTGAGATTGGAAAAATAACCCTTACAAAATTATAAAATTTGTAACAAAGGGATATGAAATATTGAAAATGAAATATAAATTTAAATACTATTAAGAAAAGGATAATCATGATATAATATTACAAATATTTTATATATTTACCATTTAAAAAATTAGATGTATATTAAAAAACATTTCCTAATGAGGAAAATTTCTGATTAGAAACCCCATAAAGACATTGTAATTTTTGAAGTTAGAAGCCTTTAGAAAGGATTTTGTGATAACGAAACGTAAATCCCAAAAAAAATAGGAAAAAATATAATAAAATTATATAGAAGAATAAATTAAACTTATAAGGATAAAGTTCAATAATAATGGTAATAACTCAATGAATGTAAAATAATTTAACCACAACCATTACAAATTATGTATTGTATGAATCAATGAAAAAGGAATATGGAGATATTAAATTAAGATGAAACTCTAAAAAATAACAAATAATTTAATATATAATAAATTAATATGTTGTTGTTTACTCCAAATAAAAGTAAATTGGGGTATACTAAGAAACACGTCTCAAGGAATTAAAATTTAGATAAAGAACAATTATGCTGTATTCCGACGTAGTCAAACACACTATAAAGATAATCTCTTAATTAATATAATTAATAAAATTATTCATATTTACTAACATTTATATTAATCTATTAAATTAATTTATTATATAGTCATTACTTTTTTTAGTTATTATTTATCACCAGTATTAGTAGTTTAAACCATCCCCTTTTTAGTTTTTGTGTAATTGTTGGGTTTATCATTCCATGTTCATCAATTAATAATATCTATAATTATAAATCATTAATCATTTCATTAGTATAAAATTTAATAATATATACAGATTTTCAAAAATAGATTGAAATTGTAAAATTTGTCTCAATATACTTGTTTTGTGCGTTTAAAATCACTATGCTATTTTATTTTTAATAATTTTATTATAATTTATATTTTATAATTAAATAATAAATAAAATTCCATAAATATAAAATTTATTATTTAAATTTATTTTTTGAACCATTCATGTATGGTGGTAATAAAAAATTGAAATAATTCATACCTGGTGGCGGTGAGCCGACCATAATATGAGTGACTTTGTCATTTTTATTTTCAATGGATAAGAGGAATGTTTATAATGGATATTACATTAACATAATAACATTATAATATAACAATAATAATATGATAACATATTTATTTTTAGAATATATTTTGTGTATGTGTAAAAAATAAATCGAATAAAAAATAGAAGGTATGGTTTGGATTACTCAAGTTACTCTTTGGGACAACTCCTTTGCTAATTGTGTTAATCCTTTGATATGTGGTATTATTATTAGAATGTAAAACACTATGATGAGTATAACTGTATTTAGATATGCTTATAGAATATCTTGGTTGATCTAATATTTTTAACATGTGAGGGGAAGTGGGGTGGGGAATTTGTCCTTTCAGTACTAAGAGTGGTGACATTTTTATAAATATTAATTTATTAATATAAATATAATTACTTATTCAAGGAATGTACATCCAAAATTTATAATTATTGGGGATCATATATTTTATTTTCATGAAATACATCATGAAAATATCTATAGATGAATTTTTGGTTATTTTGGATACTTTACCATTTAATTTAAAACTTGTATCTCATTTTAACATTTACTGTGACGACATATTTTATCATTTTTAACTTATTTTGATTCAATAGATTTGAATTGGACTTATTACCAAATGTTTATTATTATAAATCAAAATATAAAATAAATTTTATAAAATTAAATTTAAAGAGGTAAATGAAATTATCATCAATAAAATATACATAACATAATGAAATCAATTTTTTTAAAAATTGATTTTTTAGTACACAAAATAATTTAGGTGAAGTATTATGAAAAAATTTAATACCCATGATATTTATTGTTTTTTGATTAAATAAATTAGGGTATTTTTATTTTAAAATCATGAAAAAATGGAATGGAATCTTGTAAATACTTAATTTATGGAAAAAGAACAAATAAACTTTTTATTAGATGAAAATATAACTTAGGCTCCAAATTGTCAATAATTGCTTCAAAAATCAAAAAATATTATTTTTAAATGATTTATTTTAACCCTTATATACAATTTATTCATGAATTTATTTTCATAAAATTTTAAATCATTATAAAATAATGATTTTTTCATATAAATAACATTATTTTTAAAAGTAATATTTTAATTATTCACCCAAAATCATTGACTTTACAAAAATCCCAAAACATAACCTTATGATAATTTTGATATTATAAATCCAATAATGAAGTTATTTTGAAAAAAAATTATTTCTAATATATTAAAATTTAACATTTAAATTAAACATAAAATATTATTACAAACTATTTTATAAAAATGACCTTTTGAACAACATGTGTTCCAAATTAATATTGGCTAACAATTAAATGAGTGTTAGTATATTTGTTTGGAAGTTATAGTATTTATTAATATAATAATTTAAAATAGATAAATTTTATTTTAAATAAAAAGTACACAGCAATTAAAAAATGTTTCTTTGAAAAATATCCCTTTTAATATTAATTAATTTAAATCACATCCCATTTAAATGAATTATTTATAACTTAATTTTTCTCAGATCACATAGTAACAATAATATAAAGTAACCATGCTATATATGGAATTAAAATAACTATTTTTTAAAAATTAATTTTAATTAATTACTATTTTTTATTTACTTGATGTTTTCTCTTTAAATTTTATTAATGATGTTTCACAATATTTTTTCATAATGTGTCAATGTTCTCCTTGTATAATAATAAAATATAACTTATTTTTTAGTTCTATGTTGGGTGTGATATAACCTATTAAACATATTACTTATTTAAAATAAAACATATATTAAATTATCTTGGTGTTACATACGTGCAATGTGGTTGGAGTGACCAAAAGTGTGTTTTTATAGTCTAAATTATGTTTTCAAAAGTTCAAAACAAGCATCAATTTTTCACATTCAAGAAAATCATCTAAAATTTTTATTAGATTATAAGAATGTAATTTTTTTATTATTTCATATGAAGGAGTAAACCACTCATAAATTTTACATGTTATGTGGTTATAATGAAACATTGTGTTTATCATTTAAAAGGGTTTTAAGGTAAAAACTTGCATAACAACTTAGAAAATAATCATGTAATTTCCAGAAATTATATGATAATGATCATTAATTATTTTTTTAATATATAGGAATAAATCTCATATAAATATCTTTTGTGGTGTTTTATTAATGGTTGATAATTCTTTTTTAGAATTAATTTTCTAGTAATCTATGTTCAAAACATGTGTTAAATGGTAAAAAACAAACATAATATCTCATATTACTATGAAATTACAATAAAATGACAGTTAATTAATTTTTGTCATATAAGAATAACAAGACATCAATTTGACAAGGGGAATGGTTGAAATAATTGAATGTAATTTTTTTTATTCTTATTTGTTTCCTGAATAAAATACCAATATTTAGTAGATGAAATTGTGAAAAAAAGAATAAACTGCAGAGAAATTTTTAGAAAATGACCATTTATTAATTTTTAACCTATATGAATAAATATATTTCCAATATGATATGTGGTATGATAAAAATGTTTAAATGATTATTTTTTGAAAAAATTTATAATTTTTTAAATATAGGTGTAATACACCGATTTTTTAATAATTTTAATTTTTCAATAGCTTGAGTTACACTCAACCATTAATTTAAATTTTTTTTGAGACACTATTAGTAAAAAATGAACATTATATCCTTTCCATTAAATTTATGGGAATAAATATGAAAAACTAATTTGTAAAATAAATATAAACTTCCAACTCAATATTAATGAATTTTTATGGTCTTATAAAATGATCATATCTTTTTAGTAAAATAACTTTTTTCTCCAAAAATGAATTTTATTTAAAAATGATTTTCTATCAATTTATGAGTTAATATTATTTTTTCTAAGAAAAAAAAAGGATTTTACCAAATTAATTTCATTCGTAATGTCAAAATTATCTTCAATTTGTTTTTAAAATTTTCTCAAAACATTTAATTTAATAGAGTAGTGAAAATAATTATTTTTAATGAAATATGTACATTAATTTAAAGTATTTAAAAGGAAAAACTATGTTTTGGATTACTTTTAAATTTTAATTAGCTCATTTTTTATTAAAATAATCAAAATATTATTTTATAAAAGTATTTTATTCACAAAGTTTTTATAAAAAAATATTTTATTTTAAAATGAATTATTTCTAAAAACAAATAAGGTCAGTTTTCAGTTTAATTTTAATTAAATTCTAAAACTTTTATATTTTTAATTTTAATAAATATATTCCAAAATAGGGGTTCATAAGTTCCAAATTTATTGAAAATTTTTCTTTTATATTTGGCCAATTTAAATAACAAACTTAATAACTTTTGTTACCATGGTAATGGGTAAATTGAGTAATTGTTTTCCTAAAAAAAAATAATAAAGACTATAAAATGCCTCTGACACATTAAAAAAATTTAATTTATGAATTTAATTAGACCCTTATCACCTAAGGATCAAAAATTTGTTTAATGGAATATTTTTCATGATAATGACTTACGTAAAATTTAAAACAAATAATGTCACAAAATGTTACTTTGTTTGCCTTAAATATCACTTATGTAGCCACATAAAGAAAAAAGTTTTTTTGGAAGAATATAAAATTATTTTTTTAACTTAATAAATAAATTTTCATGAAAATTTTTTTTTGGACTTTTTGAGCCACTTATATGAGATTATGATATTTATTATATTTTATTTAATAAAAAATCAAATATTTCACATTCTTGTTTTAAAAACTATATCTTATATAGGGTTACCCAAAATATATATTTAACTATAAATATTATTATTTAATATAGAAAAATTATATTAATCTTCGTATTTTTTTAAATTTTTAGTAAAAAATAAGTATGATAAAAAAGTATACAACGTAGATATAGTATTTAATTTATTGCTAGAAATATCAAAAAAATGTTAAAAAAATATTATAATAAATATAATTTTAGACAATTAATGTGATAAAATAATATAAAATATAATCTTTTCCCATTAGGGATATAATAAAATATTTGTTTGATGTATCTTGTCAGCTTGATATTTTTAAAAGTCCAGGTAGTGAATACTGACAAAATTGACACTAAGGATATTTTATCAACATAATGTTTTATTAAATTATATCAAAAAAATAAAACAACTTTAAAATTAAAAATTAATTTTAAGATGGTCTAAAATATTATAAATGTTTTATTCATTATCTAATTTATATCACACAAGGAAATATTTTATCCTTTTAATATTGAAATCTTTGTTACCTTAGTTACAATTGAAATAGGTTAACTAAGGATTAATAAAAATTATAATGTCTAAAATAATACCCAAATATGTCTAAAATATTATTAACTATGATATTACAAAATTTTATTATTTTATTTTATAACACATTCCCTTTTGGAGGTATTTTGATTTATATTTAATTTATTATAAATTAATATTTGAGGAAATTCTAAAAGTGTCCCTCACCTCAATTATAAAAGGGAACCTCTTACCTCACTTCCTCACATCAAGTTGAGACATGAAGCTAAACCAAATCCTAAAATATTCTATTCTTAGCTTCCTTAGACACATTATATAGCTTCTATTCTTGTGAAAATACTATTCCTAGTGTCTCTAATAGGGGATCTAAAGGAAGTTCTCCAAAGAAGAGGTAAGCGTCTATTCCGACTATTTTAAGATGATTTGTTATTATACTTCCACTTTATGTTATTTGTGTATTATTAAGTAATATTTCAACTATCAACTATATTTCGATATTTTATTAGGATTATTTCAAATCCATATTCATATATTTATGCATGCCACAAAAAATTAAATCACCACATATGCATAAGTATTCCTTACCGTCTCCAAGTTGTAGTGTAATATGTTTGCATCACAACTTTATATTGATGGATATAATGATGGAAACAATATATATATAAGATAATTATTACATGATATTAATTTTGGAAAAAAATATATACCATCCAATTCATTACATTTTCACAATTAAAAGGAATGATATAATCGCTCATGCGTACGTACAGTCTACCATCTCCACGACATGATGTGATTCATTTTCTAGTATCACCATTCAAGAATGATTTAAAAAATTTATATAATAAATAAATATGATATATAGTACATTAATAATATTTTTAATTGATATATAAGTGTCATATTTGTAAAAACAGAGGCTTATATAACAAAATATTCATTTGAAAATGAAGTAGTTAACACGTGAAGAAAGAATAATAATGAAATATAATTATCAAATGGATGACAAGATGATATAAGAGGATTTTATATGATGTCATAAATATGATTATTGTTTTGGAATATGTTAATAACATTTATTTAAACCATTATATAGGAGCTTCATATACATGTGATGGAAATAAGACCTTCGGTAATGGTTAATTCCACAATATCATTTTTATTCAGGATTGTTTATATATTAGTATATGCTACTAAATATTTATCTTCTATGTCCATGATTCTTTAAAACTTTTTCCAAAATATTATTATTATTATTATATAATTGTTTAAATTTATTTTTACCCATGTTTGAATTTCTACTAAATTGCTTGAAAGGAATCTGTTTTTTTTCATTTTCCTAATGAGGAACTTCATGAATTTTCTAGAAAAAGAATGAGAGGAGTGTTTTTTAATTATATTTCCTAAATGGATTTTTAAGATTTCTTGATTAATTAATGACTTTATGATTCCCTTGTAATATTTCAAATTTATTTTCAAAGAAATTTTTTTATTGTAATATCATTTTTGATTTTTAATAAAAGAAAACATTTTCAATGAAGAAAGGATATTTTCCTCAAGAATTATTTTCAAGTGATCTCTCAAAATTATTTTCTATATATGATAAAAATATTTAATGTTTCATATGATTTAATTTGGATATTTTTCAAGGATATTATCCCTATTATTCATATGGTTGATTTATGTTAATGATGTAATGATAATTTTGAATCCCATTTATTTTTTATGGGATATGTTATGATTAAATGGTGTTCATAATACCAATATCACTCCATAGGTTCTGATATGAGGAATGATTTATGTTTTAGTGTCAAAAATATGTATAGATTCTATTATGTCATGGGTGGAACCTATATCTCCAACCAATTCATTATATAAAGATATATATCTCATGAGAGGGATATGAATATAGTAGATAGTAATCATGGTTCAGTAACACAAGGCTAGAATATGGAGTGAACTCAGTTCAGTAAGGGACATTATCCACTATAATCATCTTTGCGGTGATCCTTGACTAATATGAAAATGGTTTTCTATGCATATGATTATTCCAAAATTTCCCGTATTATATTATCCTATCATGGACTATGTTATTTGATCCTTTATGAACTTCTATAATTTATTCAATAAAACAATATCATGATCTTTGATATGGATGTTATAGTTTTCAAAAGTTATTTTCATGTTCTTATGTTCTTATGCTTATATTATCTCCCTTTATTACCCTTTCTCATCTTATGATCTTACCCATTTTTTATTTTTCATTTCCCAAGGATATAAAGAAAGATATTGAGTAATATGTGTCAAAAATGGTCATAGTTATGAAGGAATATATGGGAGATGATGTAGATGTTTTATGAATCAGTTATTTATATTTCCCATATTCAAAAGACAGTAAACGTAAATGGTTTTGGCCTAGTTTTTTTATGTTATGAATTTAATATTATTATATTTATATGTAATAATTATGTAGGAAAATTTTGGGTTATTATAGTTGATATCAGAGAAATGATTAGATATCCTTAGTATAAACCCTAAAGATATGTCTATGTATAGGATACAATAATGGAGTTTTGGTAATGATCACTAATAACCTATTATAAAACCAAATGTTCTTTAATTGAAATTTTATAAGTAATATCCCTTTATTATGTGGTTTTTCCATCATGACTAGTGTTTCTCACACAATTCTTTTTGGATTTAATAAATTTATAGAACCTAAAGGACCTGTGTTATTGTTAAATGTGATGGGAAATTAAATGATTGAACTCCAAAGAAACAAAATGTTATAGATATGGAATAAAAGTAATTGTTTTAATGCTCACACAACTTTCTCAATTAATGAATCATGTATGACTTCCAAATGAGTAATTGAGAGAAAAACATTCTGTTGAGTCCTTCATGAGGTAGTAAAAACCTAATTTAAATGGTTATTATAATCTACAAGTGGATGGACAATGGATTAGTGAAAATAAAAACATATTTTCGGTTCTCTAATGTTCATAACAGGAGAAATAAATTTTTTCAATCTATCATTTGGATGGAGAAGCAGATCAATAGTAGAACTCAAAAAGATTACGAGACAATGAGGTGAACATGACTATATAAAAAGGTATGAGTAAAAGTACGTATTTTTTCAGTAAGTAAATTTCTTATATTCTTTATATAGTGATGCTGATGGAGTTCCATGATATTAAGGAAAAGGAGAATGAATTAGTCAGTACCTATGAAGAAACATTTACAAGACTTGAAAGGTATGCTTAGGGAATTATTATCAAACCAGAACGTAAGGTTAATTAATTTTTTATTGGCTTAAAAACAAATCTCTGAAAAGAATTTGCCATAACGGTCTTCTTTAGATGTGAGTAATTCACTTTATGTTCTCTCATGGTTGTGATAGAGAATGGATTTGCCCAAAAATCTTATGGGTTTGACAAGAACATAAAATGTAATTCATAGAAAACCTGGAAACCATAGTGAAAAGAAGATGTACTTGTTTTATGCTCAATGTATGAAATGAAATATATAGGAGACTATCTTAAGGGGACTAGTAATCTTTTATGTATGGGTAATAAGTTCATCAGTAAATTGAGTGTGAATATAATGGAAAAAATATTGATAATTATGAGAAAAGAAAAAAAGATGAACAGAATGCTCCTGCAGACTTCAATGCTTCAGGATAAAGGAAAATTGGAATTATGCAAACCAATTACCAAATATAAGGGTTATCAATTATGATAATCATAATTAATTTGTTAATTTAAAATTCAATAGAAAATCTCATGTGATAACTACTGGTGATGTGGAGTATGATAATGATGCGTTGATGGGAACACTTACCATCCACTATAAACCAACTAATGTTTTATTTGATTATATATCCACCAACTATTATATTTATTAATTTTTTTTAAGGTTATCTCAATTTTACCTTAATAATTATATGTTGTGTAATATGTGAAATCTCTTAAGGGAACAACTTTCACATCACATGTTTATAATTCTTCACCAGTTGATGTTTTTGGGAAATTGATCCTTGAAAATCTTTTGATTCTCCCTTTAGTTAAATTCAATGTGCTTTTTGGAAGATATTTTAGTTCTCTATATAAAGCTCATATCAATTTTAGAGGAAGGGATGCAACATTTCATATTCCAATATAATCTACGATCATATATTAATGTAAGGATGAATATAAACATCTAGTGGAAATTACTTTAGTCGTGTGGATCTTAATTCCTATAAAAAAGGTTAAATGTCTTAGATAGTTGGGGAGAAACTCACCATTAAGGATACACATATTTTATTGGGGGGTTTTTATGTCTTTCTTAAAGAAGTTACTGGTCTTCTTCAAAATCCTGAATTTTTGTTTTCAATATAACTCATACCGAGTGATATATCTATTTTAGAGACTCTTTATAGAATATATCTAATTTAGTTATTGTAATTGATGAATAAATGCCAAGAAAATATTGATAAGGGATTCATATCCCTATCAATTCACCTTGGGATGTACCTATTCTGTTTGTTAAGAATAAATATAGATCAATTACAATCTACATTGATTATCATGAACAAAACAATATCACTGTCAAGAAAAACTATCATCTTCCCCATGTTGATGAGTTATTTTAACAAATACATAGACCATAATACTTTTCCAAGATTAATATTTGTTCTTTATATCATCAATTAATAGTGAAGAAGAAGGATATACCAAAGCTTCAATTTTATTAAATGTTTTGACGTTATGAATTTATAGTGAATCATTTTGGTCTTACTAATTCCCAATCTATCTGAAGGACCCCAGAACACCCTGAGAGGGGAGGGGTATATCAGAATGTAAAATTTTTCTTTTTAAATTTGTGGATCTTTTTCCCACATTAGTAGTAACATGTTATATCTGTCAACCAACTAAAAGAAACAATATGACATAACAATTTTATATGGTTCACCGCAAAGGGCTACGTCCAAGGAGTATATGCCGACAATGTGTCGGTCTTACCTAATTCCACTATTCTTCAAAAGTTGTGGATTACAAAGGTTCATGAACAGTCACTCTATCCGAAGATCACTGCCTTTACAAATGCCTAGGGATATCCTACTACATCCCTCAGGTCACTCCCGTTGACTCCCCCTGGCTCACAGCCTTTGGTGAATATCCACTCAGTTTATAGACGTAAAGTTCTCATTAATAGATTTGCATTGATGTCTTTGTCTCTACTCAGTACGAGACTATACTTGCATCGAAATCTTGAAATGATGCTATTGGACACACTGAACCATTGAACAGGATAACCAGAACTTGAAAATAGGTTGCATTGATGATTTCATGCAACACATACCCTTTGCAAAGAAGTTCTCACTTTTGTGTGCAATACATATTTTTTGTGCGGAAAAATATTTCGTGCAACTTAATTTATTTTTCGTGCAACCTCTCCTTTTTCTCATAGCTCAGAATTTTTTCACGCAGGTCGGAATTTTTCATGAAGCTCTGACTTTTTCATGCACCTTGGAATTATTCACGCAGCCCGTCCTTTTTCACACATCTTTCAATTTTTCACACAACTGCCTTTACGCGAACCTTTTAAGTGCATTAGCACTCAAATCTTCTCTAAGTCCTGAATCCTATGGAATGAGGGGGTTCACCCATTATTTTTAGGCATCTCTAACACCCGCACATGAAACCCATCTTGGCGTGAAAAAACTCATATTTGGAGCACAATATTTTTCACGTAGGAATTTTTTTTCATGCACATATCCATGTTTTTCACGCTGCCCATGAATTTTCCATTTTTCAACATTCTAATTATTAAACACCACTTGCACGAAAATCCTCTCTCCACTATTTCACACATAGTCCACCTTCAATTTTGTTGCTTGATTGAACCATATGATCACTTTACTGGGAAAAATTCTAAACTTCCAATGAGGATTGACAACAAACACAAGCCATACTCTAATTCTTGCATAGAGCGGCCATGGTTCCAGAAATATCCCCCTTTGGTTTTGTTGGAAATAACTAAATAAATTCAATAGATCACCATCCACATGAAAACCAAAAATGAAAGAATCAACTCAGCCAACACTCTAAGTTTACATGAGCAATGCTCGGTGAAGAAAACAAGAGAGAAAGGTTGAATTGGGTTCCCGTGTTTTGGAATTCTCAATGACACCCAAGTAAATAACTTACAGTGTCACAGAAGCATTACATGTCCAATGTATTCCTCCTCATCCTATCACTGACACTAAAATCTCATCATGTCATAGAAGCATTACATGTCCATGAAATGCCTGAATTTATTCCTTTATCCCCCATTGATAATAAGCCGAAAGACCGGAAATTGTTCAGTGTTCAACTCAAAACACACTCCCCCTGTATCTCCCCCAAAAACCTGCATCACGTCCACAAATAGATTAAAAGCAGTTAACATAACTAGAGAGAGGGGTTCTTTGTAACCTCCTCATACACTGGGAGGTGGCTGAACTCCGAGGTACAGCTGATGATTCTCAAACACAGCCGCTGATAGTGGCATGGTCAGGATATCATGCACTTTCGCCTCAGTTACCACATGATCCATTCTAATCACGCCTTGCTCAAGTTTCTATTTGATAAAGTGATACCTGATTTCAATATGTTTTGTATGAGAATGCTGAACCAGATTCTTTGTAAAATCAATTGTGCTCTTGTTATCACAGTAAATCACTATTGGTTGCTTCACCCCATCACTAATATCTTTTCGTTGTTGTTGTATCCATAGAAGTTGAGTGCATGCCTTTGTGGTAGAGATATACTCAGTTTCAGTAGTACTAAGAGAAGTAATTTCTTATTTCTTGATCAACCAGCCAACACATTTATTCCTAATATTTAATGCTCCACCACTAGTGGACTTTCTGTCCACTACATCGCCAGCCCAGTCAGCATCAGAAAATACTGATAATTCACTGTCCCTTCCTACAACAAATTATAAGCCACAATTGTGAGTACCTTGAATATACCTAATTATTCTTATTACTGATTCCATATGTTCCTCCTATGGATTACTCTATAAGCGGGCCACTAGACATGTGGAAAAGGCAATATCTGGACATGTCACTATCAGGTACAGTAGGCCCCCAATTATCCTCATGTACATGGTGGGGTCTATAGATTTCCAATCCTCATGCTTTCTATGTTTGGTTCCAACTGAAATCAGAGTTGACATTAGTTTAGATTATTTAATATTAAACTTCTTCAGCAGCTCTCTTGTATAATTTTCTTGAGAAATGAAAGTGTAATCCTTCTTTTGAATCACCTGCATCCCCAAAAAATATGTGATCTCCCCAATCATAGACAATTCAAATTCTGATTTCATGTGATTGGCAAATTCATCCACTGATTTCTACCTGCTGCCACCAAATATAATATCATCAACAGAGATTAGAAACATGAACTGATCTTTTGGAGAATTCTTCACATATAGATTGTGATCTACTCCTACCATTTTTAATTCCAGCTTCTTTAGATAAGAGTATTGTCGGGAATACCATGATCGTGGTTCCTTCTTCAAACTATATAGAGCTTTATTTAGTTTTCAAACCTTTTTTTCATCAGTACCAAGAAGAAAACCAACTGGTTGGTCAATGTCGACTTCTTCTTTGAGTACACCATTCAAGAATGCTGTCTTGAAATCCATTTGATATAATTTATATACTCTTTGGAGTGCCATGGAAAGGAAGAGCCTAATTGACTCCATTCTACCCACTAGAGCAAATGTTTCTTTAATATCAACACCTTCAATCTGAGAGTATCCTTTACATACCAGTTGTGCCTTTTTCTTAATAACACTTCCATGATTATCAAACATATTCATAAAGATCCATTTTGTACCAATCACATTGTGACATTCATGTCTCTAGACAAGATCCCATGTCTAATTCTTGTTAATCTAATCTAACTCTCCATTCATGGAATTCAACAAAGATTCAGCCTTTGCTACTTTTTCAAATGAGGATGGATCGACAACAGACAGAAATTCATATTGTGTGTTATTCCTCATCCTCCTTGTCTATGTGGGAGCACTTCAATCCACAATTATGTTAGATGGATCAATCTCAGCTCTTTGATTTCTCCTGTGTGGTTCAGTTGCATTCTCTCCATCCAAGATTTCTTCTTCAGATTCTTCTTCTGAGTCAACATCATGATGTGACTACAGAGTGTTTTGTACACCTTCCTCTATTTTTATATTTTTATTTTCTGTATGTTCACTTTCTTCCTCAAATTCTATCACATCATCATATGAAATCCTTGAACCATTTGTGGTTTTCTCTTCAATGATCTTAACACAACTGCTTTCCACAATCCTTCCTAATCTCTTATTGAAACACTTACAGGATTTTATGTTCATTGAGTATCTAAGGAAAATTCCTTCATCTGCATTGTCTCCATACTTCCATTGATTTCTTTCTTTGTTAATGATGAAGCATTTACTTCCAAAATCACGAAAAATATTTCAAAGAGGGCCTCCTTCCATGCCACAATTCATATGGTGTCCTTGTCTCACCCATATAAAGTCCTGTTTTATTTTGGATATACACTGCAGCTTGAATAAACTCTTTCCAGTAATGTCGTTGAATACGACTCTCAATCAACATAGTTCATGCCATGTTGTTCACCTGTCGATTCATTCATTCAAAAACTCCATTTTGTTGTGGAGTTCTCACTACTACTACCTCATATTGTATCCCATGTTTCTCTATATAGTTTTCCAATTCAATGTATGTGTATTCCCCTCCACTGTCAGACCATGATACTTTGATTATTTGTCCAATATCATTATTAGCAATTTGATGATATGTTTTCATGCAGTCGAGTACTTGAAGTTTCCTATGTATAACCATTATCGATTCCATTCTACTGTAATCATCTATGAAAAGGACATATTACCTATATCCGTGAGTTCTGGAAACATTTATCAGCCCACATACGTCCGTATGAATGAGATAAAGAAGATGAATTTCCCTTCTCTTCTTTGGCCGATAAGAACTGCAGACCAACTTCCCAAGAATGAAAGAATCAAATGACTTTTCACGGTCATGATTCAGGTTGGGAATTTCCATGACAATATTAAGTTTTGATAATTTCTGCATGTCTTGTTGATTTATGTTCCCTAGTCTCTAATGCCACAAGTTGTTTTCTTCTTCAACAATCATGTAACAGATGTCTTCTTTACTATCAACCTGATACAGTTTTCCTTCTATTCTATATCCTTTCATAAGTGAATTTCCAATCTTTCAGTTTATAGAACATCCTTTCTGATTGAATGTGACTATAAGTCCTGAGTCACAGAGCTGTCTCAGACATAGAAGATTATGATGTAGACCATACACATAAAGAACTTCTGTTTTCTTTAGTTCTCTATTAGCTATATCAGTACTTCCACAACCTTTTATCTTCAATGCACCATTGTTACTGAACTGCACTGTTCCATCAACCATTTTCTTGATATTCATTAATAGGTCTACATTACCTGTCATATGAGATGAAAAAAACGCTATCTAGAATATAGATTTTGTTTCTTTTTGTAGCTTTGAGGACCACCTCTACAAGGTTGGATTTTTCAATTTTATTCTTTTCTTTCCATGAGACATTGGATTACGTGTAGAATACTAAAGGCCTTTCAATTATCTCATCCGTGTACATGGGTTATTCATAGTCAAAGTCTTATTCTAGAGGAGAAAACATGTTTTTAAGAGCAACACCATCTTCTTCACGAGCTTTTACTTGTCTCAAACTCCGGTATGAGGTGTCCATGTCCCTTCTCTACTTGTAATAAATGGCCTTATGACCAAAGTTAGAACAATGAAAACAATATCCATAGAAATTGTTTCTTCTAAAAGAATTAGGATATGAATTTTTTCTCTTTTATTGAACTCCCATATCTTCTTCATTCAAATAGCTTCTTGACTCTTCACAATAAGACATGGTATGGTCCAAACATCCACAGAATTGACATTTCATGAGAGGAAATGTCGTCTGACATTTGTTTATCCTCATTCCTTCTTTTGTGGGATAACAGTTTGAATTCCCCTTATTCATAGAGGCTCAAGAATAGTCTTAAACTCTTATTTTATATTTAATTAGAGGTTTTTTTTCAGCACATCAGGAGAATTTTCTCCATGACCCAATTTAAGCATGACTTTATTTTGGTTCCCTTTTTTGCAGCATTTGTCGATTCAGCCTCACAACCGATTCCACTATTTCCCATGGAAGAGGGTATTTGATTACTCAAAATCTTTTCAACTCAATTAGAGCCACGTTTTTCTTCCTTCAAAAGCTCCGAATCTGAGAGCCGTCCAAATTGTATTTTCTTCCTCGATTCTTTTGAAATTGAATCTCTCTCAAGTTTACTCCTAAGAGTAACAACTTCCTCCCCAATATGATCAGCATTCTTGGACTTTTCCTCTAGTCTGGAGGTGAGGTCATTGATGACCATGGCCTATTCTTTAATTATCAGCTTCAGATCCACTACATCATCATTTCTTTCAAGTATTTTAGACTGTACTTTCACAAATTATTCTAGTCATTTAATTTAATTTTCAATTTGATCAATATATTTAGTTGATTATTCTAAAATTGATTTCCACTTATTGCAACTCTTACATTTAATATTAAGCTTACTAAAAGCATACTTAAGTTGCAACTTGAGATTGCAACTAGTTGTCATCTTATTTCCTCCACCAGTATCTTCTGATTTTTCAATAGTGGCCATTATGTAAGCATGGTTTACATTTTTAAATTATGGTTATTCTTCATCAAAGAATTCTTTATCATCATCTTCCTCCCCACAGACAAAACTCTTCTTTGGTACTTTCTTTGTTGATTTGAAGTCTCCCTTTTTGAAAAACCTTTTATGAGGCTTCTTATTTTTTTAGCATCACTATTCTCATCATCGATCTTTCTAAATCACTAAGAGGTAATGTGACCAACTTTTCCACAACAAAAGCAAGAAAGAGGTAACTTCACTTTGAATTTTCCTTTTCCCTTCTGGAAATTCTTTGTAATGAGAGAACGAATTTCTTTCTCGTCATCATCTTCACCACTACAATATTTTGAGATTTTTATTTTCTTAATGATTTTGAATTCCATTTCCTTTCTTACTCGAGTCGTATCATCTTCTGGTTTGACTCTCATTTCATATGCCACCAGGCTGCTCAGTAGACCATCCAGAGAAATATTGGAAAGATCTCTTTCCTTAATGTTTGAAACCTTTACATTGTACAGGGGTGGAAGTCTTCTCAATATTTTCTCCAGAATTTCAGCATCTTTGATTTTTTCTCCTAGAACTCAAATTGCTCCAACCAGTTCAGTAATTTGATTGATGAAGGAGTCTACATTATCATCAAGATACATCTTTAGATCATCGAACCTATTGTGTAGGACTTATAGTTTCACCTCCTTAAGTTTTATATCTCCTTAATAAATATTTTCAATTTTATCCCACATAGACTTTGCTGAGGTGAAACTCATCACATTCAGATAGATCTGCTCAGAAAGGGATACAGTGAGAGCATTTTGTGCTTTAACATCTGCATCAAGAATCTTCCTATATGCATTATTCATAGCCATACCCTTTGGATCAGTAACATGTATACCTTGCATAGTGGAAAAAAGAACTTCCATTCTAAGGGATCTAATATGAGACCTCATTTGTTCTTACAAATTTAAAAATTATATCCATAAAAGAGGGGAAATCCCTTAACAATGGCTAAATTTTCCATGGTGGTATAAGATAGAGCAATCACTGGAAACCTTGCTCTAATACCACTTGAAGGACCCTAGAACACCCTGAGAGGGGAGGGTGAATCAGCGTGTCAACATTTTCTTTTTAAAGTTGTGGATCTTATTCCTGTGTTAGTAGGAACATGTTACATCTGTCAACCCACTAAAAGCAACGATATGACAAAGCACATTTACTTGGTTGACTGCAAAGGGCTACGCCCAAGGATCATACACCGATAGTGTGTCGGTCATACCTAATTCCACTATTCTTCACATGTTGTGGATTAAAATGGTTCGGGAACAATCACTCTCTCCCAAGCTCACTGCCTTTACAAATTCTCAGGGATAGCCTACTGTGTCCCTCCGGTCACTCCCGTTGACTCCCCCTGGCTCACAGCCCTTGGTGAATACCCACTTAGTTTATATACATGAATGTCTCTTCAATAGATTTGCATTGAAGTCTTTTTCTCTACTCAGCACGAGACTGTACTTGCATCGAAGTCCTAAATTGATGCTCTTGAACACACTAAACCACTGAACCGGATAATCAGAACATGCAAACAGGTTGCACTGATGATTTCATGTATCACTTACCATTTTCACACAAATTCTCACTATTTCATGCAATACATGTTTTTTGTGTGGAAAAATATTTCACACAACTTCATTTATTTTTTGTGAAACCTCTCATTTTTCATGCAGCATGGAATTTTTCACGCATCTCGGAATTTTTCGCACAGCTCATACTTTTTCTTGTAGCTCAGAATTATTTATGCAGTCCGACCATTTTTGTGCACCATGGAATTTTTCACACAGCTAGGCCTTATTGATGCAACTTAGAATTTTTCGTATAGCTAGGCCTTTTTTGCGCAAGTTAGATTTTTTTTCGCAACTTCATTTATGCGAACCTTTTACGCAGATCAGTACTTGAAACATCTCTATGTCTTCAATCCTAAATAATGAGGGGGTTCAACTATTATTTATAGGCGTCACTGACCCCCACACGTAAAACCCATCTTGGCGTGAAAAAATCTCATTTGGCGTGCAATATTTTTCACGCATGAATCATTTTTCGTGCACATATCCTTGTTTTTCGCACAGCCTATGCCTTTGTCATTTTTCGATGTTCTAATTCTGAAACACCTCTTTAACGAAAAACCTCACTCCACTATTTCAAGCACCATGCTGTTTTTAGCGCACAACTCAAATATTTCGTGCACAACCCCCCTTTAATATTGTTTCCTTCTTGAACTGTATGATCACTTTACTGTGGAACATTCTGAACTTCCAAAGAGGATTTACAACAAACACAAACCATACTCCAATTCCTGCATAGAGTGACCATGGTTCCAACAATATCTTCATGGACATAATGAATATATTCTATAGGGACTTTCTAGAAAGGTTTGTGGTATCCTTTTTAAAAAAATTTCTTGTAAATTCTTGGTGAAATAAAGAACATGAAGCTCGCATGAGGATTGTACTGAAGACCCTAAGAAAATATATGCTTTATAAAAAATTTACCAAGTGTGAATTTTGGATTTAGAATGTTTCATTATTTTTTCACATTATCTCAAAAGAGGATATATATATATATATAGTAAACAAGGATGTTATTAAACGTTTCCCTAGACCAAAAATTGTAACTGAGATCCAAATTTTTCTTATTTTGGATGGAAATTATTATGATTTTTTGAATTATATATCATGATTATATAATCCACTCACCATGTTAACACAAAAATGAGTTATGTTCATATGGATGGAGTAATTTGAAGAGAATATCAATGATCAGAAAATAAGTTTAGTCAGTGAACCTATATTCACATTACCCTATAGAGGAGAAAGGATTTTGATCTACAATGATGCATCCAAAAGGTATTGGAATGCATTCTCATGAAAAATGATATGTTTATAGCTTATGCTTCATTAAAATTGGAAATCCATTAGAAAATTTACCCAAAACCTGATTGAGAGTTAGATATGATAAACTTTTAATTATATATTTAGAATAATTATATTTATTGAGAAATGATTGATATATATACTAATAATAAAATTTTAAATAATATTTTCAATTTAAAGAATGTAAATATGCGCGAAAGTATATGTATGGAGTTGATTAAAGAAAATAAGTGTTAAATAAATTAACACCCTTGGAAAGTTTACCTGGTGGAAGATGATTTTAGTTGAAAGGATCAAGCTATAATTTCTATGACGAGGATCACAAAAGACCCAGTATTTACAGATTTAAAAAGGGTGAATTTGGAAATTATAAATGAAGGGTAGTAAGTATATCCTTTTCTAATAAATATTCAACCTTCTATACAATTTAATATTATGGGGGAATATAATGGGGATGTATAGATACAATATAAGGTGAAAAAAGTCCATGATTTCAACTATGATTATGATGATATAATAAGTTTTATGAACCGTGTTTGTATTCCTCCCATACCACAATTAAAAGATATATTAGATGAGGCTCATAGTTAATCATTATCTATTTATCCTATAAAAAAATATGTAAATAAAATTGAGAGATTATTTATGGTGGTATAACATCAGGGGATATATTGAAAAATATTTTTCTCAATGTCTGGTTTTCATGTACGTTAAGGAAGGAAGATATATGTTTAAGGGGATGTTACATCTTTTATCCATACGAGAGTGGAAATGGGAAAACATCACTATTTACTTTTTCATTGGAGTTCCAAAATCATTTTAAGGCCATGATTCAATATGGTTTATAGTTGATTTTGATATGAATTCAGAACACTTCATTGTTATCATGTAATGATTCTCTCTTGAAAAACATTATAGAATAGTATAAATGATGTGGAAAGATTGCATAGATTATGACATTCCATTATATCTAATCAAGTTCCTAGGTCTACGAAGACGTTCTGGAGAAGTCTTTAGTAGGATCTTGATACTGGGTTATGTTTCAAAACATCTTATCATACTAAAAAATGGTCAGTTTGAGTGGAAAATTCAAACTCTATAAGACATGTTGAGAGCATGCCCTATGAATTTCATAGGTGGTTGGGATCAACAACAGCATTTGGTATTATTTTCATACCATAATATGGTTCACTATAGTATTTTGATAGCTCCTTATAAATCCATATGTGGTAATATGTGAATAGCTACAACATGTTGTAATGAATTTGGGAAATGAAAGCTATTGAGACATGATCTAGTTGATGAAATGGAAGAGAATGTTAGACTATTTAACATCACATAAGAGTGTCCCACACATGAAAAAAAAGTTATATCAACAATTGATGAAAGACCTAGAGTTTCAAGTGGGTGAATAAGTATTTATACGAATATCTCCCAGGAATAGAGTGATGAGATTTGTAAAAAAGGGAAATATAAGACCTCTGTATATCAATCCTTTTGAAATCATAAATTGTGTTGTGAAAGTAACATTTCAATTGGAACTTCCACCGAATCTGTATCAATTTCATGATGTGTTTCATGTAACTCTCCTAAGAAACTAAATACCTAATCCTTCACATGTACAAAACTAATAAGCCATACCACTGGATAAAGATATTTCTTATGATGAACAACCAACAGAGATTCCGGATCATAGATGGAAAGTATTAAAAAGAAGACAATTTTCTTGGTTAATATTTTATGGCAGAACCACCAATTTGAGGCATCTATATGGGAAGATAAGGATGTGATGAGGGAAATATATCATCATATTATTGTATAAAATTTATGAATTTAAAGGGTGAAATTTATTATATGGAGGGAAAAACGTAACATCCCAATATATTAATAATTTTAATTTTTCAATATCTTGTGTTGCACACAACCATGAGTTTAAATGAACAGCGAGCTGCAATTAGTATAAAATGAAAATTATTTCATAGAATATAAATTTTGAGGAATAAATATGAACAAATAATTTATTAAATATAAATAAATTTCCAAATAAATATGAATTTATTGGTATGTGATTAAAAAATTATCACACAATTTTTAGTAAAATAACATTATTCTATAAAAATAATTTTAATTCAAAAATATGTTTTTAGTGTTATTATTATTTAATAATAAATTTCATAAATATTAAAAAAATTATTTAAAAAAGTTAATTTCATTTTTCATGTCAAAATTATCTTAATATTAATTTTTTAATTTTCTAAAAACAATTATTTTTGAAGGAAATCTAAAGATATTTATTTTTATTAAAAGATTTGTATTCTTCAATAGAATTTATAATGTAAAATTATGTTTGGGTTTGTTTTATATTTTACTTAGTTATTTTTTATTTTAAAAAATCCCAGTCTGGTTTCATAAAAGTATTTTATACCAACATTTGTTATGAAATTTTTTTCTGTTTTAAATGTTTGTTTTCCCAAAAAATTCTTTTTTGTGGCATTTTACTAGTATTATTCTAAATTAAATTGTTCAAAAATTATGTTTTTAATTTTGCAAAATATATGTCAAATTGGGATTCATAATATCTCAATTCAGTGTATATTTCTCTTTTATGTTTGGCCAATATGAATAGAAACCATTGAAAATTTTATTTCCACTATAAAGGTTAAATTGAGTAATTTAGGTTAAAAATAAAAGTATAAGGACTATAAAATGACTCTAACACCTAAGAAATATTTATTGGATGAATCTAATTCGACCCTTAATACCCAAGGATATAAATTATGTTTTTATATGGACACTTTTCCATGAAAATGGCTTATATAATATTTAAATCAAGTAGATTCACAAAATGTCACTTTCTTTGCCTTAAATATTTCATTTGTCTCCACATTGTGGAAATATATTTTATTAACTAATATAAATAAATATTTTTAACTTAATAAACATATTTTTATGATACAATATTTTTACCTTTTGGGCCTCTTTTATGTAATTATGTATACAAAGATGTCACATTCATTTTTTAAATAATATAACATTTCTAATATAGGGTCACCAAATAGATAGATTTGTCTATAAATGTTATCCTGAAATCAAGAAGGCATATCTTCATCATGGTATTTAATTTTTATTTTTTATATAGTATAAAATTATGTTAAATTATTACACAGTACTAATGTAGTGATTGTTTTATTAATGAAAATATCAAATAAATGTTATAAAAAATATTATAATAAATATAATTTGAGATATTTAATATGTTAAAATAATCTTTAAAAAAAACTGGACCACTAAGGGATATACAAAAATAACAGTTTCGATGTTATCTTATCATCCTGATATTTTTAAATGTCCATGTAATGATTAGATTCAAAGTTGACAATAATAACATTCTATCAAATTGATGATTTATTAAATTATTTTAAAAAAATAAAAAAAATATTCAAAAATAAAAATATATTATAATATTGTCTAAAATGTTATTAATAGTTCACTTATGGTCTAATTATATTCACATTAGTTAAAAATACATCCTTTTAATAATGAAAATGTGGTACCATAGTTAAAATTAAAATAGGTTAACTAAATGTTAATCAAAATTATAAGGTTTAAAATAAGAAAAAAACATGTCTAAAATCTATTAGTTTATGATATTAAAACCTTATATCATGTTATATTAAAAAAAATTTCTTTTTCTAGTATTTTAATTGATATTGAATTTATAATAAATTAATATTTTGAAAAAATTCCAAAATTTCCCCTTACCTCAATTATAAATAGGTACCTCCTTCTTCACTTCTTCAAATCATATTGAGCCTTAAGGCATGATAATTCCATACAAATTTCTATTATTAACTTTCATAGAAACATTTTATAGGGTTTTTATTAAAAAAATAACTTCTCTAGTTTCCCTAAAAGTATATATAAAGGATGTTTTCTAAAGAATATGTAATCATATTTACCGACTCTTTTAAGGGTATTTCTTCATTTAATTTATTTTCATGTGTTTTTTCCATTATAAAGTCTTAAATAAAATATAAAATATATTTTGGGATGTGATTATTATTATTTAAAAACCATAACCACCTTTTATCCATCCCATTAAAAACCAAATCACCACTCGTGCGTACATACAACTTACCATCTCCATACCATAGTATACCATGTTCCTCACCACTATTATATTTGGATTGGGTATAATGATGTAAATAATATATATATTTATAATAATAATTATAAAATTATTTTTATTCGATAGTAAAAAATAAATATCATCAGCTTCCTGACATTTTTACCATTAAAATAATGATACCTCTACTCGTGCATATGTATCGACTACCATCTCCACGACGTGATGCAATTCATTTTCAATGATCACCATTCAGTAATTATTATATAAATGTATATAATAAATAAATATGATATATAATAAATTAATATATTTATATAAATAATGGAACTATATCTTATTAATATGAATTGGAACTTATATAACAATATATGGATAAGAAAATGAAGTAGTTGACACCAAGAATAATAAGAATAGTGAAATATTTTTAACAACTAAGTATTAAGACGATATAAGAGGATCATATATTATATCATAAATACAATTACAGTTCCTGAATAATTTATTAACATTATTTAACAATTATACATGAGATTCATAAATCTATTAATGAAATCAAACATAAGGTATGGGTTTATTCTATAATCTCATTATTATTTAGGATCATTTATACATAGGTATCTTCGGGATATATTTATCATCCATGTCCACATTTAATAAAAGATCTAAAATCATTTTAATATTATTATAAATTTTTTTAATTCATTTTTAACCTTTTTTGGTTTTTTACTAAATGTTTTTGAAGGAATATTTTTTTCATTTTCTGAATATTGTACTTATTGACTTTTTTGAAAAAAAGTATGAGAGAAAAGATTTTTAAATTATACGGAATGAATGGATTTTTATGATTTCATAATGCATTAATGAATTGAAGTTTCCCTTAAAATATTATGAGGATATTTTCAAATAAATTGTTTCGTTATAAAATTTTGTGTCATTTTCTGAAAAGGAATTATTTTTAAAGAATAAATGATATTTTCCTCAAGAACTATTTTCAAGTGATCTCTAAAAATTATTTTCCATGTATGATAACATTTTTTGAGGTTCCTAATGATTTAGTTGGAATATTTTTCAATGAAAATATATCTATTATTCTATTGGATGGTTCATGTTTATGATGTTAGGTTATTAATGAAACATGTTTCTTTTCCATTGGTTCGATTATGATTGAATGATGTTTATGAAATCCATTTCAGTACAAGGGTTTTGATATGATGAATTATTTATGTTCTTGTGTAACAAATTTGTATGGTTTCCATTATATGATGGTTAGGTCATATATATCCCTCCAATTAATGGGGTAAAGATTTATATCTCATGAGATAGACATGACTAGTATTGATTGTAATCTTGGTACAGCAATTTAGGGGTGGAACGAAGAGTGAACTCTGATCAGTAATAGACTTTATCCACTATGATGTTATTAGTGGTGAGTTTTGAATAATATTGAAATTATTTTATATTATTATGTGTATGCCAACATTTATTTTATTAATTTATTATCATAAGGAATATGTTCTTTTATTGTTCATGAACTTCTATTATTTATTCCATGACACAATATCATGATCTTTAATATGCAGGATATAATTTTCAAAATTTATTTTCATGTTATTTTACCATATTCTTATGTTATATCCCTTAATTAAACTTACTTGAAATCTGATCTCACCCATTTATTATATTTATTTTCCCCAATATATGAAGAAATATATTAATTAAGATGTTTCAAAAAAGGTTCTAGTTATTATGGAACTAGTGGAAGAAGATGTAGATGTTTTATTAAACACATGTTTTTGTTTCCTATATTCCAAAGAAACTAGACCTATAAAGTCTTCTAATTTCTTTGTTATATTATGTAATACATTTTATTTTATTTAGATTTAATATATGTGTATGAAAATTTTGGGCCGTTATAACATTGTAAATATATATAGGTGAAAAAATAAAACAAGTTATCAATTTTATTTGTAAATATTTTTTATTGTTCAAAATTAAATTTTAAACTTCATTATATTCTTTAATATAAGATAATAGTTATATATTAATGGATTAATTTTTTCAAGTTTGTTATTTTAAAATTTATAAAATAATTATATGATATTTTAAATTTTTATAGTATAAATTTTTTTTATATTTTGAACTCGTGGTTGAAATGATGAATATTTATATTTTTTTAGGAATGAATGTGTACTTAATAAATAAATATATATAAATATATAATCCCAATACCATTTTTCTAAATGTAAGTCACTATTGACCCTTTAGAGGCTGTTATATAGTGATAAATGCTACTATTAATAGAGAATGTAATTTGATGGTCAATATAGCCTATAAAGACAAACTAAAATTAACACCCTTTCACAATAGTTGAAACTACATTTTCCAGTATTAAGGATTATAATGAGTCTTCATTTTTTAGTATATTTTTATATTTGATTGAATTATTTTGAACAAAATATAGTTCTATAATTGAAAAATAAAATGAAAAAATGAATATAAATGAATATTTAGAACAAAAAATTTAAATAATTTTTGACGTATCATAGGTTGGAAGAGTGATGATGATGGTATCTATCATGATTTTCCTATTCATATTATTATTATAGACATATATATTACTATATATTTCTTGTGATTAATTTATTACACTTCATAAATATTAATTAGGAAGAATTCTATATCTTACTTAAAAAACCACTAATCAAAATTTTCAACTTGGGAGTTGAGGATTCCGATGATTATTTATTTTATTTATATGTTTAAATTTTAACTTCATTCACAATATTGGTCATATTTTTTAATGTGAAATTTGAAATAACCTCGATCAAATTTTATTATAAAACTATAGGATATCATTTCAAACTACTATGAAATCCTGATTCCATGTACATAAAAGTGATAGACCACAATTTGACAATGTTTGTACCAAAAACATAATTTCATTCCTCCATGTTTGAACACACCCTACACCTATAATTTTTTTGATGCTTCAAATTTGATACCAACTACCCAATAATCAATCTACATAAACACCATCCTTTATATAAATCTCATACTACTTTAATTGCCTCTATTTCCTTTCCATATAACCCATAAAATTATCTTTATCTCTTAACTTGTAAAAATCCAATGTCAAAAGATACATCAAAATTCATTCCTCAAACTAAGTCCTCATCTTCCCTAGATAAACTATTTTAATAAAAAATTCCACTGTTGATTTTCTCTTAAGTAATCATTTGTAAAATTGCTTCATTCATTTTCATTATTATTATGTTTTTTCATTATAATGAATTTTTAGGTGGTATATCAATGGGTAATGGATGTAGCCTTTATTATAAATGGTAGTAAATGGAGCTCGTAGAGTCATATTATATTGTGTCTATCCTTAAAATTTTATTCACTCCCAAAAAATAAATAGGATTATGGGTTTTCAGTGAATAACCTTTAGGATATAATAGTTGATCTATAATTGACAGAATTTCATTTTGGCGATAATTCCTAAGAAGAATATTTGGAAAAAAGAGAGCAGTAAAAGTATTTTGTGTTTGTACACAAAAAATTAATTGGATTAATATTTAAGGTTATTATAAGAATATACACTTTTAGGAATTACTGATGAGAATTTTAAAGAATGAAATTAATTTTTCCATCAGATAGGGAATCTTTTTTATGTAATGGGATCACACATTCAGATAAACAATTATATCACTTAAAATTGGGTTCACATCATTCCATGAATTGAATGTAATTTCTACATTTAATGTAGTCTATTAGATAACACCTAATCATATAATTGGACTAAATGATTCCTACTAAGGAATCAATGTGTCCATCCAAATATAATTTTCAATGTGCGATTAAATAAATTGATTTCCTCTTTAAAAACATAATATAATACATTTTAGTTATTTTAAAAACCATATAATATACAATAATCCCAGACCATGTTAGAAAATCTAAATTATCCCTTTAATATTAAATCATTATAAACTCTTAGAAATAAAATTCATAAATGAAGGTATCACATGATTTTAACCATTATATAGAATAGAATAATCAATTTCTAATAGAGAAATTTATGGTCATTTCCTTGAACATGTAACTCTTGTTATAACCATATTCATAATAAAAAATATCATTCAAATTAATTATATATTTATATATTTAAAGACACCATTATAGAAGTGATTCACTTATCCTATCATTAATTTTTGAGATCCAAATTCAAAATATCCTTATTGTGTCCACACTCTTAAATTCACATAGGTAAACCAAAAATTATTCCAATGTTTCGAAACATGGTTTGTAATCATTGGTTGATTAAGAGTTCTAAACTCACCCACATTTTCTAATAGGCACAAAACACCATTTTACATGGATGTAATATTACTTTGGTGTTTACTTCATACGTATAATATAATTTCCTACATTGAACTTATACATGAGAAGTTTTTACATGTTATGTTCAGGACCTATATTTGGTAATTTTTTACAAGGAAATTAAACTCATCCCTAAGTAAGTTTTTGTATAAAACTCCCTTGAATGTCATTTTTTTAGGGATTGAGAAAATTTGGATTGAACAAACAAATTCCAGAGTATTTATACCATCCTATATCTACTACACAATAGAGATATGTCTAAGAGTATTGTGTCTCGATTTTCCATTATAATTGTTATTGAATTTCATAACCTATATTTTCTTATTGTCATAGTGTGTAAAAATCAGAGATATCAATATAAGATGTAATGGAATATTTGATAAATGAGATATAATACATTTTTCTTATTTTATAGTATCTACTAAATCAACAAACTAAGGCTATTATGCAGTCTATAATACATTTTTATTTCCATGAACCCTAGTATACTACTCCACCGCCATGTGTAAAAATCAAAAAACTCGTCGAGGTGAAATCCTACAAATTATTCATCCATATTTCATAAAAAACTTCATAATACCTTCGTTTTTCACAAGAAGATATAAAATAATATATATTAAAATTTATATAAATATTTATTATTTTAACCACATAGCATTGTCCATAACCTGGATTACTCGTATTCCTACTCAAATTGAAAAATATATATTTAATTCATGGTCTTGTACAAGTCATGGAATACATAAGACACATGATCACCATTTTATATTAAAATTGAGGAATTGTCCTACTAGGATTTGGTATCATCCTACTCCAAGAAGAATACGGGGTAGAAACTAAGGAACAATTAAATTATTTAAACCAGTTTATGAAAATTTCAATATAATTATATTTATAAAGTGGAATTAAATTATTATTTCTAACAATTTTGATTCCCAAAATAAAATAAAAATCACCTAATTAATTCATATAAAGGTATCTAGAAAAAATAGACTTGATATTTTTTATTTTAGTTATATAAATTCCAAAAATTATCATGTCATAAATATATAAACCAATAAAAACATCATGGTTATTATTGAATTTACAATAAACAAATTTTTCAGTATGGTTAACTATAAATCCATTTGATTATATTATTTCATTAAATTTATCATGCCATTATTTTATAGATTATTTTAATCCATATAGAGACCATGCTAAATTTCCATCCTAATTTTCTCTACTAGGTATTAGGTATCATTTGGATTTTTCCACATATATTTCTTCAACATATTCAATTTTTAAGAATATTTTCATAACATCAATTTGGGGAATTTCAAAATTATATTTTGAAGTCAAATATAGATGAATATTAATCAAAGTAGTCCTAGAAACCAGAGCATATGTATTAGAATAATTAGTTACATCCTTTTTTGTTAACCCCTTAGATAGAAATTTTAATTATATTTTTAAATTGTATCATAGAATTTTCATTTTATTCTAAATACCCACTTACAACTTATAGGTGTTGAACATTAAAGAAAATATATTAATATAATGATATTTTCCACAGTTATAAAATTAATTTCATCATTTATGGATAGGATATTTCATGTGGTAAACTCAAGATCATCCAATCCCATACCCTATATTTTTACGATATTAGAGTTCCCCATGTTGAGTGATGTGCCATTTTTTATTGATTTTATCCTCTTGAAAATATATTGTTATTACACATTTGTTTTATAGAACCAAAATTAATCTTCCATGAATATTTATCCTCAAGCACATTCTCTTTGAATATAATATTTCCAAAGTTCTATTTTAAAGAATTGTTTCCATATTTCTTCTTATGTAGATGAAAATACTATTTGTAGTGTCTTGGATTTCCACAAAAGTAGCATTCTATATTATTCTTTATGAATTAAACCATTCCTTTTAGAGGTTTATTTGTATATTATCTCCAATTTGAGGACCCAGATGGATCCCCTCCTCTTCAACAATGTTTTTGGATTTATCATCATTCAGATAATTTTATTCCACATTATTTTTATATTCCTCAATAATTTTTAGGTAGTTGAATAACGAATTGAGATAAGTATATTCCTTGTTGTGATTTGGAGAATGTTTAATATTCTTCCAAGAAAGAGGGAGTGTAACAACATGAGTTTTTATGAATTGTTAATTTTTGAAAAAATTAAATTTATTTGATAGTTTAAATTACATAAAACAATAAGTGAATCTTGTTTTATGTGAAACACTTGGTTATATTTCATTAAACATGAGACTTAGTTTTAAGAAAAATCAAGATATTTTATTTAATATTATACAAACATGACTATTATAACCTAACTGTCATAAAAATTTTTATAAATAATAAAAAATACTATTTAAATATCAAGTATAGTAGTTTTATACAAAGAAAAAATACTGATAAATGTACCTAATTTTTAGAAGCCTTTTCATGTTTTCAAAAATTAGTTTGCTAAAAAAATAATTTTTATGTATTTTTTGAATTATAATACAATTAATTTTAAAAAATAAATTAAAATGAATTTTTAAAAAAAATGTAAATTTAATAAATCATCATCTCAAAATTATATTCAGGTAATTTTTTTTATAATTATAGAAATATAATTTTTTAGATGAATAGTAAAAAATACTAAATTTTAATTAAAAATTGTGTATTTTTTAAAATTATATATATAGATAAAATATATTTTAATTTGGTTTTAATTTAAAATAAGTTTTACTATATATATATTAATCAAATTTCCGTTCTTCTAATCTTTATCATCTACAATTTTGATATAACAACCTTATAAACTTTTGAACATATTCACTTTTAAAACATGTTTTCTCATCTCTTCTATCAGATTAATTTTAAAATAAAATTTACCACTTTTATTAATTTAATGTAGAAAAATATATTAAACCCTTTTAAAAATAATATTGTATTTTATATAATATTTTCACCATAATTTTTGACCAAAATGAATAGTCAAAATAATAAAAACTTAATTACCGCGGTTAAGGGAAAAATTTGTTTAACTAGGGGGGGTTAAACTAAAAAGATAAGGGTAAAAATGACGAAATATTTGTCTAAAATATATGGTTTGGAAATATTGTGACCCAATAATGTATAATTCAGGAGAATAATCCATTTTAGAGCCTTTTGGTAGGACCAAAACATGGGAACACCTTTTTATTTTAAAAAAATTAGAAGTGTGTCAATCAACTCACTTATAAAAGGACACCCCTACCCTATCTTGGTCACACAAAAAACAATTTGGTTCTAAAAATACCTACCAAAATCACTTACCAACTTACATAATATCATTCTAGAAGCCTCATTTCAGTCAAAAATCTATTCATTGAAGGATTTTGGTGAAAATCGAAGGGGTTTACCTGAGGGAGAGAAAACGTTCTTCATCGTGAGTTTTTAATTTATTTCATAATAAAAATACTTAAATTATTATTAATACATGATTATATAAAACATCATTATCTAATATATACTCATACGTTTTTATGGTAATTAAATAACCTATAATCGTCTCGACTTGCATAAAATGGGTTGCGAAATAATCATTCATGTGTATGGAGGACTACCACCTCACTAACCGATGTCATTCATTTTTACCAAAAAATTATATAATGTCTTGTTATAAAGACTGATTAAATGTTCATATTTTTCATTCAATGGGTATATGGTAATGTTTCTCGTGTCCACGGAGGACTACCACCTCACAAGACAATATGATTCATTTATGATTTACATGTAAAGTAATAAGGGTGTTTTAAGGAAAATACAAGATATATATGACATAAAAATGATACTATAATGTAATTATATTCGTTAACTTTGTTTATTTAAACTCACAAATAAAATGTAAACAACATTCATGTGTACCTAAGGTGTACCATATCCACGAGCGGTGTATTACATTTTCTATCTCTAAATTTTATGGATCACTCTAAATTCATACATACTAAATATGTATGATATGTATTTCTTTTCAATAATTCTTGAGATTATGGAACAATGATATAATTAATTGGACTAAAAATAAAAAATTAAAACATACAAGAAAAAAATTTATTTTCCAAAACTTGATTTTACATTAGATTGTTAATAAACTAGTAATAAAAGGTCATAACAAAATCATATATGGTATTCTAAATATAATTAGGGTTATACAATATATTTATAACAAACTTATTATACACAAGGTTTCAATGTTTTCTCAGGAAATCAATTCATAAGGTAAGGGTTTTCTCATCTCACTTTTATTTATGTGATATATATTCCATATTGACCACCTATTGTTATTTTGGGGGTGTATATACTGCCAATGAATGTATGTTATGATTAATTTAATGAACATTAATGGGATTTACAAATACATATTGGTTTATCGTTTTCATGGGGTTTTGATCGATAGATTATCATAGCCATAAGTGATTTTTGTCTCACTTTTTACTTATGTGAGATACATTCCATATTCTACCACTATTTAATATATGTGGTGTGTATAATACCCATTAAGGTATTTTATGATTATTATCTTAATTATTTTGGAATTTACATATCAATTTTAGTATCTCTCTTTAATGGGGTTTATGGTCAAAAAAGTTTCCAAAGTTGTAAGGGATTTAATTTTTAACTTTCCTTCTTTGAGACATATATTATGTCATAAACCTATCTTCTTATATGAGGAATATATGTTACCCCATTGGCATGTTATATCATTAACATATTTACTTTGATGATATTAAATGTCTCATTTAATGTTATTCTTTCATGGGGATTATGATTCAATGTTACCAAAATCGTAATAGTTTTTTGTGTCAATCTTATAATTTATTAGGATTGATTATGATTATGCTTCCAATGATGAATTCTACTGATATATTCCTCATTAAACTCATTAATTTTATTCTCCTTGGGTAATGTCATAAGAATACATTTTTCTACTTCATTTTCAACTTTTTATGTACTCAAGATATCAAATTTGTTTTTTAATAAAAATAATATTTTGGTAAAAATTAAATTTTCTTCTAAAACCGTGTTCCCTAAATGGTTTTTCAAAAATATTTTTATGATTATTAAAATGATTTATTAAATACATTTTGAAATATTTTTGAATTTATTTAAATTTTTTTAAATATATCTTCATGTGTTTTTCTAAACAATACATGTTTGGATTTTACCCAAATTGTGAGAGGAATATTTTCTTTAACGTGTGCATCATGAACATAAATTTCTATCATCATGACCTAAAAATGTTTTAATCATTCCTATCCATCATTTAAATTTTTTTAAATGAAAATTATTTCCAAAAAAAAAAATTAGTTTTTAAAATGTGTTTTTCAAATCGGAAAAGATATTTTCATTAGGAAATGTTTTAAATGATTTAAAGTTTAAATTTCATGTTTTCAAGGTTATTTCCAAAGAAAACAATTTTCAAAATGTTGTATATTTAAAAAAAATCAAATTAAGCAGATATTTTCTTCATAAAAAATTTTTAAATTATTTTTAATTATTTCATTATAATTTTCATGCATTATTTTCAAATAAAGGGCTTCTAAAAATGTTTTATGTATTTTTAGTTTTAAAAATTGAATTTTTCTTATAAAAATTTTCTAAGTGATATTTAAAAATAATTCTATAGATAAGATGAAATCATTTTATGTAAATTATGTTTTTTAGGGATACGATCCAAGGATACCATTCTTATTCATCATTTGAATGTTTTGTTTTTATGATTTTAAGATCTTTATCAAACTAGTTTTTCATACTTAGGTTATAAAATGATAAAATTATTATGAGAATTTATACTTTTCAACGGGTTATTCAATGGAGAAATAATTAAATAACTAGGAAACACATATCATTTTCATAGGTTATTGTTGATGAAATATGTATTAAACCCCTTTCATTTAATGTGTTATGATATGATAAAAATTTCATGATCTTCTGGCACACATAAATTTGGATTTCATTTTGAGATGAGTGGGACTGATATCTCCCTAAAATTCGTTGGTTAAATATTTATATCAGGTGAGATAGATAGGACTAAAATAGAGACTAGACCCATTTCACTAGGGGACTTTATCGGATATGATGGCGTTGGGAGTGAACCTTGACTACTATGATGGTTTGGGGAGTGAACCCATTAACATATGATGTCCTTGTATTTAATCCTTGAAAAATATGTATATGATTTTGTTTTCTTATGTGTATTCCCAAATTATATTTATTATGTAAATTTAATGATCTTATTCCTATTTTGTTTCATTTCCTTATGATTCATATCTTATGAACCCCCAATCATTACGCGACAATACAAGATTATGATCTATGATATGTATGTAATGGTTTTATAATGTTAACATTATGGTCTAATACCCTTATGTTAATGTTATACATACTATTAGAATACAATTTTTCTATTAGTTTTGGATTTCATAAATTTGGGTCTCAGTCTTTTTCTCCTAATAATAATTCTTATTGAGTTTACAATTGTTTCATGTGTATCTGGGGATTGTTTAGAGATTAGAACCATGGCAGGAGGAGAATAGGATTGGACTGCATTATTAGTAGAGAGAGTGAGAGTGAATCCTTATGTTTTCCCTAACATTTCGATGGTGGGATAACGGGCATAATGAGGCCATATTGTTAGTTGAAACCATACAGCCTGAGGTTCTTGCACGTGTGGGGGGGGGGGTTATGAAACATTTATCAGAGGTGTGAAGCATAGTTTGTGCATAGTTAATAAACCCATATACATGAAATCATGTGGGATCCCTCCCCAGATAGTGGGAGTCACACATTTGGTGAATAATATGGCTAACCGAGTAACCAAACCATGAGACACATATATATTTTTGTAAATTTTTTTGTCTTTTCCTTAAATATTTTTTAACCTCACCTGTCCTCTCATTTCCACACCCAGTGGATATAAGGTCTCTATTTTCCCATGTGGGAGCTTCAAATCATATTCTAACCTGGTTAACACAATATCTATTCCATATGAAGTCCAATTTATATTCTATTGGTCTCTTTGTATTCATGTAGGTAATCCATTTAATCCTTAGGATCATTTCTCCATTATTCATTTTATTCGTTTTTATTTTTAGGTGTGAGCCATTATGCCCTATTTTTCAGGGTGTTGATATGTTCTTCTATTTTCTTATAATATTGTCTAAATGGATGATACAATATGGGTAGAGTACTATGGGAATATAGTAGGTGGTCTATGAACCATCCCTCATGTCATTCCACTATATAACTTATTGTTGTTGTGTGCATGTCAGTATAACAAAGTGTTACTGATTAAATTAATATTCTATATTTATAATCATTGTTCTCATTTACTAGATACCTTCATATATATGTTCACCACATCGTTGTAGGATGAGACCTCAAAACCTCTACCCCAAGTAGGGTGCTTCCCTGATTATGCCTTGGTAACCCATGTGGGTTTATCTCACACACTATTTGGCTATGTGGATTGACCCTTATAATAGAAATATTAATGAAACTACATGAATTATGAATTTTTAATATATATAACCTCTATAGTTATTTGTTTACCATTATATGGTATGTGTTCCAATTTATCAAACCATAAACTATTAAATGGAAAGTATATTTGTACATATCATTTTTCCTAGTTAGTTTTGATTGAATTACATATGGTTGCATATCTTTATCCTTCCTTGTCCTTATTTTGAAATATAAAATAATTAAATTAATAAATTATATAAGGAATTAATATAATAAATGGATGAATGACATATTTATCCTTCTCACATAGTATGAAATGTAATTGAGTGAAAATTATGAATTATTAAATGGAATGAGTACAATATGGTCCTAATTAAATAATGAATTATATACAAGGATCCAATTTCATATGAATGTTTCTATATTTATAGGAGTGGTTGTACTTGATCTAACATTGGATTCCCAAGGTAATTCCTTAAGAACTTAGAGGATTCAATTTTGATTCAAGGATCAGGTTTCCTAGGGGGACACACGCCAAGAAACGTGGTCCATATATACTAGAGGATGGAAAGTACAAAATAGTAGGATATCTTCACTAAATTATAGATATTTAGATTCCTTGGATACAATCCTTGGATCCTTGTTGATGTCTTTATATATGGGGTGTCATAGATTCACCCCATTGGTCCCAATCATGCTTAGTTTATTTTACATTGGATGAGATCCTTGGAATCGATTAGAATAATTTACAATGGAATTCCTTGTTTGAGGACCCTTGGATTACACTCAGACCTCTTATATCTTAGATGCATGTTATTATTAAGTTGGATATACCCCTACAATCAATGATTACTTGGTTATTACATTATATCCTCTCTTCTATTATCATCATCATAGGATAACTTGGTAATTACCTTGGATCATATTTACTATTATCATCATTAAAATATGACTTCGTTGCACCTTGGATCCTATTACAATAACTATAACATGTAAACTATGGTTGAAAATTATTAAAAACTAGAACATAAATAATTAAATGATTACATGTTTAGACTTTCTCTATGGTATACACGGGTATGGGCTATTAAAATTATTGTATTTGTCTTTAATTTCATATATACATGCACACAGTTTTAATTTATATTCAATGACTAGATGGTATAGATGATGTTGGTGGTGTTCTACTAAGAGGTTTCTCACACCCTATCTATCCATATTTGTATCCTTTTTTTCCTTATTTGTAGAGACATGAAATTATAGTGTCATACTTATGTATATGATTCAATTTACAACTTATGAGTTCATTATTATTGTTGGGCTCTTGCATCTATTTTACCCTTCTTATTTATTGGTATCACACTTCCAATATTTATATATATTATTATATACATATGTTGTTCCCCACTTTGACATGAGGTAAGAGTCTCCCCACAGACACCATATGCCCTTACTTCTATTTAGTAGCCTCTAGCATATTAGGATGCATGATTGAGGTAATGTGGACCACCAATTTGGGGAACTATTGAGTGGGCCTAAGTCAGGAAATCCAAAATTGGTATCGAATGTTAGTTTTATTACCTTACTATTTTGAGATAACAACTAATAAATTAATAATTATTTGGAACATAGTCATAATCTATGCTTGGGAGTAGATAACCAACATTTGATGAAAATACTGAGTTACATGAAATAATAATTTCTTTCTGTATTTTTATTATTACAGTTGATATACATTGAACAATGGGTGACTCACATGTTATGTGATAGTTTTTATTGGCCTCCTCTAGTTTTAATGCTCATAAATCGTGATTAATTATGTTTTGTTAAGTTATATCTTATTTAATGATGTTTACATTTATTCTTATCCTATCTTGTCATTATTTTCATTATAAGACAGGTTACCAATATTGGGACAAGTATAATTTACTAATAATTATAAGTCATCGATACTCTACCTACTGAAACATCACTTACTTATGAATTACCTACCAACAGAGTACCTACCGACAGATTCTCAGGAACATCATTAAAGATGAGTCACCGATATATGTTTGATATTCCAATGTCATGAGTTACCAATAGAGTAACCTAATGACAGAGAGATTGAACGATACTCCATATTTTTGTTAAATATAAGCTACCGATAGCTAACTGATCGACTGACCTACAGATAGTCTAAGACACTGAAAGTATGAGACACCAACAGTCTGAGAAACTAATATAACGAGACAATGACAATCTAAGACACCGATTGATAGTCCTCCAGATCCCGAGACACTGTCATTCCTTCATTTTTCCATTTAAATTCGAAATTACTTCTAACAGTAAAATTTATTAAACTTATCACTACTTATTATATTAATGATCTTTTCTATATTTTATAGAAAATATTTAATGGATTTCATATACTTGTACAAGGTACAAGGTACTAGATAACATATTTCTTGTATGATTCATTGTATAAGGAGAATATCTAGATCAACAAGAAAAAAAATCATGATATGAAAAAATTTGTTGACTTTCTCATGCACCCTAGAACAATACAAGAACTACTTGTTGTTCAAACTATGAAATACTACTAAGAGACTAAAAGGAAGGAACTTTTGTTGTAAGAAGATGATCCCATCCACCAAGTCATACACCTCACTAGAAACAAAAGAAATAACCACTAAGGACACTCAATTTTGATTCATGTTTCCAGAATATTACTCTAACTTCTATTATTTTATCTCTATGGAGTTCAGAAGATACAAATCACACCACAAAGATCCTTCTGAAACATATTCTCATCATTTTTCTCTGCATGTGTAAACTATTTATATTTCGATTAGTGTGTGTGTCCTTATTTTATAAAGACACATTTTCTCATATTCTAAACATGAATATACATTGATATATTCATAGATATATCATTTTCACCATACAATCCCACTGATTATAGTAGAATTTATCATTGTGTGGCCAATTGTAATTTTCACTCCCACAAGAACTGTGTTATATTTCTTCTAACCTAGATAGTTTCTATACTATTGTTTACACCAATTTAGGGTGTGGATAAAATTTATTTCTATAAATTTCTTGGAAGCTGGTGATCATCAACTTGAGAGAATTAAGTCTCAACTTGGGACTCGACCTCTTATTTTATATCCAATGTGTCTTTCAATGTTTTATTTAATTGCTTTACTAATTCATTGAAAATATTACTTTTAATTTGATAGTTAATCTTAGACTGCGTTTATATTAGAATTTTTTAGTAGATTGATATCAAATCTAAAACAATAATCCATTTTGTTTTAACTGATATTTAATAAATCTTTTAGAAATCCTTCAAAATATCAAAACTCTTATAAATATGTTACTTTGGATAACTCAGCCATATTTGCTTTTACATCAGGGGACTTTTAAGTAAATAAATTTTGATAGAAAATTTGATAGGAACTCAAATAACCCCCACTTAGGTGTCATACTCCGACCAATATTTGGTATCAAAGAATTTACTTGTTTGTTTTTAATGATTTTTAAATATTCAAATTGTTTCATCTGGGATTTTAGATCTGTTTTAAAGAACACTAAATTTTTATCAGTTCAAAATTTATTTTCCATTCAAATCACTTAAATATCTTTTAAATGGACGATAGACAGAAATATTCTGCTTCTAACATACCTCTATACTTTAATGGAACAAACTATGCACTATGGAAACATAAAATGAAAATTCATTTAGAAAAAATGGGTTTTGATATCTGGTCTACTATATTTGATGAATATAAGATTTCTTTTGAGGGTGGAAATACATGGGATGGTTCCACTAAGGATGCATAAAAAATAATTAAGAAGATATGGTTTCTTTATATTGTTCTTTTGGTGATGAATAATTCAATAGAATTTATGCATGTAAAACAACCGATGAGATTTTGGATACTTTAACTATTTCACATGGAGGAACCAATAATGTAAAATAAATAAGACTTAACAAATATACTATTAAATATGATAACTTTAAAATGAATACTTATGAGCCTATTTCTGACATGTATCTCTGGTTCAATGAGATGGTGAATACAATGATAACCCAGGAATGACAATAATGACAAAGGAATAGATCATGAGGATCTTGAGATGTCTTCCATAAATATGGATAGGGACATCATTATCAATTATAGAATCATGTGACATATATTAACAACCTATAAAGGATCAGATATAAAACATGATAATGTTTGAAGAATAATTGAAGGTTAACAAAGAATATATGATGAACCAAAGTGAAAGTAAGTGGCTGTCTAAATAACTCGTAAACAAAATGTAAAAGAGAAAATGAATGATCGTGATGAAAGTTATGGAAAAGAATAATAACCAAGTGATAGTGATGAGAAAATGGTTTATCTAGCCATAAGATTATTAGATTTCTACAAAAAGAATAAATTATTTTGAAACCCTAGTTGTAAAGGAATGTATGACAGCAAGGGAAATTGGAAAAAGGACTCAAAGAGAAAAGAAAAAACAAATGAAATAGTTTCCTATGAGTGAAAGTGAAGAGGATATATAAAATATGACATTCCGAAGTAAAATTTAAAAAGATAATATGAGGAAAAAAGATAAAATTTTTAAAACACAATGAAGTCCACCTGGATTGCTTATGGGGATATCTCTAATGGATCAGAATCATCACATGATGACAAGGATGACAAAGACAATATGAGTTTCATGACAAACACATATGAGGTAACTCTATAATCTCCTTTCCTAAATTACTATTATTTTTGATATGAATATGAATCTGAAAATTTGGAATATGAAGGGTTGTTTGAATACTATAATATTCATTAGGATACATGCAACAAATTGCAGGATACATATAAATTTCTCATGAAACAACATGATCTTTCTATTACTATGAAGTCTGAACTTACTATTGAAATGTAAAAGAATGTTCAACTGCTCAATGAAAATACATAACTTAAAAATTATAATGAGAAATTATAGAAGTAGTTAGAGAAGACTTTACAAATAGATTATAAGAAACCCAAAAAGAAAATTTCAATTTTCAAATTTTTAATTACTAATATTACTAGTGTGACAGATGGAGTTTTAAATAAAATATTTATTTATTTTATTAGTATTCTTTATTAATTCAATTATATTATCAATTAATAAAATGAATAAATAAATTATTATTATAATCCATCAAATATTCTTTTATTTAAATATTATAATATCTTTATATATATTTATAATGATAATCCATCAAATATTCTTTTATTTAAATTTTTTTATATATTTAAATAAATTATTATTTTCAGTAAATGATATTTAATATTTTGAATACTACTTTTCTAAATGTGGTATAATGAAATTATTATTAATAAATTAAAATTAAACAATAAAAATATATTTTAATAAAATCATTGATGAAATGATTTTTAAATACTAATATATAACTATATTAAAGACATAAATTTAATAAATACTATTTTTAATTTAATATAATTAAATCATTAATTATTATGATTATAAATAATACAATATTTAGTATTTAATAATAATATTAATATTTTACAAATGATTCTCTTATAAATAAAATTTTATTGAATTATTTGTATTGTTAATGTGATTAAATATAATAAGTATTTTTTAATTTTAGAAAGAATAAGGTTAATAATATTTATTGAAGAATTTTTTTTGATAATAATAAATTATTATAATGTTTAATATATATTTGTATAAATTTTTTTAGAATATATTTGTTTTAAATAAAAATATATTAATGTAATTATTGTGTAATTATTTTATTTTTTTGGATTAAATTGTATAAATAAAAAAATTGTAACAAATTATAAAAGTATATCTTTATATATAATACTAAAAACATATTTTATTAAAAAATGATAAAAGTTTTATAAAAAAAATAAAACTAATTAATATTAGGGTTGGGTTTTAGATGCTCGTTCCACCATTTGAGAGTTGAGTTGAGACATGGTTTCATGCTCGAGTGCTAGAGAAATCATGAGCCATGGGTGTCCAGTTGATGCTGAGAGGGTTTGTCTTCACGAGTCGAGTGATTAAACATGATCGAGAGTCGAGCTCGAAGGTTTCTAGTCACTGACAGTTACAAACTGAGATCTATCCTCAACGATTGTTCACATTTGGGTCACGATTTTAGGTGATAGTGTTGGAGATTTGTATTACTGTTTAGGGTTGTTTTCTTTTGATGCGAGGTTGAAGACATATACGGAGAAATAGTCTATATATGTTATGTGTAGGGGATCCAAATTGGATTTGGGGAGATAATAACGTGCATTGTCCCAATTTGCAAGCAATACTTGTTAATTATTGATTTATATATCCAAAATCTACTTGAAATACAGTTATTCGTTGTTATTTTGCTTCATTTTTCATCCTATTCATAGTTTTCTAGTGGTATTTGCGATTGATTTAGTGTATAAAAATCATTTATTGTGATCTTCTCCAAATCCTACTCTATGGATGATGTACCATTAATTTATGTGATATGTTAATGATTTTGGTTCCTGGATTATTTTAATCCTTCATGAATTAATTGGTTATGAGTCGTATTCAATCTATCCACTATTCTATGAGAAGAAAACATTATGTAAAACAAAAAATAATTTTTTTTAATCTTGATCACATATCAAATGTCAATTTTCAAACTTTTCTTTGAAGAAATGATTTCTTTTCCTTCTACATTTGTTGTATATATTAGCAATTAATATCACTTCCCAATTAATTTCACCCCAAATAAATTTAGATCTCATTTTTTTTGATTTGTCTTATCTCATCTTGCATGATAAGTTGTCTAGAGAAATAAAATTTTTTGAAACTAGAAATAAAATATACACTTATTATGTCATATTGAGTGTTTAAATAGAGCGGGTAAATGTAGTCTAAGAGGAAGTGTTCCATATTTCTATAAGCTTCATGTTGTGGTTTTCGGTCCTAAGAGTATGAGAGATGAGTCAGAAATTGAAGGAGTAAATTGATTTCAGCCTTCTTCAAAAATTAGTAAGGGATAAATATTTATTTCAAACATTTATTTATTTTATGATTTTTTTGTATGGGAAACTTTTTTTTTCATATAATTAATTTCATCAAATTTTGTTAAAACATTTTACTTAATTTAGTTTGGATTTTCAATTTAATTTTTAATAATTTATATTTTTCAAAATAATATGTGAATTATAATTCAATCGTAAGGATTTTGTTTTTTTTCATGTTAAAATTTATATCTTTGAAATTTTAATTTTCAAGAGGATTCATTATTTTCAAACCCAAACATGATTTTTATTTATTTCAAAAGAACCCTTGGAAGCTAGTTTAGTTTCTAAAATTTTTTATGGTTTCTAAGTTATTTTATAAAGCTTTTATTTATGAATTTAGAAGAAATGAGGTAGTTATTTTATATTCTATCTTAAATATGTTTTTATGTGTTCTTATATTAGCTTATGAATTCAAGGATGACATAATATAAAATTTCAATTATCTATAAAATCATGATATTTCATTCTTGCACCACAATTTTAACAAGTGATTACATTATGTTTATATGATTTTTTTATGTATTTTATGAAATGATATTTTATCAAATGAATGGATAAAAGTTTTATTTATACATATATTTAAATATGTTCTTTTTTGGTATATAATGATCTTTAACAAATTATGATCAATCAAATATTAGATATGAAATTATAAATTAATATTTTCATAAATTCATAAATTCATATGTATGTCATGCACCAAAAATAATTATAACCATATAGAGATGAAGTTGTCTTGGTTATGGAATATAATACATGAATAATCATAGGCATATATGTATATATTTATATAGATACATGGTTCAACATTTAATAAAATTACAAAAAAGAGGGAACTTTTATGGGATTAAAAATGAAATTTGAAGTACAAAAATACTAACTGAGCTTCTATGTAATTTCCGATGAAAATTAGTATTTAAATATTTATATATAAAAAAATGTGAACATGTTTATTCCATGTATGATTATATATATTTAAATTTAAAATTCTAATGAATATTATATGTATGTGAGGAAAGCAAAGAACAATTTATTTTACAAAAAATTGGTACATTATTATTATAAATATGGTAGGGAATTGGAGAGCGAATCCATCCTTTAAGTGGGAAGGCCCAAATAGCTTTGAAAGATTCAAGTAGAAAATTTGTATTTTTGTAAGTGTAAAGACCTTTAATTTACATATAATTTTTATTATATTATTTGGGATTATTACGAGTCTGTGAAATCTGAGGGCACGTGATTCCGAGTCCCAGAGTGCCCGGAATGATCTGTTGAAATTTTTGTTAAGCATTAAATATCATGTGTGAGTGGTTTTCCTAAAAAATTTAAATAAATCTTAAATAGGTGACCATATCAAAAATATGAGGGCACCGTTGTGTTCATGATTGAATGTTTTCCCTAGGTATAACTTAATTTTAGTCGGTGTAGGCCTCCGGTAAGAAAACCCAAAAATGGAATAAATGTAAATAAGATAATTACATAACATTATTTTATTTTTGAAATGCTTATAACTCCCGAAATATGACTCGGATTAAAAATCTAAGACCACCGATGAGCTCTTGAGGACATTCTTTCTTTAGTTAGATACAAATATTCGATGGTGTAGGACAACTGTGGATGTTATTTTTTTTCCATAAATAAAATAATTAAGTAACAGTTATTTTATTATTAAATTCTTTAACTCTTAAATGGTAACTCAGAAAAGAAATCTGATAGTACCATTGAGATAGTGAGGGGATTTTTCCTTAAGTAGAGCCCAAACTTGACTGACATAGGTCTAGGGTGACTGTAAATAATTTTTGAACTTTTATTAAGGTACGTTCAGTAAATGTGCGGGTGGTGATTTCTATCTTTTGAACCGGGGTCAGAATTGAAATCTGAGGGAATTGTTGAATTTTCAGTGTAGAGATTCACTTAAGGGATGCTTAACATCGAACGTAGTAGGTTGTGTGAAAAATATTGTTTTACAGACTTTTGAAGAATAATAAAATAACATAAAAATGTTATTTTTATTTTTCTAGCAACTGTTGCGCAGTGGTGGTGGGACCGTTGAGTTGTCAAGCCATTTAATACCTTGAATATTCTATTTTGTAACCACGCCATTGATAGTTAATAGGTTCATTAATTAAGACTCATTAATGAACCTCATTAATCAATCTATGTGTAATTCACTATTCCCCTCTATTTAAATGGGGCTCGAGCTTGAGTTGTTAACACAAAAGTGAGGGACCTCTAACAAAGTGCCACGACGTCTTCCACCGATGAAGAACGAAAGCTTGGACGATAGCACTAGTGGAATTGATCCAGGATTGAAGAATGTCAGCAGATTCTTCAAGTGTGGATTTTTCTTCCCCAACCACGTTGTCACCTCTGATTTTTGGGTAGGGGTTGTTTATGCTTAAATTCAAGATAATTTATTTATTCTCCTTATTCTTGAAAATCATGACAAATGTGGATCAACCAAAATGAGTTGACCCACGATTAGTATAAAAATGCAGGTGGATGATGTCGAAAAAATGTAATGGGTATTTTGATTTATCTTTTGATTATTGATTTTCTCACCCTTGTTATGATGCTAATGCAAAGGGAGCAGGCCAAAGGGATAAGGCCTCGACCCTTCACCACTTCGATCATTGTTTCGTTCTTCATGAGAAATCGAAAAAAAGAGAGGAAAAATGAACCTGGGAGCCTTGCAGCATTGGAAAAATCATGGGATTCCCACAGGTGATTTCAATAGGGAAAAAGTTCCATCGGAGCTCTCCCGATGGCCTGAAGAAGCCCCTCCATCGTGGAAACGGTGCCATGACGCTCGTCGACAGTGGATGAGGGCGGCACCCGAAGGCATTGTAGCTGACCGAGGGGGTTCCCGACCCATAATCGGTCGCATAGGAGGAAGGGAGGATTGAAATCACATTCCATAGATCCAAGCCACGATAGAGGGGTCCCATGCCCCATGGGTCCCACAGATAGGAGACGGTTCCACGTAGCGCCTCCGTTACATCCGAACGGACCGTTGGTTCGTTCAGGAGGGGAGTCGCGCGACCCCCGCACAGGTCGTGCCCAACCAGTGGACCAAGTCTGTTCGTGGACCAGTGGGAATATCCCGCCGTAGCCGAGTCCACTCGGGCCATCCCTTCTAGTTCGGGCCCGGGCGGGTCGAACCAATACCAGGTCAGACTGCCCTCTCTAGCCCAGATTCTTTTAAAGGGTTGCATCTTACAAACCAGATGTCCATTTGATGAATTTTCTGTAGCACAGGAATCCTTGAAGCGAGATGATCCTTTGATATACTCCAAATGAGTTTTGGAGAATGTTTAAGTACAATTAGGTTGGATCAACCTTGAATCCTACCGGGCCCTCGGCACTAAATTGCCAATAACTCATAGACCAAGAATCCAATTAATGTGTTGTCTATTGCGTTGGAACCCTTATGATATGATGAATCATCGGGTTACTTCGTTGTGGTATTTCATGTTGATTGAAGTATAACCAATGTACTGAGAAGTAGATCATCCCATAATCAAACGTACTATGTTAATGAGTCTAGTGGCTGGTTGAGAAGTGAAGAATCACTAGAGATCCTGGGTGGATTATCACCTAGAAATCCTATGTGGATCAGCACCTTGTGATCCTATGTAAATCCGCACCTTGGGATCCTTTGAGGATCATATTCTAGCGATCCTGTATGGATCATCACCTAGAGATCCTGTGTGGATCAGTAGATAACGATCCTATGTGGATAATCACCTAGAGATCCTGTGTGGATCACTACCTAGTGATACTGTGTGGATCATCACATAGAGATCCTGTGTGGATCAGCACCTAGAGATCCTGTGGGGATCAACACCTAGTAATCTGGTGTAGATTATAACCTAAAAATCATGTGTGGATCATCACCTAGATATCCTGTGTTGATCACCACCTAGAGATACTATGTGGATCAGCATCGTGCGATCCTTTGTGGATCAGTAGTAGAACCCTTGACAAAATAATATGATCTAGATTTATGACTAATCATCATTACTTCAGTACATATGTTATACATGGTTTGATCTGAGACTTTTCCTTTGAGCTCGGTGATTTATATCATGCTTTTTGGTTTTCTTTTTTGGAATTCTGGGAGACCTTCGGGGGTCTCAAGGTTCTTAATCGGTATTGTTATAGTCACCTATGAAGAGGATTCTCCCACACCTTGTGGTGTCTTCTGTAGATGACGATCAGCATTAACTAAGACATGGTGGGGGGCTAGGACTTGACATGGATAGAGGTGACCAGTGAATGAGGTGAGCCGTGTGAAGAGCTGTACCTACCGAACAGGTAGGATCCCTTGTGGATGACATTAGGAGATTTTTTTCAATTTTAGATGTGATTTTATTCTGGCCCCATAAATTCATGACATATACTTACAATCATTTGTGGTATCAAGTTGTAGTTGTACCTTACTCTGATATTGTGATTCACTTGCATGTGTGAGTGTGTGTGTGTGTATGTTTTGAGGCAATGTATTCCCATTTTTGATAAATTCCATTCTGGTACAACTCACCAACCCCTTGCCTTTGGAAGGAGGGCTTGGGGTAGTCACGGTACGGGCTCTGGAAGACGGTTCATGAAAAAGTGGTATTAGAGGAGTTCCGTTCTACAAGAAGAGATAAGAGTCTATGTTTTACATGGAGAAATATTGTTATGTGTATTTAATTTTTGTTTTATTTTTGGGAGTCCAGTGTTGGTGTGGCTACCAATGTATCCATACACCAAGACCCTAAATCATGTTTTCTGACTTGGTACACGAAAACACTGATTGCATGTGTTTTTGAAATGTTTTTCTTTAGATCTATTTTGAGTTAGCCCACTAGGTATAAATTATTGACAGTTGTTCATCTTGATTAAATTTAATGATTCTTCTACACAGACAGCCAACCAGGATTCCAATGCATGACCATGAAGATGGTCGATAGTGTGATTAGCCTTCATTACAAGGATTGTTTCCCAAGATGGTACATTCGGGCGGTGTCCCTTCTATACCACTGCATGTTGGTCAATAGTTAATACTAGAGATACTGGTAGATGACACATATAGGCTAAGTTCCTTACATGATTTTTAGTGATAGATACCCCTCAGTTTCAAAGGCGAGCCCGACTCACACGAAGCTAAGGAATGGCTTGAGGTGGTGACCGAGTTTCCATCTATCTAGGGCACCTTTAGAACAGATGGTGTTCCTGGAATTAAGCATTCTATGTGGCTCAGTATATTGATGGAGGGGTTTAGATTACACTGATCTTATGATGAGGTGACTTTTCTCTAGACAGAACATGAGAACCTTCCTAAATGAATGGGTCTATTGCCATAAAAAGTTGAGGGGTATGTGTTCCCAAGAGATTTTATAGCTTTGACTAAACGACATGTCAGTAGTTAAGTATTCATTGAGACATACCGACTATTCATGGTACTCAATGAATATGATACAAACAATGATTCAGGGATCAGAACTCCAAGAAATATGTGTTTAGGGACATCCGAGCCAACACTATACCTATTTTCATTACGACTTATGCTAGGGTGCTATAGAGAAGCTTTGTGGTAGAATGTTCTTTGGACGAGCAGATACAGGAAGTGAATGTTAGAAGTGGGAAAGTAGGAAACTGACGTCAGTCTCAGAGACTTGGGCATGTAAAATTTTTTGAGAAGAGGAAGTGATAGGGATAGGTGAATCTGCAGGGTAACAGACGTGGGAGTGGAACTATGAGATAATCATGAGGTGGTATACATTTTGATATGTTACAACCACCACGCCAATATGGTCCCCACCAGGATTAGGGAGTTAGAGGACAGAAGAAGGGAGTAGCTACCTGAGGTCAAAGAGTGTTACCAATGTTCTCAAGGAATGATTTGAGGCACGGTCTATGTCTAATACTAGCTACCGTATTAATAGACATAGGTAATAACCATTCGTTGTCACGAATCTTATTCAAAACATAGGGTTTCTGGTTAAACCGTTAACTTGACCCTTGGGTATGGAGATACCTATGGGAGGATACTTGATAATCACACTTATGTTGATGATGTGATCTGACCCTTGAGGTGAGAGTTTCGGTTGAAACCTCTTACTGGCAGCATCGAGGCCTTACGACCTTAGTTCGGGATGGACTAGTCATCCTCAGATCATGCCCAAATTGACTATTTTATGGAAACAAGTTGTGGTATGTCTACAATGTAGGAGTGGGGTTTTTCTTGGTTGGATAAAAAGGAAACCTTGGCAGCATGGGATAAACTCATAGATAGGAGGGAGCGGTTGATCAATCTTGACTCAGCCAACCTTACCCTTGTGGCAGCATGTTTTTTGGGTTTTCAGTTTCCAACTGTAGTGGAAGAGTTCAGAAACACCCTTTCAAAGGATGTTTACAAGATTATCTCCCTATAGGGAGAGGTACTTATACATTGTATTGTACCTGAGGATGAAACAAATATCTATAACTATATATCTGATGGCTCCCGCAGTGCTCTGGGAGATGAGAGTATATTTGGATGAATAATTTATTTTCTACTATAATCACAGGAGTCTCTGGTATATCATCTCATAGAAGGAACTGAACAAGAGACAGTGGCGATGGATGGAGTTCCTCTAGGATAATGACTTTAAGATAGTCTACACTCTTGGGAAGGGGAACATAGTAGAAGACACACACAGTAGGAGGTTGGGTCTACACCTATTGAGTGAGGCGACATATCAATTAGCCACGTTACAGATATCCATTTTGGATAGTGATGGAGAAGCTTACCTCAATTCTATGACTATTACTCCTCCACTCCTTCAGCAAGTTCGGGAGGCACATCTTGGGGATGTAGACTCTGATGCCTGATGTGCTCTGACATCTTGAAGACAATCTCCTGAAGGATTTTTTTGAAGGTGGGGAGAACATCATCCTTATCATAGGACACACCATGGTACCGGTGATGCTACAAAAGGTTATGTTGAGTGAGTTACACACATTCCCTTTAGCAGTAAATCCTGGTGTGGTAAAGATGTACCAGGACCTCCGCCGTTAGTACTGGTGGCCTAGGATGAAGAAAGAAATGGTAGAATTTGTATCATGATGCCTCACTTTTCAGCATGTAAAAGATGAGCATCAAGTTCTCACACATTTGAGCCTGACTTTTTCCCCCAGATACATGGTCAGACAAAACGAACCGTACAGACTGTGGAGGACATGCTTCTTTCTTGTGTCCTAGATTTTGGTTATAATTGAGAGGACCACCTACCACTAGTGAAGTTTACGTAAAACAATAGCTATAAATACACCATTGGAATGTCAGCATTTGACGACTTTTATAGGTGACCATGAGGATAACCTCTATGCTCGAAAGATCCAGGGGAGTCAACACTTATGGGACCAAAGTTGGTACGGGCTACCACTAAGAAGGTTCAGATCATCTAGGAGATGCTGAAGGCTATACAATGTAATCATAATCCTTTTTCCAATATGAGATGGAGACCCTTGGAGTTTGAGGAGGGTGGCTATGTCTTCTTATGGGTCTCACCCTGATGAGGATTGCAGAGATTCGGCCAGGGCGGCAAGCTATCTTCAAGGTTAATAAGAATCTTTTAGATCCTAGATAGAGTAGGTGATGTGGCGTACCATTTAGCCTTTACCCCACAGATGCAAGAGGTGCATAATGTCTTCCATGTGTCGTAGTTGGTGAGGCAAGTTCATGATCCATCACACAGTATCGACTGGGGAGAGCTGAGAATCGATGATGGGGGGATGTTTTCGGTGTTCCTGGCTGAGATAGAGGATCAACAAGAGAAAAACCATTATGGACAGTTGATCCCTCTATTTTGAGTTTAGTGGGAATACAAGAACCTCTAGGAGAGCACACGAGAGAGGGAGGATCAGATTCATGCCTAGTACCCCATTTTTTTGTTTTGCCATTGTTTTTCCTTTCAGGTACATAAATACCTAAGGTGGGGTAATTTAAAGACCAGTAATTTCCATATAATTTTTGTTAAATTATTCAGGATTAATACAAGTCTGTGAAATCTGACGACACATTATTTTGAGGTATGGAGTGCCTGGTATGATCTGTCGAATGTTTTCTGAGCTTAAAATAGAATTCGTGAGTGGGTTTCATGAAAATGTGTAATAAATAATATATGGGTTCCCGGATCCGGAATATAAGGGAAATGTTGTGTTCTAGATGTCAGTTTTACCCTAGTAAAGACATAGTTATTGTCTACGTAGGCACCCAGTAAGAAAAACCAAAAATGGAATAACTATAAATAAAATAAATAAATAATATAATTTTTTTTCAAAATATTATAACTCACGAATGATGACTCATATTAGAAATACGAGACCACCGCTGAGCTCATGTGGTTATTTTTTCTTTAGGAAGATACTAATATTAGCCGGTGCGGGCCAAAAGTGGAAGTTTGTTTTTGGACGTAAATAAAATAATTAAGTAACAATTATTTTATTGATAAATTCTATAACTCCTGAACAGTATCTTGTATTGGAAATATGAGAGTAACATTGAGATTGTGAGGGAGTGTTTTTCATAGGTAGATCCTATCCTGATCCGGTGCGGGTCGAGGGTGACAGTTAATTATATGGTAACTTTTTTAAGGTATGTTTAGTAAACGTGTGGGCATCAATTTCTATCTTTTGAACATGTGCTCGGAATTGAAATATAAGGGCACTGTTGAATTCACAACACCGAGATTCAGTTAAGGGAGGGATTAACTTCGACCAAAGTAGGTTCGGTGAACAATATAGTTTTACAGAATTTTGAAGAATAATAAAATAACATAAAAATATTATTTTATGTTTTCTACCAACTATTGAATGGTGGTGGTAGGACCATTGAGTTGTGAAGCCATTTAATGTATTGACTCTTTTGTTTTGTAACCATCCCATTGAGAGTTAACATGTTCATCATTTAAGACTCATTAATGAACCACATTAATCAACTGATTCTTTATTCACCCTTCCCTTCTATTAAAATGAGGCTCTGGCTTTGGTTATTGACATGAAAGTGAGGAACATCTGACAAAGTGCCACATCATCTTCCACCGATGAAGAAAAGAATCTTGGATGGAAACAACGGAGGAATCGATTAGGGATTTATGAACATCAGTGGATTCATCAAGCATAGATTCTTCTTCCACAAATGCAACATCACCTCCAATTACGAGGTAGGGATTTTTATTCATAAATTCAAGAGAATTTATTTCTTCCCCTCATTCTTGAAAATCATGACAAACACAAATCAACCAAAACGAGTTGACCAGAGATTCGTATGAAATTATGGGTGGTTGTTATGGGAAATATTGAAAATGGATTTCGATTTATCTTTTCATTATTGATTATCTTACCCTTGATATGATGCTGACATAGAGGGTGTGGACCAAAATAACAAGGCATACATCCTATCTGGCTTTGATCATTGTAGTGTTCCACATGAGAAATTGGAAAATAAAGCGGCAAGATAAAACCGAGAGCCACACAACATTGGAAGCTTCTCGGGATGACTATAGGCACTTTCAGAATGGAAAACAGACCACTAGATCTCACCCAGTGGCCAGTAGAAGCCCCACCATGATGGAACCGGCATAGCGATGCCAGCCACCAGCACCGGCGGGCGATGTGGGTGGCCGGAGCCCGCCGACCATTGAGGAAGGTGGTGCCCGATGGCATCGTGGTGGATCTAAGGGGTGGCTTGTAACACCCTGAGATTTTATGAAAAATATTATTTTAATTTCATTAATGTCTTGTGTTGTATTATACACCAAGATTACCTTGCGCTATATGCAACACCGTATTAGCTTGCAGTATACGCAACACTATTCTTGGATCGTGTTACACACAATTTTGATAATAGTTATTCTACGCAACATTGAGTATATATATATATATATATTCAATGTATAAATAAAATATGGTTGGAATCTGTTATATGAAATAACGAAGGATTCTTGCACAACACGAAACCCTGACTTGGCTTGTATTACACGCAATCGTGACCTTCCTTGATAGCGTGTGTTGTACGCAATACCGGGTTTTAATAAACAATGATATATTATTATAATATTGTCATGAACTAGCCATTATGAATAGTGTTAACTAAATTTTGAATTTTATAACATTATTATTCATCTTAAACATTTCTAGAACATAGTATAAGAACAAAATAAATTTTTCGGGTAAAATAAGTATTTTTCAAAAAACGCAGTTTTGCCGCCTTTTGATGGCGCACCCACATTAAATCTAGTTTTTGACATCTTTATAAGTTCAATTTGACAAAATAAAATTCTTCTTTTGAATCAGGACAGAAAAATTCACATTAGATAAAGTTTTGATATTTTTCCGATAACTTTCATATTTTAATGAATAGTAAAAACACGCTATATTTTAATTAAAAACAACTTTTTTCATCGTAATATCTTATGTGGTTAAATTATAGTATTGAATGGTTTTAAAGTATAAATATAATTTATTTTTACCATTTAATATAATGTATGACATTATCATTGATTTTACCTTGAATTCGTAGGTTAAATCAATTCAATCTTTTGCAATGTTTTAAAGAAAACCCGTTTTCTTTCGACAACGGGATTAATTTTAATTTAATTTCTGAAACTTTTGTGTATTGAATTTGGAAAAATGGATTCCATATTTGGAATCTGTGGATCCAAATTATGTTAATAAGCTACTTTTTTTTGGGAATTATGAATAGTAACTACGGTAAATTTTATTTACCATAGTTAAAGGTAAATCGGGTAATTAAGGGTAAATATAATATTTTAAAATTACCCTAAAAAATGTCAAAATCCTATTGGATGACTAAAAGTTGACCCATATCACCTAAGGGTCGGATTATATTAATTTAATTAAATTTTTTCAATGAAAATAATTTAATTATCATTAAAACCAAAGAATGTGACAACATGTCACTTTCTTAAATCTTATAAGTATAATAATTTTAATCTAGTGATAAACTTCATGAAACTTCGAACATGAATAGTATCCAGTAATCTAATACAATTATCTAAATCATAGGAATTTATTTAGAATTTTTAGGGATTAAATAATTATCATTTATTATGACACAAAGATGATGCAGTAATTGTATTATTAATGAAATATTGACATAATTGATGTTATAAATGCCCAAATAAATGTAATTTGAGACTTTTTATGACTTACACTAATTTTCTAGGTTAATATGACATGTTATTGTTGATTTAAGTAACTTTTATCTAACTTATCATTCTGTTATGAATTTCATAAAAATCATGTACCAAATAGTGTCAAAATTGACATAAATTAGTTTTTAAAAAAAATATTATATTATTTATTGTTATTTTATTCCAAAAAATCATGGTTCGGCCAAATGACTTAGATAAGATTATATATATTAATAATAAACAACTTGGGGTTCTTTTAGCTTGATATAGTAAGTTTATTAACCATATAGTGTAAGAAAACAAAAAGACACGGTAAAAGTTAAATTATTTAACTTAGAGTTAAATCTAATTGATAAGGTTAAAATAATAACCTAAACTTGTCTAAATCCTTTTTGATGAGAGGATTTAGACCCATCCCAACCTTATCCTTGAAATAAATCAATTTTAAGCTTTTTAAAACCGAACTTGACTTTATAATAAAATAATATTTTTAGTTATTCCAAAGGTGCCCCTCTCATCCCTTATGAAAGGGCACCTCCTCCCTCTCTTCCTCACACAAATTTGAGCCCTAAAGCTCGGCCAACACCTGACAAATTCTCTTCTCCACTTCCCTAGAAAAATCATAGAGGTTCTGGTCTTCCTCAAAGACCAATTTTAGTGCCGTAAGAGGAGGTCTCTAAGAGGCGCTTAAAAGAAGAGGTAATTTCCGTTACCGATTCTTTCACCTTTATTTCTTCTTCCACTTCTTCTTCTTAGGTTGTTTCATTATGAAGTAATAACATCAGTATCACTCATATACTGATATGTTATTATAAGTATGAAACAATCCTATTTCACCATCTATCCATCCTACGGAAAATGAAATTCACCGCGCGTGCGTACGTACGGAATACGGTCTCCACGCCGTGGTGAAATCTATTTTCCACCACCACCTTACTTGGATGAGTATAATGGTGTAAATAATAACTATATATTATTATTTTAAAGTGATATTGATTCTGAAATAGTATACATACACTCCAATATAGTCCCACGATCATGAGAACGATATCATTGCTCGTGCGTACGTACAGACTACCGTCTCCACGACGCGATGAGATTCATTCTCCACTTTAACCATTCACGAATGATTATAAAGTATATATAATAAGTAATCATGAAATATATGACATAATAATGATACTGGATTTTGTGTATATATATGTATGTCATCTACTTAATTCTGTTCAACTCAATAAGGAAACGAAAACAGCGTTCATGCGTACGTACGGCCAACCGTCTCCACGAATGGTGTATTTATTTCCATTTACTGATTTATTATATATATGTATATTCTGAATATATATATATATATATAAATCATGTTTTATATTCTGGAATTAACTAATCATGATCTAAGTAATCATATGAATAATTACAAGTCAAAACACGGACGACAAATAAATCAATTTTACCCAAAACGCTCTTTAACATGGAATTTACAAAAGAACGGGTAATATAAAGTCATAAGTGAACCATATATGATAAAATGAAAATTAATATGATTCTTTAATAAGTCAATGACATTATTTAAATCATTATACAGGAGGTTCGGACACTTACGAAGCAAATCAGACCTAAGGTAAGGGAAATATCACAATCTCATTTTTATCCGAGATTGTTTGTACTTTGGTATTTACTGGGGTGTATTTTATCATCCACATCCATGTTTCCTCAATATGTAATATTATTTACATCCACCTAAAATTTTTTAAATCCAATTTTACCCTTTGGTGAGTTTTTAGTAAAGTATATGAAAGGAATCTTTTTTCGTTTTTCGTACGAGGTACTTTTTGACTTTTCCGACAAAAGTATGAGAAGAATGTTTTCTTTTAACTTATATGGCATGAATGGATTTTTAAAACATTATTTCCAAGAATCTTCCTCTAAAATTTTTCATGTTTATTTTTAATCAACTTCTTTTAGTTTATAATTGTACGACATGTTAAGAAAGGAAAAGTGTTTTTGAAGCAGAAAGAATATTTTCCTCAAGAATGGAGTTCAAGTGTTTTATCAAAATTATTTTCCATCTAAGATAATAAAGGGTTCTATTTTTATCCCTATTATTACATTAATTTGATTATGTTGTGATGGAATTATATTTTTATGAATTCCATTATCTTATATGAATTGTTTTATGAAGTCACGATGTTTAAGATTCCCATTTTTATTACATGGGTTATGAAATGATGTATGATTTAAGATTTTGTGGCACACATAAGAATGGTATCATTATGAGATGGGTGGGACCTATATCTCCCTCCAATGCATTGGGTAAAGATTTTATATCTCATGAGATAGACATGGCTGGAATGGTAGGTTATACCGGTTCAGTGAAACAGGACTGAAACGAGGGTGACTCGGTTCAGAAAGGGACTTTGTCCACTAAGATAGTCTTGGCAATGAGTATTGACTAACAAGAAATGATTCTCTATGATTATGTGTGTATGACACAATTTTTAATGTTTTAAGTTATGATTATTGTGATTACATTTCACTTCCATGAGTTATCCCAGGTTATGAAATTATGATCTCTTTTACAGGTAAATATTTCCAAAAGTTATGTGCTTATGTATATGATGTGATTGATATTTCTTTTGTTTACACTTACTGAGAATTTGAGCTCACTCTTTTATGTTTTCTTTTCCCCAGGATATAAATAAAGGTTTTAGGTATAAAAAAAAGAAGATCTTTATGGGAGATGTTGAAGATCTTTCACCACGATTAGAAGATTATATTCCGAGTTTCCAAAGACACTAAACTATTACGATCCTTGTGTGTGTGTTTTTGTTATATACTAAGTATTACACAAAAATTAATGTAATGTCCATGTACGTCAGGCTTCGGGTCTCTATAGTTGGTATCAGAGGAAAGGATTAGTCATCCATTGGAAACTAGGATGCGAAAACGTTAGTGAGATCCCTATAGATATTTCTAAGGTATGTCTAGGGATGTCTCTAAGGTTAAGTATACGTATAGGTTATAGTCCTAGAATTGCGCTAAAGATAATAGAATTTAAACTAAGATGTTATATATTAAGGTTAATCCCTCTTTTATTATGTTGTTTTCCCTAGCATGATTTTTGCATCTCACACTATTCTTTTGGGGTTTTAGAAAATGGCTCGAAACAAGATGATTCACGATAATGGAGGATATGATGGACAATGGAATGATATTCTTCATGAGAAATCAAATGAAATGAGATTTGGAAGTCCAAACATAATTATTATTCCGAATCATCAATCTCATAATATGATCAATAAAGTAAAATTTGGTAAGTTTTCTGACTCGGCTAATAAGAGAAAGATGGTGTTTCATGATGATCATAGAGGAAAGAAAGTTCAATTTCCCCTATGTAAATCATGTGGGAAGAGACATCAAGGAGAATGTTTCAAAGGAACTAGAAGATGCTTTGGGTGTGGAAAAGAAGGACACAAAGCTAGTAAGTGCAAAGGAAAAGGTTCAGTTAACACCAGGGATGAGGATAATGGTATTTCTACGACATCAACAATGGTTAAATGTTTTAAATGTGGAATTTACGGGCATTATGCAAACCAATGCCCTAAGGGAAAGTCTCATGAAGAGAATCAGTATGGTCATATGGGTAGTATTTATGTGGATGATGATGAAGAGACTAAAAATGATATGTGAGATGAAAGAATTGTTGAATCTCGGTCAATGGTTTAAGAATGTAGTGGAATGATTACATGTTTATCATGTGTAATGTTGTATAAGTAATCTCATGGTACTATGGAATAAAGAGACATCTAAGGATTGTTACACTGTTGCCTTTCCTTGAGTTTTGAAAGTGTATGATTAATGTTACCAGTATCCATGAAAGGTTATTCAGATATTTTTGGAATGTAGATGATATGCACATAATGAAGGGATAAGGAGAAAATTAAATGATTGATAGTATTCATGAGCTCATGACTAATATAAGGAGAAGGTTATATCATGGTTTGAGTATATAGTATTTTTGGATTTTGGTATGTGGAAAGAGTTAACTTTTTACAGCATTCATGTTTTCACTAAGGTTCAATGGGTATTCTTTCTTCAAGAGAATACATGATTAAGGTATTCACATGTTTGTAATTTGACCAAAAAGATATATCTTATGATATATGGGGGATAAATGATGGCATTCACGTGATTGTTCTGTGACATTTCAAGTAATCATTTTCTTTATACTATGAGCTTGGAACGAAGTATTTTAGATAAGCCTAAATATTAGAATGGATTATGTTAGATATAAGTTAGGATAAAATGTTTTTCGATATTATTATAGTAATATAGCTTTAGAAAAAGGACAACCCGCAGGACGAGCGACAACCCATCGCGTCAGACAAGGCTGTAGGAATCGAACCCACAACCGAAGTGCGACTGGCCTTTATCGCCTACCACTGGCCTACTGGAAGTCACTGTTTAGTAGAAACTAGTTTTATTATATTAAGCAGTATGATATATGAAGTATAAGTCCATTTTTGGAACTATATATGATTAATCTCACTATAGATGGACTTATGTATTTTTTGATAACTTTTCTAACCTTTTGTTTGAGACAGATGGAATGACCCGTCATTCTATCACATGATCTGCTAACACTTCAAGAATAACAAATTCAACTTCATTTATTTAAGAGATGAAGTGGAAATTGTTCAAGGCACGAACAACAGTGAGATTGTACCAAAATAAAGTAAGTATTTCTTCTAATTCAAAATTTTCAACATTAGGGAAATGATCTTGAAAATAAAAAATGTTGTCCTAGTGCTCTTATATCTGATTAATCAGATGATACCTTAGATCGTCACAAATTTATGGATTTGTGATTGTTGGATTTTCCATAACCATGTTCTCTACCACTCTCCATCAGAACATGATGGTTAGATTTTTCTTCCATATCCATATTTTCACCTATGTGGAAACCCAGTGATTAGTTTATTTGGGTAACCATTACGTTTCATACTTTTGTTTTTAAAGATTGGTTTTGGTATTCCTTTTTACGATGTGGGTTTCTATGAAAGAAACTTTCAAGTAGTAAACCATTTATAACCCCGACGAATTTTGAGGGTGAAATTCATTTTAAGGGGGGTAGAATGTAACACCCCGAGATTTTATGAAAAATATTATTTTAATTTCATTAATGTCTTGTGTTGTATTCTACACCAAGATTACCTTGCGCTATATGCAACACCGTATTAGCTTGCAGTATACGAAACACTATTCTTGGACCGTGTTACACACAATTTTGATAATAGTTATTCTACGCAACATTGAGTATATATATATATATATTCAATGTATAAATAAAATATGGTTGGATTCTGTTATATGAAACAACGAAGGATTCTTGCACAACACGGAACCCTGACTTGGCTTGCATTACACGCAATCGTGACCTTCCTCGATAGCGTGTGTTGTACGCAATACTGGGTTTTAATAAACAATGATATATTATTATAATATTGTCATGAACTAGCCATTATGAATAGTGTTAACTAAATTTTGAATTTTATAACATTATTATTCATCTTACACATTTCTAGAACATGGTATAAGAACAAAATAAATTTTTCGTGTAAAATATGTATTTTTCAAAAAACGCAGTTTTGCCACCTTTTGATGGTGCATAAACTTTAAATCTAGTTTTTGACATGCTTATATGTTCAATTTGACAAAATAAAATTCTTCTTTTGAATCAGGATATAAAAATTTACATTAGATAAAGTTTTGATATTTTTCCGATAACTTTCATATTATAACGAATAGTAAAAACACGCTATATTTTAATTAAAAACAACTTTTTTCATCATAATATCTTATGTGGTTAAATTATAGTATTGAATGGTTTTAAATTATAAATAGAATATATTTTTACCATTTAATATAATGTATGAAATTAGCATTGATTTTACCTTGAATTCGTAAGTTAAATCAATTCAATCTTTTGCAATGTTTTAAGGAAAACTCGTTTTCTTTCGACAACGGGATTAATTTTAATTTAATTTCTGCAACTTTTATGTATTGAATTTAGAAAAATGGATTCCATATTTGGAGTCAGTGGATCCAAATTATGTTAGTAAGCTACTTTTTATTTTTGGGAATTATGAATAGTAACTACGGTAAATTTTATTTACAATAGTTAAAGGTAAATCGGGTAATTAAGGCTAAATATAATATTTTAAAATTACCCTAAAAAATTACAAAATCCTGTTGGATGACTAAAAGTCTATCCATATCACCTAAGGGTCGGATTAGATTCATTTAATTAAATTTTTTCAATGAAAATAATTTAATTATTATTAAAACCAAAGAATGTGACAACATGTCACTTTCTTAAATCTTATAAGAATAATAATTTTAGTCTAGTTATAAACTTCATGAAACTTCGAACATGAATAGTCTCCAGAAAGATAATACAATTATCTACATCATAGGAATTTATTTAGAATTTTTAGGGATTAAGTAATTATCATTTATTATGACACAAAGATGATGCAGTAATTGTCTTATTAATGAAATATTGACATAATTGATGTTATAAATGCCCAAATAAATGTAATTTGAGACTTTTTATGACTTAAACTAATTTTATAGGTTAATATGACATGTTATTGTTGATTTAAGTAAAATTGTTCGAACTTATAATTCTGCTATGAATTTCATAAAAATCATGTACCAAATAGTGTCAAAATTGACATAAATTAGTTTTTAAAACAAATATTATATTATTTATTTTTATTTTATTCAAAAAAATCAAGGTTCGGCCAAATGACTTAGATAAGATTATATATATTAATAATAAACAACTTAGGGTTCTTTTGTCTTGATATAGTAAGTTTATTAACCATATAGTGTAAGAAAACAAAGAGACACTGTAAAAGTTAAATTATTTAACTTAGAGTTAAATCTAATTGATAAGGTTAAAATAATAACCTAAACTTGTCTAAATACTATTGTATAAGAGGATTTAGACCCATCCCCACCTTATCCTCGAAATAAATCAATTTGGAGCTATTTAAAACCGAACATGACTTTACAATAAAATAATATTTTTTGTTATTCCAAAGGTGCCCCTCTCCTCCCTTATAAAAGGGCACCTCCCCCCTCTCTTCCTCACACAACTTTGAGCCTTCAAGCTCGGCCAACCCCTGAAAAATTATCTTCTACACTTCCCTAGAAACATAATATAGGTTCTGGTCTTCCTCAAAGACCAATTTTAGTGCCCTAAGAGGAGGTCTCAAAGAGGCACTTCAAAGAAGAGGTAATTTCCGTTACCGATTATTTCACCTTTATTTCTTCTTCCACTTCTTCTTCATAGGTTGTTTCATTATGAAGTAATAACATCAGTATCACTCGTATACTGATATGTTATTATAAGTATGAAACAATCCTATTTCACCATCTATCCATCCTACGGAAAACGAAATTCATCGCGCGTGCGTACGTACGGAATACCATCTCCACGCCTTGGTGAAATCTATTTTCCACCACCACCAAACTTGGATGGGTATAATGGTGTAAATAATAACTATATATTATTATTTTAAAGTGATATTGATTCTGAAATAGTATAAATACACTCCAATACAGTCCCACGATCATGAGAACGATATCATCGCTCGTGCGTACGTACGGACTACCGTCTCCACGACACGATGAGATTCATTCTCCACTTTAACCATTCATGAATGATTAGAAAGTATATATAATAAGTAATCATGAAATATATGACATAATAATGATACTGGATTTATGTGTATATATATGTATATCATCTACTTAATTCTGTTCAACTCAATAAGGAAACGAAAACAGCGTTCATGCGTACGTACGGCCTACCGTCTCCATGAACGGTGTATTTATTTCCATTTACTGATTTATTATCTATATGTATATTCTGAATATATATATATATATATCATGTTTTATATTCTGGAATTAGTTAATCATGATCTAAGTAATCATATGAATAATTACAAGTCAAAACACGGACGACAAATGAAACAATTTTACCCAAAACGCTCTTTAACATGGAATTTACAAAAGAACGGGTAATATAAAGTCATAAGTGAACCATATATGAAAAAATAACAATTAATATGATTATTTAATAAGTCAATGACATTATTTAAATCATTATACAGGAGGTTCAGACACTTACGAAGCAAATCAGACCTAAGGTAAGGGAAATATCACAATCTCATTTTTATCCGAGATTGTTTGTACTTTGGTATTTACTGGGGTATATTTTATCATCCACATCCATGTTTCCTCAATATGTAATATTATTTCCATCCACCTACAATTTTTTAAATCCAATTTTACCCTTCGGTGAGTTTTTAGTAAAGTATATGAAAGGAATCTTTTTTCGTTTTTCGTACGAGGTACTTTTTGACTTTTCCGACAAAAGTACGAGAGGAATGTTTTCTTTTAACTTATACGACATGAATGGATTTTTATAACATTATTTCCAAGAAGATTCCTTTAAAAGTTTTCAAGTTTATTTTTAATCAACTTCTTTTAGTTTATAATTGTACGACATGTTAAGAAAGGAAAAGTGTTTTTGAAGCAGAAAGGATATTTTCCTCAAGAATGGAGTTCAAGTGTTTTTTCAAAATTATTTTCCATCTAAGATAATAAAGGGTTCTGTTTTTATCCCTATTATTACATTGATTTGATTATGTTTTGATGGAATTATATTTTTATGAATTCCTTTAACTTATATGAATTGTTTTATGAAGTCACAATGTTTAAGATTCCCATTTTTATTACATGGGTTATGAAATGATGTATGATTTAAGATTTTGTGGCACACATAAGAATGATATCATTATGAGATGGGTGGGACCTATATCTCCCTCCAATTCATTGGGTAAAGATTTTATTTCTCATTAGATAGACATGGCTGGAATGGTAGGTTATACCGGTTCAGTGAAATAGGACTGAAACGAGGGTGACTCGGTTCAGAAAGGGACTTTGTCCACTAAGATAGTCTTGGCAATGAGTCTTGACTAACAAGAAATGATTCTCTATGATTATGTGTGTATGACACAAAGTTTAATGTTTTATGTTATGATTATTGTGATTACATTTCACTGCCATGAGTTATCCCAGGTTATGAAATTATGATCTCTTTTACATGTTAAGATTTCCAAAAGTTATGTGCTTATGTATATGATGTGATTGATATTTCTTTTGTTTACCCTTACTGAGCATTTGAGCTCACCCTTTTATGTTTTCTTTTCCCCAAGATATAATGAAAGGTTTTAGGTATAAAAAAAGAAGATCTTTATGGGAGATGTTGAAGATCTTTCACCACTATTAGAAGATTATATTCCGAGTTTCCAAAGACACTAAACTATTACGATCCTTGTTTGTGTGTTTTTCTTATGTACTAAGTATTCCGCAAAAAGTAATGTAATGTCCATGTACGTCAGGCTTCGGGTCTCTACACGGCTGACCATTTTCCATCTTCATTAGCAGAAGGGTAGCACGCTGTCGTGCACTGCAGAGAGAAGCTACGGCTCTGGGTTACAGTTGAGGGGACCCACACCCCTTGGGTCCTGCTAACAGGGGTGATGGCATGTGGCGCTGCCGTTACATTCGAATAGACCATTGGTCCATTCATGAGGGAACCCACGTGACACTAACGCAGGTCGCGACCAGCCTGTGGGCTGGGCCGGTCTGCTGCCCAGCGGGTCGAGCCCACCATGACCCAGTCCACTATGGCCGGGTCAGACACAGACCAGGTCGGACTAGACCCGGACCCTATTTTTCCTAGTTTCACTCAAAGGGTTGTATCTCAAAAACTAGACGTCGATTTGAAGAATCATCAATGGCACTGGAATCCTTGGAGGGAGATGGTAATTTTGAGACACACCACCTGTGTTTTGGAGAATGTTGGAGTAAGGCTGGGTTGGACTGACCCCCAATCAAACCGGTCCCTCAACACTAAAATGACCAGAACTCACAGACCATGTGGTTAACTGACCTTCCGTCTATTGAGTTGGAACCCCTATGATTTTACGAATCATCGAGTTAATTCCTCGTGTGACTTCCTTCTAGTTGAAGTATGATCGATGGATTGAAGATCAGATCCTCCCATAATCAAGCGTACAATATTCGGGTATCCAGTGGCGAGCTGAGATGTGAATAATGAATAGCGATCCTATGAAGATCAGCTCTTAGAGATCCTCTATGGATCACCACCTAGGGATCCTATGTGGATTAACATCTAATCATACTATTTAGATCAGCACCTAAAGATCATGTGTGGATCAACACCTAGAAATCCATTTTGGATTAACACCTAGTGATTTTGTATGGATATACAACTAGTGATCCTATGTGGATCAACACCTAGCTATTCTGTGTGGATCTAGACCTAGAGATCCTTTGTGGATTATCACCTAGAGATACTGTGTAGATAATCACCTAGTGATCATGTGTGGATCAGCACCTAGCTATCCTATGTGGATCATCACCTAGTGATCCTGTGCGAATTAGCACCTAGTGATCCTCTGTGGACCAGCACCGAGAAATCCTGTGTGGATCAGCAGTAGAATCCTTGATAGAATAAGATAATATTTTTTTATTACTAATCATATGTACTCATATACTAAAGTTATACCTTGTTTGAGTTGAGTATTTTGATTTGTGCTTTGTGATTGAGATCATGCTCTGTGGTATTCTTTCATGGAATTCTAAGAGACCTTTGAGGGTCTCGGGGTCCCTACTGGGTATTGTTATACTCACCCCTACACGGGCTTCACCTATACCTTGTTGTGTCTTGTTCAGATGACAAGCAACCTTGACTAAGACTTAGGGGGACCAAGACCTGACGTGGACAGAGGTGACCAGTGGAAGAGGAGAGCCACGTGACAAGTTGTACCTATCCTTCAGGTAGGATTCTTGGTGGATGACGTGAGGCAATGTTTTATTTTTTGTTGTATTTCCATTTCATTCGGGCTTATATTATGGCCCCTTATTTGCAGTACATACCCTTACACTCAGTTGGGGTATGTAGTTGTCGTTTCACCTTACACTTTTGATGTTTTTCACTTGTGCATGTGAGTGTGTGTACAGGTTTTAAGGCAATGCCTTCCCATTTTCGAGGAATGCCTTTCCAGTTCTAGTCCCCAACCCCTGGAAATTGGAAGGTAGGCTTGGGTTAGTCACAACACAAGCCCCGAGGGATTGGTCATGACATTAAGAGCTTGTGTATTGTTTTAAAATGAATCGATGAATTAGATTATAAGCGTTTTCGAAGAATAACTATTTTCAAAAGCTTTATAATATTTGGTAAAGTTATTTTACAAAGGTATTTCAAATTTGTTTTTTTAAATGTACTTATGAAATGGAATTTTTTTAAAAGTATTTATCAATGGTTTTCAAAACCCCTTACTGGGAAACTGAATGGTCACCCTTCATTTTTAAATGATTTTTTCATAGGTACCATAGAAGTTTAATTACAAATATCACCACTTTTGGAGTTATCAGGTGTAGAAGAGTAGTGGCTAATTGTTTTATTTTCTCCAAATTTGATAAATGTAATGTTTTGTATAGTCCTCAAGAACCAACTCTGGTAAAAGGTCCTCATTTTTGTAATATGCTGTGTAATTATTTAGATTCTATTTATTAAAACAAATTACACATCTCATTTGTACACTGAGTCCAGAAGAGCGGGCTCAGGGAGTCATAATTTGTATCCAAAGAAAGGTCTGTACAAATTAGGATATTAAATGTTGCATTTTGAGTAAAACGAATCTAAATGTTAGAATTTTTATTATTTAGTTAATTATTCATAGAAATTCATTAATTCTGCGGATGAAAATTAAGTACTTTCTTATGTCTAATGCACGAATTGTGAGGGCACAATTCCTTTTAGGGGGGATATTTTAACACGTGGAGTTTTAAAATAAATATTTATTTATTTTATTGGTATTTTTTTATTAATTAAATGTTATTATCAATTATGGAATCCAATAAATAAATAATCATGATATTCCCTCAAATATTCTTTTATTTAACATTTATAATACTTTTAAGTAAATTTATAATGATAATCCATCAAATATGATTTTATTTATATTTTATGTTACTTTAAAATAAATAATTATTTTCATTAAATAATATTTAATATTTTAAATACAACATTTTCTAAATGTGTTATTATGAAATTATTATTAATAAATTATAATTAAACAATAAAAATATATTTTAGTAAAATTGTTAATGAAATGATTTTTAAATGTTGATATATACCTATATTAATAACATAATTTTAAGAAATAATATTTTAAATATAAGATAATTAAAAAATTAATTTTTATGATTTGCTATAATAATGTGTTTAGTATTTAATAATAATATCAATATTTTATAAATGATGATTTTATAAATAAAATTCTATTGAATTATTTATATTATTAATGTGATTTAATATAATAAATATTTTGGAAATTTAATATGATTATGGTTAAAAATATTATTTGAAGACGTTTTTTATAAAGAAAAAATTATTATTAGTTTTAATATGTATTTGTATAATTTATTTAGAATATAATTATTTTAAATATAAACTTATTTGAGTAATTATTATGTTATTATATATTTTTTGGATTAAATAGAACAGATAAAAAATTGTAATGAACTATAAAACTAAATATTTATATATATATTTTTGAACGTAAATTAAATTAAAAAGATGATAAAAGGATTAGAATACTATGAAAATGAATCATTATTGGGGTAGGGTTTTAGAATCCATTCCACTGTTTGAGAGTTGAGTCAAGACCTAGTATCAAGCTCGGGTGACAAAAAAATTTAAAGCCATGGGAGTCCAGTTGAGGCTAAGAGAGTTCATCTTCGCGAGTTAGGTGATTGAGAATTATTGAGAGTCGAGCTCAAAGGATTCTGATCACTGATAGATGTGGACCGAGACCTATCATCAAAGTTAATTTGCATTGGGGCTTACGATTTTAGGAGTTGGTATAAGAGATTTGTATCACGGTTTAGGGTTACTATCTTCAGATGTGAGGTCAAAGCCAAATACAAATATCAACTCCAGATATGCGATGCATAGAGGATCTGAACATCATTTTGGGAGAAAATGATGCGTGTTGTTCCAATTATCAAGTAATATTTGTTTATTGATGTTTTCCATATCAAAAATATTCTTGAAATAGAGTTTTCGTTTGTTTTTTGGTTCTTTCTTCATCATATCCATCGTATTCTAGATGTATTTATGATTGATTCAGTGTATTAATTTTATTATTTTTCCTCCTCTCAAAATCATATTTCACGGATGATGTATCATTAATTTATGTGATGCGTTAACTATTTTGGTTCTTGGATTGTTTCAATATCTCCAAAATCAATTGGTTATGATTCGTATTCAATATATTCACTATTCTATCAGAAGAAAACTTCAGGTAAAACAAAAAAATATGATTTTTAAATCTTCTTCCTATTTCAAATGTCAATTTTCAAATAGTTCTTCGATGTACCAATTTATTTTCCTCCTGTTGTGGTGTTATATGTTAACAATTAATATCTATGATCAATTAATTCCACCCTCCAGAAATTCAAATATCATTTTGTGTCTTCGTCTGATCTCATCTTGCATGACGTGATGGTCAGAGAAATAAAATAGTTTTTCAACTATAAATAGAATATTCACAAATTATGTCATTCTCAGTGTTTAAATAGATTGTGAAAAGGGATTATGGGAATTAGAGTTCATTATTTTTATATTCATTGTGTTTCGTTTTTTGGTCCTAAGAGTATAAGAGAATTGTGAAATATTGATGTAGTAAAGTGATTTCATCCTTCTTCCAAAATCAGTAAGGGATAAATATTTATTTCAAACATTTATTTATTTTATGATCATATTTTTGTAAAGGAATCAATTATTTTTATATAATTTATTTCACAAATTTTGTTAAACCATTTTACATAATTTAGTATGGGTGTTTAATTTAATTTTTATGATTTTATATTTTTAAAAATCATATGTGAATTATAATTATATTGTAAGGATTTCATTTATTTTCATGATTAATTTTAAATCTTTGAAATTTTAATTTTCAAGGAGAGTCAATATTTTAAAACACAAACATAATTTTTCCCTATTTCAAATTAACCCTTAAAATCTAGATTTAGTTCCAAAAATGATTTATGTTTTCTATTTTATTTAATATTGCTTTTATTTATGAATTTAGAAGAAAGGATCTAGTCGTTTCACTTTAAATATACTATAAGTTTTTATTAGTTCTCATTTTATCTTATGAATTATTATATTTCATAATAAGAAATTTCCATTATCTATAAAATCATGACATTTCATGCTTGCACCATAATTTTAACAAGTCATTGATTTATATTTATATGAGTTATTTTTATATATTTTAGGAAATAATTATTTAACATAGTACTGGATCAATGTTTTATTTAAACATATATTTAAATATGTACTTATGAGGTATATAATTATCATTAAAAAATTATGATTAATCAAATATTATATAAGAAATTATAAATTAATTGTTTCATAAATTCATCGTGTCACATGTATGCCAAGCACAAAATATAATTCTAACCATATATAAATGAATTTGATTTAGTTATTTCATATCATACATGAAGGAAAATTAGTATATATATATATAGGTATACTCATACATGTTTTAAAAATTAATATAATTTATAAAAGATGGATATTTTATGGGATTAAAAATGGAATTTGAAGCACATGAATACTAATTGAGAATCTATGTAATTTATAATGAAAATTAGTATTTATATATATAAATAAAAGTGAATATTTTTATTCAATGAATGATTATATATTTTTAAAGCTAAAACTCTATTAAAAATTATATATATGTAAGTAAAGCTAAGAAAAAAATGTTTTACAAAAACTGATACTTGAACATTGTAAATATGACAGGGAATTGGATAGTGAATCCATCACTTAAGTGGGTAGGCCCAAGATAGCCTTCAAAGTTTAATTTGGCCTATGTTTTTTTGGTTTTTATGATCTTGCTTATTTTTTTCAAATAGGTCACTAGATTAGTTTAAAATCATTTTTGAAGTATAATTATTTTTTAAAGAATTATAATATTTTTTAACGTTTTTTTTCAATGTTATTTCTAATTTAATTTTTTGAATGTAGTTATCAGTGAGATATTTTTTAATGGATTTATCAATGGTTTTCAAAACCCCTTATTTTTAAATTAAATGCTCACCCTTTTTTTTAAATTATCTTTCACAGGAATCTTATATGTTTAATTACAAATTCCAATACATTTGGTGTTAGAGTGCATATAAGCATAGTGGTTTGTTGTTTTTTTCAACTCTGAAAAATGTAAGGTTTTTTTATAATAATCCAAAACCTAGACCATTATAAGGTCCTAATTTGTGTCATATGTTTTTTAAATATTCAGTTTCATTTTATAAAAAAAATACAAAACATTTTTACGAACTAATTCCGGAAGGGTGGGCTCAGGGCGTTATAACTAAACCCAAGAAAGTATGGGCAAAAAAGTCTTTCATTTTTGATCTATTTATATTGGAGAGCTATTTGAAGAGTTCATGTGACAGCTTATAGTACCTGGATAGTGGGTGGTCATGACACATGATAGGGGAATACTCTAGCATCAACAAACTCATAAAAGATGATGGTGGGCATGTCACCTTCGGTGAACCAAAAAAAAAGAAAAATAATTGGCCTTTCCCAAATTGGTAACAATAATTCAATTTAAATTTGTAAATTTGTTTTTGTTTATAGTATTATGTATAACCTACTTAGAAGTTAACAATTATGAAATGATGTATTTCATTATAAATTTGAAAATGATTCATACAATGTTTTCAATTCCAAAAATGATTTATTATTTAATACTTTTAGAAATGAAAATATGTATGCTATTAATTTAGATTCTATAGTTTCTCAAAAAAAATATTTATTAATTGATTGAATTTCCCAAATATTCTTGGCTCCTACATAGGATACAAGGCCATTGTAACATCCACTCCCTTATAAATCTAACTAGAAAGTGACTAGTCAATGATCCACTTAAACTTGAGTTTCTAAATGATGAAGTCTGTAATCCTTGTTCGAAAGGAATACACCACAAAATAACATTCAAACCAAAGAAAGAAGTTTCAACATCTCAACCTCCTGAGTTGGTTCACATTGATTTGTTTGAACCTTCTAGATATTCATGTTTAAATGGGAATCACTGTGTCTATGTTTTAGTAGATGACTTTTCTAGGTGTACTTGGACATTATTTTTAACTAAAAAAAGTGATTCTTTCTCTTATTTTACCAAGTATGCTAGACCTATAAAAAACCTAAGTGGGAATAATATCAAATACATGTGAAGTGACCATGTCCATGAGTTGGATAATCATTAATTAAAATCATTTTACTCACAAAATGGATATAGTCTCAAATTATCTTTTGGGACACCCCAAAAGAATGGATTTGTAGAAAGAATAAATAGAATGCTACAAGAGATAGCCCAAACAATGCTTAGTGAATATGATTTACCTATTTTTTTAGGAATAATCTTTGAATATAGATTTCCACATAATTAATTGTGTTTTAATTTTTCTTATCCTTAATAAAAATCCCTATAAGATGTGAAATAATGGAAAACCCAAGGTTATTTACATCAATTTTTTTAGTTGAAAAGACTATATTATTAATAAAAAATATAACAATGAAAAATTTGGAACAAAAATTGTTGAAGGAGTGTTCATAGGTTATTTAAACTCTAGATAATTCTATAGGGTCTTTACTAAAAGAACAAAGTGTTTGGAAAAATTTGTATATATCAAACTTGATGAAACCAAACCACATGAACTTAAAACATCCATAGGAAATAATGAGGAAAATCTGTCAAATGTTGACCTAAATCATAATGTTTCTAATTCTAATATTAAATAGGAAGAAAAATAAAGTAATTTTAACTCTCTAGATTATAGCCATTGAGAATCCAAACCTGTACTTGAACCCAAAATAACCATTCCTTATTTTTCTAGATATTTCATAACCCTTAAGAACCTTCCCTCAGATGTTTTAGTTAGAGACATATATAATGGGACTCATACTAGATATTCTCTATGAAACAAGGTTGAACATCATGCATTTTTGTCCCAACTTGAACCTAATAACATCAATGATGCAATTAATGATTAATTTTGGGTGATTTCTAACCAAGAAGAATTATATAATTTTGAAAGGAGAAAATTTTTGAAACTTTTTTATAGACCCAAAGAAACCTTGAAAATAGTACTAAGTGTGTGTTTAGAGATAAATTAGTTGAATCTTGTAAAATAGTAAGAAATGAAGATATATTCATTTCATAGTTTTATAGTTAAGAAGAAGGAATTTACTATGAATAAACATTTGCAAATTATTCTAAAAGTTAAGCCACTTGGATCATTTCAGTTTATGCAGCAGATGCTAATTTCAAACTTCATCAAATGGATTTCAAAAGAGAATTGAAATATGGGTATATTGTCGATGATTTTTTTTTGAACAACCCCTGATTTTAAAAAATATCATTTCAAAATCATGTCATTAAATTAAAAAATTCATTTTATTGTATAAAACATGGTCCATGATCTTTGTATGATAGGATCAACACTTTTCTTATTTCCAAGGGTTTAAGAAAAGGGATTTATGATCCTAATATTTTCATTAAAAGAATTTATAAAAATGTTTTAGTTGATCAAATATATGTCTTTGATATTATTTTTTGATCTTCTAAAAACCATTTTTGTATATATTTTTAAAAAATGGAGAAAAATGAATTTTAAATGATCTTAATGGTTGAAGTATAATTCCATCTTGGATTTTAAATCACACAAAATAAATAAGGCATTATTTTAAATCAATGTAAATTCACTAAATATCATTTAAACTTTTTTGACTTGGTAACAAAAAAGGGATACACCTATGAGAATCACTTATAAATAGGATCATGGTGAAGATGGAAAATCAGTGGATCAAACCAATTATAGAGGTATGATTATAAATCTTATTTACATAACTTATAGTTGACTTGATATTATGTTTTGTGTGTGTATGTGAGCTCATTTTCTTGAAAATCCTAAGGCGTCACATCTACATGGAATTAAAAGAATTTCCAAATACAGAAAATATACTACAAACATAAAAAGGTTCTAACCTAGGGGAAAAACATTTGAATTAGTTAATTATTATGATGCGGATTTTGGAGGTACAAAGTTATATAGAAAAAGCACCAATGAAACATTTCAATTTTTGGTCCAGTATCCACTTTCAAGGTGTAGTAAAATGAAAAACTATGTTTCATTATCTACTAACGAAGCTAAATACATAGATAATAGTAATTTTTGTGCTCATATTTTTTGGATGAAACACTCAATACTAGATTATGGATATCATTTTAGAAGTGTCATTATAAATTGTGATAACAAAAGTGCTATTATCATTTCTAAGAATCTAGTTTCAAATTCTGGAACACAACAATTTGATGAAAGACATCACTTTTTGAGAGGTCATTATAAAAAAGGTGATATAACTCTTGAATCAATTGGGGCAGAAAATCATCTTGATGACATATTTACAAAGCCATTAAATTATGATATAATGATTTACATCAGACATGAGTTAAGAATTATCAAATTTGAGTGAATAATTGTCAGATGTCTCAACGATGATGCCTCAATGATTATGTATCAACAATGATGTCTCATTGAAGTTAACTAATTGATAAGACTCAATGATGATGACTCCCTTACAGGACTCAGTTATGATGAGACACCAATAGGACTTACTGATAGTGAGTTTTCGATAGGTCTCACCGATGTGTCGTACTAATTGATACTAAGACATTTTTTATGTGGAATATAAAATTTCATTGTTTTAATTATTTTCTATTATTTTAATGCACATATAGTATTTTATGATTTTAAATCCCTAAATGAAAAAATTAAGAGTCTTTCAAACACTTTTTCCCACTCTCACACTCTTTCTCTTGCACACTTGCCTTAGAACCTTTCTCTTCTGAACTCCTTCTATCATTCTCATTTGAACACGAAAACCTTGAATACCACCAATGGATCGAATTAAATGTGTTTATAAAAGATCTGTTTATGAGCCACATCTATCTTAGAAAAAAAGAGGTGAACCTAGTCAACCTAAACTGAATACAACTCATTCAGAACATGTGAACCATATTGTCACTTCTGAGAATGAACTGCAATCCAAATGGAAAATGAAAAGTAATTATATCTTATTAAATGTTTTCCAATATCTAGGATGGTTAGAGTGGTTCTCCAAAAATTAAATACCATTTTATCCAAAGATATTTCATGAATTTTATCTATATATATAATTTATTATCGAATGATCTAAGTTATTTTGGACCAAATCAATAATATATGAAAAGGGAATCAATTTTTAATCCAAACATTGGACAAAATTCTTAAAGGTACCCCATGAGGCTGTATATGATGATCATTAGGGATAAACACCTCCACCCAGTGACGTATTGAATTTTGAGGAATCTTTGGCTGACCTTTTTGGTAATAGAGATCATGAAACACCTATACAAAAATACATGATGGTGAATGCAGGATCTTGTCAAAGTTTATTCATTATTATTAATTATTCCCTAAGAAAGTGGAATTTTCCTCCCTTGGGTAACAATATGTATATTTTATTTATCTATTGAGGAATGGGGAAAAGGTTAGCATTTGCAGATTTTTTATGGCTTATATAAGTGAAATTATTAAAACATAATACAAATCAATTTTAGTGTTTTATCCCATTCTTATCTCTACTATAATAAATATATGGGTTTGGATAATGAGGTTGAAGAAACAATTTCAGTATGTGATGGATTTTTTCTGATCAAAACTATCTTTAATAGAATGAAAATAAATTGGAACCCATGGAAGAAGATGTGGGTTGAGGAAATGATAAACAGTATGAGGATTTTAATCTTATTGAGTATCCCTCAATGCAGATGAACATGGTTGGCCTGGTTTAGTACCAGATCAAGTAGGTGAGTATTCAGATAATGAAGTTGTAACTACGGAAGATGATGGAAATGAGTCACCAATTGATGATAGAAGTGACCTTGATATAGTTGAATGTATTGAATGGACTATCTATGGTCCTACTAACCCTCCTAGTCCTCTTCATTAAAAGGAACCGCTTCATGATGGGTATGATAATGAGGAGAATACATTTTCAAGGAATGTTGTGTATGTTTGCAGATTTGATAGTGATGGGGAGTCAAATTTTGAAGAAGGAGAAAGTGGAAGTGAAGAATAAGAAGATTAGAGTGATAAATATTAGGAAGAAAATGAAAATGATGATAAGGAATATAATAATGAATATGTATGATATTCGTGTGGTGAGGAATGAAGAGGACGTGACGAATCAGATGGTGGATCTGATCATCTGGATGATGATCAATTTCCTGATGCTAAACCTATTGATCTTACATTAGATCCTACTGAGCATGAATGTCTTGATGATACTCCTATAGTGGAATAAGAAGTGGAACTGGTTTTATAATCCCATGATTCTTCTATGCTAGCTGTGGTTGAAGAAAGGTCACTTGATGTCCATATGCATGATGTAGATTATGCTGAAAAAGAATTTTAGGTGGGTCCAGTGAAAGAGTCAGTTTCTTCTACAAGGAGAGTATATATTGAGGGGGACATATATCATAAAAAGGTGAAAGTTTATATTATTTCTCCTCTTGATGATATAGTTGTCTATATGTAGAGAAAGGATACAAGTAATGTGACATTGGGATTAGAGTTATTTGATTCTAAAGATAGGATAAGTTCTTTTACTCATACTCTTATATGTGTACCTAAGAATATAGATTATGCAACTATTTCTGAATTCATCGAATTTAATGAAGAGTTTTTAGCTATGTTAGCATCCTTCCCTCCACATAAACTAGCTATAGTAGAGATTCTTAGAGAAAATAATGAAACTATGATCACATTGAGGATTGTTTCTCAGGTTGAGCCATAGTTTTTCTCAGTCTTCAAAGAAATTGTCTAAGATAATACAAAAATGAGCATTGAACTAACTACTATGGTTTCATCCATTAACAGTATGACTATTGATTGTAGTGAATCTCTAGATAAGCCAGTGATAATAATTGATGATGCATATTATATGATTGATGTTCCTCATCCTCCGGATCTTGATTTGATTTAGTTGATATCAGATATCCGAGATATCTTGCAAGATACATACACTTCATCTTATCTTTCTATTCATCCTCCTGATGTTTATATGATTAGAAAGGTGATAAGATATGAACATCAGACTATGATGGGAATCAAGGACTAAGAAACACTAATCAAAATAATGAAGAACTGTGATCATATATATAACATGGTAAGATTTTTAACAAAAGGTTATACTAATGCTCAGGAAGAGGTAACCAAGAATGTAGACTTCTACATTAAGATGTTATATACAAAGAATCATGTAGATAGTAATTTCATGTATTTGGTTAAGATTTTAAACTACCTCCTATTACTCCATCATTCAATGAACATGTCAATCAACTTAAGGATTTCACTCCTAAACATTAAAAGTTTATTGAGAATAAAGAGGATTTTAAAAAAACCTTGGATTATGGTGTACATATCATTAGGGAATTCATTAATATACTGAAACCTTACATGCGTCATGATATTACTTCAATTGTTTTTTCACAATATTCTCATCTCTAGCCTATTTTCTACCCTTTTACATATTTTTCTACACCATTTTCACCTTTATCCATGACTCCTCAATATATAATCCAAATCGGAGTTAACATTCATTGTGAGATTTTTAGACCTCCTTCCTCTTCTAGAATGAGCCTTTCTCCTTTTGTGTTAGTCCCTAATAGCCTTGAATGATTCAAGTGGATAAGTTGTTTTATTGTAAAGTAAAAAGACCCAGAATCTCCATATAATTTTTTTTATGTTATTTGGGATTATTACGAGTCTGTGAAATCTGAGGGCACATGATTCCGAGGCCGGAGTGACCGAAACAATCAGTCGAAATTTAGTTAAGCATTAAATAGTGTGTCTGTGTGGTTTTCCTAAAAAGTGGAATAACTCTTAAACGGATTCCCAAATTAGAAATCTAAGGGCACATTTGCATTTAGGATAGTGGGAATACCATAGGCGCAACTAAATTTTTATCAGTGCAGGCCTCCAGTAAGAAAACGTGAAAATGGAATTACTGTAAATAAAATAATTAAATAAAATTATTTTATTTTTCAAATGCTTATAACTCACGAATGGAAACTTTGATTAAAATTCTGAGACTATGACTAAGCTCGTGAGAATATTGTGTCTTTTTGAAGATACTAACATTGGCTGGAACATGCAAATAATGGAAGCTAGTTTATGGTCGTAAATAAAATAATTATGTAACAATTATTTAATTGTAAAATTCTTAAACTCATAAACAGTTACTCCAATAGGAAATATGAGATTTCTGTTGAGCTCATGAGGTCGTTTTTTTCTTAGGTATATCCTAATCTCGACCGACGTAGGTCAAGGGTGACTGTTAATAATTTTTGAACTTTTTTAAGGTATGTTTAGTAAACATGCAAAGTGAAAATTTCGATCTTTTGAACTAGTGGTTGGAATTAAAATCCGAGGGAACCATTTAATTTGCAGCACTAGGATTCACATAAGGGATTCATAACATCAAACTCAGTAGGTCAGGTGAAAAATATAGTTTTACAAAATTTTGAAGAATAATAAAATAACATAAAAATTTTAATTTTAATTTTGAAGCAACTATTGAGGGGCGGTGGTGGGACCGTTGAGTTGTCAAGCCATATAATGGATTTAATCTTTTATTTTGTAACCACGCCATTGAGAGTTAAGAGGATTATTAATTAAGAATAATTAATGAACCTTATTAATCAATCGATGTTTAATTCACCCTTCCCCTATATTTAAATGAGGCTCGAGCTTGGGTTATTGACACTGAATTGAGGAACCTCTGACAAAGTTCCGCTGTTTCTTCCACCATAGAAGAATGAAAGCTTGGATGACAATGTTGGTGGAATCGATCCGAGATCGATGAATTTTGGAAGATTCTTCAAGCATGGATAATTATTCCCCAACCACTACATCACCTTGGATTCCGAGGTAGGGGTTGTTTATGCTTAAATTCGAGACAATTTTTTTCTTCTCCTCATTCATATAAAGCATAACCAATGCATGTCAACCAAAATGAGTTGACCTGCGATTCGTATGAAACTGCGGGTGGTTGTTGCGGAAAATATTAGACAGGTCTTTTGAATTATCTTTTGATTATTGATTATCTAACCCTTGATACGATGCAAATGCAGAGGGCGACGACTAATCAAATAAGGCCCAGAACCTCCGCCACTTTTCTCTTTGTTGCATTCTTCGTGAGAAACCAGAAAACATAGTGGTAAAATGAACCCGGGAGCCATGCAACATTAGAAGCATCCCGGGAGGCCCGTAGGTGATTTTGGAAGAGAAAGTAGACCATCAGAGCTCACCCAATGGCCCACAGATGCCCTGCTGGCATGACACCAGTGTGACGACTGGCACCGACAGGAAATGGGGGTAGCCGGCGCTCACCGACCGGGGAGGAAGGAGGTGCCCGATGGTGCCGCGGCCGGCCCTTGGCGGGGCGCATTGGTGGAAGGGCGGCACACCGTCGTGTGTCTTGGCTCCAAGCCATGACGGAGGGGACCCACACCCCGTGGATCCCACTAATAGGCGGGCAGTGCCACATAGCTCCACCGTCACATCCGAATAAACTGTTGGTCTGTTCGAGAGGAGATCCACGTGAACTCCGCCACAACACAACCCCCTCAGGCTGGCCCAGTCGGTTCGGATTGGGCCGGGTCAGACCCAGACCAGGTCAAACTAGACCAGGACCATCTTTGCCCCAGATTTGCTTAAAGGGTCGTATCTCACAAATCACACATCCGTTTGACAAACTATCTACCACACTAGATTCGTTAGAGTGAGATGAAATTTGAGATACTCCACATGTGTCTTGAAGAAAGTTGGAGTATGGCTAGGTTGGATCGACTCTGAATCCAACCAGTCCCTCGGCACTAAAATGCCAATAATTCATAGACTGGGAGTCTAATTAACGTGTTGTCTCTAGCATTGGAATTCTTATGATATGAAAGATCGTAGGGTTAATTATTTGTGGGACTTTATGCCGGTTGATGTATGATCACGGGCATGGGGAGAGGGTCCTCCCAAAATCAGGAGTACTATGTTCGGGAGTCCTGTGTCTGGTTGAGATGTGAAGAATGACTAGCGATCATGTGTGGATCAGCACCAAGCTATCCTGTGTGGATCAACACCCTGTGATATAGTGAAAATGAGCACCTTGCAGTCCTATGCAGATTATTACCTAGCATTCTTGTGTGGATCAACACCTAGCGATCCTATGGGGGTTAGTACCTAGTGATCCTGTGGGGATCATCACCTAGAGATCCTGTCTGGATCAGCACCTAGCGATCCTGTATGGATCAGAACCTAGAGATCTTGTGCGGATCACCACCTAGAGATACAGTGTGGATGAGCACCTAGCGATCCTATGTGGATTAGCACCTAGTGATCCTGTATGGATAATCACCTAGATATCCTGTTTGGATCAGAATCTAAAGACATGTGTGGATCAACACCTAACGATCCTTTGTTGATTAGCACGCGGCGATCCTCTGTGGATCAGCATCGAGCGATCTTGTGTGGATCAGTAGCAGAACCCTTGACAAAATAAGATGATCTAGATTTACGACTAATTATCCATACATATTTACATAAGTTATACCTGGTTTGATTTGAATATCTTTCTTTGAGATTTGTGATTTAGATCATGATTTTCGGTTTTCCTTTTTATAATTCTGAGAGACCTTTGGGGGTCTCGGGGTACCTACTCAGTATTTTTATTCTCACAATTCATGGGCGTCTCTCGTAGTTTGTTTTTGTGTGTGCAGATAACGGGCAACCTTGACTAAGACTTGGGGGGGGGGACTTGACATGGACGAAGTTGACCGATGAACGTGGAGAGATGTGTGAGAAGCTGTACCTACCCTTCAGGTAGGATCCTTTGCGGATGGTCTTAGGAGCTATTTTCCTTTTTTTTGTATTTCAATTTCAGTAGAGATTTTATTCTGAACCATTACATTCATTACTTACTCTTACACTCAATTGTAGTATCTAGATGTGGTTTCACCTTACTCATCCGTTGTGTTTCACTTGCATGTGTGAGTGTGTGTGTTTGGGTTTTGAGGTAATGCCTTTCAATTTTTGAGAAATGTGTTTCCGGTGCTAGTTTCCAACCCCTATCTTTTGGAAGGCGATCTTGGGGTAGTCACGGCATGGGCCCCTTGGGGACGGGTCATGAAAAATTGGTTTCAGAGGAGGTCAGTTCTACCATAAGTAATAAGAGACTATTTTTTCAATGGAGAAAGAGTGTAACGTGTCTTGAGTTAGGGTTTGAGTTTGGGGAGTCCAGTGTTGGTGTGGCAGCCGATTTATCCATACACCAGGACCCCGAATTCTATTTTCTGACTTGGTACATGAAAACACTGATTGCGTGTGTTTTTGAAATGTTTTTCTTTTGATCTATATTGGGTCAACTCAAAAGATATAACTTATTGACAATGGTTTATATTGATTCAATTTAAATATTCCTCTATGTAGACAGCCAGCCACGATTCCAATTCATGACCATGGGGACGGTCCATAGTGTGAGGAGCCTTCAGTATAAAAAATGTTGCTCAAGATGGTGCCATCGGGCAGTGTCCCATTGATAACACTACCTATTGGTCAGCAGTTACTACAGGTGCTACTGGTGGAAGAAACATATCGATGAAGTGCCTTACATGAGTTTCAGTGATAGATGCCCCTTAGGTTCCGAGGCGAGCCCAACTCATAGGTGGCTATAGAATGGATTGATGTGGTGACTGAGTTTCCATCTCGCCAAGGCACCATTAGAACATATGGTGGTCCTGGAAGTGAGAATTCTATGTGGATCAGTAGAGTGATGGGAAGTTTTAGATTACCATGATCTTACGAGGAGGTGACTTTTCTATGGAAAGAGCAAGAGAACCTTTTGAAGATAAAGGGTCTATTTCCATAAAAATTAAGGGGTATGTGTCCTCATGAGATTCTACAGCTTTTGCAGGATGACATGTCGGTAGATAAGTATTCATCGAGGCATACCGTCTATTCCTGGTACTCGATGAATATGATACAAACACCACTTCAGGGCTTGGATCTCTGAGTTTGATGTGTTTAGGGACATCTAAGCTGACACTATTCATATTTTAATTCTGACTTATGTTAGGGTTCTAGAGAGAACCATTTTGGTTCAATGTTATTTGGATGAGATGACACATCCAGTGAATATTAGCAGCGGGAAAGAAAAAAACTAAGGCCAGTCTTAGAGACTTGGGCGTGAAAAATATTTCTAGAAGAGGAAGTGATAGGGACAGATGAATCTGCAGGGCAACAGACATGGAAGAAGAACTAGGAGAGCATCATGAGGTAGTATACATTTCGACATGTTATAACCACCACCCCAATATGGTTCCCACCAGGATTATGGAGATGGAGGACATGACAATGGAGTAGATACATGCTATCAAGGAGGTTGACTGAAGTGCCACAGAAATGATTCTACGAATGGTTTGTGTATAATACAAGCTGACGTATTAATAGACATAATTACTAACCATTCCTTGTCACGAATATTGTTCAAAACATAAATTTTCTGGTTAAATCGATAACTTGACCCTTGCATATGGAGACACGTATGAGAGGAGACTCGATAATCAAACTTATGTTGATGATGTGATCTGACTCTCGAGGTGAGAGTTTCTGTTGGAACCTCTTGGTGGCAACGTCGAGGCCTTGCAATATTAGTTTGGATATGGACTGTTCATTTGCTGATCATGCACAAATTTTCTATTTTAAGAAAAAAGGTTGTGGTATGTCTACAATGTTGGAATGGGGGTTTTCTTGGTCGGTGAAAAAGGAAACTGAGATAGCATGGGACAAACTCATTCACCCGAGAGAGTATTTGATCACTATTGAGTCGCCCAACATTACACTCATGGTAGCATGTTTTTTGGGTTTTATGTTTCCAATAGTAGTGGTAGAGTTCGGGAACACCCTTTCAAATGATGTTTCCAGGATTATAACCCTGTAGGGAGAGGGACTTCTGCGTTGGCTTGTACCTAAGGATGACACCAATATCTACAACCATATATCAGATGCCTCCCACAGAGATCCAGGAGTTGATATTACAGTAGGAAGAATTGTTTATGGTCTAATATTATAACAAAAGTCTAAGGTATATCTTCTCATAGAAGGACCTGAACTAGAGACAAAAACGATGAATTTTGTTCCTGCTAGAATATGACTTTTAGATAGTCTATACTCCTGGGAAGGGAATCGTAGTAGCTGACGCACTCAGCAGGATGTCGTTTCTACACCTACTAAGTGAGTCAACAAAGAAATTAGCCATGTTAAATATATCCTTTGTGGATTGTGATAGTGTAGCTTACCTCCAGTCTATGGCTGTTACTCCTCTACTCCATCAACAAGTTTGGGAGGCACAGTTTGGGGATGTGGACTAAGAGACCCTATGTGCTTAGATATCCTTAGGACAAGCTCTTGAAGGATTTTTTTGAAGGTTGTGAGTATGTCATTCTTTTCATATGACACACCATGGTACCAGTGATGCTATGATAGGAGGGTTTGAGGGAGTTCCACAAATTCCCTTTAGCGGTACATCCTAGTGTGGTGAAGATCTACCAGGACCTCCGAGATCTGTACTGGTGGAAAGGGATAAAGAATGTAAAAGACGGGCATCAGGTTCTTACACATTTGAGCATGGGTTTTACCCATAGACAGATGGTCAGATGAATCAAACCATACAGACTGTAGAGGACATGATTCATTCTGGTGTATTGGATTTTGGTTACAGCTAAGAGGACCACCTACAACTGGTGGATTTTATGTAATAAAATATATATAATACCACTATTGGAATGGCACCATTTGAGGCCTTTTACGGGTGACTATTCATATAACCTATAGGCTAGACAGACCTATGTGAGTTGGAATTTGTGGTCCTAGAGTTGGTACGGGATACCCCTGATAAGGTTCAGATTATCCAGGAGAGGAAGAAGATTGAACAATGTAAGCATAAGTCTTCTATTGATAAGAGGCGGATACCCTTGGTGTTTGAGGAGGGAGGCCATGTCTTCCTATGGGTCTCACCCTGACAAGGATGGCAGTGATTTGGCTAGGGCGATAAGCTATATCCGAGGTTAATCATACCATTCCAGATCATCAGCAAAGTAGGTGTGGTGGCGTACCATCTATATTTTCTCCCACAGATGCATTAGGTGCATAATGTTTTCCATGTGTCATAGTAGAGGAGGTAAGTGCATGATCTATCACACGTTATTGACTTGGACGAGTTGAGCATTGATGATGGGGGACATTTGCGGAGTTCCAGGTTGAGATAGAGGATCGACAAGAGAACTTTCTTCATGGAAGGTAGATCCCTCTGGTGTGAGTTCAGTGTGAGTACGGGAACCTTCAAGAGAGCACATAAGAGAGGGAGGCTCAGATTCATGCTCAGTACCTCCATTTGTTTGTTTTTCCATTGTTTTGGAATTTAGGGACGTAATTCCCTAATGTGGGGAGAATTTAGTGACATGTAATTTCCATATAAATTTATTTTTAAATTATTTGGTATTATTATGAGTCTGCAAAATCTGACGACACCTGATTTTGAGGCCCAGAGTGCTCGGAATGATCCGTCAAAATTTTGTTAAGATTTAAATAGCACATGTGAGTGGTTTTCCTGAAAAAGTGTAATAAATATTAAAAGGGTTCCCGAACTAGAAATTTGAGGGAATTGTTGCGTTCAGGATGGCAGGTTTTCCTTATGCTAGACTTAATTTTAGTCGGTGCAGGCATCCTGTAAGAAAACCCGAAAATGGTATAACCATAAATAAAATAATTAAATAAAATTATTTTATTATTCAAATGCTTATAACTCATGAAAGATGAATTTTATTAAAAATATGAGACCACCATTGAGATGGTGAGGGTATTTTTTCATTATGAAGATACTAACATTGGCCGGTGCGGGCCAAAAGTGGAAGTTTATTTTTTGTCGTAATTAAAATAATTATGTAACAATTATTTTATTTTTAAATTATATATCTCTTTAACTGTGTCTTGGATTTAAGATATGTGAGTAACGTTGAGCTTGTTAGGGTGTGTTTCTTTATCTAGAGCCTAACATGGACTGACACAGGTCAAGGGGTGACTATTAAAAACTTTTTAACTTATTTCAGGTATGTTTAGTAAACATTCAGGCAAAAACTTCTATCTTTTGAAACGTTGCTCGGAATTGAAATCTGAGGGTATCATTGAATTTGTAGCACCGGGATTAAATTAGGGGAGGATTAATATCAGCCTCAGTAGGATGGGTGAAAAATACAGTTTTATAGACTTTTGAAGAATAATAAAATAACATAAAAATGTTATTTTAACTTTATAACAACTGTTCAACGGAGGTGGATGGACTGTTTATTTTTCAATCCATTTAATGGCTTGAATCTTCTATTTTTTAACCCCACCTTTGAGCGTTAATATGTTAAAAAATAAATATTCATGAATTAAACTCATTAATAAACTATTGCGTTATTCCCCCTTCCATTCTATTTTAAAAGAGGGATGGTCTTGGGTCATGGAGAAGAAAGTGAGGAACCTATGACGAAGTGCCACTATGTCTTCCACCAATGAAGAATGGATGCTTAGATGACAACACTAGAGGAATCAATTCAGGAATGATGAATTCCAGTAGATTCATCAAGCATTGATTCTTCTTCCACAACTGCAACTTCACCTATGCTTTCATGGTAGGGGTTGTTTGTGATTAAATTCGTGAGAATTTTTTTCTTATCCGCATTCGTGAAAATAATGACAAATTTGGATCAACCAAAATGAGTTGACCTGCGATTCATATGAAACTACAGGTGGTTGTAGCGAGAAATATTGAATGTGGATTTTTATTTATATTTTTAATATTGATTATCTCACCTTTGATATGATGCTAACGCGGAGGGTGTGGGCCAAACTAAAAACGCCTGAACCCTCCGCTATTTAAATCTTTGTTGTGTTATTCATGAGAAATCAGAAAACAGAGTGGAAAGAAAAACCCGAAATCCACACAGTGTTGGCAGCACCCCGTGAGGCCCGTAGAAACCTTAAGAAGGGAAAACGGACCACCACAGCTCACCAGTGGCCAGAGAAAGACCCGCCGTGACGGAACCAGCATGACGATGCCAGGGACCGGTGCCAGTGAACGATGGGTGTGGTCAGCTCTCTCCATCCATTGAGGAAGGCGGTGCCCAAAGGCATAGTGTCAGACCAAAGGGGCGGCTGACCATTAGCCGGCCGCATTGGCGGAAGCGCAGTGCGCCGTTGCATGCTACCAAGAGAAGTTGTGGTTTCGAGATATGGTGGAGAGGACCCACACCCCATGGGTACCACTGACATGGGGCATGAACACGTTGCACCGCCATTTCATCAGAATGGAATTTTGGTCCACTTAGAAGGGGAGCTGCGTGACCCTCCCATGGGTCACGACCAGTCGGTGGGTCGGGCTGGTCCGCTGCACAGCGGGTTGAGCCTGCCGCGGCATAGTTCACTCGGGCCCGGTCAGAACCGGACTAGATTAGACAGGAACCAAATCATATTTGGCCCAGTTTCACATAAAGGGATGTTTCTAAAAAACTAGACAACCATTTGTCGAATCATCTACAACAATAGAATCCTTGGAGTAATATAGTACTTTTGAGACACACCGGCCGAGTTTCGTAGAAAGTTGGAGTAAGGGCAGGGTTGGATCAACTGTGAATCCAACTAGGCCCTTGGTCCTAAAATGCCAATAGCTCAAAGACTAGGTGCTTGATTAATGTTTTGTAAGATGCATTGGAACCCTTATGATTTGATGGTCATCGAGTTACTTCTTCATGGGAATTCATGCTAGTTGAAGTATGGCCGATGGCTTGAGGATCAGACCCCCCCCATAATCAAGCATACTATGTTAGGGAGTCGAGTGGCTGGATTGAGATGTGAAGAATGAGTAGAGATCCTTTGTGGATTAGTACATATAGATCCTATGTGGATCACCACCTATCGATACAGTGTGGATCAGCAGCTTGCGATCCTATGTGGATCAGCACCTAGAGATCCTGTGTGGATCCCCACCTAGAGATCTCGTGTGGATTAGAACCTAGCGATCCTGTGTGGATCACCACCTTGAAATCCAGTGTGGAACATCACCTAGCGATTATGTGTGGATCATCACCTAGTGATCTTGTGTGGATCAACACCTAGCAATCCTATTTTGATCAGCACCTAATGATGATGTGTGGATCAACACCTAGCAATCCTCTGTGGATCAGCACCTAGTGATCCTAAGTGGATCAGCACAGAGTGATCTTGTGTGGATCATCAACAAAACCCTTAACATAATAAGATGATCTATATTTACAACTAATCATATGTAATTATATACTTATGTTATACCTAGTTTCGGTTGAGTCTTTTAATTTGTGTTTTGTGATAGAGATCATGCATTGTTGTTTTCCTTTGTGGAATTCTAAGAGACCTTCGGGGATCTCGGGGTCCCTACTAGGTAGTGTTATACTCACCCCTACATGGTCTTCACCCGAAAATTATTGTGTCTTGTACAGACAACGAGTGACCTTGACTGACATTTGGGGGAGGGGGCATGACTTGACATGGACAGAGGTGACCAGTGGATGAGGAGGGAAATGAGACTAGGTGTACCTACCCTTTAGGTAGGATGGTTGGAGGACGACCATAGGATATGTTTTCCTTTTTGTTATATTTCCATTTCAGTCAGGCTTGTATTCTAGCCCTTTACTGTGAGTACATACCCTTACACTCATTTGTGGTATCTATTTTTGGTTTCACCTTAATCTTCCCGTATGTTTCACTTGCGCGGGGTGAGTGTGTGTGTACAGGTTTTGAGGCAATGCCTTCTAATTTTTGGGGAATGTATTTCCAGTGCTAGTCTCCAAACCTTGTCCATTGGAAGTTGGTCTTGGGGTAGTCATGACACGGCCCCCAAGGGACGGGTTGTGAAATTAAGAGATTGTGTAATATTTTCAATGAATCATTAGATTTTATTAAAAGAATTTTCAAATTATTACTATTTTCAAAAGCATTATAATATTTTTAAAGTTTTTTTAAAAAGTTATTTATAATTTATTTTTTAATGTATTAATGAATGGGATATTTTTTAATGGTTTTTATCAAATATTTTCAAAACCCCTTAATGGGAAACTGAATGGTCACACTTTGTTTTAAAAATATTTTTTTCACAGGTACCTTAGAAGTTTAATTACAAATTTCATCACTTTTTGAGTTAGCAAGTGCAGAAGAGTAGTTTTCAGTTGCTTTATTTTTGTTCAAATCTGATAAATTTAATATTTTGTATAATCCTTTAGAACCAACACTAGTAAAAGGTCCTTAATTTGGTAATATGTTGTGTAATTATTCATTTTTCATTTATTAAAAAACATTACATACCTTTTATAAGCACTGAGTCCGGAAGAGCAGGCTCGGGGCGTCATAATTTGTATCAGAAGAACGGTCTATAAAACATTGATGTTATATTTTGAGTTAAACTTATCTAAATGTTAGAAATTTCATTAGTTAGTTAATTCTCCAAACAAATTAATTAATTTTATAGATGTAAATTAGGAATTTTCTTATGTTCGATGCATGAATTGTAAAGGCACAATTCCTTTAAAGGGGGATATTGTAACCCCTAGAGTTTTAAATAATATATATTTTTTTATTTTATTAGAATTTATTTTATTAATTAAATTTTATTATTAGTTAAGGAAACCAATAAGTAAATTATTATGATAATCTATGAAATATTCTTTTATTTAACCTTTATAACACTTTTAATTAAAATTATAAGGATAATCTATCATATATTCTTTAATTTATACTTTATATTACTTAAAAAAAATAATTAGTTTCATGAAATAATATTTAAAATTTTAAATATATCATTTTATGAAGGTGTTATTATGAAATTATTAGTAATAAAATATAATTAAACAATAAAAATATATTTTAATAATATCGTTCATGAAATGATTTTTAAATGTTTATATATAACTATATTAATAAGATAATTTTAAGAAATAATATTTTGAATAAAATATATTTAAAAAATTAATTTTTAGGAATATATTTTTTACATTATTTATTATTTAATAATAATATCAATATTTTATAAGTGATGCTTTTATAAAAAAATTTATTTAATTATTTTTATTATTAATGTGATTTAAAATAATAAGCATTTTGAAAATTTAAAATTATTAAGGTTAAAAATATTAATTGAAGAATTTTTTTGTAAAGAAAAAATTATAATTATATTTAATATGTATTTGTATAATTCTTTTAGTATATAATTATTTTAAATATAGACTTATTTTTGAAAATATTATGTTATTATATTTGTTTTTGGATTAAATAGAATGAATAAAAATTGTACTAAATTATATAAGTAAATATTTTGATATATAACATTGAAAATTAATTTAATTAAAAAGAAGATAAAATTATTAAAAAAATAGAGAAAATGAATCAATATCAGGGTAGGGTTTCAGAAGATCATGCCACCGTTTGAGAGTTGAGTCTAGACCTGGTAATAAGATCGAGTGTGGGAGAAATTGAGTGCCATGGGAGTCTAGTCGAGTCCAAGTGGGTTCATATTCGTGAGTCATGTTATTGAGCATGACTGAGAGTCGAGCCTGAAGGTTTCCAGTCACCAACAGTTGCAGACCGAGATCTATCATCAGAGTTCATTTGTGTTTGGGGTCATGATTTCAGGTGTTGGTGTTAGGTATTTGTATCACGGTTTAGGGATTTTATCCTTGTTGGGGCCAAGTTGGATAAATAAGGTAGCATGAAGAGATTTCTATTACATAGTGTTGTTTTTAGTTGTCAAAGAAGCCAAATCAATAAACTTTGTAAAGGACTCAAAAACCAGATGATGCTTTAATGATATGTATTTCACAAATATCATAAGTCAGGGGAACTTGTGATGTAAGCCCTATGAAGGAAAGGAGGAGAAAGGATGAAGCCAGTCATATACAGTTTTGATTGGAAGGAATGATGATGTTGGAAGATAGGGAAGTTTTAGTAAATTCTATTGTAATTTTGACGATGCCAAATCTGGTCTATCAAAGGATATATATCACGATAGTAGAGTTTGTGATGAAAGCTGAAGAATGGTTATGGTAAGCAGTGAAAAATGAAATGACAAAGGAATGGAAAATCTAGTGATGGGACAAAAGAACAGTTTAAGGTGGTGTCATTTTCTAGTGTTTTTAAAATTTTAGGCCTAGAAAATCGGGAAATGAACATGCGTTTTTGGAAAAGGATGTTGCACGTAACATATGATTCAAGGTCAGAACATCGAAAAATGAAAAAGTCATGCAGTGCATGAAAAAATGGGATGAGTGAGTGAAAAAATGGAGGTCGCGCACAGAAGTAGTGGGATGCACGAAAAATCAGCGGGATGCGCAAAACAGTGGAAAGCTGCGTGGAAAAATAAGGAAGTTGTGCAAAAAAATTTTTTAGGCCAAAATGAAATTTTTACTAGCAAGACATTTTAATTTCGTGCAATAAATACTAAATGTTGTACAAAATATTTGGGGTCTGCACACATATTCAGTTGTGCATATGGGAGTTCTTACCAGCTTCTGGGTAGGAAAGTGAAGATTTGTACTTTAGAGAATACAACTGTTCTATTGTAATGAAACACTGAAATACTGCATTTCTCTATTTGTGCTAAGAGGTTTCACATGCACTTGCATATTGTTTTCCAAGTGCTACACGAGTGTAAGGGTATATCCTACTCATTGTATTCCACATCAAATGATTGTTTTCTAGTGGATTGTGTGGTACTAGATTGTTTCCGTACCATACAAAGGATGTAACTAATCTTGTTGAGTAGTGAACCTTGTAAATATTGTCCTCCTCTGGTTGTGTATGTTAAGAAGGGAAGAAAATATTTAACAGGAGGTGAAAGTTTTTTACAAAATAAAGAAACATAAAAAGAAAATATATCACTGATTCACTCCTCCCCCTCTTAGTGATACTTGGATCCAGACTGGGAACTTCAATCCTCATATGTGAGGTCGAAGCCAAATACAAATATTGACTCAAAACATGCGATGTGTAGAGGACCCAAACATGATTTTGGGGAAAAATGATGCGTGTTGTCCCAATTTTCATGTAATATTTGTTTATTGAAGTTTTTTATATCCAGAATCTTCTTGAAATCAAGTTGTCGTTTCTTTTTTTGGTTCATTATTCATCATATCATTTGTATTCTAGTTGTATTTATGATTGATTTAGTGTTTTAATTTCATTTTTTGACTTCTTCTCGAAATACAATTCTACAGATGATGTATCATTAATTTCTATGATGCATTAACTATTTTGGTTCCAGAATTTATTTAATATTTTTGGAATCAATTGGTTATGAGTCTTATTCAATCTACTCACTATTATATCAGAAGAAAACTTCAAAATAAATAAATAATAATAATTTTTAAATCTAGTTCAAATTTCAATTGTCAATTTTCAAATACTTCTTCGATACATTAATTTATTTTCCATCTTTTTTGGTCTTCTATATTAACAATTAATATCATTGATCAATTAATTCCTCCCTTAAGCAATTCAGATCTCGTTTGGTGTCTTCGTCTGATCTCAGCTTGCATGACAAGCTGGCCAGAGAAATAAAATTGATTTGCAACTAGAAATAAAATACTCATTAATTATTCCATACTGAGTGTTTAAATAGTGTGGGGTAAAGTTAGTCTGTAAGGAGTAGTTCCATATTTCTATATTCGCGGTGTTGTGTTTTTCGGTCCTGAGAGTATGAGAGATGAGTAGAATATTGATGTAGTAATGTGATTTTATCCTTCTTCCAATATATGCAAGGGATAAATATTTATTTCAAACATTTATTTATTTTAAGATCATATTTTTATAAAGGAATTTTTTTTTTCATATTACTCATTTCCTCAAATTTCGTTCAACTATTTTACTTAATTTAGAATGGGTGTTTAATTTAATATTTATGATTTTATATTTTCGAAAATCATATGTGAATTATAATTCTGTTGTAAGGATTTCATTTATTTTCATGTTTAATTTTATATCATTGATATTTTAACATACAAGGAGAGTCAATATTTTCAAACAAAAACATAATTTTTCTCTATTTCTAAAGTACCCTTGAAATCTAGTTTTAGTCTCTAAAATGATTTATGGGTTCTATGTTATTTAATAATGCTTTTATTTATGAATTTAGAAGAAAGTATCTTGTCATTTTACTTTCAATATATAATAATTTTTTTATAAGTTCTCATTTAATCTTATGAATTCTTGGATTTTATAATAATATATGGCAATTATTTATAAAATAATGACATTTCATGCCAGTACCATAATTTTAACAAGTCAAATTTTTATGTTTATATGAGTTATTTGTATGTATTTTAAGAAATGATTATTTAACATAGTATTGGATCGATGTTTTATTTAAAAATATATTTAAATATGTACTTATGAGGTATATAATGATCGTTAACAAATTATGATCAATCAAATATTAGATATGAAATTATAAATTAATAATTTCATAAATTCAATGTGTCATATGTATTTGCTACAAAAAACATAATTCTAACCATATATCAATGAATTTAATTTGGTTATCTCATATCATACATTCTTATACATAGGTATATATATATAGGTATACACATACATGTTTCAACACTGAATAAAAATTATAAAAGTTGGATCTTTTATGGGATTAAAAATTAAATTTGAAGTACATGAATACTAATTGAGCTTCCATGTACTTTTCGATGAAAAATATTATAAATATACATATAAAAGTTAATATGCTTATTAAATGAATTATTTTATATTTTTAAATCTAAAACTCCCATGAAATGTATATGTTTTTAAGGGAAGCTATGAAAAAAATGTTTCACAAAAATAGGTACTTGAACATTGTAAATAGGATAGGTAATTAGAGAGTGAATCTATCACTTAAGTGGGTAAGCCCAAGATATCCTTCAAAGTTTCATGTGGCCTAAGTTTTTATTTGTTTTTATGATCTTGTATTATGTTTTCAAATAAATCACTAGATTAGTTTATAATCATTTTTGAATTATAATTATTTTTCAAAGCATTATAATATTTTGTAAAGTTGTGTTACAAAGTTATTTATAATTTATTTTTTTGAACTTTTTTATCAAAGTGATATTTTTAAAGGGATTTATCAAAGGTCTTAAAAACCACTTATTGTAAAATTAAATTCCCACCATTTGTTTTTAAATTATTTTTCACCGGTATCTTAGATGATTAATTAAAAATTTCATCACTTTTGTAGATAGTGCATATAGAAGTGTAGTGGTTAGTTGTTTTATTTTTTATCTCTGAAAAATGTATGGGTTTTTCGAATGATCCAGAACCTAGACTAGTAAATGGTCCTAATTTGTGTCATACGTTGTGAAATTATTTAGTTTAATTTTATAAAAAAAATACACATTATTTTTAAGCACTACTTCCGAAAGATCGGTCTTAGGGTATTATAACTGGACCAAAGAATGTAAGGGTAGAAAAGTACGTCTTGTTTGATCTATTTTTTGTTGGAGATCTATTTGTAGAGTTTATGTTATTACTTATGGTACTTGGATAGTGTTTGGTTAAGACACAGTATCGGGGACTACTATAGCTTCAAAAACCTCATAAAAGATGATGGTGGCCATGTAACCTTTGGTGAACAGGCAAATTGAAAATTAATTTCCCATGGCTAAATCCGTAACAAAAATTGAAATTAAATTTCTAAATTTGTTTTTGTTGATAGTATTAAGTATAACCTACATAGAAGTTAACAATTATGAAATATTGTATTTCATGATAAATTTAAAAATTATTCATGCAATGTATTCATTTCTAAAAATGATTTAGTATTTACTTCATTAAGAAATGAAAATGTTTATTCTATTAATTTAGATTCTCTAGTTTATCAAATAAAATTATTGCTTGAGTGAATTTCATGAAGATTCTTGGCTCCAACATAGGAGACTTGGGCACTGTAACATCCACTCCCTTATAAATTTATCTAGAATGTGACTAGTCAATGATCGACCTAAACTTGAGTTTCTAATTGATAAAGTATGTAATCCTTTTCAGAATGGAAAAAAATCACAAAATAATGTTCAGACAAAAGAATGAAGATTCAAATTCTCAACCTCTTGAGTTGGTTCACATGAATTTGTATGTACATTCTAGTGTTTCATGTTTAAATGGGAATCACTGTGTTTAGTTCTCAGTAGATGACTTTTCTAGGTATACATGGATATTATTTTTAGCTAAAAAAATAGAGGCCTCTCTTATTTAACTAAGTATCCTAGACCTATATAAATCCTAAGTCGACATAGGATCAAATACATATAAGTGACCAAGTCTATGAGTTTGAAAATCAAGAATATATATCCTTTTACTCACAAAATTGTAATAGTCACAAATTCTCTTCTAGGACACCCCAGAAGAATGTATTTTTATAAAGAATAAATAGAACGCTACAAGAGATAGCCCAAACTATGCTTAGTTAATATGATTTACCTATTTCGTTTTTGGAAGAATCTTTTAATATAGATTGTTACATAATTAAAAGTGTTTTAATTTGACTTATCCTAAAGAAAAATCCCTATGAGATGTGGAAAAATGGAAAACCCAAGGTTAATTACATTAATTTTTTAGTTCAAAAGACTATATCATTAACAAAAAAGTTAATTTAGAAAAATTTCAAACCAAAAGTGATGAAAGAGTTTTCACATGTTATTCAAACTCCAGATGATCCTATAGAGTCTTTAATAAATCAAAAAAGTGTGTGGGAGAATCTATACCTATAAAATTTGATGAAAAAAACCCACATGAACTTAAAAATTCTATAGAAAATCATGAGGAAAATATGTCAAATGTAGACCTAAATCACAATTTTTTTTATTCTATTATTCAAGATGAAGACAAATATAGTTATGGAAACTCGCTAGATTCTACCCAAAGGGAACCCAAACTTGTACATGAACCTAATATAACTATCCCTTCTTTTTCTAGATATTTCAGAACCCTTAAGAACCATCCCTTATATGTTTTAGTTGGAGAAAAATATAAAGAGACTTAGAATAGAGTGACTCTAAGGAACTAGGTTGAACATCATGACCTTTTTTCCACAACCTGAACCTAATAACATCAATGATGTAATCAATGATTATTTTTGACTGATTTCTAAAACAAGAAAAATTATATAATTTTCAAAAAATCAATTTTTGGAAACATGTTTATAGACCCAAAGAAACCCTAAAAATAGCACTAACTGTGTGTTTAGAAATAAATTAGATGAATCTTGTAAAATAGTAAGTAATAAAGATATATTTATTTCAAAATGTTATAGTCACGAAGAAGGAATTGACTATGAAGAAACCTGGGCAAATGTTTCCAAAATTTAAGCCATTAAGATCCTTTTAGTTTATGTGGCACATCATAATTTCAAACATCATCAAATGGATGTCAAAAGTGAATTGAAAAAATGGTTATATTTTTCATGATGTTTTCTAAACAACCCAGGGTTTTGAAAATCCTCATTTTCAAAATCATGTCATTAAATTTAATAAATCATTTTATAGTTTAAAATAGGCTCCAAGATTATAGTATGATAGGACCATCACTTTTCTTATTTCCTAGGGTTTATCAAAAGGGAGTGATGATCAGAATATTTTCATTAAAAGAATTTTAAAAAAAAATTAGTTTACAAAATATATGATGATGATATTTTTTTTGATCTTATAAAAACAATTCATGTATATATTTTTTAAAAATGGAGAAAAATTAATTTGAAATGATATTAATGGGTGAACTATAATTCCTTCTTGTATTTCAAATCATTCAAAAAAAATATTTCATAATTTTGAATCATGGTAAATTCACTAAATATAATTTTATATATTTTGACTTGGAAACAAAAAATGAAGTGTCACTCCTTTGAGAACCATCTATAAATTGGATCTTGGTGAAGATGGAAAATATGTGGATCAAACCAATTATAGAGGAATGATTGGAATTTTTATTTACATAACTTATAGTTGTCTTGATATTATGTTTTGTGTGTGTATGTGTGCGAATTTGCATGAAAATACTTAAGAGTCGCATCTAATTGGAATTAAAAGAATTTTTAAATTCCACAAATATACTACCAACATAGTAAGGTTCTACCCCAGAGGACAAACATTAGACTTATTTAATTATTCTAATGCTGATTTTGGTTGTTCAATGTTAGATAGAAAAAGAACCTATAAAACATTTCACTTTTTGGTCCAATCACTTGTTTCATTGTGTACTAAAAAGAAAAACAATATTTCATTATCTTCTACTGAAGATGAATACATAGATACTGGTAATTATTGTTCTCATATTTTTTGGATGAAACAAACAATACTATATTAGGGATATCAATTTAGACGTGTCATTAAAAAATGTGACAACACAAGTGCTATAAACATTTCTAAGAATCTAGTTTCTTATTCTAGAAAAAAGATACTAATGCGAGACATAATGTTTTGAGAGATCATTATAAAAAAGGTGGTATAACTCTTGAATTCATTGGCACTGAACATTAGCTTATTGACATTTTTACTAAGCCATTAAATTATAAGAGAATGAGTTACATCAGACATAAGTTAGGAATGGTCAACTTTGAGAAAATAAATATCAGATGTCTCATAGATGATGTCTCAAAGATGATGCCTCACTAATTATGTCTCAAAAATTATGTCTCATAGAAGATGACTCATCGATAGGACCCAATGATGATGAATCGCTGATAGGACTCACTGATGATGACTCACCAATATAAATTACCTATGGAGAGTTATCAATAGGTCATACCAATGTGTCGTACCAATTGATACTTAGTCATTTATTTTCTAGAATATAAAATTTCATTGTTTTAATTTCAATATATTGTATTAATCCTCATTTAGTATTTTATGACATTAAATCACTAAATGAAAAAAATTAATAATCTATCCAACTCTTATTCCCACTCTCACACTCTTTCTCTCGCACTCTTGCCTTCGAACCTTTATCTCCAAAAATCCTTCTATCATTCTACTTTGAACACAAAAACCATGAATATCACTAATGAATCAAATTAAATGTGTTTATGAAAGATCTGTGTAAGAGTCACATCCATCAAAGAATCTAATAGTCGAATCTAATCAACCTAAAATGAATCATATTCATTCAGAACATGTGAACCATATTGTCACTTCTGAGAATTAAGTACTATCAGAATGGCTATTGAAAAGTAATACTATCTAACATAATGTGTTTCAATATTTAGGATGGTTAGATTGGTTCCCCAAAAAATGAAATACCATTTTATCCAAGGATTGTGCATAAGTTTTATCTATATGTGAAATTTCTTATCGAAGGCTCTGAGTTATTTTGGACCAATTCTATAATATATGAAAAAGTAATATCTTTTTTCATCCAATCATTGGATGAAATACTTAAAGGTACCCCATGAGGCTGTATGTGATGATCATTAAAGATAAAACCCTCCACCTAGTGATATATTAAATTTCGAGGAATCCTTGGCTGAGCTTTCTGGTAATGGAGATAATAAAAGGCTTATAGCAATAGTACTTGATGGTTAATGCAAGATGTTATCAATGATTATTTAGTATTATTTATGCCCTAAGAAAGAGGAATTTTCCTCCCTAAAGTACCAATATGTATATTTTCATTATCTGTTGAAGAAGGGGGATAAGGTTAACCTATGAAGATATCTTATGGGATATATAAGTGAAATGATAAAAAAATAATACAAAACAAATTCAGTGTTTTATCCTATTCATATCTCTATTATTATGTTATATATAGGTTTAATTAATGAGGTTGAATAAACAATTTCAGTCTATGATGGTTTTTTTGAAAAATACTATCTATAATAGAATTAAAATAAATTCGAACCTGTGGAAGAAGATGTGGGTTGAGGATATGATAACCTATATGAGGATTTTAATCCTATTGAGTATCCCTCATGGATGAGGAATGTGGTAAGCCCTGGTCTATTGCCAAATCAAGTTGGTGAGTATTTAGATGAGGAAGTTGTAACTATGGCAGATAATGGAAATGAGTCACTAATTAATGATATAAGTGACCTTGATATAGTTTAATATCTTGAATGGATGACTTATGGTCCTACTAACCCTCCTATCATATTCCTAAAAAGGATCCACTTCAAGATGCAGATGATGATGTGGAGACTTAATAGTCAGAGAAAGTTGTGTATGTTAGCAGATCTGATAGTGATGAGGAGTCAAATTTTGAATTAGGATAAAGTGGAAGTGAAAATAAGAATAATAAAAAGATATATATTTAAAAGAAAATGAAGATGATGATAAGGAATCTGATAATGAATATGCGAAATATTCATGTGATGAGGAATGAAAAGGACATAATGAATCAAATGGTGGATCAGATCATCATAATGATGATCAAGGTCCCGATGCTAATCCTATAGATCTTACATTAGAGCCTACAGAGAATGAATATCTTGATGATACTCCTATAGTGTAATATGAAGAGGAACTGGTTTTAGAATCCCATGATGCTCCTATGTTATTTGTGGATGAGGAAAGGTCTCATGATATCGATATGCATGATGAAGTCTATACTGAAAAAGAATTTTCGGTTGCTTCAGTGAATGAGTTAGTTTCTTCTAGAAGGAGAGTATATATTGAGGGGGAGAGACATCATAAAATGTTGAAATTTTATATTCTATCTTCTCTTGATGATATAATTGTGCCTATATATAGAAAGGATAAAAGTAATGTGACATTGGGTTTAGAGTACTTTGATTCTGAAGATAGGGTAGTTACTCCTACTCCCACTCCTATAGTTGTGTCTGAGAATATAAAGTATGTGACAAATACCAACTTCAATATATTTAATGAAAAGTTTTTAGCTGTGATTAGATCCTTCCATCTACATTAACCAGCTCCAGCGGAGAGTCTTAGGGATAATTAGGAAACTATGATCACATTGAGGATTGTTTCTCAGGTTGAGCCTTAGTTGATCTTAGTCTTTGAAGAAATTGTCTAAGATAATACAAAAATGAGAATTGAAATAACTAATATGGTTTCAGCCATTAATAGTATGAATATTGATTATAGTATATCTCTAGATAATATATTGATAATCTTTAAGGATGCATCTTATAGGGTTGAAGTTCCTCAACCTCTAGATCTTGATTTGATGTAGTTGATATCAGATATAAAAGATATCTTGCAAGGTTACTCCACTTTAGCTTCTCTTTTTGTTCATCCTCATGATGTTATGATGGTTATAAATGTGATAAGAGATGACCATCAAACTATGATGGGTGGAACAGACCGAGAAAGACTAAGAAAAATCAAGAATAACAGTGTTCATAAAGATGACACAGTAATATTTTTAACAAAAGGTGTTACTAATGCCCAGGAAGAGGTAACCAAGAATGTATACTTCTACATTAAGTGGTTTTATACAAAGAATTAACTAGATAGTCATTTCAAGTATTTGATTATGATTTGAAACTACCTCCTATAACTCCATCATTTAATGATCAAATAAATCAACGTAAAGATTTCATTCCTAAACTTTAGAAGCTTATTTACAATAAGTAATACTTTGAAACCAATATGGATTATGGTGGTAATATCGTTAGGCTATTTATTAATATACTGAAACCTTACATGTGTCATGATAGTACTTCAATTATTTCATCAGAAGCTTCTCATCTTCATCCATTCTTGCACCCTTTTACTTATTTTTCTACACCATTTTCACTTTTATCCCCGAATACTTCTCACAAGATAATACATATCAGACATGACATTCATCATGAGATTACTCACCCTCCTACCTCTTCTATACTGTGCCTCTCTCCTTCTGTACTTATTGTTATCCCTCTTCATTCTCTCATTATCTGCACTTCAATTCCAACCAGTACTTATGCACCTTTTACCTCTATCATTGTTTCCTCTAATAATGGCAATGATTTAATGGAATCCTCTTTGGAAAATAAGATATTGGATAACTCATTGATATGGAACTATTGTAATCTTTTTTTACCACTTGTACTACTTGAATAATAGAATATATTCTATGTTTTTATCCCATTATCGATTCCTTATTTTAATTCTTTGTTTTCTTTTCGATAATCCCAAAAGGGGGAGAATTTGTATATAATGTGAATTTGTGTTTTATTTATCTCAGTGGGAGCACAAGATAAAAAAAATCATATAAGTGATATGTATAATTTTTTTGATTCTCTTAATGATTCATCTCTTATGATATGTATAAAATATTAAGAAGACCTTATTTTGGTCATTATAAACAATATAATTCCATGATTTGTGATCATCAAAAGGGGGATATTATTGGCCTCATGTAGTTTTAATGCTAAAAAATAATTCTTAATTATGTTTGATTAGGGTACATCCTATTTAACCATGTTTACATTTAATCCTAAACTCTATTGTTAGTATTTACATCATAAGAGAGGTTACCAAGATTTTGAAAAGTATAAGTAACTTATATGTATATGTCACTGATTCCAAACCTACTGATGAAACATTTAACGATAGATTACCTACCGAAAATGTAGCTACCAATGGATTCTCATAAACCTCACTATGGACAAGTCACAAATAGATGTATGTGTTACTAAAGGAATGTGTTACCGACAGAATAACCAACCAACAGAGTGACTGACCAATACTCAGAATGTTTTTAAGTATAAGCTACCAATAATTGACTTGTTAGCTGACCTACCAATAGTCTGAGAGACTAATAGTATAAGACACTGAATAACAGATACACTGACAGTCTGAGATACTGACATTATGAGACACCAACAGACAAACCTACCAGTCTTGAGACACCACCATTTTTTCTGTTTCCATTTAAATTCAAAATTACTTATAACAGCCATATTTATGAAACATAGTAGTACTACTTATATTAAGGATCTTTTCAGTATTTTTAGACAACATTTAATGGATTTTAAAGACTAGTATGAGGTCTGAGGTACCCAAGAACATGCTTCTTGTCTTCTACACTATATTAAAAGAATATCTATATCAATAAGAAAAACAACACGATTTGAGAAAATACACCAAGATTATCATGCACCATAGAATAATACACAAACTACTCATTGTGAAAACTATGGAATACTGATGAGTTCCTAAAAAGAAGATCATTTTTCTACAATAAGAAGAGGTTATCCACTGAGTTATACACCTCATTTGAAATATAAGAAAGAAGGACTCATGAAAATCTGTTTTGTTGCATGTTTTCATAAGTTGACTCTAGCTTCACTAATTCCCTCCCTAAGGAGTTCAAAAACAATAAAGAACATCACACATAGCTTTATAAGCCCTATTATTATCATATTTATCTTCATGTGTATATTATTTACTTTTCGAGTAGTGTGTGTCTTTGAGTTATAAACAAATACTGTCTCCTATGCTAAACTAGAAGATATATAGATATATCGAAAATCATATCTTATTACTACTTACATTCCCATGAATAATAAAGAATTAGGTCCATGTCTGGCATGTTGTCATCTGCACTCCCATGGGAGATATGGTATATTTTGGTTGACATGTACAATTTTTATACTGTTTGTACCCTGGTATAGGGTTTGGATCATATTTATTTATTTAAATTTCTCAGTGGAAGGTGATCTCCAAGTGGATAGAACTATGTCTCAGATTGAGACTGATCCTCTTGTTTTATATCCATTGTGTCTTTCAATATTTTATTTTCATTATTTTAAATATTAATTGAAAATATTATTTTCACATTGATATTTAATATTGTATTTTGTTTATATTATAATTTGGATTAGTATATTGATTTGAAGTCTAAAATAAAAATCCATATTGTTCTAATTGAGAACTAATTTATCATTGAGAAATATTTCAAAAGTTAAAAACCCTTATAAATATGGTTCATTGGTTAACTACGCCATATTTGATTATTGATTTTGGGGACTTTTAAATAAATATTATATGATAGAAATTTTATAGGAACTCAATACACCCCCTCTAGAGTAATCGATTATGAAAAATATTTATTATAATTATTATTATTGAGAATTTAATTTTATTATTTTCTTGTTGAGATTAGGGAAATGAATCATAAATAATAATTCATTATAGGCACCAAGAAATCACATTACATGAATATTCTATGTAATATATGGGAATTTCGCTACAAGCATTACTTGTGTTTCCTATGATTGTTGAGTGAGTCATGGTTGGTGTATATTCTTATTCTACTAAAAAATTTATTACATGGTTAGAGGATTTATTATTTAAAGTTTCATTGTCAATCTATATAGTGTTTTACTATATAGGTTGATGGTGGAATCTTAAATAGCTTTTTTCTACCCATGTTGGTTATGTATCTCTGATTACTTGAGCTGCTATTTGGATGTGATTGAGTTAATTCCATTTTCAATTTATGAGGTGTATATGAACTCATGGATTGGAATGGGTAATTAGATTATTTGATCAACCATATATTACCCATTACATTATGATTCCAAATGTAGAATTGGTTACATAGAAATTGAATGGGTATCGATTTCAATGATATGGTTTATATTTCCTTATTCAATGGGAATGTAGATCCATTTTAATGAAGCATTAATACATGAATATAAGAAAATAAAAATATAAAACGAATATATAGAATTATAAAATTAAATGGTTTCTAGTAAATGAAGAGGCAATGTCATGTTGAACCCTCAACTTTTGAAACACAAATAAATTAAACTTGAACACTTACTAATACCATAGCCTCCTAAAAATATAGATAGTGTAGTGCCTTTAGTATTGAGACCTTATTCTTGTGTTATACTTCAACTAATTCTTCTATCTTCCCTCAAATATTATAATAAAGCATGTTATTGGAAGTGTAGAGATATTCCACTATGACGTATTCATGTAGTGCCCGAGGCAGGTGGTGATGACCACGCTTTAGAGATGGTGGACCCTGAGCTGTCAGTCTTACCGTAAAGAGTTCCACTTGACGAAAAACCCTTTCTACCTGATCTATAAACTGACACTCAACATCATAAGAGTTTTCTATGTGTGATGCATCCTATGCTGGGTGATTCACATCCTTCACCTACTATGGTGGATCTGAATCATGAGTTCCAATAGTATAATTCTCCCATATTTGGATGGTATGGTCATCTATAGGCTAATGAGTCTTGGTTGGAGGCCACTCTATCTATCATTGAGCATCTAGAGATGCCTATAAATAGTATGGTTAATTTTTATACCTATATGGTTTATGATTCATCCAAGCTCTAGGGGTATGTGATTACTCAGGTTGGTCCTCATTAGGGCATGATCTGTGTGGATTTCAATACTTCCTTCTATGATTACATATTTACTCAATTGATGGGATCTTACCGATCTAGAGAGTCCATAAACCAAGAATAGGGTGTTATGTTTTTTATGGACTATTTAGTGTATTTAACTAATTTTAATCACTTGTCACCACTTTAATAGGTGATGGACTATCGCTTTCAAGATGATTTGAGGACGGTCTCAAGCATTCCATCTGTACTGAAGTGAATGTATCTGTCTTATCTACCTTTTCTAAGATCAAGAAACATGACCTTATCAGTGAGATAAACCTTAGGAAAGCTGATAGTTATGGGAATAATGTTTCAGTACTGAGGTAGGGTACTAGTTATTCTATTAGTAGGAAGAATACCATTGAGATTTATTTTTTGAATAGTGGTGGACATTGTATTTTTAATGGAAGCTTTGTTATATTCCATTAGTGTGGAAGATAAGGGAATCATAATCGTCTGTGTGATAGAAAACCCCTTGAGTGTCATGATTTCAGCCATACATGGAAAATTTAGAGATTAGGTCAGAACATTCCATCAAATTTAAGTGGAAGAGGCTCAACACTAGATCCACCTTCTACAGTAGGATCAATTGTGCCGCATGACTCATGGATTTGGAGTATTACTGTTAGACTAGAAAAAAGAAGAGGTTGCGGTCATGGTAGCATAAATTTTGATTATTAGTACTAGTATAATGGACCTGCTTAGGGTAGTGAGGCTTTAGTAGAAGGCCTTGGATTAAGTCATTTCCATTCATTACAACTGATACCAGAGGATCAGAGTGTTGAACAATGTACAATATGTGGTACTATTCTTGTATCCTATACTACTATATCTTATTTATTCGATAGAAGTTCTTCTCATTCCTTTATCTGTCTATCAACTATGGAATGTCTCGATTTAGATATTTAGTAAAATTTGTGTGTGATGACCATGAACACACCATTAGGAGTGAGGTGAGATAGAATATGATAATGCAATGACCATCCCCTAGAGGTATGCTTTTATAACTTCTTACGAGACATATTCATACAAAAGATGATATGCTTTGATGTTATACTTGGAATGGATTGACATGATTCATATCATACATATCTGGACTTCTATAATCTTCAAGTGTTGTTTACATCACCATAGGGAAGATATTATCTACACAAGGGTTAGTGGAATTTATATGACAGTAAAGCTAGACCATATAATCATGGTCTTAGTGGAGTGACTACCAAGATTTCTCTTCTCTTCATGAAGAGGTAGAGAATACATATGACATATTTTCCACCCACAATAGATTTGTTTATGGAAATATTTCAAAATTATGTCTGGATCTTCTCCAGGAATAGTACTAGAGTCTTTGATTGTGCTTATTCTAGGAGTATCCCCAGTTTTTATTCTAGGAGTATCCCCAGTTATTATTCCTCCCTATAATATGTCACCCATTAAAGAATGGGATCTGAAGAGATAGTTGGAAGACATAGAGTCTAATGTTTTTATCTAACCCAACACATCCTATTGTGGTTCACCCATTCTTTTCACCATGAAGGTGGATGAGACCCTCTATTTATATGTGGATTACTGATGGTTGAACCATCATATGGTTATAATCTGATATCCACTACCTTGAATAGATGATTTATTTAACCATCTCTAAGGAGCTATGATATTCTAAATGATTGACTAGAGATTGGGCTATCATCATGTGCTACTCAATCCTTTAGACATAACTCATAAGTCTTTTCATAGTAGGTATTGTCTTTATGTGTATCTCATTATGTTGTTCAGTCTTAAGAACACACCAAAAAATTTTATGGATTTGATGAATAGGATTTTCCATCCCCATCTAAATTCTTTTGACGCAGTCTATGTGGATGACATCTTGGGGTATTTTCATTCTCAAAACAACCATTTTTACTAACATGAGGTCATTTTGAATACACCAAGAAAGATTCATATTTTGGGTAATATTTATGAGTTACACTTATAGATTGAAACATTTCACATCTTGGGACATATTATATGAGAATCAGAATTATCTATTAACTTAGAGAAGGTGAGTGTTTTGGTTTCCTATGATCATCCCAAGAACATGTTTTATATAAATTTTTTCTTGAGGATAGTTGGATATTACAAGAGTTTCATACAATTATAATCATGAATTTTTTCACATGTTATTGGTCATAAAAGGATGGGTATGATGTTCTTGTGGTTATAAGCATCCAAGAAGGCCTTTCAAGAGATGAAAGGAAGGCTTACCTTGGCACTAATTCAGATTATTCCAGAGCTTGGCAGAGGATATAAAATGTTCATATGTATCAACAATTGGACTAGGTGTAGTGCTAATGAAAGAGGACAGAGTCCTTGTGTATGGGGCTCACCAGTTGAGACATCATGAGCATAACTACATGATATAATAACTTGAGCTAGAATTTGTTGTTGATTCCTTGCACTACTATAGAAACTACTTGATTATTGAGCACTTTTTGGTGTATATGGACCACAAGATACTCAAAAATATTTGTTCACAATGGGAAATGAATTTCATAGAGTGAATAGGGGTCGAATACCTTCAGTACTTTGAATATTATCTTTTATATAAACATAGAATGGGAAATGTAGTAGTAGATTCACTGAGTATGAAAATTCAAGCACATGTCCTACCTGAAACTAGTGATGAATGGAAATTGATGTCCATATTTTCTATGCTACATATAGAGTTTCATGAGAGTCATGACTACTATTGTCTTTTTTCCTTATTAGTTACCTCTTCAATCCAAAATAGGGTGGAGAGTTGTCATTTTTTATATCCTACCGGTTTAGTTCTCTAGGAGATTATTTCTAGTGAGAACTGACCTCTAGACTAGTCTATTGATAGAGCTGGAATTCTACATATACATAGGAATGTTTTTATTCTTACATATGTGAGGGATTAACTAATATGAATTTCCCATGATACTCATTGGGTGTTTCATCTAAGAATATCCAATATTTATTGAGATATGCTACACCAGTATAAGTGGCATGGGGTTAAATGTTAGATATCAGGTTCTATCATTAGGTGTTCAATTTGTAAGTAGGTGAAGGTGAAGAACCAGTGACCTATTGATTATTAAAGTCATTAACAATCCCAAAATGGAAATTAAATGATGTTGTTATAGATTTGTTTTTTAATATTTCAATGTTCTCCTCGAGGTAGCTATGCATTTTGGGTAGTCGCTGATCTAATGAAGAATGTATCCCACTTACATTCTATCTAGGATAATTTTTTAGTTGATGACATGGAATGAATATATGCATGCAAGATAATAGTACTACATGAGTTACCTCATACCATCATTTCTAAGAGTGATGATAATTTCACATTGAGTTTATGGTTGGTGTTACAATTACATTTTGGTACACAGGTGCTTCTAAGAATTTCTTTTCACCATTAGATTGATGGTCAGTCAAAACAAATGATACGGGTTTTCAAGACATATCCTAAGCACCCACATTGATTTTGGTGGCTCTTGGGAGAATAATATCCATATTATCATGTTATACTTCAATAATAACATTGATGTGATTATTTATATGGCTCCTTGTGAGACCTCGTCTAGTAGGCTGTCTCGTTTACCCCTGTGCTTGTTAAATGTTAGAGAGGATGTGCTATTAGTTCTTTGTCTCATGCAGGAGACTTCATAAATGCTTCAATTGATCATAATTTGTATTTAGACTGATCAGTCAGGGAAGAGATATTATTTTGATTATCAGTGAAAACAACTGGAGTTCATGGTCAAGGGTCATGTTATCCTTTGGGAATCTCCCAGAATTGGGAATAGATGAATATGGATGTGAGGGAAGATGTTTCAGCATTATGTTGGACCCAAGAAGATTCTAGATATAGTCGGTCTGGTAGCATATCAATTGTTATTACATCATAGGTATCATTCTATTCAATATGTATTCTATGTTTCATAGCTTCACCATTATCAAGAAGACCAATCTAATTATTTTGATCCTAATGTGTTTGAGTTAGATATTGGTTATTCACATGGAAGTATCTTGTACGCATTGTAGACTATAGAATTATGGATATCTAAGGCTAGTCTATACCTTTATTATAGGTTCCATAGCTACATGCTCATGTACATGATGAATCCTAGGAGCGGGAGGCTGAAATACATGCCATGAGGCAACATTTGTTCTTAGAAGATGTTTTTTCATTCCTTTGAAGGTGAAATCAGGGATGTGTTCTTTTAAGGGGGAAAATGTAAGAATCTGATTATTCTATTTGGTATAGATTCTTTAAATTTTTATGTAATTACATATTTATACATCATATGGATGACTATTGTGTTCGTGGTTGCTAAATGGGTTTCAGAAGCATGTTCGATGCTTGGAACCTTGATCGGTAGAGAAAAGGACTGGAAAAAATGGTAAGAAAAAAATATAGTTCACTCTACATGGTTTCTAAAACATTTTGAGGGATTGATAGAGGGAATCATGAGGCATCATGGTTTGAGGAAAAAAATAATCATGAGGCACACGTCTATGTGGGGGGTTCTGCATCTTTTATTAGAGGTTTTCATCAAATTTTGAAAATGGTTACACAAACCATGTGTATGAAATAGTGCATTGTGCCTCCTTAGATAGTGGGATGTGCACTGTTGGCACACTATTTGGCCAACCATGGGGCCAAACCATGTGACCCAAATATTTTCAGTAGAGTTTAACATTTTCCTAATAAACATATTTTAATATATACCACAATCTCATTTTCTCCTTTAAGGGATAATAGGCCTTTATTTTCACCTGTGGGAGCTCTAATGTCTTTTCCAACCTAGTTAACTTGATATCTCTTTTATGTGAAGTCGAATTAAGTTTCTATTGGTCAGATTGGATTTCTACAGGTAAGAAATTCAATCCTTAGGATCCTTTCTCCATTATTATTTTTATCAGACACTCTATTTCTGTGAGAGATCTTATGCCCTATTTTTCAAGATGTTGATTTTTATTCCATTTTTTTCTAATACAGGACAAAATAAGCGATGATACTAGATGGAGAGAGTTCAATGTTCCTATGGTGGGTGGTCTATGACTCATCCCTCATGTCTCTCTATTTCATATGCTATAATTTTTTAGAACACACTTAGATCACCATGTGTTTATTAAATTCATATTCCATGATTATAATTATTGTACTACTTTACTAGAGCCCTTCCTATATATTTTCCCTATATTGTTGGAGGTTGAGACCTCAAAACCTACCACCCCTAATAAGGGTTATTCATTACGTATGACTTGTTATCCCATTTGGGTTTATCTAACACACTGTTAAAATGTGTGTCTTGACCCTTATAATGATATACCTTATTAAAGTAAATGATGTATGAGTTTTATTGGATAACAAAACTATAGTTATATATATACCCCTCTCAATTATGGGTTCCCATTAATCAATTAACCCTAAAATGATTAAATGGATAGTATATTTATACATATCACTTAGCCAATTTAATTATGATCGAATTATATATGGATTAATATTCTTATAATTCCTCGTAATGACTATGAAAGGTAATGTAACTAACCTAATAAATGGAATATAGAATTAATGTAATAAATGGTTACTTGTAAAATTTAGGTTTATCACATAATATGACAATAAATGGAGTTAACATTATAAGTTATTAAATGGAATAAGTATTACATGGACCTTATTAAATAACGAATTATGTATAAGGTGATTATTAAATTTATACCATTAGATCTTTATAGGAGTGGTCTGACATTAGACAACCTTGTATTCTTGAGGGAATCCCTTGACCACTCAAATGATGTCATTCTAATTCAATGAGCAAGTTTCTATGGGAGATACCCACCTTGAAACGTGGCCTCTTGCAACATGAGGATACCTAACATGATGTTGTAATATCCCTTCAATATCTTCCAAATATTTGTATGCCTTAGATAAACTCTATGGACCTATAATGATGTATTCAGACATGAGGCACTATGTATTCATCTAATTGGGACATGCATGCTTAGCCTATTTTTAGTAGGGTGAGATCTTTAGACTCTGTTAAAATGATTTTCAATAGAATTTCTATGTGATTCCCCTTGTATTACACTTATACCCCTCAAAATTGGGGTTTTTGTTATTACTAAGTTGTTTTGACTACAGAGGTCAACGATGACTTGGTTATTACCCTCAATCCTCTATTTTCTTATCATCATCCTAAGATTCCATAGTTATTAACTAGGATCTTATTTACTATTTTCATCATTACAGGATACCTTGGTTACACCTGGGATCCTATTACAATATATCTATCATATATATTGTGGTGGAAACTTATTATAAACTAGAACATAAATAATAAAATGAATACATATTCAATGTTCAACTGAGGCTGATGTGGGTACGGGTTTTTTACTTTAGATTACTACTTTTACATTCAAATATACCTTCACAATGTTTCATTTTTTATTCAAATATCATATGGAATAGATTTTTTTGGTTGTGGCCTAGTAAGAAATACATCAAGCCCTATCTGAGCTCTCATTGGTACCTGTGAAGATTACATTTATGATGGTTTGGAAATGGGGAAGAATACCTCTTTGGTTATATGATTATTATTTCTTAACTAGGATGAATTTTTGAAGGTTTTAATCGGTCCTTGGCTCAAGAGGGTTGGATAGTTTTCCCCTTTTTTGATTCCCTTGTTTAACAAGTATTTCATGCTTAATTATATTCATCTTTTCCTACCTTAAAGAGTCATGAAACGAAATTATCTTCATTTTTTGTTTGATTTAGTTTAAAAATTATGATTTGATTATTATTGTGAGATCATTGTATATTTTTCCACTTATTATTCCTTGATATCATGCTCTTACTATTTATCTATTATTATATACATCCACTATGATTCACTCTGTCATGAGGGAAATGTCTCCCCCAAAATACAACCAAGGACCTCCTTGATAGTTTGCATCCTCTGGCAGGAAGGGAGGCATGCTTGATGCCATGTGTCCCACAATTTAATGGAACCATTGACTAGTACCTGGGTCAGGATGTCACAAATACATATCTCCCTTATTTACCCTTAATGATCATCTCAGCTCACCAATTATTTTGTTTCCTTTCCATAGGTTATAATGAAATATATAATTTATTAATTTTCTAAGAGGGGATATATATATATGAATAAATTAGTGGTAGATGATTTAGTTCACAAGTGAACCGGTTTTTTATGTTTCCACGATTTCATAGGAACCATACCTTTACGATCCTTTGGAATGTGTTTGTATAATGTAATGAATAGTGGTCTAAAAATATATAGTATAGATGTATGAGAACTTGGAAACACTAAATTTGTTATAAAAAAACTATTGATTCTAGGATATGAAAATGTTAGTGGGATCACTAAGGAAATGTCTAAGGATAATTCTAAGGATGAGTCAATGCATTTGAAAGTACCCTAGAATATTGATAAATGATAGAGAAGGTTTTTTTTCCTGAAATTAAATTCCCATATAGCTACTAAATGTGGATATGGCTATGTAATAAGGGTACCTAGAGGTAATAAATATACAAGGTCACATTAAGCTAGACTCAATCATCACCTAGTGCATGATTACAGGCCTTTCTTTACACTCAGTTTAATTGTCCTCAAGGATTTATATGGAAATTAAAAAACCCTTTAAATACCATCATGAGTTATTTAAATAGATTATTCATATAAATTTCCTAGAATAAACCTAAGGTTTTATAGATTAAAATTATGGTTTCATGATTTAGATATCCTATAAGTTATTTTTCATGATTATGTGGTTCCCCACTATGATTATTGTTTCTCACAGAATATTTTTTGGTTTTAGAAAATTATTAAAAATTAAAGAACAATATTAATGCGGGGTGTGATGAAAAATGTAATGATTTAAATCTATAGAATTTTAACATTAGGTGATATGGAATAAAAAATATTATTTTAATAATCACATATATTTCTCAATATATGAATCATGTTAAAATACCAAATGAGCAATTGAGGGAATTATTTTTTGTTGAGTCCATCAAGTGGAAATGTGCACCTAATTTCAGTTCAAATTATAATCCACAAGCTACAAAAAAATGGATTGTCCCCACTGAAAAAAATATATTTTTTATACTCTGGTGTTCTGATCATGTTATAGTCAATTTTGTTCTCTACCATTTAGAAGGTGATGTAGATCAATTCTGAACCCTTATCAAGAATATAAGGAAAAATGATGAAATTCTTTCCAGGGATTTGGATGAGTTCAAGAACATATTTCTCAATCATTAAATTCCCACTATTAATCATATAAAGACGTGGAAGGATTTCTCTAAGTAAAAAAAAGATGATGAATCTGTTGGAATATATGAGGCATATTTTACAAGAATTTCAAGGTATTGTTTTGGTATTATCATCAAATCTGAATGTAAGTTAATCAATTATTTGATGAATTAAATCAAAATCTATGAATGGTGATATCTTTAAGAAACATCAGTGGATATGAATGGTTTTTTATATGTTCTATCAAGGTAAAAATATATTTTAGAGTTACGTATCAATATTAGGGTTATGATAAGAAGATAAAAATGGAATTCAATGAAAATCCTAAAAACCATGGAGAAATGAAGATGGGAGTTACTTGATTCTCAATACGTGGGAAGAAAGATCAAGGAAATTATCTTATGGGAACTAGAAAATTTATTATGTTTTAAGGTAATTTCATCATGAAATCGACTTCCAAAGTGATGGGAATATGTTACCAATTGATGAAAATAAGTAGATAGTTTCATAGAATACCATACCCACAATATAGTATTTCAAATGAAAGGTGTATGGGCACTATGCAAACTAGTGACCAAATCTAAAGGTTGAGGATGAAGATCAAAATTAGCAACCTATCATGATGAGAGACAAAGGAAACTATCTTGTGATCATTATTTCTTGTGAGGGGTGACATAATGACTTTTCGAATGGTACACATACAATCCACTCTAGAATTATCAATGTCTTATTTGACTTGGTATCTACCCATTCATTCATTTTTTAAAATTTTTATAATTGTATCAATATCCCTATTAAGTAATTAGATATATAATTGATAATTAATAAAAATAATGGAAAAATTATTACATATCAAATCTATGATTCATCTATTATTGACATTGGTGGGAATGTGCTTCCTAGAAATCCAGTCATTTTTCCTCTATTTGATTTTTATGTCAACTAAGACATGGATTTGATTTACCTATAAAAATACAATATAAATTTTCAAGGAAGGGAATTAAAATTTGACATTCCAAACGAAATTAAGATCATCAATCAATGTTTTTATAATAATAAACTCCTGATAGAGATATCATACAATGTATGGGTCTTAATTCCCATTTAGAAGGGGTGTTTATCTTATATGATTATTGAGAAACTTAACACCAATGATATGCCTATTGTGTCATAAGTTTTTATGTATTTCTAGAATAAGATACTAATATTCCACTAAAATTTGAAGTTGAGTTCTCAATATAACTCAAACTTGGTGCTACACCAATTTCAAATACTCAATATAGAATGGCCCTAATTGTGTTGTAGGAATTAAGGAAGAGGCTAAAAGAAATCCTTTCAAATAGATTAATTTATCAAGGTGTTTCACCGTGGGGTGAACATGTTATTTTTGTTAAAAATAATTATGGATTGATGAAACTCTGTATGGATTATCATGAGTTCAACAAAATATTTAACAACAACATGTATTCCTTTCCCCGTATTGATTACCTATTAGATAAACTACAAGGATCTCAACACTTTTCCAAGATTGAAATTCCTTATAGATATAATATATTAAATTTTAATAAGAAGGATATAGCCAATTTGGAATTTCATAAATGGTATAGACATTATGAATGTATTGTGATTCCATTCAAACTTACTAATTACCTTGTTATCTTCATCGATTCAATGAATAGAGTATTTAGGGATTACCTTGATCAAATTTTTATAGTATTAATAGACTATATTATTATCTATTCAAAGAGAATGGAAGAGTATTGAGATCACTTGATAATTGTACTAAAGACCCAAATTAATGATGAAATATATGAAAAAAATACAAAATGTGAATTTGTGATAAAAAATATTTCATTCATGGGTCATATAAAATCAAGAGAGGGTATATTGGAAGATCCATCAAAGACAAAGGCTATTGAATGTTTCCATATACTAACCATAGTGTCTAATATCTATTATTTTCTTATATTTGCTATATATTTTCAATGGTATGTGGAAACTTTTCAGGTCTATATAATCCACCCACCAAGTTAACTTTAAATGGATCCAAGTTCTTCTGAAAAAATTAATGTGGGGAAAATTTCATGGAAATGAATTGAAAATTAGTCATTTCACATGTCCTTACATTACAATTTAGTAGATAAGGGTTTTCAATCTATAATGATGCATCTTAGAATGTATTATGATGTGTTCTAATTCAAAATTACATGATTATTTCATATTCCTCATGAAAATTGAGGATTTTTGAGTAAAATGACCCAAATAATGATTTGGAGTAAGCTGTGATATTATATAGATTAAAGATATAGAATAATTATCTTTATGGAGAAATGTTTAATATATATATCGTTCATAAAATTTTAAATTACATATTAACACTCAAGGAGTTTAATATGTGCTAGAGGATATGGTTAGAGTTGATTAATGATTATGAATTCTCAATACATTTCAACTCAAGGAAGGTGAAAAATATTGTGGATTCTCTAAGTCCAAAGGATCATGCCATCTTATCCATGATGAGGATCACAAAAGATCTAATATTTATGGATTATAAATTGGATAATATATAAATCCTAAATGAAGGGGGGAAATATTATCATTCTCAATTTAATGTTCAACCATATTTCTAAGTGATGATTAAAAAGTCATTAAAATAAGATGTAGGGTTTCAAATTATTGTTAAAAATATTCCTTATTTTAAACATTATCATGATGGATTGATAAGGTTATGTAATTTGTATGAATTACATATATAAAAGATATGAAGAATTAGTTTTTATAGGAAGCTCATAGATCATCATTATCAATTAAACCAAGATGTATGAATATGTATAATGATTCTAAAGTGTACTTTTGGTGATATGTCATGAAGAGATATATTACAGAGTTTGACTAAAAGTGCTGGGTATGTAAACAAATTAAGGTAGAAATAAAAAATTCTATGGGGATGTTAGATCTAATACCCATACCATAATTGAAATGTGAAAACAACACCATGAATTTTTTCATTTGACATGCAATTTTTTAAAAGGGTATGGTGTTATATGGGTTGTAGTTGATCACTTTAAAAAGTTACAACACTTCAGAATTATCACTAAAGAATTATCTCAAGATTAATGTGATATGATATAAATTTAGGAAGTTTTGAGGTCTCATGGAGTACAACACTAAATTATTTATGATCAGGATCCAAGGTTTACCTTAATGTTCGAGCGAAGTCTTCATCAAGCTCTTGATATGAACATGAGTCTCATTATTGTGTATCATCATCAAGAACGGTGGCCATTCTGAGAGAAAAATTAAAACTATTGAGGATATGTTCAGATAATTTTCATTGAATTTAAAAGGTGGTTGGGTTGAACACATTAATCTAGATGAGTTTTCTTATAACAATATCTTTATCTCAAGAATTAATATAGCTTCTTTTAAAGCAATATATGTAAGGAAGTGTATAGATCTAATTTGTTGGAATAAAAATTGATAAAGAAATATTTTTAGACCTAAGATAGATAAATAAATAGTAGATAGGGTTATATAAATATAGAAACACTCCAAGATATCTTAGATTTAGAAAAAATTTTATGATAACCATCAATAGAGAGATCTAGAATTTGATATTGGTAACAATGTGTTTATTATAATTTCTCTATAGAATATGGATATGATATTCAAGAAGAAGGTGAAACTATGACCTAATTATATTATTCCTTAAAAAATATTTGATCTTATCATGATGGTTTCCTATAAGTTGGAACTTCATCAAAATATCTCTAAAGTCCACTATGTGTTCTATGTATCTCTCATGAGGAACTACATACCAGACCCTTCACATGTATTGAACTTAGAGGTCACACAATTAGAGAAAGATATTTATTATGAGGAATAATAAGCGTGGAATATGGATTGTGTAGAAATTGTTATATGAAATAATACCACTCACCTGGTCAATTTTTTTTGAAAAAACACTAGTTTGAGGAAGATATGAGGGAACATGAGTAAATGAAGTGGGGAAGTATCATCATTTTTTCATATTAAATTGACAAATTTTGAGGTTGAAATTCATTTTAAGGGGGTGTAGATTATAACCCAATGTGTTTTTATGAATTAATTGTTTTAAATAAAATAAAATATATTTACATCTTCTATTACATGATATACCTTGTAAGGATTGTGTTTCATAAAATACTGGGATAACTTTTGTTACACATGACACTGAGTTTTTACCAAACTGTGATATATGATTTAATATTATTCAAATGGGAATATTATAACCTAGTAATTAAAATTATATATGGGAATAATAATAGATATTTTTAAATAACATTTATAATTGTTTTATATAAAGAAATAATATTTATAAAAATCACTTAATTTTCTGAAAATTCATTATACGTTTAGAAAATAATATTTTATCCGAAAAATGATTTTTCTGTATTCTTGGTGAATAATAAGTTTATTAATTATTGAAACATTTATAAATTTAATTTTTTAAAATAAACTCAATTTTTTAAATAATCATTTAAATATTATGTTTGGAATAATTTGGAGGTTTTTCTAAAATGGTAATTACTTGATGAATAGTGTCATATTGAATTTAATTGAAAACCAAATTTTCATTTAAATTACTTAAAAATTTAATTTATATTCTAATTTTTTTAAAAAAAATTAATAACAGTTCCTTTATAAATATATTAATCCAATATATTTAATTGGAATATTTTTATATTTATTTTTTGATTTAAAATGTTAGTATACTGTTGGACTTTTTCTCTTTGCAAACCAACATTCTTGACGCATCTGCAGAATTAATATGAAGTTAATTTTTTTAATTTATATGAAATTAATTTAAAAAATAGATAAAATAAATATAATAAATATAATCAAATAATTTCAAATTAATTATTCCCCAAAATGAATTGTGAAAACAACATAAACTAATTTTCATGGTTAGGGTAAAAATGGGTTTACTGAGATATTAAACTAAATATATAAGGGTTAAATGAAATAAAATATTATTTTAAATATATTTCATGGCCATATTTAGACCCTGTCATATAAAATTATCATTAATACTCTATTTTGGGGCCTTTTAGTATGATGAAAATGTCGGAACTCCTTTTTCTTTTCAAAAAGTTTCAAGTATGTTGCTCTCCTTACTTACGAAAGGACACACCCCATCCTCTCTTATTCACACCTTAAAACCATTTTTTTCAGAAAATACATACCCTTATAACTTCCAAATATCCATAATCTAACACTATATAACTTATTTTGGTCATAATACTACCCTTGGAAGAATTTTTGTGAAAACATACGGTGGTTACCCAAGGAAGAGGTATCATTCCTCATCGATCATTTTATTTTATTTCTTCATCTACCTCAATGAATTATTATTAAACCATGATGATATAATACCATTAGAATATTACATATACTAATATTATTTATAATAATTGAATTACCAAAAACAATCTCCACTTCCATCAAATGGTATACAAAATCATCATTCCATTGTATGGTGGACTACTGTCATGCGAACTGATGTGATTCGTTTTTCCATTTCCACCTCTCATGTATGGTTGTATTGATTGATAAAATATTTATATATGATATTTATGATATTATTATACTTATTTAGTTATTATATTACACATACCTTTATACTTTATATTTAATGGGAATATAATAATGTCACTCGTGTGTACGACGGACTACCACCTTATAAGATGATGTGATTTATTCACACTTTACATGAAAAGTAATATGGGTTCGGTTAATGTAAATTTGTGATATAAGTAAAATATAAATTATTATGTAATTTTAAAATATTATTTACCCCTCTTTATTTCAATCTGTCGAGAAAATGAAAATATCGTTCATGCATATGTACGACTTAATGTCTCCATGAATGGTTTATTTAATTTTTTATCTCTAACATTTAAGGAAAACTATAATTAAATATATAATGAATATATATGATATTTATATTCTAGTTTAAATTTTATATATTATTTAAACATGATAAAATTATTATTACCAATAAATAACAAATTAAAACTTCCATTAATAACAAATCACTTATTTCCCTAAATAAGACTTTAACATGGCATTATGAATAAAAGGGTAATAAAAACTCATAAAAATGTAATATATGGTTTCATATATATATATATATGTTTATGGTTATTTAATATAACTATAATAAAATTATTATAAATTATTTCAATTTTTTATAAAATAATTCAAGACATATGGTAAGGGTTTTCTCATCTCACTTTTATTTTTATTAGATATATTTCATATTCCCCACTTATTTATGTTCTGTGTTGTATATACATCCAATTAAAGTATTTTATGATTTATTTAATAAAAATTATGGTTATTTAAAAATCTATTTGATGTTATCACTGGAAAAGGGTTTAGATTTAGATATTACAAAATTCATAAGGGTATTCTGTCTCACTTTTTAACTTTTGTGATACACATTATATATTCACCACATATTTATTTTTTGTGGTGTGTATAATTACCATGAATGCATTTTATTATAATTATACTGAAAATTTTTTCTATTTAAATATCCATTTTAGCATATCTATGTTTCATGGGTTTTACAGTTCATAAGTTACCAAAGTAGTAAGAGTTCTTTTATCTCAATTTCCATTATTCGAGACATATGTTTTGTTATGAATATATCTTATTATATTAGGTGTTCATACATACCCTTAGACAGGTTATATCATAAATATACCTATTTTATAGATATTATAAGTTTCATTTAATTTTATTCATTCCCAGGGATTATAATTCAAGGTTACTAATGTGGTATGAGTTTTATCATACAATCTCATCATTTATTTGGATCATTTATGATTATACATCCCATGATAAAATCTCATCATATATATATATCAAGAACCTCAAGAACTTTCTTATACAATAGTTGTTTCATGAGAATATATTTTCCCCTCAATTTAACTCTCTTTATGTACTGAAAAGTTTTAACCGAATTTTGTTAAATAAAAATTGCCTTTTCTGTTAAAAAACCATTTTCTTCCAAAACATTTATTTTTTAAAACAATTCAAAAAAGATTTTACAATTATTAAAATGAATAATTGAAGCCATTTTTTCCTTGTATTAATATCTTTATAATATTTTTTTAAAAGGAATATTGATATCATTCTCTAAAAATATCATTTATCTTTTAGAGAAAACTTAAAAGGAATATTTTTAACATGTATGAAATGTACAATATTTTTTCTCTTCATAGACTAAAAATATTTTAAATCTTACATAATAAGTTTTTTAGGTTGTTTTCAATGAAAATTATTTTCAAAATATTCTATGTTTTAAAAATCGATTGAAAGAGGAAGGGATATTCTACTCAAGAAATGTTTTAAAGGAATTATAAAGATTACTTTATAAGTTTTTGTGGTTATTTTAAAGTAATTTTTTCCCAATTTTTTGGTTTTAATTATTTTTCAAATTAGAAATGATATTATCCTAAAGTAATTTTAAAAATTATTCTTAATGATTATTTTATATGTTTCAAGGATTATTTTTGAAGATATTGATTTCTAAAATATTTTGTGAATTTTTATTCTTTAAATGTAATTCTTAAAGAAAGACACATTCCTCAAGAAATATTCCAAGTGATATTTTAAAATAATTCTCAATATATGATTAAATAATATGATATAACTTATGTCTTTCAAGTATATGATATAATATTTCCATTATTATTATTTCTCTGAATGTTTTTTGTTTGTGATGGAAATATTTTTATAAACCCCATTTCTATTCTACAGGTCATACTATGATAAAATTATTATGAAACCTAATTATTTCCATGGTTTATTATATGATAAAATTATTGTAAATTATGTCTCTTTTCCGTAGTTTATTATATGATGAAATGTTTTTGAAACAGATTTCATTTCATCAGTTATGATATCATTAATGTTTTATGAACTTGTGGCACACATAAACATGTTTTTCATCATTAAATTGGTGAAACCTATATGTTATTCCAATGCATTGGGTAATGATTTATATCTCATGAGATATACTAGAGTAGAACAGGGAGTAAAACTAGATCAGTAAGGGACTTATTCCACTATATGATACCCTTCACAATGATCCTTGACTAATATGGAAATGATTTTCTATTCATATATGTATACCAAAATCGTGTGTTTTATTTCAATGTTATGTTGTCATTGATCTTGTCCATTAATTTAATAATGATTCATGTCTTTTGAACTGAATATATTTATGACATGACTCAAAATGATGATCTTTTATAAGAAGGGTATAGTTTTCCAATGTTATGCTCTTGCTCCCATACCCTTATATTCATTTTATGATCATATATATCAATTTTTCCCTTAATGATCATATGAGCCCACTATTTCTATTGTTTACTTTCCATAGGTAATGAATAAATGTATTATTTATGATTTTTCTAAGAAGGGTGGTAGATTTTATGAATTTTTTGGGAGATGATTTAGTTCGCCTATAAACCAGTTGTTTATGTTTCTATGTTTTCCAGGAAAATATACCTTTATTTTCCTCATGATTTTGTTTGAATAATAATATAATGTTTATATAAAATTATGTAATATCTACATTTGAGAAGCTTGGTATGTTATTCAGATCTTATTGGTGATTGATATAAAAAGGATAATATCATCCCTATTTACTTTTTTTTCATTATAGGTTTTATAATGTTTTTTATTTTATAAAATTTCTGAATGATAGATCTACTATCTACCATTATGTATGAAATAAAGTTGTTTACTAGGAATTTTTTTATTTGGGTATCTTTGTTTATTTCCCCCCATGTAATCCCACAAGTTCTTTGTGGTTGGAAGATGTTAATATGTTATTAAGAGGTCATCAGATAAAGCGTTGAGTATGTCTCATCAACACATGAGATCATAATTCTACCAATTTTTTTTATCCAAAAAATGAAGCATCTCATCTTCAAATATGAGGGGATTTCAATTTGAGATCATGTACACCACATTAAGAGTTTCATGTAACAAGTGAATCCTCTTTTTCCCACTCTAGAAATTATTTCCATCAAACTTCTCTACCTTCATCACATTTTTGAGCATTGGTATACACATTTTGATGAAATATAATCTAAATGTTTAAGGGGTTTATGAGTTTGTAATGGATATAGTATTTAATTTGGGTATAAGAAGATGGAGATTTCCAAGTCATGTGACATTGTCGCTCTCTTTAAGTGTATATTCACCCCCACTGAAGCAGTAGTAGAATGGGATATTATTGAATTCTCTTCAAGAGTCAATGGTGGATATATACATGATATTTGATCTTTTTGGAGAGTATCCATTTGATAAGATTTGAAAAAAATACTATAATAAAATAATATTTATTGCAAAACCAACAGAATCCCATTGATGCATGTTAAATATTTTTAGAGGTTTTTTAATATATAGGATAGATTGGATAACTTGGGAATGGATGAATTTTTTTCATCTAATTAGGACTCAATTTTTTAAGAATGTAATAACCCATTTGGACAAGGCATTATATACCTTGGGAATGGGTTAATACCTTTCCTAGAAATACATCCCTTCCATAGATTTAATTCAATCCTATGGATCACACTAGATTTAATTATTTTACATTTACATATTCATTGTGTGTTCATATATAAATAACATTCTTTTCCATAAAATATTTGTTTGAATAGTTATACCTTATATTATGATAAAAAATTATATTATTTTTTATGATTAATTTGATATTAATATTTTCATAGTATAAAATGTTAATGGAATCAATTTAATATTTTAATTTTGTTAGGATACTTTTATAATTAAATTTTTATTCTTTTATATTTTATAATATAATAAATATTTTTCATAGAAGATTGAAAATTTATTAGAATATAAATTACTTTTTATTTATTTACAATACTTAAATTATTTCATATGATTTTTTTGTATTCATTTTTTACATTCTTTTAGAGATTGTGTATTAATATAATATTTTAAAAAAATATACTGATTTGATAAGTAATTTGTTATAACTAATATTTATTTTTCACTTTTTCATTGCTTCCATCACCAATTCCTGATTAATCAACATAATGTTTTATTATATCATTGTCATCTAAATGATTGTTGTAAATCTTTTTTAAAATATATTTTTGTAAATCATTGATAACATAGGAAAAATTTGGACATTAAATATTTTTTTTATAATATCATTGATGATTTTAAAACATATAGGGTGTATTTTTTACTATTTTTTAACTAGGTAAATCTTAATTATTTTTACAATGAATTCATTTATTTTTAACCCTATTATAATAAATTGTTAAGAAAAGTAGTATATAATTTTCAATAAAATTAATGTTTTGGATGATTTCGGATCAATTTAATGGCATGGGGATTAATCCACCCAATTCTTCATGTTATTTTTCCACTCATAGACTTCCTTTACCTGATTGTATATCTATTGTATATCTTTTAAAAATTTTAATCTCATAATTAAAAAATAAAAATATACAATTAATATAAAATAGATATTTTTAAATGAAAATTAACATGAATATTTTTGTTCAATAATTGTTTTTTGATCATTTTATTGTTTCTATTATAAATTTTCTTTGTATTGTATTATTTATTGGAATGAAATTGATATATTCCTTTAGTTTAGTTAATTATTTAATTGAATGTATGACATAAGTTTATTTTAAATGCTTTATTTATTTAATTTTTGTGGTTTTAATGGAATTTTTTAAATTGAAATTTATATAGATATTTTTTAAATTATAAAACATATGTGACGTTTTAAATTACATAGAATGTGATATGTTGAAAATAAATAATCTAAAAAATTTATTATTAAATTATAAACATAAAACATGGATTTAATTTGTGACTATAGTTGTTTTAGACAAGACTAAATATGTTCTATGGTAGACTTGTAAATTGGGTTGTTATAGGTGTTTATTTATAATAAATTGATACATAAAATAAGTGTATTTTTAGTAATATATTTAAAAAATAAATTTTTAATCTATGTATTTTGAATAATTTGATAATACTGGATAAATCATTTGTTTTATGTTGATTTTGTCTATTTTAATTGAATAATATGGCTATTTTATTCAAAAATTACATATATATGAAATGTTTTATTTTTTTGAGTGGTGTTTTTATTAGAAATGCTATTTATTTTTTGTGATAAACTGATAAAATTATATCTTAAAAAACTATTATTCTTGTTAATTTTACAATATGGAAAGACAATATTTTCACAACCCAACCCCATAAAGATATCACAAGATTCAGTTATGAGATTTAGAATGACCCCTTAAAACATACCTCAATATGAAACATGTTGACAACTAGAACCAAATGTGTAAACATATAATATGGGAGGCATTAACAATATAAAAACCTATAATGCTAAATAAGAATCACCAATCAATATTACATATCTCATTAAATAAAATTTCTTAACAACACAAACATCATTATACATAAAATAAAAAACCCTAACTCCATGTGATATTAAAAATAAAACCTACTAAGAATATGAATTATCTAGTAAAATATACTCAATCTACCCAAATTATAAACTTGGTCATCCATTTAATGAACTTTAAAAATCAACTCAATAACAACTGTAAGGAGGTGGGAACAACTGAGTACTATGCATGATCATATTCTAAACAAAAAATCATCCTTGTAAAACATATATTCAATTATTTTAATGTTCTAATAGAATAAAATCCATTGGGAAAATATCATGTAATAATAAATTCAATACAAACTTTAATCTCCACTATATAATCCACAACCTTTCCCTTTATCCACATCACCACATCAACAAACTCTAAAAATAATTATAATATTTCAATTCATAACTACACTATAAAGAAAAACCTATTATGACACGTTAAATAATTTAACCCAAAATCATGAATATTTTCCCAAAAATAACATCATTCCATAAATCAACATTTAAATCACAACACAAAAAACCACAAAATTTACAAAAAATAAACCAAAATTGAATGAAAAAAGTGAGAAACATGAACCATAAAAAACATTGATAACAATAAATGAAAAGTATACACATTAACCTTAATTTATTACCTTACATATTAGAGTTTGATCCATCATATCTTGGTTTCAAGCTATGATATGACATCCTCTAACTAGTAGACTAGGAATGTAGGAACAAAAATAAACTACACCACTACAACCACCACATATCCAAGCCACAAATAATACGGCCACAATATACATAACGACCTCCCTTGATTATCATATTTATAGTCCATCCAAGATACCATAAACCCCTTTTCACATCATCATCTTCTAACATCCTCCTCACCACATAACAGTGTCACGACATTGTAACCACATCAAAACACAACCTCTACATACACTTTTCTCACATCTCCACTTAAATAGCCACCAAAACTACCACATCACCATAATACCATTAGATAAAACCAATAATTTTAATAAATAACACAATAAATTAAAATAAAACATTTCCTAGGCTAACCACCACTTTTTAACCCCATAACCTATGAAATTTCTTATTCAAATTAACAATAATCAAACACAACAACCATCCATCACATAAATGTGTTCTATTATACTAGTACAATAAATACTTGTTTTATTAATCTCAAATCATTATTATTATTCTTTTAATTATTATTTTATGTGATAAAAAATTATTTTTTCTGAAAAACGATAAATGATGGACTGCCCATACATTACTATATTGACCACATGTATATTTCATTGATGACATGTTTAATTAACCAGCTATAAAAAAATTTCAAACTCTTTAATCATCCGTGGATGAATTATGATTACACTAATTGACTTAATTATGTAATTAAACTAACCATGTTAGAAATAAAACATCCATTTCAAAAAATTTCTGAAAATTTAAATGTCTTGGATCGGTAGCATGAAGAAATCCAAACAACCTTATGATGACTCCAATTGACCACATGATTGAACTATCACATGGAAAATTTATGAATTAGATACAAATTTTGAAGCTAACATGAATGAGATACAATTAAAATGATTGAAAACAAGGCTAGAGTAACCAACTAGAAGTCAAATTCACCTACCAATATAAATCATGATTGTTGATATGTCATTCATTATATGTTCCAATGACTATATTATAGAGCTTTAAATACAGTATTCAGAGTATTTAATAATTTCAAATATGATATGATAATTTTCCAAGGGATATACATAGAATATTATACCAAAAATATGGAGAAGTATCATATGATAATATTACACAACCAATAAAATAACAACAATAAAAAATCTAAAGTACTAATAAGTTTTTATTCTCTTGGTCCATGACACTCTCTTTTCTACACAACTATATAAAACCCTTGTGGAAGAAAAACCGAAATCTACATCCACTATTTAACTTTTTATACAATTATACAAGGATAATAAAGCCTTTAAAAAAATATATTATCAAAGAAGAGTTTCAATAAATGATTCACTATATTTTCCTCTTTGTGTCTCTCTCTCCCTCTCCTTGTTTCTCTACACTATCAAGTTGTTCTTATAATATCTGGTTTATTTATTATTACTTATTCTACATTATAAAGATGAGTGATGAAATAATCATTCCTTTTTTATGTTTACTTAGATTCTCCCATATATAAATATGGTTGATTCTTTATATAGCTTAGACTATTTTTTGCAGTTTGCTACTTGTAACCTAAACAACGTTACAAATCAATTTCCTTAATCCAGCTTGTGGATCATTTTAGAAATAGTAAACTTATTTATTGGTGGGTTTACTATAAATCAGAGATGGATTTTTTCTATAATGAAAATAAATACCATTTTATAATTCTGATTTTGGATTTTATTTTATTTTTCTGTCACTGCTCTATTTTTCATTGAGAGTTAAATTTTCTCTTTACAAAAAAAATATAATACTTACAAATTATCAATGATATATATAAAATTTTATTTACTATAATAATTTCAAAAGTAAAATTAAGTTAATTTTTTTATTGAGTATGATTTCATAAATTATGAAATTATTTTAAACCATCAAATTAAATATAGTTACTATATTTGTTAACTATGATATTTTTAAATTTAGGGGATTTAAAATAATTTTCATAATAGATAATTTTTAACCAGAAAGATCCATTAACACCCATATTGGGTATTAATTTATGAATATCATCTCGAATTAGAGAATATTATTTCAAGATCTATTTTTATTCAACTGTTTATTGTATTAATTTCTTCATAACATTATTGAGTCTCGATGGAAAGATGTTAGTTAATTATGGTCACAATATTTAACCTTTATATATTTTTCATGACCTAAAGGTCATGATTCCAATCAAACTATTTTATTTAATGGTTAAAATTAAAATCAATAAATGTTTAAAGTAAATATTTTTCTTCAAATCACGAGAATTGATATTTTGGGTACCAAATAAGATAAACATGGAAATCCCAAACTGCCTAGAAATTATTGGAATTATGAAACTATAGTTATATATGATTGTAACTATAAATCTATGAATTTCCTATTTTTTCTATAGGATAAGAATAATTTGATCATATTTTAGAATGTGATACTTATTATAAAATCTATAATACCCCTGTTGTGCCTAATAAAGCCATATAAAATGTTAAAGAACTTACATTTAACATATACACTACCAAATATTACAATTTTAAAATAAAACATGATGAGTAAAAATAGGAAATGTACTGTGATTTCAATTGGATTATAAATATAATGATTTACATTTGAAAACATATTTATGAAAAAAAAGTTCTATGAATTATGAGAATTCAACTAGAGAAATCAATTAGTTAAAAAATTCCATCAAAGAATCATGTGAAATTTTTCAATTTGAATGTTGATAACCTAATTATAAAATTTATGATTTATAAATAATAACCTAAATATTATAATGAAAATTCTTAACCAAAAAATAACTATATAATAATCGAGAAATCTATGTCTAAATAAAATGAAGTTATAAGAGATGAAATTTAAGTGGAATTGAATCAGACTCAGAAAATGGTGAATGGATGGATACTATAGACATAAGACCTAAGAATTTATATAATATTAAAACGTTTTTAAATAGATAAAATTTCAAAGAAAAGTATTACATTAATTTAAATAAGAAGAAAAAATAACTTCTAGAGAAGTTACAAGTTATGAATATAAAATAATGTGTAACATAATAGATTATTTATAAAAGTTAAATTAAAAAATAAGTGTGTTTATAAAATAAAAAGACCAAAGAATGTGATTAGGGAAATATGGTGTTCTTTTAAAGGTAAAATCCAATGATTCAGACTGTTCTAGGGTTAATGGTAGTAAAAATGAAAATTTTTATTTCCTGGAAACTACATTTTAGGTACACACTAGATATAATAATTCTAATAATAATATTTTATATTATTTTAAAAAGAAATGGAATATAAAAAATTTTATTTATAGGGCATCTCATTACATAATAAATCCATAATTACATGATTTATTAAAATGGTTACACTTTCATACATTGATTGGATCTTTTTAAGTTATTTATCGAATAAGTTAAAAAATAAAATAAAAGTGGATGATTTTACATTGTGTAGATTAATTTTAAAAAATAAAATATTTATGTATATGCCAATGTTTAATTAAAGTTAATTTTTCTTTTTTTTATGAATATTCACCATAGAATAATGTTTTACCTTGATTAAATTTATAATCAAACATAGATACATTGATTTTTTTGAAAACCTGGGATCTAAAATAAAAAAAATCCCAGTAAGTTATATAATAATAAAAGAATCTAATTAGTCTAGTGAAAAAATTAAACCTAATGAAAATATTTACTTATTTTGAAATACTGCGTTTAGAAAAATAAAAATAAAAAATTCAAAATGAAATAAAACTAGTGATAAAAAATTCTTATAACCTGTTATCAGGCATAGGATAACCGTGAAAGAATATTGGGGCATATGAAAAATCATGAGAACATTTATGATCTTTCACTTAGAAAATTTCAGAAACATTCTATAATTAATAAAATAAAATGATTTCAATAAAAAACCATTTTTAAATCAAGATAATGGTTTCTTCAAGAATCATATTCATAACACACTTTAATTCATGTTTAACCTTTTTTTGAATAATGATTTTCCACTTAATTTCATTGGTTTAAACTAATTGGTTATCTCTATCATTTTCATCTTCAAAAACTCTATCACTACCGAATACATTAAAGATTTATATTGGGTTAACTCATCGGTATGAGCTATACAAAGCTCTAACATCATCATATATAATTTTCTAGTACCATATTAGGAACAAAAAAATTAATCTTGAACCATTTCATCACAAAGCCTCATTTTAATCCATAATAAAATTCATTTCCATTTCTTCCCATCATAGAAAGAAATATAATTTTTCTTTTCAAACCCATAAAAATAATAATTTTCTCAAAGAGTAAATATAGGTTCTAATTTTATCATCCATGATAAATTTTAGATTAATAGTGATAACTTTTAAATGTTCATATAGCTATGAAAATCATTCATGTATTATATGTTAAAAAAAACTTTTTCAATTTGGTAAATAACACTAAATATGAGTCATATGAAAAACATTGAAATGAATCATATTTAATTTTTTTTGAATTAATTAAAATAAAATAAAATTTAAAATTTAAAATTTTTATAATAATAAATAATTTCATTCTTGAAACATTTAAAATATTATAGATATGTAGGTGAAATAATTTGAAACATTTAAATAAATTTTTTAAATGAAGAACCCTTCCCTTGATTTTTAAATTATTTTATTCGCATGTATACCTTCACGAGTAATAATATTTTATTAAATTTTTAGTGACATAATAAAAATTTAAATAGTCATTACATTATCATTATTAACTTTTTTTAATTTTTTAATATGCTTTATCTAGTTCTAAAATAGTGGAGTAGATAATGAAGATTTTGATGATATTAGGTTTATAACCTCAAAATAGTATTGGTATGTTAACCATAGTCAAATGAGTTATGGTTACATTGACTCTAAAATATTATAAAATATTATAATTTTCATATTTATACATTAAATTTAATTTTAAAACAAACAATTTAACGCACTCATAAAAAATGAATCATTTAATATCATGGAGAGGGTACAATGTACATATGCATGAATAATGTTTCAATTTTTAAATTATATTGAAAATAAATAATGTAGATAATATTTTAATTTTAGAGAATAATAATTATTTTATAAATGTTATATTTAATAATTATTTCCATCCATAAAATCATCCATGTAATGTAGAAATTAAAAATGTATCACATCACTTTGTAGAGGTGGTAGTCTGCACGTACAAACGAGCGATGTTATCATTTTACAATGGATAAAAGGGTAAGAATATAAGTAATATATTATATTTAAATAACATTAATTATTTAATTTATCCATCTTTTTACCCATCCATATGATCCGGCGATGAAAAGAGAAACACACCACATCATGTAAGTAGTATCCCACATGTACAATCGAGCGATGTTTTCATTTACAAAAGGACCGAAAAGGATATAAAATGGGTTATAAAATTAACATAATAAAAATTAAATATATTTAAGATTAAAATTATATAATTTTATCATGGTTAAAAATAATTTGAAGAAGGTACAATAAGAAATAAACATGAAACACCCAGTTGAGAATTATATAACGTTTTTGGAAAACCTCAAGTGGTTTATGCCTTATGCCTTCTTAGGATGGTATTTTTTTGAGACCATAACAAATATTAAAAGGGGGTGGATTTTTTGAAATTATGTTTGATTGTATTGGTCAATCTAAATTGATTATAGTTTGTTAATATGCGAAAATATATTGCTATGTTTTATAAGTGAGGGGATTGATACACTTGTAAATAACTAAAACTTTTAAATATAGTATCTGTATTTCTCAAAGGAAAGTGGAAAAAATTAAAAAATATAAAAAAAATTATAGTTTAAGTTTTAAATAAAATAAATAAATCATGTTTATTGATGTTTTATAGATAATTGATATCTTATATAATAGTTTAACCTCCCCCACCACTGCCACTAAACCTTTTTACCTTATTATGGTGATAATGTTTTACCATGGTTACTATTCATGGATGAAATAAAAATTTACTTTATTAGCATATTTTAACCTAATAATTAAAAAATTATATCCAAATTAACATATTCAGTTTCTTTAGTGGTAAAAATTAATTTAAATAAAAATATGCATACCGCAATGAAAACATTTTTTAGAAAAATTCTATTTTTAAGCATAAAAATGATTTTATAGAAAAATTAATTATATTGATGAATAATATAGAATTAATTGGAATATTTTAATTAAAATTGGACTATTTTAACTATAATAACCATTAATATATTGATAATTTTATAATATATGATGATAAATTATAGTTTTTATAAAAATTAATATTCTCACAATTCACCCAAAATGAATCTTTCCAGAAAAATCCCAAAAATAATATCTAAGATAAATTATATATTATGAATACAAAAACTACATCATTATTATAAAATTTAAATTAAAAATCTTATCAATTTATCTTTTAATTGAATCCTTGAAAAAAATGTAAAAATAATCTGGTTAAATTAAACTATTCTGTTCTCGATAAAAACATTGAATTCAATTATAAATCTATGATGATTCAAGTTCCATAAAAATGAATACATATATATCATAGGATTCATTTATTTATAGTATTCCCATGTTTTTTAAATTCTTCCCATAATATAAATTGTATCCTCACTATTTTATTTATTAATAAAATAAGTAAGGTTATTTTGAATTCAAATGTTTTTCATTACCCTATTGATTCCAAAATCAATTGATTATTACATAAATCCTTAAACATACGAATCACTTTATTTCATAATACCTACAGTTTTATCTGGAATTTGAACTAAAGTTTATTTATAAGATATATTCTACCATAACTTTACCCCTTTAGGGATCATAATATGGGATGCATCATGTATGTACTTCCTTTGAAAGGAAATATAAAAAACAACACATACCTAAGGAAATCATTGAGGTAAGGATAACCAGAAAAAATAACACCAATTTATCAAGAATTTCATGGTTATTAATGATTCATGGGCATAAAATTCCTTTTTAACAAACCACATCACACAATTCCATAGTCTTAATTTATGAAAATACATATCTCCTAACTCAAAATAGAGATCATTCATCTGATTGTCTATGTAAATTTTATTCTTTCTCTAAGCAACCCTCATATGATGTTGAATCATATTTACCTTCTAAACCATTTACCTACCATCCCTAGTCTAAAAAAAATCCTTTCACTGACTTCATCCAAATAGGATTAATTTTGACACTAATTTTCATATAATTCCTCAAAGGTTTTCATCTATATACCAGAATTAAAATTTTTATTATATAAAAATTTAACCAAATAAATCTATTGATTAAAAATTCTTAGATAATCCAATGAAAAATATTGAATCATTTCACCCAATGTCTAAATTTTTCACTTCGATCATCTATCTTATTGAGGATGAAAATATGTATATATATATTATTTAGTAATTAATATTTTTTGAATTAGTTTCAAAAAAAGAGGAAAATATTAGATTATGATCAGAAATAATAGAGAGAGAGAGACTCTATGTAGTCTTACTAACACTTTAAAATAAATTCCAACAAGTTGATCTAAAGAAAAAATATATTCGGTTGGAATAAAATGTATAGATTTAGTCAAGTGATAAAAAATAATGAAATTTCATTATTACCTAAAGATTTAATTGGTAATACCACCACGAAATATGTGGATACATTCTCTCATTTCAATTAAGGTAATGGGAAAGTATAAAGCATCCAAATCGATATTTTTCTCTCAGTTGTAACCTATTGACATTTGAAATGTTTTATTGTAAAATTATCAATATCTTTCATCATTCCACCCAACTAATAATATTATGAAAGGTGTTTGTACGACTTAGTGTTTCCAAGATTAATGAAAAAAAACATCTAAGATTTTTACTCATTAATTCCATATTCAAATGGAAATTAGTTGGCACGAAAAATCTATTTCCAAATCTCATAGCAACTGCTTTTTCAATGATTAATTCATGTAACATACCATTATTGAAAAATACTACCATTTATTTCAAAACATGATTGTCCTGATATGGATGTTTAAATATACAATACAAAGTTGAATACACTCACATCTGAACCAATAGATATGGAGTACCTACATGCATAAATTTTGTTCTTATATTCATTTAATAATTAACCAAAGGATAATGTTATAAACATAAAATGGCTAATGATACCTTGTATTTTTGAATCATGGGGTTGAATACCTTGTTTTCTTTAACTGGATAATATTCAATCATATAATCAAAATCTTTTATCAGTTCCAACCATATTCTTTATCTCATGTTCAATTACTTTTGAGTGAATATGTAATTTAATATTTTATGTTCTATATATATTTCTCATTCTACTCCATATAAAAGAAGCACAATTTTTTTAAAGAAAAATAACAACACAAACTTAAGATCATGTATAGAGTGTTTGTTCTCATAGAGATTTAATTAATGTGAAACATATGAAATTACTATAACATCTTGAATAAATACACATCCAATTAATTTAAAATAAGAATCACTATAAATAAAAAATACTATTTTTTGGAAAATATAACATGAGGGAATTAATCAATCTTCTATTCAATTCCTAAAAACATGAATCACATTATTTAATCTAAATGATTTTTACTCATTTTCGAGTTAAATTTTATTATAAGAAAGATAAAGAACAATTATTTCAAAATTATATCAATAATAATTTTCTATTCCAAGAAAACTTCAAATTTTAGTGAAATTTTTAGGTATTGGCCACTCTTCAACCACATTAGTATCATTACAATTAATCACTACTCCATCCTTAGAAACAATATTCCCAATAAATGAATTATACTACAACAAAAATTCATATTTATTGAATTTTATAGTCAAATTCATTTCTTTTAATGTTTCAAATATAATCAATGGGTGTTTTTCATATTCTTCGTTACTTTTAGAATAAAAAATAACGTCATCTATAAAACCCACCACAAATTTTCTATATAAAAATGAATAAACTCCATTCATAATATTCATAAATACATTATGTAAATTCATAAACATGAAAGGTATAACCAAAAACTAATAATGACCATATTTAGTATCGATTTTCATCATCTGAAAATAATTATCCTTTATCTTCTACTGGTGATACCCAAACATGAGGTCAATCATCAAAAAACATTGAGTACCCTGGATCAAATGAAAATCTATCTATATATGTCAATAAATAATTTTTATTCATAGTGATGTTATTTAGTGATCTATAATAATTGAAAGGTCCCATTGAACTAACCTTATTTTCAACAAAAAAAATAAGATTAAACCAAGTCATATTAATAGGGTGGATGATACCCTTATCAATAAACTTTTCCAACTACTGGATCCATTTGATAAGGTGTTTTCTTGAAATTAGATCAGTATCCATCAATATGTTAAAATTAAATTCCACATCTCGATCATGAATAACCCTAAAAATATATTAGGAAATACAAATAGATATTGATTTAATACTAAGACGTCAATCATTTGAATAGTTTATTTCTTTTCCACCATATTTTAAAGATAACGTTGACGTTAATTTTTATGAATTTATATGATTTTTAATATGTTATTAAATGTAGGAATTCATTATTATACACAAAATCAAACTCATTCTGAAAAATAATATATTTATCGCTTAAATTAATATTACCATAATAAAATAAAATCCAGTCCAAACCCAAAATAACATAAAAATCTAACATTGTAATTAAAACAAGGTTATTTGAAAATCCATTCCATATATTATTATAGAAATATTTATATAAATTCATGTAGCCTTTATACATCCCCTATAACTTTTTACTAATTTTTATGAAATAATTTTTTAAGATGGTGTTTCTATATTACTTAAAAATTTCATAGATATAACAGAATTTGTAAATCCCAAATCAAACAATACATTGACATAATTTGAATAAAAAAGTAATTTACATGTCACCACTTCATTTAATGGTACCACATTAGTTGTAATAGTACAAAAATACTTCATGGAACCTTTTATATGATCCAGATGAATAACACTATGAGAAACTAACTTCAGACTTACATTAGAATAATGTTTCAACTCATTATAATTAAAACATCTCAATTTTATAAGATTGTTAGATTTCAATTTAATTTTCTGATCAAAACACTTTTACTTACATTCAAAATCCAAATGTCCCAAATTACCACATCAAAAACATTTCCCTCATCTTATCAAACATTATATAAAATGGTTTGTACCATATTTGGAACATTTTTTGGGGTTATTTATGTATTTATTGGTAGAATAATTCTCCATTTATATCCACCTAGATGACTTCCTACCCTTTTTTCATAATGTATATATGTTCCAGAAAAATATATCTCAAATTTCATAAGACAACGAACAACCACATAATATATTTTAAATTTAATAATGTCTAATTATATTTATAATATTGGTTTTATACCAATGTAAAATATATCAAATTTAATTTTTTGGTCCAAAGAAAATTCGATGCATACAAGGCTAGTCTGATAAAATGTTCATCATAAGTATCCACTATGTCCTTTAGCCTTTTCTTTTTCTATATAAACTCCCTTTTATAATATATGTTAATTGTTTTAGGAAATAATTGTTAAGAAAATGATATTTAATGAAAATCCACTCTCTGAAATCCATAGGATCATTTTACACAATATTGTTAGTGAGATACCACCATCATTCAACTTTACCTTCAAAAATATAAATAACAACAAGTTTGATTGGATATTACATACATCCAAAAACATAAAATTTATTCTCCAATGTCTATATAATTCCTTCATATTTCACCTAGTATAAATAACTATAGAAATATCGATGGATCTTCTTTCATGTTTTTCTCCAATATAGACATGTTCCCTATTAGATAATTTCTCCTCTCCCATTCAAGGGTTCTACCATTAATGAACGATGTAACCCAATTTTGCACTACCACAAACATATTTATTCTAACTATTACATGTTACTAATTATGAAATTAATTATCTCTTTAGATCTTTATTTCTTAAAATTCTCAATAACCTCTTTGTAAAACCGTTCTGAATAGAAATTAATTAGATGTAGACACATGGAAATTTTCAAATATCTATCATAATAACATCTACATAAATCTGAATATCTTAAGAGTGTCTTTTAAAATTCTCCTAAACTCTAAAGGCATTTAAACCATTCCTTTGATACTAACTATATAACCCCATCATATAATCAACTCATAATTAAATTATTTATAATAATTGTTACACTTTATTATATTTATACGATCTTTTTATATTGATTTTTAGAGAATTAGGTAAAATATTTCATAACAAAGTGGATACATTCACAAAGTGTATGTTATTTTTTATAAAAGGGCATCAATTTTACACCCTTGTTTCATTAAAGACAATATTTCTTCATTTAATACGAGTCACCATAGTATAAATATTGAACTTTATAAAATATTACGCATCCATATATCATATGAAATAATTTTAAAATTTGGTATAAGAAAACAAAATCTCAGTAAGGGGTATATAAATAATGGAATCCCATTAGTCTAGTAAAAACATGAAATCCCATGAAACTTTTTATATTTTTCCAATGAAACTAATTACAAATAAAACAATTACATATACAAAAATAGACCTTTTCACAAATAAGAAATATGAGATACCATTATTAATCACTATAAGATAATTAATTCATCTTGAAGGATGTTGACACTCATAAAAACATTTCAAAACGTTTGCCTTTGAATGTTCACAAACATTACTTACCATATAAAATATAACAATATCTATAAAAAACATTTTTTAAAGAAGAATATATTTATATTGGATAATAATATTCACAACCCATGTTTACTCTTGTTTAACCCATGATAGAATAAAAATATCCTAGTAAATTCCACAGGAATAACCTACCCTATTATCTCCCTCATTTCACATTCTAAGACTAATTCATTACCCAATTCATTTTAGAGATATATTAGGATCACCCATCATTGTGAGATATATATAGTTCACATATTATCATATATAATTATCATGTACTATATTGCAAAAAAAAATTATATCATTCACTTTTTCATCACAAAACCTCATTTTATCCCATAAAACACTTTTCTTCTTCAGAAAATCATGTGAGAAAATATCCTTTATTTTTTAAAACACATAAAAATAAAAAAATTATATAATACCAAGAATATGAATTAATTTTTAAAACCTTGTTAATTTTCATAGGAATACTGAAAATTATAGTTACAATGATGTCATGAAGAAGTGGTCAGATCATATTTATTAAAAACATTCTCTTTCACTTTATAATCAATGTAAGAAACTACTCACATGGAAAATGTTGAAAAGGTTCATTCTTAAAAATTTATAGATAAATTAAAATATGGTATAAAATGATATTTATAATCCATATAATTATAAATTAGACCATTATAGTGGCATTTAATATAACATGGACATTGATGAGAAAGATTATAAAACATTTAAAACATCATTTTAAAGAAAAATCCGTTAACATGAGTCTTGACTCATTTCGTTCATATTTATAACCACCTGAGTAATAATATTATAGTAGTTTTATAGTTGATATAAATAATCATTCATTTTCATTTCATTTTATTTACTCCCATTATTTCATTTTTGTGTTTTATTTCGATACTAAAATTGTAATGTTTATGTTGTATGTTTCTAGGATATTCAGCTTGTAACCTCAATATAACATTGGTACGTTTATCTTGGTAAAATGATTTATGTTTTATTTAACTATAAAACCAGAAACTATTCTATAATTATAATATAAATAAATAAAATACACTTTTAAAATCAATCATATAAGCTGGTCATGAAAGAATAATCCTGTCATTTCATGGAGATGGTAGTTCTTCCATATGCATGAATGATTTTTTAAATTTTCTATTGGGTGGAATATAAATAAATTAAATGAAATTTAAATTCTAAATAGTCATAAATATGATATATATATATATATATCCTAATTATTCATTAGTAACATCTTTATAACCATTATTTTAAGGTGTAAATGAAAAATGAATCTTATCACCTCCTAGAGGTGGTAGTCCACACGTACACATGAGAGACATTCTAAATTTACAATGATTGATGGGTGGGAGTGTAATTAATATATTATCATTAGATAATAATAATTATTTCATAAATCTAATATAAAATAAATTTATCCTTATTTTTGACCATCTATATGATCTGGTGATGAAAAAAACATATCCTTTTTTAGAGGTGTTAGTCGACACAAATTCATGAGTTATATTATGATTTCCCATAGAATATAAATAGAGATAAAAAAGTTTTTTTACCTTAATATTGATAAAAATATAGTATATGTAATATAATTATGTTATTATTTCAACATTATGAAATAATATTTGATAATGTAGATGTAGAAATAAACATAAAACAATCGGTTGTGAATTATACCTCCTCTTTGGAAAACCACCCTTAGCTTACAACATAATCCTTATTAGGTTGGCCTTTCTATGAGATCAGGACCTCTATGACATTGGGATAAATTTTGAAAAGGTATTTTGATATATATTTTTTACTCTAAATGCATCCAGTTTTGTGAATATGTGAGAATAATTGGTGCAAATTTGTATGTGAAGGGAGTGGCATACTTTTTTATACTTAAAACTTTTTGGTATATTATTTTTCATTCCCAAAGGAAAGTGGAACCAAATAGAATAAAATTGAATCCAAGATATGTTAATTTTTAAAATCATTCAAAAAATATTATTTATCAGTGTTTTATTGATATTTTAAGTGTTATATCTTATTTTAGTCGACCCGTACGCCTCATTAACACTTTTTACCTTTAACGTGGTGATAATGTTTTACCAATTCTACAATTCATAATGACAAAAAATGAAATTGTTCATACAAATAAATTATTTCTAATTTAAAATATGAAATAAGTTTTTCTTTATTAAATTTTCAAAAGAGGTAAAAATTAATTTCAATATAAATATGTAAAATACAATGAAAAAAGTTTTTTTTAAAATACACCTTTCAAGAATAAAAATAATTTTATTCTAAAATAAATTAATAATATGATTAATATAAAATTAATTATATTATTTTTCATCAAATAGCAAAAACATTAGAACTAGTTCAAAATAAATTAAGCATTTTTAAATACATGAAATTAAAATTTTTATTTAGAAAAAATAGTTATTTTCACTATTCCCCAAAAAAACAATTAGTCTAAAAAAATACCAAAAATAAACTTAAGATAAATTCAATATTATGAATCCAAAAATTAATTTGTATTTATCAAAAAAATATTCTAAAATTTATAAAATTATCATTTAATTAATCTATCTAATAAATAGAAATTACAATATATTTAAATAAAACTATTCATTTTTTGATTGAAATTTTATTAAAGTCATTTTGAAAACTAAAATGATTTTGAATCCATAAAAATGAATAATTATATAATTGTTAGAGTGTTTTATTTATAGGATTTCTTGGTCTTTCAAAACTTCTCTATGATTAAGGAAACTATGAATGAATGAAAAATATAAAAATCTATTGAAGTTCTATTCATTGTATTCTACTAATAAAATAGATATATTTTTTGAAAAAAAAAGAAAAACTAATAAAGGGAAAAGATGATATTAAATCACATAATAAATGATTTTGAAAAATATCTGAATAAATTTTAAAATGGATTAGATAATTTGATTATGGTTTTTTGAAATAAAAAATCACCTAAATTTAGAAATAGAATAGGATATCAGTTTGGACAACAAAAGAAGTTTCTCATGAATTATTTTGTCCACTGTTTTAAAAATAAGACCTTAATTTGGAACACTAAATAATCATGTAGATATAAAATCCTTCTAGACTTATGAATAGCTTTTTTCTCAAAATATTTTTGTTTTTTAGTAATCCTGTGAAACATATGTTGATACTCAACACATTTTTACTAAATTTTCTATAACCATGAAAGTGTGTCTAAAAAACAAGTTCTTGAATAATTTTTTATAGTTAACAAGATTAAGGAGATCCAGTTAATTTTTTTATATCCAGATATTGTATTTTCAAGAGATATTTCTAGAGAGTACTCATGATTCAAGAAAATTTCAAATTTTAATGGTGGTCATGATGATTTTAGTGAAAATCCCAAAAGAAAAATAGTTGGACTTAGAAAAAACGACAACTCTGAAGCTATGATAATTTATAAATTTTTATACACAAATATTTTTCATTGTAATTTAATTAGTATTTATCAGTTATATGATGATGGTTATCATGTTCTTATTGAAATTAATTCTTGCAAAATTTATAATTATATTAATGATTTAGTGTTTACTACTAGGATGAATGATAATGTTTATTCAATAGATTTAGATATCTTATTTTCTCAAATTAGTTCTTTATTATGTTATTTTCAAAATGAATCTTTGTTTTAACATAGGAGACAACATTGCTAAAATTTCCAATCACATAGAAAACAAATTATATATTTTTTATTCAAGAATCTACCAAAACATGAATTACTAAAAATCAAATAGTGAAATCCTTATCAGAAGTGAAAGCAGAAAAAATTTCATTCAGACCAAAGAAATATTTTTATACTCTTAAACCTATGAAATATTTCCACATTGTCTTTTTTGGACATTATAGAGTTCTTATTCTAGGTGGAATGCATCATTCTTATGTCATTATTGAGGAATTTTTAATAATCCCATGGGGTTTTTTATTATCTCACAAAAGATAAGATTTATCCTATTGTTTAAAGCTTACCAAATATATGGAGGGATATTTTCGACTTACCATTAATACCCTGAGAAGGAGTCATGTTCATGAATATTGGAATTATGATTTTGAAGATCGTTATTCAAAACATGAATATAGACACAAAATTACTACCCATCAAACTATTAAAAAAGGTTTCTATTTAAAAGAGATATAGAACTCTCTATGAAACTATATAGAACCCGATTAGTGAATCTGACATACCAATTTATTTCTTTATAGAACCATTGAATATAGATTTCCATTTAAATTATAAGGTTATGATAAGACCTTTTTTGAAGAAAAATTTTTATGAAATATGGAATAATAGAAAAACTTAATGTAAATTAATTTTAATGTTATTTCATTAAATTCAGTATTCATAATAAAAAAGGGAATTTGAAAAATCATTCACCCAAAAGTAAAAAATAAATTTTTGAAGGTTATTATACCTCTATATTTTTTTGAGTCTTTAATGAATTAACCATTATCAGGGAAGAATTTATTCTTGTCACTTTTAATTAGATAAATCTATTTGATGAAAAATTTTATTTAGAATAACTTGATGATTATATGCCAAAAATTAATTTCAATACCTTGAAGACCTCAAATCATGCTATTGATTTACAAGACAATTATCTCATTAGAGACCAAAAAAACCACCATGAAATTTATTATAATTTTTAAGAAACAGTAATTTTAATTCCAATAACTATGAAGACCCACAAAAACTATCCATTATATGTTATAAATAGTGATTTTGATAAATTTAGTAAAACTATAGTATCTTTTACAAACCAGGTTTAATATCATGCCTACACGTCATAGAGGTCCTACATAGAGATCCATAGGATCATTTTCGACACCAACATGAGGAGGAGGAGTAGTATCATGAGAATATTATGGAGTACATGTGGCGAATTACATAGGGTATAGGTATAGAGTTACCTCCACATCATTCTACAGATGACCCACCACCTTTATAGTAATTGATATAATATATTGAAAAAAATATTATGTAAAATATTGTTATTATACATCATATGTCTAAAGTTATATATATATTTAAATATTCTTGTCTATTTATTTATTTTTGATGTTTTTCTTGATGGTACATGTGATAAAATCCTTTTTAGAAAAATAATTTCAATTTTTTTTGTTTGTCAAAATCCATGATAATTATATTATATATGGCTCATCTAAAAACTTTTTTTGTATTGAATTCTCTATACTGATGAAAAATCAATTTTAAATGTGTTTAATGGGTGAATTAATGTTTATTTTGTTTATTTTGTTTTTTGAAAATAAAATAAGGAATTAAATTAAACCAAATAAAATAGAGGAGGTTTTTTAAAACATTTTGGTATAAATAAAAATAATGTTTGTGTAACTCATATGAGTACTACAAGAAAATAACACTTAGATAAAACTAGTAAACCGTTTGAGAAGAAAATTTAAAGATGTTTAATTCGGAGTTTATTTGATGGAATATTTTAAAATGGGAAAAAATTATTAGAATGAATAAATAATTAAAATTAATTTCATCTTGAGTAAATCAAACCAAAATTATTGTTCTTACCTACTAGTTGGAAGTATATAATGTTTAGTGTGTGTTTTTGTGTTTTTTTCATGAAAACTGAATGAATTATATATATATATTTTAAAAATTATTTTTTAATACCTCAATATTATAAACATTTTTGGTTTATTATATTCTATAGGACATAAATTTGAATTAGTTTGAAATTTTGATATATATTTTGGTAGATGTATGTTATATTGAAAAATCATCTCTAGAACATATCACATTTAGGGGAGTATTTAGTATCACAGTGTAGTAAAAATTTGATTTTGGTTTCATTGTCAAATACTATAGATTTATACATATCAAATCTAGAAAGTTAGTTATTTGTGATGGGATCTAGTCACAATTGACTATTTATGATGGGATCCAATCATAATTGCCCTAGGGCTGAAAATGGAATTATAAAACTATTATTTTGATAAATTGTCACAAAAATTATTCTTTGGTGATCGGACACGTTCCCTAGATGAATAATTTTATTTAGTATTTTCAAGAATTAATATTTGTGAATAAAATTCAATTTTTTTTACAAAAAATAAAATAAAAACTTAAAAAATTTAAAAAATTTAAAAATTTAAAATATTTTCAAAAACATTAAAAATAGTAAAAAACAATATATATAAAACTATAGAAAAATGAATTAATAACTATATTATATGTAATTTGTTCATCTAATACTCATTGTAATATTTTTATCAATATAATATATCAATTACAATGAATGTGGTCGATCATATGGAGAACCATGTGGAGGGAACTCTATCCCTATACCCATTGTAAGTTTTCACATGTACTCCATCATCTTCATGTGATAATACTACTCCTCCTAGTACTGGTGTTGACAAAGATCCTATAGCTCTCTATGAAGGCTCTGTAAAACGTCATCTAAGCCCACAGATTCTCCTTATATTCTATAGATGATGATGGAGACTCTTCATGTCTCCCATTGAGCTTGATGAAAACCACACAATAACGTACTAAAAACATGAGGGCATCAACCAATAATTGATACCAACCACTCTAGAATTCTCAATACCATACTGAGTCACCTATATCTAAGTCAACTGATAAATTCTTGGTGCCCTAGTGTCCTGAACCTCACACTTGACCAAAATTTCATTATTTGTGTGAAATGTCCTGGAAATATATGGCTCATTCAAAAGATATTTTAAATTAAAATTCATAAAATGTTAATCTTAGTTAAATTTTAAAAATAAAAATATTATATTGACCATAATATGACATTATCATATACCAATATTCTATCCATTGGTAGGATCAGGTTATATATTCTTAAAAAAGTAAACTCCATAACATCAGGATACTCAACATTCTATATGAATACAAAAAAACATTTTACATTTAAATTATAGTTATTTTATTAAAAAAATTACATACTATATGTCATAAATGAATACTAAATATATGAATTCCATCTCTATGTGTGACCACCTATCTCCCTCAATTTTATAGGAATGGTGATTATCTCATCAAAAAACAATCTCCCATCTAGTACGGGCATAATCCATCCAAAACATGAGATGAGATGTAATTAAACCGATAGCTACTACAATACTAATAAAAAATTGTGGCTCTAGAATTCTATATGTCTTTCAATATCTTATTTTTCAAAATATTACAATAGTTCTCACACATACAGATCTCATAGGACACCCAAATTTTGTATCTTATGTTATCTTTAATGGGATAAGATATACCCTAAAAATAATATATAATATCAATTAAATGAATTTTTATATTTTTTTAAAAAGTATTACTTGTTTACAAACCTTCAAATTATAAAACACCTGGTGATGAATGAAAATGGGAATCTGATACCACATCACCGAAATTATGGAAGTATAATTCTGTAGAATTCACCCCCATCCCCCATCCAATAGGTATATGTCAAAAAATGGGAAGAATAAAAAATAATAAAAAATTACTACATAAATAAATTAATGATATTAAATGATAATTAATTATAATTAACTACTATAAACAACTGAACAAACCCCCAAATTCTTTGATCAAAATGAAGAGGTGGACATCACTCTGGAGTAGGGTCAGGAATCATCAATCTCACAAGACTATGACTAGTTCATGTTGATGATGATGTAGTAGTATATTTTAGGGTACGTGTTGAGGCATCATGTTTCTCACCCAGAAAGAAAAAATTATTTTGGGCTACATAACATCTCCTTAAAATCAGTAAAAAACATCTGAAACATGAAAATAATTTTGTCTTCAAATTATTGAAAATGGTTATTATGTATTAATTATAACTATAACCAGTATGTAATTTCATTATTCTTCAACTTCATCCTCATATTAATATTTTGTGGTTTCAATAGATTTATCATTATCCTTAGAATCATAAATTTCTACCAGAGATTCATCTTCATCATCTACTTGTATTTTAAATTCATTTGATACATCATCAATATAATCAACAGCATTGGCCCATATCTCTAGGGATTCATCATCAATAGTTTTCACAGATTATGAAAATGATGTACTTGGAGTTTTCTCTTGATAAATTTCAATTCTTTTCACTTCAGTAAAACCACCATCACATTGCATGATTTTCATGAGATTTTATTTTTATAATACTCCTCTATTTAATTAAATATCATAATGAAAAACAATAATTTTTCATAATAAATTTGATAATATTAATGATCCTACATAAATGGTTCATTTTATATAAGAATAATTTAGTATTTAATGTCAATGATTATATAGTATGGATTAATGTGAAACCCACAATTAGTATCAACCCAATTCCATTTAACCATTATTACATAATTCTATAGTAGATAATGCAACACAATTATTTAATACCACATTAAACAAATCTTGACATAACATCCTTTATAATGATAGTTTTTCAATCATACAATTTTATTCATTTTTTTATTCACCCGATGCATGTTTATGAAATAGAAAACCATTCACCACATATGAATTATAATATCTAACCAATTTCAATGGTTTGATACCAAACACACATAAACTATTATCAAGTTTATCAACATGTTGTGATTCCTGAAATTTAAAAAAATATGGAAAATAATAATTTGATTTTATATATCGAACCGTAAACAATTTACTTTACCATTCTTTGAAACTAGTAGGAAAATTTAAATCATTAGTATTCATCAAGAGTGGCTACTGTAATTTTTGTAAAATATTTATTGATATGACAATCATATAATTTAAAAATAAAATAATATTAGTTTACCAAAAAAATATAAATAATAAGTTAAATTCTAACTCGATGTATAATCTTGTCATTTATTCACAATTGAGAAAAAATATGTATGATATTTGTGTTTTCATTATCCGAAATCCACCATTCAAAATATATTGCAAAGAAATGTTTTGGATGATTAAAAACTAATAATTAATGTCTCATTGAATAATCAAAATTTCTTCAATTATGTCCCTTTCTATTAATTTTTTGAATGATATTCAGTATTAAAATAATGTGAAAAACGTATTTTTTTTCAAGTATGAATATATAATTGACCATTCTAACAATTATTTATTACATTACATTTTCTTTAATTTTTGTATGCATCAACAATATGGGTATATATATCATAATTATACAATTCCTCCATATTTTTTTCATGTGATAAATTTAATATTAAATGTTCCATTAAATCCAAGAAAGATGGGAAAAGATTCTAGTTGACATGAAATTAAAACAAAATGTGGTTACAACTAATAGATTATATCATAGTCAACATTTTCTATAGAAATGTCTCAAAAAACATGATATTTTTATTATCATATCATTAAACGAAGAATTTAAAGATCTTTTAAATACTATCAAAATTACTCTTTTATTTATAATATAAAAATCATGACATTTTAATCTTGTAAATGATCATTTCTGACACATCTATCCGAATTAGACATATAACCATCTGGTAACATCAAATCTATAATCCATTAATAGAATAATAAAATATTTTTTTAGAAACTATATGAGATTGTTTTTTCTTTATTAACATCTATGATATATCATTTTCAAATAACCCAAGTTCAAAATCAAAAAAATGTTGCTTCTGTTATAATAATTCCCTCATATTATCTTTAATCATTCTAGGTGCAATAAAAAATGTATAAAAAATGATATAAAATTATTCTTATCAATATATATTAAAACAAACATATGATATACCATAAAAATATACTAATATTATATATCCCAAAAACATTTATTTTATCTAATTGTGTTCATTCATAATGCCAACCATTTGTTTGGTTTATATTCAGTCCAATGTTAATAAGAGATAATGAAGAGAAAATATATTTTAAATCAATAACTAAGATCATTTAGGAAGCTCGATCTCTTTCAATTGTACCTTTTCAGAAATTATTTTTGTTCCCTTAGAAAGGATGGTATGTAGGGAGAAATATGTGATGACTGACAAAAAAAATTGTTTTCTCTTCTACAAATAAAGAAAAATTATTTTCTATCGCATATATAGCATGGACATGATTCTGGACCATGTGTACTACAACCAGATAACATTTCATATTCTAGTTAGTAAAAAATTTTAAACAGTAGAGACAATTTCATTGTAAAATTCTATTTTGAAAAAACATGATATGTACTAACATCATTACACTATAATAAAGTTAACTTATCAAAAAATCACATTAAATTAACATATCTATTCATTTTTGGACATCATGGATTTAGTAATATCAATATTATATATTTCCCATTAATCAACATCCAAGGAGGAGAGTATTACAAATTTATATAGAAGGAGAATAAGAATATTTATAACCATAATAACCAAATGGACATAATCCATTAGCATAAAAAACCCAATCAAATTTTATGAGATTCTGAATCAAAAGATTTATATATCTAATAAAAATGTTTCCATGATTTAGTACCACAATGATGATTTAATATTTTACCAATGGAAATATTGGATTTGTTCCAAATTATCGATGTTACTCTTTCATGAGACATAAATAAACTCTACAATCAATTTGTAAGAGAGAAATATCAAAACTATTTAATATCAACAAATCTAGATTGTCCATGGTGTGCCTCTTTATTTTTTGATTTTCCACATGTAGGAAAATTAACTAACAACTCATTTTCACCATAATATAGGATGAAATAATTTGTACATACATAGATAATCTGATAAATAAGTCCCAAATTACATACCATCCTATTTCTTTCAAAATAATTTATAGTAAAAACCTTTCTTTTAGGTAATAATGATTTAACCCAAAAGAATATTTGATCAAAACAACTATTTAAAATTCTATTGTCAAATTTAATAGCCATAAATTAATTAACATCTTCCAATAGTCTTATCTTGTATCCATGATATAATGTATCCTCATAATACTTCAACATCTCAAAAAACTAATATGGTTCTAATATGGTAATTTAATAATTATTTTGATTTTCTTTCAAAAAGATATATTATTAAGCTCATGTACTAAAGTTTGAAAATATGATGCATTTTGAACAAAGTTATTTGTATCTTATTCTAAATTATGTTCACCATGTTGATATAAAAAATACAATCTTTTTGAAAAATAAAACATAATAGATGAACCCAAACACTATCAAAATTTTCAAATCTACTCAGATCATATTTTAAATATGGACATTTAATTTTCCATTCTGAATTTTTTTGATGATGAAAGTGATTAAAAAATTTAAAGACCCTAAATATATAAAATATTTATAAAAAAATTATTTATGTGATGATTTATCTAATCATTATATTTTTATTAAAAAAATGTGTATTTATTTGATCCATATTTTTATAAAAAATAAAAATTAAAAGAGTTTTTATGATTAATCAAATAGAAGGAATGAATGACATGATAAAAAAATTAAAAAATTACAATATTAGATATTACTCGTAACTATTACCATGTATCTATAAATTCTATCAATTATAACTAAATATAATAAAATTACATATTACTTGTAAATATTACAAAATATCGATTATTTATTGTAATTATAACTAAATATCAGAAATTATTACTAATTATTATTAATTACTATTAATTTCTGGTAATTGGGATTAATTATTACTTACTATCATTAATTATTTCTAATTATTACTATTTATTTGTAATTAGTTTAGTTATTTCTAATTATTATAAATTATTGTTATTAATTGGAAATCATTTCTTTTAATTACTATTTATTGTTATATATTATTTATTAAAATTAATTTTTACTAATTATGATTATCTATTGTTAATTAATACTAATTATTTTTAATTCAAATTAATTTTCAATAAGAACAACTAGTTTTTGTTATTATTTATTACTAATTATGATTAATTATTTCTATTTATTAGACTATAAAAATAATGATTACTAATTATTACAAACTATGACTAATTATTGTTAATTATGACTAAATATTGGTAATTATAATTAATTATTACTCATTGTAATTAGTTATTAATAATTATTACAAAATATTAGTAATTATTGTTAATTATCAATAATTCTTACTAATTCACACTAATTATTGGTATCTATTAATAATAATAACTAATAATTTTCAATTGTTACTAATTTCTTTCTAATTATTACAATTTTTTATTAATTATTACTAATTATCTTTAATTATTAACAATTATAAGTAATTATTATGAATTATAAGTAATTATAATAAAATATTAGTAAATGTTACTAATTATAGTTAATTATTTCTAATTATCTTTAATTATTACTAATTATCAGCAATTATTACTAATTATCTGAAATTATTACTTATTATTGGTAATAATTACTAATTGTGTGTAATTATTACAAATTATCTGTAATTATGGCTAATTATCGGTAATTAATGCTAATATTTACTAATTATCACTAATTATTACTAAATATCTGTAAATATTTCTTGTTTTTAATAATTTTCACTAATATAGTTAATTTTTACTTAATATAAGAAAATTTTACTAATTATTAGTGATTTTAACTAATTATTGATATATTTTACTAATATCATAATTTTTGGATTTTTTTTCTAATTATCAAAAAATATTACCAAAATTTTAATTATTATTAAAAATTATTTACTAATTATCATTATTTATTACTAATTATTAGAAATTATTACTAATTATCAATAATTATTTCTAACACAATTTTTCTATTTATTAGTGTTTTTTGCTAATTCTCAGTATTTTCCATGGTTTTTATTAATTATCAACAGAAAATACTGATTACTTAGTGGTTTTTACTAATTATTACTAATTAGTATTAACTATTATGAAATATTAGTTATTATTTCTAAATATCGGTAATTATTACTAATTTTCGATAATTATTACAAAATATCAGTAATTATTACAGATTATCAATAATTATTACTTAATATTTATAATTTCCACTAATTAACGAGATTTTTTTTCTAATTTTTAATAATTATCAGAAATATTTACTATTTTTTACTAATTATTATTAAATATTACTAATTATTACTAATTATTACTAATTATTATTCTTTATCGGTTATTATTACTAAATATTAAAGAAATGATGGAAATTAACGAGGCCACGAGAGAGTAATAGAAGATTGAAATTGGAGTACATCAATTTTTCTAACCTAAAGTGGTTCAGGGCTTGGAGGAAGAGGCCTGTTAGGATACCACTAACAATAGTGATGATCCAAAGGCTCTGGGAGAATAAGATCTAAATCCAACATGAAAATCCACTAAGGAAAATATTTCCTTGCAGGAGGCTAATAATGAATTTATAATTCAATAATAAGTCTCAAAGGTGATAGAGATCCCTAATCAGGTAAATTTCAAGGGATAACCTGTTACCCCTCAAACATATCAGGAAAAATAAAAATCATATATGATAGATTTGGAATGTCTCTAGAATAATGGTGTTTAAGAGTGTACATCAGGAATGCGTTAGTGGGCGTGAAAAAATTGAATGAGGAGAGATTGCCATGGGGTCTTACAACAAAACTCTTTAGTTGGTTTAATTTGTATCTTTGTGTACCTAAGAGGAGCAGTAATCTGTGTCGCATTCCCATGATGATTTTAAAAAGTTATGGGCATTAATTTCATTAAATATTGGAGACCCTCTAAGGATCAATCCAAAAATTGACTTTAGGGAACAATCTTGGATTTTGATTGTGGTTTCCCTTAGCATCTCTGAGTTTACTATGCTTAGTGTAGGCGACTATCTTATCATGGTATGTTTTATCATGGTTTTTTGTTTAATAGTGGTATGGTGTCGGTTTTCATTGGGTTTCAACTTTATTTGTTAAAAGTTGTGGTTGTTTTTGAAAATCAAATAAAAATTGAAGTGGATGGACATTATGTTAAAAAAATATGTCTAATTGTGGATAACTATTACTAATTATTACAAATTATTTACAAATTATTGGTAAAAATTACTAGTTATTTTCCAATTATCTATAATTAATTTCATTTAATACTCATTTCTTATAATTAATATTAAGGATTTATAATATGATGTAAAATAAATAACATAACAATTAAAAAAATAAAATAAATAACTCAAAACCGACACTTTACCAGAATTAAAATATTGATGTGATCCTGAATGAATTGGGTAGCTAAATAAATTAAAACAATTCAGAGAGAAATTATATAAAAGTAAGGAGAGGAGCACATAAATTATGACAGAAGAATTATTATTGGTGACATATATATATGATATATTAGTAGCGATGAACATGCTGTGGTTGATTTTTTCGTACAAGACATGATATTTTCGATGAGTTCCATTGCAAATATTTCTCAACATAAATTCGTATAGAGGTAATATAAAATCTATTTGTGATGGGTTCCGTCTTAAATACTAGTTTTATAAATTATTATTTGCAATGTACCTGTCACAAATAGATCCCACCATAAATATATATGTAAGGGATATAAATTTAATTTTGAAGGGAAACATTTTCCCATCTCAAATAATCCTTCCCACTACATGGAACACTATTGCATCAAAAGTATTTCCACATGAACCTTTCTCCATCATAAATAAAAAAATAAATATTAGTTATTTTTCATAGGAATAATTTCCTAACACAAATGAGTCTAACTACTAAACTATTTGTAATGGGATTCCATGCCTTTCTAAAGAACATATCGTAATTAATCCTTTTTTCGAATTGTGCTAACTATAGGCAGTTGTTGATCGAATTTTTTTTGATGAAACACACTTTACTAGACCAAGGTTATAAATTTATACATATTCCTATAAAATTTTACAATACAAGTGCTATTCATATTTCTATGAATCATGTTTCACATTCCAAAAAAACTCATTGATATAAGACAACACCTTTTGAGAGATCATTAAAAAAATACATCACTCTTAAATCAGTTGGTATTGAGTAAAAATTGCCAATTTTTTCACAATATCATTGAATGTGGAGATATTAAGTTATGTCATACATGAATTAAATATGATAAAATACTCTTGGTTGATATTTACTCTTCAAATTTAAAATCAGCTTAAATTTTGTTTTAAAGGTCACAAGTGTCTGCAAGGTTCGAGCTACTATGAGACCATTCATGTGATAAGTAAATAATTCCTGAAGGTGTGACCTACTATGAAATTATTCAGGTGGTAGGTCACCATACCATAATAATATTAAGCTATTTTAAGATGACTCATACACTTACTCAAGATTACACATCTATTTGCGATGTTTTTTATTAAAATATTAATTTTTTTCTTGTATTTTACTATTTTGTGCCATTATTTATTTTAAATGACTGATGTGAATTCTCATTAGTTTCTCTTTAAACCCCTTAACACTCAAACTGCCCATGGTTTTTTCCCAAAGAAAAACCCTTTCCTCATGATTTTGAATAATCATCTAAAGATGGGGAGAATGAATAGAGCATTGTATTTCTCATATTCAGCCAAACCATCTTCTACTAGGATGACAAAGGAGATCACCAATGTTTCAATGAAGATTTTCAACCCACATCCCTCAAATATAATGGTAATACATAAAAAATAAATCAATATTGAGTGGATAAAATCAAGTAAATTATTAGTATAGAAATAGATTCAACAACAAGGATGGAGTGTCTAGTTTAGTAAAAATGGATGACCATTTTATTCTTATTTGGTCAGAAATTTCTATTTAAGTACCTACATTGATGTTTGTGAGAAGTAAGATTTAATTCAAACATTAGAAGCTGAAGAAGAGTTTTTTCTTCTAAAAAGATGGAAAATATTTTCTATTTCATCATGATTTTGAATATGAATTATTAAAAATATGTTATCCATTTATAAATTCAATTTTTTAGTTAGTAATTCATTGGATGAGTTGACTAGAAACTACAACCTATGGAGATACCATGCTATGGAATTGGATTGGGAATGCAAGTTTTTGATCAAGTTTGTTAAACATATAATCTATCTGAGTAAGGGTGACTTCACAATATTGAGACACAAATGTTTTTTTTCTATATTTATTAAAGAAGAGAGTTATGTTTAGTCTTACTCATTTTTGAATGAGGCTTATGTAAGAAGAGTGTCAGTCCACTTCTTGGATTAACACTCTTCCATACCCAAAGTTTATCTCATCTTGAGTCAAATGTACTTGTTCCTCAATGTGAGGAAAATCCAGAATCATCATGAAGAATATTTCTCAACCAGACTATATTTAGAAGAATGGTAGTGACCTGAAACCTTTGGAAAAAATTATAAGCTACAAACAGTGATAATTTTCCTGAAAAGTATAATCTATTCAAAATTTTTATAAGTCCTAAAAACAATTGTAATATGAGACTTATACCAGATAATGTATTGAAGCCTTATTCGGTGGAATATATGGTTATTCACTGTATAGAATAGGTGAGTATATATGATTTTGAAATGAGTTTTTCTCTTGATCGGGTAATTGGTCAGACACCTGATCTAACCGATGTTTCTTTTAGTCCATTAGACTCCTCTATGTCTTTTCTTTCTACCGAAGAATCACTTGACCATAATTTTAATGATATTGATCAGTCTTCGACTGAACCTTTTGAAGATAGGATTTCAGAATCGGATGATAAATCCAATCTAGAGTTCATTCCCTCTCACAAGGAAAATAATGACATTGTAGAAAGTGATATTACACAAGTTTATATGGAAGGAGGAGAATTATTCCTTGATATGTGACCTCCTAATTGTTATAATTACCATAGATATTATTTATGGGTATAAACTAACTTGATTATGAAGATGTTGATATTCAGGTTAATTGGGGTAGTCCACCTAAGGATTATGGACCTTCCATTTCCATTTCACCAAATGAGGTTGAAAGTTCTCTAGTTGATTGGATTTACCAGGAGCATTGCATTGAGTATTATTCTCTCAAATTTAATAAAAATGAAGAATTGAATGTTTTTTATTTAACTATGGAAAATTATATATATGATATATTTGGAGAACCACCTATAATGATTAGTGAATTAGTAGTGGATAGATTTTTTGGACTAGGGTGTAATGGAAAGGCGAATGATTCTTCTATTATTAGAGAAAAAATAACAATACTAGAGGACGTTAAATTGGATGCTAGGATATCCCTTCTGAGCAAGTTGTAACATCCCTTTATTTTAATTCTTCATCATTTTTACTAAATATTATTTTAATGTATTATAATTTACATATTGAATTTGATGAAGTATTAATTTTTGGATTTTGGAACTTGTTTTGAGACTGCTGGAGATGAAAGTTTATACTTTTCTATATTCTCTATTCTATTGCACCTCAAACCAAGGTTATTTTTCAAAAAAATTCTCAAAGAAAAATAAATTTAATGGTTGAATGAACAAATGGATGTTTTTCAAAAATATTTTTAGGATATGATTTGGATTCAATACCATAGAGACCTTTTTCTATTTATACATGCCTCTGCCTACTATGTAACTTATACAACTATAACTATTGATAAAAATATAGAAATGGAAATTATAATACATGTGTTAAAATTTATTTCGAATTAATTTTTAGAAACCAAATATATTATTCTATCAATGTTTGAAACCCATGCTGATAATATTTTTGATTTTGTAAGGGTTTATAGTAAAAATATTAGTAGAGATAGAGAAACCATTACAAAGGACCATAAATATATTATATCAAGGATTTTTATTAATAAATATATGAAATAATTATTTAATTATTTGAACAGTGATCTCAATAGGCCTCTTATGTCTAGACTCTTTAAGAAAAAGTTTGATTAGTTGAAAGGGATTTCTCCTCTATTAAAAAATTTCTTAAATGAAAAGAAGTAATTTTTAGATATAATGGAGCATGGTTATCATACATTATGGGTGTTCACCAAGCTGATGGAACCCTATATATTTGTTTCCAATACAATAATAGTGATATTTTAATCATTACATTAAAACATATTTATCAGCCAATATCTTCGATAACTCTAAAAACTTTCTCTACACCTTTTATATTTTCTTCTAATCAGGCTCTATAGCATCTCAATCAGATATCTCTGATCACATTTTTTGGTAAACCTTCTACTCTTTATTTGAATACAAATCCTAAGATAGTAAATAATTAAAATTAGCATATAGATCCCAAGGAAATGATAGAAGATCATTATGATTTGGATTCAATGTCTAATAAGGCATATTTTAATATTTTACTTGTATAAAACTTTTTGAAAGAATATATTTTCAATATTCATTTTTCAGGGATTACTTATTGATCCTATTGATTATACATACCTTCTTATACTGGTTTGAGCAATAAATTTAAAAATTATCATGATTATATTTAACCGTTTTTATTATATTTTTAAAAATCCCAAATGGGTAGAATAATATTTAAAATGATAAGGTAGAATAGAATTAATTCACGGTTTTTTCCAATTTTGTGTAATTATTGTTTTAATTTGAAATTTTTTTCTTCCATTACTTATGATAAAAAAATACGAGATATAATAGCTTAGTCCAAAAGAATCAAGGTTTTAATTATTCCAAATAATGTTTATTATTATTCTAATAATTTATGTGTTGTATGACAGTAAAATATTTTTTATTTAAAAAGGATCAATGTTGGGTCAACTATATTTCATTATGGATTGATTACATGTATACATAGTTAACCAAGTGAAGAATTTACGACAAATATAAAAAAAATTCAAATTTTTCAGTTCACTAAAGAATAAATCTTATTATCCAAATCAACTACATGATGTTATTCTTCTGATAATTTCAAGCAGATAATCAATAATGATAGAAAGATCAAAAAAATTCCTAATACATTAATCCACTAAAAAAATAAATATAATATGTCTCACAATGATTCTAACTTATTACATGATAGAGCTACCACATGAAGAAGTACTTCATCAACCACAAGTGTTGAACAAGACACAAAGGAACAGCCATGAGAATTATTGTCTTAAAGGAAATAGAAACATATCATAATTTATATTCACTAACTAGAATAATCTAGGAGTGTTTAACATCCATTACAAAGGATCCAATTTTCATATTTTAGATTATATAATTAAAGTTTCAATGTAGTTAAGGATTTTTGATTGGAGATGATTATTTTCCAATAGTTACATAGAGAAGAGTTTTATACAAATATAATAAATTTTAGAAATAAAAATGTACACACAAATTAGAAATAAAATAATAAGATGATCTAAAGGGATAATATTCTTACATTCTATGGATCCACAACACTCTATTTTCTACAAGAATTTAATAAACCAAGATGAAACCTAACTAACTGCAAATATTTATCTTGAACTTTTTAAATGATTATACTAGGAAAATATAACCTTATTGATCAATAAAATATGATCATATAATAGAAAAATCACATTATCAATTCTTATAATTTCAAATACATTTATTTATCACTTCTTATAAACTTTAAAGAAGAGTACTCAAATACTCATTCCTTCCATATATTTACATATTTCCTATAATGTATAAAAATATAATATACTTGTTCTAGCATGTAATTCCTATTTTTAGATTTCTTTTGTAACCTGATCGAGGTTGTGTATTAGTTCACTCGATCTAGGATGTGGAGTAGTTTATTTCTTATAAACATTCATAGTAGTGGTTGTACAATCATGTTAAGAGGAGTATGTTCTTTCTGGGAACTATACTTATTGTTTTTTAATTACACTATGTGATTTTTTTCTTTAGCTTCACTGATATATTTTCCAATGAGAGATTTAAAAATTGATTTTGTGAAATTAAACTCTAACACTTAACATTTATCAACGATATTCATATATTTTGATGTGAGTATAAAAATTTCGAATGTCAAAGTAATTTCATTAATTTTCAACATGGATTGATCTATTCCCTGGAGAAAGTATTTTTAAAAATAAAATTATATATACCTGTTATATATTTTAGCTTTTTTTAAAAACAATTTTGATTTTAATAAATTTTAAAAATAGAATGTTTTTAACCTTAAAGCTCAATTCACCACCTCTTGATCAGCTCACTGGGACCGTAACTTTATAATAAAAAAAGATAATGAATAATAATTCTACTAACTCATCATCCTATATAACTATATCAAATTCCATGGAAATATAAATTTCATCAATAAAAAAACTTTTCCAATATAACACTATTTTTTCTCGCAATAATGAAATAACCTAATCTAGTGATTTTCACCACACGACACAAGGAGAAATAGAGACTACTAAAATATTCCCTTAGGAATTTTTATCCCATCCACTCAATATCATAAACCAACCTAACATCTCAGTCATGACATAAACCTCTAACAAACCAATATTATTTTTAGAATACTCAAAATAACCAAGTAAAATCATAACCAACAATATTCTAATAAAAAAATATAATGATAAAACCCATCATACAAATTTTAACACCAAATTTAACTCATCAATGGTACGAACCTGACCACTAAAACTTTGAGTTAATTACCAAATTCTAACTCTCTATTATCACCCATATTTTTGAAGTTATATAATCAAAGTGATAGCCTTTATAATAGCATGATATTTCATATTATAATTTCATTTGAAACCAAATTTTTTTGACAACTTCCTTTACACAAAAAACTGAACTATAATGAACCATGAAACAGTATATGACCATTAAAATGTAGCTTTATAATCGGTGGGTAAAAAATAGATATTTAAATTAAGATATATATATAAAATGAACAATAATTTTCATTATTAATATCAATGAATTAATAATATTCAATTGTTTTAGCTAAATTAATAATAAGATTGATTTATGATTTTAAAATTGATTCATTATAAAAATAGATATTATGTGATTTATTTTATGATACTAAATATATTATGGATAAATGATATTATTAATATTAATAAAATATATGCAATAAATTTTATTTCTAACTAATATTAAATAATAATGGTAAGAGTTAATATTTAAAAATTATCATTTTCCTATGAAATGAATTTTAATTATATTTTTATTTTTTTATTTTAGAGTTACATTTATAAATTTTAGAATTTTAATTTGACAATATTGAAAGTTTTTTTGGATTAATAATAATAATATTATCATAGATGTATTTTTTTTCAGATATTTCAAAAATATTATATTTTTTGGGGAATGAAGGAAAATAATGTTTTTTACAAAAGTAGTTGGGTTTATAGGTGTCAAAAAGAATGTACACCCTAAATAAATAAAAAAAATTAATGATAAAATATAAATTTATTTATTAAACCTCTATATTTTTAAATAATACAATGAATTTAGAAAAAGAATTTTTAACATTTTATGAATATAAATAATTTTTCCTAATAAAATAAATTGTTTTTGGATTTTTATTTTAATTAAAAATATTATGGTAAAATCCCATTATTTACTATTTCTAATAGAAACTAAATTTTATTTTTTATAATATAACAATTTTTAATTATTAATATCTAAAAAATGATAATTTTATCTTGCATTTGAATTTTACGCTAAAAAATACACATTAAAAACATGTTTTTACATGTAATTAAAAAAATGTTAAAATTAATTTTTATTTAACATAGAAACTTTATTTGATAAAATTAATACAATATTTATAATCATTAGGTAAAAAATATTTAATATTTCACATTTTATTTTTATCATTAAAAATATATTACTTAGTTAAAAAAAGCTACAAAGGTAAAAGACAAATTTTAAAGTATAAAAATATAATCCTGAATGACTGAAAATTGTTTATAACATGTGTATAGATTCATAGTTAAGGATTTATTGACCCTAGATCACTAAAAATTCCATTATTTAAATTTTTTGGATCATTGACTAAATAATAATAACATTCCAATATTGAAATATAATGGGTACTTCCAAAATTACCTTTCTCTTCACTTATAAAAGGGGGTCACTTGAACAACATCATAAAAAACATATTCTTTCAAACATCCATTGAAAACCTGAACATTTGTCTACTTATAAAACAAGTCCCATCTTCATAATCAAGTGTTCATTATTATATATCAAAATCCTTCTATTACAAAGGATAATTTTATGATAAATACCATGTTCTAAATGTGAGTATTTCTTACTCTATAGTATTTTCTTCATAATATTTCTATTTCAATCATTTTTTAGCCAAAATAATTGAATAAAACAAGAATTATTAATATAATATAATGTTATTACATTAATTTAATAGCCATTATTGAATCATTTCCATCGACTAAGGAAATAAAACAATTTCTATAGTGTGTAGGTATGGACTACCACCTCCCCAAAGGGACTTAGTTCATTTTTGATCACCGCTAGTTAGATCTGGTAACTAGGATGATATATTTAGTTAATATGTTTCATATGTCACGATTTTGATTTATAAATGGTAATTTATCATATACATTAATCTCATCCCACTTATTTGGAAATGGAAATATTAATCGTACGTATGTGTAGTCTACTGCCTCTATGAACGATGAATTCCTTTTATCATCATCACCTATCTTGGATGGTAATAATTATGATTTTAATGAAGATATATGACATTTATTGAGTTTTTAATATTATTTAGAATTTATATTAAAATTATATACAAAAACATATTAACTCAACAAATCATTATAACATGCTCTCCTTTGGGTTGGTTTTACCACCTACATGAACAATGCTACAATATTAATGTTATGAAGGATTAAGGAATATTAGAGAATTATAATATCCCATAATAATAATTTATATAATATGTTTTAATTATTTTTAATGGTGTTATTTATATTTAATATGTTTATTAATATATCACAATTCGATCATTAAACGCGCTACAAATTGTTCAAAAAAATTTACAGTTTCACAAACCACACCTTTATCATTCACCAAAATAAAATGGGATATAATGAATCAATAAAATACTATTATTCTAGTATCTTGGATAATATAGGAATGATACAAAGAAATTATAATTAATAATAACTAATCACACAACTATAAATCTTGTACAAAATAAGTAATAAATGTTTCCAACACCCAAAGACAAAAATAAGCTACGACTACATAATATATTTATTATAGATTCTTATAAATTGTAAAAATATATAATCTATTTGCCTAGATATATTGTGAAATTTATTGAATTTCAATAGATACAAATGGTCAAAACCTGAAATAATGATGAGCATTGTAGTATTGGAGATCCATATACATAAATGATATCCATATTACATTTGAGATAAAATATAAAATAGAGTAATGGAAAAACATTGCATCCTTAAACTCATTCAAATAACTCATCTTCATTTTGTAGGGAAAGGGAAAAAATAAAGGCGAGATAAAATACATAGTGGGGGTTATATAAAAAAGTAGTTATCCTAATTAGATAAAGCATAAAAAATATAGAAAGGTATGCAATTGAAAAAAATGCTATTTAATCAATATCTTGAGCACAAAGAGTAATATTTAAGGAATAAATGATGATCAAATAATTACATATACACAATTACACGATATTGAAGATAATCCTTGGATAATATAAACACAATAATCTAATGGATAATAATAACTGAATTCTCAATAAAGGAAATGATTAATATTGGTCATCGTGATCTCTGAAATTTTGTTATTTATACCTTCAAGACTACGATCCATGATAGTTTAAAACTATGGGTCAAAAAACATTTAATTTACCAACTATTTTTCCTCAAGAGACATGTTGATTCATCTAAGGGATATATAATTTTGGTGCCCACTCGTCTCTTTATAAACAAATAATTCCTCATATATTGAATGATAGACTTCATTCATGAACTGATTTCATTATCAATAAATGTATGTGTTGAATAAATAATACAATATATCAATATTTTCCTAGTAAATAAAATTATTTTCAATGTAAAAAAAGTTTTTTAAATATTATACAATTTATGAAATAATAATATCCCTGTTAATGTATATAAATATTTAAGGGAAATTTAATGTCCAATTAAGAATAATTATAGGAAAGTGATTGTTTTAAGAGAAATTTCAAAACAACAAAATTAATCATGAGATGAGAGGTGACCATTTTTTTTTGGGGAATTTAGGTTTTGTAATAAAATCTGAAGGGCCTAGTGGATCATTAAAATAAACTAAGAGGGGGATGAATAAGTGTATATATGTTTTTACCGGTTTTATTTTATTTTATATTACCCCTTTTTTAATTTGAACCTGTAAACTTATTAGACTGAATGGATCTTCCCTGTTAATAAATAAAAATATACCACATGCTGCATAGAAAGTGAATAACACTCAACACATGGTATTTTTACAAGGTTCTCCCCTAATGTGGGTTACTACATACTTATTGTGTTTTGGATGATTCGAGACATAGATTCTACTCTAGGAATGAATCTAAAATTACAAGTAGGTTGGTCAGATATCGACCTGATAACATGATGGGTAGGTATGAAATATTTTTCAATATATACTAGTATCCCACCGATGTTCTTTATTCTATCATCCCACTAGTCTTTCAAAATTACAACACTTAACACAATAGGAAAGATATGAAGGATTATAGGTTTCCACTACAATATGAAACTGATCATTCTCTTAGAGACAATTATAATAAAATGATTCAGGACTTTCTCACATCGGCTAAAACAATTCGACTACCATTGAATCTAATCAACAACACTGTATTGTAGTAGATAGAGTATATTCTTCAAAATTGTACAATATAACACTTCCAATTTAACTTACTGCAATATCAGAATGAAAAACAAAGGATTGTCCAATAAACTACTAATTTTTTTCTTTTCTATAATACTAAAACATATTACATAATATCAACTCAATTATTACATATATCATCATCATGTGTTTTTCATGCATGTAGTTAACATCATTACAAGGAGATATTTAGTTCATGTAACTATTCAAAATATATTTTCCTTATTTTTTTAAAAACAAAATAAAAAAATTTATATTCTGTTGACCTTATTTTTAAAATAACACAATACTAGAAAACACACACACAAATACTATCTGAACATAATTTACTTCACACTTTACTATATTCGTGCATGTATATTAACATCTTCATTATTCATAGACAACCAAGCATGAATATATAATATATTTCATGCATTCAACTATTATCATGAGTATTATTTATATGTATCATTCAATTCATTTTCACAAATGAATGATCAATTAACATAATATTCACAGATGCATATTGTTCAGTACCACTTAACTATTAGAAAATGAATCAACAAATTGTATATCTGTCCAACCACATTAAAAATATCATCCATTTAATGAATAAATTTCATTCACTACACTTTATTAATTATGTAATACACACAATCTAGTGTCATAGACTCTGAATATAATATTTCAATAAAATTGGTTGTATTTCTCTATTTTTATCACATGAGCATATGAGTTAATTGGTTCTCTATGCCCTTCACATAACTATATACTTGAGAATGCTCTTCTGAAATTTATTCTTTGAGTAACAATACATTATATCTTCTTCAACATCATAAGAAACTATGGGAATTGTTTTAGTATACTTTGTAGTGTCTAAATGAAATTATTACTCCTATATCCAGTTTTATTCTTGACTGTTATCTCATTAAAACAAAAACATCTTAAAATTTATTCTTTCCCTTTGTGGTTCATTTATATTAAATTTTGTTAAAAATATTTTATAAGGTTATTCTATTTCTATCACACAGTAGGTTGGTGGGAATACTAGTTTCTGTAAGTGTTATGAGGATCCTTCATGGGGACAAGTATAGGTACACTGATACACATATGTTTCATGGGTTCTTCTTCGTTTATTCAAAATTGGTTCACAATATATTTGGTTTATGAATGTTTCAGTATGAGAGTGCAATATACAGAGCCTTCACATACTAACATTAGGCAGCAATTTATATTCTTTGTGGGTACTCCATTTTCAATCATAAAAAAACTAATCCATGAAACTAATTTTTGAAAACTTCATGAGAACCTAAAAATGAAAAAATAGTGAAAAACACATGGAAAAATCCCAAAAATACAGAGCACATTATTTTCTTTGTTTATCCCTCAAGATATTGAAAAAATTATATTATATTATAGATATGAAAAACCACCGAATGGGGTTGATAGAAGTATTTATAGTCAACATAAAATATTTCAGAACATTCAATAATACTAGAGAAAAAAAAAATTGTGATCTATATATGTACCTCGAACCATCACCATCACCAAAAAATGATATTATATTAAACACTAAATTTCATTAGTTTGATATCTGTTTGATGAAGATAAATGATCATAAAAAGATTTTAATTTTATTTTGATCATCAAAACACTCAAACGAATCTTGGAGATCATGGATTGAGCTACTGTTGATGTATTAAGGAAATCCTGATGTATGTGTTCTCTCAAATGGATTTCTAGAAAGGATGACAAGAAGAACTGAAGAAGGTGATCAAATGTATTATAATAATAAATGAAATGTTTTAATGATTGTGGTTCATTTTTATGCTACAATGCACGATCCCACATCAAATCCCCAAGCGAATTTCCACTCCCATATAATAGGTGATATAGCTTCAACTTCTTAGAAATTATTACTGAGAGAAAACTTTTCACCCTAGAACATCCTCATTCCACCGCTGGAATCCTTCGTCATGCCACCTTGAATGATGGCTTGCCTCCTCCTAACTGGACTCACATAGTTTCTATTATTCTATTTCACATAGAATAGTCCTTTGGGTTAGATTCCCATATTTTTGAGGTAGACCTATGAAAATTGAATCAAAAACAAAATACATCGTCCTTCTTCTCAAAACATTAATTATTCAATTTTTTGTGGACATACTATTTCATTTTTATTTATAAACCTAAATTAATCTATCATTTTATGATCAAAAATCCATGATACAAAAACAATTATACATCTTCACCTTTATACATTAATTTTTATATAAAACCATTAATTCCCAAACTAATCACTTCTTTTGAGGTTAGAAACATTTGTTTCAAACTAAAATCACCAATGAAACATGTATTATAAGATACAAACAATCTATATGATCTTAACATTAATTTTTTGTTTACAAAAATAAACATTTCCAACCAAAGAATCATTTCAAACTTCTGAATATTTAATATGAAATCCTAAATAAAAAAAGACCAACCTTTGATAGTTGTCACATTGCTAGAATGGCCTAATGGCCTTATTTTTTTATTGATTTTTGATAACCCCCATTCATAGGATGTTGGGGAACCCTTACAAGTCAGGTAAGCTTATAGATTACATGTCCTATAATATTATGAGACATTACATAACCCGAAGGTCTTAGGGAACTCAACCAGACTATAACTATAAGGGACTGCCCCTCCCCAGCATCATCATCATGATGTTAGCTCTCCACCTTCGCATGGACATCCAACTAAGCATCGCATAAAATAAAAGGTAGGTCCTAATAGAATTTGTATACCCTATCATTATTCCAAATCCATTGGTTCTGCTCTGGTGTGTGTGTATACTCTAAATCCTCCTTTGGTTCTTTTCCTTTTTATAGAGTCTGTCTAGGGAAACTACATTTATCATGTAGCCCGAAGGCCTTGAGGTGGTCCAAAGGCCTTGAGGTGGCCCGAAGGCCTTGTGATGGCCTGAAAGGATTACTAGTCTAAAGTCCATTGGTGGCCCAAAATCCTGGACGGGCCTGAAGACCAAACTAGTGGTCCAAAGGCCCAAAATCAGTGAATAATTCCGTGTACTACAGTACCTAACAGCAACTACTACAGTGCCCAATGTAGTACTGACAATGTAACTACTATCGTATTACTATAATAACCTAGAAATTATCCCTCCGTTTGGTTTTAAAATTTTATCAAACAACTGCATTTAAAACAATTATGACACAAATATTAATTTAATCAATTTGGGTTCATCAATCTCCCCCTTTGGAGTTTTTCCCAATAACCATTTTTCTTTCAACGAAAATATTTTCTTCTCCCCTTAAATGACAATAAATCAAATGATAATAATATGGGAAAGAACATAACTTATTTCATTTGATAACAACTTATCTTTTATTTTTCTCTTTTTTAATCTATTCATTTCATAAAATACACCACTTAATATAAATTTAAATTGATCATCTTGAGAAGAGGAAAGAATCCCATTTGAAAATAAATGAGTCTTAAATTAATATGTTCCATGTGTAAATGGGATAAACTTGTGTAGAAAGTAAGGGTGATAAATTTAGAGAACAATTATATCAATAAATGTTTCAAAATATGACTCTAACACTGAACCATTTATTCTAGAGTTGTTCAAAATCTATTCAACTAATCTATATTATTAATATTTTCAAAAAGTTTAAAATTATTTAATTCCATGAATACACTTTACCTTTTTAGGATTTCATAATTCATTTATCATAAAAATATTAGTATCTCCCCATTTTTATTTAGAATTTTTATTCATATTGAAATAAGAAAAAAACCTCTATAATGTTGTGCCTCTATTTATAGAATTTTAAATTATCAAATAAATCCCTTATCAAAACATAAAATCTTTAATGAAACATATTGTGATATTAAACTCTTGTAACTTTCCATCTTTTATCCCATATAGAAAAGATATTTATCCATGTTCTTCATCATGACTGACTTTATTCATGAATAAACATCAATAAAAAATTAATTAACAATTGAAAAAAATAACTACATGATTGAAAAAAATCATGGATGTTGTATAATATTTTACAGTACTCATATCTTTAGAACTATCCCTAAATATATGAATCACGTTCAATTAACTATAAAAAAGTAACTCACACAAAATATTCATAGAAATAATGTGGTTCTTCAATTATTTTCCGTTAGAAAAAATAGGCATGAGATTTATCTCTCAACCAAGAATGTAATTCTAATTCTTCTCTAGAATTATGAATACCCATCATGCTTGATCTATCTTTGAAATTCCAAATTTTATAATTTAAGGAAAACATGGAATTTTTAAATACTTCAGCATTAATCTTAGATGGAATAAGCTTTTTCACATTGGCATTTAGTTCACATTCATTCTTCTGTTCCTGGTCTAAATTTTTAGCAAATTCCCACTGATCTGTCCATATGACTAAGAATTCTTTTGGTACATTATAAAGACTAATATTTTTTGAACACACCATATTAATAGTCTAATTTTTATCCTAATAATCCATTAGTGCTTCTCCTTTTATCTTCCCTATTTCTATTTGTTTAGGAAACCATGACATTCTTTTATCAGTAAAATGTTCTGACATCTTAGACCTTCTACACAAATATCTAGTAATCATAGGATTATCCCTTTTAGACAACCACTTATGAAATTTGATATTTTCAACTTGTTTATCATGCACCAAATCAATCATGTTATATTTTTTGGCTTTAATTTACTTTTATTATTTTCTGTTCTTCCATTATAATTGGTTTTTATGAACTATTTGAAAAATTTCATGATATCACCTTAATTCCACAGTAGAAGAATCTTTTCATTGTTTTGGATTTATCTAATCATTTTTCTTGGCTATAGTTTTATTCATAATTTTATTGAAATTCTTCACCTGTTTATATCCCAAAGAATATTTTTCTTCTTTTGTTCATTGAACCTACATTTTTTGTGGTCTTTTTTTCATATCAGCACTTACAATGTGCATAGATGATACATACCATCACTTATAATAACTGTGAAAACATCTATTGAAATAATCCAAAAAATCATTAAGATAATAAAATCCATTTTTGATAGACATAATTTTCTTAATTTATGAATTATTCTACTAGTATGCTAGATTTATCGTCACATAAGATTCCCCCAACCTAATGCTCACCTTTGTAATTATTGTGTATTGAAAAATTATGACAATTTTCAATAGACTAATGCACAAATTTCTAACAACTCCAATAATAGACAATGAATCTTGATATCTTCATTTGTTCTACCACTTGGATATATTTGAAATGTTTTTGGTTTTGGATAGTTTGATTCTTAAACTGATCTCTTTGTATGAAACTAGAGTTTCTGAACTTCTTCATGTTTATGTTTGATTAAATAGTTTATTTTTCATCCGTCTTCATCCAAGATGTTTAACTAAAATTCTTTTAGAACATATACTTTTAGATGAAACAATATTAGTACCAAAAAAATGTCTGGATAAAGGGTTACCTATTTCAGTTAGCTTTCAAAATATTTATCTTTAGATAATATCAAGATCTTCTTGATACTAAAATGATTCTGTTCAGAAGTAATACACTCTTCATAATTATACTTGACAGACATTTTTATCTGAATATTTTGAAAAGTTTCATCTTCAGAGTTCTCCAGATTTTTGAAATTGACACCTTAATCAAGATATTTAAGATATATAGATTTATTATTATCTTCATGTGATTTCACCATATCATCATATTCATTATGGGAAGTCATTAATTGTGTTTTATTCCTATTTTTCAAATTGAATTCCATTTCAAGATATTTCATGTTCATGAAAATTTTATCATCCTAAAAAACATCGAGTTTTTATTCACATAGAAACTTCATTATCTGAACTTGGCCATCCTTCATTTTATTTTAAAATAGTAAATAATTATTCAACTCTTTAATTATATTTTTATTATCATATATATGGAATAATTTTACATTCATAGGGGTAATGTGTAGTTTCTATAATTCATGAATCACTTTTTTATGTATTGTCTCACTGGCATCATTTTCAAAAACAATTCGCTATTATTTATCTTCAATCTTGTTAAATTTTTTATTACCATAAAATACAGACTATTGTTTTGAATCCAAATTAGAGACATTAATATTCATGATAGGTTTATGATATTCTTCATGTCAATAAATCATATTAGTAAGGACGATATCATTAAATTATTTCTCATTGGAATTTCATTGCCATTGTTCTTAAACATAAGATAATATTACATTGAAATTTGATAGAGTTTCTTCTTTGGCATCAATAATTCGTGAGAAAATTTTTCATATTTGAAAATTATTTTATAAATATTTCTCCATATCCTCATATTCCTTTTATAACTTCAAATTTTAATCATATAGTCCCCTGATAATAGAAAATATTTATGTTATATCCTAAATAGGAATATTATTCAAATAATTTTGTATGAATGAATAAAAAACACTAACCGGTTCAATAAATTCTTCTACATCGATGCTTGAACAATACTCATAAAAACGATATTTATCAACTGATTTAATAGATACTGTCAATAGACAACCTCATCTGACTAAATTAAAATTTTAATGAACCCCATTTTTATTGAAATTATTTTTTAGCCTTCTTTCTACTTTATTCAATTGGTTCTTTAATGTTTTTCCAAAAACCACTTTATTGACAGTAAAAGAGATAAGAACTGAGCATTCCATCATTAGAGGCTATTTTACTTCTTTAAAATGAAATCTAAACTACATATAATTTTAATACAAACAATTTGGACAACAACATAGATCCAATCCGAGGTGTAACCTATGCACTAATACTAATTATTGTTACAATGGTTCATGAAGGTACACAAACAGGGGGTGAATCAGTGTACACAATTATTTTCCAATTTTATTTTCTTTTCTATTACACCTTATTAATTTGAACGTTTTCACTTGTTAGAGTGAATGGATCATACCTATTAGAAAAAATAAATATACTATATTAAATACAGGAAGTAAATGGAACTCATCACATAGTATGTTTACTAGGATCTCCCACAATGTGGGTAACTGTGTCCTTGATATGTTCAGGGTGATCTGGGACAAAAATTTTCTATTATGAATGAATCACCAATTATATGTGGGTTGGTTAGGTATCACCATAAATCCTCGATAGGTAGGTTCGAACAATTTTTCAAATTATATTAGTATCCGACAAATGTTATTTATACTGGAATCCCAAAAGTGTATCATAATTACAACACTTAACACAATGAGAAAGATCATAAGTATTTTAGGATGCCACTACAACACAAACTGATATTCTTCTTCGATTATTAAGAATGAAATGATTCATCACTTTCTCACTTCAACTGAAATGATTCTATAGCCACTGAATATGATCAAAAACACTATATTCTAGTCGCTTTAGTATACTCTCTTTAATTATAGAATATAACACTTCCTATTTAACTCACTACAATATCAGAATGAACAATTGATTATTTTCTAATAAACATCTTATTTTCTTCATCCCTACATTACTGAATAATATTTTACTATATCAACTAAATCATTACATGCATCAAAAAATTTTCATGCTAGTAATTAATCTCATTATGTGCAAATATTTATTTCATGTATTTAATTATAACATTTTTTATTCATTATAAAATTAAAAAATGAAAAACTTTATATTATTGTGTCCATATTTTCACTAGAAAAAATTCTATAACATGCACATATATACTGTCTCACTTTAATTTCGTTCACACATTACATTTCCTATTCATTGATATTAATATATGTATCATTTATGGTCTTCCAAGAATGCATGGATATTAAATTTCATGCATTAAACTCTTAGCATGAGAATTTTATGTATTTATCATGAAAATACATTGCACAAGGTAATGATCAATATACATAATCTTCATACATGCATATTGATCACTACCTCTTCACTGTTAGATAAATAGAACACACACACTGTATATTTGTCCAACCTCTATGAAAACCTTGTGCATGTACTAACTCACATTCACACACCAAACTTTCTTCTTTATGTAATATGTTTGATTTTATCTCATATCTTTTGAAGACAATATATAATTATAGTATGTCATATTTCTTTTCTCATCAAACATAAGTATATAAATATATTGGTTCTCTATGTTATTTTCATAACTATATAATCGAGACTCCTATTATAATATATATCATTCGTGTAACAATATGTGATAACTTCATCATCATAAAAAGAAATTGTATGTAGTTTTTATGTATACTTCAGGGTCTCCAAAGGATATGCTTAATACTCTATCAATATTTCTTCATGAATGTGATATTTTTAAAATAGATTCTTTGTGAAATTTGTTTTTTGACTTTTAGGTTCTTCTGTATTCATCACATAATGACTGTTTAGATGATTCTTCTATTTTATTCACATAATAGGTTGTCCTGAAAAGTTTTCTTCATGAAAGTGTTAAATGGACCCTCCATTTGGAAAAAAATGTACAGTGACACTGTTCCATTTCACAGGTTCTTCTTCTTTATCGCAAAATAGGTTGAAAAGAAAATTAATTTTTAAAAAATTCAGTATGAGAGTGTGATATGCGGTGCCTTTTTATAAAAATTATATGAATCAATACATCTTCTCTGTAGGTACTACATTCCACTTTAGAAAATTAAAAAATAAACGGTTGTAATAATTTTCAAAAACATCATGTGAACACAAATATGAACAAATATTAAAAACACATGGAACAATCATAAAAATAAAAGGCACTTCATTTTTTCTATTTGTATCTCAATATTTCTCAAAAACAATTCTCAGATTAGCGATAAACAACCCCACTAAATGAGCTTCATCAACATATTTATAGGAAAAACCAATTGTCTTAGAGCCTTTAAGAATTAGAGAGAGAAAAAACCTGGTTTTAATCATGATACATAACGTGAACCATCACCATCATCGAAAAATGATATTTTCTTAATCTCTCATTTTTTTCTGTTTGATCTTTATTTTATCATGAAAAATGGTTATCATAATATATCAATTATTTTGGGATGATAGAAACACTCAAACTAATCTCACATATCATGGCTCAAGCTACTGTCGATAAACCATGCAAATTTCGATCTATAGGTGCTCTCATATGGCATGCTAGAGAAGATGAAGGAAATAACTAAATAATACGATCGAATTGATCAGAATATTCATTGAATTGATCAAACTACTTTAGTTAATTTTTTTTCTATAATTAAAAATCCCATATCAAAACCACAATCAATTTTTCTCTCTTTTATAATATGTAATCTGGATTTAGAATCCCAGAAATTGTTATTAGTAGCAGACCAGGAACTTTGGAACATCACTGTACCACCACCTTTCTCTGTCATCATGCTGCCTCATAGAGTGGCTCACCTCCAACTCATGTGCCTCAAATAAGTGCTCATATTCCAGTTTCCATGGATTATACCTATTGGCCAAATGCCCATATTTTTGAGGTAGGCTAATGAAAAATAATTCTAAAATAAGACAAAATAATCAAATCTAGAATTCTCCATCATTATTTTCAAAGTATTTAATTTTAAAAATTTTATTGACATAATATTTCTTCTTTTTTAACCCCTAAATTTATCAATAATTTGATGATTAAGCATCCAAGATCATTAAAAAATTTCTATCATTAAATTTATACATAAAAAAACCAATAATTCCCAAACATTGAACATCTTTTAATGTTATAAAATTTGTTTCATACTAAAATCACTAATTAAACATGCTTTATGAACATAAAACCATTTTTCAATCATCAAATGGATTATTACTTTATTTTAAAAAAATTCACTAAAAAAGTAACATTTTCAACTAATGAGTATTTCATAAAAACAATTCCATGTATTAAAACAAACCTCAAATAATTGGAAAATTGATTTTTATTAAACAACTATATTGAAAGAAATTACATCACAAATATTACGTTAATCAATTTGAGTTCTTCATCATCATGTCATTTGGAAGAATAAAGGTGATGTATGTGAAATATTAAAATAATTTTTCATAAAATTGTTTCTCTTTGTAAAAAAATTGAAATGTGTAAATGATTATAAAATTTATAAAATGATTATGGAAGTGGGGATTTTTTTTATCATTATATATATTAAGGACATTCCTTTCAACTTTTTTCAAAGAAAAGAAAAATCATATCATTATTAAATTAGTACAATGGTTCCTTTAAACCAATTTTTAATATTAAAGGGAAAATTAGATCTTACATAATAAATAATTTGAGTAAATAAAAGTTATTATATAATTTTTTTGAAAAACATGTACTTGGAAGAAATATTTATTTTTTTAAAGAAAAAAAAATTGGTTTTTGTTTCATAAATTTATTTTCTTGATTAAAGTACAAAAGAGAAGAAAAATTATATAAAAATATCAAAAAACCAAAAATATATAGTGGATAATAATTTTATTGGAGTTTATGAATGATAAGTGATAAGATTCCTTCAACGAAAATAATGGCAATCCCAAATAAAAGTGATATTGTAAAATATATTATTACCTATTTGGTAAATTCTGAATTGTACCCCCTAAAAATAATATACTTGAATTGAAACATTAATAGTAATAAATAAATAATTATTCATGTTAAATAAATCAATTAATTAGTAAAAAATCCATATAAATGTGAATAGGTCTATGATAACCAATATATCTTAGTGGAGTGTAAATTGAGACGAAAGCCTATACTTTACACTTCCCTTCAGTTAAATGTGATTTAAAATCCTATGTAATGGTATTAATAATATTATTAATTTCTAGAAATACTATATTCATATTAGCAATATCATATATGACCCTATTAGTAGAAGTTACCACCTTCTCATTTATAATATTTCATTATTACCATTATTTTGGGTGTTAATAGCTTCATTTCAACATGGGTGTTTTTCCATGGATGTAATGAATCTTGAGAATAGGATACACATCCATCATATAGATAATTATATTAATGTTATAAATATGAAATTTATTAATCAGATTCATTTTCATAACAATTCATTAAAGTTGGACATTGAAAATGAATTACATGACTTTGTGTAGATGATAGGTCGTACGTATGCACGAAAGATAATATCATTACCTTAATGGTTGAAAGGGTAAGTAAGTGGATGATATATTAATTTTAAAGAATTTATTTCATTTTAAATTTATAATATATATTCAATAATTTCCATAATTATATCTATCCATGTGATTCGGTGGTGGAAAACAAATTACATCGGTTAATGAGGCGGTAGTCAACCACACACATAAGTGATGTACTTGTTTCTCATTTTGATGGAGAATGATATAGAGAAATATTATACCATAAGTATAATAAATTCTAATTATCTTGGGTTTAATTGTGTAATTAAATTTTTATTGTTATGAAATAATTTATGGTATAAAAAGACTTAGTAAAAATGATAGAGTTTAATGAAGACTATCACATTCTCTTAGAAGAGCCTCCTTTTAATTTCTAATTACATACCCTATGGTTAGTCTCTTGCTACTGGAAAACTATTTAATACCCATGGATCTATACCCATAGTTTATAAAAAAACTGTGGGTATATATTTATTTCCCAAACCAATAACCACAACATTTAAAACACAATTATTATAGGTTGAGCTATACTGATGTATTATTAAAAACCATGGGCATATCTGTTTAATATGAGTGCCTCACTCAGGCTCTCCCTCCCTCTCCTCATTCAAATATCTAACTCTCATCTCCTAGGTTAATGTCTAAATTACACCAACACTCCTCGTGTGACCTTATCCATTTCCCTCCCCTCCATAGGATACTGTCGGCATCCCCTCCCCTACCTTAATTTCTCACTCACCCAAGTATGTGGTGACCTCCCATCTCCTTCGGTGATATACCTTATTTCAATAATTTTTTCTAATAAAATTATTAATTTATTATCTATTTTATATTATATTTATTTTCCTTTAGTTTGATTCAATTCAATTTAGTTTAGATTAGTTTGGTTAGGTTTGGTTCACCCTAATTATAGGAAAAAAATTTGGTTTAATTTGATTCAAATAATTTTTATTCGATTTAATTTTTTACAGATCTGTTTTATATATATTTATTATGGTTTGGGTCAATTTATTTTAGAATAATTATTTTCAAATTATTTTTTTCTAGTTTAGTTAAAACTAATTTGTGTGTAATTTTATTTATTTTTTTAACATATTTTATTTGGATTTTTTAAATTGGAAAATTTCTTGTCTGACCAAGCTTGGATTGGTTTAATTTTATTTTAGCAAGTTTAAATCGACATTTCAAAATTATTATGTTGAAATTAATTTAGTTTGTCTCAGATTGGTTTTTATCTATTTTTATCCAACTTGTTTTGTTTTATTTTTTCATATATAATCATGTCAATGTGGTTGGGTTCACTTTAGTACAATTTGGTTTTGTATGAGTTAGATTGATTTAGTACTTGGATGTTTAGGTCTATATGATCTGTATTTATTCAATATTGTATGATTATACTCTATTAAATTTTTATCCGTTTCATTTGTCTTGTATTTTTACAAATCAAATCCATTATGTTTTGTTTTTTAGTTATATTTGTTTCAATTTGATTTATTAAATTTTATTTGGTTTGCTTTGAATTATCATAAATTTTTTTATTATATTATATTTGGTTTTATTAGTTTTATAATATTTATTTTAAGTCACATTGGATCAATTCTGTTTCTTTATATTTAGTTTTTTTATGTTTGGATATTTTTTTATTGGCTATGTTAAATATTAATAAGTTTAGTTATATTTAGATCAATTCAATTTAAATCAATTTGCAACGATTTAGTTAAATTGCATTTTTTGTATGGTTTGGTTTATTTTTTAGTTCTTATATATTCATTGTGATGTGATTCAGTTCATTTTTGTTTTATTTTCCTTATATTGATATTATTTGTATTTGTCCATTATGATTGAAGTCACATTGATTCAATTCAGTTCACTAATATTATTTCAAATGAACTCAATTATTCAATGTAAACTTTTATATGGATATAAAAATTTCACATATTCAATTTGATATTACTCTAACCAATATTTTATTACTCTTTTAGATTTAAATTTTTTGGTTCTATTTATATTCGTTTTATAGGTATTAATAGTGTTTTTCTTGGTTTAGTTCTATTCCACTCTATTTCATTTAACTTTTGTAGATTTTAATTATCAAGTATTGATCTAGTTTTCTTAAGATTATTTTACATGATTTAAAATTTTATAATTGTAGAATAAGTTATTAAAATTTAGCGTTACCAATATGATCCACTTATTAAATCTTGTAATAGTAAATATGAGAATGATGAGTTTCATTGTAAAATTATTTCAACTATGTATATTCATATCTAACTAAATGAATGAAAAACATAGTATTTACCTAATAAATGGTATTTTAATAGTTTATTTTAAAAAATGTAATTCTCAGTGTCTTAATCCACACACAATTTACAATTACTTTGTATTTTTTTAAAATAAATAATTGATAAAGATGATATTTATATATTGTGATTCTGAATGATACTAAAATCATAATTAAAATAATGAAACAAATATTTACTTATGTAAATCCATAATTTTAATTGTTAAATATGATCACCTAGTATTACACCTTTTAATATAGTACGATAAAAACATATTTTTCATCCTTTATAGAATATGTTATTTATATTATTCATTGTTTTCCTAGCTACAAGTATACATTGATGGCTTTCATATCGCAATTAGTTGTAATGATTTTTTTGATTCTATTTTACATTGTTGATTGGAACAAATATTTTTACCTATAATAGAATAGATAGAATTTTGATGTGTCAAACAGATAAGATTTCAACTGAGGTTCAAATAAAATTATAATTTTTTTATATTTTTAATTTAGAAATGATTCATATTGATGTTGTATACAGTTTCCATGATATAAATGTGTTTTAAGACCATGGTTATGATGGGAAGAAGATAGGAACAATACAACCAAAGATGGATTTCAAACAACCTATTATATTTGGTATCACCATAGAGAGTTAGGGAAATATTATATTCTTCATGATAAAAATAAATAAGTAGCCTGAAGAATTTTATATTTTATTGGTTTCCATTTGTGCATCATCATGAGATACATATTATTATAATGCAAGAAGGACATAGTTTTAATAATCCCAAGGAATATAATGAAGATGATTATGTGGAGATATTTAAATATTTAATGGCTGATTAAAAAACTCTATTATATTGGGAGTGTACTAAAATGACCATGTTAAAATGTTTAATGAGATTATATCATCAAAAAACCATGTATGTAATTTATAATACCTCCATTGATTATATTATTACATTTTTGAATAAATTTCTTTTTGAGAGTGTAGATATTCTCTTAAATAATAATAAATCTTGGATGTTAATTAAGAATCATAAATTTTATACTAATAAAGTTCATGCTTGGCAAAAATATTGAAATTTATTTTGGGAGAAAATAGCTGACCATATTGATTATAATGAATTTGGTTAATCTTGATGGAAGTAAAATGTATATTGAAAACCATCTCATATGCCACACATAGTAATATGAAACATTCCATTGATTCCAAGACTTTAAAATACATTTATGTCTATAGAAATATCATCCAATGTGTGATGGAATGGTGATGATGGAATTAATAGTATTGATGAGTTGGTTGTTCGTGTAGATAGATTAGTAAGGGGGGATTTGATGCAATATATCCTAATTTTTCTACTGAGGTTCATAATGTCACGTTAGGTCTATCTAATGATAAATTTAATATGTTTGGTCATAAGCTTACTTCTCAAAACATGTGGCCAGTTTTTATTCATGTTTATAATATTCCTATGTGGATGTGTATAAATAAAACATTCACTTTCATTCATATAATTATATCTAGAACTTCTAATCCCATCTATGACATTTCCATCTACTTCCAACCATTAATAATAGATTTAGATAATATTTGGTATATGTGAGTTCAAATATTCAATGTTTCTTCAAAAAAATATAACAAATGCATGATTCTCTTCTATGTACTATAAATGATTTCCCTTCATATGCAATAATTTCTAGTTGGAGAATATAGGGAAAACTGTTATGTCCTATTTGAATAAATAATTCACAATTAAGAATAATTAACTATAAACATATTTTCATTTTCATGGGGGTATCGATGATTATTTCCAATAGATCATCAATATATGAAGAATCGCCAGGGGTTTTATAACAATTATGACATTAAACAACACACTCAATGTATGTTAGGAAGTGATGTTCTTGATGAATTAAAATATTTTTGTTTTTCATTATGGAAATGTCATATACAATCTAAATAGAGGAATAATTTTTACATTGAATCCACTTACAATTGGAAAAATGAAGGTATTTTTTTAGAGTATCCATAAAAGTCTACAAATTTGTTATGTCACTGTTTAGACAGAATGCACATTCAGAAAAATATATGTAAAATATTGCCTTTAATTCTTCTAAATATAAAGGGGAAGACCAAATATTTCTTATTATCTTATCAAGACTTGTTGGATTTTTGTATTTGACGAGAACTACATGTTGTGTGTATCAGTGAAAACAAATAGAATGTTCATTGTGCTGTTTATATGTGATTACAAAATTATGGAAAGGAGAATTTTTGGTAGTATTGGAGAATATCAAGGATCATAATGGCTATTCTTGAAACATATCAAAATGAGTCAATAGAAGGTATTTGAAACTAAAATCCCTAAATACACATGATAATTATATCCTTCTTCATTAATTTATTCTAATATAAATTCACAATTTTCTATCCAATAATTTTTGGGTAAGAATGATTTGTTTGTGCCATTTCTTAGATACGTTTGACCTAAAAAGTTATCCATGTCATTATTGAAAAAAATGTAGTAAGATGATCCATTAATTTTTTGTGAGTTGAAAAACAATACTCAATAATTCTTCACATGAATGATACATTTAATAGTTCACCTTCTAATTAGAACAATTCTTGGGGGACTAATTGATTTTTGTTGGATGTATCCAACTGAAAACAATATGTGAAAAATGATAACACATGTCTAATACTATAATTATCATGATGGTTACTTTGTGGGAGGTTATCTATCTCAATAATATATAGAATTTTTATTATATATTTTTCTGATGTGAGTATAATACATAACTTTCCATTGAGAAATGAAGATTAACAATATGAGGAAATTGATCCCTCATTTCAAACTCTTCCCCAACCATGAATAAATTTTAGGACATATATATTGGCTATATTGAGCATTAATCAGTGGGATATGGAACATCACATGTTTTTGTTTAATCATGTTTTTTATGACTATATCAAGTAATTAATTTGTAAATTTATATTTTTTTATCATACTACGTCATTTCACACATAACTCAGGCATTTATTATCATATTATGTTGGGAATGTAAAAAAATTATAAGTCTTTTTCATCGATCTTTGCCTTTAACAATGAGAGGGGATATTCATATCCCTGACTATTTCCCAATTGGTTGATTTAAAATTCATGACCATTTCATTAATTTTCTTAAATTAAATATCCATTTAATTAGATTATTTATATAAATTATAGGTATTGAGGTTAGCTACTGACTATTATTCTTATGAATTAGTATCATTGAATTTTGTTTGGAATTTTTTTTTGTGAATGAAAATATTTAATAATCAATGGGTTTAAATTGGTAACAAATGATTGAGTAGTGAAAATGAGAACACCGAATGATGGTGTTATGTTAACTGCTACAATGGATTGACTTTCCAGTGCATTAAATAGTTGGCCCTAATATAAAGATGTGTATTATTATGGATTTTTTGACAAAATATTGTAATTGTATTACTACTATCAAGGTCAATTCACTATGGTGAAATTTAAATAGTTTCATTCAATGACGCAATGGAGTATATATATTGATGATTGTGGATTTGGAGTTATTTGCATGATTCTATTATTACTTATTGAGGAACCATACATTTTGGCATCAATGGAATAAACAAGTGTTTTATGTAAAAACTCATTTGATACTTGATTATGGTGTCATTAATGATGTAATCAGAATAAATATTTTTCATGATGTTAGGTAAAACATTTACACCGTTGACACCCCCATTGTTGTTGACCAAAATATTTAATTTGATGACTCAAATTTTCCCATTGTGAGATATGATGTTGAACTAGAAGTAGTGGTAAATAATATATATAAGAAACCATATATGTTCATAGTTTATTCAGTTTACCATGACATGAGTTTTTTAGGTTGGTATTATTATTTTTTTATAATTTAGTTTCATTTTGAAATGATATGTTGGTTTTAATGTTGTTTGGATCCATTTCATTTAAATAGATTTATTTTAATTTATAAAACTAGGTTTAAAATGGGGTTTTTAAAATGTATAACATGGTTTTAAATTAATGTTTCTAAAATATGTTATGACATTTTTAGGCCTTCTTTTACTTCTAAGTTGTATGAATGAATTTTATAACTATTTCTAAAAAAATTAAATTTCATTCTAATTAAGATTATGAAAAATACCTTAGAAATTTGATGGAAGAGATTATTTGATCCTAATCGACAGGTGCTTGAGTATGGGTTGTCTCATTCGATTCACTCAGGGATTATAATAATTGTAATATTTTTATTCTTCATTACATATAATTTCATGTTCACATTCATTAACAGTTTTTTAGGGACAATCAATTTTACCATAGTTGACTCCTCATCCTACTAGCATGTGTCCAAGTGGGGATGATCCTGGTCCTAGACAGAGCACCCATTGTACATGTTCTCACACTGACCCACCAGTGAACACCCCATATACCACACCTTTCCATCCACATCTTGATACTCCAAGTATGTTCACATCAATGCCTCTATCATCACCTTAGTTTTCCTCTTATTCCCATACCATGTCTACACCGCCGCCAGGGATATTCCCACTAATTCTTCCACCATCATCTAATTTAGACTCTTCTTCACATACCATGTCTACACCGCCTCTATAGATGTCCCCAAATTTACCGTATCCAGAACATTGGATGTATACCCAAACCTCCTACACATATTTTTTCATGTCTACATCACCTTAATTTCCTATAAACCATCCAACATTTTATGAGTATTCTCCTTAGCTTTCACTCAAGTGAATGAAAATCACCCAGAGAATGCATTGGATTATACACTTCCTTCAAAGGATATTAATCCAAGACAACCCACATATCCATCCTAGCCTATTGAGAAGCTTACATCAGGTCTTTTTATTATAACCTTTTAAAATTGTATCAAATAATTTTTTTATTTTATTGTGACTTAATTAATTTTTCCCTCTTATCACATTTAGTGGGATCTTCGAGCAGGAGACATGGGCACACTCGTATTCAATAATCATGGAACCTACAAACACAAAAAAATTTGGATTATAATAAATAAAATTAAATGATAGGTAAAATTTCAAGGAAGTGTAGATGTTTCACTACCACTTTATCCATTTATCATGATATCATTCTGGTGGAACTGGTATGATGGAGACATATCAGTAATTATATAAGTGATAATGAATGGTTTGAAATATGGGTAAGAAAATTTTACGAGTTTTGTCCTATATGCCTAATAGTCAATTGGACATTAGTCCTAGAGGCCAATTGGCTATTAGGCCTATAGTCTAATTGACCATATAATGAATAATATGGAGTTCATATTACCAAATGAATATAAATAATTTATTTTAGGATTACTTAATGTTCATAATGTGTAGCTAAAATTATAGAGTGTGTATGATTAGTTTTTATATATTAATTTATTAAATTTTTTATCGCATGTTTAAATTTATGTTTTTCTTAATTCATTTAAAAGTTTTTCCCTTTTATTATCATTCATGATTATAAAATGTTTATATGTTGAATATTTTCTTAATAATCAATGTCATTTTCTGCAAGTTGTATTGGACATTGAAGGTCGTATACCTCGATAAAAATTATATTTATTGAGTTAGACAGAAAATGATGGATTTAAACTAAATGATAAAATATAATAGAATATTTTCAGTCTTTTTATTTATATTTCAAATAATTATAAAAAATTAATATTTCAATAACTTGTTTATATTTACAATAATCTGTCCAGGTGGCCCTCGATGATAAAGAAGATGACAAATTCATCTCAAAAGAGATTTTGAGTCAGGTATTAGGTAAAGAACACTATGGGAGTGTCTTATGTCCACCAAGGGAAAATATCTTCCCCTATATGTATTGGTCCTCATCGGGTTTCTCTAAAGCATCCCAAACACCCCAAGCTACATTGTGCTAATGCAGAAGAGGTTGTAGACAAGAATATCTTTAGAGGATCATTAAATAATTAAATAGGAGCGTGAAAGAATTAATACAATCAATGAACAATTCCCAAAAGCTATGTCAGTAATAAATCAATCAATTCCATCTGAAAATGATAATAATATTGATTCATATATAGTATCAATGCACTCTTTAAATGATTCCATGAGTTATGCCAATGAGGATACTAGTGGTGATCGAGCTAAAGGTGGTGATGATGATGTTTTTGATGATTATTATGGTCTATATTATATAGTTGCTACTCAAGATGATGTTGTTCGTGATGAGGATTTTACCAATGGTGCTGATGGTGATGATGATGTTGTTGAAGCTAATGAAGATGAGGATGTTGGTGGTGGGGGAGATATTGATCCCCTATATTTTTGACTAAACATGAAAGAAAATTAAATAATTTCATTAATAACTTGAATTGAATGGTTTTATGGATGTATATATTTTAGTATTATATATTGTTGAAAACTATGAAAAGTTGTTGGTTGAATGAAAAATATAGAATATTTAAAGTGCATTAAATGTATACCTTTTCTATTTGATTTACAGATTTAGGATCTAGAGGAAGTCGTGGTGTTGTTTCTACTTTATAATACAGGTAGATACTTACACCACATCTTGGAGGACTATGGGTATAGGTTCTATAATGGGAAAATTTACACCCATAGTTCTTGAAATTCTGGGATTTGATATATACCCATTATTTTTTAAGGTATGGGTATGGATGAATCTATAAGACCTATACCCCCGATTTTTATAGAAATGGTGGGTATAGTGGTATACCCACACCTCTATCATCCAACGTTTTGAAAACCGTGGGTATAACCTATACACATGGTTTTTGGGGATATACCCATGGTTTAAAATTATGGGTATAGGGTTGTTTTACAACAGTTTTATGGGAATAATATATAATCTATAATATTTATAATGTTCTGAGGGAGATATTTTTTATCTTTCGGTTAAGCTAAATTTTTTAGGGTTGTGAATATATAGGGGGATGGATTGCCATTTAATAATTGAGGTGAAGTGACATATTTTTAAATACAAAAAAATGTTCAATAATGGTAAGTCACTCTCAAAAAAAGTGTCTGAAAAATGATAAATAATAGGTTATAGGGATGATAATATTTCAGAAAACCTATAACAAATCGTTGAACATGTTATTTCCTTTACCTCCAAGGTTATTTATTTTTACCACTTTAATTTTCTTCTCGATAACAAGATTTTTAACCTAGATAATTTATCATGTAATCATAAAATAAATTAATAATTATTAGATAATTTTGACCGAATGATTTTAAATATGAAATATAATTTTTCAAAAAATAATCCTATGTGTGAGGAAAATAAATTTTAACACAAGCTCGTGTAACACATAAAATGAAATTTTAACTTTAACAGTGATAATTAATTTGTACTATTTATAATATTCATTATTAAAAAAATTATGTTGAAATTATTAACAAATATTAAGTATTATTATTCCAAATATAAAAACCATTATACCAAATTCAATTAATATAACATGTAGATTTTAGTTTTAAAAAAACCTTTAAATCATGTCCAAAACTGGTTTCCAAGAAATTTATTTTTTAATAAAAATAATATCTCATATTAACTATATGTCTAGTTAGAATAATTATATGGATTTAAATTATTATAGTTCGATATTTAATCTATATACATTAATTTTAAAAATTTATCTATTAAATGTTTTCTTAATAAATTAAATTAGATGAACATTTTTCATTTTTAAACAAAAATAGTTTACTTGAAGAAGAAAAATAGTTTTATGAAAAATAAACCATTCCATCCAATAGATCTTATCTTTATTTTTATAAAAATGATAGTTAATAAATTATTAATTATGTTTATTATTATATAATATTAGGAATAAATGATGTAATTGGTAAATATTATATTTTCTTATATTTATATAAGCTTATTTCAAATGGAAACTTTCAAAAATTCATTATTGGATTATTTTGACCATCTATGTTCAAAATTGATATTCATCCAATTAAATTATAATTTTTCCCAAGAAATGTTAAAATGTGTAGTATATTATAGTTTAATTAAAATATAATGTTCACCTATTATAATTTAGGATTGGGTGTTACATAAATAATGTATATAATGGTATATATAAATGAATAAGTATAAAAAATATGTGATGAATATAAATATTTTTGTTCTACAAGAGGTTAAAGCCCATTTTTACTAAATAAGAATTGAGGTATGGGTCTAATTATCTGAAATATAATTTCATCAGACATATTTGATATTGTACACAATGATATATTTAATATGATTTGACAACTTCATAATGGATTTATATTACCATATTCATTTTATTCATGAGGTTTGAATACTTCATGTTTGTTTCTTTAAATGGACTTCGATTCAATGGATACCATGGTTGTAATTGTTATCTGTATCTTCTTTCTTTCGTGAGACTTGTTTGATATTTTAAAAAATAATTTCTTTTATATGGTGTATTTTCTTATCTAACTTCCTTTAAGAATAATGGATTACTTTTATTTCATAATATTTTCATTTACATTTCATGGAAAACCTCTTATTTTGTCTTATTTATAATGTTACCATTACCATTAGAGTTTTTTATATCAAATTTGTTTCATTTAGTGGTTTTTTCTATGTTCCTAATTTCAATTAAATGGCGTGTATACTAGATATTTTTATTGTTATATCATGAATTATATTTAATTCATGATATTTTTATGATTAATTTCAAGAACTATAATGCAGAGTGTTTTTGATTAAAACGTTACTCAATTTATAATGGTTTAATCTCTAATATTAATTTCAAAACCAATATTATGTTTAAAATATAATCTATATGGTCCTTTTGATTTCAATATATTTCTAAAGCCCACATAATTTTTATTGTCTCCGGTTATTTTGGGGTTTATTCATGCCTACTCTATATTTTATTTTCCCCCTTGGATCGGTATTTAACTATTGTAAGAAAATTGACTCTACCAATTCATTGTGGTTGGGAAAATTCCTCTTCCTGTATAGTATTCATTTGATCCATTTAAAAATTTCATTATATAATCTTTAATAAATTATTAAAGTCATTTATTACTACTTTTCCCACCATCATATATTATTGAATCAAATATCTATACAAGAAATGATACGTCACTACCATGGTCTTTCGAAACAATTCTAGGTTTTAGACATGATTTTTTCCATGCCTTTATTATGAGACACAATTAAAATGATATTCTTATAATGTTATTATTTATCTATATCGACATATATTTACATTTCATTTGTTACACTTGAGATATGTATTCTTTTACCATTCACCTTATTCCTCTAGATGGATTATAAATATTTATTGACTAGGGAATTTGTTGAAAACCCTTCTATTTTTATTATAATATGGATGATTATGGATTACTAATGAAATTTAATTATGTATTATTTAAAAATACACATTAATTTTTTAGATTGATATTTTCAATGTAATCCCATTTATCAACTGGGAAATCATTGAGTTTTTTATGTTTTTATATCAACAATAATGTTTATTGATTCATAAGGAAATTTTGTTATACAATGTATATATACTTATATCTTCCATATAGTGATTTCATTTTTCATAAAGATGTGATGGGTGGGAATGTTATTATATATCCTCTTGATGAATCAGTTAGTTTCAGGAGACAAATTGTTTGGGTATATGGTGTATTCCAACCCAATACAAGAATTGTTAATTTTTTGAGACTCTGAGGACAAGAATGATATCTTGGTTATGACCTTGTTGGAAATAATGATGTCATGGTTGGGAAATTTATGGAAAAAACAATGTGTTGGATAAGGAATTGATGGTAAAATAATCCATACATTTTGAATTCCATCACTATTATTTCATTTATAGTTACCCATGTGATTATTTATATTCTTATTTGATCCATTTATTTATTTCAATCTCATGTTTTTAGTTATATGTAAATATTTTATTATTATTTATTCCTACTATATTATCCATGCAATGGTAGATTTTCATATACCTTATCTCTTAATGAGAATTTATGTTTTCCAGTATTATGTTTTTATTTCCCAAGTTTATGAAGGATAAAATTAGATATTATATTTCAAGAACAGTAACCTATGATTATAATTTATGGGATATTTTTAAGTCATATTATGGATTAGGTAGATTATCATATAGTAGGATTTTTTTATTTTGATGTGAAAGACATCTTATTTAATAGTTATTGATTTATCCTAATTTTTATATATCTATAAACCTAAAATGTCTTTGTAATATATGTGACACAATATTTTAAGTTTTATTTTAATTATTTATGGTTTAAATTAATCCTCTATGTTTGATTTCAATGTTTATATATAAAGAATGTGTTTATGATCCCTAGAGCATATGAGTGTGGGTTTTAGGATTTATAACCTCAACTAAGCTATACATTATGAATCTCAAGATAAGAATATAATATTCCTAACACAATACCTCCTTAAAAAATCCACAAATTCTTAAAGAAAACCCCATTAAAAATCGCACCACCAAATGAAGAAAATTATATGGATTCAATTAGTAATTGATCACTAAAAAATTAAGGGAACAGAGGAGGAAAAAATGTATATATTGTCATGACCCAGACTAATGGGTCCAGAGCAGTGACTACCACACTCCATCATCCAATAAACAAATGGATGAAGACTAGCACTGAGAATCTATATCACACACATAGGAGGATTTTTCCTAATATACCTATACATATTCTCACATGTGCAATATGATACAATTATGAAATATAAAAAAACTAATTACAATGTCTACATACATCTATAATCCTTAAATCGTAGTACGAAAAAGGTACTATATGTATGGACCAAATAAAATCCTCCCAAAAGACACTAAAAACATGAGAAACCTATAATTTAAGAGAGGACTCATATAAATGCAACAACTAGAACAAACTGTAGTCTATATAGCTCACTCTGATCTGCCTAGTTTTTGTCCCACTAAGACTCTGTTGAATGGTAAGTCTTCTGTATGAAACCCTACATGTGTGGAGAGAGCCCATGGATGGGTAAGTATAGTAACACCCAATACTAAAGCCTAAAACCCTAAACAAATAACAAAATAGTCGTCCAATAATAACCTAGATATAGTAGTAAATGTATACAAAACCAAGACATACTCAAGAAGGACATTAAACCTCCAGGTAGTCACAACCAAAATGTCATCCAAATGATTCTTCTCAAAGCATATATGAAATTATCATTCTAGAAACAACCACTCCATGAACCATGGTATCCTCATATATACTCATCCATGAGGTTAGTATCATTTCCCCCCACCCATGAAAACCCACTAGTCCTTGAATACCTCGACACTCAGATAAGGGATCCCACCCAAGGCAACTAAGGGAGACCACAAACCCAATATAGATCAACCACCTATGTAGTGGATCATACACCAATGATGTCATGAAGTGTGCTATAAAATTATGCTTTATGGAGGGTCAACACCCATGCATAGAGGTCACAGTGATTACAGAATCCCAACATAGTGTATAATAAGAAATGATTGAGGATCACACTCGGGTCTAATAGAAGGATACTATGAACTATATCTAAGACTGATCCTCCAGAGGGAATCACAATCTAGAGATGTAAACATAATTACACATTTTAAATTTTAGGGGATATACCAAGGGAATACACTCATTTGATAATGGTCCTGACAAAAGAAATTAAGGGCTCTAAACACCGTCAATGGTGGGAAGAAATGTATACCATGAAGTACACAAAATGTCCATCCAACCTCATATAATCTCGTTTGTCTATACCTCACATGGAATGTAAAACATGAAATACACAGGGTGTAAGTTAGAATACATAGAATTTAATGTTCACATGTCACCCTTCCCATTCCATATATCCATTCTTGTGTACCATTGGTCATGTTCGTGTACCGACTCGTGTACACATTGTCGTGTAAGAGTACATGGATATTCTAATGTCCTATAGTCATGTATGTGTATCCTGACCTACCCAATCCCATATATCCTATGATATACATGTTGAGACACTGACATAAGTCACATGGAATGTGATATGGATCACACAACTTGTGGTCTTTTTCTCTATACAGAATCCCTAGCCCCATAGGTGGGGGGGGGGCACAATGAGTAATTAGAGATTACACACCATGTAACATCAGATTTTATACACCCCATTGGTTCTTGTATGATTCATCTACTATGATGATTCTACCAAAATGATCAATGACAAATACTGTTTCTTGGTTGGTTGAACCTTGTCATCACCATTCGCTATAATCTAGGTTCAAATATTATCGGAAAGCATCACGACCGAGACATCATCAACCACTGTATTAAAAAAACCTAGGGGAATGGGAAAACTCTATCTGATATAGACCACCTATTGTCATTTTCTATCTCCAAACATTTATCTCACTGCTGATCATAAACCCCAACCATAGTATTGATCCGTTACACCAAATAAGAGTCAATCAATGATCAAATACTAGGTATTTGAATAACCAATGGATAATGAAAATACCAACGATGAACATGGAAATAAACAGGGGATAAACACATAACCCATAAACACGATGAATAAAGCTTAGCCTTTTTTATTTTTCTTCATCAATCCTTTGTCAAAAAAATATATGGATGAAGATGGATAAACCAATGAACAAATAAAATAAACTGTAAATAAAATCAACCATCGATGCATAAAGAAATGTCTTCATGTGTAATTGATCCATATTCCAATGGAATAACGAAATGAATGTAAATCACACAAATTAAACATCCTAGTTTGAGTTTGAAACAATCCCTGATGAAGAACGATCATCTATTTTGGTCATTGGCGAGATCTAAGAACTCTGATGGCTTAAAAATCCACTATTACGATTTTATCAGATATTGTTCACCAAGAACTCCCTCCTCCAATGGTTATATATATCTCTAGTATTAAGTTTAAAAACATGAAATTTCCTTATAACCATATATTTATATCGGATTTCAAGTTATTGTTTAAAAACCAATAAAATTAATTAATTAATTAGTTTTCAATATTATTTACACCTGTGATAGATTATAACCAATCGCTCAGTGATAAAAAGGTTTATTTCATGTTTAAGTTAAATTATATTCTGGGAACTCGATGATGGAATTAGATTTATGATCCAACCCTTAATTTAAGACTTATGTAACTTTTTCAAGAAAACTATGTGCATGTGAGATTAATATCAATAATATTGTTCAAATATCAATTTCTAGATCACTGGGACTTAGAATCTCATTTAGAATAATTTATTAGCTCCAAAAATAAACCATATAACATTAGAATGTATTATATTGATAAATGATTGTCATTTAATTCTCCACCCCTTAGGTCTTTTTTCCTTAAAAGAGAAAAGCTAATAAAAATGAGGAGGGTGTTGGACTTGCATCTGAGTCTCATACTCCCAAGTTCCCAAATAGATATTTTTTCTACAACTAGACATGCACATGGGGAATTGATCTCCAATAAAGGATCCCCTTTTATCAATCCTTTATCTCCACAATGTACTCCATAAATGATACTCCATCCTTGATTTTTATCTCTCCCTAGTAGATAACATGTGATGGGTTGTCAAAGTACCTCCTTTGCTGCAACATATTGACGATTTAATGTACCTGGTCTAACTGTAGTGGTAGATCTAAGAGGCATTCCACCACACTAAATATACACTAAATTTTAAAAGTCCAATGAATCTTAGAGATATATTGTCTCCCCAACCAAATATTTATAATCCACATCGAGGTGTGACCGAAGAAAACACATAGTCTCCCTCATAAAATTCCAAGGGACTCCATTGTCAGTTTTTATTGGATTTTTTATGGCTATATGTACTCCTAATCCACTCTTGGATGATATAAACCTTATCTATATTATCCCACACCCACTCTAGGCCCATAAGTGCTGCCTTTCTTGGATCAATCCAAAATATTGGTGATATTTATCATCCTCTATACAAGGCCTCTAATGGTTCTATAAATATGAAAGAATGGTAGCTTATATTTTATAAAAAAATCCACCATGGCTAGGTTATCCTCCAAGTTATGGTAAAAATCTAACATGTGATCTGATAGAATATCATCCAAAACCAAAAGAGTATGCTCATTCTGGACATAATTCTGAAGGTGAAATGTCATGCTCAAATGCAACTAACTTATAAAGGACTCCCACAATACACTCCATAATCATGATGTGAATCAATCATCATGTTTTAAATTGGTATTTTAAATAACTGCACAGATCTAGACTCTCTTCTATCATGTACAATATTCCTAGGATCTCTATCAAACTCTACTATCAAATAGCTAGGAAGTGGGCCAACTTGGTGCATCGTTCTATGATCACCTAGATGAAATCATGTCACCTGGATGTATATGGAAATTTTTTTATTATGTTATTATATATCCCACAAAATTTCCACTCTAGAACCTCAAGTTATTGATATATACCTATATAAACCTAGTTATTATTCTTTCCTTTTTGATAAGTGAGGCCTCAAAAGAAAACTCTATAACACAACTGTTATGTTTTGGCCACCAAAAATAACATCAGACTCCATGTACATCTTCTCCACACCTAAGTGTACCACAAAAAAATGTATGAAACTCCCTCATCAACTTCTCCAAAAATTTTACTGACAAAAATTTTCATCCTATTAAATGAAACAAATTCTCATCACCTTTATAAAATATTTATAGAGAATGTCCAATGGATATATAAGTATGTGTGGTGTCACAGTCATTATCTCCACACTGACCTTCAATAACATGTTGTAAATGAGGTGGGGTAACAACCATCAACTATTGTCATTATTTCCATCCATATACAATATGGAAAACTCAAAAAACCTTACTACTCTAACGACGCACTCAGCATTCACAAATAAGATCTTCAACTTAGGGGATCTTCCTCAACAATCAAATTTCTAGAAGTATATAAAATATTTAATTCATATCCCTAGAAGAATTATATTCATATATTATCTACCAAGTTCATATCCTTTTGATAGAACATATAATTGATATTCTTATTGTTAGAGTGGACGTCAAACTCCTCACCAATGAGGTAGTGTCACCACATCATTAGGTCAAAGAATACTGGTTCTATCTCAAGATCATGGGTCATATAGTTATGCTAAAATGGTATCAAATACCTAGACCCATAGAAAACCATTTCATAACTCTTCATCATAACACCACCAATTTAGGTCCTTGAAGCATAAAAAAACACTATGTACTCGACACCCTCATTTGAAAATATAAATATGGGGAACTCATAATTCTCTACCTCAACTCCTAAAAACACTATTAGAACCCTTCCATCCAATCAAAAGGATTTCCATTTTTCTTCAAAGTTTCAAAGGGTGATACCAATCTAGATAAGTCGGGTACAAACCTCAGATAGTGCCCCTCCACCCCAAGGAAGCATCACACTATGGAAACACTATTGGGTGGCTCCCAATCTTGCACTACCTCAACCAATACTGTGTCAACAAGGAATTCTTTATATGAGATGATGTATCCTAGGATGTGGACCTATGAAATACAAAACTATCACTTCATGAGAATTCTATAAAGATTGATCTCTTGGAGTATATCTGAGGCCATCCACAAGTGTCTCTCATGTTCCTCCCAAGACGCTGAGTACACTAAGATATCATTAATGAAGACTACCATGAATAGGTTTAACAAAGTCATAAAGGTCTAGTTCATGTCTCCCATAAACACTATTTGGTTTTTCATCACACCTAAAGATATCACCATGTACTCACAGTGACCACAGCTATATCTTAATTTCCTCTTTGGTATATCCTCATTTGGTACTTGTAACAGCCCGAGATTTTATGAAAACTATTTAATTTTATTAATGTCTTGTGTTGTACGCTACACCAAAAGGAGCTTTCACAACACACATCCTTGACTTGCCTTGCATTACACGCAATCGCGACCTTCCTCGATAGCGTGTGTAGTACGCAATACCGAGTTTCACTAAACAACGATATGCTATAAAAATATTATTAAAACTAGCCGTTATGAATAGTAATAACCACTTTTTGAAATCCAGTAAATCTTATTTTTCAAAATGAACTTTATTTTTGGATTCGGAGTATCGAATTTAGCCTAAGGTGAAATTTTGGTACTTTTCGGATAACTTTCATATTCTGATGAATAGTGAAAATTACTAAATTATAATTAAAAACAACTTTTTTAATCGAAATAGTTAATAGTGATAAATCATTAATTTGAGTGGTTTTAAAGTATATTTAGAATATATTTTTACAATTTAATACAATGTTGGTCATTGGATGTAGTTTCACATTTAAACTAGACATAAACAAGTGTCAATCTTTTGATAGATATTGTTTCTTAAAAACACGCTATTTGTTTTAACAGCGGGATTTAATTATAAAATTAATTAATGCAACTTTTATGTTATGAATTTGGTAAAATAGACTTCATTTTTGAATTCGGAATATGAAATATAGCTTGGGATGAAATTTTGGCATTGTTCTGAAAAACATCAATTTTTGATGAATAGTGAAACTACTAAGTGGTAGGTTAAAAACTGAATTTTGCATAAAACTTAATTTTACCGCTTCTATGAATGGAATTTCAAAAATCCGAGAGACACGGTTAATATCAAGGACTAAAATATGGTTCAATGAGATGAAAATAATTTTTTGGTGAATAGTAACTTTTTACTTTTTTACCGCGGTTAATAGTAAATAGGGTAACTAAGGGTAAATATGATATTAATATTACCCTAACACATGTCCTAATTCTATTGGACAAGTGTAATTCGACCAAAAACAAACTTAGGAATAAAATATGACCATTTAGGCCCACTTGGATTAGATTAGGACATTTATTATTAATTTATTTAAAGAAGGGTTAAAATAGATAAAATCAAAGTTTAATAAGTAAATCATTTTTAATATGGGGTTATACATAAGATAAATTCGACTATAAATATTCATTAGAAAGCTAAAACGATTTCCTACATGATGGTATTTTATTTGTAATTTTTAGACATCAAATAATATAATTTATTTATGACACAAATATGATGCAGTAATTATCTTATTAATGAAATATTGACATAATTGATAATATAAATACCAAAATAAATGTAATTTAAGACTTTTTATGAATTCCACTAATTTTATAGGTTACTATGATATATTATTATTGATTTAATCAACTTGGTTCGAACATATAATTCTGTTATGACTTTCACAAAAATCATATATCAAATAGTGTCAAAATTGACACAAAATAGTTTTTAAATCAAATATTATATTATTAATTGTTATTTTATTCCTAAAAATCTAAGGTTCGGCCAAATGACTTAGATAAGGATATATATATTAATAATAAACAATTTGGGGTTCGTTTGGCATGTTATAGTAAGTGTATTAACCATATAGTGAAAGAAAACAAAAAGACACGGTAAAAGTTAAATTAATTAACTTAGAGTTAAATCTAATTGATAAGGTTAAAATATTACCCTAAACTTGTCTAAATCCTATTGGTTGATAGGATTTCGACCCATCCCCACTTTAGCTTCGAAATAATACCCTTTTGAACCATTATAAACCGATTTTGACTTTAATATAAAATAATATTTTGAGGTATTCCTAAGGTGCCCCTCTCCTCCCTTATAAAAGGACACCTCCTCCCCCTCCTCCTCACACCAATTTGAGCACTCAAGCTCGGCCAAACCCTGCCAAAATCTCTTCTCCACTTCCCTAGAAACACCCTAGAGGTTCTGGTCTTCCTCAAAGACCAATTTTAGTTCCCTAAGAGGAGGTCTCCAAAAGGGGCTTCAAAGAAGAGGTAATTACCGTTACCAATTCTTTCATCTTTATTTCTTCTTCCACTTATTCTTCTTAGGTTGTTTCATTATGAAGTAATAACATCAGTATCACTCATATACTGATTTGTTATTATAAGTATGAAACAACCCTATTTCACAATCTATCCATCCTACGGAAAAAGAAATCACCGCGCGTGCGTACGTACGGAATACCGTCTCCACGCCGTGGTGTAATCTATTTTCCACCACCACCTTACATGGATGGGTATAATGGTGTAAAGAATAACTATACATAGTTATTACAACATAATATTGATTCTGATATATTGTATAATCCACTCAAATTCAATTCAATATTTATAGAAATGATATCATCGCTCGTGCGTACGTACGGACTACCGTCTCCACGACGCGATGAGATTCATTCTCCATGTTAACCATTTAAGAATGATTATAATGTATATATAAGAAATAATAATGAAATATATGACATTATAAAGCTACTGGATTTATGTATATATATACATATGTATGTCATCTACTTACTTCCATTTCAAGACAATAAGGAAAGGAAAACAGCGTTCATGCATACGTACGGACTACCGTCTCCATGAACAGTGTTTTTCATTTTATTTATCTACCTATTATATATATATATATATATACTGAATATATATGATATATAAATCATATTTTATATTCTGGAAGTAAGTAAATCATGATATAAGTAATAATGATGTCAAGAACAACAAGTCGAAACACCTACGATAAATGAAACGATTTTACCCAAAACGCTTCTTTAACATGGAATTTACAAAAGAACGGGTAATATAATGTCATAAGTAAACCATATATGATATCATAACAATGAATATGATTCTGTAATAAGTCAATAACATGATTTAAATCATTATACAGGAGGTTCGGACACTTACAAAGCAAGTCGGACCTAAGGTAAGGGAAATATCACAATCTCATTTTTATCCGAGATTGTTTATTCGTAAGTCTTTACTGGGGTGTATTTTATCATCCACATCCATGTTTCATCAATATGTAATATTATTTCCATCCACCTACAATTGTTTAAATCCATTTTTACCCTTCGGTGAGTTTTTAGTAAAAGAAATGAAAGGAATCTTTTGATGTTTTTCGTACGAGGTACTTTTTGACTTTTCCGACAAAAGTACGAAGAATGTTTTTTTAACTTATACGGCACGAACGGATTTATACTGTTTTACAAAGCCTTATTTTCATGAAGCTTCCTCTAAAAGATTTCATGACTATTTTCAATAAAATCTTTTTCTTTTAAAATTGCATGATGTTTTGTGAAAAGAAATTGATTTTGAAGAAGAAAGGATATTTTCATCAAGAATTCAATTCAAGTGTTTTATCAAAATTATTTTCCATATAAGATAATAAAGGGTTCTGTTTTTATCCATATTTTTACATTGATTTGACTATGTTGTGATGGAATTATGTTTATGAATTCCTTTATCTTATATGAATGGTTTTATGATGTCATGTTGTTTAAGAATCCCATTTTTATTACATGGGTTATGCGATGATGTATGATTTATGAATTTGTGGCACACATAAGAAAGGATTCATTAAGAGATGGGTGGGACCTATATCTCCCTCCAATGCATTGGGTAAAGATTTTATATCTCATGAGATAGACATGGCTGGAATGGTAGGTTATACCGGTTCAGTGAAACAGGACTGAAACGAGGATTACTCGATTCAGAAAGGGACTTTGTCCACTAAGATAGTCTTGGCAATGAGTCTTGACTAACAAGAAATGATTCTCTATGATTATGTGTGTTTGCCACAATGAGTAATGTTTTATGTTATGATTTCATTTCACTACTATGATTCATCCCATGTTATGAAATTATGCTCTCTTTTGCAGGTTAAGATTTCCAAAAATGTTATGTTCTTATGAAAGTTATGTGATTGATATTTCTTTTGTTTACCCTTACTGAGCATTTGAGCTCACCCTTTTATGTTTTCTTTTCCCCAGGATATAAAGAAAGGTTTTAGGTAAAAAAAAAGAAGATCTTTATGGGAGATGTTGAAGATCTTTCACCAGGATTAGAAGATTATATTCCGAGTTTCCAAAGACACTAAACTATTACGATCCTTGTGTGTGTGTTTTTGTTATGTACTAAGTATTCCGCAAAAGTAATGTAATGTCCATGTACGTCAAGCTACGGGTCTCTATAGTTTATATCAGAGGAAAGGTTTAGTCAACCTTTGGAAACTAGGATGTGAGGACGTTAGTGAGATCCCTAGAGATATTTCTAAGGTATGACTAGGGATGTCCCTAAGGATAAGTATACGTATAGGATATATTCCTATAACTACGGTAATGATCTTAGAATTTAACCTAATATGTTAGATATTGAGGGTGCTCCCCCTTTACTATGTTGTCTTCCCGAGCATGATTTCGCCTCTCACAAAATTCTTTTTGTGTTTTAGTTAATGAAGGGAACCAGAAGGAATTCGGTTAACATTGAATCCAATGGACAAATTTGTGACTATGAGCAACAAAATTGTGTGATTCCTAGAGATAAAGATATTGTGATTATGCCGAATCAGTCATCACGATATATGATTAACAAGGTAAAATTTAGTGGTATGACTAATTCATCAAAGAAGAGGAAGATAAACTATTATGCATGTTCGCATGTTGAGGATCATAAAGAAAGGAAGATTGAGATTTCTAAAGAAGGGAAGAAGAACCTTGAGGAATACCTCAAATGGAGGGACCGATGTTATCTGTGTGGAGAAAAGGGTCATAGAGTGACAGATTGTTATGGAGTTCAATGTCTTATTTGTGGAGAACATGGGCATTACCCAACTCAATTCCCTGACCTAAAAAGATACTTCTAAATCAAGGAAGGACTTATTCCAGGAAAGTCATTGAAGTGGATGGACTGAAGTGTTTATGTATTGGTATTCAAGAATAATGTTGTTGAGGTACTTTTATGGTGTATTGGAATATTTATGTATTGCTCTAATGTGGTATTCGAAGTGATTGAGGTATTTTTGGAAAAAAGATGATATGCGCATAATGAAGGGAAAATAAGAAAATGAAATGTTTGACAGTATTCATGAGCTCATGATTGATATAAGGACTAAGTGATATCATGGTTTGAGTATATAGAATTTTGAGGATTTTGGTATGTGGAAAGTGTTAACTTTTAACTGCACTCATGTTTTCACTATGGTATTCAAGAGAATACACGATTAAGGACTTTGAGTGTTTGGAATGTGACCAACAAGACATATCTTATGATATGTGGGGATCAACGACAGTATTAAATCTCTGGTAATCGTTGTCACTATATTATGAGAGTGGACTGCCGTATTATGTATAAGCCTAAAGATTAGACTGGATTATGTTGGACATAAGTTAGTATTGTTTAAGGATAGAAGATTTTCGATATTATTGATGGGATGTTATAGTAACGTAGTTTTAGGAAAAGGGACAACCTGCAGGACGGGCAACAACCCATCGCTTCGGACAAGGCTGTAGGAATCGAACCCACAACCGAAGTGCGACTGGCCTTTATCGCCTACCACTAGCCTACAGGAAGTCCCTGTTTAGTAGAAACTAGTTTTATTATATTAAGCAGTATGATATATGAAGTATAAGTCCAATTTAGGAACCATATGTGATTAATCTTACTATAGAATGACTTATGTATATTTAATAACTTTTGATTACCTTTTGTTTGAGATAGATGGAATGACCCGTCATTCTATCAAATGATCTGCTAACACTTCACGAATAACAAATTCAACTTCATTTATTTAAGAGATGAAGTGGAAATTGTTCATGGCACGAACAACAGTGATATTGTATCAAAATAAAGTAATTATTTATTCTAATTCAAATTTTCAACTTTAGGGAAATGATCTTGAAAACCAAAAATGTTGTCCGAGTGATCTTATACCTGATGAATCAGATGGTACCTTATATCATCACAAATCTATGGATTTGTGATTACTGGCTTTTCCATAGCCATGTTCTCTACCACTCTCCATCATAACATGATGGTTAGATTTCTCTTCCATATCCATATTTTCACCTATGTGGAAACCCAGTGATTAGTTTATTTGGGTAATCGTTACATTTCATACTTTAGTTTTTAAAGCCAAGTTTTGGTATTCTTTTTTTACGATGTGGGTTTCTATTAAAGAAACTTTCGAATAGTAAACCATTTATAACCCCGACGAATTTCGAGGGCGAAATTCATTTTAAGGGGGGTAGAATGTAACAGCCCGAGATTTTATGAAAACTATTTAATTTTATTAATGTCTTGTGTTGTACGCTACACCAAAAGGAGCTTGCACAACACACATCCTTGACTTGCCTTGCATTACACGCAATCACGACCTTCCTCGATAGCGTGTGTAGTACGCAATACCGAGTTTCACTAAACAACGATATGCTATAAAAATATTATTAAAACTAGCCGTTATGAATAGTAATAACCACTTTTTGAAATCCAGTAAATCTTATTTTTCAAAATGAACTTTATTTTTGGATTCGGAGTATCGAATTTAGCCTAAGGTGAAATTTTGGTACTTTTCGGATAACTTTCATATTCTGATGAATAGTGAAAATTACTAAATTATAATTAAAAACAACTTTTTTAATCGAAATAGTTAATAGTGATAAATCATTAATTTGAGTGGTTTTAAAGTATATTTAGAATATATTTTTACAATTTAATACAATGTTGGTCATTGGATTTAGTTTCACATTTAAACTAGACATAAACAAGTGTCAATCTTTTGATAGATATTGTTTCTTAAAAACACGCTATTTGTTTTAACAGCGGGATTTAATTATAAAATTAATTAATGCAACTTTTATGTTATGAATTTGGTAAAATAGACTTCATTTTTGAATTCGGAATATGAAATATAGCTTGGGATGAAATTTTGGCATTGTTCTGAAAAACATCAATTTTTGATGAATAGTGAAACTACTAAGTGGTAGGTTAAAAACTGAATTTTGCATAAAACTTAATTTTACCGCTTCTGTGAATGGAATTTCAAAAATCCGAGAGACACGGTTAATATCAAGGACTAAAATATGGTTCAATGAGATGAAAATAATTTTTTGGTGAATAGTAACTTTTTACTTTTTTACCGCGGTTAATAGTAAATAGGGTAACTAAGGGTAAATATGATATTAATATTACCCTAACACATGTCCTAATTCTATTGGACAAGTGTAATTCGACCAAAAACAAACTTAGGAATAAAATATGACCATTTAGGCCCACTTGGATTAGATTAGGACATTTATTATTAATTTATTTAAAGAAGGGTTAAAATAGATAAAATCAAAGTTTAATAAGTAAATAATTTTTAATATGGGGTTATACATAAGATAAATTCGACTATAAAAATTAATTAGAAAGCTAAAAAGATTTCCTACATGATGGTATTTTATTTGTAATTTTTAGACATCAAATAATATAATTTATATATGACACAAAGATGATGCAGTAATTATCTTATTAATGAAATATTGACATAATTGAAAATATAAATACCAAAATAAATGTAATTTAAGACTTTTTATGAATTCCACTAATTTTATAGGTTACTATGATATATTATTATTGATTTAATCAACTTGGTTCGAACATATAATTCTGTTATGACTTTCACAAAAATCATATATCAAATAGTGTCAAATTTGACACAAAATAGTTTTTAAATCAAATATTATATTATTAATTGTTATTTTATTCCTAAAAATCTAAGGTTCGTCCAAATGACTTAGATAAGGATATATATATTAATAATAAACAATTTGGGGTTCTTTTGGCATGTTATAGTAAGTGTATTAACCATATAGTGAAAGAAAACAAAAAGACACGGTAAAAGTTAAATTAATTAACTTAGAGTTAAATATAATTGATAAGGTTAAAATATTACCCTAAACTTGTCTAAATCCTATTGGTTGATAGGATTTCGACCCATCCCCACTTTAGCTTCGAAATAATACCCTTTGGAACCATTATAAACCGATTTTGACTTTAATATAAAATAATATTTTGAGGTATTCCTAAGGTGCCCCTCTCCTCCCTTATAAAAGGACACCTCCTCCCCCTCCTCCTCACACCAATTTGAGCACTCAAGCTCGGCCAACCCCTGCAAAAATCTCTTCTCCACTTCCCTAGCAACATCCTAGAGGTTCTGGTCTTCCTCAAAGACCAATTTTAGTTCCCTAAGAGGAGGTCTCCAAAAGGGGCTTCAAAGAAGAGGTAATTACCGTTACCAATTCTTTCATCTTTATTTCTTCTTCCACTTCTTCTTCTTAGGTTGTTTCATTATGAAGTAATAACATCAGTATCACTCATATACTGATATGTTATTATAAGTATGAAACAACCCTATTTCACCATCTATCCATCCTACGGAAAAAGAAATCACCGCGCGTGCGTACGTACGGAATACCGTCTCCACGCCGTGGTGTAATCTATTTTCCACCACCACCTTACATGGATGGGTATAATGGTGTAAAGAATAACTATACATAGTTATTACAACATCATATTGATTCTGATATATTGTATAATCCACTCCAATTCAATTCAATATTTATAGAAATGATATCATCGCTCGTGCGTACGTACGGACTACCGTCTCCACGACGCGATGAGATTCATTCTCCATGGTAACCATTTAAGAATGATTATAATGTATATATAAGAAATAATAATGAAATATATGACATTATAAAGCTACTGGATTTATGTATATATATACATATGTATGTCATCTACTTACTTCCATTTCAAGACAATAAGGAAAGGAAAACAGCGTTCATGCGTACGTACGGACTACCGTCTCCATGAACGGTGTTTTTCATTTTATTTATCTACCTATTATATATATATATACTGAATATATATGATATATAAATCATATTTTATATTCTGGAAGTAAGTAAATCATGATATAAGTAATAATGATGTCAAGAACAACAAGTCGAAACACCTACGATAAATGAAACGATTTTACCCAAAACGCTTCTTTAACATGGAATTTACAAAAGAACGGGTAATATAATGTCATAAGTAAACCATATATGATATCATAACAATGAATATGATTCTTTAATAAGTCAATAACATGATTTAAATCATTATACAGGAGGTTCGGACACTTACAAAGCAAGTCGGACCTAAGGTAAGGGAAATATCACAATCTCATTTTTATCCGATATTGTTTATTCGTAAGTATTTACTGGGGTGTATTTTATCATCCACATCCATGTTTCATAAATATGTAATATTATTTCCATCCACCTACAATTGTTTAAATCCATTTTTACCCTTCGGTGAGTTTTTAGTAAAAGAAATGAAAGGAATCTTTTGATGTTTTTCGTACGAGGTACTTTTTGACTTTTCCGACAAAAGTACGAAGAATGTTTTTTTAACTTATACGGCACGAACGGATTTATACTGTTTTACAAAGCCTTATTTTCATGAAGCTTCCTCTAAAATATTTCATGACTATTTTCAATAAAATCTTTTTCTTTTAAAATTGCATGATGTTTTGTGAAAAGAAATTGATTTTGAAGAAGAAAGGATATTTTCATCAAGAATTCAATTCAAGTGTTTTATCAAAATTATTTTCCATATAAGATAATAAAGGGTTCTGTTTTTATCCATATTTTTACATTGATTTGACTATGTTGTGATGGAATTATGTTTATGAATTCCTTTATCTTATATGAATGGTTTTATGATGTCATGTTGTTTAAGAATCCCATTTTTATTACATGGGTTATGCGATGATGTATGATTTATGATTTTGTGGCACACATAAGAAAGGATTCATTAAGAGATGGGTGGGACCTATATCTCCCTCCAATGAATTGGGTAAAGATTTCATATCTCATGAGATAGACATGGCTGGAATGGTAGGTTATACCGGTTCAGTGAAACAGGACTGAAACGAGGATTACTCGATTCAGAAAGGGACTTTGTCCACTAAGATAGTCTTGGCAATGAGTCTTGACTAACAAGAAATGATTCTCTATGATTATGTGTGTTTGCCAAAATGAGTAATGTTTTATGTTATGATTTAATTTCACTACTATGATTCATCCCATGTTATGAAATTATGCTCTCTTTTGCAGGTTAAGATTTCCAAAAATGTTATGTTCTTATGAAAGTTATGTGATTGATATTTCTTTTGTTTACCCTTACTGAGCATTTGAGCTCACCCTTTTGTGTTTTCTTTTCCCCAGGATATAAAGAAAGGTTTTAGGTAAAAAAAAGAAGATCTTTATGGGAGATGTTGAAGATCTTTCACCAGGATTAGAAGATTATATTCCGAGTTTCCAAAGACACTAAACTATTACGATCCTTGTGTGTGTGTTTTTGTTATGTACTAAGTATTCCGCAAAAGTAATGTAATGTCCATGTACGTCAAGCTACGGGTCTCTACAGTACTCATTACAGGGGACAACCTGATGTAAGGTCAATATATGAGAAACATTACGCCCCTCTGAACTAATGAAAGTGGTCACCGATACTACATAGTGGATAATTATTCTTCATGGTCACATGGTTCATTCTTAGGTAATCTAATCATTACCTCATGTTCTCATCCTCCTTCTTTGTGAAAAACACTGGGGTGACCCAGAGGGAAACACTGGGTCTTACAATGACCTTCTTTTTCAAGTCCTCTAATTTCACCTTCAACTCATAAAGTTTTAATGGATCCTTTTGATATGTTGGTCTATATATTAGTTTCAACCTGGGTTGTAATTAAATAGAGGATTATAGTCATTATTTAGGAGGTAATACTAGAACATTAGGATATATTTCTTTGTACTCTACCTCCACCACAAGTAACTAGTATCCCATAACATTAATTGATCTACGAATTATACTATCCCACTGGTGAGCTATCAGTTTAACTCTCATATGCCTAAGCTCATCAAACTCCACCAAGGTTTCTTTTTCACCCATAAAGGAAAAACACATCCCATCATTGTGGAAACACTACATATTCTGCCTAAATAGTCAATTTACGAATAAAATATAGTTTAAGAGTCCATACCTATGATGAAATCATAATGCATCATCACTGGAATAAGGATATATCATACATTGATCTGACCTCAAAATTTTAGATCATACAATCAAAATAAGTGTGACATCGTTGAGTCACCACCTATCAAAGCCTCCATGTGAAGAGGTCAACACAAAGGATCACCCAGAATCTCTAAAATCCATGTATTTTTGATTATCTGTCATGAGATTTTCTCATAAAGAATATAACACACCTGATTTTTTATTAATACTAGATAATACCTACTATAACATATTAGTTCAATAGTTCCCACTACCAGCACCCGCTATTCGCGTCTCCTCTTCCAGGATGCTATCTGCACTAATTCTCACTACATAACATAGTTATAAGTGGTAATATAAATAGGTAACATTAAATAACTGATATATTGGAATAATAAATACTCAAAGGTTCATTATTTGAAGAATATATCACCCACCATATTCATGGAGTATCATGAGAGATCAATATGCCTCATTGAATAATCCACCACATTCATAATAACTTGATATAGATGCAGAATATCATTGATAACAACAATTATAACGTTTCCAGATAAACTTTTTCATGAAGAGATGCTTGAGGTCTAAATAAGAATGAGTTTTTGGATCATGTGATTAAGTCACAAGACTCCACCAACTCCCTGTGGATCCTTGAAAAAAACTCACCAAGAATATCTCTATAAGACATCTAGGTGTCCTCAAATGGAAATGAACTTAAGTGACTTCCTCTATCAAGTAACCAGTCACTTGGGGGTCTGGCTCACCCTGAAACCTAGTTTCTATCGACCTCAGGAACTCAGGTTGTGCACTCTTCATATGTGCATATTATGTTGGTGTTGCTAGTTCTAACTTCTACTAATCAGGTGGTGGTATAGCTAGTCAACTACCCGAAGGTACTATCTTTAACATATTTCCCTATACTAAAGCCTCATCACCTAGAGTATCATCCTAATGATCACATATTGGAATCATGACTGGTTGTCTTTGTGGCGATATCCTAAAATAAAAACAATATATCATGGTCATATAGTATATATAGGGAGATGACATAAGAAGAGCATTGAAATCACAACCCATTATGATATGATGAATGTAAAAATGTTTTTCATAAAAAAATTCTATAAATGTACCAAGATAAATGTTGGGTGATTAGATTATTGGTGTATGGATATGTCATCCTTCACACCAAAACTAGAGCCCCTAGCCTGATATATAATCATGAAACACTAAATTTTATTTTTGTAAAAATAAAACAAAAATCACATAATTTAGTCCAATGATAGAATGAAATCCTTTGATACCACTCTATCATGACCCAACCCAATGGGTTCAAGTCAGGAATACCCCAAGACCGCCTCTAATAGGCTAGTGACTATTGACCTGTGGAGAGCAGGCATATCACACACATGTGAGGTCTTAGCCTAACTTACCCATACACATGCACACATCTCCATGCATATACACTAACGAAATGTAACACTAATTATTACCATGAATATATACATCAATAATATTGAAATAATCATATGAAAACAAGGTAATGGACCCAAAGGGAAATATACAATCCCACAAAAAGAAACTGAACACAATCTTAACCTTTATTTTTGGATAGGATTGATATTAATGAAACCACCATAACACACATTGGTGTATCTGGATCACTAATATTTTCCTAGTCCTCGTCCTTGAGAACAATAAATACATAGAATCAAGAATAGTCATATCCTAATAAGAATATAACATTCAATGAATAAAAACCTATATATACTTACGAAGGACACCATGTATCCAGGTAGTCACAACCAAACTACTAGCCACATGATTTTGCTCAAATATTATAGGCAATTCCCATTCTAGGAGAACCCACTCCACAAGACATGCTACCATTGGAGACACTCATACAAGAGAACATGATCATTGGTCCCTTCGAATGAGAACTCACTGATCTCTGAATACATATATTCTCAAATAGGGGATCACACATAGGACCTAGGGGACATCACAAACCCAATGTCGATCAACCCATTATGTAGAGTATCAAACACTATTGATACTATGATACATAATAAAATAGAATTATTGATAGAGGATCAATACCCCAGGCATGGATTCCAGGATGATTCTCTAAACCCCACCTAATGTATACGAAGAAATGATAGAAGATCCAAATCGGGTCTCACAAAGGGACAATAAAAATTCTATTTGAGAATCATCCTTTAGAGGGTACCAAAACCTAAATATATAGAAATAATGTCACATTTTCACTCAAGAGAATGGCCCAATGGAACAACCTCAAACAATACTACTCCAAAATTAGTAATTGAAGGGCTCTAAACATCCTCAAAGGGGGTTCATGATGTCTATTAAGAGATGTGTTCATCCAACCCCTGATCTACCTGTGTTTTATTTCCTAAAACCATTTGTCAACCACATAATACATGGTGTGTAGGTATAAATACATGGTGTGTTAAGGTCTATTGACACCCCACCCATGTCTTCTATCAGCGCTTGTTTACCACTAGTCATGCTCATGTACCAACCTGTGTACACCGAGCTCTTCCCGTGTATACCTAGCTGTGTCTGAGTAAATGGATCATCCCATTTACTCTTGTTTTTTCTATGCATAATAGCCTACATTTTACCATATATCTTATGAGATTCATGACGAGCCACCATCATGGGTCACACAACATGTGAAAGGAGTCACACAGTTCTTGATCAATTTTTCCCCAAAAAAACCCTAGTCCCAAAAAAGGGGTCCCACAAAGTGTGAAATTAAGGATTACATGTTGTGTAACCAAGGATTTTCTAGATCCCTATGGGTTTTCTTCGATTCAATCTCTATGCCTCCACTATTACAAAGCTCATCCAAAAATAGGGATCTGAGGTTAGTTGATCCCTTTTGGCAGTAATCATTGGGATCTGGGTTCATATCTGCTCTGTAAAGATCTCCCTCGGGCCATCTATCACAATAACATGCCAAAACAGGGAAGAATGGGGGTCCTCAATCGGATCTAGTCCACCTGTAATCATTTTCTATCACCACACCTTGATCTCACCCGCTATCACAAACTACACACGTGATATCAATCCATTGTTCCAATGAATGTTCATGCAATAGTTTAATATCATGTATTCAGTGAATTTTTGGACAAATAAATTAAAAATTATGAATGTGAGAAGAAATGGGGGAGAAATCCCTAAACAATAATCAAGAGTAATGAACCTAAGCCTTTGTTAATTATCAGACTCAATTTTTTGATAAATAATTAGATGAACGAATAAGGATAAACAAAAAAACATATAAAATTAATCATTATTAAAATACATCTTCATTACTAGAATCATATCATGTTTTTGGAATTGATCCACATTTAACAGGGTTAAATAATGGAATGTAAATCAAAAAAATATTACATCATACCTATAGTATGGATAAATCAATTTTGTAGAATGGTCATGTCTTTCCATAGCTGGCGAGATCTATGTACTATTATAGTGCAACGAACCTTGATCTCAATCTAGTCTGATGTTGTTCTCTAAGAACTACCTCCTCCAATGGTCCTCTAGAAAACTAGGGTTATGTGCCCAACCCGGATATATCCTCATAACTATATATTTATAGAGGATTTCAAGTCACTATAACAAAAATAATCAAACATATAAATTAAATTCAACAAATTTTTATTTATTCCTGTGATATATTCAAACTAAATTACTGGAACCAAAAAGGATTATGTTGCACTACAAGTAAAGATGAATCCTTGAAAAATACTTATGACTCTAATTTGTGATCTGATCTATAATTTAAAAGTTCTTTCATAGTTTCAAGAAAACTACATTCACATGATATTAATATCTTTAATACCTTTCAAATATCAAATTTGGGATCATCAGGCCTCAGATTCTCATGTCATTTCAGTGGATGACTTTAAAATACAATCCATATAATTTTATTAAGTAATATATGGGAAATAAAAATCATTAAATATATGATATAAATGATATTTTTATGGATTAAAAAAATTGATCTATCATATTAATATTACCTGGTATAGTTAAAGCATAAAAACTAAAACATTAAATAAATATCAATATTTATTATCAATGGATTCCAAATCCACTACTATATTAGCTCTCAGGATATCCACATTAATACAATATTTTAGAGCTATTAATTTTATATCCAATCATGGGAAACACCCAAAGTACCCTAGGTTCACCAATGAAAACACTAGAGTCCTCCTAAGTTACAAAAGGTTAAAAAATTAAAAATAAATTGAGAGGGTTAAATTTATAATAAGTGACAACCATCCAAAACATAAAATGGTTCCCACGAACTAGGATAAGAATTTAGTTATTCAATGATGATCCAATATAAAAAATTCATCATTAATACTTCATTAAAATATAATTTACCATTTTCCACTTTATATCGATATACTAAAAAAATAAACATGGTTATTAAAATCCTAAAACATATTTATTGATACCTACAAAAAATAAGAGATACAACCAAAAACACTGCACATAAAATAGACCATTTTATGAAATGATGAGCTAACCATTAATATTTCTAGAAACCTATTTCAAATACATATTCCCTCAAAATACTTATATAAACCAACATATAAAAAATATCTTTTCCCAATTAACCAAATAATTGTTATGTAAACCATGAACAAATTTATTCCTCAGAGAAACTAGAAATCATATTACCCTTATTTTAAGAACCATGATTACCTAACCATGATAAATATTCTAAACCATGACTACCCAACAAACATTGATTCATTTTACTCATAACCAAGGTGTGATTTCCATAAATACCAAAAATTCATAATTTACATGAAAAACATACATAAAAAATAAACCCTTAATCTCCTAATTCCTCAAATATAAAAAAAATTAATAATTTAGAAAACCTAATTATCTACATTAGATACCACTTAGTAGATTCGGATCCTCAAGAGACAAAACTAAGGACGATCTTATGGAAAAAAACAAAAATAATAACCTATATGGGAGATACCACTTAGATATGATGGAAAAACCAAATAAATAAAGCTTTATTTGAGCCTTATACCTTAGAAAAATCTTCTTCTACATCTTTTTAATGATCTATCACCCCCATCCAACACATAAGCTATTTTTAAATAACTAATATATAGATCTATAACCTCAATGAAAACATAAAATTTCATGATTGATCATTTTTATTGGGTAGAATATATGGAATTTGAAAAATCAATTGTAAGAAATCAATCCTAATGCTAAAAAAACTACCTAATCCCACAAGGATATTCTTAATGTATTTTAAATGTTTTTCTAATTAAAAATGTGTAAAATAATTCTCAAATGTCTTAAGAAACTCTTCCCATGACAAGTAATCAAAATTAAAATGTTTTATCTTACACCAAACTCAAGACACATTCTAAACCAATCACAGTTCCAAGGTAACATAAAATCAATGTGGTGTATTTACCAATATAAAAGGAACATCAATCTCTTCTATGAATTTGACATCATGATGAACCACATATCCATTATGATATTTCATTACTCATTGATATTGAAACATTATTAAAATTTAGCCCATGATTCCCTCTCACATTTGTCATGCCTAATGTCCCAATGATTCTTCGATGACATCTCATCAAATCATAAAGAAAAAATAAATAATGTGGGAATAAAAAATAATATAAAGAAACATGTAAATCACAAAAAATATTATAGGGAAATACACCAACTACCCGTGGACATGACCGCTTTTCAAAACCAACCAATATTCACAATAATGACCTCCTCATAGTAAGCTAATATCACACAACATTATACACATACTATGAATGAAACATTCTTACTCTGATGACAGTCAACAATCAGGCTACCGTATTGAAGCATATAATATGATCTCTACCTCCACCCATTAAACATGTTCTCTACATAAGGAAAAAATAATTTTATAATGTTAATTATCAATTATCTTATCTAATAAAAAATTATATTCAAAAAATTATGACACAATATTATAATGATTTCACATATCAATATAATTACATAACAAAATTTACTTCCTAAAATAGATTTAAATAACAAATTTTTTTTATAAAACATCCCTTTTACAATCTCCATTTTGAACAAAAAAATAACATCTATTTAAAAAAAATAGAAAAATAACATTTTAATATCAAAGTATGCTAACAATTAAAATAAATAAACGTAATGATCACCAACTAGCACTGCATTATTAAAATAATATTCCCATCAATAATAAAATGATAAAATTATGGAGACACTTATGTGAGTGAAATAAAATTGTATAATCTTATTTCTTATATTATACATTTAATGTATTCATAATAACTTTTATATTATCAACTCAATTATTAAAACATGATATTGGCTTATCAAATAAAAATATGTAATGATTCATCACCATATTCATTATTGATGTGATTAAAAAAACAATTTTGAAAATATTTTTTCACTGATAACATAAGTTTATGAATATACACATCATGATTTCAATTTATTTGAACTGATGATTCAAATAGCTAAACAGATGATGATTAACATGGTATCACAAATAACATTAGTTAAAAACGTATTAAAACATAATATTTTGTCTTCATTTCATTAACATTCACTATAAACTCTTATACATATTGAAATATTAAACATGTATTTCACAAAATTAATTTTTATCATTGACATTAATAATAATTTTAAACATGCATCCTTAATATATTATAGACCAATTTTTCATCTAAAAATTCATTGAAACTTATTATTTTGATTTGTAATATAAGATAAATAATAAAAAAACTCATAATTATAACATTATCTTACATAATTATGTATGTTTACATCATATATTAACATCAACATGTATTCCAAAATTTTAAATAATGAGTTTATATTAACAAATTGTATGATATATTTAGTTTGAGGTATTTAAAATCATACAAAAAGAAACTAAAAAAATCTATCACATAACATCAAGGATCCTTTAATTTTCCAACTCATTATTAATCATTAGGATATACACTAAGAGTAAACACATTAGTACATAATAAATAAAACACAGAAAATTATTGTAACACATTTTATCATAATAATGACTTCCTTTATACATTTAAAATATATAATATGTATTTAATAATTTTTAATTTACAATATAAACCTTAATAAATTAAAAAAAATGAACACATTTCAATAGGTTATAGATATAAAAAATTATTTATTATAACATTATCATTGTCCAATATATATATATATACTCACAACTTATTATTTAAACATGAATAATAAATTAAAATCTAAAATCAGATTAAACACATGTACCTATCCAAATATTTTTCCATCAAGTCAATTAAATTTCACTTAATCATGATTAATAGACTATCAAGTTCCTGTCATCTGATCATAAGGGGCCTTTATGTTTTATTAGAAATAAGAATAATTAATGACATGATAATAATGAATAACACTATTTCCCTACCAAACCTATGGTGACCAACCTTATACATATATTGTTTGTAACATAATCCCTTAACAGAATATTTCATTGATAACATTCAATGATCGTTTGAGGTTCAGTGTCTTCAAAACAAGGTATTTAATACATGATGAAAATAATGAAAATATAAATATAAATATTTTTCAATCATCTCAAATGACTCCTTTATTATTCCATTATAGTTCACCTCATTATAAATGATTTCCTATCACATAAATCAATAGAAATGTGTGGACATAAATCCCAATAAGGTATAAAGAAAGGAAACTAAAAATGAGGGATCATCATGGATAAAACATGATGAATAAAATGATATCATAATGATAATTGTAGGATACATAACATGGAAATGTGGCTAAAACACCAAAATGATACGTTCAAATGTGTATCACTGACTTTCAAAAATAAGGTGTCAAAAAAGATATTACCATGGTTATTCACTAAGGTGTCATAAAACATGTCATATTTATTGATTAATTATTAACCCAATGCAACAAAATAAAATGAGATTTCATAATTCAAATTTCTTTAATTAATATGTGATATAGAGATCATATTTAATCATTTCAGCAATAACCTTTATAGAATAAATAGTATATTATATATTAAATCACTGAGTACATAAGTGTATAAAGACTTGAACATTTCATCATTTTTTACCCATGTGAATGGAATATGGGTTTAATAAATGAAAATTTTCAATCAATGAATTATAATTAAATTTATATTAATACCATTGAATAAAAATAGGTTTGGTTATTCACAACATAGATAGGGGGAATTGAAAATGAATGAATGGTTTCAACAACAAAATGTAAATACATAGTAGTCTATGGAATAGGTTTAATGAGAGAGAATAAAAGTATCTCATTGAAATAAAATCAATAGGATAGTATTGTAATGCTCATAACTTCATGAAAATATAATATATCTTAAATTAGGTTTAAATATTAAAGATAAATTTGGATAAAAAGGGAGAGGAAGATAATCGCTTACTTTAAGTGTTTCTTCCTAAGAAAAGATAAGTGATTCATTAAGAGTTTGAGATAATCACTAAATGAATTAATATTATAATAATATAGGGATGGATGAGATAACTATTTTGGTAATGAATGAAATGTGTTAGAGTGGTGGGATTTATGGAAAATTGAGGATTTTTTTCGTTATTTTTCAAGTATACCCCTTGGAACTCTAGGTTTTAGAAAATAAATTTTCCATGAACCACCCTTAGTTTTGGACCATTATTTATAAAATAAAGCGGGTGATTTTAAATTATTTTTTATTTATAACATAACATCCTTTCTTATATTACTTTTTCAATGGAAAAAGTTTTTTCCCACCAAATTAGGTTTTTAAATGGTAAATTTCTACTTTTAATATTAGAAATTTGATTGTAGTTTTATAAATTTATTTCAATTCATTATAATACATTATATTAACAAAATAAAATATTTTTGTATTTTATTCACTTATTTTAATTATTAAATAGTTATTACAAATATAAGAAGTCTTAAAAAATATCAACAGTATAAAATTGTTTTTCTACTATTTAGTGAAAAATAATGTATCTTATAAAATTATAAATATTTATACATAACATAATTTTGACGTGATGCTATAAAAAAGATTTTTTTATTTAATTGAAATAAATTAATAATTAAAATAAATAAAATATTTTAAATGTTATTTTTAAATTGTCTATAAAATTTTATTCTTAATGGGAAAAACATTATTTATCTACTTCAAGGATTTCAAAATATCATATTATCAAACATATAGGTTCATAAAGTGCATATTGAATTTAAAATATTATTATAATAATTTTAAATTAATTTATAAATGGTTATTTTTTCTATTATATTGGATATTAATACTATTAAAATTGGTATATTGTGGTTATATTACTACGTTCAGGTAGCAGTCCAAAAATAGTAATGTAACCATCATATCCCATTGATCACATTTCCCTTTACACCCAACATATTCTCCTTGATTCTCTTACCTCAATATTCAGTAGTTAAATTTGTTCTACACTTTCCCTAATAATATCTATCATATTCTTAATAATACTCTTTCATTTTATAGTCATCAATAATGTAGTGATCTTCATGGAAGAATTTGAACATATAGAGTATACATTTGTCTGTTTATTATTCTTTTTTTATCTACTAATATTATTTATAGTTATTATAGTCAATGTTATTTCATAATTTGAAATTAAATTTAAAATTACTTTCTTGGATTCTATTTTAAAACATAATAAAATTGTCTACGTTATATATAATTTTATTTATTAATAATTTATATGTTGTTACATTCTCCCCTCCTAAAAAATTTTTCCCTAGAAATTTTTATCCTCGCTCAAATTAAATTGGGTTATTTCTCCCTCATCGCATCTTAAGGCTCATAGGTTTCTCCTATGAAATAATGATTTTTTCACAAGACTTACATGAGTCTAGTTATCTCATTCCTTGACACTTTTTACCACCCATAAAAATTATGGAATAGTTCAATGTCATTTTACAGGACTGGTTTCAATTCCACACAGTTCATGTCAAGAATATGCGTTGCGTATGATATATAATTTCATAATAGGGGAATGTGGAAGATTTAATGGAAATTGAAAGTATTTATATGAAGTGATAACTGGTAGGAACCCACTCCAACATGCTATATAATATCAAATTGGCGGATAAACCATGTACTAAGTTTTCTATTTTCTAAAATATGATGAATATTTTCCACGGTAATATTTTTAGGAATAAAAGATCCTTATAATTAAATTATAATTCCTTAATTATAATTCTATAATTACTATATTGATTACTCTGAGTGGCCTCGATAGGTTTTTGGATCACTTGTACATTCTTAACAGATTATTTCATAATGTCTTTTCCCAATAGTTTTCTTTCTTCCACGTCATACCAGTGTGATGGATTTCTACACCAATTCCCATATAGTAATTCACAAGGATCCATTTGAATAAATAATTTGAATATACTGTTATAGGATAATTCAAAAACTTGAATATATTAATCTCAAATCCCTTTAACTTTAACTAATCCTACCCCTAACATGTCTTCAAATGTTTAAATAGTTCAGTCAGACTGCCCATCAGTTTATATATGATAGATGTTATAAGGTTTACTTCAGTATTATTGTACTTTTGAATGATCATCTAGAACATTTATGTATATATTAGGTATCAGTAAAAAACAATTGACAGTTGTGCCCCATTATGTCTCACCACTTACCTAATATATATAGGATCAATGTGATCAAGGTATAAATACTCTCTTATTGGGATAAAATGTGATGAATTTGTTAATATATCAATAATTACCCAAATATATTTTTTTACCTTGAATTTATTAAGAAGTTATACAAAAAATTCTATAGTGATGTTGTAATTTCCATGTACCCTCACTCCAAAATCCTGTGTTAAAAACAAAAAATATACATTTTTGGATTTGATAATGATAAATGCGACCTGGTTTTTTTCCATCCATAACTTCTAATTTAAATTGGAAACATTCGGACCACTTACATACCCAAGGAACATTTTGGTTTACTGTTTTAGATAAATAGGATAAAATCATACATAAATAACATCCATGATTTTATGAGATTTTTTTATATTATACACAATTTTTCTAATTCCATATTAAGTGTTCAAAATCTCCCAAAAAATTCTTCACATATGAAACGTTTTTGGACTCAAATATTTCTTCATAAACTATGGGATAGGAAATATAAGATGGATGTGTTCAAATAATCAGTAAGGTTAAACATAAGCATTAACAATTGAATTGCATTACTGGGAATAAAATGAGAATAAGGGTATGATGTCATAATCAAAGTGAATGAGAGTAACATTATAGAATTCATACCCCTCAATACCTAGATCATCAATCATGAAAAATGATATCATGATTTCGAAATTGAAAGGGTAATAGGAATAACTAAATAGGATCCATTTAATTTCAATATTGTTCAAAGGAATCATTAAAACCCCATTGTAATCATAATGAATACGTGTTAGTATCATGGAAAATTATCTTCAAAAAATCCTTAATAAACCCTTACAAAGTGGAATAACTATATGATTGAATTTTAATATAGTTACCTAATGCATTAGATCCCTATATGGGTGAACCAATCATTAAATATATATCAGGATCACATATTATCATACATAATTTCCATGTACCATTACAAGAATTAAGTATATATAAATTTTATATCATCATAAAATTCATAAAAAATCAACTATTCCTTTTATAACATGATTAAACTGTGGAAATAAAATTATTTCCTTGAAAATATATTTGAAACAATAATAATACATCTAGAGACATAATGGGTATGGTATAAATAAAAATAACCAAAGTGAAGCATAAGTAACATCAAATATGTTTAAAATTGAAGAATGAAAATTAATTTAAAATATTATTAAAAAATCTTCAAGAAAATACTCTTCTCAATTTTAAATACTTTTTTAAAAACTAAAAAATCATATGATATTATGAAAAAAAAAAATTTTGAACATAAATTTGGAAATTTTAAAATGAATATTGAAAGTAAATAATGGTCATGATGGTAGGGAAATTTGATCATATTGTAAATATTCAAAATAAACATTCTTTTCAAGAATTTTCTAAATTGATTCCAAAGTAACTCATTTAGAAAAAAATATAAAAATTTCCTTTTTAAAACATTTTAAATAAAGGACAAATAGAATCTTAAATAGTTTTATGAAATAAATTGTATTTATAAAAGAACATTTTTATATCATTTTTGAAAAAAATGGATATGGTAGAGAAATATTCATAATCTAGAAGAATATAAAAGATCAGAGTAACATACATAAAAATTTCATATTGTTTCTTTAATCAATAAGGAAGAAAATATTAATAAAACATATAAAAAACATTTATAACTAACGTAATAGAAAATATATTTCATTTCATAAATAATATAATATTATTTCCCCTTAAGAACCATGAACATAAATACTCAAAAAAACAATGGATATAATAAATTAAATAACTTTCCCCTTTTTTTAGATTGGCATTCATAATCCTTGTGAAGAATAACATCATATGAAACTTTAAATTTCATAAAAATAAAAGGGATCATTATATAAAATTTATAATGGAAAATATATACCATTCATAAAATAATATAGGTGTGTATCAAAAACATATATCCCAAGGAAAGGAAATTTCAGATGAATGTCTCTTAAAAAGATCATGTCATTGAATTGAGAATTAATCACTTGAGATATTATCTATACCAAATATATATATATATATAAATTAAATATATAATAATGAAATTGAGATATTGGTTCACACATAATCTGGGAAAACAAAATTTAATGAAAATGAATTATAACCCAATGAAAAAAATTGATTTAAGAAACCCCTTGCCCTTGGTAAATGTCAAGTAAAATACCTTCAGAATATATAATTAAAATTAAATCATAGAATAACATAATGAATTAATTATAAATTATATATAATTTATAGTTGAATTTTATACACCATATAAAATAAATTAAGGGCATAACCATAAATTTTTTTCAATGAATGTATATTGAGACAAAATCCCCTACATTGAGTCCAAAATTTATATTTATGTAATTTAAAAACTATATAATAAACTAATATAAATTATATGATCTTTAAGATCATTTAATAAGTTTTAATTCCTTATCCATAAAATATTTATTTCATTTATATTAGTGATGTTTTAATTACATTATTAGTTATGTCCACATCAAGTACTTTGAGGATGTTCGGTCCATAATTTCAAAATAGCATATGTGTGTTGACCATGATCAAAGGGTTCATTAATAAATATTATATATAATAATAATAACGAAGCTTCTATAATTTTTATACATATATTATATATTTAAAATAAATCATTAAATATGTTTTATGAAAAATAAACTACGTTACAATCATGGAAACGTTAGGTCATACATACGCATGAGTAACGTTTCCATTTTTCTATGATCGTTACATAAAAAAGGAAAGTATACTTTTATATTTCTATAATGATTATAATTTATTAAATACCATATTTTTTTAAATAATCATATATATATATATCATTCTTGTTATGTGGTGATTAAAAACAAATCAAATCGCTCTGGGGAAGTGGTAGTCCACATGTATGCACGAACAACATTATAATTATTAAATGAATGGAAATGTAATTAATTAAATGATATATTATCTTATAATAATGTTAAATGTTTTTTAACTATCGAATGTAAAGATTTATCACATCATTATAACCATATTTTAGAGGTGGTGATGGGAAACAAATGACATCGTCTTGTGAGGTGGTAGTATATCGTACACACAATCTATGATTTTGTTTCCCATTTGATTGGAGATGAGAATAATATAGGATGTGTCATTAAAATAATAAAATATATGTATATGGTATATGATTACGTTATTATATCATCATGGTTATGTAATATTTTAAGGAGATAGAAAAGGAAATAAAACAAAAAATTTCAGTTAAGAACTATAGTTCTTATTTGTATAACCACCTTTGCACTACACCTTAAGACCTATAACATGGGTAGGGATATCCAGAAGGGATTTTGGAAGGTATAATAGAGGGTATGTACACTCTTGGAATTATATAAAATATTTTATTAATATAAATTAATTTTAATTTCCAAATGGACATAATTGACAATAAGTGTAGATAGAAGTATTCTAAGCCTAAATACCTTTAGAAAATAAAATTTCTAGAAGTTTGGGTCAAATTTTTTAACTTATCATGTTTTGTAGCACTTTGTTAACCCTTTTGGAAATTATGGTGACATGAATGTGTTTTACTCTTAAGGGGTAAATGTAGTTATATAAAAGGAAAAATGGACCATAAATATATAATGTTTGATATTTTTTAAATTACAATAGATACTTGGCCAAATATTGGATATTTATGGTTTTTAAATTAATAATAGAAAATTATTAATTGTAAAATATCAATAATTTCATTTTATAACTATTCCATTAATTTTACTTCTTAAACTAGAAGACATCAACAAAATTAAAATACAATGAATAAAAAAATTCTATAATATATAATTATTATTTAAAAAAATAAACATGAAGATTCATTAAACTCAAATTATTTTTATCATTTTTAAATTCATATATTTATTTTTTCTATTAGTTGAATAAATCTTTCGTCATCATTTTATAAGATTGTAAGGAAATTATATAATCACTACAAATTAAAATAAATATACATGATAAAAAATTTATATTTTCAATGAATATTTATAATTTAACATTTCCTCATTTTATCCCTATGTATAAAATATTATTTTTGTTAAAATAAAGAGTGAAATTTTTGGATTCAAATTCACTTAAATACTATAAAGGTAAAAATCATGTCCAAATTGAAACAAAATGTCAGATATTCTAATTTTATTTCAATATGAATTATAAATACCAAGGCCATAAAATTAATTCATGTGTTTGTGTTGCATATTAGCCTATATCATTTTATTTTTATCCTTAATTATTTGATTTACACTTTATCATGTTAACAAAAATTATTAAGGACATTGTTAATAAAGATAAGAAATGTGACAAATTTAAAAAATTTGGACATAATATCTCAAGAAATAGAGAATATTATTCAATATTAAATTCATATATTTTGAGGAATTTAATTTATAAATGAACCATGAAATGCAATGAAAACCCATTTTTCAAAAAAAAATACATTTTTGAATATAAAAATGATTTTATTCCAAATTTAAGTAAAAAATTCATTTACAAAACAATAATTGTAATACTTTTAATCAAAAAACAACATAAATTTTTAAAATAAAAAATAATGTTTATTTAATTTGTAAATAATTTAAAATAATATTTTGTTTTCAATAAAAATCTATATTTTTCACTACTCAAAAAAATTAAAATTTTCTAAACATTCTCAAAATTTCATTGTAAACTAATTTTTTTATATGGATTTAAAAAAATGTTGTTAGTTTTATTAAATAAATTTTATAAAATTTATATATATTAATTATATTATTTTCTCATAAAAAAATTAACACATTTTTTAAGAAAATGTATTTATGAATCATAAGTTGGCATTAATAAAAATTGAGTACTTATTTCCTAAAAATTAATCAATAAATTTATGTTGAGTATGAAATTTATATTTATTTAATTTATTATTTCATCCCATTCAATCCTTCTTATTCAATGACTAGGTTATAATAGTCAAATTTAACTAATAATATTTAATGTTTTGTTTTAGGCTCGGTGTTGTGTCTTATACACTAACAAACAAAGTTTTCCTTTAAAATCGTAGGATATTACATTCTCCCACCCTCCTTATACCCAAAAGTCAGATCCAAGCATGCTTGGACCGAAAATTTATTAATAAAAATAAAAGTGCCGAAACAAACAAGGAAAAGAGGGCGAGGTTACATGTCAGAATAGTCATAAGCATCACATTCGTACCTGGTCATATCATCTGCATCGGCTGACTCCCATTCTGATTGGGGCTCATATTGTTTGAGCAACTTGATATACTTATTCCTTCGCTCCAATTGCTCCATAGATAGATTCTCCATAGCCTTCATGGAGGATGACCTGGTGGTCACCGTCCTCAGAACTATAGAGTAATCCTTCCTTGGTTTCCTTTGAACTGTGGTAGGCAATACAGCCTCACCACAAGTCAGCCTTTCCTTACCACTCACGACCACATCCTTGAAGGATGCACACGCACCACTGCCCAAAGCCTGAGTAGGGGTACCTTTCTCCCCTTCAACTTCAGAAGAACTCCCCCATTTCTTAGACAATTCAGAAGAATGAAAGAGCTTCTGAATTTCCTGATGATAGTCAACACCTTGGTGTGCATCAGACTGGTCAGAGACATTACCCTGCAAACAGTCATAGACCACAACCGGAGGTACAGAGGGGCCACTTTTCTCCGGAGATACATCCACCAACAGACCTTTGCCTTTCATATCAGGCACATGAGAATCAGGTTTCCTAGAAGTCATCACATCTGCAATAGAGGAAGCTGGAACCTTGATTACATCACCACCATGAGCAGAAGGCTTTGATTTCCTACGGCAGAGATTTTCTGGATGACCCTTCATTCCACACTCCTCACATGAGACATGCTTCCGACATGTCTCCAAGGAGTGTCCAATAGCCATACATTCATTGCAGAAGAGAGGTTTCTTCTCATATTCAATATCAATTTGAATGATATTATAAGGAGTAGAAAGAGTCACCTTATCAACTAATGTGGAGCTGAGGTCAACCTCCACCAACATCCTAGAAAAATGACCAAACCATACATCTTTAGTCTCCTTGTCGAGACGAATCAGAGTCCCAATTGCTTTGGCAATGTCATGCAAAATCTTCAGATGCCAAAAAACCCAATTCAGCCCATGCAAGCGAACCCAAACATGAGAAAAGGAATTTCTTGCATGCGAAACATTAAAATCCAAGGACCATTCATGTATGTAAAGCCATCCAAGTTTTAAAAGTAGGGTTCCAATACTCCAAGAACGAAGTTTCAAATCATCCGAAGGAAACAGGTAATGGAAAAAACCCCGACCAATAGAAACACATTTCCAATTGGAGAACCCCCATAAAATTGAAATTCGGTTACTCAAATCCTGAAGGCTCCATGGTTTTTGACCTTTAGGTAGAGCAATGCGTGCAATCAAAGAGTGTTATCCAATTTCCAACCGCCCAGCAAGCGCTACGGGGTCAGCTTCAACATGAGTAGAGGCACCCTTATGGAGGATCCTACCATGACATGAGTCTTTAAACATACCCAGGGAATTAAAAGCATCCAACCTCGAACTTGAAGATAAATTCCTTAAAACAGCAGCATAAGAATGAGGGGAATTACCACCTAGAAGAGAAGCCAGCCTATCCGACTTCCCCTTCACATCAGGCGCCATCCGTGCCTCACCACGGCGTACCTTCACTCCATCCGCAGGTCGGTGCAAATTTTCAGATCTAGCAAATAGATCTGTATTTGGCTGAGGGTAGATGTGCCGCACATCATTAGATCGGGAAGGGATTTCTGTCGCCGACCGCATGTGGGAGTCAACAGCGAACCGCGATTCATGCGCCACATCTGCAGATCTATGGAAGTCTGAGGCAAGCCGAGACGAATCCAAACCGCAGGTCACCAGCACATTCGTCGGATTGCAAGAACCAGCAGGATTCCGAGGATCACGAGCAGGTGAAGACACCGACGCAGACCTGCCGGGGAGTAGAAGCTTGAAGCCGAAGAAGTGCGGAAGATCCATGACGAAACCCTAAACACCATCGCCGCCGCTGGAAGTCATACGCGCAGCCCGCCTTACCATCTCCTCTAGAGAATCACTATCAAACGTGTTGTATGGGTAACGAGGTATAAGGCTGGCCTTCCCACCTGCGCGCCGCATGCCCCCAGCTAGGCCCATGGAGGCCAACCCTTGGGCTTGGGCCAGTTCCCACGGAGTCGAGGGGACGAGAGGTTTGCTGAAAAATGATGCATGTTGCCTTTGTGAGGACTCAAACCCGGAACCTCAGCGACGGGTCACCACCGCCTTGAACCAACTCACCCTGCCCCCGCGGGCTTCACCCACCATCCTTAATAAATGTTTTCCAATTTATTTTATGTATAACTTAGTAATAAATTGTTTTAAATTAAGAAATACCATGGCTAAAATACAACATTAAAAAATAGTTAATAAAACATCCTCTTAAAAATATGGAATGGAAAATGGGAATGTCATATGAAATTATGAAAAACTAGTTTAATAAATACGGTTATATTTTTGGGATGTTAAAATATAGAAATAGAAGTAAATAATAATGTCTAATTAGTAATATAGTGTGATAGATAACATGGTCAAGTGAACTTTAATGAGCAAAAAATCATCAATCTTTGATGGATAAAGAGACCATCGATCAATCAGAAATGAAGACTATAATATATCGTTTTCATTAAAAATTATGTTTATATATTTTAGTAATTAATTAACATATTTAATAACAACATAAAGAAAATATAGTAAATTTACCATTATAGTTTCCTACTTCAAACAATTTTCACCAAATAAATCAATTTTTTTATAAATGAGGAGTATTCAAGACCAATTTGTCGTTCCTGAAGCACTAAAAATCACTTATAATGAATCAAATAATCCATAAATGGATAGTAATATATTTTTCTAATCTGTTGAAATTACACAGAACAAAAATTTATAAAACCAGATATGTTATTTCCCAAAATTAATAAACCTTCATATAATAAAATACAACATTAAACCCAAAAATTCAACAGTAATAACTAAAGATTAAACATAATAATTTCCTAAATAACTATGATTAAAAATCTTCAAAATATTCTCAATCAAGCATGAATCCTAGAAAAATAATGATTTTATCACATAATCATCCAATATATTGTTTATAATTATATCAAACTAACTTTAGTCACTCATAAATTCATATACCCAAAATGGTACATTCCCTAATCATATAGTCATTAAAATATTTTAAGGATTTACTTAAATAAAGTGAATCATCGTAAATCATCATTAATATCATATAATGTTACAAAATATTATTCATCCTTAATACGTTAAAAAAATTCTTCATGTCAATCCTAAGGGTTTTATGTACCTCAACCAAATAAAACATCTCCCAAAATATCATTTTTCCCCTTAAAATTCCTTTACATAAATCCTCAAATAGGGGTGTATAAGTCTTTGAAATTTTGATAAAATGTAATATTATGAATTCATAATGGTGTAAATAACTCTTAGAATAACCTATCATGAAAATATCATAATCTATAATTTTTTCTAAACCCTCCTCTTATACTAACTCGAATGGTATTCATCCACACTCCTGGATCCGATGATAAAAACATAAACATTACATTTCTGGAACTGATACCAATAAATGTGACACAATATTTTCAATCCAACACTTGTAACATCTAAAATAAATATTTGAGCACTTACATTTCAAATTATATTTTTGGTCAAGAGCTTCATATAATTAGAATGAAATATTATATAAACTATACTCACTATTTAAAGAGAGTATTTTTTCCTCTATACCCAAACTTTAATATTACATATTAAGTCTTTTATATCCCCCATATAATTCGAAACATATGAATCATTTCTGTACAAAAATTATTCTTTATAACCTGTGGGAATGGAAACATAACATGGGTGAGATCAATTTATCATTAAGAGTAATAAAAAGGATTACCAATTTATTTTAATGAATGAGTGTAAGATGAGAATAAGGTTTTGATAACATAATAAATGTGTTGATCATAAAATAACTTAATTAATACCCATCAATATGCTGATCATCAATGATGAAACAAAGCATAAAATTTTAACAATGGAAGGAGTCAATGGAATAACTAATAATGAGCTATGTAATTTCAATATTGATCAATGGAATCATTAAATATATATTGTGAGAATAAATAAAACTTGTTGGTATCTAGTAATATTATATTCATAGAACCCTTATATAACCCTTATAAATTTGAATACCTTTTTGAACGACTTCAAATATAACTGACCAATGCATTGGAGTGATATCTTAGAACACCCATCATTTAAGCTATATAAATCTCACCTTTAATCGTAAAAAATTTCTAAGAACTGTAACATGGATGAATTTCATAGAAATTTTATCTCATCATTAAAATCATAAAAACATCAATTATTTCTTTCAGAAATTGATTAACCCATGGAAAAGAAATAGTTTGAAAGAATATATATTTGAAAAAAAAATAATCCATATGGATAATCAAAGAGGATGAAATCAATAAAAACATCATCAGGGGAGTATATGTTACAATAGGGTTGTTGATGATAAGGAATCAAATTACCATTAAAATATCATTAACACCATTCTTGAGGGAAATACAATTTTCACATTAAAATCACATTTAAAAACTAAAAATAAAGAAATATTTTTGAAATTGGTTTATTTGAAAATAAACATTTCATCTTATAAAATATACTTAAAACAAAATAATTGTCATGATGGCATGAAATCCATTCATATTGTAAGTGTTAAAACTAAACATTCTATTTAAACATTTTATAAAGGGAGTAAAAAGTGACACACCCGAATTTTTTAAGAATCTTCATATTTTAAAACCAATTAAAAGACTTTCAAAGAAAAATTAAAATATTTTTGGGATATAATTTATGTTTTGAAAATAATATTTAAGAAATTATTTTAGAAGACATAGATATATAGTACAAATATTCCTGATCTAAAAGAAGATATAAGATGTGTGTCACTTGAAAATGGATTTCATGATGTTTCTCTAATAAATATAGAGTAAATAAAAATAAAACATACAAACCATATTCATTACATTAGTAGAATAAAAATATATTTGGTTCATGAAAATACGAATATATGATTTCCCACCAAGGAAACATTAACCTAAACAATCCGAAAAAGAATGATATCGTAACATTAATCCTTTACAACTATGGAAACTTTTCAATCATAAAACCTATGAAATAATAACATCAAAGGAAAAGATAAATATCATTAAAAGAAGGTATTCATCATATAACATGTATATGGGAAAATATATACAACTCATAAAACAAGATAGGTGTACATCATAAATAAATGTCCCATGGAAGTGATATTTGAGACGACTAACCCTTACAAAGATCATATCATTGAATTGAAAATTAATCAATGGAGATATTAGGTGAAAAAAATTAAATAAAAAAAAACAAGGTTACTTACCTAATAAATTTTTTGAGAGATGAATTCACACAAAGTCATTGAATAACGATGTCAATGAAGAAGAGTAATAACCCAGCTAATGGAATTTAAGAGACCCGTTACCACAAAGTAACATTCAAGTCAAATCCCCCTGGATGAAATAATTTCAATTTAATATTATAATACTTATAAATATTAAACATTCATGATATAATATGTAAAGGTGAATTATAAATACCATAAAAAAGTAACTATGCGCATAACCATGAAATATGCATCAAAGAAAGTAAATTGAGATGAATTCCCATAACTTTAATCCAAACTATCAATGTATGTCCTTTGACACATGTATAATAAGATCATATAAGTTATTTGATTTAATAATATATTTTTATAGGTTTTATTCCCTTATACATAAAAATTTTATTTCATTTATCATAATAAAACATTTAATTACACAATTATTTATGTCCACATATGGTATTTTAAGGATGTTTAGTTAATAATTTCAAAACATATTTAGTGTGTTGACTATGGTCAAAGGGTTAATTGCTACATTATCTATTGAATTATAATCATTGAAAAATAAAATTTCTATATATCAATTATAATTTTTTAATGAATCATGAATGATGGATATAAAAAATAAACTATGTTACAATCATGGATATGATATGTCGTACGAACGCATGAGTAATGTTTCCAATTTTCAATGATAATTATAAAAAATGTTAAGTATAATTTAATATTTTGAATCGTGATAAAAATTTCATAAATAAAATATTAATTATTTAAAATCACTTATATATATTATCCATTTGATGTGGTGGTGAAAGACAAATCACATCACTTCGTTGTGGTGGCCCATGGGTATGGATGAATGAAATTATCATTTTTAAGAGAATGGAAAGGTATGAATGTAAATGATATATTATCTTTCCAGAATGATATATATTTCATGAATATCATATAAAAAATTAATTACATCATTATAAACAAATATGAGAGGTGGTGATGGAAAACAAATGACATCAGTACGCGTGGTGGTGGTTCTCTGTACACACAATCGACAGTTTTGTTTCCCATTTGAAGGAAGAGAAGATGGATATAGGTTGTATAAATATTATAATAAAATATCAGTATAAATTATATAATTATATTATTATATAATTATGGTTAAAATAGATTTAAAGGGATGGATTAATAAAGAAAACACAAATTATCGATTAAGAGCAGTAGATCTTCTTCATAAATCCTCATTTTCATTAAACATTTAGTGCTCTAAAGTTTGTATTATACCAAAAATAGGGAGTATAGAACGTGTTAAGGGATGTTATTAAGTTATTTTATCTTTTATTTCCTAAAAATAATTTTATGTGTGATGAACTGAGAATAAGTAGATCCGTTTTATAAGAGAGGGGAAGGTCACTCATGGGGATTCCCAAAATATTAAATTAATATAAATAAATTTTGTTTTCCAAATAGATAATATTTGTATATAATATGTTTCTTAGTAGAGATAATATCATATAATACTATTTTGAAAATATTTTATTACATTTTTACTCTTATCATGAGGTTTTAAACCTTTATTAAACCTTTTCAGAATTACAGTGACATCAATGTTTTTTTACTCTTAAAAGATTAATATAGTTACTATAAAATAATAAATGTCTCATAAATGGATAATGGATGATATTTTAATCATTTTCATAAGTAATGTGATGGAGAATGGATTTATAATAGTTTTAAATAATTTAAAAAATATTATTTATTATAAAATATCATTAATTTAAATTTTGGAACCATTCCTTTAATTAGATTTTTAAACTACGAGACAACAATGGAAATAAAATATAGTGATTAAATACCTCTATAAAATTTTATTTTAATCTAAAAAAATCTTGTAACACAATGATTCTTTTATATCCTATTATTTTTATCATTTTTAAAATCATTTATTTTATTTTTCTATTAATTAAATAATTACTTCATTAGTGTTCTATAATATATTATAAAAATTATATAATCAATAAAAGTGAAAAATAAATTACATTGATAAAAAATAATTTATATTTATTATTTCCATATATAACCAAACATTTACTCTATTTTTTTATATGTTAAAAATATAATGGATATTAAAGGAAATAGTGCCACATTTTGTCTGTATATTCACTTAAGTATTATAAAGGTAAAAATCATGTCTAATGGAAGAAATAACCATATATTATACTTTTGGATTATTATTTATTAGTTATAATCATATGATAAAATTAATCCAAGTCGTATGGTTACTTTTTAGTCTTTATCATTTTATTTTTAACCATAATTTCTTGATTTAACCTTTACTCTAGTAACGAAAATTACTACGGTTACTATTTATAATGACCAAAACCAAAGTGTATCAATTTACCTGAATTTTTACAACTGATCCCATATATTAATTCCAATTTTTAAGATTCGAAATATAGAATTTTTACAATTTAATTTAAAATCAAACCAGCAAAATGCGATAAGAAATAGGTGTTCTCAAAAATGTCTTTCTAAGTATAATTTTTTTATACCAAATCCAACTTAAAAATTAATTTAAAATACTATAATTGGATTATTATTAATCAAAACAGAAAAATAGAATTTTTAGAATAACCCAAAATATAATTTAACCTGGCATATACATTAAAATAATATAAACTTTTTAATTAAAATTAATATTTCTTACTACTCACAGAAAAATCAATCGGTTTATAAAATTATCACAAAATTTCTTTAAGATAATTTGATAAATGAATTTTAAAATTTTAGTTAATTTTTTAAAATACTTTTTATAAAATTTATATAAATTATTTATAATATTTTTTCATAAAAATAAATAAAATTATTTTTTGAAGAAAAGTTATTTTTGAATCCTAAAAATACTTTAGTAAAAATTGTGTTCTTATTTACTAAAAAATCATCAATAAACTTACATTTATTAGAACCTTTATATGTATTTCATATATTATGTAATATTAATCATACCCACCAATTCAAAGACATGGTTATAGAGGCCATATTTAAATAATAATGTTAAATGGTTTGTTTAAGGCTCAGTGATTTTTTTTGTATATAAGTATGGGTGGTGTTTGAAATAATCCTTTGGGTATTTTCCAATCTTAATTCACATTTTAACATACCAATCTTCATAAAATATAATTAGAAATCCCCCTTTTTATGTTATCCCACCAATAATGATCTCACAAATCTCTATAAACTATTTTGCTTCTAAAATTTAAATGGAATGCATAACTATAAACTTACAACACTGATAATTATCTCATAGATGAGATAAAAATTAATGTACCAAACCTGAATACTCTCTCTTGGTCTACACTGAACTCATAAAACATCCCATCTTTTATATCTTTTATCTTCTTTTGTAACATAGGATCGTCTCTTTATACTTTATTGATCTTATCCAGTAACGATGGTTGGGAAATAATTTAGGATATTATTTATTATTTTCCTTCCATTTTCAATCCCATTTTAGTATTTACCATGTACTTGATTAATGGATATCCTTCAGTGCTCAATATTACAAGAACTCAATCCTTATTCCAACCTAGTGAATCAGTGAATTTTTTTATGTATCCTAGATGATAATGAAAAAATCACATTCTTTAATAATATTCAACCATATCCTTTGTATCATGTTCACTTACTTTTTTAGGGATTTATAATTTAGACTCTGTTATTTGGTCTACATATCACACTTCTCCCCATAAGATAGTGCCTTCATATCTTTAATACAAAGATAACAACATCTACCTCTGAATCAGGGGTTGGATAATTTTATTCATGAGGCAGCAATTATCATGATGTATAATATATCCACATATCATTTTTATGTAGTACAAATCCATTTATTTTCAAGAATACATCACTAAAAATGGAAAATACATCCGCATTTAAGTGTAATCTTAGAACAAGTTCATTATCCAACCTCTTCTTCAATTCATAGAAATTTTCATCAAAATATTATGTCTAGATAATCATAAATAAATTTTTAGTGGATTATAAATATATGAAATTACTTTATAAAACCTTATATTATATCCTTCTAGACCATGGAAACTATAAAACAAAGTCATTGTTTTAGGATGATTCCACTCTTCTATAGCCTTGGTCTTTTCTAGATCAATTGATATTCCTTCATGGGTCATAATGTGCACTAAAAATGATACAAATTTTTACCAAAAATAAAATTTTCTAAAATAAAAAAAAATATTCTCATTTTATAGAGTTTATAATATGACATTTATATGATCATAATGTTCCTCACAACCTTTTTAATATATCATAATACAATCAATAAAAACTATAACAAAATTGTCAAGGTTTTTGCTAAAGTCTCTATTCATCAAATCTATAAATATAGAAAGGGAATTTTTCAAGATAAAGGTAATAAAAAAACACATAGTGTAAATATATTATTTATAAGGAAAAAATGGGAATATATTTTTTATTTTCCATGTGTTTATGTTAACATGGTCGAAGGTTAACCTTGGATCATAATTTTCTCTTACAAAGTTGTTTAAATAAATACCCAATAATTATAATATGGTATTTTTATTCACTAAGTTCCCATTATTTTTTACATAATCAATTCATAAATGCATTGATATTTCAATCATCATTACAAATAGAACATGCTATCCCTAAGGAGACACACTTAGTTGATTAAAACCCTTATCTGAAAAATCATGACGTTTTTTCATCAATTCCTTTAACTACCCATATAAAATTATATATGGTGTCTTAAATATATATTTTATTCTAGATATGAGTTCAATTGAAAAACCTACCTCTATTTAGAGTGTGGGTATGGGCAATTCTTTAAAAAATACATCAATTTATTCGTGAATAATTAGAACATATCTAATCTTTATACTTTCACTTTCATTCCATTAATTGACAATAATTTCCATAATAAAGGTAATAGGTGACTGTTCTTGACCATACTCAGGCTATGATATCTCTACATCGAAGAAAATTTTATATTTTCCTTCAAGACATATGGAATTTACTTTCTTATTTATTTTATAATATTATTTTACTTCAATAGAATATCCCTCCCAATTATTTTGTCCAATTCCACCACTATAATAACCAATAGGTATGTAGAGAGATTAAACTCGCAAAAGGTAATAGGGGAATATATATATATATATAATTGATGGTGGAATAGATCCACTAGGGGTTTTAATTGATTACTCTACCTCTAGTTGTTTAGGGTTAAGTTTTATGTTCTATTAAAACATCAATGAAATAAAAAATTTACTGAACTAGAACTAATCAATGTACTTTATATATTTTAGTTTTTGATGAGTATACCAACAATAACATCATTTGAAGCCATGACAACAACTATCATTATTGAAAAATAAGAATCATTATCCCTTTTTCTCTATTGGGGTTGATGGTGGTTTCCCTCCATTATATTTTGATTTGGCCATTAGTTAGTGACATTTCCATTCTTCCCATTCTTGAAACATTGTACTTCTTATGTTACATTATTTATCTACCCTTTTTCATTTTAATTCAAATATTGAGACAATAAATATCCTTGAATATTTTGACCTAAATATTTACCTATCCCAAACTTTTAACACTTTCCACTTCCTTATAGACAATTCCTAGAATCTATTTTTCCATAATTGTTGCACACAGGTAATTATTGTTTCCACTCATATCTTTCTTGATAAAAATTAATCTCAAAATTTTATATTTCTTCCTCTACTTGTCATTAATTCAATGATTCGACTATGAATCTCTATACAATATTTCGATTTTTTTAACATGTGAAAACAACTCTTCATAAATCCCAAAGCATCATATTATATGATCATTCCATTGAGGATGCCTTATTCTATCAAATAATCGATTGACCTATAATCAAAATCAATGAAAAATATTGAATTTTATCATGGAAGTATTATAAATTTAAACTCATTACATGCCACTGAAACATTATACTTTGTTTTCTTTTCAATCAATTGAATTTCTATTATTTTTAGAAGGTTATAAGGAAAATACTTATTGAAAAATATTTTTTTGAAGTCTTCCCACTCCATAGATTCCACCTCATCATTTGGATGCATGTTACTGATTAATATCCACCACTAATCGACATGTCCCTCTAAGAGATACGATACCAACATAAATTTAACATTATCAAAACAATTTAGTACATAAGATATTATTTATATAGTAATGATCCATTGTTTGGAATTCAGTGCCTCAATTGTTCGACCATGAATATGTGTTTTTTATTGTTTGAAGGATTCTACTACTAGTTGATCCTTCCTTAGGGAAACTAAATGATAAACATTATTTAGGTTTTTATTCCTAACCCGAGTTAACTAATTCACCATAATTATTAAATTTATCACTTCCAACTCCCATATTCGTAGAAATATCATCATTATATTGTTTATCACATTGACTATTTATAGGATTTATTCTATTTCCTTGATAAATTTTTTACGAATAAAACCAAATTTAAAAAATTTTAACTATTGAAAATATTTTAATAATAATTCTAAATGAATTTTGAATCCTCGAATATTCTAAAAACATGCTTCCAGGATGTTATACTTCAATTTTTAAAAGATAATTACATTTTTTATATATCCTTCATAATGGTTTAAAGAAAGCATGTGATTCACCAATGAATGTCCACCAGGAGTGTTTATTAAGGTGTAAAGTCTTAGGCTCACTCATCATGAACTGAGTGTATTTATATTTTAAACATAGGAAAACTTTTTGTAGGTGATTACCCCTTGGTGTATCTGTTCTATATTAACATCCACTTTACAGTTTTCAAACATGGATGTAATTTCTATGACACCTCATACTCTATAAATTACCAATATTTATATGGATTAAATTTAATTAAACATATACCTAGGGTTATTAATAATTTTTTCCAGTCCTAATTTTCAAAAATAACTAAAAGTTTCTTTTATAACATCTATGATGAATTGCCTTTTACATGTTTTATTTTTAACATAATTCCTTAAAAAATTATTATATTGAAAACTTATAAAGATATTTTAGGGGTACATTTCTTAGAAAATAGGTAAATAATTGATAAATTACATAATAAAATCAAAAATATATACTTTACTAAATTACCATGTAATATTAAATTATTATCCCATCCTAAATAACTGTACGATAAATTATTTATAGAGGACTTAAATCAATTAAAAATAGTGATAAAAAATACTAGTAAGGGATAAACAAAAAATTGGAACATGATCATTAAAAACCCAGGTAATACTATAAATAAATAAATATTATGATTTACAATTATTCATTTTTATGGAATCATTGTCATCATAGAATTATAAATTACATTATTTAATCTTTCAATATAAACAAGATTAGTTTTATGTTTATTATATTTTTTTACATGTATTACATGGAATATTAAAACAAATTTTTTTAAATTTTTTATTTTCATTAATTAATATAATTATCTATTTTTTTATTGAACAAATAAAATTTATCTTGGGATGGTTGTTTTAATTTTCTTGAAATGATTGATTATTTAGTGAATAGTGAAATATACAAATTTCAATAAAAAAATTCATTTCATTCCATGTATTTAAAGTTTCACATCATATTTTTTATTTTTTTAATGTAAAATTAGGAATCTTTAATATAAAATACAATTAATTCTATTACATTCAACATCATAAATGATAATTCTATAAAAACGTTTTTATTTTTAAAAATGGTGTCTTTCAAAAAACTGTTTTCATTATAGTATGTTCATTAATATTAATTTTTTACCACTTCTATAAAATTAATATGATAAAATAGATTTTATATTTGGAGTTAAATGTTTCAAATTGTTTATACGGTCAATTTCATTTTTAATAATTATGAATAGTATATATGGTAAAACATTATCACCTATATAAAGGATAAAAGGGTTAGTGAGGGGTTAAACTAAAATATAAAGAATAAAATATCTCTAAAAATTTAGTAAATATTATTTTTAGTGTATTTGAAACATTAAAAAATTATCTTTAATATTCAGACATTTTTTCTACATGACTATGAGAACGACATATAATATATTTAAATAATTTATGTATTTATAAGTGTGTCACTACCCTCACTTATAAAATGGATCCTCATCTCTTTACTTATTCAGAAAAATTAAGTCACTCATATCGACCAAAACCTAACAAAATTCCTTACCAACATCCCACCATGTCTATGGGTACTATTATTACCAAAAGACAATCCTAATAAGGCTTATAATTTATGCTAGGAAGGTTTTCTAAAGAAGAGTTTTAATTCATAACTGGGTGGTTCATATTTATTTCTTACTCTATATCCTTCAAATATTTTTAACCATGTTCAAATAATATAAGACTTATCTTCCATATACTGAAATAAAATTATGATTATGGTACAATATTTTTTCATCTCATTTTCCATCCATTGGAAAACTATAATGTCACTCATTTATACGTGAGGACTTGAAGCTCCATGGGGAGATGCGTTAGGTTTTTCATCATTAGAACGTATGAATGGTTAAAATGATAGATCAAGTAAAAATATATGATATTTATGAAATAATTAATATTTTTTTTAAATAATATATATTTATCACCTTTTTAACATTCCATCTATTATAAAATGATAACACTAGTTGTGTGTACATATGGAGTACCACCTCTTTGAAGTGATTTGAATTGTTTTTCATTTACTCTTTATAAGGATGGTCAAATGGATGAAAATGAATAATAAATATGAAAATTATATCATATTTATGATTCTATAATATTAAAATAATATATAATTTATTTCTTTTGCACCCGTTAGAAAAATTAATACATTATTTACCTGTATGTACGGACTACTGTCTCCATAAAATGACGTGGTTCATTTTTTGTAACTTTCATACATGGTTGGATTTAATATTTTATCTAATTTATAAATATTATAATAAAAATATTATTTGAATTTTTAATTAACATTTCCATAACTCATTTAGTAGTGGTGAAAGCACTGATGTTATTTTGAGGCTATAAACCAAACTTCCTCAAGACGTCCAACAAAAACTTATCCATTTTAGTATGTAAATAAAGCATGGTAAAAATGAAATTGGTGTAATAATTATATTGTAATGAACATGATAGTGTTTCTAAATCAATAAAGAACATGTTTCATTTTAATTCATAGGATGGTATCCATACAAATGAAATGAGTCGAGACTCGAGGTAAAGGGTTATCATTTCTAATAATTTTTAAATATTTTAACATCATTATTCTACATATACATGATATTTTTAATTATTTAAGATATTATAAATTATGATAAATAGGATTATAAAGGTATTTTTTGAAAATATTTTACTTTATTTAATTTTTTTAAAAATAATCTCTTCAATGTTTTCCATACTAGTCTCTTTTTACCTTTTTACCGAAGTGTAAAGCAGGATATTTTTAATGATTGATACATGAACATGTTATCACCCCATCATAGTCATTATTAATTATCAATATTTTTATACATGTTTACATGTTTTTTAAAATTATATCTTATTTATTATCTTTTGGGAATTTTTCATTTTTAAGTGTTTTCAAAGAAAGAGGATATTTCTTCTTATGATAATGTGAAAATTGAATGTGTTTTTCTAGTGAGTTCAAACATTACTTTGTGATAAAAAAGTGAAATATTTTAAAAAAATTACATGATATGGTACTTGAGAATTATATATGAAAATAGGTGATATTGATAAAGATTATGATGTTTGCAGATCTTGATATTGATCACCAATGCATTGGTTAACGATTTAGTCTTCAATGATGAAAAATGAGGGTGGTAACTGGGTTATTTACTCCAATAGAATTAAATAAGATTAAGTTATTATTAAATGAGTTAAAAATGATTAAACATCGGTCATGAATTTGATTCTCCATGATACCTATATTATGTGTTCAATAAATTTTTTTATATAAATTTTTTTATTTCATGTGGTAAGGAAAGTTTATAAACATTTAAAGGTAAAAGGTTTAAATGTTTTTATGAGTTACAAAACTCTTATGGATACCTTCAAGGTGTTATTATACATTATAATGTGTTATAAGATTTATTATTTGAGTAAAGTATTATTTTAATTTTTTGAAATTTTTTTATGTGCTCAATGTTTTATTGGGAAAACGTTCAATTTTTTACATGTTTATAGTTTTTTCAATGGACTAGAGGCATTGAATTATTTTTTTATCCACTACTAAGGTTTTTTCCTCATCCAACATTTTAAAATAATTTTCATAGGATATAAGTCTAATTGTATATTTTATAATGGACAATATTCCCTCTGTGGTGACTCATTTTAAACAATGAAAATTGTCTTAAATAAAATATGGGTGTAAATTTAAAACCCATTTTTAGGAAATAATATGACCTATGTTAATGTTTCTGATTTTATTTAAATTTTACCTAATTATATAAATATCCAAATGAAAATGATAATAGAATTGTAATAAAGTGAAACCCTTATGATAAATCATATAATTATTTATTTATTATGATATGTGGCATTATAGTAGGTATCAAAGGAAATGATTAGATAAATTTAGATGTAATAATAATATTAAAATATGTTATCAAGATATTAATGTTTATATTTATATTTTTATGAGAGTGATTTTGTGGATTTAAATTTTTCTTTATATAATACATATTAATTCATAATAATTTTCCACATAAGAAATATAGAACCTGAATTAAGAAATAATTAACAGGATAATAACCTTCTGGATTAGAAACCATTACTGATTGTAATATAAATTTTTTTCAGTGTTAATTCAATCATTTTAGGCTATCAATCGTGGTTCAAATTAAATAGAGTTAATAAATTCTCCAAAAGGTACATGTATATAGTGGAAAATATAGAATTCATTGGTTCTTATGTCCACATGAAAGATAAATAATGGATAAATTCATTATATAATATATTGGAATTTTTTCGATGTATGAAACATCAAAAGGAAATTATTTTGACTTATTATTTTGAAGGAGAATTTGATAAATATTTCTCCTGGATATAGAATTATAAGAAAAATGATGGGATTTATTCCATTGAATAGACGTTCTTTAATGATTTTTTTATGAAGTGTTTTCCCTAATGTCTTCAACGTAGAATAGAATTGATATTTGTAGAGTTAAAAAAAGAATAATACTCAGTTTCTAATTTTGAAAAAAAAATACCACACTCTCTAGGTACAATCAAAATTATTTATATACAATAAGAGTAAGATGAATAGATTTTATACAGGTTTCAATCTAATTTTATTATGATCATTGAAATTATTTTAATTTATAATCAATAATATGTTTTCTTATTCAGTTAAGAAAGTTGAGATAAAGTTTTATGACTCTTGTGTACATGGTGGAAATAAGGGTAAGAAGTGGCCTAGGTGGTATAAAATGGAGAGGAAATCAATAAATAAATCTGGAGGTGATCCCCCAAAAATGTTCCAAAGGTGGTGAAATACATTTTAATGAATTGTTTTCCAGACTAGTGAATTGTTTCTGATTTTGTAATCTAGGTCTTTTGTCATTGGATTTTAAGTAAAATGCTTCTGAATATAAAAGTAATGGGAAAACATAAAGGCAACTTTCTGTAAGATGTTTTAAATTCAATGGTTGGAGAAATTATACAAATGCATGTCTAAATGTATTTACTCACAGTGGGAATCAAAAAGATCAAAATTTGATTTATGTGGAAAAGTATTTTTCTAATAAATCAGTAGATCTAAATCCCTTAAATGAAGTGGTGAAATGTAATCCAATTTAAAAATGCAGTTACCGAATATCAATAGTAAAACTATTGGACTTAAAAAATTAGTTAAAAGAGTTGATTGATAGGGGCTTCATCCACCCTATAACTTCACATTGCAGTACTCTTATTATGTTTTTTAAAAGCATGATTCCATGAGGCCTTACATTAATTATAAAGAACTCAATATCTTCACAATTAAGAACAAGTATTTGTTTCCTCATATAAAATACTAGTTTGTTCATCTCTAAGGTGCTAAGTATTATTCAAAGATATAACTCTGGACTAGTTATTTTCAATAGAAGTTTAAGGAGGAAGATATTAATAGTAATACCTTATAAACTAGTTATCAGTATTATTAATTGGGGTTTATTCCTTTTAGGATGAAAATTGCACCTGCTGTATTTATGGATCTTATGACTATTTTTTTCTATGAATATATGGATAAATTTGTGGTGGTTTTTGTTGATGATGCTATAGTTTACTTAAAAACCTTTTTGGAATATGATAAATCAAAAATGATTGTTTTTAAAGTCATTAAAAGAAAATAAATTGTAGAGAAAATTCAGTAAATTTGAATTTTGGATACTGGAGATTTCCTTCATTGGGTATATTGTTTCTTTTGATGGTATAAATAATGATCATGGTAAAACTCAATTAGTATAATAATGTATAATAATTAAAATTTTCATTCTAATTTTATGTTTTATTAGATTAGTGGGTTACTAATTTGGTTTTTTATTGAAATTTTATTTTGGTTGTGTTTCCCACTAACTAAGTTAACTCAATAATGCTTACAATTTTTGTGGAAAAAAGAATGTGGTGAATGTTTCAATTAATTAATTATATTTTTATGTAGTGCTTTAGTGTGAGCCATTCTAATATGAATTATTGAATTTTTTATTTGAAATTATTATTCTTTTAAGGTACATAGTTGTGTCTTCATACAAGATAATTGGGTATGTGCATAAACTTCATGACAATTAAAAATATATGATAAAAATTACCATACACTTGATCTCAATTTATAGAACATTATTTTTTCCATTAAAAATTCTAAGGACTCTTTTATATGCGGTAAAATATAACACATATACTTACCATAAATGTTTACTGTATATTTTAAGTTAAAAAAATCGAAAATTAGGTATAGAAGTCTGTCGAAACAATTAACGAATTATTCCTGAAAACCTTACTATTGTAGTACCCCCGGTTTCTGGTATGTAACCCTTTCTTTATGAATTTCATTGTTATAATGTTAATGGTGTTGAATGGGAGAGTCGAGAGAACATGGATTGATGTTTTGAGGAAAAGGGGAAGTCGCACGGTCGGCGCACGATTTGTCTAACCGCGCGGCCAAAACATGTGCAGTGGGTCTTGGAGGTAGTGGCTTCTGCACAGTCAGTGCACGATTTGCCTAACCGTGCAGCCAAACCATGCGAAAAAGGTGGATGAGGTAGTAGCCAATGCACGGTTAGCGCACAGTTTGTCAAACCATGCGGACTAACCGTGCAGACACTTAAAATTAGATCCTTAAATTGTGGATCTAACTCGTTTTGCCTCTAATTGCATCATTAAAGCTCATAAGCAGCCCTAACTAGGGATTTTTGTTCTCCTAAGATCAAAGAGGGTTCTCCCATCATTCCATAGGTGATCCGAAGGCTTCTATTTGCAAATAGAAGCCAGATTATTGAGGTATGTGATTGTTCTCCTTCATTCATGAATGGTTTCTTAGATCTACTTAGATCTACTTCTCTTATTCTCTTAGTTTCTTAGATATATGCCTGTTATGGATAGATCTATGTGTGTGGATGCCAAGTATGACACATTTTGGTCTTGGTTGTGTTAGAAGAGGATATCTAAGGAGGATTCTTGGATATTTGACCCGGTGTTCTTGAGCGTTCTTCATTCATTTCTTGGTTTCACCTTATTTGTTGAGGTAGGTGGCTTCACTCTTGATTCCTATTTCATAGAACATGAAGGCTTAATTTCAATTTTTTTTCCTTGATTGAAATGGCTTATTTATCTTCTGTGAAGGAATGGTTGAAACCCCTTTTTAGTAACGGGTGATGAAAATTGTGTTTTTTTGGAAAGTGGTTGTTAAAGTAAATTTAAAATGGTGATTTTAAATTGGCTATAGTTTTACTGCTTGAATGAAATGGTATTCAATAAAAGGGTGATTCTTTATTGAATGTGTTTTATCACACTTGGTTTTGGGAATGTATTACATGGGTTGTGGTGTGTGTTCATATGCATTGGGATGGATAAGGGCGAGAAGTACCCCCATCAAAAGGTTGGCACGGATAAGGGTGAGATGTCCCCCCATCAATAGTTTGGGATGGATATGGTCGTGAAGTACCCCCGTCAAGGTAGTCTACTAAGTGACGACTTAGTAGAAGGATAACTCACCACTCGTAAGTATAGAGACGTCTAGGTTACATGCATGGTGGGTTGGGTAGAGTGGTGAAATGGAATGAATTTGCCTAATGGAAATGTGAATGGAATTGGGAAATTTTCTTGATTGCTTTTCATGAGAAATATGGGTTTTATTATAAAATGGTTTTGACATGGACCTTGTTATATTGTGAATTTTTTTTGGAATTGTTTTATATAAATTGTTTTATATAAATGTGCTGACATGTTTTATCTTAGATTCATGGGTTGGGAAGTCATTGGGGAAAAACAAATGAGTTTAATCACTCACCCTATTCTTTGGAATGTTGGTCCTTTTGCAAAAGTCATGTACCGGGATGTTGGCAGAGGTAAAGTGTCACATGTATATAGAACTGCTTCGCGATACTTGGGATGGTTCTAGATGTTGGATCTTGGAGCATGTGGATCATGGAGTTAGGTTTTTGTCTTGTAGTCTTTGAGTTGTCATTCCGCTGTTTACTATGATGTTTTAGTGTTGGTTTCCGCTGTGGTACTTATGGATGGTTTTTGATAAAATAAATGGTTGAGTTGTCTTAGATTTTATCATTCTTCATTTAGAAGGTTTTTTTGGTTATTCTTGTTGGCTATGTGGTATATTCTTAAAGGGTAAATCATCCCCCACTTTTTTTGAAACCCTTCGGCATTTATTTCCAACCTTTGGAACCTTGGGGATGTTGCTTAAGGCCTAGTAATGATCCGTTGAGATCTCAAGCCAATGAGAATTGGCGGGTCATTACAAATGGTATCAGTTTGTTCAGTCCTTTCCTAACAAGTGGTCATCAATGTACATGGTCCAAGAGTTGACATTTCTTCTTTTCGATTCCTTGGGTGATCATATTAGATAGGAGTAGGATTGTCGGAACATGAAATGTATCGCATAAAAGGACATAGCTAACCCGTTTATGCTGAACATCAAGTTACCCGGGTGTTGGGTACATAAGTGTTTTGGATACACTTCTAGAATGTTGTGAATCTTATTATCATGGGTTTAGACAATGAGATGAGCATGACATGAATTAGAGGAATGACTTCCCACTAGGATGTCATATCTCATTGAGAAGAATGATTTATGATTTTGGCAAGGTTCAAATTTTTTAAAAATGCTAATATTGATTTTCAAATGAACGATTTTGAAAATTGGATATTTAGTATATTTTTAAAACAGGTGTATTTTCAAAATTTATGTGGGATGTTTTCAAAAAGGGTTGAACATGTGGATTAGTTGGATTAGTTGAAAAGGTTTAAGGCTCACATCGACGGTTATAGGAGAACAGTTAGCTTCACAACGGAGGACGGAATCGACCATCTCTTCAGAGGAGAGAGGATGCCAAAAAAGGTTCAAAGAGCGTGTTGGAACCAATGGTGGGAACGATCTCATACCAATTAGAAGCATTGACTTTGGAATCAATGGAAGAGATCACAAAAAATAGTTTTCCAGCTGTGTTGAATCAATTTCCTTATGTTTTTTCTGAAAACTTCTCTTAATTACCACCTGTAAGAGAGGTGGAGTTTACGATTGTTCTTCTTCCAGGGACCAGTCCTATCTCACTTCCATCTTATAGGATGGTACCAACGGAGTTAATGGAATTGAAAGTGCAGTTAGAAAAGTTGGAATGAAAGGGTTTCATTTGGCTAAGTGTGTCTCCATGGGCAGCACCAGTTTTGTTTGTAAAGAAATAAGATGGAACTCTTCAGCTATGTGTTGATTATCGTAAACTTATCAAAGTTATGATAAAGAATAGATATCCACTTCCATGGAATGATGGACTATTTCATCAATTGAGAGAATCTCAGTGGTTCTCTAAAATTGACTTGTAGTTGGGATATCACCATTTGTGAGTTCAGAAGGAGGATATTCTGAAGACAGCCTTCAGAAGAAGATATGGCCACTACGAATAAGTAGTCATGCCTTTTGGTCTTACGAATGCACCAACAGTCATTATGGAATTGATGAATCAGGTATTTCAGAAATATTTGGATTCTTTTGTTGTGGTGTTTTTGGATGATATATTGGGGTATTCAAGAACAAGGGCTGAGCATGAACAACACTTAGCGATAGTGTTGGAAATATTGAGATACCATCAGTTTTATGCCAAATTATCAAAGTTTTATTTTTGGATACAACTGGTACGTTTTCTAGGCCATGTTGTTTCTATGAACGGTGTTTCAGTGGATCCAGATAAGATAGAAGCTGTTCTTTCTTGGCAACCGCTGAAGAATGTCTTTGAAATAAAAAGTTTTCTTGGTCCATCTGGTTATTACTGATGCTTTGTTCGTGACTTCTCACGAATAGCTTCACCTATGAAAGCATTGAAAATGAAGAACAGTGTATTTTAATGGACTGAATAATGTCAGATATCTTTTCAAGAGTTGAAATTTCCCTTTACTTCAGCAACCATCTTGATTTTTCCAGAATCAGGACAGGGGTGCGTGGTGTATTGCGATGCTTCGGGAATAGATTTGGGTTGTGTTCTCATGCAAGGAGACCATGTGGTGCTTATGTCTTAATGAAGTTGAGGGTGCATGAGAAAAATTACCCAACATGTGATTTGGAGTTGGCTGTAGTCGTCCATGCTTTGAAAACATGGAGACATTATCTCTTGGGTGAGAAATTTGCTGTGTTTACAGATCACAAAAGCTTGAAACACGTTTTATCACAGTGAGATTTGAATCTGAGGTAGAGTATATGGATGGATTATCTTCAAATGTTGGACTTTGACTTAATGTATAGACCATGTAAGGGAAATTCGGTGGCCGATGCATTAAGTAAGAAGTCATATGCTCAGTTGGCAAAGGATGCTTCAGATGAATGGTAGTTGATGTCGGTCTTAGATGACATGCATGTGGAATGTGAAGACTGAGGTGATGTTGTTGTTTTCTTTTTAGCTACACTTGTTCCTGATTCAGTGGAGATAGTAAAAGAGGAACATGCATCTGATGTAGACTGTGTTGCAATGAGTTCAAAACTGAATGGTGGGGAGACAATTGAGGTATGAAAGCTGGATGGGAGTTCAGTTTTGTGTTTCAAAGATCGGATGGTTGTACCTATAGTTTGTCGGGAAAAAATCCATGATGATTACCACCATTCAATATGGGTTGTACATACGGGTACACATAAGATGTATAAGGCGCTAAAGGTGCAGTTTTGGTGGAGCGGCATGAACAGGAAGGTGGGCGAGTTCGTCTCGTGATGCTTAACTTATCAGTAGGTTAAAGCAGAGGATCAGAGACCAGCTGGTATGTTACAGTATTTACCTATCCCAGTGTGGCAATGGGATCAGATAACAATGGATTTTGTTATAGGTCTTCCTAGAATGGTCCGGAAACACAATGCTATTTGGGTGATAGTGAATCGTCTAAGCAAGTCGGCCCATTTCATCCCGATTCGTGAAACTCATACGGTGGAACATCTTTCAAAAATAAATATCTTGGAAGTGGTAGAGAGACATGGTGTACCAGTGTCTATAGTCATAGACAGAGATTCGAGGTTCACATCTTGTTTCAAGAAAACATTACAGCAAGACCTGGGGACTCAGTTGACGATGAGTACAACGTATCATCCTCAGACAAATGGGAAATTTGAGAGGACTATACAAACATTGGAATACATGTTTCACGATTGTGTAATGGACTTTGGTGGATCATGGGAGGAGCATATACCCTTAGTGGAGTTCTCACACAATAACAGTTATCAAGCCTCAATACACATGGCTCCGTTTGAAGCATTGTATGTGTGTCTTTGTCAATCTCCACTATTCTGGTTGGAAACTGGTGAAACATCACTAGTCGGGCTGATCATTGTACAAGAAACAATAGATAATATTTAATTGATTAGAAGGAAGATGGAGACATCTCAGAGTCGTCATAAATCTTAATTAGATCACCGTCGAAGATCGTTGTCATTTGTAGTGGGTGATCATGTATTTTTGAGAATCTCTCCAAGGCTTGGACATCATCATTTGGGGAAGCAGGGAAAATTATCTCCTCGATATATAGTCCCTTTTGAGATACTGGAATAGGTTGGAGAGGTGGAATATCAGTTGGAATTACCACCATGGTTCAGTTCGGTGCACAATGTGTTCCATGTATCTCAGTTAAAGATGTATCAACCCGATCCTGACCATGTGATTAGATGGGATCACGTTGACCTAGAGCTGGATGCTTCATTGGTACATATCTCGGCATGGATAGTGGATTGGAAATAGAAAGTCATGTGTGGAAAAAGCATCGGTACAGTGTGGGTTTTATGGCAGCATGATCATATTCAGGAAGAGACTTGGGAACGTGAGAAAGAAATGAAATAGTAGTGGCCAGAACTCTTTCAATCAAGGAATGGTTTTCTACTTTCCAGGGATGGAAAGGCCAATGGTGGGGACAAAATAGTACGCCCAGTTTCTGGTATGTAACCCTTTCTTGATGCTTTACATGGTTTTAATGTTAACGGTTTTGAATGGGAGAGTCGGGAGAACTTAGATTGATGTTTTGAGGAAAAGCAGAAGTCGCACGGTCGGCGCACGGTTTGTCTAACCGTGCGGCCAAACTATGTGCAGCAGGTCTTGTAGGCAGTGGATTCTGCATAGTCGGTGCACAGTTTGGCTAACCGTGTGGCCAAACCGTGTGATAATGGTGTTAGTGGCAGTAGCCAATGCACGGTTAGCACGCGGTTTGTCAAACCATATGAACTAACCACGCAGTCACTTAAAATTAGATCCTTAAATTGTGGATCCAACTCCTTTTTCCTCTAATTGCCTCATTAAAGTTCCTAAGCATCCCTAACTCGGGATTTTGGTTCTCCTAATGTCATAGAGGTTTCTCCCATCATTCTGGAGGCGATCCGAAGGCTTCTCTTGGCGAATCGAAGCCGAATTCTTGAGGTATGTGATCGTTCTCCTTCATTTTTGAATGGTTTCTTAGATCTACATAGATCTACTACTCGTATTCTCTCGGTTTCATAGATCTACACCCGTTATGGGTAGATCTATCTCTGTGGATGCCAAATATGATGAGTTTTGGTCTTTTTGGTGTTAGGAGAAGAGATCTAAGGAGGATTGTTGGAGATTTGACCCAGTGTTCTTGAGCATTCTTCGTTCGTTGGTTGGTTTTGCCTTATTTTTTGAGGTAGGTGGATTCACTCTTGATTCCTATTTCTTAGTACATGAAGGATTAGTTTCAATTTGTTTCTCTTGAATGAAATGGTCTGTTTATCGACTATGACGGAATGGTTGAAACCCCTTTTTAGTAACGGGTGATGAAAATTGTGTGTTTTTGTAAAGTGGTTGTTGATGTAAATTTAAAATGGTTATTTTAAATTTGATATGGTTTTACTGCTTGAATAAAATTGTTTTCAATAAAAGGGGGATGTTATATTGAATGGTTTTTAGCACACATGGTTTTGGGTATGGATTACAGGGGTTGTGGTGTGTGTGTTCATATGTATTGGGATGGATATGGGCGAGAAGTACCCCCATCAAATGGTTGGGATGGATAAGGGTGAGAAGTCCCCCAATCAATAGGTTAGGACGGATAAGGTCGTGAAGTACCCCCGTCAAGGTATTCCACTAAGTGATGGATTAGTTGAATGATAACTCACCACTCGCGAGAATAGGGAGGTCCAGGTTGCATGCATGATGGGTTGTGTGAAGTGGTGAAATGGAACGAATGTGCGTAATGGAAATGTTAATGGAATTGGGAACTTTGCTTGATTGCTTTTCATGAGAAATATGGGTTTTTTTTGAAAATGGTTTTGACATGGAACTTGTTATATTGTGAACTATTTTTGGAATTGCTTTATATAAACTGTTTTACATAAATGTGCTTACATGTTTTATCCTGGAGGCATGGGTTGGGATGTCATCGGGGAAAACCTACTGAGTTTAATTACTCACCCCCTGCTTTGGCACGTTGGTGCATTTGCAGATGTCATGTACCGAGACGTTGGAAAAGGTAATGTGTCACATTATTAGACTAATGCTTCGTGATACTTGGGTCGATTCATGATTTTGGAGCTTGGAGCTTGTGTATTATGGATTTGGGTTGTTGTCTTGTAGTCTTTGATTTGTCTTTCTATTTTTTACTCTGTTGTTTTAGTTCTGGTTCCCGCTATGGTACTTTAGGTTTGTTTTTGATAAAATAAATGGTTGTGTTGTCTTAGCATTTATCATGCATCATTTAGTAGGGTTTTTTTGGTTATGCTTGTTGGCTCTGTGGTATATTCTTAAAAGGTAAATCTTCCCCCACTTGTTTTGAAACCCTTCGGCATTTATTGCCAGCCTTTGGCACCTTGGGGAAGTCGCTTAAGGCCTAGTAATTATTCATTTAGCTCTAAAGCCAATGAGAATTGGAGGGTCATTACAAGTATCATCCTAGTAAATAAAACAACACATCTGATACCTTTAATTGAAATGATAAGGTATAATTAACCATGTGAAATTTAGAATATGATATTTTTTGTTGATTTAATGAATTTGGGCCTAGAAATTAGCCTTTTATGAAGTTCATCTCTTTTTGTTTAGGTGTCAGTATACTCTTCATTGTTATATATAATAAATAATACTCAAAAGGAATATTGTGATTTAAAAATTGGTAGTATTTTTCAAGTATGTATTGTGTCCTAAATTTATCATTGAAAAAGAATACGTTATAAGATTTTGAAAGAGGGCATGTCTGCCAAGTGATTCCCAGTTAAAGAAGAAATTTATGAGTGATTTTCATAGATTTATAGTTTATAATCATCCTAGAAGAATGAATATGTATATAGACTATCAGGGTTATTATTGCTCGGATGGAATGATGAATGATATTATATATTATACTATAAAGTTTTTGAATTTTCAATATTTTAAAGCTATGGGAAAACTAAAAAAAGTGAATTATTGTCCTTTTCTAGTTTTGAATGGAAATGCGAGAATAAGTCCATATGTTCTCTAATGGTATTACATAATACATATTGATGTAATAATAATATTTGGGATATTATTGATTAATAAACTAAATCTATGCATTTTATTCTTATTAGATATATTATTTCTTTGGATAGACATGATAGACATTATCTAAAATAGATTTTTATATTACATGGATTCCCTTTCACCCTATTGTCTATAATCATGATCCAATATTTACCTCAAATTTTTAAAAAAGGAATGAAATGTCATTGGGTGAAAAATTAAATTCCAATAAAACTTTTCATTCTCAATATGATGGAAATTTAGAGTGAATGGTTCAAACATTGGATGATATTGTTGGAAGTTTTTTATTATATTATCAGGTATGTTGGGATCAACATCATTCAATTTTTTAATTTTTTATAGTGATAGTTTTAATTCCATTATAAAAATGATATAAATTGAGGCATTATATGGGAAGTGGTGTCTAACTCTATCATGTGGGGATGATATCAATGAAATGAATTTTTTAGGACCAAATCTGGTAGAAGAAATAATTTATATGGTAAATATGTTTCAACACCATACGAGGGAATCTTAGTTTAGGAAGAATTGGTGTACAACAAAACTCATGAAATATATCCTGATTCTTGTAGGAGATCTTGTTTTTCATAAATTATCTCCATTAAGAAGTGTAATGTGGTTTGATAAAAAAGCATATTTGATCCTATAGTCTGTTAGAACATAAAAATTTATTATAAAGAGAGTTCAGTCACTTACTGAGTCTCCGTACCTCCAAGTTTTCCTCAAGTACATGATTTCTTTCATGACTCTTTTCTAAGAATGTATATACCTGATTCATCATAGGGTTTGAGACATAAAGTTTCACAATTAGAAGAAAATATCTCATATAAAGAAGATTTAGTTCAGATTATAGATCATATAGAGTAGGTATAATGACATAAGGTGATTCACAAATTTAACTTTTTATAGATGAATCACATGATTTTCATAGCAATGGGGGAACCAAAAAAATCAATGAAGGAAAATACCATCTCTAATTTAAGTAATTAATAAAATTATGAAGGCACCATTTGTTAAAAGGGAAATTAGAAAACCTATGTACTCTTATAAATAAATAAATATTTGGATTTATAATTATTTATTTTTATAGATTCATAATCATAATCATGTTATAAATTACATTATATAATTTTTTAAACTAAAAAGGAATGGTTTTATTTAACATGATTTTTTACATGTATTACGTGGTCTAAATTTGAATGTAAATTTGTAAATTTTATAATTTTAATTTTATAAAAAAATTCTTCATTTTTTGATTCATCATATGGAATTTATCTTAGAGATATTTATTGTTATTTTTTAGAAAAGATTTATTTTTTGGTGAATAGTGAAAGGTATTTTTTTAAAAGTTGTCATTTATTTTCATGTATTTTGAATATAAAATTCTAATATAGTATTTTTTAAAGTCAAAATAGTCACAGTTGATTAAAAATAATCTAAATATTGTGATATTAATCAGCATTATACTAAAATTTAGTATAAATGAATTTTTATGCTTTAAAAGGGCACTTTTCTAAAAAAATAATTTTATTCCGATTGGAATATTTTTATAAATTTTTTTACAACTTATAGAAATGTAATATAGAAAATTGAATTAGTATTTGAAATTATGAATTTCATATTTGGTAATGAGTTATATTTCATTTTTTGGCAGAATCAATAGTAACCATGGTAAAACATTATCACCTCGGTAAATGTTAAAAGGGTGAATCGGGAAAGGGGGGATAAACTAAGATATAAACAATAAAATATCTCTAAAACATGGATAAATATGATTGGTTGACTATATTTACACCTTAAAATATCTTTTATTATAAATTTTCCCATTTTCCCCACTTGAATTTGAGAACGATATATCATATATTTAATTTTTTAGTATTTACAAGTGAGCCTCTCCCCAAAAAAATTAAATGGAACCTCAACTATTGAATTACTCACCCAATTGGAGCCATTAATATTGATAAATATGTACTAAAATATCTGTAAAATATCCCTCTACATGAATAACAGTTCATGGTTTTACTGAAATACCAACCTAAGAAGGCTCAAGGTGTATGGCAGAGAGGTTTTCCAAAGTACAAGAATAATTATTAATTAAATTTTTATTGTTTAAATCTTGTTCTACCTCCTTGAAATTTTTTTTTGAGAATTTATGAAATAATATTATATGTATCATACATAGAATGAAATTTTATTATTATTATATTAAAACATTTTATCTGTTTTTCCACCCTTTAAAATTTGATAATGCGGCTCTTACATTCGTATAGACAAGCACCACGACGAGGAGATGTATTTAGTTTTTCCACACTGAATCATAATAATAATTAAGATAATGTACCAAGTAAATATAAACTATATTTCTGAAATATTGTTGATTATATAAATATAATATATTACAATCCTTTTACTATTTCATCTATTTTAAAATTATATTGTCACCTCTGCGTACATGTAGAGTAGCAGCTCCGTGAAGCGATGTGGTTCATTTTTCATTTCCAACAAAAAATGATGGACATAAGGATTTAAATAATTAATAAATATAATTTTTTTGATATATTTATAATTATGTTGAAATAAAATATTATATAATTTAATTCTTTTCAATCGAGTAGAAAAATGAAATTCTCATTCATGTATATGAACGGATTACCATCTCCATGAAATGATGTGGTTCATTTTTCATGATTTCCTATCTTGTTTGATTAAAAAGTGGATTTAATGTATAAAATTGATAATTATAAAATATTTAGGATCTGTGATTTAAGGGAAACATAATATATTTTATGATTATCATCAAACTAATATTGTGTTGAATATATAAACCAAACATCCTAAAAATTTATCAATTTTAGAAATGAAATAAAATCTGATAAAAATGAAATAATTAGAATAATAGAAATTGAATGAACATGAAAAATGCTATTAATAAATTATAAAACCAATATAATTTTATTATCCAGGAGGTTATACATACGAATGAAATGATTTTGAAATCAAGGTAAGGGAATTTCCATTAAAATGTAATTTTTTATATTTTAAAATCGCTTTACTCTCTATCCATATTATTTTAAATGTTTAAATAATTGTCTTATTTATTATTTAAATTTTAAAAAAGATAATTTTCAACTATATTTTACAATATTTAATTAATATATAAATAATTACTTTCATTGTTTTCTGTATGAGTAATTTTTTTACTTCTTTTACCAAAGTGAAAAAGTTTTTTCTAACATATAGGGCATAATGTATTTTTCCTTCCACCATTCAAATTATTTTTTACAAAAAATACTATACAATTTAATAATATTTTTAAATTTATATCTTATTCATGAATATCTAATAATATTTCATTTTTATGATATTTCAAACAAAAAGAATTTATGTTATTGATTGTGCGAAAATGGAAAGTGTTTTTCATATGGGTTGAAATAAGGTTTTATGATGCAAAAGTGAATGTATAAAAAGGTTATGTTCCTTATATGATACTTTTTCATTATAAATGTTAATGAGTGGTCCTAATATATCTCATTATTATGGGGGATCCTGATATAGCTCTCCAATGTAATGGGTGATTACTTAGATTTTGATGGTGAAAAATTTGGAAGAGAACCTCATTTGTTACTCCAATGGATTTAACTAGGATTAAGATATTTTGGAATTGGTTAAAAATGATTGAATATGGATTATGAATATGGAAATAATATATATATATATATATATATTATGAGTGAAAAAAGTGTTTTTATGTAAATAATTTAATTATTTGTGTTAAGAAAATATGATGAACATTAAAAAATAAAAGGTTTGAAATGTTTTCATGAGTTACCATGTCACTCAAGAAGCATTATGGGTTTACTATGATTAATAATGGGTTATAAAATGTGTAATTTTAGTAAATTTATATTATAAAATGCGGAAATGTTTTTAAGTTGATAAAATTTTTATTAGTAAAACTGTATACATTTTAATTTTTTTACATGTCTTTACTGAACTAATAATATTTATTTATTTTTTTATCACTTATTGATATGTTTTTTCTCATATTTTATTTTCAAATGATTTTCACAGGATATTAGGAAGAGTAATTTTTTTTGAAAGGTTGAGATTTATATTATTGTGACTTATATTAAACAAAAAGAATGTGTGTTGAATTAAATAGGGGTGTAAACATAAAGATGTTTTTTTATAGAATCATGTTCATAGTGTAAAAAATTGTACTTTTATATGTAATTTTTTACTTAATTATCTAAAACTCTACACTAAAAAGGTCATGAAAATGAATGAAATTACAACCTATAACAACCCATATTTTTTATTACACACTTAAACCTGATTTATTAAATAAAATATTCACATGATACAACATTGATGATCGAGAGGTATAGTGTATTTTGGGATTAAGAACATTAAATAATATCTTAGATCATAAAACACACAAAATTGTTATTTAAAAATCCATTTACATGACCACTACATTCCCTCATGCATAGAATTTCTAGGGATGGCCTAACGACATGATAAGAAATGGGTGATCTATAAATCCTAGTATGTTAATAAACATGGAATAACATTAAGAATACAATACATGTTAGAAAATAGACATATCAATGGAGAACAAGATAAACAAGAACATAAAAGAATTGATTAAGCATGATAATCATAAAATGGAAATGTGGCAACAACACTTAACATGGAATTAGCATGAGCCGAGGCTCATTGCACATGGAGCACGACTAAACCCTCATTGCACATGAATCAAGAGTAAAACCTTGTTTCACTTGAATTATAATGATTCAACACCCATTGCACATGACGTATCATGATACTATACTTTACCCAATGCATTGGAGCGCTATCAGGGTGCACCCTTCTTAAACATTTCATTTCATGCATAGGTGTTCCACATGGATCATATAACATGGAATCAATAAACATCATAAGTTATTCCAAGATTAATTAATGTTGAATAACTACAAAAAATTACCATTAAATAGGTATATTTTAATAAAGTTGAACACCATTTATAGACACATGGGTATGATATTAACTACACAATGATCATGGCATGAAAAAATGTAGTGCAATTTCGTCAGCATAACAGTGTGACATAAGGATTCATGAAAATAGTTGATGAGATAGAAAAGGGTTTCTCATCATATTTACATGACATTTACAGTAATGGGGTCATATTTATACGTTTCCCAACAAACTTAATGAAATTTAGAAGCACAATACAAAATAATTACTTGTTTGTAAAAGAGGAGAGGGAAATCCCTCCTAGAATTTCGGCATGGTAACAGGTGTACATGGGTGGCTTTAATGAGAGAGAAAGAGTTATACCATCATCCCAAAATAAATAGGATAGTATGGGGGAGGTGTGAAAACACACCCCAACATTTTTAATTGAAAAAAATGGCATAACACTTAAAGAAAATTAGACAAAAATGAGAAAGGAAGAAATCCCTTACTTGGAAGTGTGATCCCAGAGGCTAGAGAGAGGCTTATTGGGAGCTTGGGGAACCTTGGGTGGACTCTATATAGAGGATGGAAGGTGTTGGTTGAACACTAAAGGATTTTAGTGAAGATTAAGTGGGAGGTTTGGTGGGTTTATATAGGAAAGGAGAGGGAATTCATTATTATTTAGGTTTGGGACACCTCACAATATATTAATCAATACCACAAACCAACCCATGGGTTTTTCCCATAGTTTTTTCCAACGGGGAGTTTAAACCAATATTTTATAAGTCTAATGGATTAACTTTTTAAAATAATAGGTTTTCTTATGTGTAGGTGAGTCACACTTTCAAGGAAAACAATTTAAAAAGACAAAATGTTTTATAAGTCATTGAGGGCCCACAAAAGCTTTGTAAAATAAATCAAACAAATATAAAATTAAATAATTTAAATTTTAAAACATATATTGTCCTAACATAATGTTTATCATATTTTGTGACCTCAATATTGGGCGATTAAGATGTCATAAAACACATTATATATTTAAACGGTATTTAATTTTTAACCAAAAATTTGACTGTCTCAGAAAATTATGAAAAATTCACCGTTGGATAATTTTGATGTCATTATTCCAAAAAAATATTCATTTTCTCTAAATAATTTTATAAATAATTGAATTTTATCTTTTAAAATAAAAACTGACATTTATCGAAAATTCATGGGTTTTGAAAAAAATAGTATCCAAACCATAATAAAAATTACACTTGCATTCATAAAATTATATAATCATTTGTATTTAATAAAAAGTAATTTAATAATAATATTTTATTAAAATATTATTTTACTCAAAAATAAATGAATTCATCGAAACATATTTGTTAGTTGAATATTAACTAAAAATACTATTTGTTCTTTAAAAACTATTTACAAAGTAACAATAATAAAATTAATGCACATTCATTATAAAAAAATAATTAACTTTGTCATAGTTCTAGGTTCTTGTTACATAACCCCTTATAACACCCATATAAGACTGAAGGGTAAGGTGTGAAATGGTGATAGACTCTTGGGGTGGCTTGGATAACATCGCTCGGGTGGTAATCTCTATTAACATCCACTTATCTTATAGTCGATTCCGGTCAAGATTAATGTGTTCAAGCTCGGCTTGTGATTGGTCAAGAGAAAATACCAATGCTACCACCTCATTTAAGAGCTCTGACAAATGGGATTCATATGTGTAAATTCTATTGGACGAGGCCATCGCTTCCATTGTCTATGTGAATTGAGTTTTCTATATCCTTTAATTTATTCCAATCATGTGACCACTGTTCAATGGATATATTAGCAATGGACACAATTACTAAAGGTATTTTAAAATCCAGAAATGTAAAATGAATGAAGTTTACATTTTATATAACCATAATAATATATTTAATTAGATGGAGAGGAATTTTCATTAATTAATGTTTGGGTCATTACACAATTGTTGTTGTAAATAATATAATAATGGCTTGATTATGTTATAGGGTTTTATATAAGTGATCATAATGGAAAAAATATAATGCTTTTCATGAGATAATAACCATAATTATATGATACATAACATGGAAATGTGTCTACAATATAAAATTGATATATTCATAATCTTATCACCCAAGTTTTAAAGTGAATTGTAATAATCACATTACAAAGTGTATTCACCATGATATCGTAAAATTTTTAATTTATTAGGATTTATTAAATAATTTATTCATTAATGTGATATTAGGTTGAACTTTCCTTATCGACTAATTCACGTGTTCCAAGTAGATAATAATAAATCATTTCATCCAAAATTTATGGTGAATAAATAAAGAGTTTCATATAAAATGATTTTGTAAATAAGTATTTAAGGACATAAACATTTCCTAATTTAATCCCATTATAAACAATATAGTTTTAATGAATTTATATAACAAATAAATGATGTTTAATTACATATATATTCATAACCTTGAATAAAAAAAGGATTGGGTATTCAGAGAATAAAAAGGGAAGCATGGGATATCTATTAATTATTTTAGCATCATTACATGTTTACAAAGTTAAGTATGGAACAAGATTAATGAGATAGAATAGATGTATATAATGGATATAAAATTATTTAGAATTTAACATATTAATAATAAGTTCATGGGATACAACCAAATTTATATTTGAAGACTAGCCACAATGAATGTACGTGGATAAAACGGTTGTGGATGATAACCTCTTACCTTAAGTATTAAATACTAAACTTAGAGAAGATATTATTTGAGAGATTCACCAAAAGAATTTATTATAAATGAAGAGTGGTATAAATGAGATAATTATCTTGGTAGTAATTTATATGTGGTGGAGAGGTGGGTATTTATAGAAAAGTTAGGTTACTTGTTTTTTATTTTTATAGTATGGCCCTTTGAATTTTAGGTTTTGGAAAATAATTTTTTTCGGACCGCCCGTGATATTTTCTATTATTTTATGAACTGAAGATGGATTTATTTGACATATTTGTGTTTGAGAACTAAAAAACATTTTTATATTCCTTTTTACATCAGAAAAATACTCAAGTATAATGTCAAATTTCGAATTTGGAACGTTGTTTATTGGGTTGGAAAGTCATTTAAATTCATTAAAATAAATTATATTAATAAAATAAATCATTTTTTCTCTTGGATTCACTTATTTTATTTATTAAATAATTAATATATATATTTTATTCAAAAAAAATATTAGGAACACAAAACTATATTCTTAATATTCACTAAAAGTTAAAGTAACTGAAAGATTTCCAAAAAATTTACCCTAACATAATTTTGACATTCTACATTTAAAAATAATTTTTATTTTATGAAATTAAATTATGAACTATGAAAAAATTGTAAAAATCAAAATAAAAATAAAATACAATATTTAAAGGGAAACACATTATTCATCCACTTTAAAGATTTCATAATTTTATAATAGTTTGCATATTTTTTCATAAAATGTATATAAAAAAATTATTGTAATACTAATTTTCAATTTACATTTAAATTAGTACTTATAAATTTCTTTTGGATATTATTACTATCCCAATGGTCATATGAAAGTCATATTGCAATGTTCAGGTAACGGTCAAATCCTAATGATAAGATTACCCTTTACAACCTATATACACTCCACCATTATCATTCCTCAACATTTCCATCTTTTTATAGCTTCTACAATTCCTTTTATAATGATTATAATATTACTAATTCTCCCATACATACATATTATTATAATGGAATTAGTGTTCTTCATGTGATAATTAAATATTATAGAGCATACCAAGTGTATGCATTTTTCACTTATTGTTTATCTCCCAACATTAGCTGTTGTTGTTATAGTCAAAATTATTACATTATATGAAATTAAATACATGTTATTTCTATATATTGAATTTTAAAACATAAGAAAATAGTCATTGTGAGAGATAAATATTTTATTAATAAATTTTATATTATTATAGATCCAATTAAATAATCACCATTCCTAACTCAAAACTCCAACCTAAATCCCAATAAAAGAATTTCTACACTCTATATTGACCAAAACCCTTAGAGACTCTACCTAATTTTGTGATGAGATTGAGAGTGGATATAAAATTATACATTAAATAAGCCATGGGTTGGTATCTAGAACCAGTGGTGTAGATTCATAATATGGGAGACATTGCCCCTACAAGGACCCAGTAAATTAAACTATAACCACCAATCAATGCTGAATATTAAATTTTATGAACATTACACACAATCAAAACATCACTATATTTATAATGATATGAACAAATCAAAATAGTATACGAAAAATTAAACCACTTAAGACTCCAAATCATCCACTAAAATCCATTTATGCTACCTAAACAACTTTCCAATTTCTCTACTATATTAATAAATAAAACTAACTTAAAAATAATTATGGGGAAGTGATAAATTGGTAATACTTTGTAAGATCATATTATGAACCAGTAATCATATATATATATATATTAATTATAAAATTATATATATATATATATAATATAACCAAATAAAAATGGTGAAAATCAAGGAATAATAAAATGTATACAAACTTCAATCTATATTATATCATCCACAACATTTCCCATAAACTTCACCACCCAAATCAATTTCCTCCAAACACATGTATCAAATATCAGTTCCCATCAACCACATCATCAGTAATAATACATGAAGACAACTTAAATACATCAATCATAAATAATAGAGTCAGAATCAAAAAATATTTCTTAGTCTAATAAGATAATCAATCAAAAAGTCCACATTTAAATCCCGAAAAATAAAAAACCATCTAATTAAAATTATTATAAATGAAAATAAAATTACAAAAAAATAGAAACGTCGTCTAATAAAAATAATTACCATATAAAATAAAATTTAAATGGATGAATTTGACACCACCACTTTTTCTTAATTTTAAAGAATTAGATCCCTCACAAATGAGAAACTATATATGGAAAGGTAACCCTTAAATAGTGAACTAGGAATGCAAGGAAAAACATACAACTCCATTACACATGTTTTCCATAAATTAAGCCAATGAATTAATCATAACCACCTCCTTTATTTATCATTTTCTACTCCAACCTTGTTTTCTCATGACCCTATCTAATTAATTATGAAATAACCACCTCATCATTGCATAACTACATAAAACCCATATATCCTCATCATAAAAACACCAAATATCCACATTCACTACATCACCATTTCCATACCCACTATTATCACATTATTATAATATCTATTTATAGAACCAAAAATATCAATTAAAACATTAAATAGAAATAAAAAATGTATTAGTTTAACCACAACATTATTAACCTTATAATAAGTGAAATAAGATATATAGAAAAGTAATAACTACACATAATATCCAACTGTCAAATAAAATCTTTCATACAATAAAAATATAATGACGAAAAAACATGCTACCTCCTCAAACTCATCAACTCTATTAAATATTATATACATACACACATCATCATTAAAAAAAATATTCAACCAAAACTCCATTTATTTATTTTTAAAGAACCATGTAAATCTGCAAGATAATAAATATTAAAAAAAATTGAAGAATCAGTAAAACAAAAAATTAATACATACTCCCATGATTTAACTTCACAACCTCTCAATCTCATAGAAGAACCCAAATTATCATGATAAAAACATCATAGAAACCTACTTTATTTTTATTAACCTCATAATTTCCAACTGAACCCATAATATATAATATTCATAAAAAATAATATATATACATAACCATCTCATACCAATTTCCAAATCAAACATAACCCATAAATGTTATAACCTTATCCAACTAAACATGAAACCTACCACCATGGTCCCCCTCCCCCTTATCACCCATATTTTCCCAAACATAGAACTAAAATAATATCCTCTACTCATGGAAAACATTATGAAAATCCAGTTAAGATGAAAGGCTTCTCAGTATAAGGACATAAAGTAGGGAATATTTGAATAACACTCAATAATCCTTGAAATTTTTTTAAAATTCCATAAATCAATCCCATTAAACAAATACAGCCCCAAACAAATAATATATGGTAAAATAAATTATGAATACATCACTATAAATAATCTAATCTATAAGAAAAAGAATTAATGTACATATGACATAAATGGAAAATTTGAAAGAAAATACCACAAATCAATCAAGTATATTAATTTCAGGTAATATAATAATATTACATAATCCCCTTGAGGAGAGGCCATATTTTTTTAAATAAACTGAGATAACTTTAATAGTTTATAATACCTCCCACCATTTAATAAAAATTATATTAATACATCAATTTTTTTACATTGGAAATTTTTTTACTTTTTTTAATGAATAAAAAATGTGTATTTTAGTGATTTATTCATTTTTTGGGTTTAACTAAAGAATAAAAACTATAATTAGGAATTTTGGGAAAATATCTTTTTAAATTTAGATAATTCCATAGTTTATAATGTCAAATCACAGTGCGATATGGTGTGGTCAAATATTGAGATAACAGTGACACAGATCTCATCATGGAAACGTTTTTATCCAATATCATGGAAGTAAAATAAATTAAATTATAAAATTTTATAAAAATATGTGATGAAAAATTAAACCCAATACATAAAATGTAAAAATACATTCAAATTAATAATTAAAAACATTCTTAAATTATTAATACATCAAACACATGTCCCATTCAATTAACAATATCCACCAGAACAACCAAAGATCAATAATCTCCATCAATTTCAAGATATTTCATTTCTCATTCACCATCAATTTCACTATTACCACTTCTATCAATATATTTTTCAGTTGTTTCCCTATCATCATAATCATTTGATTCATGTTTATCCTCTTTTCTTCAATAACCTTCCTTTTTTCCATTAAAGTTTGAAATTGAAGCATGGGTAACTTCTTCTAATTTTGTTTTCGTTATTATATAATTATAAGGTTTACTTGACCTGGTAACTTTATCAATTAATCCCCATGTCCTGGTATTTTCATCCTCAAACACTAATTCATCTTCAGTTCCATTTTAATTACCATTAATTTATCCTAAAAACCACTAATTATCATCATCATCATTATCATTATTCAGGACAATGAGATTAATGAAATCTATGGAAGCAAACAGATCAGTCAATGTTTTTTTTATTAAATGATCATGAAGTCGTCCATCCTTTTATTCTATATAAAACATCTATTTTTATAATGAATATGTTTTATAAATATTAAAAAAACATTTCTATCACTAATGATGTATAATATTAAATTTAATATTTTTTTTTGATTATTTATACTAATTTATAAGTTATTTACAAGCTCAAAGGAACTCCAAGTTCTCTCACATCACGATGAACTACATATCTGTGCAAAACATTGAAGGAAATTTTCATCAAATATGGTGTTCCACCCCCATAATTCTTAAACCATTTAGCTAAAATTATTAATTATTTTAATAGTTTTATAATAATCGTAATTATGTTTCATGTAATTAAATAATCAATACTGAAATAAACTCTTACCATAAGCTATGGTACTCCATTATCACATGAAACCATTCCCACAAAAGAGGCCTTGTGCATTTCTATATGTTCTATATTCTAAAAATTTCCATCTTCCTTATCAAGGCTATGAGACAATCTATTAATAAAATCATATAATCCTTTCATCACCTCTTCATCTTTTTTAATACATTTATTTGAAAAAAAAATTGGGGATTCAAATAATAACCAGCAACATGCAATGGATGATGCAACTGTGTATTCCATATTTCATCAATTATCTTAAATATATCCTTATACTTATTTTTGTCATTCTTGAAAAATTTTAAAGGGAATCTTTCTCCCAATATATTGAATAATAAATTAAATTCATTATAGGTTTCTTCTAATTATCTACCAATCTAAGAACTTATACAATAGCACCCACATCCTTGATGCTTTAAAAACGTCATTTCAAAATGGTGTCATTAACACAATGTTTGCAACACAATTTTCCATTTATTATTTTTTATTTTTGGTTCTCAACCACTCTTCATAAGTGAACATCTTTGCGGGATTATTTTTTTTACAAATACTACCTTTATAAATTTAAAAGGATTGTAGAAAAATGAGTAACTCCATATCTCAAAAAATCAGTTTTTTTGTGAACCTCCCCAAAATGTTCAATTTCAAGGAGTGGTTTTAGATGAATGCCACAAGATTAATACATCTCTATATGACCCTCATCTTCCTAATATTTCCAATGACTTCTGAGATCAAATCCAAAAAAAGTGTTTTGAATGGAGTCTAAAAAAAGTGTTTCTATTTATCCATTAACACCTTAACTAAAATCATAGAAAATAAATAACAAACTATTAAAATCATAATTTATTAACTGAGTTGAAAATATTAAAATCAAATTAAATTACTTTTAAAATAAATGTTTTCTTATTATCGGCTAACTTAATATTACTTCTTTTGGAAGTAACTACTTGCACAACATTTGATTATCCAATATCTTCCAAAAAATCATCCAATAACATAAAAACCACTTCTCCTGTTATCACATAATTTGATGCATCAACAATTTTATAAATCGTGGAACCTATTGAAAAAATGACTAATAAATTGATCATGGTTCTTCCTTTTTTTGTCTGTAAAATAATTAGAAATGATTAATCATCCATTGTTATATCATTCAATTTCATGACCCTACAACAATTCCTTTGTATGTACTAAATCATTTTTAATAATATAAACCCAACACTCATGATATCCCAGAATAATCATGTGTTTTCTATATTTTCCAATTACTTCCACCATAATATTAAATATATTTGATCAAACAAAATTAAAAGCAATTCCATTTTAGTAAATAAAATTCTCTATGTACTACACTCTTTAATCTCTTAAATTTTTGAGAAAATTATATTTAATGATTTTTCCATCCATGACCACTATTTCCAGATCATCCTTAAACATTATATCAACTTAACCCTTCACATTTTTTTACTTAGTTTCCACATAAAAGACGTTATTCTTCACTTTATTCATAATATCTTTTTTCTACACTTAATATAATTAATTTCTTCATGATTTTACACAAAATAAACATCAATATTGTGAATCTCATTCAAGTTTAGCGATTTTTTAACTTTTTTATTTTATTGAAATAAAATAAGCATGTCTTTCACTTCATGAAGTGTCTTCCTACACTTCATAAAATTTTCTGGTAATCCAATTTGATGTTCTTTGGCTTGAGTAATACCACCATTGTTCTCTATCATGAAAAAATCGCATTGGATGTTCTTTTTTTTAAATGTATCTTATATAATTCTACTTCCAAGAAATATTAAAAATATTTCTTTTAAGAATCACCCATAGTGGACAAGATATTATTGTTGTAGAATCTGTTTGTGCAATAGATTCCCGAGAAAATGAAACCATAGCTGTAGATATGTAAAAATATTTGAAAGTAGGTTTTAAGAGACTTTTTTGTCAGTAATAATAGGTGAAAGACACAAGTTTGCATCATAGAAAATAAAAAAAAAATCCAACAACAGTATGTTGTCATGATTTCATTCTTTTTGGTGGATGTTGGAATTGTAGGAAGAATGGGAAGTAGAGTAGTAGTTTCTCAGAACTGATTGGTGGAAGTGGAGGGAAGTAAGGAGAATTCTTCAGCCTAGTACAGTGATGGAGAGAAAGAAAGGGGTCCTAGAAAAAGGGTGTGTGCATCAGAAAATGGAGGAAGAAAAAGGTGAATCTTAAAAAAATGTGCGCATAGGAGGGAGGGATTCATAGTGGTTGGAGGAGGAGGAAATAGGATGGATATTCCAAATGAAAACGTATCATTGAATTATTATGGGAGGAAATGTTATTTTTTTGCCCCAAAATTGGTGTGGAAATGATAGTCATGCTCGCTACCATCACGTGATAGCTGAGATCATCTCTGAGGCTGTTTGATCGCATTCCACCAATGATCTAGCCACGCAGAGTGTCCAAGATCCTTCCACACTGCACAAGTGATTCTACAACCCTGACACATCCTTTTAAAATAAATAGATAATACTAAATTTTATTTTTATATACAATTTTGAAATTATTTTGGGTGAGTGAACAATTTGGATGAATAAATTCTATTTGTTTTAAAATTTGAAATTACACTAATGTCACATATATTGGGAATTTATTTGTGATTTATAAATATAATTTAAATGATTTTTTAATAACATGGTTTTTATTTGATAAAACTGATTAAATCATAATGTTTTTGTTTTTTACATTTTTAAATTACATGAAATGAAATAATTAATTTGAAATCTAATTATTTATTGGTAATTTAATTATAATATTTATAATTATTAGTTCAATTTTAATTTTAGAATAACAGTAATTTAAAAAAAAAATTTTTTAATTTATATCAAAGATGAAATTTTTTTAGGGGAAATAATCCATGAAAATGTCATTCATGGACATGTATTCCATGTGAATCTTTGCTTTTTACCCTTCTTTTTCCATGAAACCATCATCATTCTATAATTCTATCTTCTCTTCCATAATTCAATTCACAGGTCCACTCCTTCCATGAAAATAAATTGACCACAATTATATTACATGAGATAAAAATATTTCATCTTCCATCTACTTCCATGAAACCAGAATTCTTCAAGGAATTGAACCTCTACAATATAACATCAGAATCCATCAGTGCAAAATTCGTTGATGGAAATTCAATTGTGCCACCATGGAGCCCTTCTTCTATTTATCATTTCATTTTTTTCATTAGATTACTTATAGTGAGATACCTCTAAGAATCCTTTTCTTATTATTCATTGAACACTAATTGAACACCCTATCCACAGAAGCTACCACACCTATAGTATTAACCACATATTCAGAGTCGAATAATCACTATATCTTCTAAGAACCATTCAGAACATGATATTCTGAAAAATAATTATTATCACTGCTTGAAGATAACCTGATCCTTCATTTTCTTATGGCATAAAACAAGATGTAGCACATTGATAATCATATCCAATACAAGTTTATTGATTGACGATATTTTATACCTTTGACCAATGGGACAGAGTGACTTGAGATTATCCATATAAGAAGGTTAGACAAGATCAATAGTCGAACTAGATATTAGAAATCATGCCATATATCATTATACTGATCATATATCACTAAATATTATCCACCCATCAATGAATCTTAATAATAAACCATGATTCAGGTATAAATGAAGAATATAATGGAATCCCAAATCAGGGAAATTTTTCGCTATTATTGAGTATTTTACCGATGTTGGATAAATATCGATGGGGCTTCAAGGGCACAATGGACACAGTTTTGAACATTGAATCCAACACCCCATTATTCTCAATGATATGTTTGGGAATGTTTTTAAATTAGGACATATGAAATAAATGATGATCAACCATGCTAAACCTGATGAGTACCCATACATGATTGAAATAGCATGAAAAGGAATCTCTAACAGCACCCAAATGTTGTTGATCGAAGGGGTGAATGAGCCCCTATTTTGAACAAAGAATGACATTATGATAATGGGATATTCAGATTGATGATAGAGATTAAAATCAATAAGATCTTTCTTCATATAGGTATTCCTTGTGAGTGTTTAAAGAAGAAAATAAGAGGGGCCTTAGAGCATCACCGTGCATTGGTAGAGGGTCTATAGAATGGTGTGTAAGAGTTGGTGTTCAATAACCAACTAGTTGTACTTTGATTACTTGTATATTAAATTTATTTAAATATTAAACATCATATCACATATTTTTCATTGTTCTTCATGACTATTATGTAATAATGTCCTAGAGTATTTGTTGCATTGATAAGGTCATGGCAGTTCCCCTCTATGATGAGAACCTTCAAATTCAACAATATTCTTAAATATAGTTCTCCAATTGGATGAAATTGTATGATAGGACACAAAGCATATAAACCGTCAGGTATGAGTACTCTTAAGCCGATGAGACTTCTTCTCATGAAGTTCTCACTTGGTAATCTCCAAGACAGAAGATTATGAGAACAGACCTGCCAGTTGGACTTCCCCTTGTTTTGGTGTCATCAGATATTTCTATCCGTGAGCATGTGTAATGATCATTGGACTTTAATATTATCATTAATACTTGTCACAACTCGCATACTTTTATTTACAGAAGAAAACTATCATGCAGATAGTTGACGGAAAGTAGGGTACGTTGGGTGCATCATGAGTGGAATGTTATTAATGGATAAGTCGAGGAAGGATTTTCGCCTTCCATTTTTGGAAGTTGATATCTTGTCCCTTTGATTGAAATAGAACTGTCATGTGAAATTCCATGGACATAGTGTAACGACAAGTTTATTTTAGATAGTCAAAGTACGATGTATCAAGCACAAAGGCTAATTAAACTATCATGAATCCTTCTTAATGAGATATTTAGATACATATATTATATTACGTAGTTAGCATTCATATGTGGATGTTATTATTGCAGCTTTAAGTTCTTTTTCTATGGTACCTTGACCCATTTCTAGATAGTACTCTTGGAAAATAGGCAAGCTTACCTAATTCCAACGAGAAAAAAATCCTAGAGAGTCACACACTAACTGTTTCTAGTGGAATCAGTAAAATTCTATTTGAATTTTATTAAAAATTAGTATTCTAAAGATTGGGGAATAATTTTTTTAATGTTAAAATTATTGAAAAAATTAAATAAATATTTATTCCCCAAATTTTGGGTAAATATATTTAATTAATTTATTAAACATTTATTAAATATTTATATACTAGTTTGTAAAAATATATTTTTTTTAAAAAAAAAATTATTTATTTATTTATTCAGGTGTTCAACAAATGGATGTGGAGTTTGAATGGACCAAGGCTGGTCCAATAGTAAAATAATTATTTAAAAGAAGATAAATAATTATTTAAATAGTTGGAAGAAATTAAACTAAAGTAGTTATTATTTTGTGACGTGGGATTTTATTCTTAATTCAGTTTTGTGAAAGTTGGTACCCCAAAAATAATGATGTGGTATTATTATGAATAGAATGGGTTTTCTCTAAGGTTATGGATGTATTTAATTTTTGTGACATAATTAAATATAGTATCTGAATCCCCATGCCAATAAATTGACACATACGTCTCTTGTGCCGTGTACCAAACTACACAGGTGACAAATTGATAATTGTTGGGCTAAAAAATTTCTCCCCCTATTCCTATTCCCGCCCCACTCAATAATGATAGATTTCATTCAAGGCTAAAGAACTAGTGATCAGGAATGACCGACACAAGACACTTGATTTTCCATGTTAGCACCCGGAGAACGAGTGGTGTCAATCAGAGGCCATCCGAGCATGTGTGGATCACCGCTAGAGGGATTCTAGTTTATATCCTCTCAAGTGCAATGATATAATCTGGAAGAGTCATTATCGACGATCAATGTCATCAACGAAGAAAATTCCTAATATATAGATATTCATTTCTTTATAAAATTAATTAAATTAATTATAAACATGATGTTCCAGATTCACTCTATAGGTTTCAGGCCTCTTCCTTCTTGACCTAAATCTTTTATTTTATTTTATGGAGACTGGAGGTCATCGCATATTAACCCCTGAATAATCATTGATCATGGTAAAAATTAATGTTGGGTGCCAACCCCACCGTTCTTCCACTGCGCCCAGAACATATAACTTGTATCAGAGGATTTACAACATATTTTATAATTATTTAAATATTTTTTCTATTATGTATTCATTTAATAATTTAGTTGCTTCAATTCAAGTTAATCAGTCTGCAAATCTGAATATCGGGATCTGCTTCTCCTCTTTCGCTTCTCGTTCACCTTACAGAATTGATAGTTTCATTTAATTTTTATAAAAATAAAACAGAAGATCTCATCCGTAGGTGCTAATGGTTTATGGCCATACAACCTGAGAACACAAAACGTGTATTCGGTAGTACATTCCATGTAGTCAAGGTTCAATGCACCAGGTCACGTCCGCCAAATGTAGAAGAGTCATTGGAGTTGTATAACTCTTAATGACTAAGTGTGTTGACTAGGAACAGGTGGCATGCGATTTCTAGACTACACACCGTCTGCCCCCCTGAACACAACATGTAGTCCCTTCGAGTTATGGTTGGACTGTGTACCCCAAAAATGGCTTTCCTGATTGGAGACTATGTAATGAGGAACGTCATGGTGTGTGGCCCACTGGACATGCCATGTACTCCAAAGATTTCCAAGGTACACTCACACATTGTTTCCCTGGAAGTGTACTTAGGATGAGCGGTGAAAAATAGTACACACCATGTAGTTTGAACTACACATCGTATACTCATCCAAATTACACAAATTTATTAAAAGTTATTATTATATTATAATAACCCTTGAGATGTGGACCATGGTGTGGTCGTAAAGAATAGGCACAACACAAGATGGGTGTTTTATATATATCTATTTAATTTAACATCTGCATAAGGTTCACTTCTACTCATTAGGTACTTATAAATAGGAATTCATAAAGTTACCTCCAAGGTACATGTTACGTATAATGATAATTTTAAACGAATTCATTTGTTTAAAATAATGATCGATGAGAATCATAAGGAAATTCAGAAATGTTTTTAAGATAAAATGATTGATTAATTAAAGAGGATAATTAATTTATTCAATAGTGATTTATCTTAAACAAGAACGATTAAAGAATTTAATTATAATTTTATTTATGCGTAAATATCATTGAATGAATGAATGTTCATGATCTAGACCAAGACCTTTTTATGTGGATGGTTTCTTTTAATTAATTTATTTAAATTAAATTTGTTGGCCGGTGAGCCTTCTTTTCATTAATATGTAGGGTATGCCTACCTATTTTTTCTATTATGTAAAACCCCCTTTTAACCCTAACCTATGTGTGAGTTAAAAAAATGGCATATGAAATAGATGTAACTAACAAAATAGTGGAGGTAGTTCAAGTTAGAACAACGACAAAATCAATCCTAAGAGATATAGTGGTGGACAGGTGGAAAGCTGTAAACACGAACCCAAAAGGTTCAAGGTGTTTCTCCACTAGGTCAGGGTAATTTTATCATCCACTTTATAAAATAACCATTAGAAAATCTCATGATCATTACCATTACATTATTTTATTTCAATCAGATTCTTGGTTTTTGATTATGGATGTGTGGTGACAATCACATAATTAATGAATTAAACAAGCATCCAAAATGGAACTAAAATAAACTGGGATTATGTGTAAATATTGTCATGATATGGTTAATCACTTCAGTAAGTTCCACATAATATTAATAGGCATGGGATAATGATAAAAACAAAATCATGCATAAGTGATAAAAATCCCTCAAATAAAATACTAAGTCAGACCAAGCCTTCTGTTACTCGATTAAGGAAAAAACGTAATAAAAATATGTGTTTGACAAACCCTTGATGGAACCATAATTTTATGTGGGAATCCATTATGAAATTTATTGGGTTGACATTACCGTATTACCTCAAGAAGAGTGTCCCGTGATTGAATTGGTGTAATATGGAAGACAAGAGTTGAAGAAATCCAAAGATAGGATTTCAAGATTGGAGATTCCACTCTACAAATCAAAGGGCAGAAATATCACCATTGGAAAAGACCTTCCTACCTAAATACCATAAAATAGCTTGACTAACCCATGTTAAGGTTATTAAAAGGGTAATATAGATTCTTTCCACAAGAATTTCATGGAAACTGGACATTGTGAGTTCAATGGTGGGGGCCATTGGGATTTGATAAAATAGTGCAAGACATTATTTATTATTTATCATAAAAATGTAATCAAGAATGTACTAATGATATTCTATTTTAATTGTAGAATAAAAATCACACGATCATAAACAAAACTATCTCTATGATTAATTTTGTATAAAAACAACATCCTCAATTGTAGTAACTTATATGAATGATTTAGTCACCTTCGGGTTATACTACGCCATGAAAAGAAGTCTTACATGTTGGAGTCAGCATTACCTGATCTGCCCGCGAAAGAGGAGAGTGATGAGTATTTCATGGTCTATGAGAAAAATATGAATTATGTGGTCAACATTCAATGATTGATGTATCATAAATTTATATTATGCCCATGAAGTCTCATGAAAAACCTGGATGCTTATATTTTTCTCGAGTGCCTCTCTGGTCTTTACCAGGAGAGAGAATGATAGGAAACGTTTGAGATCTCCAAGGCACTCTTTCCCAGTAAGCATGGATAGGGTGCCCAAGATGGGCCTCATGTAGTCAAGATCATTGGAAATATTGATTGCTTATTGGTTTTGGGGTTTAAAATCCCTGATGAACTATGCACCAATCGCATTCCTTCATCACTCCCTCACAAATTCTCCATATTTTTGTTAATTATAACATGAAATACATTGAGAAGTATCTATATGATATCTTTATCCTCATTTTCCAAGTATACAAAGACATGAAGTGTGAAAATTCTACTGTCTTTATGGTGAATAAGAGGAAAGGGATGGAAAAGAGCATTAATCCCAATGATTCTTCACAACCATTCAAGAAAAAGAATATCAAAGGGGTTGAAATGGGAACATGAGGATGTATGTTTTTCATGTGGCAAGAAAGGCCACTGGAAGAAGAACTGCACCCGACCCAAGATTCAAGGGGAAGCTTCAGGTGCATTTGTTATCAAATTAAATCTATCTGTATCTACAAATTTGGTATTAGATATATCTTGTAGTGCTCACATATGTATCCAAATATATGAACCATGTAGATTCAAAAAGATTGACAGAGGGGAGGTAAATCTGTGAGCAGCCAATGGAGCCAGACTTGCTGCTATAGCTATCGAGGAATTCTACATGACATTGCCACTAGGATGATCTTGGTGTTAAAGGGTTGTTATTATGTGTTGTCTCTTACTAAAAATGTTATTTATCTATCCATATTAGATACAAATAGATTTTTTTTCAAATTTGGAAATTAATTTTTCTTCTTTTACAAAGATATAATTTGTTTGGTAGGGGACATTTTTACAACGGTCTTTACGTGTTGTATTACACAAACCAAGTAATGGATATAGATAACAAAGAAACTTTACATGACTCATACCACAACCAAATTTGGCATTAATGCCTAGGTCATGTAAATGATAAACACTTGAAAAATTTACATCAAGATGGATATTTTGATTATTTGAAACTAAAACCACTTGGTGTATGTCATGCATGTTTACAAGGGAAAAATGACCAAAGACCCATTTAGTGGAAAGGTGAAAAAGATAAAGAGCTTGTTGAATTGGTTCATACCTATGTGTGTGGACAAATTTCAGTTGAGGCATGTAAAGGGTACTCATACATCATAACTTTTACTAATGATTTTAGAAGATAAGGTTATATCCACTTAATGAGGTATAAGTTAGATTGTTTTAATATGTTCAAATAATACAATAATGTAGTTGTGAACCATCTTGGTAAGAATATTAAGAATCTATGCTCAGACTGAGGTGGAGAATATCTTAATCAAGAATTCCTTGATTACTTATGGGAGTTTTAGATACTATCCCAAATCACTCATCCTTACACGTCTCCCTGGAAGGGTGTGAGTGAAAGGAGGAACCACACCTTATTAGACATGGCGAGATCAATGATGATTCATGCAAGTCTTCCATTATCCATTTAGGGATATGCCTTACAAATAGTGACACAAATATAAAACCAGGTACTGACTAAATCGATAAATGGTATTCCATGTGAGTTCATTAGTGGAAAGAAATCTATGTTTTCAAATTTACTTGTTTGGGGAAGCGATTTTTTTGTTAATTCCTCTTCAGGCAAAAAACATACACCCCGAGGCACAAGGATACCCCAAGTAAAAAAGGGGATATTAGCTACAAAACCCTTTAGTAAAAATGGTTATATTGTTAAGACACATCATATTCCTTTATAGAGATCTCATCTCCAAATTAGATATTGGGAGCGAGATAGATTTCAATGAAGTTGAGGCTCAAGGTACACAAGAGTTTGTACAGGGGTAGATTTCACAAAGCCCCGTGGAACAAAGAACTATTACAGAGTCACAAGAACTGTGTAGAAGTACAAGAAAGGTTAGAGAACGAGAAAGGTATGGTTTTCTAGTTACCAAGGATGGTGACTCATTATTAGTTTATAATAATGATCCTTTAACCAATAAGGAAGTAGTAAGTGGCACAGATGATGCCATGTGGAAAGAAGCGATAAATCTTGAAATAGATATCATGTACCAAAACAAAGTATGGATTTTGGTAGATCCTCCAGTTTGTGTAAATACTATTGGTTTCAAATGGGTATTCAAGAAGAAACAAGACATAGATGGACATGTCAGTACATATAAGGCACGAGTGGTTGCAAATGGGTTCAAACAGCATCAATGCATTGACTACGATGAAACCTTTTTCACCAGTTTCAATACATAAATCCATCAAAATTCTATTGTCCATTTCCACTTTCCATGTCTATGAGATTTCAAAAATGGTGTCAAAACACCCTTATTTAATGGGAATGTTCGGGAAAATGTCTACATGACAAAACCTGAAGGATTTATGAATTAGAATGATGCCAATAAGGTATGAATGTTTCAGAAATCCAGTTATGGATTAATGCAATCATCCAGGTCATGGAACATTCATTATGATGGATCCATAATGATATTTAGTTTTATCAAGAACGAATGTGATTCTTGTGTCTACAAACCGTTTAGTGGGAGTGTAGTCATTTTCTCAATAACATATGTTGATGACATATTACTTATTGAAAACGAGATACTAGTCTTACAGTATGTTAAGGCATGGTTGAATTAAATATTCTCCATGAAGGACTTGTGTAAGGCATCATATATTCCTGGGATCATTATCCATCATGAAATATACAAGTTATTGCTGGGACTATGTCAAATTACATACATTGATAAGATACAAAAGAGATTATGTATAGAAAAATCCAAAAGGGGATTGTTTCTAGCATCAAATGGCATTCATCTTTCCAATAAAATGTGTCCTAAAAAACAATAGGAAAGAAATATAATTGCAAGGACTCATATGCATTAGTGATTGGGTCAATCATGTATGACATGCCATGTACTAGGATAGATGTCACTTATGCATTGAGTGAGGTAGGCAGATATCAAGATGACCCTGGAGACCGCCATTGGATGGTAGGCATGACTATCCTAAAGTATAAGAGGAATAATAAGGATATGTATATGGTTTATGTAGTATATGAGGAAATATTCGTTATAGGATATGAATATTCTAGTTTCTGGACTGATCAAGAAGACATGAAGTCACAATCGGGATACAAATTCACTAACAATGGAGGTGTAGTGAGCTGGAAGATCTATAAGCAGAGTGTAGTCATAGATTGTACAGAAGTGTCAAAGTGTATCGCAAAATATAAGACAGCTAATGAAGAAGTTTATATGCAATTATTAGTCTAGTAGGTGGATGTGATACCTAGTAGAAATGATCCAATCACAGTATACTATTATAATACTACATCGGTGGCTCTCGCAAAAGAGCCAAGGTCACATCATCAGATGAAGCACATACTTTGGAAGTATCATCTTTTTGGGGATTTTTCTCATAGAGTTGAAGTTGAAATGAGCATTATTTCCATAGAATACAATGTGGAGGGCCCCTGGACTAAAGCCTTGACTCAGCAGAAACATGATCACCATGTGAGGTCTAGCGAACTAAAAGTCATAGGCAGTTGGCTATAGTTCAACAGGAAGTTTGTAAGAGATGGTTTCCTAGAACCAAATGGTTTTAATTTGATTACATGTATATGTAATTTATTTAAATATTAATCATCTTATTACATATTGTTCATTGTTCTACATGAATACGATGTAATACTATCCTAGAGTAGTTGTTTCATTGATAAGGTCATGGTAGTTCCCCGCTATGATGAGAACCTTGGAATTCTATAATAATATTCTTAAATATATTTCTATATTTGGGTGACATAATATGATGGTAAACATAGAATGAAGACCGTTTAGTGTGAGTACTCATAAGCAGATGATACTTTCTCTCATAAAGTACTCAATTGGTAATCTCCAAGACAAGAGATTATGTGAACATACCTGCTAGTTGGAATTCCACTTGATTTTTTGTCATTGGATATTTCTATCTGTGAGCATATGTAACAATCCTTATACTTTAATATTATCATTAATACGTGTCACGACTAACACACTTTTATTTACTAAAGAAAACTATCACACGGACTGTTGATGGGATGTAGGGTATGCTGGGTGCATCATGAGTGGCATGTTATTAATGGGTAAGTCATGGAAGGATTTTTACCTTTCATTTATGGAAGTTGATATCTCACCCCTTTGGTTTAAATATAACCGTCATGTGAAATTCCATGGAAAAGGTGTAATGACATTTTTATTTCACGTAGTCAAGGAATGATGTATCAAGCACAACAGATGATGACACTATCATTAAACCTACATGATGAGATATTGAGACACATGGATTATAGTACACAATGATAGTTCTTATGTGGATTTAATTATTGCGACATTATGTTATTTCTATTGGTTTCCTTGACCCATTACAAGATAGTGCTCTTGGACATTAGGCAAACCTGCCTAATGCCAACGATAACGAATGACACAAGACACTTGCTTTACTACAGTAGCACCTGTAGAATGATTGGTGTCGATCGGAGGCCATAAGAGCATGTGTGGATCACCGCTAGAGGTATTCTAGTTTGGATCCTTGTAAGCACAAAAATATAATCTATAAGGGTCATTCTAGATGATCAAAATAATCAATGAAAAAATACCAAAGATCCAAGTATTCATTTCTTTTTTAAATTAATTAAATTACTTATAAACATGATGTGAAAGATCCTCTCTAATGGTTTCAGACTTCTTCTTTATTTACATAAATCATTGATTCTATTTTGGGGAGACTGTCATTCATCATCATATTGATCCTGAAATAATCATTGATCATGGTAGAAATTAAATTTGGGTGTAGGCTCAACCACACTTCCACTGTGCCCAGAACCATCAGGATGCACAATAGGTGTTCTATAGAATTCTCAAACAAACCTGGACGGACTATATTAATACACACCAAAGAAATTTTCCACCACTACATCAAAACATCACATATTCTTGCCCCCACCTAGTGAAAACCTCCCCTGATCTCCACTTCATCTATGAATTAATTCAAACCTATTATAGTGATCCATGCTCGAATAAGTATCCTTACACTGGTCCATCCCCTTAGCACTAATCAACTCAAGATCCATATAATTCTAGATGTATTCCATGTTAATTCTAGTAGGTCATGATCCAAGATACAAGCATTACTAATAATCTAAGAATACCTAAATGTGTAGTAATGAAACATCGTCTCTACATATCGACTAGAAAAGGATATCAAAACCACTAATCAAGTGAAGCACCTCTTAAATATTGTAATTAGAGCCTTCTAAATATAGAACATCAGACCGGTCCCTCATTCATGGTAAAAAATTTTCCCAGTGAACATAATTTAATAATAAAACTAGGGAAACCCAATCACCTAATCCTACCCAAGATCATGTTTACGCAACCTGTCATATTATACGTACTAGTTCCCCCAGCTGACAAGTGCAGTTATCTCACTTTCCAATATTCCTAAAAAATAAAGGCTAACTATAAAATTAATCCTATAATGCACCAAGACCCACTTAGCTACACTCCAGTATATCTCATGCCCTATTGATGTTTTAAAATAGAGTTTAGGATACGTCTTCCATTATTGAAGCCCAAAATGTTGTTACCTCCAAGAATATGTTTGATATGTGACCTAAATTATTTTCTGGGAGGACCTTCCTTGTAAAAATGATCCCTAGACCAAGATTTCACAAGATTCCCCAAAAAATAGCAAGGTGTGAGTTGAAAAAACAGACTTGGAGGGAATTACCTCATGCAATACCTAATATATATTATACCCCTATAAAAACTAACTCTTCATCTTCAATTCTTCAAGTATAAGTACATAGCTCGATCACAGGGATGATTTTTTTGGGTTTTTAATTAATTAATATGGGAAGGGATAACTGTTTAAAAATGGATCTGATTGAGTGAGGAAAGCATGCCATATTCACGAGTCAATCATTCAAACTTTTCTTATACTTGAATTTTCAATTTTATTATTGTGTTGTTTAATACATTTTTGGTCTATTCTTTATTTATTTTGGTCTTTTTTTAACTTTCATCATTTCATAATTTTGATGTCTTAAACTCTATGATTACAGAGCACTAAATTGAGGGATTGGTTATTAGGGGAGATTTAATTGAGTATTAAAAATCCAGGATTCTTAAATTTTTAAATTTTAATTTCTCCCTTTAAGAAATAAAAAAATTGAGATATGTAGATATATGTTAATTATATACACATTCTGATGAATTTTTGAACTCTCAAATCTATTAAACCTTTTCCTCCACCTTTCTCTTAGCCTTTACAGAAAACCATTGATGAAGTGTCTATTGAGAAATGAAAAATATAAATTGGATATAGATAATGGTATTATGAGTTCCTCCACTTATTAAATTGACATGATCATCATAATATATGAGGTGAGATGGATATCCACTAAGAGGATTCTTGTGTATATTTAGTTCCAAAATTTAAATATAATGTGGAAATCATGGAATGATATTAACTCGATTTATAGATATCAATACTACTGGATAGTAAAGAATATGTGACATACAACATGAATCTATAAAATTTCACTATAACTTGGGTGTTCACTACCTTCTATATTTTTTCATTAAATAAAATTAATAAATCCAAAAAAAATAGACTCTCTTGTATTTGATCTTTCAAAACATTGAAAACAACAGAAATGCATAATTGTTAAATAGTGAATATCCTAGGACAGACTCTATGAGATATGACCTTGGTCAGCCACTAGGCTAAATTCCATGTTCTAAAAATTCTATTTGATGAGGCCCCATGATAGTACACTGATCAAAATGGCACCATTTTTGGTTATTTAGGCTGAGTATATCAATTTTTAAGAACAATTATGATGAGTTTTTCATTTCATTTTTCATTTCTATTTTATGATAATTTTTTCATCAAATATGGGATAATTATTATGGTCTAACCATTCAATAATAATGGATCACCAATTCTATGGTGAGTTTAAATTTCCATTGGTCCCCTGAGAGGATAAATAACCACCACAACAAGTCAAAAAATACTATGGTTGGGTATGAATCTAAAAATAAGTAATTAGTAAAAGTGAGATGCATGAAATGATTGATAAACCTCTTTAGATAAAAAAACTCACTTGTATAAGAAATAATGGATGTGAAATTACTCATTAGGGATGAACTATAGGACCTAATTGATAAACTCAAATATAATTTTTATCTTCTTGTGGAATAAGATGAAGAAGAATATTATCAAGAGAAAAAGTAAGATAAACATTAAGATCAATTTCTTATTATAACAATAAATAAGATGGTGGGAATACATGAATGAGAATAATACTCACCCATGTTTATGACTATAAATATCTTCTCAGTGGCCCTAAATATTATATAATAATTTAAAATATAAATAAAGGAGATATAGTTTCCATTGAATAAATAAATTTTGATTTTATTTGATCTCATTTGACAGGTTATTCTCTTTATATGTTTTGTTTATAAAAAACAGTCTTATAAGACCTATTGGATGAATAAGAAGAAGTAAGGGTGACCCCATTTGATGAAAAACTTGAATATACACTATTTTTTTCATCCACACTTGATGAAATAATAGTGAAATTGTAAATTGAAAATGAACTACATGCTGAAACAGAATAGTTAAATACCACCAATGTAGATTAATTTCATTCTATATTTATCCATTCGTAACTTTCTTATAATCTCTAATATTATCAATATGAATTAGCTAAATTTTCCTTTACCTTGATGATAAAGAGGAAGATCCTATGAAAAACACTGATGAAAATAAACTAGATTTTGAATTAACAAAATAGGATACCTAGGATGATAATAAAGAGTTGTATGACTATTTTTTTGTTAATATGGTTAGGTCGACTCTAGATGAAGTCACACCAGTGGCTAGAAAACTAGGAAGAAAACTACAAACCAACCATATTGAATATGAATACATAAAAACTGATCTAAAAAATAAACAAAATTCCACCCTAAAGTGTTTGAATAATAATAATTTGCAGTTCCTATATTTAATAAAGTACTTCATTATTATAACCATGAACATCAACCAAAGAGAGGAACTTTTATGAAAAATTCCATGTGGTATATCACAATAGAATAGAAGTTCATGATACTACCTAAGATATTAATAAATTAGTTTTTAACTCAATTTTTTTTACTTTTATTTATATTTAATTACTTGTTAACTCACCCTTGTTTGGATATTATGAATAATCACATTTATAGGAGACATACGAAGAGGAAGAATCCATAACATATATGGATGTTGATACCCCATACATTATCCTTCCACCCTTACTTCACTGATTACATGACATTATTTAAGAATGTATATAAAGGTATCTTTCAAATGTGGCCTCAAATATGAAGATAAGATAACGAAGAGTATTTGGTGGGTTTCATCACAAATAAAATCCATAAATTGATTGGGGATAATAAATGGGCCTCTCCATATTTGGATAGTATAAATAGAAACCTCCTTAGGAGGTAAACCCCCAATATTCTTTTACATTGTTTTTAATTTCTAATTTTAATTACATTACATAAAAAATTATTAGGAATTTTCTATCTTATATAGGTTTCCAAAAATGGATATAAACAATGGTGGTTATCTCATTCCATCTAAAACTTCACCATGGGATTGATTATCTCAAGCATATTGGTTCAAAAAAACACTATGTTTTTTATCATTTCACAACTATTCCTTACTATAATTCTTTTTTCATTTTGTTATAGAACATAAATTAGAAATGGAGGAAGAAATTAAACCTATTTACAAAGTTTTAATTTTTTTTGGAAACAATACATATATATAAATTTATAAAAAAATTCATGATGTTTTATTGTTTTTTTATTTTTATGATTGTTTTTAGGATAGGAGCTTGAAATTCAATGTTATGCTACCTGGTATAAAAGTTCATTCATGTTATGAGGGACCCCTGGATTCTAAAATTCATAAAATTTCATGATTTTTAAGTGAATCTTTCACTGCCTTCCAATAAATTTGTTCTTAGTGTTAGGATCACTTTGGGATGACCCCATTGAAAAAGGGGTTGAATCCATGTGGAATGAAAATTAATCACTTTAAAACATTTATCCCTTTTTAAACCCCTATTTTTTATTTGGGGAATGTTTATCTTATCTTCTTCACATGTGATTATAATGCATGAAAATACAACAATTGCGAACAAATGAACACTATGGTTTTTAATAAGGTTCACATCCAGTGTGGATGACTACATCGTCAATGTACGGTAGTTATTCTCCAACTCACACACATATTATTTTTTATTATCTAGAAAGTACTGTTCAAGGGAATGTTCTTGAAATAAATTTCAATGTATCAACCAAGTAAAATGTTATTATTAAGTTTGAATCACAAATGAAGGATGTTGGCATGATCCACTAGAAAAGAATATCAATGTAGACCATGTCTTATTTGATAGAAACCAATAATTGTAAGGGAATTACTCTAAATACAGAAATCAATGGTTACCTATATTTCACAGAAATCAAAATGGATATCTTAGAAATGTAGAAATCAAGGTCTTCTGCAAATGCATAAATCAATTATGCTACCGATTCTTCATATTATTCTGTCAAAATAATATCAATATGATATAGACTATTATTCTTGAGATCTTATCTATCAACCAAATGATAATAAAATATATCAACTGATCCATATATTCATCCATTGACTTTGATTGTCTATGTTCCCAATATGAGATAATAAATTGTAGTGGTATATTCTCAATTTGGTGAAACATATTATTTGTACAAGTGAAAAATTAATTTGACTATCTATTATATTTTCTCAAAAATTTATTTCATCTATGAATATTTGAAGGAACCTTGATTAGAAAATATTTAATCTCAATTGTTATGAAATAATGTAATTATTATATACATATTCAAGAATTGTCATCCTCTTAAAAACCATAATAGGTAGTCCGTATCAAAATTACTTTTTGTAAGTATATTGTGAGAATTCATCATCTTCACATGGACAAGGTGGTTGCATGATATAAACATAATCTTGTTGTCATGTAAGAGAGTATATTCACTATGGAAGTATATTTCATCTTTTCATAACCATAGATTATTACATGAATAGGTGGGAGTGCATGGAATATTTATCCTTCACGTAATAGTGTCAGTATGTGGTTCTTATTAGTGCTAGAGTTGTGCATATTACCTCTTTATCACATAGTCTAGTGGCTTGTAGAACTTACTTCCCTCCTCACATAGTTAAGGAGACTTGTGGATTCTTACTTCCGGAGTGTTAATTACTTCAGTTGCGTTGTATATCTTCTTAAAGATTAGATCTCTCTAAATCATGAATATAGGATAATCTCTTGTTCTCTAGTGATGTAATTTAATTTGTGTATTGAACAGCATATCCTCTATGTTTCATACCACCTCAAATATCTAGAATAAATGTTCATTCAAGAAACATTCAAAATTCCAAAAAATATTTATTGTTAATCAATGAGTCTAATTTTTTTATGATCTAATTGTATTTTTAATGTGGGTTTCCTTCTTATCATGCGATGATGAGAATTATAATGTCTTAACATTATTTGTTTCTTTTTCTCCAGAATCGAGACTCACATGCATGAGAGTAATAACATGCATCAAATCATGTATGAATATCTCTTGGAAGCATTGGTTCTTCTTAAATAATATCTATATTTTTTTGTAGATACATGCATGAACATCGTTGTACACATGAAATATGAACAATTGTATGACCATATCAAAGTATGTAGATCAGAATGATCGTGGAATGCTCATTTTTTATCATACTCATCACAAAATAAATATTGAATGTGCTAAAACCCTATGAATGTTAATGGATGGAGATGAATACAGTATGTTAATTGGATATCCCATCATTATCTGATCAAATGACAATGTTATATCCATAACATTTGAGACATGGGAACAGTAACTGCATTGTGCTAATACCATATCAAATCTATATTCGGATGGTCTTTTCAATATAAACTATCTCATTCTATCCACCTCTTGAGTAGACGTTGAAGTTGGAACCCAAACACACTTACATACACTCACAATGCACAAGTTGTGCGACACCATCGCACTGTCCCAAGAGAACCTACCAATGTGCACTCCATTCGCACACTAATGAACTCCCTATTTGTTCTATGCTTTCCCAATCTATTCTTCCAAGACTAGCCATATTTTTTTGGCTCTCCCCTATGGTTGATATAGCTCCTATATGCATGGTATCAATTAATACCAACTAGTAGGTTGTGTTTGACCTATTTATTTGGATAACACTCATATAATATACTTAGTATAAGTACCGAGTATGAAATTTCCAAGCCTACTCAAATAAATAGTTAAATTTAATTCATCACACTAAAATATAAATATATTATTCTTTTTCTCCTGTATTGCTAATAAATATTTATAACCAAATAATCAATATTTGTGTAAATAAATATTTGAATTGTGTTTTTAAAAATCTTCATGAAATAAGAAATATTTCATGGCCATATTTAATTTTCCTTCTTCACCATTTTAGATGATATAGATAATGTGAACTCTCCTAGAAAAATCGTACTTGCCGTTGAACTTTAGTAATAGTTCAATAATCATCACACTTATATTGAGTTCTTCCAAAATATAATATACGTCATTTGAACTTCCAAAACTGGAAGTTGTCTTCAACAATATGCCTTTGATATCTAAGAAATCCAAGATATTATTCTATTCCAATATATATTGATATAAGGTGATTTATCACTTAATAACTCATTTGTATGAAATAAAATACATATACAATGTAGGATCTTCAATATCACCCTTTTTTCAATATTGATGTAGAAAATGAGATGTCAATATGTTCCTCATTCCTTCTCTCCTTTTTATTTCCATCTCTCTTCATTATTGATAATAATTATAAACTATAAGATAGGGTATGGTACCATTTAAATCATATGAATTATGTCATAAATTATTCCACTTTATTTCTACTTTGGATAACCTAGTAGAAAAAAGAAGGTCTAATTTATAGATAAATTTTTTCCATTATAAATTCAGAATAAGATGCCAACTAATATAGAACAACCTGTTTCCTTCCACAGAAACCATTCAATTATTTCTTGATTTATAGTAATTGGTTGATATTAATTGATATAAGGAACATTGAAATTGTATGATACCACATGTAAATAAAATTATTAAAATAAATTCAACATAAAATCACTACACTAATTTGAAAACACAAATTTAAAACATTGAATTATAATAGGTAGGAAATTTTCATGAAATCAGTCCGAGAACTTTTTCAAAATTCATTTGTTAAATTCATTAATTAATTTATCCTCCTCAACCTAAAATCATGATTAATTTAACTTTAGTGAATAATGATAGGATATTGTTCCAAAATATCATCATTGAATTCTTGAACAAATACCTTATAGATATATCTGTTTTGAAAATATAGTTCTCTCTGAACTTCTATAGATACTCCCCAATCAAGGTATGATCTCCACTTCTAATTTATCATAATTCATGATTTATTGAGATGTTATTCTAAATTTCAATTAATTTGTATACCAATTATTGTGATCACATTGATAATGGTGACTCCAAATTTATTGATGAGCTGTGGTAGCATAATCATCTTCATCAAGGTTGAAATTTGATCTTTTGAAACAAATAATATTCAAGATAATAGTTGATAAATAAAACTAGGATGGTGTCTTCCATTTCTCTTAAAATACATTTTCCATCTTACAGATTTAGAAATATAATTTCCTTAACTCAGGTCTCCCATTAATATGTGAATAACATTCAAATATCTATAAGTAGTGAAAAAAACAATGTATATGGGATTAATGTTGATCTCCTTTTCGTTTTAATTAGATTATCAAGGATATTAATGTATTTTAAACCATAAAATACCTTCTTTTATTCTTTATGTGAGGGTTAACTCTTCATAATAAATTTTCTAAAAAAATTTGTACTATTGGGAAGCATGGATTCTTGAATTTCTTTAGCAATAGTTATGCATCTAATTTTCATTTTAACACTAAACAAAAAGGAACATTCATAACATGTTGATTTATGATTAGTATTTAATATTTCATCTTGACCTCGTGTTATTAATAAACACCCAATAGAGATATCCCATCCATTATTCACCTTCTATATAGTTCTTAAAATATTATTTGGTTTTCATATGTTGAAAACCTCTCATGAAATTCAATTTCTTCATATGGAATATTCTATTTTCCTTTTGAATTTATTTTCTACTACTCTTCTTCCTTTTTCTGTGCACTTTCCACATACTTTGGCCAAATTATAGGTATATCATTGGGAACATGTACAACATTTTTTGTAATTCCATATGGATTAGTAGGTGCACACTTATATTAGTTGTTTTATTTCGTTTAGGACTAACCTTCCACATTTTTAATTGATATAGCTTCTATTCATCATGAAATCTATGAAAATCGTATAGTAATATATGGTGTCAATTATTATTCCATAAAAGACACAACTTATTCTCTTTGATGTACCACCCTTCTTGATCTTCTTCAGATAATGTTGGGAATTTTTATATTATGATAATCCCAATGTAGTGTTATCTATAGTCTTCAACTTATGTGGTCTTTTTCTTTTAAATTGTTTCAGTGGAATACATAAATGATTTATAATATCAGATCTCATCACTGTAACCAGTAACATTGAAAATAAAATATTGTTTCTCCAAAATTTCAATTCTATATATAACTGTATGATTCATCCTTTACTTATCTAAGATTTTATTCATTGCTAATTTTGTCCCCCTTGATGTACGATAATAGATGGATGGTAAATTATTTATATTGACTACTTGATCTTAATAACTTTATTATTTTAAAAAAATTCTTACCCTGCAATGATGGTATTTTTGGATTAGGGTCATCATTAATGTTTTTTTGTGTCTACAACTCTTGTAATGAATATCATCTTTCATGTTGCTGCGAGGAATTAGCTAGAACACATTGAATATTTAAATTCTGGAAATTTTATATTTAGGATGAATTTATCATCCTCCACTGATTTCATACTACCTTCGCATTTTTTCGTGACATTCATAACTTCTTCATCATGAATTTTATTTTTCTATTTCAATAAAGTGTCAAGATAATTTATTTTATTTGATTTCATATCAATTTAAAAATTCATGGAATCAATGGTGCCATTATTGTTTTATTATAATTCATAGAATTAATCTTCATTAATCTCAATTGTTGTCTCATTCTTATGGATTTTTTCAGACCAATACTTCCAAAATATGAAACAAGATTCATCACGATCCTTGATTTTAAACTATTTAGGTTCAATCATTTGGTCAGATCAACACATATCATCAATATTTGTGACAATTCACTCTATTTATATTTTCATAGTTTATTCTTCATGATAAGTGATATTATCTTGTAAGGTATTCCTAAAATATATAAAATAATTATTGTATGGGGAATGATCTTCACAACCTGTGCTTGGTCATTTTGTTGGATGATATTAGAAAAACATATCTGATGTATCTCTATCACCATATTAGGTAGAATGGTTGTCCATATCCTTGGTAGTAGAGTAAACCACCATATCTTTTACTAAATTTTTTAAATTTTATTACTCATAAAAAAATCTTGCGAAAAATGATTCATCGTCCTCCTTGCACATGAGGTATTTTTGTTTCAACATTCCCAATTCATTATTCTTTTTATTCTTCAAGGTATTGGTTGAGATAGAGTTATGATTTCTATCAGATACCACTCTTCCATGTTTTCACTCAATTAACAAATTGATAAGAGATGTAACAAATATTCAGAAGAATGACATTAGAGATTCTAACCAGTGGTGTGACATGTTTCTCTAATACATATTATTAGGATAACATTGTATGACCACAGGGATATAGGGGTGAATCGATGTGGAATGAATTAATATCAATTTAAAACTTGTATGACTATTTACAAATCATTCAATTATTCAATTAATGGTTCTATTATCTTACTTAATAGTGGTTAGAAATAATTACACAAAATAATAAATCAAAAAAGAACACCATGAATATTAATGAGGTTTGTCTCATGTGTGGATGACTATGTCCTTAGTGTATGGTGGCTATTAACCAAGTATCCCACAACCTATGTTTTATTATAAATAGATTAATGATAAATTTTGTGTTCTTGAAATCATTTTCCTTATTCTGGCTAGTTAAAATATAATATTTTACTTTTAAGTTCAAGTCATCCTGCTCCTCTTGAAGTGAAAATCAATATCGAACAGATATTCTTTGATAGACATCAATTAATCTGATCAGCATCTTATGAATGAAACAATGAATGTATGCCTCTATTTCACAATAATATAAATAGTCATATCAAAAATGTAGTAATTAAGTGTTTCATTGAATGTAATAATCAAGTATACTACCTTTGATTTTTCTTCTTCATTCATAATAATATCCTATGATATAGACTGGTATTATGAAGATCTTTTCTATGACCCAAATGATAAAAAATATAAAATTGTCCACAAATTATTCTATTTACATTGATCTTTGACATTAACTATATGAGATATTAAATTGTAGTATAAGAATCTCAATTTGGTGAATCTTATTCTTTAAGCAAGTGAAAACTTAATTTTAGTGCATGTTTTATTTTTTCATCAACTTATATCATCTATGAAAATTTAAATACACCTTGTGAATTAAATATTTAATCTCAATAATTATTTATGTATTTAGTTCATGCATTCATGTGAATAAACTATTATCCTCTCTCAAACAATAATAGGAACTCTGTTTCACAGTTATTTCATGTCAGTATATTGTGTGAGTTCTTCATTGCAGGAACACAGTTGTTTTGTGATATGAACATAAATCTATCATTGAGTAACATTTTATATACATTATTACAATTTATTTTTATTCATATAACCCTAAACATTTCCATGAATATTTGATTTTGGTAAGAAACATTATCCATTATGTAACAATGTGAGTATACGCTTCTTCTTAACTTAAGAGTTGTCTGTCGAAACACTTCTTCGCATAGATGGGTGGCTCATGGAACTTGGTTCCCTCTTCACATAGCCATGTATACTCACATATTCTTCATTCAAGAAAGTTAATACATGAATGTGGCTTTTTTTCTGAAAAATGAGAGCTCTTGAAAAAATGGATGGAAGCTACTCTCTATATCTTAGGTGATCTTGTTTTATAGGTGTGTTTCACTACCTCTCCTCTTATATTCATGCCACATAAAATGTGAAGATTAAATTACTAGTTAATACACATTAAAAATTATAGAAATTATACAATTTTAATCAATGGGTTTGAATTCCCAGATATCTCTATATTTTTTGAATGTGGGTTTTCTTCTTATCACATAATGCAGAGAATTATGGAATATTCATGTAATCGGTTTCTTATCTGACAAAGATAGACTAACATACATTAGATCATATCACATTTATCATCTCATGCATTAATATCTCTTTTATGCTTCTGTTATTCCATAGTATAAGCTATATCATTTTGTAAAAACATGAATGCACATCATAGTGCACTTTCAAGATGATCCAATGAATGATAATATCAAAATATCGATCTAAAAATGATCATGGAAACCTTGGGTTCGATCAAGATCATCATAGTATAAAATTATCACATTTTGAAACCCCTAAAATGTTGGAGTAATCAAATGTATACACATAATAAATTCAATGCGCTGTCCCACATTCGAATATCATTCATTAGGTATACTCAATATTAACCATCTTGTTCTATCTGCCTCTCATTCTGACATTGGGGTTTCTACCTTTACACACTTACACACACTCACCCTACACAGGCTATGCCACACCCTTTTGTGGTCCCATAGTAACCTGCCTTTATGCATTCCATGCACACACCTATGCATTCCTTGTAGCCATTATGATCATCCACACAATTGCATAATGACAGGATGGATTTGAGGGATATCTTATTTGGTTGAGCCTACGTCAATATTTATGAGATCATTGTTGCATAGATGTTTGGTTATAACAAGCCAATTTTTTGGTTGACACCCACATAATATACTTATTATAACTACCAATTACGATATTGACGGGCCAGCTCAAATACATTCTTCAATGTACTTAATCATGAAAAAAATATAAATATATTTTTATATTGGAATTTCATATATAAATATTTCAAAATTTTTGTTTCAATATTATTTAAATTAAATATTTCAGTGGTCTTCATTAAAATTCTCACATAAGAAGGAAGTATTCAATGGAAATATAAATTTTTTATTCTTAATCATTATAGATGTTGTAGGAAATGTGCACTCTCTTAGTTTAATCATATTATGCCTATGACATTTAAGAACATTTCAATAATAAAAAAATAATATTCACTTCTTCCCAAATTTAATATAAGACCTTTGATCATCTATATATGTATCTCATATTCAACAACATTGTAGAGATATATAGTGGACTTGAAAGTTATTCTTCTTTTCCCATACATATTAACATCACATGATTTATCACTAATTAACTCATTAACAAAAAAATAAAACAATTACACAATGTAGTATTATCAAATAGAACCACAAATTGCGGTGTGAATGAAATGATATTTTTGGTATTAGAATTAAAATAGGAGGTCATTAACTTTTTGAACATGGTCTAATGTAAAATTACCCTGAAAAAACCTCCTCATGGAGTCAACTCAAAATAAATTGATATAAATCATTTGAAACTAGAGTAAATATGACAATTGGGATACCATATTAAATATTTGAGTCATTATTCATTGTTAGTGTGCTCAAATTAAATCCATTTTCAATATTAAATAATTTTTTATAGTCATTCTCACATACATATATAAGAAAAATTCTGAAAAATGAATTTAATATTGTAGATAATTGTCAAAAATGAATTTATTTAGTTGATGGGAATATTGAAACTAGATAAATAATGGATAAAAATACTTATAAAAATATCATTTGAGTTCAATAAATTAATTTATAATTGGATCAATTATGTAAGAAACATAAGGGAAAGTCCAATTTGAAGGTTCCCCACGTTAAAATTTCCCCCACTTAAATATATTTGTTTCACTTATGGAATATGAACTCGAGCCTAAATAGGAGTTTGGTATTGAGTGAAAATCACATATGAGGTATGATAATTTACCGTATGGATGATGTTTTTATTTTTTTCATTTCTAGTGTGTACTAGAAATTAGAAAGTACAGATCTTTTTGTCTACATTTTGAAGAATTTAATACAGTGCAACACATTGGAGTACAATAGTTTAATTATGGGGGAGTAATAAAAGAAAAAAATTCAAAATTTTAAAACTAGATTACATTGTTTATGAAACTATAATATAATTAAAAATGAGTTAATTAATTATTTTTTGTTACATTGGATAATTATAAACATTATTTGGTTCATATGTTGAAAATGAAAATTTTAGGGATTTATTAATTCTTTTGATTTAATTGAAGAATCTATACTTTGATTAATAACTTCCAAATAACAATGTATGAAGTTCGATAATTATAAAATATATTATCTTTTAAATTTTTCAAATTAATCTGGATGAGTGAAAACATTGGATGAATAAATTTATTTCGTTTAAAAATGAAAATTTTAAATAGTGAGACATATATGGGAATTTAAGTGTGATTTCGAAACTGAATTTGAAATGAATTTGGTTTGAATAATCTGTAATTAACTTGTAAAAAAAATTAATCATGATTTTTATAGTATTATACATTTCTAAATTACATTAAATCCAGGAATTGATTTGAAATATAATTATTTAATGGGAATTTAATTCTAATTTTTTTCAAATGATTAATTAAATTTTAATTTTACATCTATAGTGAACTAATATATATATATATATGAAATTTAGGTCGAATATGAATGTTTCGTTGAGGGTAAATCTTCAATGACAGTTGATTCCACAAAAAAATATTCCACTATAATCTCTACTTCCGTAGTATTATTAGGTCATGAAACTGACATAATTTCATGTTTCCATTTTCTGTTCCACACTTATGTGCACACATACAACACCTTCCAAGAGAGTAAATTCCCCACACTGATCATCCACGAGATAAAAATAGTCACCTTCCAAATGATTCCATGAAACTAATATTCTTCCATGATATAGTCTTCCTTGAGATCATTTTACCATCCTTCGGTGGTAAATTATTTTATGGGAATTTTACCATTCTTCCAATCTTCTATTTCTCCATGTGAAGTTACATTCATTTTGTGTCTGTCCTGCTATAAGCTACATTGGTGAAGCCTTTACCATGTTTTGGCTCGAACCGTGATCAATTTATCCCTCCATTAATGTTGTCACATGTGTCGGATAAATGATACCTAAAACTCTAAATCATTACTACATATTCAAATAATGATCTAGAACATGAGTTTCAAACCAAATCATGATTAACATTTCATTAAGAAAACATTATCCTTCATTTTAATTAGATCTAGAACTGACCATAGCACCCAAATAAACAATCCTGAGCCATGTCCATGGAATAAAGACGTATTGTATCTGGTATCGATGGAACTATATGACTAAGAATTCAATATGGAAGAAGATTAAACCTAATCAAGAATCGAACCGTCTCTGATAAATTGAGGCAGAGCTCATCCAACCTGTAATCAGTGAATAACCCTTACCTCAAAGGTGAGGTGAATAATTTTTTTTATAGACTGATAAAAAGGACTATATGGGGTAGTAATTTGATGTGGGACATAGAAATAACCATTACCTAGAAATACAATTAAATGGGTTCAACACTCCACATCAAGATGGTATATGATATCTTGGACCAAGAGTCTCAGAAAAATAAAATTAGACCATAAACATGACCACCCAAACTCCCCCTAAAGCTCATAAAATGATGTTGTTGATGACCATCATGGTATTTAGAGTGTCTGGTTGAGACATAATGAGGACCTTGGTGAAAATTGTAGCAATCTGGTCTTCCATTAGTATGTGGCCGAAACTGACATGGTGATGCTTGATGTGATGGTGAAGCAAGTGGTTGTCCACCTTGATATGCTTTGTGTGTTCATGAAAATCAGGATTTGATGTAGTAATCTTGGCCTCCTAGTTATCACACAAAATATTATAAGTCATTTGGTGTGGGAATCCAATATCATGGAAAATAGGATGAATCAAAAGGATCAAAGTAGTAACTATGGCCATCGCCCAATATTTGGATACCACACTGGATCTGAAGATAATAGTTTATTTCTTGATTCTCTATTAGACGAGGTTACCTATTAGGAAAAGGGAAACCCATAAGTATACTTTCGGGTAGCATGAAAACCAATATATTAAGCATTAAATAAGGCCTTAATATTTAGATGAATGTGATGTGAATGTCAAAGACCACAATAAGGGTCTTTCTTGATATAATGAATCATCATGGACTCTTGGTTATCTCACAAAATATTAGGAGATATCTAATTTGGGAATCCAATATCATGGAAAAGAAGAAGAATTAGAAGGATTGTAGTAGTGACCATGGCCATTGCCAGATATTTAGAGACCAAACTGGATCTTGAGATGATCGTATGTTTCTTGATACTCTATTAGATAAGTTTACCTAACAGGAAAAGGGAAACCCATATGTAGACTCTCGGGTAGCTAGGAATCCAACATATTAAACATTAAATAAGGACTTAATATTTAGATGACTGTGATGTGAATGCTGAAGACCACGAGAAGGTTCTTTCTTGATATATATAAAAATTCGATGGATGTCATACCACTATGATTTTTTTGGCTCTTGCATTAATTGGATAACTTTACCAACTGATCAAGAAATTTATGTGACAACTGGGGCACTATGATAGCACAAACAACCCACCATAACATGGTCGTCAGGTCTTGGACCGCCAGGTTCCACCAGTTGCCCCCCAGACATGTGGTCACCACCATAGGGACCACCCACATGCCTGAACGGGTCATCTGACTAATGACTATTCCAACAAGCCAACACATGTCCTTTTTAGTGTGCTTTGTCCTCACTCACACACACCCAAGGAAAATTCTGAGAAGTTCACCCATCCTTATCACTACACTAGGCCATGCATGCTTAACTGTGGAGTTTTAATCAAGTAGGCTCCTGAAAAAGAAGGTCCACCTTGTTGACATGAGTCATATCATTTAGTCGTGTAACCCTTTATCATTTGGGAGTGTTACATTCACCCCCAATTTAGTGCACAATGTCCTCGTTGTTGGCCCTACATCTCAACTGAGGTTGTGAACTGCACTTAATGCTGGGTGCCAACTCTGATACCATATATGACAACTGGGCCCTAGTGATAGCATAGAAAGCTCGCCTTAACATGTTCAATTGGTCCCAGCCTGCCAGGTACCACCAGTTTCCCAAAAAACACATCTTCCCCACCATGGGGCCTACCCATGTGCCTGTCCTCACTAACACACACCCTGGAAAACATCCCAGAAAGTCACCCATATTGATCACCACTCCAGGACAAGCACGCTTAACTGTGGAGTTCTAATCAAGAAGACTCATGAAAAAGAAGGTGCACCTTGTTGACATGAGTCATATCATTTTGTCATGTAACCCTTTATCAATTTGGGGTGTTACATTCATGCCCCTTTAGAGCACAACATCCTCGTTGTGGGCCCTACATCTCAACCTAGGCAGTGCGCTACACCCAAGGATGGGTAACACCTCTGATACCAAATGTAACAACTGGGTCCTGGTGACAATATAGACACACCGCCTTAACATGGATGTATGGTCCTGGCCTGCCATGTACCACCAGTTGCCCCGTAGACACGTGTCCCCAAAAATGGGGCCCACCCATAGGCCTGAATGGGCCTTCTGACTAATGATTATCCCCACATGCCAACACATGTCCCTTCCAGTGTGCTTTTTCCTCATACGCACACAACTTGGGAAACTTCCCAAAAGTCACCCATCTTGATCACTACTCCAGGACAAGCACACTTAACTATGAAGTTCTAATCAAGAAGACTCTCGAAAAGGGAGGTGAATCTTGTTGACATGAGTCATATCATTTAGTCATTTAACCCTTTATCATTTGGGCGGTGTTACAATGTTTGTATGAGTCTTGGTTAGATAATTGAGATTTCCCATAAGAAGATGGTACCTATTTTAATGAGAATATGTTCTGTATTTTCTTAGAGAGACTATTCCATGGGCTCAAGAAGGAGTGACTACAACATTTTCCTGAGTCAAACCAGCAACCTGCAAGATATCCAAGTCATATTTTCTTTGGCAAAGAAATATTGTGTCTAGGGAAAATGATACCTCAATGCAAAGGTAGTATGTCACAAGACTGAGATATCTGGTTAACAAGTGGTGTTGAAAATTCTCCTCTAGTTGGGTGATTCCATTTGAGTCACTCATAGTGATGATGATAACATCAATATTCAAAAAAATTTGGATATAACTAGAGGACGTCATGCAGGAGAAGATAATGTTGTCCTTCATACTTCTATAAAGGGAAAATAATGTGAAGACCATGATAAATCTACCAAACCAAGCATGAGGAGATTGATTGATCCCATATAGAGAGAGATTATGTTGAACAAAAACAGTGTCAGCTCCAAAGGCACTAAATATAATACTTTGTTCTAGATATATCTATTCTTCAAAAAATCCTTGGAGAAATAATATTTTTTTACTTTATGTTGATTAAGAGGCCAATGATGATGAGCGGAAAGAGAGATGGAAGACTATAAATATTCCATCATTTAAACTAGAGAAAATGTATCAAAATAGTTTACAACATATGTTTTAAAAAATCCTGTTTCCACAAATCTAGATTTAGGGTGATGAAGAGTGAAAAATGAATTGAGACAGACCATATAAATCCATATTATGTTGAACACCTAGCTACATACTAGAAGGGGGACCATATCCCAATAATTATTGTCATCTAGATCCTGTAATTCATCCTTCATCGCTTGAATCCACTGATGGTGAGATTTGGCATCACCAACTAAGCTAGGATTAGATATCATATCTAGAGTAGGAAGACCTCTGTATGGGGATGTGTTAAGAAGAGTATTCTGGAAATAACAGGTATCTTTTTCAAGGAAAATGGAATGTTATGTGGTGATAGAGCAGGAGTGGAAGATGAATATGGGGTGATGGTGTCCTCAACCAAGATGGGGGACACATCCTATGAGCAACAAGATTATATAGTTCCAAAATAGTGATCTGTACAGTGGTACACTAGAGGATGCGGTGGGTGGATGATGAGAGGAATACAATCATCAATGGTGGTGTCTGGACCGAAAGATGGAGGAGGGAATGGAGAGCTCTCTATAAAAGATAGATCAGTAGAGATGATACAACACCGTATATCTGGAGATAAACATCAGTACCTATGTTGAGTGTCGTAGAATCTTTTGGATTTATAATTGAGGGATTTGGGAGAAATCTCAGAAAGTTTGGGACAAGTGTCACAGACATAACACATACTCCCAAACACCTGGAGTGGGCGTGGATGAGGAGGAAGATAGAATTACAGAGACCAAGAATGAGTATCCCCCTAAATAAAAGATGAAGGAAGGTGATTTTTGAGGTATGTAGTAGTTAGGATTGCATCCATCCAAAAATGAAGAGGCTCCATCATGTGGAATAAGTGTGCATGAGCTGTATCCAGAATATGAAAACGTTTATGCTTGGACACTCAATTCTATTGAGTAGTATCAGGGTTGTATATTTTTTATTAATGATTCCCTTAAATTCTTGATGATATGATTGAGAGCATTCAAAATTTAAAAAAAAAATGATGATCGATCAATCTGAGATCAAGGAAGAAAAATCGGGGTTTGAACTAGAATTGAAAGGGAGCTATACCTGTACTCAATTGTAGTTGATCAAAGGGATGAACAAAACCCTGGTCTAATGAATGAAAAATGATTTGACTTTTGATAAACCAAGACTGATATGGGATATTAATTTTAAATTGATATTTATTTTTATGCATATTCTATGGGAAGGCACGTGGTTAAAAAGAGAGGGGACCAAATAATTTCCCCACACACTAGTAAGGGGTCGGTTGAAGGATTAACAACATGTCATTGAAAAAATTATCATACAAAAAGGACATATTATATTATGAAATACGCAAACCATTATTCACCACTACATCACATCATAAAACATACATAATCCCATATGGAGACAAGATCACCTAATCTCCACTTCACCTATGTAATATTTTGATCCTCCAAGAGTCATCCATGTGCGAACCAGAATCCTTTCAATGGACTATGATCAGGGAACCAATAAACATGGCCTCTATCAGATTCTGGAAAACCTTGTTGATTCTAGCAAAATAATAGAATATATGAATTATTTAATCAACATGCATGCAGGCCTCAACAGGCATCAATGATGCATCATCTTTGAATTTTGACAATTAATGGATATCAAATCCATCAAACAAGTGCCAATGATCTCCAGTATTGTAATAGTATCCTTCCAAAGAAAGAAACATATATTGTTAACTTCTTCATGGTCAGAATAGTACCTAGTTCATATCACGAAATGATCTAATTAGTGATGTTCAATTTATAAATCCTACATTGGATCTAGTTCCTAAAACCCATCATGTTGTAAGTGACAGTTCCCTCATATTCCAACCATGTTCATGAGACTTTTTGGGATATGAACAAAATATATTCAAGTAGTATGATCCTTTTTCAAATGATCCCAAGTCCGAGCCAACATGTTCATCACTCAAAACGTCTTGCATAGGGCTTATAGCTGCATACATTAAGAGAATTCCTCACATAATACTAGATTTAAAATGTAGTTATGTCACAACAAACAATTATTATTTGATTCGTCAAGAATGAGTACATTTTCCAACCATGGGGTTTATTTTTTTCCTTTACTAATTCATTGAGAGGAACTAGAATCACTATTTTAAATGATATGGTTCTTATTGATAAAATCAAACCCCTTCATGGGATGATTGCTCAAAATTTTCATCTACTTGTATTTCCAATTATATTAATATTATGTTTAGTGAAATTATATTATATGGCTCATTTGTACTTGTTTTTTGTTAACATAAATCATTATATAATTTGGTTCTCTTAAACTCAGTGATCATGGAGTAACAAATCAAGGGCTCGACCCCTGGGGATATTTCATTGAGTATTCAGACTCCTTGATTTTTTTTATTTTATACAATATTGAATTACATGAAATAAATATATTCATTTCAAATTTATTAATTTAAAGGGTATTTATTATGATTTTTTTAAATGATTTTTTAAATTTTAATTTTGAAATAAGAGTGCACTAAATAATATATATTTTTAAAATGGAGGTTGAAGATTAGAATTTGATAGGGGTATGCTTCTGGGCCAATTACTTCCATTTATTATTCTTCTTGGAGCATATTTTCTTGTATACCTTTATTCATCCATCAAAGAAACATCCTTCCATGTATTCATCTTCCATTATAGACTTTTGGGAACACATCCACTCCTCCTGTGAGAAGAAATTCACCACAGTAAACTTCTCTGAGTCAAAAAAAATCAACTTCCTACAACATATATGAAACCCATATTCATCCAGTACTAGATCTTCTATGAGAGGTTTTCAACATCCTTCTATGGAAAATATATCCTTGGTAATTCTACTACACATATATTTTTTCCTTCTTCCATGTGGAATTCCATTATCCCAAGCCTATCCTACAATAATCAGCTTCCATGAAGCCTTTTTCTTAAATTATGTGGTTCGAGATCGACCGCACTATCCACTGATACAACCACACCTATTAAATCAACCATTCCCGATGTTCCTAATATTCACCGCATCTTCAGTGAACCATCAAGAACACGAGTTTCAGAAGAAATCATGATTGACACCACATAACAAAAACCCAATCCATCATCCATGCAATGCTTGAACTAACCAAAAAAACATGATAATCATACCAAATAAAAAGATATATTCTACATGGGATCTATTAAATAATGTGACTAAATAATCATTGAGGGTGAAGATAAAACCTAATCAGGAACCGAACCGGCTTTGAGAAATTTCATCAGTGCTCATCAAATCGATCGAATATCATTGAAAATGATCATCCAATTTAAGATGCGCAAAATCCAACCATTTGTCATGGATAAAAAAAATAATAGTATTGATGTTTGAATTGAGGACATGTGTTCACTTCTGCCAAGTGTTTTTACAATGTATGATTAATAATGGGGGACCACAAACTCCCCACTTCTAATGTTTTAGTCACTGATCCAATGCCCCCCTATGGTCGATAATATAATTGAGAGAATTTTATAACTGGGACATCCAAACTGAATGATGATTGAATTATATGATCTTGAGGAATACTCATCCACGTTTTAACCATCATGAAAGGTATGTCAATACACACTCAAATCTTCTTGATGAAAAAGATGAACAAGAGACTACTTTCAGGCAAGACTAAGGCTTTGATCAATGAGAACCTATGATTGATGATAGAGATTCATATAAAATAAATCTACATTCTTGTATTATTCCATGTGTAGGGTGGAGATAATTATAGGAGGGGACACCATAAAATCCCCATAAATTAGTAGTGGTTCTGTAGAAGGACACATATTAAGTGTTTGGAAAACTTCTTTAACGGTCTAATGAAGACCAAAAAAACACACTTGAACTAGTCTCCTCCATGGAAACACAGAATCAGACAACTTTATTCAACATAAGGGAAAAACTCACCCGAACTACACTGCATCTAAGTAGATATTTGAATCTTCTAGAGTCAGATAAGCTTGAAAAACCAATCTTGAACTAGACCAGTTCCTCCGCACCAATCAATTCGAGATCTATAAAATTCTAAAAAAAACCCTTATGCCCATTATAGATTAATGTGGTCTACAATATAAGATTTAATAATCATACAAGCATGATTAAATGTACAATAATCAACTCTAAACCTAGGCTATAGACGTATCTCAACTCCACCAACCAACTGAAGCACCTCTCCATATTTTTAATCAGATTATTCCAAATTTAGAACCTCATTCTGATCCCCCCTTCATGATCAAACTAGTAGGAAATGGAAATAAATTCATGCCAAAATTAGTACTTATCTGTATGGCCCCGACCCTGATTTAGTGCATTATTAAATAATATTGGCATGATAAAAGGAATCAGGTCCCAAAAGACTGATCATTTTAGTATCCTTGTAAGTACTAGATACATACATAAGTTTTACATTACATCATGAAATAAAAAACAAAAATGTATCCCCTTTTAACACAATTATACCCCTTATCCTATTACTGTTGGTAAAAGGTAATATTCTTCTTCGCATCCGGAAAAAAACCTAATAAATAGGTGAGCTCAGATGCTCATTAAGGATAACAATATAGCAGAAACTTTCATAAATAATCATAAACATTTAAGGCAATGTATAAGACTAAAACAAAAGTCTTTTAAACTTAAACTTCATCATAATATGAAAAGGATAAATCAAATAATGAAATTTACTTATTCACATGGATATTATAGTAGTCAAATAATCATATGTAATAATAAATTTCATAATGAGGTCATGCCTAACACCGAACATCATTACCATATAGTGAAGGCCACATGCCAGGACTACAAATAATTTTTTTTTCAAGGCCTTGTACCAAGACACTAATTAGTATCATGAGACTTACTGATGCATCGAGGTTCTATAGTGGGCTCCATCCGTCACTTACTAAGTCCACTGCATTTCTCATATAAAAATGTTGAAACATAAAATAAAAATTTGTATTAAAACCAACATACAAAATGTCAATACTTTAACCATAAACCATGAATGGTATAAAAATAGCACATCCACAGTCAAACATATCATAACTCATTCGAAAAAATATGGAATATTTTATTATAATAAATAAACCTCAATTAAGAATAAAATACACTAAAGGACATTGATATAGATGAAAATAATCGGTAAAAAATTTTGAGAGAAATAACAGTTTTTGTGAAATCATTTAAAAGTCACACTATTTATCAAAGTAGACATGTAAATGATTTTTTTGAATCCAAGTGTCCCATTCCAATTTGAGACTTTTAAATGTAATTTTAATTTTAAAACATTTATATCTAGATAAATAAATCCTTATTACCATTTTTAAAACATGGACATTAGTGAGAAATATTTAGAAGAATAAATTTTTAAAACATTTAAAACGATATTTAAGTTATAGAGTATTTAAACAAATGAGACATGATTGAATACAAGTAATTGGGGAAATAAAAACATTATAATATCATGAGAATAAATAAAGTCACGATATACTATGTCAATGCACAGTATACACACCATATAAAAGTCAATTCGTGCATAACAACAAAGTAGTCTCAATGGAATGTAAATTGAGATAAAATCCCTTGTAAAGACCATATCTTTATGTTAAGGATAAATCGATGACATAATTATGTGTGAAAAACATAAATACACTAAATATGATTGGATATTCACTGTAAATCAATCAGAGTCCATTCAAACATAATCTTGTAAAAACAACACCAATGAATTGGATGTTTAACTCAATGAATAGAAATTGAGTTAAAATTACTCTTATCTAGTTCATATCGATGACTTATGAATTAATAAGTGTATTTATTATGTGTATAAAAAGTATATCCACACAAAGGTGTGTGTAAATTACCACATAAGTGAATAAATAGTGATTTCACACATAATCATGGAGTAAAATAATCAATGAAGTTTGCGTAAACCACAATGAGTGGAAATTAAAATTTGAAATTCCCTTACAGATTTGGAAACATACGATACATAAAACCCATGAAAGAAAGATCACACAATGATGATGTAAAAACCAATAAATTAAATTATGTTACAAAAATAATACAATAATTGGTAGTATATACACTGCACGGAAGGAAATAGAGGAAACTATTGCATGAATCTCACAGGAATAAAAGTGAGATGAAAACCACTTACCTCGTTGTAATCAATTGAGTCCTATAAAAAAAGTTAATACCCACAAAATTAATTACAGAATACCCTGAATAAAAAGAGAATCATGATAATATATATCAAATTTTAGTATGAAATACATCACATGTAATGAATAGGTTGAAAACAATGGAAATATCACGGAAATAAAAGTGAGATAAGAAACCCCTTATCTCGTGTCCAACATGACTCATGAGTTCCAGGTTATTCCTAATTTCTAAACGTAAGAAAATTTCTAATTTTGGAAAAAAAAATTCATGTTTATTATTCCTTTAATATCACTTATTACATTGCCATAATAATTAGTTAATTATTTGTGTTCTTATCGGACAATTTGTCAATGTTCAGGACATTTGTCAAAAATGTACTTGTTATATTTACAAATTTCCCATGTGGTCAAAAGTCCATTATCACCTGAATTATATTAATTAATTAGTTATATATATTATATATATTTAGTTTATATGTATTTATAATATTCCATATCATTTGGACACTACCAGAAAACGGTCGTTTCATGGTGGTTTTTTTGTGGCGGTTTTAAAAACCGCCGCTAAATGTTTTTCAGGATGCTATTTCGTCGCGGTTTTTTCGCAGTCGTTTTAAAACCACATTGAAAGTATTAATTATTATTATTATTATTAGAAATCTATTTGAGAATTAGCAGAGGTTTTTTAAAAAACCTCCGTGAAACCACCGTGAAATGAAAGGAATAAAATAAAAAAACATGAGAAACCCTGAAATCACTAAAATGACCATAACTTTTGATTCAGGCGTCCGTTGGAGCACCACGAAAAATTGAATAGAAGATCATGAATATATCTAAGGGTACGTATAATCAAATCCATGAGACAGTCTAAGGTTTGGACGATATGAGAGTTATAAAAAAGTTGAAAAAAGTTCTCCAACTTCAAACGACCATAACTTTCGCTCATGTGTCCATTTGGGCTCTACCACATATCAAATCAAAGCCGGCGAAGAGAGATACGCACCAATTTGACACAAGAAAGCTTCTGCCATGTTTTTAGACCCCCAAAACCCCACCGAAGGCCTCCGAAACCCCGTTTCCATCACCGGTGTCCCGTAAAACGTGTCTTCAAATGGACCTAACTTTTGATTCACGTGTCAGTTCGTACTCCTCCACCTGTCAAATCGTAGTTCATTCCATGAGCTTCAGTTTGACAAGTCGCGGCGCCCACATGGAATCCTGGATCATATGTTATGGCCTTTTTAGTGGGTATCTGGTTTGTTATGTTTTTCCATGCCTCGTTTCTAGCACCCTTTCCCCGTCATTTTTTTTAAATGGTCGTAACTTCTGATCTGCCGGTCCATTCAGTATCTTTCACCAATTAGCTCAAAGATCATTTCAAAATCTTTGATTTGACTGGATGCAGATCTGGAATTAACTCTCGGATCATACGTTATCTCTGTTAATGTGAGTCCAATGTTTTTGTCACATTATGACCGTTTTGATGGTTTTTAACGGCTGCTCAATTTATTACTATTTATTTGGGATTCCATGACTTTTTGTCTTTATCAATGGTTTTTTGTGGGTTATTATGATGATTATGTTGCATTCTTTATGGGGTTTTCAGAGTTTTCAGGAGTTTTCATGCATTTTCATGCTTTCTAATGCTTCCTTCTTCATGCTTCTCCATCTGTTTTCTTGCGTTTTCATAATTTTTCATCCCTTATCACTTCTTTGCGTACTTTTTCATGTGTTTCATTTATTATTTATTATTTATTATTTATAATATACTTTAATTTATTTATTATTTATTGTTATTATTATTATTTATAATATACTTTAATTAATTTATTATCTATTATTTGTTACTGGTTATTGTTTATTTATTATTTATAATTATAATTATTTATTATTTATTATTTATTATTTATTATTTATTATTTATTATTTATTATTTATTATTTATTATATATTATATATTATATATTATTTATTATTAATAATCATAATATTTGTTACTGGTTATTTATTATTTTTATATATTATTTTTTATATATTATATAATATATATTATATATTATATAATATATATTATTATTTATTTATTATTTATTATTTATTATTTATTATTTATTTTATATGATTTTTATTTATTATTATTAATAATAATATTTTATTTATTATATAAAATATATTGTATATTATTTATTATATATAATATATAATATATTCTATATTCTATATTATATATTATGTATTATGTATTATTATTTATTTATTATTTATTTAGTCTTGTTTATTATTTATTATTTATTATTATTATTATTATTTTTTATTGTTATTTATTATATATTTATTATTATCTATTATTAATTGTTGTTTATTAATTATTAGTTATTATTTATTATTAATTATTTACTATTTATTAATTAAGATTTATGATTTATAATTTATGATTTAGGATTTATTATTTATTATTTATTATTCATTATTCATTATTCATTATTTATTATTTATTATTTATTATTTATTATTTATTATTTAATACTTTTGTATTTAGTATTTATTATTTATTTAGAATTTATTTATTATTTATTATTATTTAATATTTATTTATTATTATTTATTATTTGTTATTTATTATTATTTTTTGTTTATTATTTATTATTTATTATTATTTATTATTTATTATTTATTATTATTTATTATTTATTATTATTTATTTGTTATTTGTTATTTTCTTATTATTATTTATTATTTATTATTTATTATTTATTATTTATTATTTATTATTTATTATTATTTATTGTTTATTATTTATTATTTATTATTTATTGTATTATTATTTTATTGTATTATTATTTTAATTTCATAATTTTATTATATTATTATATTATTTTCATAATTTTATAATATATGTAAATATAATTATAATTTATTTGTTATTTGATATTTATTATAATAAACAGTAAATAATAATAATAAATAAATAACTAATAAATCAATAAATATTAATTTTTGATTATTGATTATTACTTATTGATTATTTTTTATTGTTTAATTATTATTGTGTTTATATCTATTAGTTATGTATTATTCGTTTTTTCAATTAGTATATATAAGTATCTTAAATTCTGTTTAATAACCACATGGCGAGCTTGCTGGAGTGGTAAAACCACTGCTAAATAATTTTGCGGCGGTTTAAACAGCCGCTAAAAAACTGCCGCGAAAAGTTCTATGACGGTTTTGAAAACCACCACGAATAGTTTCCCGACACACAATTTCACGACGGTTTTTCAAAACCGCCACCAATCATTTTAGCGGCGGTTTAAACTACTGCAAAATGGAAAAATAAACTGCCGCTAAATGGTCATTTTGTCGCAGTGGGAGTTAAGAAATGAAACGCACCGTTCATGAATACGGTAAGTCTTACAAACACATGAACACTACTTTCATTTCTATTTTATATTTAATGGAATGTAAATATAATAATACATAGGTATGTTATAATTCTAGTATAATATCTCTGTTATTTAATTTAATTTACTCCCTCTTTTATACGAACCACTTATGGCATGAATGAGTCATATCACTTTGAGGGGGCGGTAGTTTTAACTTCCTCAAACTAAATTAATGTATTATCCATTATGGAAACCATAAAGGTATAAAATAAATGATAAAAAAAAGTATAGAGATAATATAAATATAATATATATCACATGTAAATATAGTGCCATCTTAATGGCCACCATGATAGGCAGTAGAAGATAATTGAACAATCATCATTCCATGAGTTAGTAGTTCTCATTCCACAAACACAATATGTTATTTTACCGTTATATAGAGGTGTTTGTAAGTGTACATCGAATACTTCACATAAAAAAACCTAGTATATTGAAGATACTAGTTTTTTTATAAAATAAAGGAATAAAAAGTGTTTGGGGGGGGGGTTGAGAAGTGAAATAAAAGAAGAAAACCTTAGTGAAAACGTTACCTTAAAATCGGGTAACTCCTATTGGTTTGAACCAAAATAATTTCTTGAAGTTTATTTTCCTATGTTAAGGCTTCTAAGTGAAAAAGGGGGATCTTGAGAGATTATTTTTTTCTAAAGTTGGATGAGCCATGGGTCTTGAGTGGTGTGAGTAATGGGATAGAGGTGATGGATTTTTATAAGGGGGGGAGGGCTCTTTAGGAAAGTGTGCAAATATTATTTTATTATATAATGATTTTCGGTTTCTAAAGGTCCAAAACTTATTAAAAAAAGATAAGATGATTCTTGTTCGAAATAAAATCATCCAATAATAATTGGACAGGTTATGAATATTGTTTAAATTTTTATAATCATATTTATTTAAATCGTTTATTAATGAGGTAAACACTTCATCATTATTGTGTTATAAATAATTTTATTTATTTGACGTTTAAAAATTATAAAAAAATACCATGATTTAGGAAATCTTTTTAGATTTCAATTTCATATTTATATTCGAAGTGAGAACTTTTATAAATCCATGTAAAATTTTATTTATTAAAAGATATATGTTTATGTCATTTTGGTCTTTACTCTAAATTAATTAATATAAAGTGTCACTATCACTCTTAAGTGGCTCCATGGGGTCCCGAAATAGACTCATGGATGCCCATGGTTGGAACTGTATCAACCAATTGGATTCGGAAATATGTTAGGATAATTTAATATTTTTATAATATTATTTTTACCTTGAATTTCCCTATTTACCTTTTACTACGGTAAATAATATTCAAAAAATATTATTCACCAAAAATTATTTTTATCTTACTAAACCATATTTTACATACTAATAACAACAATGTATGGAGGATTATTGAAATTCCATTCATAGAAGTGTTAAAATTTCATTTAAACGAAGAAGTCTATTTTTTAACTACTACCCAGTGTTGTCACTATTCATCAAAAATTGATGTTTGTCAGAAAAATAACAAATATTCATCCTAAGATATATTTGATATTCCAAATTAAAAAGTGATGTATATTTTACCAAATTCACAAAAATATAAGTGGCATTAATTAATTTAAAATTAATTATCGTTGTCAAAACAAAAAAGAGTTTTTTAAGAAATAATAACTATCAAAATATGGACACTTGTTTATGTCCAATTTCAAAGTAAAATTAAAACCAATTACCAAATTTGGATTAAATGGTAAAAATATAATCTAATTAAATTTTAAAACCAATTTAAAAAATAATCTAACTATATAAATAAATTATATTAAAAGGCAGTTTTGAATTAAAATATAGTATTTCTCACTATTCATTAAAAAATGACCATTATCTGAAAAATAAAAAAATTTCACCCAATGTAATTTTTGATGAATCGATTATAAATATGAATTTTATTTTTTGAATTTTAAATTTTAAAAGTGTCAAATATTAGATTTAAAATGGGGTTTCCATTAAAAGTTGGTAAAATGGAATTTTTTTGAAAAATAATTCTTTTATCTAAAAAATTGAATTTGTTCTTATAATATGTCTAAAAAACACCTAATATGGAAGTTAAAATATTTGGGGTATGTAAAATATAAAAACCCATTAATATTATTCATAACCGGTTTTTGAACGGCTCGTTTGGTAAGTCGTCATGCGTTCGAAATCACTGTTGATTGTGGTGCAAGCTATTGAATTACATTAAAGAGATAACATACTATGAAATCTTGGGGTGTTACATTCTCCCTTACTTCAATAAATTGTGTCCTCAAAATTTAATCTCGGGATTGAAAACATGGGGTTTGACATTTCAAAATATCATAGTTGAAATCCCACATCAAAAAATGGATTAATGGGGCCTCTATATTAAAATAAAGAAAGGTAAGTATGAGAGTTAACAAAAATAACACAAACCAGGGTTCCGTGTAGGAACACATGGATATGGAAGGGAAATACAACTAGAAAGTTCTGATGCAGAGTGATCGAGAATATTATTAGGATAAAGTTAACCATCTGAAATCCATGAACTTGTAAAGGGTTGAAAGGTCTTTGATTACCCAGTAAAAAAAGTAAATGGGGAACATTTTTGTTTTAATTTCATTTTCATAATGTTGAGGAATTTATTTATGAGATTGACTAAGAGCATAAAGATATATACTTACTTTACAAGTAGATTTTCATCCATTAAAAAGTTTCTACAATAAACACGTGTTTTCATCAAATGATTTATATTCAAGATGACTTGGTCACACCTAAAGTTCCAGAATCAACTTATAGAGTATCACATAATCCACAAAAGATGAACTATATATTTCCCTTGTCTTTAGACATTAACCAATACCAAAATGGTAAGTGTAAGATCAGATGATCCCCAAAAATGATAATCCTTCATAGAAATAAATACTACTCTTAATCTTCAAAATTAATAAAAAAATACCCAATGTTCAACAAATAATTTTTCGAAAAAATTGTCCTTTAAATTCTTCAAAATAATCCAAACTAAGTTTGAAACCCAAAATTAATAAGGATTTGATCACATAGTCTTCTATGATATGTCTTATCATCTATCTCCAAATAACATCAACTACTCTTAAAGTCACATACTTAAAAGTAATTAACCTAATCACATATTCACTATGATTGGTTAATCATTTCCATAAATATCATAAATTGCTGTAAGTATACAATAAAAACTTACATTCTTCCAAAATAAAAAACCACCAATACTAATAAAATGAAATCCCAAAGTATATTATTTCCCATAGGTATATAGTCTTACCAAAAGAGAGAATGTCTTCCAAAATAACATTTAACACTTAATCACCGAATCATTTTACAATACTAAGGATAAATACTAAGTTCCAAAAATCATCATATTCTTGATCCATAAAATCATTTAACTAAAGAGAATTATTCATACTAACCAGGGACTTTACATAGTATAGTGGTAGTCAATAAATCCCAATCGCACTTTGGTTGTGGTTTTGATCCCTGTAGGTTTGTCTGACACGATGGATCGTCACACGGTCTGCGAGTTGTCCTTTTTTGAAAACTATATAATTTTATAAAGTTCCCAAAAATGGGATAAATTACTCAAAAATAAACCTAACATATTTTAACTATAAATTTTATCTAATAAAAAATATTTTCCTCCCAAAGATTAACAACCTATAATTCCCTCAATTAAAGGATCATATAAACCCAAATGGTTTTTTATAATTATATCCACAAATGAAAAAGATAATTCTCCCTCAAATATAATTTTCACATAACAAAATTCATGGTTACATATAAAAGGGAAATGTCTTTCCAAGTAATCCCATAAAAAAGATCATTAATGCATTTTAACATTTTTATATCCATTTTTTACATAGGTTCTTCCTTGACCTAGAGGTTATCATATAGAATAAGTCATTGACTCAGGTCTTGACAAGGTCCCATAAGTTTACAGAAAATTACTATTGTTGGATTCCTTGGAAAATTTTTATTTTCATCCATAGTACACTTAATTTTTACATGGAAATTCTTTACTTTTTGTCCTTATTTCCCACTCATAAAGAATTTATTAGTTCCAATTAGACAATTTCTAGGTGTCTCCTTCTACATTTCATGCATGATTGAAAATGACCATTCATTTCACAATGGTCTCTACTGAAAGAGCTCTTATTATTCTCTGCCTTTCTCTTCTTTGTTGAGTGCAAGAGTTTGTTAATGCATATGTTGTTGATCATATATCGGAAAAACTGATTATGCATGAACACGATATCTTTTACGCTTGTAAGAATTCCATTTCGTTGCACATTTTCACCACCATACCCACCTTCTACATCATATTCAATGTCATTAAATTCCTTGGAATCCATCCATTGACTAAAACCAGAAATCATAGTGTGACTCATAAAATTATTTAGAGAATATCATGACACCTTATTTTCAATCTGAAATACCTCTGGATTAACCAAGGATCTTAATTATCTTCTTATATTAAAATCCATCAAATCAGGTTTTAATGAAAATTTAAATTATCCTTAACATATCCCCTGAGAGTTTCATAACCAAGAGTGCAGTAAATCTCGTTGTCGTGTACCAGGATACCCCGGGTCAAGCCCAAAACTCCTTGTCGGAGTTTTCTCTCCTTGGTACATCTGTGCCAGAGCCGCCTCTACCTGCTTATATCTAGACATAGATGTATTTCATGGAAACCTCACAAAATCTCTATGTTACCAAAATTCTTGGATGTTATTCTATACTAATATTTAATGCATATCTTAGTGTAATGCTCTTTAATCAGATTTTTTCTCAATATAGTTTCCACGGATTTTACTCAACATCCATTGATACCATCTATAACGCTCTGACACCAGTTACCCAGAGTAACTCCATTATTACCTAACATTGACATGATACAAGGAATCATGACCCTAAAGACCTTTCAATTTATTATTCTTGGATATGCTAGATACATACATAAGTTTGACATTACATCATGAAATAAAAAAATATTTTCTCCCCTTTTACCAGTCTTATATCCCTTTTCCTAAATCTTTTGGTTAAACGTAATATAATTTTTTCGAATTTTTTGAAAAATAAAACATAAGAAATGGGTGAGCTCAGATGCTCAGTAAGGATAACAATATAGCAGAAACAGTCATAAATAATTATAAACATTTAAGGCAATGTATAGGACAAAAACAAAAGCCTTTTAAACTTAAATTATAGAATAATATGGAAATGATAAATCAAATAATTCCATTTACTTATTCCCATGGATATTCTACTAGTCTAATAATCACATGTAATAATTAATTTTATAATTTGGTATTTCCTAACGCCAAACATCATTACTACATAGTCAATGCCTCGTGCTAATACTACAAATAATTTTTTTTGTCAAGGCCTTGTGCCAAGATAGTAATTTGCCTCATGAGACCTACTGATACATCGAGGAGCTATAGTGGGTTCCACCCCTCAATTAATAAGTCCACTTCATTACTCAAAAGAAAATGTTGAAACATAACATAAACATTCATATTAAAACTAGCATATGAAATGTCAATACTTTAACCATAAACCGTGAATGGTATAAAAATAGCACATTCATAGTCAAACATATCATAACACATTCAATAAATCATGGTTGATTGTATTATAATAAATCAACCTCAATCATGAATAAAATAAATTGAAGGATATTTACATAGATGAACATAATCTGTAAAAATTTTTGAGAAAAATATCACTTTTGTAAAATCATTTAAAAGTCACACTATTTATCAAATAAGTTTTTTAAAAGATATTTTTGAATCAATGTGTTCCAAACCACATTGATTCTTTTAAAAATAAGTTTTAATTTTAAAGCATTCATTACCGTATAAAAAATATTTAAAACCATTTTTAAAACATGGACATTAATGATAAAGATTTATAAGAATAAATATTTAAAAAATTTAAAAAGATATTTTAGTTAAATAGTTTCTAAAAAAATGAGAGATTCTTGAATACATGTAATTTAGGTAATAGAAACATTATAATATCATGAGAATAAAGGAATTTTTGATATTCTATGTCAAAGTACCGTATATATGACATATAAAAGTTAATTGGTTCATAACAACAATGAATTCTCAATGACATGTAAATTGAGAGAAAATCCTTTATAAAGAATATATCATTATGTAAAGGATTAATCAGTTACATAATTATGTGTGAAAAATATAAATACACGCAATATTATTGGATATTCAGTGTAAATCTATCAGAGTACATTCACACATATTCTTGTAAAAACAACACCAATGACTTGGAGGTTTAACTCAATGAATAGAAATTGAGTAAAAATTACTCTTATACAGTTCATATTGATGACTTGAGAATTTATAAATGGAGTGATTATGTGTATAGAAATAATATCTACACCAAGTGGTGTGAAAATTTCTACATAAGTAAATATATTTTGATTTCACACATAATTTTGGAGTAAAATAATCTATGATGTTTGCGTAAAACCAAATGAATGGAATTTGAAATTTGAAATTCCCTTACCGATTTGGTTACATACAAAACATAAACCCAATGAATGTAGGATCATAAAATGATGATATAAATACCTATAAAATAAATTAATTTACACAAATAATACAATCATGGGAAGTAAAAACACCACACAAAAGGAAATAGTGGAAAATATAGCATGAATCTACTAGGAAAAAAAGTGAGATGAAAACACATTACCCCATTGTAATCAATCTTTTCCTATGAAAAAAAGTTAATAACCACAAAATTAATTATATAACTCCATGAATAAAATGAGAATAATGATAATATATATCAAATTGTATTTAAAAATACACCACATGTAATAAAAAAGTGGTGAACAATGGAAATCTCACGGAATTAAAAGGGAGATAAAAACCCCTTACATCATGTCCAACTTGGCTCGTATGTTATGAGTTCTTACTGAATAATAAACATAATTTAATTTCTACTTCCTTAATAAATTTTTTTCAAGTTTATTGTTCCTTTTATATCCCTTATTACCTAGCTATAAAAATTAGTTAATTATTTGAATTCATATCGGACATTTTGTCGATGTTCGTAACTTTAGTTTAAAATGAACTTGTTATAATTACAAATTGTCCATGTAGTAAACAGACCATTATCTCCAAAATGATATTAAATAAATATATATATATATATATAGTGTGTATGTATTTATAATATTCTATATCTTTTGGTGTTAAGAAAGGAAACACATTGTACATGGAGACGGTAAGCTGTACGTACACATAAATGCTACTTTCATTTCTATTTTATATTTAAAGGATTGTAAAATTAATAATAAAAAGTTATATTATAAACCCATTATAATATATATGTTATTAAATTTATTTAACTACTTCCTTTATAAGTTCCACATATGGCATGAACGAGTCATATCACTTTGAGGGGGCAGTAGTCCACCCTTCCTCAAATAAAGTTATCATTTTACCCATTATTAAAACCATAAAAGTATGATATAAATTTGAAATAAAGAAGTATATAGATAATATAAAAATAATATATATCAGATGTAAATACAGTTCCATCTTAATGGCCAACATGATAGGTGTTAGGAGATAATTGAATAATCATCGTTTCGTGAGGCAGTAGTTTTCCCTCCACAGAAACAATATGTTCTTTTCCCATAGATGGAGGTGTGTGTAATTGTGGATATAATCCTTCCTAAAAAACAATATAGTATATTGAGAGTAATTTTTTATTATAATAGAAATAAATACCTATAGTTTAGGGTTTGATATGTAAAATAAAAGAAGAAAACTTTAGGGAAGACATTACCTTAAAATCGGGTAGCTCCTTTTGGTTTGAACCAAATGATTTATTGAAGTTCATTCGGCCTAAGGTAAGGATTCTAGGTAGAAGAGAGGAATATTGAGAGCTTATTTTGTTAGAGGTTGGATGATCCAAGGGGCTTGAGAGGTGTGAGTATTCGGTTAGAGGTGATAGAGTTTTATAAGGGAGAGGAGTGTCTCTTCAGGAAAGTGTGAATATATTATTTTGTTATATAATGACTTTTTGTTTATAAAAGTCAAAAACTTATTAAAGTGGAATATAAGATGACATTTTTTTGAAATAAAATCATCCAATAAAAATTGGACAGGTTTTGGATATTTTTTAAATTTTTGTAATCTTATTAATTTAAATCATTCACTAATGAGGTAAACATGACATCATTATTGTGTCATAAACACTTTTATTTATTTGATGACTAAAAATTGTAAAACAAATATCATGATATAGGAAATATTTTTATTTGTTAAATGAATATTTATAGTAGAATATATAACCTATATAACCCCATGTAAAAATATATTTACTAAAAGATATATGTTTATGTCATTTTTGTCTTTACTTTAATTTAATTAATATAAAGTGAAATTATCACTCTTAAGTGGCTCCATGGGGTCCCAGAATCAATCCAAGTATGAACATGGTCTGAAATGTATCAACCTATAGGATAAGGACACAGGTTAGGTTAATTTAATATTATTATAACATTATTTTTACCTTGAATTACCCTATTTACCTTTAACTATGCTAAATAAAAGTCAATAGTTACTATTCACTAATAATTATTTTCATCTTATTAAACAATATTTTACTTATAATAATAATCATGTATGTAGGATTTTTGAAATTCAATTCATAAAAGAGGTAAAATTTCATTTAAATGTAGAAGTCGATTTTTAACTACTATTTAGTGTTTTCACTATTCATCAAAGAATGATGTTTTTCAGAAAAATACCGAAAATTCATCCTAAGCTATATTTGATATTATGAATTAAAAAATGTTGGCTATTTTACCAAATTCAAAAAATATAAGATGCATTAATTAATTTAAAATTAATTCTCGTTGTCAAAACAAATCGCGTATTTTTAAGAAATAATAACTATCAAAGGATTGACACTTGATTTTGTCCTATTTCAAAGTAAAATTACTTTCAATGGCCAACATTGTATTAAATCATAAAAATGTAATCTAATTAAATTTTAAAACCAATTAAAAATATAATCTTTCCATATAAATAAATTTTATTAAAAGAAGTTGTGAATTAAAATATAGTATTTCTCACTATTCATTAAAAAATGAACATTATCAAAAAAATACCAAAATTTCATCCAAAGTAAATTTTGATATCCTGATTCAATAAAAGAATTTTATTTTTTCAAATTTATTATATAGAAGTGTCAAATATTGGATTTAAAATGGGTTCTCCCTTAAAAAGTGGTAAAATTTCATTTTTTTTAAAATAGTTCTTTTATCTAGAAAATTGAATTTGTTCTTATAATATATCTAAGAAACACATAATATAGATGTTAAAATTATATGGTGTATGTAAAATTAAAAAAACAGTTAATACTATTCATAACTGCTTTTTTGAACGGCTAGTTTGGTAAGAGTTCATGAGCTCGAACTCGGTGTTGTGTGGGGTGCAAGCTATTGAATTACTTTAAAGAGATAACACACTATGAAATCTTGGGGTGTTACATTCTCCCCTTATTACATAAATTACATCCTTGCAATTTAAGATCGGGATTGAAAACATGGGGTTTGACATTTCAAAATATCTTAGTTGAAATCCCACATTGAGAAATTGATTAATGAGGCCTCCATTTTAAAATAAAGAAAGGTAAGTATGAAGGTTACTGCAAATAAAATATACTAGGGTACCATGTAGGAAAAAATGGATATGGAAGAGAAATATAATAATCAGGTTCTGATGGAGAGTGATCGAGAATATTATTAAGAAAATTTTAACAACATGAATGCCATAAACTTTTGATGGGTTGAAAGTTCTTTGATTACCATGTAGAAAAAGTAAATGGGAAACATTTTTGTTTTAATTTCATTTTCATAATTTTTAGGAATTTATTTATGATATTGACTAATAACATAAAGTGATATACTTATTTAAAAGTAGAGTTTCATATTTTAATAAACTTCTACAATAAACTCATATTTTCTTCGAACGATGAGTATTCAAGATGACTTGGTCACAACTAATGTGCCAGAATCCACTTATAGAGAATCTCATAATCCACAAAAGATGAACTTTATATTTCACTTGTCATTAATCATTTACCAATACAAAAATGGTTAGTACTAGATCAGATGATCCCAAAAAGGATAATCCTTCATAGAAAGAAATAGTACTCTTAATCTCCAAAATTAAGAAAATAAAAAAACACAAAGTTCAACAAAGACTATTAAAACAAAATGTCCTTAAAATTCTTCAAAATAATCCAATATATGTTTGAAACACAAAATTCACCAGGATTTGATCACATAGTCTTCCACAATAAGTCTTATCATTTATCTCCAAATAACATCAACTACTCTTAAAGTAACATACATTAAAGTAATTAGCCTAATCACATATTCTCTATGATTGGATAATCATTTCCAAAAATAACCCAAATCGATATAATTAAACTATAAAAAAATACATTCTTCCAAAATAAAAATCCACCATTACTCCTCAAATGAAATCCCATAGTATTCTATTTTCCTTAGACATGTAGTGTTGCCAAAAGTGAGAACGTCTTCCAAAATAACATGTATCACTTAATCACCAAATCATTTTCCTATACTAAGAATAAATTATAAGTTCCCATAATCAACATATTCTTGATCCATAAAATCAATTAACTAAAATGAATTATTCATAATATCATGGGACTTCACATAGTCCAGTTGTAGGTGAAAAATCTCAGTCGCACTTTTGTTGTTTGTTTGATTCCCACAGGTTTTTTTTGACGTGATGGGTTGTTGCATGGTCTCTGTGTCATCCTTTTTCAAAAACTATATAATTTTATAAAATTACCAAAAATTGAGTTAAATTACTAAAAAATATCCCTAACATATTTTAACTATAAATGTTATCGCATACCTCGTATTTTCATCCCAAAAAGTAATAAACTATAATTGCCTCAATTCAAGGATTATATAAACACAAATGGTTATTTATAATTATATCCTCAAATGAAAAAGATAATTCGCCCTCAAATAGAATTTTTCACATAACACACTGCATGGTTACACATACAAGGGAAATTTCTTCCAATTTAATCCCATATACAAATATCATTAATCCCTTTTAACATTTCTCCATCCATTTATTTTCATGTAGGTTCTTCCTTGACCTAGATGTTATCCTATAGAATAGATCATCGGCTCGAGTAATTCCAAGGTCCCCTACATTTACGAAAAATGACAATAATTAGATTCATAGGATCATTTTTATTTTCTTCCATAGTACTCTTCATTTTTCCTCAGAAATTATTTACATTATGCCCTTATTTCCCACACATAAAGCATTTTTAGTTCCATTGAGACACTTTCCTTGGTTTCTCCTTCGACATTTCCAGCATGATGGAAATTGAGCTTTCATTTCTATATGGTCTCCACTGTTAGATCTCTTATCATTCTATACATTTCTCTTCTTTGTTGAGTGTGGTTGCTGGTTAATGTATATATTGTTGATTATGTTTTTGGAAAACTGATTCGGCGTGAAAACGATATTATTTATACTTGTAAACATTCCATTTCATTCCTCATTTCCACCACTGTTCCCAACTAGTACATCATATTCAATGTCACTATTAATTACTTGGAATCCATACACTGACTAAAAGCAGATAACATAGTGTGAGTCATAAAATAATTAAGAGAATATCATGACACCTTATCTTCAATTTGAAACACCATAGGATTAACCAAGGTTATTTATTGTCATCTGATATTAAAATCATTCAAATCAAGTTGTAAATAATATGTGAATTATCCTAAGTATATCACCCATGTGTGTAATAACCAAGAGTGCAGCAAGGCCCATTGTCACATTCCAGGATACCCTAGGTCAAGCCCAAAACTCCCTATCAGATTTTTCACTCTTAGGTACACCTGTGCCACAACCACCTCTACCTGTTCATTTCCAGACAAGGATGCATTTCTTGGAAAACTCAAAAAATATGAACATTACTGAAATTCTAGGAAGTTCCTCTATACTAATCCTCAATGTCTATCTTAAGGTAGTGTTCATTAATCAGAGTTTTTCTAAATTCAGTTTCCAAGGTTTGTACTAAACTTCTTTCGATACCAACTATAACACCTGGACCATGGTTACCCAGAGTCGGTGCATTATTACATAACATTGGCATGAAAAAATGAATACTATCTCGAATGAACGATCAGTTTAGTATACTTTGATGTAATATATACATACATAATTATTACATAACATCACAAAATAAAAAAAACAACATTGTATCCCATTTTAAAACTCTTATATCTCTTAGCCTATTCTTGTGGGTTAAATATAATATACTTCTTTTCATCCTATGATAAATAAAACATAAGAAAGGGGTGATCTCAGATTCTTATTAAAGATAACAATATAGTGGAAACTATCCTAAGTAAGCATAAACATTTAAGGCAATGTATAAGACTAAAACACAAGCCTTTTAAACTAAAACATTAGCATATTATGAAAAAGATAAATCAAATAATGCCATTTACTTATTCATATGGATATTATAATAGTTGAATAATCACATGTAATAATTACTTTCATAACATGGGAATGCCTAATGTCGGACATCATTACCATATAGTAAAGGTCTTGTGCAAAGACTATAAATATTTTTTTTTCAAGGCTCTATGCCAAGACACTAATTTGTCTCATGAGACCTTCCGATGCATTGAGGAGCTATAGCGAGATCCACCCTTCACTTAATAAGTCCACTTCATTACTAACATGAAAAAGTTGAAACCTAACATAAACATTTAGATTAAAACTGACATAAGAAATGTCAATACTTTTACTATAAACCGTGAATGGAATAAAAATAGTACATCCACAGTCAAACATATCATAACTCATTAAATAAAATATGGAATATTTTATTATAATAAATCTACCTCAATAAAAAATAAAATACACTGAAAGATATTTACATAGATGAAAATAATCAGTAAAACATTTTGAGAGAAATATGACTTTTTGTGAAATCATTTAAAATTCACACTATTTATCAACGAAATCTTTTAAACGATATATTAGAATCAAAGTGTCACATACCAATTTGAAACTATTGAAAGTAATTTTAATTTTAAAAAATTCATATCCATATAAATAAATCCTTAAAACCATTTTTAAAAGATGGAAATTAATATGAATGATTTATAAGAATAAATCATTAAAACATTTAAAATGATATTTTAGTTAAAGTGTTCCTAAAAAATGAGAGATGCTTGAATACTTGTAATTTAGGTAATAAAAACTTTAAAATATCATGAGAAATAATATATTCATGATATATTTTGTCAGGGTACAGTGTATAAACCATATAAATGTGAATTGGCGCATAACAACAAAGAAGTCTCAATGGAATGTAAATTGATATAAAATCCCTTATAAAAACTGTATCATTAGGTTGAGGATTAATTAATGACATAATTATGTGTGAAAAATATAATGACACTATATATGATTGGATATTTAGTGAAAATCAATAATATTACATTCACATGTATTCTTTTAATAACAACACCAATGACGTGGATGTTTAACTCAATGAATAGAAATTGAGATAAAATTACTATTATCCAATTCATATCCATGACCTGGGAATTTATCAATTGAGTGATTATGCATATCAAAAGTATATTTTAAAAAAGGGGAGTTTAAATTACTACATATGTAAATAAATAGTGATTTCACATAGAATCATGGAGTAAAATAATATATTAATTTGTGTAAAACCCAATGAGAGGAAATTGAAATTTGAAATTCACTTACCGATTTGGTTACGTACGAAACATAAACCCCATGAAAGAAGGATAATACAATGATGATGTAAATATCGATAAATTAATTTACATTACAAAAAAAATACAGTCAAGGGAATTGCATACTCTACAAAAAAGAAAATAGTGTCAAATATTCATGAATATCACGGGAATAAAAGTGAGATGAAAACCCCTTATCTCATTGTAATCAATCGAGACGTATGAAAAAAAGTTAATAACCACTAAATGAATTATAGAATAACCAGAATTTAAATATAATAATGATAATATATATCAAATGTGAGTACACAATACACCACATGTAATAAATAAGTGGAAAAAAATGGAAATTTGATGGAATTAAAAGTGAGATAAAAAACCCCTTACCTCGTGTCCAACTTGACTTGTATTTTCTGGGTTCCTCTTGAATAATAAATATAAGTTAATTTTTAATTCCACATAAAATATTTTATTGTTTATTATTCCTTTTATATCACTTATTACATTTATATAACAATTAGTTAATTATTTGAGTTCATATTGGACATTTTGTCGATGTTTGAAACTTTAGTCAAGAATGAACTTGTTATACTTACAAACTATCCATGTTGTCAAAATTACATTATCTACATGATGATATTATTGATTTAGATATATATATATATATTATATATATATCCACTGTATATGTATTTATAATATTCTATATCATTTGGAGTTATGAAATGAAACACACCGTTCATGGAGACGGTAAGCCATATGTACGCATAAAAGCTACATTCATTTCTATTTTATATTTAAATGAATGTAAATGTAATAATACATAGGTATATTATAATTATAGTATTATATCTATGTTATGTAATTTAATTAACTAAATCCTTTATATGTTCCATGTATGGAATGAATGAGTCATATCACTTTGAGGGGGCAGTAGTCCGCTATTCCTCAAATCAAATTATCATACTTACCAATTACAGAAACCATAAAGAAATGACATAAATGAAAAATACATAAGTAAAGAGATAATAAAAATATAATATAAAACACATGTGAATACAGTGCCATCTTAATGGACACCATGAGAGGCAGTAGAAGATAATTGAACAATCATCGTTTTGTGAGGTTGTAGTTCACCGTCCACAGAAACAGTATGTTCTTTTCCCATTAAATGGAGGTGTGTGTAAGTGTATATTGAATCCTTAACAAAAAAAACTTGTATATTGATGATACTAGTGTTTTTATAAATTAAATGAATAAAAATAGTTTATGGGGTTTTGATAAGTAAAATAAAAGAAGAGAACATTAGGGAAGACATTATCTTAAAATCAGGCAACTCCTTTTGGTTTGAACCAAAAGGACTTCTTGAAGTGACTTATTCCAAAGTTAAGGCTTCTAGGTGGAATATAGGGATCTTGAGAGATTTTTTTTGGTTATATTATGGACAAGAAAAGGGGCTTGATAGGTATGAGTAATGGGATAGAGGTGATGAGTTTTTATATGGTGGAGGAGGGGCTCTTTAGGAATGTGTGAAAATATTATATTATTATATAATTATTTTCGGTTTATAAAGGTCCAATACTTACTAAATTCAATGCTAAGACGACAATTGTTTGAAATATAATCATTAAATGAGAATTGGACATGTTTTTTATATTGTTTTAATTTTAATAATCTTATTTTTTAAAATCATTCATTAATGATGTAAACATTGCATCATTATTGTGTCATAAATAATTTTCTTTATTTGATTTCTAACAAATTATAAAAAAATTAATGATGTAGGAAATATTTTTAGATTTAAAATGAATATTTATAGTTGAAGAGATAAATTATATAACCCTATTTAAAAAATGACTTACTAAAAGATATATGTTTATGTCATTTTTTTCTTTACTTTAAATTAATTAATATAAAATGTCATTATCACTCATATATGGCTCCATGGGGTCGAAAAATCGACCTATAGATGGCCATGGTCAGAAATTTTTAATCTAATATGATTAGGACACATGCTCAGGTAATTTAATATTATTATAATATTATTTTCACCTAGAATTACCTTATTTACCTTTAAATGCGGTAAATAAAAGTCAAAAGTTACCATTCACCAATAATTATTTTCATCTTATTTAACCACATTTTACTTAATAATAACAACCATTTATGTCATATTTTTTTAATTCAATTCATAGAATTTGGAAAAAAATTCATTTAAATGAACAAGTCGGTTTTTAACTACTACTTAGTGCTTTCACTATTCATCAAAAATTAATGTTTTTTAGAAAAATACCAAAAACTCAGCCTAAGATATATTTTATATTCCAAATTCAAAAATTATGTCTATTTTACCAAATTCAAAACATATAAGTTTCATTAATTAACTTAAAATTAATTCCTATTGTCCAAACTAAAAGCATATTTTTAAGAAATAATAACTATCAAAAGATTGACACTTGATTATGTCATGTTTCAATGTAAAATTACTTCCAATGACCAACATTGGATTAAATCGTAAAAGTATAATCTAATTAAATTTTCAAACCAATTAAAAAGATAATCTATCCATATAAATAAATTATATTAAAAATAAGTAGTGAATTAAAATAAATTATTTCTCACAATTCATTATAAAATGACCATTATTAAAAAAATACCAAAATTTAATCCAAAGTAAATTTTGATATCCCGATTTGAAAGAAGAATTTTATTTTTTCCAATTGAATTTATAAAAGTGTCAAATATTGGATTTAAAATGGGTTCTCTGTTAAGAAGTGTTAAAATTGAACTTTTTTTAAAAAAAATACTTATTTTATCTGAAAAATTCAATTTGTTTTTATAATATGTCTAAGAAACACATAATACTGAAGATAAAATTATATAGAGTATATAAAATTCAAAAACCAGTTAACACTATTCATAACTACTTTTTGAACGGCTAATTTGGTAAGTCTTTATGAGCTTGAACTCGGTGTTGTGTGTGGTGCATGCTATTGGATTACTTTAAAGAGATAACACACTATGAACTCTTGGGGGTGTTACATTTTCCACTCCTTCAATAAATTGCATCCTTACAATTTAAGCTCGGGATTGAAAACACTAATTTTGACATTTCAATATATCTTAGTTGAAATCCCACATCGAAAAATGGATAATGAGGCCCCTATTTTAAAATAAAGAAAGGTAAGTATGACGTTTACTGAAAATAACAAATAGTAGGGTTCCATGTACGAAAACATGGATATGGAAGAGAAATCTAACCATCAAGTTCTAATAGAGGGTGATCGAGAATATTATTAAGATAAAGTTAACAATATGAAAGCTATAAAATTTTGATGGGTTTAAAGTTCATTGATTACCCAGTAGGAAAAGTAAATGGGATTTTTTTTGTTTTAAGTAACTTTTCATAATGTTGAGGAATTTATTTATGATATTGACTAATAGCATAATGAGATATTCTTACTTTTCAAGTAGAGTTTCATCCTTTAATAAATTTCTATAATAAACTCATATTTTCTTTGAACGATGAGTATTCAAGATGACTTGGTCACACCTAATGTGCCAGAATCAACTTATAGAGAATCACATAATCCACAGAAGATGTACTATATATTTCCCTTGTCTTTAGACATTAACCAATTCAAAAATGGTAAGTATATGGTCAGATGATCCCAAAAACGATAATCTTTCATAGAAAGAAATACTACTCTTAATCTCCAAAATTAAGCAAACAATACCCAATGTTCATAAAAGATCACTAAAAAAATGTCCTTAAGATTCTTCAAAATAATCCAATCTATGTTTAATCCCAAAATTCACAAGCATTTGATCACATATTCTTCCACGATAAGTCTTATCATTTATCTCCAAATAACATCGACTACTTTTAATGTCACATACTGAAAAGTAATTAACCTAATCACATATTCTCTAGGATTGGTTAATCATTTTCAAAAATAACCCAAATCATTATTAGTCTATTATAAAAACATACATTCTTCTAAAATAAAAATCCACCATTACTCCTAAAATGAAATCCCACAGTATTCTATTTTCCTTAGACATATAGTGTTACCAAAAGTGCGAACATCTTCCAAAATAAAATTTGTCACTTAATCACCAAATAATTTTACTATACTAAGGATAAATTATAAGTTCCCATAATCAACATATTCTTGATCCATAAAATCATTTAACTAAAAATAATTATTCATCCTAACCTGGGACTTAACGTAATCCAGTGGTAGGCGATAAATCTCAATCACACTTTGGTTGTTTGTTCGATTCCCCCAGGTTTGTCTGATGTGATGGGTTGTCACATGGTCTACGTGTTATTCTTTTTCAAAAACTATATAATTTTTTAACATTACCAAATATGAGATAAATTACTAAAAAACAACCTTAACAAATTTTAACTATAAATGTTATCACATACCTCGTATTTTCATCCCAAAAAGTAATAATCTATAATTGCTTCAATTCAAGGATCATATAAACCCAAATGGTTATTTATAATTATATCCACAAATGAAAAAGATAATTCTCCCTCAAATAGAATTTTCACATAAAAAACTGCATGGTTACACATACAAGGGAATAGTCTTCCAATGTAATCCCATAAACAAAGAACATTAATAACTTTTAACATTTCTCAATCTATTTATTTCCACATTAGTTCTTCCTTAACCTAGAGGTTATCCAATAGAATAGGGAATTGGATTGGGTAATTACATGGTCCCATACATTTACGGAAAATGACTGTAATTGGATTCTTAGGTTCATTTTTATTTTCTTCCATAACGCTCTTCATTTTTCCTCAGAAATTATTTACTTTACGTCCTTCTTTCCCACACTTAAAGAATTTTTAGTTCCATTGAGTCACCTACCTAGGTGTCTCCTTACACATTTCATGCATGATGGAAATTGATATTTCATTTCTCTATGGTCTCTACTACTAGAGCTCTTATAATTCTCTTCCTTTCTCTTCTTTGTTGAGTGCGGGAGTTGGTTAATGTATATATGGCTGATTATATTTTTGGAAAACTGATTCGGCATTAACACGATATCATTTACGCCTATAAACATTCCATTTCGTTTCTCATTTCCACTACCATGCCCACCTAGTACATCATGTTCAGTGTCACTATGAAATCGTTGGAATCCATCCATTGACTAAAACTAGATAGCATAGTGTGAGTCATAAAATCATTTAGATAATATCATGTCACCTTATTTTCAATCTGAAACACCTTAGGATTAAACAAGGTTATTTATTACCATCTGATATTAAAATCCTTCAAATCTAGTTGTAAATAAAATGTGTATTATCCTAAGCATATCCCACGAGAGTGTCGTAACCAAGAGTGAAGAAAGGCCTGTTGTCATGTACAAGGATACCCTGGGTCAAGGCCGAAACTCATAGTCAGTGTTTTCACTCCTAGGTACATTTGTGCCACAATCAGATCTACCAGCTCGTATCCAGAGAGAGATTTATTTCTTGGAAAACTCACGAAATCTCTACATTACCAATGATCTAGGACATTCTTCTATACTAATCCTCAGTTTCTATCTTAGGGTAATGTTCTTTAATCAGATTTTTTCTAAATCCAGTTTCTAAGGTTTGTACTAAACTTCCTTCAATACCAACTGTAACACCCCGACCACAGTTACCCAGAGTCAGTGCATTATTACATAACCTTGGCCTGATATAATTAATCATGTCCCAAAAGAATGATCAGTTTAGTAGCCTTGGATGTAGTAGATACATACACAAGAATTACGTTACTTCATGAAATAAAAAAAATAACATTGTGTCCCCCTTTTTACACTCTTATACCACTTAGCCTATTCATTCTGGTTAAACGTAAAATAATTCTTCCCATCCTATGAAAAATAAAACATAAGAAAGGGGTGAGCTCAGATGCTTAGTAAGGATAACAATATATCGGAAACAATCATAAATAAGCATAAACATTTAAGGCAATGTATAAGACTAAAACACAAGCCTTTTAAACATTAACATTATCATAATATGGAAAAGATAAATAAAATAGTGCCATTTACTTATTCATATGGATATTATACTAGTTGAATAATCACATGTAATAATTAATTTCATAATTACGGAATTCTTAACGTTGGACAACATTACCACATAGTCAAGGCCTCATGCCAAGACTACAAATAAATTTTTTGTCAAGGCCTTGTTCCAAGACACTAATTTGTCTCACGAGACCTACCGATGCATTGAGGAGATATAGTAGGCTCCACCAATCACTTACTATGTCCAATTCATTCCTCATATAAAAATGTTGACACAGAACATAAACATTCATATGAAAACTGGCATATGAAATATCAATACTTTAACCATAAAACATGAATCGAATAAAAATAACACATCCACAGTAAAAAATACCACAACTCATTCAATAAAATATGGAAGATTGTATTATAATAAATCAACCACAATAAACAATAAAATACACTGAAGGATATTGACATAGATGAAAATAATCAGTAATACTTTTTGAGAGAAATATTACCTTTTGTGAAATCATTTAAAAGCCGCACTATTTATCAAAGAAATATTTTAAAAGATATTTTTGAATCAAAGTGTCCCATACCACTTTGAAACTTTTAAAATTAATTTTAATTTTAAAGCATTCATGTCCATAAAAATAAATCCTAAATCCTATTTTTAAAATATTGTCATTAATGAGCAAGATTTATAAGAATAAATCTTTAAAACATTTAAAATGATATTTTTGTTAAAGAGTTCTTAAAAAAATGATAGAAGCTTTAATACAAGAAATTTAGGTAAAAAACATTATAATATCATGAGAATAAATAAATTCATGATATACTATGTAAAGGTATAGTGTATATGCCATATAAAAGTGAATTGGCGCATAACAATAAAGAAGTCTCAATGGAATGTAAATTGAGATAAAATCCTTTATAAAGACTATATCCTTAGATTAAAAATAAATCCATGACATAATTATGTGTGAAAAATATATATACACTAAATATTATTGGATAGTTAGTGTCAATAAATCATAGTACATTCAAACATATTATTTTAAAAACAACACCAATGACTTGGATGTTTAACTCAATGAATAATAATTGAGTTAGAATTACTCTTATCCAATTCATATGGATGACCTGGGAATTTATCAATGGAGTAAGTATGAGTATAAAAATTATATCCAAAAAAATGGGTGTTTAAAATACTACATAAATAAATATTTATTTATTTCACACAGAATCTTGGAGTAAAATAATCAATAAAGTTTGTGTAAAACCCAATGAGTGGAAATTGAAATTTGAAATTCCCTTACCAATTTGGTTACTTACAAAACTCACACCCCATAAAAGAAGGATCATACCATGATGATGTAAATAACCATAAATTAATGTACATTTCAGAAAAAAAATTCAATAATGGGATGTACATACACTACAAAAAAGTAAATAATGTCAAAAATTCCATGAATCTCACGGCAATAGAAGTGAGATAAAAACTGCTTACCTCGTTGTAATCAATCGAGTCATATGACCAAAAGTTAATATACACTAAATTAATTACATAATACAAAAAAAATTAAAGATAATAATGATAATATATATCAAATATAAGTACACAATACACCACATGTAATAAATAAGTGGCGAACAATGTAAATCTTATGGAATTAAAAGTGAGATAAGAAACCCCTTACCTCGTGTCCAACTTGACTCGTATATTCCGGGTTCTTCCAGAATAATAAACTTAAGTTAATTTAAACTTATTTATGAATTTATTTAAATTTTATTATTCCTTTTATATAACTTATTTCCTTTCTATAAAAATAGAGAATTACTTGAGATCATATCATACATTTTGTCGATGTTCGGAACTTTTGTAAAAAATGAACTTGTTATAATTACAAATTTTCCATGTTTTCAAAATTACATTATCTATAGAATGATATTCATGATATATATATATATATATGATATATATCCAGTGTATATGTATTTATAATATTCAATATCATTTGGAGTTAGGAAATGAAACACACAATTCATGGAGACGGTAAGCCGTACGTACGTATGAATGCTACATTCATTTCGATTTTATATTTAAAGGAATGTAAAATAAATAATACATAGGTATATTATAATTATAGTATAATATATATGTTATTTAATTTAATTAACTCCATCCTTTATATGTTCTACGTATGGCATGATTGAGTCATATCACTTTGAGGGGGTGGTAGTATGCACTTCCTCAAATGAAATTATCGCATTTACCCATTATGGAAACCATAAAGGAATGATATAAATGAAAAATACATAAGTAAAGAGATTATATAAATATAATATATATCACATGTGAATACATTTCCATCTTAATGGCTAGCATGAGAGGCGGTATGAGATAATTGAACAATCATCATTTCGTGTTGTTGTAGTTCGCCGTCCACAGAAATAGAATGTTCTTTTCCCATTAGATGGAGGTGTGTGTAAGTGTATATCGAAACCTTCTCAAAACAAAAACCTAGTATATTTAGGATAATATTTTTGTTATAAACTAAATTAATAAAATGTGTTTAGGAGGGTTTGATATGTAAAATAAATGAAGAGAACTTTAGGGAAGACATTACCTTAAAATCGGGTAACTCCTTTTGGATTGAACCAAAATGACTTATTGGAGTGACTTATTCCTAAGGTAAGGCTTCTAGGAAGAATTTAGTGATCTTGAGAGATTTTTTTGGGTTGTGGTTGGACGAGCCAAAAAGATTGAGAGGTATAAGTAATGGGATAGTGATGATGGGTTTTTATATGGGGGAGGAGGGGCTCTTTAGTACAGTGAGAAAATATTATTTTATTATATAATTATTTTCAGTTTTTGAAGGTCCAATACTTATTAAAGTAGAAGATAAGACAACTATTGTTCGAAATAAAATCATCCAATAAGAATTGGATAGGTTTTGGATATTGTTTTAATTCCATTAAACTTTTCTTAAAACATTCAGTAATGATGTAAACATTGCATCATTATTGTGTTATTAATAATTTTATTTATTTGATGTATAAAAAATTATAAAAAAATACCATGATGTAGGAAATATTTTTATATTTCAAATGAATATTTATAGTCTAATAGATAAATTATATAACCCCATGTAAAAAATTTACTTACTAAAAGATATATGTTTATGTCATTTTTGTCTTTACTTTAAATTAATTAATATAAAGTGTCGTTATCACTCATAAGTGGCTCCATGGGGTCCCAAAATTGACCTATGGATTCCCATTGTCAGAAATGTATCAACCAATATTATTAGGACACATTTTTGGGTAATTTAATATTATTATAATATTATTTTTACATTAAATTACCCTATTTAGCATTAACTGTGGTAAATAAAAGTCAAAAGTTACTATTCACCAAACATTATTTCCATTTTATTGAACCAGATTTTGCTTACTAATAACAACCATGTACGTAGATTTTTCTAAATACAATTCACAGAAGAAGTAAAATTTCATTTAAATGAAGAAGTCGGTTTTTTGAATACTATTTAGTGTTTTCACTATTCATCAAAAATTGATGTTTTCATAAAACACCAAAAAATCAGCCTAAGATATATTTTATATTTTAAATTAAATTTTTTCGTCTACTTTACAAAATTCAAAAAATATAAGTTGCATTAATTAATTTAAAATTAATTCATGTTGTCAAAACAAAAAGCATGTTTTTATGAAATAATAACATGAAAAGATTATCACTTTTTTATGTCAAATTTCAAAGTGAAATTACATCCAATGACCAAAATTTTATTAAATGGTAAAAATATAATCTAGTTAAATTTTAAAACCAATTAAAAAGATAATCAAGCCATATAAATAAATTATATTAAAAGAAAGTTTTGAATTAAAATATAGTATTTTTCACTATTTATTAAAAAATGATCATTATTATAAAAATACAAAAATTTCGTCCAAAGTAAATTTTGATATCCCAATTATCAATAAGAATTTTATTTTTTCAAATTGAATATATAAAAGTGTCAAATATTGGATTTAAAAAGTTTTCCCTATTAAAAGGTGGTAAATTTTCATTTTTTTGAAAAATAATTCTTTTATCTGAAAAAAAGAATTTAATCTTATAATACCTATAAAAAACATAATATGGAAGTTAAAATTATATGGATATGTAAAATTCAAAATCCAGCTAGTACTATTCATAAAAGCTTTTTGAACGGCTAGTTTGTAAGTCGTTGTGCACTTGAACTCAGTGTTGTGTGTGGTGCGAGCTATTGATTTACTTTAAGGAGATAACATACTATGAAATCTTGGTGTGTTACAATATCAATCAACAAAGTCTACCTTGGATGACATTTAGGGAATCCATCATGATTTATGTACATATTCCCCATGATTACATGTTTTGGTCTCTACCTTTACAATATTCCTACAACAACTCAAGGATAACCATCAGATTAAGCCCAGAATTCTCCAAGCCTTTCCAAGATCCTCTCTAGCTTATATCATTCCCAATCAATGTTCAAAACAACCGATCAATCTAGGAATGCTATTATTTAAACCCCAAATGTTGTGACATCTAGGAAATTTTTTGAGATAAGGCTTATATATATTCTCATAGGCCCTTCCTTTTCAAAATAAGAACAATCCGAAGATGACATGTTCATCACTAAAAAATCCTTGCATGAGGCATTCAGTAGATTCTGTGCTGGGAATTCCTTAAAATGTACCTAGTTTATATTGTATCCAAGACACAATAATTACATCCAATTCTATTCTTCGAGGATGAGTATACAATGAAAATCATGGAGTTGATTTTTTTATTTTTATTTTCTAAGAGTGTCTAGGATAAAAGTGGAAGGTGTGATCTTGAAAATCATGCCGCCTTTATGGGACGATTGTTCTGAGTTTTCTTATGCATGAATTTTCAATTCTATTAATCTGATTTTTAGTTATTTTTTTCTATTTCCCATTTCATATGGTGTTTTATATTCATTCATGTTACCGAGATATTGATCTATTAAACTCAGTGATCATTGAGAACTATGTCAGTGGATAGGTCTATGAGGAATATTTCATTGGGTATTTGGAATCCTTGATTTTTAATTTTCTAATTTTAATTGTTTCCCTTGATCTCATGGTGAACTGGAGAGAATTGTATAGATGTTAATAATTTTTTAAATTTTTGATGAACAACTGCACTCTCTAAACTATAAAACCTTTTCTCCTTCCTTATCTCTGTCTACACTACATACAAATGAAATTATACGGACTGGGAAAAAATGACATGCAATGGATCCAGATGAAGGGAAGGTGGGTTCCTCAGTTCAGTAAATTCACTAACTCATCACCATAGAGGAGGTGGGATAGATAGGAATTAGGAGGCCTTCTTTTATATTTATTATTTCATAATTCATATAGAAATGGGAAATCAAGTATTTATTTTTTACATGATTGATGAATAATAACACTACTAGATAATGATTGATTTGTGTGATCGAATATCAATCCAACCACTTTCACTCTATCATGGGTTTCAATTATCTTCATTATTTGTAAATTTCATAAAATAACTAAATCCAAACTAATGAAAAATCATTTATCTAAAATTTCAAAAAACTAAAATAAAAAAAATACATTACTCTCAAATAGTAAATCTCTTAGGCCCAAATCCTTGAGAGATAGCCTTGGTCAACCATTAGATTTCACTTAGGGTTTTACAAATTTTCATTTATGTGTCCTTGTGGCCAGGTGTTCATCAAAACCTTCTTTAAACTGATATCTGAATATGTTGTCAATGTCCAATAAATTCAATAATTTATGATGCACTCCCAATAAAAATGTCAATCAAATTTTCAAAAGTTACAAATCTGATATAAAATATATGGAAACACCTAATGTATCTATGGGACACCAAAAAGAAATCTAGATCCATCCAAGTAAACATATGTTCAATGGAAGGCACAATAATCCTCGAAGTGGGGATTTATAATTAGAGAAAACATGATAAACCATAACTTGATTTCCAAAGCACCACAAAATATTTTTATCTTGTTAGAGCTGTTATGAAATCCATTAAACATCATTATGACTCCCCAAAAATCAGTTTAGTTATTTTCCAATTAAAATCCATATGCTGATGAAAACCATGAATTTTCATTTACAACTATGATTCAATTTTATTAGGCCATCCACAAACTGAGATACAACCATGAACACTCAAAAATATATATTGTTTTCCTCTATAATTAGATAATAATGTTCATTTTATATCTTCATTTGGAATATTTATTCCATAAAAATTATCCTCTATATAACCATTTATAAAACCATAATTTTCTACAATCCATAGCTTGGTTATGTAAACCGTGACATAGTTTATTCCAAGGGGTGATTGGAAATCATTCCAACCTTCATCCTAGAACTATGATCACCTCACCATGATTATACCCCTAAACCATGTCTAACTAAGAAATTTTGAATTATTTTTCTCAACTCCATAACATGGTTTGCCATATTTTCTCAAATCAATAATTATATAAAATTATCATAGTGAATAGAATTGTGAAAACCCAAGATCAAAAAAATATATTATATTAATAATGACGACATGTGTAATTGGATAATTTAAAATTGGATACTAAAATTTTCTATTCTTTATTTTTTATAGAACAAAAAATCTGTTATTTTAAATAAACACATGTATTCTATATATATTTAAATTAGTTAAAATTTAACAAGACATATATTTATATTTAAAATTTTATAATACAAAACATTCACTTTTTGAATTTATTCCTAAAAACATGATTAGATAATAAATCAAATTTTTTATCAATTGATGGAATAAAATAAAACTTATATTCTATGTTACGTTTTTAGAAAATTAAAAATATTTATTCTGAAATGAATGATGGAAACAGGACCCAAAACAAATCCAAGAGACTAAGAAAAAACTCTCATGTATCTAGGACAAAAACAAAAAAGGGAAATCTCCCTTCCCTATATGAGGAACCACCAAAAAATAAAATGGGTAAGCCAGGAACCCTCTTTGATGAGAGATTTTTCCCCAAATATCGAAGGACAGAAACCTCTAAAGTGATTGCGAGATATGGAAAACCAAAAAACAAAATTCTGAAAAAAAATCATGTACCAATGAAAAGAAGCATATAGAAGGGTCAAAGAACAGTATTCTATTGCACATAACCTATCATTTCCTTATTCATCTAATGAAAAAATTCCATCATCTAAGATGTCAATATTTTGTATGAAATCATAATCCACATTAATGAATATATCTATATGAAACCAGATGTTTTTTTGGAGATCCTAACATATATTTTATCTTTATAGTAGTTGTGCAGAAGAGAATTTATAACTAAAAGATTATCTAGAAAATCATTTTCTGGTTCAATCCCTTTATTTTCACTAACTACAACAGCACATGTAACGACCTAACCCACAGGGGAATGCATGGGCCACAACAAGTTGAGTCTTCACCACCCCAATACTACCTCCAAAAATCTAGGGTTTAGAGAAAATCACCGAGAATTGATAATATAAAATGGGATGCCTTAGCATAAATTATATGTAATAACAATCAAAACCCTATGTACATTCTAGGTACAATAGAAACATGCAATTGGTAATGGTCAACTTTTCTTTCTATGATGATCGATGATTAATCTGATATTTACACAAAAATAAACCCCATGGTCAACATAATTGAATAAAATAAAATAGATGAAGGATAAAATGTAGGAACCTAAGAACATTATCAGCACAATTATTTTTAATTAATTTAATCAATTAAAGAATAATCTTGTGGGAATTATTTCTTCATTAACAGATCTAACAATATTTCATTGTTGTACTATCATTTCATTGTAGGAATCAGGGTATGATTTCCTCTAGTAGTGATCCACACGTGTTCCACAAATCATTAGAAACCTTCATATAAATCTCTAGGTGCCTTCATGGAAGATCTTATTGATTACTTCATTAATATTTGATCGCCTTGAGAATCACTTCCAAAGGATTCTCTATGATCTCTCTTCTTTCAAGAGTGGAATGTGGAGGAAGACCACTATCCATTCATGTGACTGTTCCTAGAGAATAGATCTCTTTAGGGCATTGAGAGGATTCTCCAGATTTTTTTGTGCAAAAAAAAATGAATTTACTATTTTCAAAAATAATATAATTGGGTTATATACTACTTGGTTTAGAAAAAAATAATTGTACAAGATCTCTATAATATTAATTTAATCTATATAGATCCCCATGTGTATAATAACAATAATATTATTATTTCTCCACATGTGCTTAACATGATAATTTAATTGAATATTATTTAATCAAAAAACATCCAATAGATATTATTTCTCAGTAAACAAATAATCCATGTCCTTCATTCCTCCATAATGTTTATTCGGCTTCAATAATGACAATCTATTTTATTAAATAAATATAACTAGATTATTCACTAATAAATAAATACATATTAAATTCACTAAATAATAATTAAATATTTATTAAATATTATTCTCACATTATATTCTCTCGAATAACTAATGATAGAATATATGAAATCAAGTAAACATGTATAATTATTAAACCATGTATGGGAATACAATTTATTCCACATGTTAAAAAATAAATAAAAATATATTATATAACCAAGATTATGGATATACGTAGCGTGTGACCCTATACGAATCTATCTTCGTGTAATTAAGAGAAGAATCCTAAAGTCCAAGGTTAGAATATATCAACACACCAAGACACCCTTAAAGAAAGGTGTTAATGCTAAAATGTCATAATACCTCATAAAGATTATTACTGAGTAATATAAACTCTTTATCAGGATATCATTAAACAAGAAGGTTTCACGCTGGTGTCATCAACCTATAATTTCAATACTTCTTTCATTGAATTTATGGAAATTGAACTTACCTATAGAACACCATTGTCATGGAATTATTTAGGATATATCATTTTCCTCAAAGAGATAGAGGTATCGACTTAAATTAAAGAACATAAGGGAAAAATAAATTCTAATATTATTTACTAATGCATCTTTACTAGTGATGAACCCAAAATATCCTACCTCACCACGAACATATTTCATCACAAATCTCATCAATAATTCAATGTACTTGAATTATAAAACTCATTAATGATAATAATAAAGTCTAAGGACCAATACACTTGTTCATATATAGTATAATCCAGTTACACTTATAAATATGGATTTCTTATTGGAGGTTCTCATTCTCAAAATATCCTACACTGGATATTACTAGGCGTTTACACCATGAGAAGGTGCCTCCAAGTCTGATGAGTCTCTACACCTGATATCATGAATCATTTGTGTTCGTCAAATGATTCTATACAGCCATAGACCACATATATAAGAATAGTATCATTAAACTTCTAGGTTCTGATCATTGTGGTGAAAAACTATGTCCTTTAATTGTGACATAAACTCTTAAGACATTATCAAATACTATGTTATGTAGAAAACAATCATGATTTGATAAGAAGATTATTAATATTCAATAATATGAATAATTTTAATCATAATGTAAAAAAATATTTTTTAGGGGATCCAAATCTAACAGACCCATTAAGTCATGGCGTTTTCCAAATTTTATTTTGTGGAAACTCTACTTACTAAAACATCAATCCTTTGATAAATATACTTCATGAAGATATATTTTGGGAGTATGTTCTTCTTCCGGTGATCTGAAATTGGAAATTTTTCAAGAGTAATTGAACTAATATTATCACAATGTAATGTCAAGTTTCTTTATTTTTATATACCTCGTCAGTATCCATGAAAATTTTTAGTATCCAAATGATTTCTTTGGATAAATCAAAATACTTTGTATACTCATACTCATCTTTTGAATCAATGACAACTGGCTGCTTTGAAGTCTTCCATCTCACAAAACTGTTTTTGAGATAGAAAAAATATTCCAACTGTGACATTATATCATTTTGATCTGTTTGAAATCTATTATTAGTGTAACACTTGAGGACTAGCTCTTCTTCCCCTCCATACAACTCAATTATATCATTTTTTCTTATAAACTATTTTATTATAGCATTAAAAACATATTGATGTTGTTATCCCAGGACTTTTTGATATCTTCCTATCATAGTCCATGAATTTTAATATCAAGTCTACATCATAACATGGAATACTTGATTGATCTTATTGTTGAAGCATATAGGATCTTACTCATTCTCTCATTCTCCTGTTGTGTCTGAGCACACATTTTTTTAGCAAAATGTATACCATGCGAGTGTGGAACCAATCCCATCATAGATTGTTCCATACTAAATAAAATGTGTATATGGTAAATTTATGTGATTTTTCTTACGCTAAGAATCCAATTGGATCTATCAAGAAGGATATTGATCCCTATAATATAAACTGTTTCTCCGATGTACCTCATGGAATGACACATTTTTACCAATTCCTTAAGAGAATATAAGACTAGTATGTCATTTACAATATGTAATATGTAATCATAATATACTACTAGGATGACGACTTTATTCTCAATGAACAACTTTTAAACACATAGATCACAATTTTCCTTAATGAAAACAAAGTCCGTTATAGCTTCATCAAATAAAATGTTCCATGACCTTGATGCTTTTTTCAATCCATAAATGGAACTATGAAACTTTTAAATTTTTTTCGAATCATCTGGAGTCACAAAACATTTTAGTTGTCTCATATAGACATATCCCAGGAGATTTCCATTAAATAAAGATATATTTATGTCTATCTAAATAATGTCTTAGTCATGGTAAACTACTATAAAAATTATAATTTTGATTGATTTAAACAGAAACAGAAATGAAAAGGTTTAATAATAGCCAATTACTTGAAATTAGTTAAACCATTTAGCCACTAGTCTTTATTTATTGGTATTTACTTTACTTTCTATGTCCATTTTACTCTTGAATACCCATTTTCTCACAATCGTATTTACATCAACCAACACATCGATTAGATCCCAAACATGGTTCTGATATGTGAAATCCATTTTAGAATTCATGGATTCTATTCATATTTGAACATATGATCACTCTACTTCCTCATTGTAGGATATGTTCATAATTTTCCTTTAAAAATGATTCATCATATTTGGTGACATGAAAACCTTATCTTTCTGGTTCTCTTACCTCTCTTCTACTCCTACACGGTACCTGTGTTTCAAAAATTATATCATCCACAAGACATTGTGGAATCCATTAATGTACCAACTCTTGTGTATCATTAGCATCAACTTCATCTATGTAAATAATTCTCTCAATATCATTTTTAGGATATTCTCCCTCTCATGAAATACGAATTTTCTAGTGACAATCAATTTCTTGACAGCGAGGTGGTATAGGAAGTCTCCCTTTGTTTCCATAGGATACCAAATAAAGGTACACTTTGTGCCTGGGGGTGCTAGTGTTTTTTCTGATAATGCCTTAAAAACACATCACAAACACATACATGTGTATATAATAAAAAAAGTTTATTTACACTCCATAACTAGAAGGTAATTCCATTTTTTAATTTATTTTTTTCTCAGTTTAATGTATATGCCTTATTTTTTAATACATATCATAAAAAGGATAATTGAATACTTTCATGAATCATCATCGACCTTACCATATATAAAAATGTATGTTTCCTCCTGTCACTATCTCTATTCCACTATGGGTTTCAAGGTGGAGTGAGTTTTGATTGAATCCCAAACTCTCATAAAATGTTGATAACCTCTTGGTTAAGATATTCACTACCTCTATTAGATCCATTTATTTTTATCTTGTTTAAAAGTTTATTATCTACTTATTTATTGAATTCATTGAATTTTTAAAAGGACTAACACTTATACCTCATCAAGTAAACATCACCATATATAATCAAGTTGTCAATAAAAGTTCAAAAATATTAATATGTACCTCTAGCTACTACTATAAATGGTCTAGACACATCAGTGTGTACTAATTTTAGAAGCCCTCTGGACCATTCACCTTGTTCTCCAAATGGAAGTTTCATCATTTTTCTTCGTAAACAAACATGGAATCCTTCAAGTCGCTTTAGCTCAAAAGAGTCAATGTAAACATCTTGAAATGGTGTTTTCAAATGCTTCATGTTTACATGAAAAAGAATGTGATGTCATAGTTGGGTTTTATATGAGTTACGTGAACATGATTAATTATCTATTGCTAATAAATAGCTTTCATAATTTATTATACAAAGGAAGTCATTTTAATTTTTCATATCATAGTATATATTTTCTTTATAAAAGAAAATACTTTTATTTACAAACATGAATATAAAATCATATGCATTTATGATACAAAAATAATTTTCTTGGCAATAGTAGGTACATAATAAAAATCCCTTTAAACTGATATCATTCCTGTTGGCAACGAAAGGTCGTACTCAGTAATGGATAAAACATCTAGCACCACACTATTGGAAGCAAAAATATCCCCCTCTCATATAAAATGTATTCAAAATCTACTTGGTTCCTACATTTGAGTAAAAATGTGAGCAACTCAATTTGTATTTAATACCAATTATGTAGATATTTAAACAATACACTCGACAACGAACACACATTTAGCTTCCTTATTCTTCTTGGTGTAGTTTCTCTTTCAGTGGCATTACTTGCCACATGAAAAAAACACTAACTCTTTTTCTCTACCCTACATTTCGATCTTCTTATTCTTGGAAGGATAGTGCTTGGGAGAATTAGACATACTATGTGTCTTGGGGACCATTTTCATGTTCTTCCCTTTCATATTCACCATATGGACCATCAATTTTCCATTATTAATGTACTTATCTATTTAGAAAAAAAATTAAAAATTTCTAAAAGTCTCTTCTCTTTATTGGAAATATTATAGTAAATAATATATCTGGAGAAGGTCCTGGTCAATTAGGAATTTATGAGATAATTGAAAAACTCATCTTGGAATTTAATCCCTATGATGTATAAGCATTTAATATAGCCAATAAGCTTGATTAAATGAGTCCTAGAAGGCTCTACCTATCCAATGATTGTTGTAACCGAAACATTGGAGATCTCATATATCCCATTCCTCCCATTCTCTTGATAAGGATCCAGAAAGTGAGACATCATGTTATAAGCATCCATGTCCTCATGTTACTTTAAAATCTCATTGTTCACAAATGATAGCATGAAACATTAAACATCTGTAGAATTTTTAAAAAATTTACCATAGAGAGACAAATCTTCCTCACTAGCCACATTACTCGGAACATCAAGGATAAGTTCTTCTAGCGCAAATAATTTTCATTTCATGGAATAAAATAATGCAACAACACCTTTTTCACTCCAAGAAATTTGTGTCGGTGAGAAGTTTATCAATATCATGTATGGATACTAGTGATAGGCTTGAATACATATTGATTATTATTTTAACAAATAAGATGATTATAGTTTTAGTACATTATCTAATTAAATTTAGAAAAAAATTGTCTATTAATCACCCACTATTTTATCAATACCCAATAGCTCTCACCATTAGATTCATAATATATTATTTCTTGGAGATTACAGCAGAAAGGATCCATGTTACCCTTATTATTACTCAAGCATTGGTTAGTCAAGAAACATGAATGGTTCAAGGTAGGAATTCGAAATTCCAACTACATTAACTCACAGTTCTTTGATCTGTTGAGTGCACTCCTGAACCATGAAATCCATAAATTGGATTTTCCCTCCTCTTTCTTCTATGTTACACAAAGTACCATTTCCATAGTAAACCCTTAATTTTAACTTAGAAAATTCAACAAAAAACACCATGTTAATATTACCCAATAATTTAATGCACCCCAACATTAGATGGTAAATAACATTAAACTATGGTATGATTTTAATTGTATCAATGGAAGGAAATACCAACATAATATATATTATAGAGGGATTTAATATTTTTTGAATATGTTTCCAACTATTATCTTTATTACATGTTTTTAATATTAATTGGATTTAATCATGTGATTAACCATGTATTAGATAATATATGTGCATAATCCCATTTATTTTAGTAACATATTGTATATTTATTAATTCATTAATTGATGTGATCACAAAAAAATATCCATAATTAAATAACCATGTAACATGATACTAACAAAATAAAAAGAAGTTATGATCATGAGATTTTACTAATGGTTAATTTATGTAGAAGATGATAAACTAACTGTAGACCTGGGGGAAAACAATGAACTATTTAAAGTTAGTGTTGCATCTTTCAACTAGTCCACCTATGTATCGATCTTGGATTGGTTTCACATTGGATCCAAATATGAACCACCTCCACTAGCCCAGGAGCGTTATCCATTACAAATTATTTTGATCATACACATGTGAGTGATGGGGTTTACATAAAACAACTTGTGGGTACACACTACTTTATATAATGAGATGAGAGATGACACACATGCTGGAAACTTAATTTAATAATAAATTAATCGAAACCAATAAAATACCATTTTATTGATCTAAGATCACACTCATCGATTAACATTCAATGAATTATACATTTAATAAAATTATAATTTAGGTATTCTCATTCTTATTTAATATAAATCATGGTCAACCTAATTATTTATCTTTATTAATTAATCAATTATGTTATATTGATTATCATCTAAATTACATTGAGATTATAATCCATAATTGTTTAAAAAATTAAATAAATTAATTTAAAATTAATTATGTAAAAAAATGTACTTTGGAGGAAATATATTGAGTACCCATCTGAACTACCCAACTTGTATTATACCAATATACTGTTTACTCTAATGAAATGGGGTATACATGAAATATCACACATTTTCATTGTGTGTATTATAAACTTAATGATTACATAGATTACATGATTTTTCTTTCATGTGTTATGATACAATTCATGTAGAGTAGTAAGTGTAATATGAATTATACATGATATGTAAATCTGAACATTATGTAGAAATTATTTAAACATTTATATATTTTAAAGCACATCACATGGAATCTTTTATCAGAATAATGACCACACACATGTACATCATGGTAATATTTTCACATGATAATCAATTAATTTTTTCTTATAAATATTTTTTATAAGTACCCATTGTTTACAAACTAGCTACAAGGTGTGTACATTTTATCACTATCTATCTGTGACCTAGATCTATGGACTCGATGTATAAACTGTGCAACAAAAAATATTGGAGTACACAATGTGTATAGGGGATAATTGATGTGTGGTATCTGAGTTACATATTCACCAGTAATATAGAACATGTAAGGATATAGACTAAACATTTTTGAATGAAGGACTACACTTCTTTGAGGAAAATTACACGGAATTGATCGAGTTGTTGAGCACATAAAATTAGATTATGTTTTTACTATAATTTTCATAGTATAACAGGAACCCTAAGTTATCTATCAATTGAACCCTAGATTATTAATTTAAAAACTATATTCCTTAGGAAAAGTGGAATAATATTTAATTATTATAGGGTTTTATTGATTTTAAAAGAAATTATAAATAAACAAGCAATAGAAGATAATAGAAATTAATATATTTGATTATGCGTGGTCAGCCCAGGGAAATATTAGGATACTCATTCTTCATCGCTTCAGCTAATAGGGTTTATATATTTTAATATATGGTTTCTAAAACCTAAAACCAGAGTGATACTAAGTTTATACTAGCATACATCCTAGGGTATAGTCAGAAACATAAAATTATTCACAAATTATGGTAGAGGACTGGATGATTTTTGTTAAGCATCAGAACTAAAACCCTCCCAAGAAACCCACGATGGACTCAAAGAAGTTTTATGTTTGGTATGGTATTTATTTTTGATACCATGACATTAATGTACATTACAATATGATTTTGTTAGTTCGATGGACAATTATGAACTATGAAAACACCAAAATTAAAATTGGTATGCAGAAATAGTGAATCATGTGTGAAACATCACATTAAAGAGTACCCCTAAACATGATAATATGAGTTTTATCTTGAAATACCAGTATATAATAAAATTATATAAGAATATAGTGTTCAATAAAAACAACATAAAAACATGAATTAAGATATCCTTCAATTATTAAAAACAAGAAGACTGATATTACATCATGCTCCTCCCTGGGTGAGCATAAGGAATTTAAACCCCATAGAAATAAGGGATGCCATAAATTTTGAAGTAGAAATTACAATAGACTCCAAAACATCGATAAATATGTATTTTACTAGTTTGGGTCTTTAAATGGTTGATATTTTCTTTTTTTATCAATCTTGAAAATGGGGTTCTATATTTTCCATTTTATAGGAAAAGTGGAAGGTGGTTTTGGGCATGAAGATTTCTAGAAAACTTTTGGACCATGGTTTTGAGTGTTCATAAAGAATAATCTCTATTTGAAAAAGTCAAAAACTATTTTCCCACCAATTTAACATCTCCACCTAAAATATGGATCCATTTTGAAAACTAAAACCGGAGATATGGAAAAAAATATAGAACTTAACTGTTGACATTGAGCATATTTGGATCCCTGGACCGATCAGTCCAGTTGGGAATCTTAATGGATGAAGTAGGATTGGGTATATTCAGAAGAGATGCATGAAACTAAATTCTAGATCCATTCACCAAATATCATCCCAACTAGATTCTTGAATTAGCTCTAGTTTTTTTGGGTCCACTAGTATTCATTGAATCATGCACTTTTTGGACCATTTTTCTTCAACTTTATACAGGACCCATTAAATCACCACCAATTGCAATTAAAACATCCAAACAAGTAAAATAAACCTTTTTTACAGTGATAAAAATTATATTAATGAGGAAAAAATATTGTAAAATTTATAAAAATAATTAAAATTTACAATACAAAATCAGTTAATGTGGGTGTGTAAGGCTGAAATAAAATAGTGAATCGCGGTGCAATCACACCCCCACAACTAAACATTTTCAATCCTGATAAAAGTCATATATAAAATTCAAGTCCCATTACTAAATCAAAGGAGATAAAAAAATTCATGATTCTTTTGAAATGAAATTCATTATCTCTCATTTATGTAATCAATTTTCGTATCATTTTCATTCTCTCACATTAAGGTTTTTTCAACATCATTTGTTCACCCATGAAACATGTTGCAACCTACCTCACCAAGAAATTTTACCTCTTCACTCATGTACCATATGAATGTGGAGTTATGATTTATTCCCAAAGGTCATGTGATATTACCATATGATTTATGATATTCTATGTTATCTATTTTCAGAAACTAGTGTGCCACTCATGTGGACTTCCAACAAGTATACTACAGTTCAAGGATTGGTATGATTTAATATTCTAAAATATGAGGAATAATATGAGTGTTTAATATATTATGTACAAAACAGGAAAAATATTATTCAATTTTTATCAATTAATCTACCCCTCACATATTTTATCACTTAAAACACACTCTCCCCTTTGTTCCTTTTGTGTGGGTCAAAACCATATATGGAATAATAATAAGTAAACATCCTCTTTCTCTTTTTATTTTCTTCCTATTCCTCTATTGTTTTCTATGAACATAACTATATGTTTTTATATAATTTTTTATAAATATAAATACTAAAACATGTATAAAAAAATGATATAATATGACAAGTGGTCCCACTACCCAAAAAAATATATGCACCCTTTCACTCACCCATTAAAAATAATATTTCCTTATATTTATCAAGGAGTATCCTCTCTCATATACCTATCAAAAATAAAAAAAATTACACAATAGATGGGTAATTAGGGATAGATTGCCTTGTAATGTGGATACCTAATGGGAATCTCATAATTTATAAGTCTCATGAAGGGTGTATTTTCAAGGTGGAAAAAATAGTGGTTAATTGAACGAAGGGATTTTCAATGAATGATGCACTTTTTCATGACTGTTGCACACCGGAATCTTATAGATTAAAATAGAATAAAGGAATGTTCTAGTTTCTCTATATGACCCAAGACTCTAAAGAAAGTTTTTAAAAGGACGAATATGTAATAAAGGTCTTAGAATTTCACTCGATTAAGGGTTTAAAATATTGGTCAGTTTTAATGTGGCATGGGATTAAAAACCCATTAAACCCCTATGAATACTTTGAAAATAAACATTCTAGAAAAAATATTCTATTGAAATATTCATTTAAAAAACATTTTTTAAAAAATAATGGTATTTTCCACACAATAGACACATGCATGAAAAATTATTTAGAATATTGTTTTTATGATAAATTTTTATGTAAAACACAAAATAAAGATAAATAAATCAAAAATTAAAAATAAAATTTTTTATTATATGTTTTTTTGTTTTTTAATCCTAACTATGAGTTTTTTTAATCCTAAATGTGACATGTCACCCTCCACCACACAAAAAAATTACATTATTTTTAATGCAAGTAGCTAAAATAAATAGACAAGTAAATAAAGGTAGGGAAAAGGGATAGGCTACAAAGTGGTGTCATATGTGGAATCCATCAGTTAGATTTCATCTTCCAGATGCTTTAGATAATACTCATATAATTATTTAACCCATTCCACAACGATAGTAAACATCTGACCACTCATTTAAGGAAATATACATGTATCACATAAAATGATAAATATTAGTAAAAATGTAAGGACCGAGCCATCAAGAACAAATTTTACCTTGGTGTAGTTTTTTATTGGAATTGTACATGATGATATTCTCACTAATATGAAACTTCTATTGAGGAATCATCATGCAATTGAAATTGCTTGTCTTGTCTTTGTATATTTGGGAGTTCTCATATGCATCACACTGAATTTATTTAAACTCAAGAATCTGTATCTTCATATGTTAGACTTCATAAGATAGATTCATATTACATTGTTTAACAACCCAATATGCATAGTTCTCTTCCTCCACCAAGAGGTTACAAGCCATTCCCAACATAATCAAATATGGTGAAATTCTTATCAGGGTTATAAAAGTTTTACAGTACACCGAAAGTGCATCATCCAAGCACAAAATCCAATCTTCCGTATTGGGTTGTACCATTTTTCCCATGATTCAATTGAATTACCAATTTGAGATTTCTGTTTGATTGTTATTTTGGGGAGGATTTGAAGTGGAGACTTTATGAAAAAACCCATACTAAAGGACTATGTTTCTGATGTTACAATTACAAAAACGTGAACCCTTCTCACTAATGATGAATCCTGGCAGGCCAAACCTACTGAAAATCTAAGACCTCAAAAAATCAACCACTTGATACTCATCATAGTTCATATCCTTTATTCCACTCCTTTAGAGACATAGTTAACAACTTATAAGATGTACACAAATCCAAATGAATTTGTAAAAGGCCCCATGATGTTAACTCCCCATACATTGATGATTTCATAATATAATTTCGGTTATTGGGGAATTTCATTCCTCGTGGAGAAATTCACAGTGAATTGACATCAAGTGCATGTATTAAAAAATTGATGGGAGTATTTGTACAATGTGGGCCAATAATGTCTCCAGTGAATGACCTATCAAGCTGTACATTGATATCCCAAGTGGCCCCCATGTGCCAAATTTGTTCTGAAACCCTACACCATGGTGAAATAATGGTCATGGACACACTTAAAAACAACATGGTCAATATTAATTCTCTACAAGTAAGGGTCATCCCAAATTTACCATCATGAATCATGCATAATAATCTGGTATTGTGAAGTTCTAAAATCTGTGGGGACCAAAAATGTTGCTTGAAAATTCACAACATCCGCACACCAGGGGGTAAGGTCCACAACAACATAAAGGCACTCATGGGGAATTAATTCCCCATTGTGGATGAGTAGTAAACAAGATGGTTCAATGGTGAGGAAATTATAATAATGTGGTCAGATAACACAATTCTAACTCTTATATATTCTCTAGTATGAATGTAAAAATCGTAGAGGATGAGAATCCACCGAATTAGGTGGGGATTAGCTTCAGGTTTCATTTGTAGAAAACATAGGGAAATATGATCAGAAAACACAATGATTTTTTACCCATGATAATATGAACGTAATTTTTTCATGGTCAACATAATATAAATGAGTTATTTTTAAGTGATTTCATATTTCAACATGGTAGGTTCAAGGGTACGTGATTCATACACAATGACATAAGGATCCTTCTAAACCATTTTTGATAGAACTACCCCACCATCAAAGCTAGAGGTATCACACATAAGTTTTATGCGAAGAACCCTCCTTAGAGGATAAATGATGGGAGGTTAAGTGATGCCCCTTTTACATAATTGAATGAATTCTCAAAAAATTTAACAAACAAAAACATCAATTTTTCTATTCTAACATGTACAAGGGAAGTGAGATCATACCAAAGTCTTTAGTGAATCGTCACTAAAAACAATCTTAACCTAAAAAAGATAGCAACTCATGAACATATACTGGTTATGGATGGGGGAAATTAAATCAACTTTGGAATTATCCTCTAGAATTAACTCTTTTGAAATAATATTCAGAAGAACAATCCTCCACTCAATCATGAAATGTAATTTATCATAATTTAATACAAGATATTTTTCTATGTAATAGTGGAGGACAGAACCTATGTGTTATAAACAATCATCAAATGAATATTCATAAATCAAGAAATTAGCAATGAGACATTCCATACAATTATAAAGGTATTAAAAAAATACTCAATATACATCAATGAAATGTACCAGGAACATTATAGATACCAAAAGGCATCATTCTATATGAAAATGTGTCAAAGGGTTAGAAAATGATGTCTTCTATTAATCATCATGGGCTATATGGATTTGAAAATAATATTAATAGACATCAAGGAAACAATAATGGGACTTACTAGCTCGTATTTAAAAAATTTGGTCAATGAAAGGTAGAGGAACGTTGTCCTTTCACATGGATTGATTCAGTAGATGGTAATCAATACATACATTTCAACTATTTTTCAAACGTTCCAGAACCTATTCATTCTGTTCATTTGACATAACAATTATTATTATTTGTTAGGACCAATTTTCATTGGTATAATCCATTTACTATCTATTATAGGATTAACGATCTCATTGGAAATTAATTTACTAAATTCCAATTTTATAACTTCATGGGGTGTGGGATTCAACTGTTGTTGATCCTACCTGAAGTTATTAGCCACATCATCAAAAATCATTTATTGTTATACTTATGAAAATATCAAAAAGACACCACAAGAGGAAAACGGGAAAATGATGAAATAAAACTAAGGGGGTCTAAAATGGTGGAGGCCGAGGGTATCCCCTCTAATTAGGTTAACCCCTTCTAGTTTCAACGAAACAATTTCATAAAACCATACCTCATAGATGGGATAATCCATTGAATATATTCAAATTTACATCCTATCTCCTTTTTATACTCTCTAAAAAGTCTGATATGTTTTTATTCCTAATGTGGATAAGGGTTGTTTGAAATAATGATGGGAAATAGTTCAATACCCTCAATATTGGCCAACATTAAATAAGATTGGAGTGGTTTTAATTCCTGCAACAATTCATTTTGGATTGAGGGAGTGGATTTAGGGAGAGTGAGCTCATGAAACTATCTATCTACTAATGTTTATTTTACAAGGAAAGAGAAGAAAAAGAAATGATATTTACAGAATCATCAACAGTCGTGGGTACCTTGAAATTTACACACACTTCAATTAACGAAAAAAATTACATTTTTATGAACTCACACAACATTAAATACAATATTAAAAACACATATCATCAAATGATTAAAAAGATAAAAATGAATTATAATATGGTTCAAGAAGATAATTTTGTGTGTGTGTGTTTTTTAGAGAGAATGCCCATAGAATATACAAGAATAGTCAGGTTATCTTCACCTGGATGTTTCATAGCATCGAGGATATTAAAAAACACGTTTCTCCAACTATCTCCAAGGAAATCATACCATTGTGAACATTTATGATCATATTTTTTGTTTAAAATAACGACCTCACAAGTAAGAGAGGGGAATGTCATTGGGTTTGGAAATCTTCCATCTCAAGAATTTAGAAGTCTATAGGGAAGATGAGGTTATTCGCTCGTTTGATGACATCCCTAATCACTAATGATGGGTGCATTGATCTATAATTGGATTGTTTCATGATTATTCCCATTGTTTGAAGATTCTAACCTACATATAATCGTACACAATTTAAGGCATTACAATAATCAAAGCACCAAAATCTAGAATTTCATCATTAAATAAGGTCTCTCTATAGTAAACGGTATCATGAATGTGTATAGATCCTTATATTTGGTTGGAATTTCTGGTTGTATCAAGGTGGAGACCATCCTCCCAAGGTTTACTCTCTCATTCCCCTTCATCCATCTTCTATGAGTGTAGAGTTCATTAGGAATATGCCGTAATGATGAATTTGTTTAACTACATAAAAAAGTGTAAAGTCAACTCATACATTTTTAAATGCATCCTTGATTTAATTATCAATCTCATTGCCAAAATTTTTATTATATTTGTGTTTTCTTTTTGGGAAAGGAAGAGGAAATATATATTTTTTATAAATCTTCAATGATAATTCACTCACCATTTTGTCTTATGTTTCATTAACTGAATATTTTTTAGTTATGGAATGAAAGTTTTAAAGAGGGTGGAATACCTATTAGGTAGAATCATTGGAATAATATTATTATTTACCACTATGAAGTGTTATTTCCCATAAATTACATTTATCCTCTAGATTAGAAAGAGGTTGAGATGGTATTTTTCTAGAACCTTGCATATTTATCTCACTAATGGTATCTTCCAATTGTCTCACTTGAGTTTGTAGGTCTTGAATAGCCGAGTATATGGTATTTTTGAATTAGAGGTTATGGGATTTTGTTTTCTTCGCCATTACCTAGAGGAGTGGTTCAGATATAAGAGTAGGAGGGAGATTCTTTTTGAGATATTGATGGATAATAAGGTTTCATACATTTTCCATGTTGATACTAGTTCTATTTATAGAGAAAGAGTTTCCGCCTTGTTGGCACTCTGGTTGTGTATTCCAGTCAGGTTTGAGATTTGGACTAAATGGTTCTTTCTTAATGGGTGGTACTTGTTGGAATTGACTCCTAGGGAATATTTCTTCACAAGAATCAGATTAATCATGATGTTTTAGGTACTAGTCCAAGAAATTAATGTTATCAGAACAAATACCACAATGTAATGGAAAATGAGGATAGTGTGAATTACCTTTTCCTTGAGATAATTGACAAAGAATTGTATGTATATCATCAATTTTATTATCATACTTTTGTTCTAAATATTAATTACTTACCTCATAAACACCTCGACATGGTGTAATTGCTCTTGTACCAATTTGTTGTTCATTTTCATCCATTTCGGTTATTAATACATGAGCGGCAACATGATTTTTATCTATTATGGCACCACAAGCTGTACCAACTATCATACCAAGATCCATGAGGGTAAGTCCCTTATTGAAGTATTATATTAAAAATTGTTCACTAATTTTGTGGGGGGGATAACTTGAAAAACATATTTTGAATCTCTCTAAATATTTATGTAGGGTCTCTCATTGAGATTTCCATATTCTTCAAATTTCGTTTATAATAGATGTGGTTCATGAGGTTGAGTAAAAATTCTATATAAAGAGTCATTTATGTTCATTTTATCCCCCAAATATGGTAGCCATATTGTATATCCAATCATTGGATACATCGTCAATGGAGAAATGGAATGTGCTAAACATTATGAGGTCCTTAGTCACATTTTAGAGACTCATGATAGAGAACACTATATGAAAATCCTTGCGATGTTTGCAAGTGTCCCCACAAGTAATACCATGGAATATAGGGAAAGAGTTGGATTAAACCTGATATCAACTAAATTTTGGATGATTTTTCATGTTATGGGATGTATGCTGGTTGGTACTCAACATTAGGGGGGATTATTTCATTTAATGATTGATTATTTGAAACCATATTATATAGGGTATAATTTTATTCAATTATTTATTGGTTTTGGACCACTTGAGGCTCTATAATGGTTTCCCCAATGATACAGAGTTGTACTACTCTAGATTTCCAAATTTGTGAGTGAGGTATATTTTCAATTTCTAGTTCAAATTATAGTAGTATTTCTTTATCAGATACTGTCACCCAACAAGGTTGTGAAGTTTGTTTAATTTTTTTTATTGTAAGATGAATAAAACAAAATTACATAAAATAATTAATGGAAAAATATAAGATAATGTTATACTATATAAATAGATAGAGAGAGATAGAGAGTAAAAGAGAGTGATGAAAAGAGAGAGAAATGAAAAAATATAGACAAATAATGAAAATGAAACAAAAAATAAAAAATGGGATATTAAAATAAGTAATAAATAAAAAATTAAATAAAAAATAAAATTAAATTAGTAAAAATTGATATTAGATCCCAAAAAATGGTTCACATATTTAATTGTGTTGTTGAGCACCTCAAATTAGATGTTGTTTTTACTTGAATTTATATAGTATAGTAGGAACCCTTGTTCACCTCTCAATGGTGACTTAACTCATTAATTAAAAATATTTTGATTACTAAAAGGGTTATAATGATTTATAAATATGGGGTTTTTTATTTTATATACAAGTATAAATAAAAAGGCAATAAAATAACATATTAATTAACATATTTGATTAATTGTGATCAACCTGGGGAAATATCATGATTTTCTTCCTTTGTCACATCAAGAGATATGGTTTATATATTTTAATACATGGTTTGTAACACCTATATCTGGAATATTTTTGATTTTATACTATGGTACCTCCTAGGGTTCAGTTGTAAAAACAAAATTATTCACTGTTTATGACCAAAGATTGGGTGATTTGTTGTCGACTTCATAACGGAAAGTCACAAAGGAAAAATAAAAATAAATATATTCACTTTCTACATTTTTATGTTATTTCTTTTTTCATTCAATTATAAAAATGTATATGGACTTGACAGTGTTTATGAGAGTAAAATCTACCAACATTATCCACACAAATACCACAATTAAAAGATGTAATAAGAAATGGTGAATATTGTATGAAACATCAAATGAAAGAGTACCCCCAAACATAGTCAAATGAGTTTTGAAATGAAAAACGAGTTCCGAAATAAAATAAATAATAAGAGAAGATTAATAAAAAACATAAAACCATGAATTAAAAGATCATTCAAATATTACAAACACGAATCTCGAGATTACATCACGTTACTCCCCAGCTGATCATAAAGAGTTTATAATTCTATGGAATTTGGTAAAGGCATTTATACTTAAGTAGAACATCCAACATCCTCCAAAACTTCATTGAATGAGAAGATGACTCATTTTTGTCTCTAAAATTTCAGATATATTCTTCATGGACGAACTTGCAAATGGGGTGCCCATGCTTTGATATTATAGGCAATGTGGAAGGTGGTTTCGGGCACCCATATTTCTTGAAACCACATGGACCATGGTTTTGAGGGGCCAAAAATCATATCTATCATAGAATAAATTAAATTTTTTCCCAACCACTTCAATATCACCACCTCAAATATGAAACCATTTGGAAAAATATATCCTGAGATGTAGAGAAAAAATAGAACATGATATTTGACATCAAGAAGATTCAGTTACCTAGAAAAATCAGTTCGATTGGGACCATTAATTAATGAATTGGCCATAGTGTCTTCAAAAAAGTTGTATCCCATGGAATTTTTGGATTAAATCACAAAATATTATCCCAATTTAATACATGGTATTGCTGAAATATTTATCTGAGTCCACTGTTATGCTTGTAATCTTGTATCGTTTGGACCATTTTTCTTCAACTTCATCCTGGGCCCCAGATCAACTCCAAAAACTATGAACACATTGAAACAAGTGAAATTTCAATTTTTTATAATGATAAAAATTAAATTATTCAATCAAACATGAAGTTATTTTTTTATAATTGGAATTTATAATACATAATTAGTTTAATGCCGGGGTGTGAGGGTAAAATAACACAGATAATCACAGTGCGATCAAGTGTGCACTCTGACTGACCATGTGCTAGGCTTCCTAATCAACACATGGTGTATAATTAAATACCCCACATGTAAAAAAATGAACATTTAATGAATTAATCCTGAAATAATTCTTAGAGATTTTTACACTAGTAAATGTTATGTACCTTCAGGTTACATGACGTGTATTCATGTGTTATCCATCTAGATTCCTCAACACCTCAGGATGAGAACATCAATTTTATTTCATTCATAAAATTAATTGATTTTATTTTATTTATGTAAAATGAATGAGGAATAACAATACATCACAATTTTTATTCACGAATGATTAAACATTAATTGATAACTAGATGAAAAATCTTTAAATAAATAAATGATCCTGAAATAATATTAAATAATTATATGACCACTATAATACCAGTTGTAGGCTCCTGATGCAGTGGAAGTGAGCGAAAATTCATGCCCAAATTTGGTTTTCTATCAAGATCGATGAATGAATCCTAGATTTACATGAGGATAAATGTCATGGTCAATAGAATTGAATCAACAAAATTATAGAAACTATACAACAATGGAACTAGAGCACAAGATCATCACATTATATTTATAATTAATGTATTCCTTTAATGAATTTTCTTATGGTAATTATTTCTTCATTGATCAATATGAAAATAGTTCTATATTTTTTCATTGCTACTTTATAGGAATCAAGGGATGATTTCCTTTGGCATTGTGTTCCAGAATTCTTCGAACGTCGCCATAGGAATCTCTGAGTGCTAGCACGACAAGTCCTATTGCTTGTGTCGTTCTCCCTTACCTGCCTTTATAATCACTTCTAAATGATTTTCATTGATATCTATTAAACCAATTTTTGGACATGGAGGAAGTTAGATGTCCTCTCAAGGAAGCTCTCTTAGAGAATGGGTCTTTCTTGGATAAGGGAGTTCTCTAGGGTTTCAAGAGGATTCTCCGAATTCATTGTGAACGGTAAAACAAATGAGTTCCCTGTATTGAAAAATAATATAACATGGTTTATATTTGGCTTGAGTTAGAAATAAATAATTCCATAAGAACCATTTAATATTTATTTAATCTATGTAGAACCCTATGTCTATAATAATAATATTGTTATTATTTCTTGAAATGTACTTAATTTTAGAATTTAATTAAATATTATTTAATCAAATAATATTCAATACATATTACTTCTCACCAGACCATTATACTGAGTCCATCTTTCTTCTACTTAATTTATCAGGCCTTCAATAATTACTATTTATTTAATTAAATAGATATCACTACATTTTTTTCCAATAAATAAATAAATATTATAATCACAAAATAAAAAATTAATATTTATTATATATGTTCCTGACATAATATTCTCTCGAATAACTAGTTATGAAATATATGCGATCAATAAAATATGAAAAATAATTAAAAAATGTGTAGTAATAATATTTATTCAACTTTTAAAGAATAAAAAATATATTATTTAACCGAGATTCTAGATAAATTTTAGTATCTAACCCTCTAGGTCGCTTTCTCAGTAGAAATATGACAGACAACCTAAAATCCAAGGTTGTCATCTAACAACTCACCAAGGCACCCATAGAGAAAGAAGTAAATGTTGTAACAATATAATTCCTCATAAAGAAACCTATTGTGTAATATAATATCTTTATCATGATACCTCTAATAAAGTAGGATACACACCGGTGCCACCAACATATGTGTTCGTGGTCTCTTTCTACGAATCTTTGAAAAGTGAACTTTTCTATAAAAAACCAGGACCAAGTATTTATTTAGGCTATATTATATCCATAAAATGAACTAATATATCCACATCAACTAAAAAACATAAGGGAAAAATCCATTCTAGAAATATTCATTAATTTAATACTATTCATGAATTACCTAGAATATCCTACATTTCCACAAACATATGTACTCACAATTTCTATCAATACATCAAATTATGTGAAAAATAATACACATTAATAATATTATTAAATTCTAATGACTAATAAACACTGCCAAAAATAAAAACATATAATGACACATTTAAATTTTGATTTCTTACTGGCGGGTCTCATTCTCATAATATCTTACACTTGATATTACTAAGGGAATACACCCTGAGAAGATGTATCAAAGTTCAATGAGTATCCACCCAAGATAGCCAGATTCATCTGTCCCTCAAATGATTTCATCAAGCCACAAAAACATATTTTATAATATTTTCTTAGCACATGTGGGTTCTCATTATAGAGGGGGACTCCTATGGCGTTTTAGTGTGACAACTACTCTTAGGACATTATCACATTATCTTTTACACAGAAGACTAATCATGATGACATGATGATTTTATTATCCAAACTATAAATACTAGTTATCACAATATAAAAAAGGTTGGTTCTAGTGCACCCAATCCAATGCCATCTTAATGAAATAGTTAAAATGGATAATGAATAGATAATAACATCTAGAGTACAAAAATGATTTCAATAAACCCTAGGTAATACAACAATGTAAGACAATTTAAGCCAAAATGAAATGGTAAAAAAAATTCATGCCCACCCAAATATGAATATTCAACATGACAATATTTGGAATAATAGAAAATTGAGATATTACAACTTATAATCTCCATGTCTGACCACTATACGAAATCAATGATCCAAGGAATAACTATACTATAACAAAGTCATTATCGAACTATCTATCATTTTCATAAGATACGATACTTGTGGGAAAATACTTTATAGGGGTGAGTATATACATACACATTTGGTTTCCCTAAGATCCCAAATGGGAGAAATAGAAAAATATAAAAAATATCATTTCAACTAATATCAAGAAGGAAATGAAACCCTTATATATATTCATTCACAAAGAAACCTAGTAGATAGAGAAAGGGGATCTTCATCTCACAACATAGCCAAAGATGATGAGTCTTCTTGCAGCTCGCAAAATCCACCAATGATGATGAGTATCAAATGCATCCTCACTAGAATCTATGTGTAGGGTCCCACATTTCTCTATTGTACTCTATAGCTGAGGGAGACAGAACTCATTTTGAGGACCCACAAACCACCTTAGAAAAAAAATGTGTGAGTACCACTCTGTATAATTAGGAATCATGCCCAGTGTAGGAGAACACCAACTATGACTGTATAAAGAGTTTTGGGGACCTACTCCCTAGTGTGACAAAGCAGTACCAACCTTGGAATCTCATTGATGATCCTATCAGATAACTATCATCATCAAGAATCACCTAATGAAGTGTTATGCTCGAAAAACATCCATCGCATCTCAGAAAGTAACTATGAATGAATCCATCATGTCCAAAATGGAAAACATCTAAGAATTGGCTACTCATAGAACAAATTATGTGTTCAAACAAAGGAGATAAAATAATAACACGTTCTATAGGGAATACACAGCGCGTATGGGCTCCCCAAAGTGTGTGAACCTACCTCATCTACTATTTTTGTTCTCATTTGGGCATGTATTGAGAAATCATATATTAATACATGAAAAGTACTTGTGTTATATGGCATGTATCAGCCACTGAGGGACTTCCCATGTGCTCATGGATGTGCCCGTGTATAACTGTTCGTGCTCGTGTTCCTAGTCATGTATCTGGTCATGACCGAATATTAGATCATTCCCATGTACTCTTGTTCATGCCTGTGTAGTCTCGGAGTTCATTTTAGACGGCCAACATGGGGTAACATGATATGTGATGGATCCACATGTCTTCTGATATTTTTCTGTACTTGATACTCTGGATGATGTTCAAACTGAATTTCACATCGTGAGTACATTCGACCTAAATGGCATGTAGTCTAGTTTTTTTAGAATCCCAAAATCCATCACATGGTTCCAAGGTCTCTATTAGAAGACCCGAAACATAAAATTTGACAATATAAAATTGATGGTAACATCTCCAACAGTCATTTCAAGGCCTCTAGTGGCTGGGAAATGGAATCCAATAATATTTCAATAAGGCATTGCACGTCCTGTAGTGCCTCCTGTCATCGACACCACTGTGGATCCCAATTCCATGAAGCATAAACATGAATTTTTTATCCATCTATGAATAATCATCTCATGCATCGCTCGCACAACCACTATAAATTGGGTGGATTCGATCAAACCTTCCCTAGCAATGTTGAAATGTGACCCCATGATCCGATAGTGTAGAACCTGAAGAATGATAGAGATAAATTCACACAAAAAAAGGTAAAATCATCATTTGTCAAGCATTCTTGTCTGAAAATTACATATTGTAAATTTATGAGTATTTTCAAGGAATTGAAAAAATAAAATTATTTAAACAACTAAATTTCCCATAATGGGATCATAAGAAGGGTGTGAAATCACATATCAATAAAAGAGGATATAAATTCATGTTCAATATTTGAATCAAAAAGAATAGACTACAAATGATATGTCATAACACAATTTAACATTGATCTGTAGTGAAGAACACTTGCTCTAGTGATGAAGAAGATTTGATGAATTCATTGTCTCTTGATTCACGTTGATCTTATTGCACATCATTCTCTAGTAGGATCCATCCACCAATGAAGAACTTCAAATCCTCGTCTAAAATCCTTCAAGTGTTATTAAAGTAATTATAATTTTTTTATAAATGGATAATTTTCTCTAGTTTATGTTGTTTAATAAAAAAATTATTTATTTTATTAAATGAATCCATCAATGGATTCCTCAACCGGTCGTCCCCCTAGATCGCACCTAGGGTCAACCCAGTATTTTGAAATCAATAATGGACTCAGATTTCTAATCTATGTTCCCAAACCTCAAGAAAAAAAAATTAGAAAACATTTTTCATGTGGATTAGATTATATTAGCAGTTTTAATATCTGAATTTCGAGATCCTTAGACACCCAAACAATGTGCTAAATGTAAGGATAAATTTATATATATTCATAAAAATATTTAATGAAAGAATACAATAAAATCAGAGTCACCACAATGCATCAATCAATAAATTCAATCAGTAATCTTGAGGGGAGTAAAGGAATAAGTAGTTTTTTATATCATCATTAAAGAGTTTGTGGGATAATTCCTTCAAACATGCCTCCCTCACATTATGATTAGTCTTCAGATCTAATTGGGTAAAAAAATTCATTTATTATATGAGTAATCCAAAATAATTCTTGATTTATTTTTCATTCTAACTGCAATATGCTCATAAATATCACCCTCCTATGAAGTGTAAGTCTCTTCAAGATTCTACTCATCCCGAATATATGGCGGTCATCTTCTTATATGAAGAATCTTGTCCCTTCTCTCCACTAAATTCAGAAGATTTCACACCCTCCACATTATCAAACATTCAAGAAAACAAATTCCCATAAAGAGATTTTTCAATATAGATAATACCTCTCACTCTTTGAGTCTTTTGAACATCATTATCAAATTTTGATAACCAATGTTTAAAACATTATAGAGGAGAAGAATTATCACCCCATACCACAGTCAAAGTGGTCTTTTTGAGTTAAAAATATACCCCATAGATCAACCTTGTTATGGTTCAGGAAGAATTATATTATTCTCAATAGTAAAATAAAAAACCTATTAAGGTTCCATAAGCTACTCTAAAAAAATTTTATTTAGTGTTAAACGGTATCCCCTCAGGTTTATGGTTTCATGTGGTTCAAAAATTTTAGCTCACATCTCTGTACTATGTAAAAAAATGACCAAGAATTCCAAACATCCTTTCGACTAAAGCACCAATAAATGATCAACTGATTTCTATCTAGGGAAACCAATTAATTAGTAATATCTCTCACATTAAAAGTATCCCATGAACCATTAAAAATAGAATGGACCTGAAACTTACATCATGTGTGGAAACCAAAAAAATTAAATCATACTCAATATGTTTCTACAGTCGTACTTCGGTTTTAATAATCATTAATAATTAATCAGGAAGGGAGATCAAAATATCAATCTCAATAAAAATAAATCATTCAATTGGATGCTTCATCTTGATGGTTTTTTCATCCAATGACAAGAATCATAACAAGTGGGTTCTTAAAACTTTGAGAATTTCTGGATTTTGGAATGGAAGCATCAACTCCGGGAGGTGCATCCAGAATTTCAATCTCAGGAAACTGAAACCTTTTTAGAAAACTAATATTCTCTTGAATGTTCCAGAGTAAAATCATCCTTCAATATATATATGAATATAGAACCATCTCATATCTATCACACCAAAAATCTCTAAATTAGAATGTCCCTAGACTGAATTAATATGTCATCCAAATAGTTCAATCAATGGTCGATCAACACAAAATTTTTCACTCAACATGAAATCATGGAATTCAGCAGTCTGATTAAACTCAAATTAGGAGATGAAAATTAGTGACTTCAATTCATAAATTTTGATTGGTTTAAGCCTTATTTTAACTTGATAAACCAGTGGGAGATATTTAATCGATATGAATGAGGAAGGTAATATTCTTCCCAGTGTCGTGTTAGAGGATCCTTGAGTTCTTCCAACCACTCCCCCAATCCTAATGGTGTGTGGGTGACCTTCTTCATCTATCCTAGAGTTCATATAAGAGACGATTGACCCATGGTGAGTAGAATATATGTCTCCCACAGAGGGACTCAATGTAAAAAAATTGGTTTGCCAAGCCAGTATGGACGATGATCTCCTAGAAACCAATTCCATGAATACTATCAAAAAGATCGTTCAATGTTTTTTCTTATGATAAATATGGAATCCAATACCTCAAATCCCATATATATTTAAGAAAAATATATTCCAAATAAAACACATCCATATGGTGTTCTAGAACATGTTGTGATCCTAAATCTAGATTAAAAAAACGTTCCTAAAGTAGCCATAGATGAATGGGCTCTAGAACATTGGTATAACATGTCATTAGTGGGTTTACAGTCATAGACCATTGATTGTGCAGTCAATTTCAATGGGTCTACATAGATAGGTAATGAAGGGAGATTTTGGAATATGTTTCTAAGACACTTATAAGTGAGAGAAACTATTCATGAATATGTTATTTCCAAATTAAGTTTATACCAGTAGTATCAAATTTCCTTAAATATGATTTTTTGGAAACTTTAATGGTTGATCGGGATAGAGAATTGGTAAAAAAATTCTAGAACATATTTGACCAAAAACCAATTATGTTACATGTGATACATTGAAATAATTATTTGTGAGTTTCATCATTAGTATTATCTTCTTATACCAAAATTTCTAGAAAATTATTTAAATGTATTTATCCAAAAACATCTAAGATGTTGGTGGAAAATTTTTCAACAAGAATTAAAGACCCATATTTCATTGAGTGACGATTTGAAGGATAATTTATGAGTTTGAGGAGAAAACATATGGCTGGTGATAATAAATTACTGCATCCAGAGACATGTATTATAGGATGTATGAAATATGCCATGCATGAGTTTTGCATTCCACCCAAATGTAGAGGGTGTTCAAGAAGATATTGTTTAGGTCTAACCATACCTGAGTATGGAAAAACCAAAAAAATATCATTCAAAACACAGTATTAGGATGGCTACTACGAATGAATGGGAACTTTCAAGAAAACCTAGAAATGATTTCGAAAATGAAAATCATCAAGTATATTTTCATGCAGAAATCTGTAAAAATATTATCTATTACTTAGACCAAATATAATAAAAAATGACTTGATAGAAACATTTAAGGCTAAAAATGGAAATTATACCAGATGACCTAAAGGAAAATCTCTATTATGTTGGGATTTTATGATGTTTCTATATATATAATGGTCATAGAGATGATAGTTTCCCTGATATATATAATAAAAGAGGATTTATTTAATAAATTATGATGGATGATTCATTAATGATATTGTTTAAACCTATCTTGGGAGAATATATGGACTTAGATGATGATAGTTTATATTCTTTATATTTATAGTACCCAGAGGAAGAAGATTATATCTTATATTAGGTTGAAGGAAAGAAACATATTTTGAGCTAGAATTCAATAGTCATTAATTGAGTAGGGGTTAGTGCACCTAAAGATTTTCTAGAGTTATTAATACTAGAGGAAATGGAAGGTGAAATAGGCCATTCTTCAGAAACTGAAATCCATTCAAAAGGAAGAGATTTCTAGGAATAGAATATTCTTAAAGACGATTAGTATGTGGTATACCAGAGTACTTCGGTACCATATCAAGAAATGACCAAGATATTTGAAGATGAAGTGATAGATTATGTCTACACAATAGATAGATGATTATTTAGAATTCCATTTCTAAAACCAGAAATGGTTTACAAGGCAACATTGAAAAATTCTATGTATGTTAATTTTTTAACAATCATAATAGGAGTAGATCCTCTTGTAAGAAAATTATAAGATCTACCGATCCTAATTTTAGTAAGGGATTTCAGTATATCTAATCTAACCAATGAACTATTAGAAGGAGCATGGGAAAATATGGATTCAAGAGTAACATGGGTAAAAGAGATCCTATAAATGCATGTTTTTCTTATGGACATAAGTATTAATAGAACCATATAAGTTAAGTTCAAAATTAGGAACTTGAAAAATATATTAGCGTTTTCACCCAATAGAATATGTTTCACATAAATAAATCACCTCTATATAATGTTCTACAATACTAGAAGACCAGGTCTAACAAAGGGTGTGAAAAGATTGACATGTCATTTTCAAGATGAAGGATAATAAACAAGTGCATTGAAACATCAATTGATAAACCCCAATAGGACAACTTATCCAATAGAATGGGTTTCACCAGATCCAGAGGATGAAGATAGGGAAAAAAACTTCATCCAAATATCTTTAAGAAAGTCAGAAATAGAATTTTCTTCTTTGAAGGTAGAGAAGATGATGATGATCTTATATCGAAATGATAGTGATCAGACAGACTAGATTTTATGGTATATGATTTGAAATCTGAAATACTGGAGAACCCATTGAAAAATCCAAGTATCTCAATCGAAAAATTTGGAGGTATTTCTATATAATCACCTAGAACATTAATTTATAGAAATATTGCTGGTGAAAGGACTATTTGACTACCTATCTATGATGATGGAAAATTCATGTAGGAAATATTGGATCATCATTACACAGTTCATTGATAGATTAGTGCTATAAATAATTAGAATTTGGTATTAATGAAGCTTCATGTATTGTCAAGTTGATACAGGATGTACCTTCTCCTGTACAAGAATTTGATTTTTTGGAGTAACCTAAGAATCTTTAGAGTTTCATGTTATTGTTTGTACCAATGAAATAGTTATGATTCAATATGTCGACAATGATGATCAGAATGATCTTAATGTAAGAATATTTATAGAGAGGACCCTATGGTTTATTCCTTAATTTATAGAAAAGACTTGATTTTAAATAGACTCCTTATAATATATCAGCCTATAATGATATTATCAAAAGGAATTATCCTTTACAATTATCTAATTCCAACTCTATATCGAAAAACCATAATGGTTCTAGATAAGAATATTTCAACTCTTAATGTGGGAAACATCCAGATAAAGATATAAAATACTACATAAATAATGATAAGCTGAAATAATTGGTAGGAATGATGGTTCTAAGGATTAATGAAAAAGAGGAATTGGTTATGATAAAAGATTATTTATTTGAAAATTTTTCTGAAATCCCTTTGAAATTATTGTAGAAGGAAATTCCAAAAGCTACAATCATCCTTAAGAATCAAAGTGAAATGATAAAATGTAAGGGAATAGCCTATCTAGATGAAATTTTAAAAGAATTTGAGAATCATATTTCAGAACTAATGAGTCTCGGACTAATAAATCACAGGGAATGTCGTCCTAAGAGTTTGGCATTCATGGTAATGAATCATATAGAAAAACAGTTTGGTAAGGAAAGAATTGTTATAGAATATTTTCATCATAATTATTCCAAAAAGGATGATGACTACAATAATCCTAATTAAGATTCTATGAGATGAGTGATTAGGAATGAATGGAAATTGTAATATTTGAATATTGATATCACGATAGGATATTGAAAGATAATGATCAATGAAGAGTTTATACCATTAAAATCATTTAGAATGCCTGTCATATTGTTTAAATGTATAAGTATGCCATTTGGACTCAAGAATTCACCAGGAATATTCTAGATGAGGATGGAAATGGCATTCTATATATATTCATAGTTCATCTCCATATATATTGATGATGTTCTCATCTTCAGTAAATATACAAAGGAGAATATCAAATATTTATAGTAGTTAGCTGATGTCTTGCAAGAATAAGAGGTGATACTTTCAAAAATAATGATCCTTTGGATAAAACCCATGATACAATTCATAGGATTGCAAATTCAAGGATGTAGAGATAATCTCGTACCACATATTGCATTTAATCTATAATAATTCCTTGAAGAGATTATAGATCATAAAAAGATACATATTTTTCTTGGTATATAATGTGATTCAAAAGAATAAATTAGATATTTAGAAAGAATCTCAGTTCCAATAAAAGGAATAGTTTCCAATAAGGTACCTTGGGACTGGATAGAAGAGGATTCAAAATTAATTAGTATTATGGAGAAAAAAACACAGAACCCCCCCAAAATTGAAGTATGGATATGGGAGTGAAGTTAAAATTATCTTAAAAATAGATTCATCAGACTCGTCATGGGTATGTATCCTAATGATAAAGAAAACCCATAATGAAATTATTAGTAGATACTGTAGTGGATTTTTTAATAAGGCATATATGAATTATCCTATCTAGGAAAGAGAATTGCATTCAATCCTTAATGTATAAAGGGTTAATGAGATTATAAATTTAAAACCTTTTTTAATAATAAAAAATACTTATTACATAAGAAATTATGTGAATTATGTTAATAATGTTTACTGAAGATGAATTGTACAATTGAAGAATGAATTTAAATACTATAAATTTAATATTAAAAATATTAAATCCAAATATAATATCATTACAAATTCACTATCATGATATTTTTAATCATTCAGGTGGAATGGAAGAAGATAGAAAACGAAAGAGATGACATATTTGGATTTATAAAAATTCTGTGGATGAATTTCATGTTATCAATGCAAAGAATGACATACCTAAAAAAATAGAAGGGATTATATTAGAGAATCTCCTTCTAAAGAATGGATATTAATATAGTATGGTTGAAAGATGAAAAACCATAGGTTTCTCATCCACAAAGGTTAAAAAACTAGCAAATGATTCAAATATATATATAGATAGAACATATATAGAAAAAAGTCATATTTAATTCATAGAATGTGGTCATAAAGTCCATTGCAATACTAAATGTGCAGAGAATACATGAAACATGAAGTTTCCAAAGAATCAAAATATTAAAACGAATGGAAGATATAAAGTAATAGAGAAAACCATTTATAAGAGATGGGATGATCATGTAGATGAAGAATAAGAAAAGAAAGAAAAGACCTCGAAATAAATCCATTAACAAATTTTTCAAAAGGAACAATATCAAGAAAGTATCTATGATGATACGTATGAAGAGATCAATCTAGTAAAAGAAATATAAATTTATTTTCAAAGGATTATAAATATTTCATGGAAAAAACCATATCCTTTTATAATATATTCATTATATATATAGATGATTGGGTATTCAATAGAGGTTGTAACCATGTTGTAGACATTATTGAAGATTCTAAATACCCGATGGAGGATTACAAAAATATTGATTGAGATAAGATCAACAAAATCATCACTGAAGAGGTATGGATAATATTCCATGTATAAGGTCTTGTTGACAATGTATGAAGGATCAAGGTGACAGATGTGGAAGAATATATATTTCTATAATGTTTTTGAAAAATTTATAGAATAGGGATTTGAAGTTCCATATACTAGATATGGAATTAAAACCAGAAGTGTTCATTGATTTCTATAACACATTCATAATGGGAGTTGTAAAATTTCTAAAATTTAAGAAAATAAATTACATATTCTCGATGGTACCATATATGGTGATAATAGATCTAAACGATGCAAATATATGTTTTCCTATAGTGGGTTTCTCATATTGAACCTATCATGCTAGAAGATAGATTGATCATGCTATGGAATCTATACCCATGGCACTAGGCTAAAAGATCTATCCAAAAAATTTCAAATATTCATAGTTTAGTGATGAATATTAGCCATAATTTAGTTTGAATAAGATCCATTACGAATGTACCCAAATCGCATGGAGTATTTACCTAATTGAATAAAAATCATCATGGAATGAATTTATATTCATTGCTGGAGGAAATGTGAATGTATATATCAACTATAGAGATATGAAACATGTATAAATGAAACATATATAAGAATTCACAGTGGATTTAGGCATGATTCATGAAGAACTCAATCCCTAGAAATGACATAAAGAAGATATCTTTATTTTCAGATGTCAAATCCAACACCCCATCAAAGAATTGATGATAATAAAATAGTCAAAGTAGAAAGTATGAGGTAGATAAATGATCCATGATCTATATGAATTAGAGGGATTTGAGGTTCTGATCCATACACACATTATATCCAACATGGATGATTACATCAAATTAGACATTTCATAAATGTAGTTTGTTTTTAGTATGAATTGTCTTGTGGAAGTTTCATGGTTTTTTCATCCCACCGTTTTCTTTTTCTTTTTATTTTTATTCTATCTTTATCGAATGTGTGCCAAATAAGAATCAATTTAGCATATTTGGAAAGCTGAGCCTAGTGTCCTATGAAAGGGGCCTCAAAACCATTGTTGAAAGTGGTGATTTTGAATAATAAATCAAAATGATTTCAAACATTTTATCTCTACCTTCTCACTAAGAGTTTTTGTTCTTTGTCTGAATAGATTTTGAAAATGATCTTGTGAACTTGATGAATGGTAGTCTAATTATCCATTTCATGGATTTTTTCTTCTTCTTTTCTTGTGAGTGTTTTTTCAGCCTTTCTAAACTCCAAAAGCAATAGTTTTTGGGATACCTCATCAGAGACATCAGCCATTATTGTTAGTCAATTATTTTTAACATACTCATTTAAATAGGGATATTAGTTGAATTGATTTTCCCATTAAAATTCATAGAGAATATTTTTATTGAAATAATAAATAGATGTAAAAGGTAACATATTATTTGTTTATATAGATATTGTTCAAAAAAATCTTAATTTTCCGAATATAGTATGAGATAATAATTATTCTTGGAATTTATTTTGAATTATTAAATGAATTGGATCTATTCGGGGAAATTGAATGTTTAAGTCTTATAATTGTGAATATTTAGGTATTAAAATCATTGATTCTTTATATTCATGAGATGTGTCCAATAATATTTCTTTTAATAAAACTGTTATTATAATTGTAGCTATTTTATATGTAAAAATCCTATCAAGTGATCAATTTTAAAAAACGAGCTTATATTTTCATGAAAATCAAGGGAAAATATATTTTTTAACATGTGATCTATAGAAATAAACCAAACTTCAATAAAATATGTGCAATAGTCAAAATTGATGAAATTATATTTTTAAAATTAATATTATTTTTCATGTTCAAAACATACATCAAATGATCAAAACTAAGAAAAATTACATGGAATGTTGTAAAAATATAAAAAACCGATTTTCTATTAGTTATTGATATATTGAAATGAATAAAAGCTCCATTTATAATCAAATTGGTGGAAAATTCCCAAAAGTTTATTTTTAGAAGTGATACTATTTTTTATGACAAAACCAATTTCATATAATTAAAACAATGAACATGATTCTCAATTTTTAGAAAAATATAGTAAAATGATCATTGATTAATATTTTAATTATGAGATTTATTTTTGAACCAACCTAGTTTCTATTGCGATTAGTGTAATGCTCAAGATTTTACAGTATGTAATATTTTAAATAATTGTAATCTCTTTAATGGCTTGAGTTGCATGAAACATCAAGTTTTAACAAACCATAATCTTTTATTAAAATTTTATTATATGATTGTTATACCCTATACATTAAAATTGGTGGGTACAAATAGGGATAACTAAATTGTAAAAATTATATGGTTTACATAATAATAAAATAAATTCATTGGTTAATAATAAAAATAAAAATCAATAGAATGTAAAAAATAATGGGTGTTCAGAAAAACTATTTTTATGTGCACAAAGTGTGTTTTTATTTTCATAAATTAAATCAATCACTACTAGTGAGAATTATTAAATAAATTTACAAATAATACATTAAATAAAATATTTTAACATTCATTTATTGTTTTTACTATAGTTAAGATTATAATAAATCCATTTTTATTCTTACAAACTATATTTTCCTAAATAATACTTTTGTCATGTTTTTACACTTTCTTAAAAATTAATTTCTCTAAGTTATAAAAAGTAAATATTAAAAAATTTATTTCATATTTGGAATGAAGATATTAAAAATTGGTAAATAGACCCATTTTTTTCTATATAAAAAATGACTCTGGTAAAATTTATTACCTTTACGAAGGGTAAATATGTTTAATCTATATTAAAACAATGTGATAAGGTCATAATATTTCATTTTAATTAATTTTTGTTGTATATAATTTGACCTTTATCACCTTATGCTCAAAATTAATATGTTTAATGTATTTTTTTTTGAAAATGACAAATATTATATATAAATCACATAATGTTATAAAATGTCACCCACATTATTTTTAATTTATATTATGTGTCGATACATGGATAAATGTTATGAACGATTCTAAAAACAAATTTTATGCATAATGAAATTTTTTCATTATTAAATTTTATTTATAAATTTTTTTTATTATATTATTACCTTAAATCTCTCTGCAAAAGTAATACAATATTTTTTCTATTAATTAAAAAATAAAATAAATAATGTAAAGAAAATAAAATTTATATAATTTGAGTAATTTATAGTGTTCCATGCATTATTTAGATTAATATTAAATATTAGTAAATTATAAATGAAATATATTCTAAGTCCAACCATTTCATGATGTAGTTGAAGCCAAATTAAATGATTAGTGTCAAAATTGACATTAATGATAATATATTAGAATAATTTCTTATTAAATTATTTAAAAATAATTAAAACATTGCGATCGGGAAACATGAGAAATATATGACCTCAAACTTCATTCCATACCCATTTATGAGAAAATATTTTGCTTATATGTAAAATTATAAACTTTTAAGAGTAATAATTACATTGCCATGATTAATGTTAAAATAAGATGACTAAGGGGTTAAACCAAAAGACAAGGTTTAAAACACAATAAAACCATTCCATGTATTATTAGTTGATGATATTTAAACCATATCCTATTTTATTATTGAATATATTTCCATTTGTATGCATTTTATTAAGAATCATCTTATTATAATTTAGTCATTGAAGAAATTCAAAAATTACCCTCACCTCAATTATAAAGGGGAACCTCATCCCTCACTTATCTACACCACATTGAGTAAAATATCACAAAAAAACCCAAAATATTTCTCTTCTATACACCCTTATCCATGTTCTATAGGATTTTATCCTTCCAAAATACCTACCTCATGTCCCTTATGAATAGTTTTGAAGGTCCTTTACCGAAGAATATGTAATCATATTTAATGGGTCTTTCCATTTTATTTCATCTTATACTTAATTTTAATGTTTTGTACCCAACATAAAATAAAAAACTCATGTGTTAAGATTATGTTGATATAATATTATGATTATTATATTACCATATTCCACCCCTTTACTGTCCTACAAAAACAAAAAACATAGCTTGTGTTTATGTACGAATTATGGTATCTATGTAACAGTGTAATTCCTTTTCATCCCCATTTTACTTGAATGGTTATAAATATGAAAATAATAGTTATATATGAAATATATTATAAAAAATTTATTTTTTAACTGTAATATCATATATACCTTCTACCTTCTAATGCATTGGAAGATAATAATGTTGCATGTGTGTATGTGTGGACTACAATCCCCATCAAGAGATGTGATCCATTTTCATTTACACATTACATGGATTGTAATAATGATATGTTTAATGAATATATATGATATATATTATATAATAATTATTCTATAAAATATTAATTATTATTCACCTTTCTTTTGTTCCATTTGTCGATAAGTGAAAACAACGTTCTTGTAACATAGGGCTTACCGTCTCCATGAATGGTGTAAATAATTATTCTACCTCTATATTTTATAAGTGATTCTAAATATCTATAAATTAAATATATATTATATATTTTCCATGATTAAAATTTTATGTATAATATAACCATAATAAAATTACAAGTATTGGAAAAGCCAAATCCAAACAATCATTAAAAACCAAGTATTTAACAACCAAAATAATGATTATAGTAATAATATCATTAGTAAATGGTTGATAAAATTTTATAAATGGATCATATATGAAATTATATATATTTTTATGTTATTTGTATATAAAAATTAAAAAACTAAATTTACTATATAGGAGGTTAAAATCACTTACGAAGAAATTGGAACATAAATTAATGGATTTTATCTAAATTTCCACTTCACTGAGACTAAACTAGTATTATGAACCTATTTATTTTTATGTGGTGTAAATAATATCCATTTTTGGTAATTAAAATGAATATATATATTTATTTTTTTATGTAAATTTTAATTTTTCTCCCTTAAATTGTATTCATATTTTCTTCCAATGTTTCTTATCTTTGGGGCTCAAATCACTCAATGAATTATATTAAACAAAAACCTATATTATTTATATTTTGATCAGATATATTTCTCTTCCATATCAATATTTTCTCTAAAATGTTTTCAATTTTTTTTACACTACTACAGTTATTTGTCAAATGAAATTGTTACCCATGTTTGAGTTTTTATAAAACTGTTTGAAATGAATCCATTTGTTTATTTTTTTAATGAGATACCTTATGAATTTTCTGATAAAATTTTCCAAGGAAATTTTTTTAACTTATAATACATGCTGGATTTTTTCACCATCATGACTAATATTTTCTTTTAAGCATACATTAAATGTTTACATGGTTATTTTCAATGAAAATTTTTTACTGTATAATTGCACAGATATTTTTAAATATGAGATTTCAAAAACTGGAAATGTTATTTTAATCAAGAATGTTTTAGAACATTTAAATATTATTTCAATTCAAAAATGAAGAGAACCCTTTATATTAGTTATTTACCAGTAGTTATATTTTGTGATGAAACCATCCTTTGAAACATTCAATTACTTGTGATCACTTGATATTCCATTTCTCTAAAATATACATATTATTTATATCATATATAAGATTATTTCATAAACCATATACCATTTCTACATATGGTGTTATACTTTGAAATTATTTGATTTAATGGAGAATTATTTATAATTATGTTTTATTTACACATTACTGATATTTTTTTACATATCATATTATTTAGGAATTAAATCATTCATTCGATATATGAGGTATTTATTGGACATGCAATGATGGGCTGGGATCAAAATTATATAGCCACATGAAGCATCAATAGGTATCAAGATAAAAATCAGTTGACTAAATTAAATGGGACTTTACCAATAGTTTTAATCTATCTTGGAACAAGGTTATGATGGTAGATATATCATGATGTTAGAGAACAAAACATTTAATAGTATGTATTTAATTCATTGAGAATTTAGTTATTATTATCCTTGAAATTATTGAATTGATACTATTCATAGAATATTTATTTGTCAAATTTTTAATGAAATGGCATGTGTTTAGAATTATATACCTTTACATATGACTTATTTACTAATGATATCTTCCACAGTATGTAAAAATTTCTGATCATTTTCCTTAACCCTTATTTTCCTTCTTTTCCCAAAGTTGTGAATAAGTAATCTTGAAATGATTTTTTATGATGTATAACTTTTAATTTAGTTATATTTATGTTTTATAATTCCAATTTAATGTGATAATCATGTATATATCTGGTTTACCAATATTACTTTACTGATCAATCCTAAATGGTGTGATGTATTGTCTCTAGGCCAATGTAATAACGTATACAAAATCTCTGGGGTTACTAGAGTTGGGGTTATTAATGTTTTGTATCTGAGGAAGTTTAGTATAATCCGTGATAATACGATTTCAAATAAACATAACTAACATGAAAACTATGATATTCACTTAGAGTATTTGATAATTTTAACTAATATAGGTATTTTATTTTATAGGTAAATATTCATGGTGATTTTAAGATAACTAAGTCCATTATATTATTTAGTGATGGGACCTAACGTAAGATGTCACGACCCGTCCTCGGGGCCCGTGCCGTGACTACCCCAAGCCCGCCTTCCATAGGCCAGGGGCTGGCGACTACCACCAAGGCGTAAAATCCCAGTAAACAGGGAAGGCATTGCCTTTATAAGTAACAACCACACAGAGTCAGCAAGCGGAAAGTAAAGTGCAGAAAGTAAAGGGGGCCGGAAATACAAGCCCAACTGTAAATTACAACTGAAAAGTAAAGAACAGCAACTGAAGAAAAGACGGCGGCCTCGTGTCGTCCACTGGCAATCCCACCTGAAGGGTGGGTACAGATAGCCTCCAGGCTCCTCGGGTCCCACGTCCGCTCCGAGCACGTCCGCCCAGTGGTCCACCTCCAGGTACCGTCCTGCTCCACGCCCCAACCGTGATCAGCGCTGTCCGTCGTCTGCAACCAACACAACAAGGTGCGGGCATAGCCCGTGCAGGGGTGAGTACAAGCTACTCAGTAAGGACCCCGAGACCCCCGAAGGTCTCCCGAAATCCACAAAGGATATAGCACAAAAGAAAGATGCAATCACGAAGTAACATCCGACTCGACTTAGGTATATGCCCATACATATACCTAAGTCCCCAATTCCAGCTCTGCTCACGAGCTCAAGAACAACTCAATCCACGCAGGAAAGCAAGACTCAAATCCACAAGGAGAGTAAATAGTAAATCCACACAGGATAGTTCAACACAAACCACAAAGGAGAGTAACATAAGATTCAGCTCGACCAGGTATACTTTTTCAGATGACGTCAAGATGATCACTGATCCGTCTAAGTCGTCGGACCCACGAAGGATCGATAGGTACTAACCCCCGCAAAAGACCCACGTAGGATCGGGCTCACACAGAACCTGTAGGCAGTGGGTCACACAGAACCGGTAGTAAGGACCCACGGAGGATCGGGCTCACACAGAACCTGTAGGCACTGATCCACACGGGATCGCTGAGTGCAGTAGTCGACGCAGTCCACTGAGGATCTCTGCACAGTCGTCGCCGCAGTCCACGAAGGATCTCTGCTCTGCCGTCGTCGCAGTCCACGGAGGATCTCTGCTCTGTCGTCGAGGTCACAGCCAGCGCTAGGGTTCCCGCACATAGCGAGCTCGTTTAGGAGGGTCCACTCCACGAGCCGAGGGGCTGATACATCAACTGACACGTAGTCCGAAGTTGATGTATCCAAAAGTTCCGTATCGACAACAGGATCTCAACGCGACAGACGGCGCGTCAATCGGACGCCCGGTCTGAGAGTTATTGGCATTTTCGTCCCAGGGGCCCGGTTGGTTTTTAGGGCAAAACCGACCCGACCGTACTCCGCCTGTATCCGATCCTCGGGCGGAGTATGCCAAAAGTTCCGTCTCACTTAGAGGAAACTACCACAGCTGACGGTACGTCGATCGGACGTTCGTAGCTCAAGTTATGAGCGTTTCCGCTCCGAGGGCCCGGTTGGTTTCGTGTACGAACCAACCCGGACGAACCCAAAGTCTTCCGAAACCTTGAGTATAATATAAAGAAACGACCGTCTCGATGCAAGGATCGCGTAGCCGCTGACGGTTCGTCAATCGGAGGTCCCAGGCCCAAGATATGGGTGAAAGACCGAAGAGGGCCCGAAACGGGGGTTCTGGGCCCGGGGCGACCCGGCCCGAACCCCCCCTGGGGTCGGCCGAACCGGGTCGGCCCGAACCGGCCCGAACCGGCTCGGTCGGGTCCGGTCCGGCCTGGGCGCGGCCCGGCCGACCGGACCGGCCGGCTCGGCTTCGGCCGAGCGGCCGAACAGGCTGCCGCCGCGGGTTTGACCCGCGGCTTTGGAGAAACGCGGCCCCCGCGGGGGGGCCGCCTGTCACGCGGACGCGGCCGGGCCGCCGCGTCCGTTCCCGGTTCCGCGCGGCCGCGGAACCGGCCGCCGCGGCCGCGGCTTCTGTCGCGGCGGACTTCCTCCACGGCGGCGCGCCGGGCGCCGCCGCCTCCGGTCGCCGGCGCCACCGCCTTCCGCGGGCCGCCGGAGATGCTCCGGTGGCCCGATTCCTTTCCCGTCTGCGCCGTTTCTCCTCCCGGGGGACGATCTTCACTGCGGAAACAACAGATTTCCCTTGCCGCACGGTTCGTCGTCGTCCGCCAAATCCGCACAAAAAGGGAAGATCGGCGGAGGGTTGCCGGGTCTTGTTCGTTAGGCCCGCACCCTCCGCGTTAGTCAAAATCAACGGGAGAAACAAGGAAGAAGCCAATCAACAATTTTAAATAAATTAAAATTGTTTCGTGATCGGGTTCTTTATTTCAAAAGAATAAACACGGGATTTAAAAAGAATTCCAACAACCCTTACCTTGTCGTCGTCGTCGGACGAGAGGTCGTCGCGGAATTGCTCGTCGCGGAAGAAGGGGGATCGTCGCGTCGTCGCGGTATCCGGCGTCGCGTCGCCAATCTCCGGATCAAGAATGAACGGATTTAATTAATTAAATCTGTTGTTATTGAAATTAAAAAGTTATAAATAGAAGATTCGATTCTCACCTTTGTTGCCGAACGAGGATCGGCCGCGGAGGAAGAGGCGTCACCGAAGAACGTCGCGGGTAGGGCTCGTTGACGTCGCAGATCTCGGTGTGCGTCGTCGAATTCCGGTCGCCGGCGTTCTTCGCATTCTTTGCGTTCTTCGCGTTCTTCGCGTTCTTCGCGGAGAGGGTGGAGGCTCAGAGGAATTGCACAACGATAGCAATCCTCCAAAATAGACAAGTTTGTCTATTTTATTATTTTGCCAACAAACGTAAAACGCATAAGTAACGACCCATTTAATTCGTTGAATTAATTCAACTAATGAAACAGCCCATTTAATTCACGAAAAAAACAGTCCATTTAATTCACGAAATAAACCGCCCAATTAAATGGTCTGTTAAGAATTAAAGAAAACGCGTCGGTTGACTTTTCAGTTACTTTGACGGGTTTTCGCGGGTGCGTTACTTAGCGAAAGAAACGGCGGGGCTCGTGCGGGCCCTGCCTCACAAATATCCTACCAAGAGGGTAGGATATTTCTGGATAGCATCCTATCCAGTTCAACTCAGTTCGAGCCGCCTTTAAGTGGCTTCAAGTGGCTTCCAACAGCTTAAGTGAAATAAAATAAAGTTGTCGCACAAACTTTATTTTATTTCTGACTTAAAGCCGCAAAATTTAAAAACCACGTCTGAGCAAACGCAACTCCGGAAGAGGCGTTTCTAAGCAAATACCGGCGCTGCGATTTCATCGGTGCCCTCAGAATTTGATTCCGGGCACCGGTTCAAAAGATAGAAAAACCCGCTCGTCCGTTCACTGAACGTACCCGAGCCAAACTTCGGAAATTGATTCCGGGCACACCGGGCCTCAGAATCAGGTGCCGTCTGAAGCTGCGCTCTTGTAAAATTCCAAAGAAAATTAAGAAAAAAATTTCCTTGAAATTTGCGGGTCTTTACATTACTCCCACCTCAGGGCTTTACGTCCCCATAAAGATACATCAAAAACTAGGGGAACAAATGGGGGTACTGAGCACGCATCTGAGCCTCCCGCTCCCAAGTGCTCTCCTGGAGGTTCCCGTGCTGCCATCTGATGCGCACAAGAGGAATCGACCGCCCACGTAGGACCCGCTCCTGTCGATCCTCGATCTCCACTGGGACCTCCGCAAAAGTCGCCCCATCGTCCACGTCCAGCTCCCCAAAGTCGATGATGTGCGTCGGGTCGTGCACGTATCTCCTCAGCTGAGACACGTGGAAGACGTCGTGCACCCGGTGCAACTGAGGTGGTAGAGCCAGGCGATAAGCCACCTCTCCTATCCTGCTGAGGACCTGGAAAGGCCCGATGAAGCGTGGAGACAACTTGCCACCTCGGCCAAATCTCCATAAACCACATCGAGGTGAGACACGCAAAAAGACGTGGTCGCCATCCTCGAACTCTAGTGGCCTCCGCCTCCTGTCAGCATATGACTTCTGCCGGCTCTGAGCTGTCATCATCCTCTCCTGGATGATCTGGACCTTCTCTGTCGTGGCTCGGACCATCTCTGGTCCCACGAGTGCTGACTCCCCAGGGTCTGTCCAGCACAACAGTGATCTGCAGGGTCTGCCGTACAACGCCTCGTATGGTGCCATCCCGATGGTGGAGTGGTAGCTGTTGTTGTACACAAACTCCACCAAGGGTAGGTGGTCCTCCCAGCTGCGACCAAAGTCGAGAACACATGCACGGAGCATGTCCTCGAGTGTCTGTATGGTCCTATCCGTCTGACCATCCATCTGAGGGTGGAAGGCTGTGCTCAGATGGAGCCGCGTCCCGAACGCCTCCTGCAACCCCTTCCAAAGCCGGGAAGTGAAACGAGCATCTCGATCGGAGACGATAGATGATGGCACACCGTGAAGTCGTACGATCTCCTGGACGTAAAGACGTCCCAAGCTCTCCACTGAGCCCTGCTCTCTGGTGGGTAAGAAGTGTGCCGACTTGGTGAGTCGGTCGACAGTCACCCAAATGGAGTCGTGACCTCTAGAAGTGCGTGGAAGTCCAGTCACGAAGTCCATAGATATGCTATCCCACTTCCACTCCGGGACCTCCAAGGGCTGTACCAAGCCTGCTGGTACCTGATGCTCTGCCTTCACCTGCTGGCAGGTGAGGCATCGTGAAACGAACTCTGCCACAGCTTTCTTCATGCCCGGCCACCAGTGCTGTCGTCTGAGATCCTGGTACATCTTCGCCACTCCGGGATGTACCGCCAAGGGAGAAGTGTGAAACTCTCTCAGCACCTCCTCTCGTAGAGCGACTGGTACGAAGGTACGCCCTCTGAAAAGGATGTCGTGCTCTGCTCCAAGGGAGAAGCCATCAGGCACCTGACCTGAGGATATCAGTGCACGCCGGGTCTCACAGTCGGCGTCCTCACGCTGAGCCTCTCTGGCTCGCTGTAGAAGTGGAGGAGAGACTATGAGAGACTGAAGAAAGGCTGCTCCGTCTCTATCCACAAAGGATATCTGTAAGGAGGCCAGCTGCTCCGTCGCCTCCTCAAGTAGCTGAATGCCCGTCCTCCTGCTGAGGGCATCGGCTACCACGTTCCCCGTCCCAGGAGTATAGACTATCTCAAAGTCATAGTACTGGAGGAACTCAAGCCATCTCCGCTGTCTCAGGTTCAGGTCCTTCTGAGAGAAGATATACCTGAGACTCTGGTGGTCAGAAAAGACTGTGAACCGCTCGCCCATCAGATAGTGCCGCCAAGTCTTCAGAGCGAAGACCACTGCTGCTAACTCCAGGTCATGAGTGGCGTAGTTCTGCTCATGCGGCCTCAACTGACGTGATCCGTAGGCGATCACGGCCCGCTCCTGCATCAGGACGCACCCGAGTCCAGTCCCTGATGCATCGCAGTAAACTACGTATCCAACTCCCTCCTCAGGCAACCTCAAGATAGGCGCGCTGGTCAACCTCTGTCTCAGCTCCTGGAAGCTCTGCTGACATCTGTCTGACCACACAAAGGGTTTCCCCTTCTTCGTCAAGGCTGAGAGTGGTGCCGCAACTCTGGAGAAGTCTGGAACGAATCTCCGATAGTATCCCGCTAGGCCCAAGAAGCTCCGCACCTCTGTCACGCTCCTGGGTGGCTCCCAAGCTAGCACTGCCTCGATCTTCGCGGGATCCACTGCAACTCCCGCCTCAGAAATGACGTGCCCCAAGAAATGGACCTCACGTAACCAGAACTGGCATTTTTAGAGCTTTCCATAAAGCTGGTGCTCTCGGAGTGTGTCTAGCACTACTCGCAGGTGGTAGGCATGCTCCTCCTCAGTCGTCGAGTATACCAAAATGTCGTCAATGAAGACAACGACAAATCGGTCGAGGTATGGCTGGAAGATCCTGTTCATGAGGCCCATGAACACTGCTGGAGCATTGGTTATGCCGAATGGAATAACCAAGAACTCATAATGGCCATACCGACACCTGAAGGCCGTCTTCTGTACGTCCTCGTCTCGAACTCTGAGCTGATGATAGCCTGACCGGAGGTCTATCTTCGAGAACCACCGCGCTCCCTTGAGCTGATCGAAGAGGTCATCAATCCGTGGCAGCGGATACTTGTTCCTCACTGTCACCTGGTTCAGGCGACGATAGTCGACACATAGTCCCAAGCTCCCGTCCGCCTTCTTGGCGAACAAAATCGGGGAAGCCCAGGGTGAAACACTGGGTCGGATAAACCCCTTGCTCTGCAAGTCCTCCAACTGTACCCGCAGCTCCCGAAGCTCGGCGGGGGACATCCGATATGCTGGAGTAGATATCGGGGCTGTCCCGGGGTACAAGTCGATGTAAAAGTCTACCTCTCTATGAGGAGGTAGCCCTGGAACGTCGTCGGGAAAGACATCCACGTACTGGTCCACCACTGCAGGAAAAGCCGGACTCCGCACGTCCACTGCTCCTAGGATGAGGCTAGCCAACTGATGAGAGATAGGCTGCACTCTCCTCCGCGGAATTCCATCCTGTGCTGCAAAGGTTCCCTTCTCGCCGGTGAAGGTAAACCTGCTCCCGTCGGTGCGAACACATCGCACCTTGCGCCTAAAACAGTCGATCTGGGCATGAACCGTGGATAGCCAATCCATGCCCAAGATGACGTCGTAAGGCCTCGACGCCGCTACAAGGAGATCCCAGCCGAAGCTCTCGCCTCCTAGAGTAAGCTCACACTACCGGCACCAGTGCGTAATCGTCGAGTCTGCTCCCGTAGGAGTCTCTAGCCGTAAGGATCGAGCCAACGGCTCAGTCAGAATCTCCGAGATCCGAACAAGGGCAGAGGCTATGAAAGAGTGACTCGCTCCTGTGTCTATAAGTACTGCAGCAAGGGTGGAATAGACACAGATCGTACCTCGAATCATCTCTGGCAAGTCGGGGTCGTAGGCCTCCACTGCCTGGAGCTGGGCCTGTCCCTGCCCGCCAGCTCCATGTGGTCGAGGTGGCCCTCCTGGTGGTGGTGGGGGTAGAGCCTGGAAGCGTCGCCCACCACCCGCTGCTCGGCCAGCTCCTCTGCCTCGTCCGCCTCCTCCCTGTGGACCGCCACGGTCGACCCTCTGCCTCTGCCTGGGTGGCCCCTCCACCGTCTGCTGCTCCTCTGATCGGCGAGTTGGGCAGTCACGAGCCATGTGACCCTGCCCGCCGCAAGAGTAGCACAACCTGCCTCTCGAAAGGCTGGCACTCCGCTGTGTGCCTCGTACTGCTGAGCCGGTGTCCTGAGGCCGTCTGCGTGGGGGTCTGGTCTGCCTGGACCCGTGAGTCATCCGTCGGCTACCTGCTGCCGAAGACTCAGCTACCTGCCGCCCTGCGCTAGGTCTCGCCGCTGAAAAAGGCTCTGCCAGGAAGCTCTCGATCAGGAGGGCTCTCTCCAGCACTCCCGCCTGGGTCGGAATGCTGAGGGAGATCAGCGACGCCCGAATCTCCTATCGCAAGCCCTGCTCGAAGGTCCGGGCCCGGAAGAAGGGGTCCCGTACCATATCGGTCGAGTAGCGAGATAGGTCCGTGAACCTCGCCGCGTACTGAGCGACCGTCATGCTGCCCTGGCGCAGCTGGAGAAGCTCCTGGATGCGCACCGCTCGGAGGGTGGCCGGGACGAACTCAGAGCGGAAGAGGCTCTCGAAGTCCGCCCAGAGCAGGGATGTCTCATCGTGAACCTGGAGCATCAGGCTCCACCATCGTCCTGCCGCCACCTGCAGGAGGCTCGCCGCGAGAATCACCATGAGATCCGCTGGTGTCCTCACTAGCCGAAAGATCCGTACCACCGCCTCTAGCCAGTCCTCGGCGGCCTGGGGGTCCGCCTCACCGTGAAACCTGGGCGGTCGCTGGCTCTGAAACTCATGCAGTGCCCTGAGGCGACGTGCATCGTCAGCGTCTGGTACTGGAAGCATCGGTGGCTCGGCGGGTAAGGCTACCGCCGGTGCCACTGCTGGCAAAGGGCCCTGCACCGAGGCCTCGTCGCTCGGTGGGCTGCCGTCGCGCCCTACACTCGGAACCCTAGCTGGCAGTCGTCGCGGGGCCATCCTGAAAAGGAGAACAAGAGCACCATAGTCAGAACAGTGTACCTGGTGAGCTGGCACAAGTAATCACAAGGAAAACTTGAGACTTTCATAAAGCAGATCAGTATACCCGGTGAGCTGACACAAGTAATCACAAAGAAAACTTGAAACACACACGCAATCAATGTTTTCATGCATTAAGTCGGAAATCAGGAGTCAGGGTCCTGGTGTACGGATACGTCGGCCGCCGCACCAACACTGGGCTCCCTGAACTGATAACCACACTCAATACACTAAACACTATTGCTTCACATAGAAAGAAAGGACGATCAGAGTCTGCGGTAGAACCGACCACCTTTGATACCAATTTGTCACGACCCGTCCTCGGGGCCCGTGCCGTGACTACCCCAAGCCCGCCTTCCATAGGCCAGGGGATGGCGACTAGCACCAAGGCGTAAAAGCCCAGTAAACAGGGAAGGCATTGCCTTTATAAGTAACAACCACACAGAGTCAGCAAATGGAAAGTAAAGTGCAGAAAGTAAAGGGGGCCGGAAATACAAGCCCAACTGTAAAGTACAACTGAAAAGTAAAGAACAACAACTGAAGAAAAGACGGCGGCCTCGTGTCGTCCACTGGCAATCCCACCTGAAGGGTGGGTACAGATAGCCTCCAGGCTCCTCGGGTCCCACGTCCGCTCCGAGCACGTCCGCCCAGTGGTCCACCTCCAGGTACCGTCCTGCTCCACGCCCCAACCGTGATCAGCGCTGTCCGTCGTCTGCAACCAACACAACAAGGTGCGGGCATAGCCCGTGCAGGGGTGAGTACAAGCTACTCAGTAAGGACCCCGAGACCCCCGAAGGTCTCCCGAAATCCACAAAGGATATAGCACAAAAGAAAGATGCAATCACGAAGTAACATCCGACTCGACTTAGGTATATGCCCATACATATACCTAAGTCCCCAATTCCAGCTCTGCTCACGAGCTCAAGAACAACTCAATCCACGCAGGAAAGCAAGACTCAAAACCACAAGGAGAGTAAAAAGTAAATCCACATAGGATAGTTCAACACAAACCACAAAGGAGAGTAACATAAGATTCAGCTCGACCAGGTATACTTTTTCAGATGACGTCAAGACGATCACTGATCCGTCTAAGTCGTCGGACCCACGAAGGATCGATAGGTACTAACCCCCGCAAAAGACCCACGTAGGATCGGGCTCACACAGAACCTGTAGGCAGTGGCTCACACAGAACCGGTAGTAAGGACCCACGGAGGATCGGGCTCACACAGAACCTGTAGGCACTGATCCACACGGGATCGCTGAGTGCAGTAGTCGACACAGTCCACTGAGGATCTCTGCACAGTCGTCGCCGCAGTCCACGAAGGATCTCTGCTCTGCCGTCGTCGCAGTCCACGGAGGATCTCTGCTCTGTCGTCGAGGTCACAGCCAGCGCTAGGGTTCCCGCACATAGCGAGCTCGTTTAGGAGGGTCCGCTCCACGAGCCGAGGGGCTGATACATCAACTGACACGTAGTCCGAAGTTGATGTATCCAAAAGTTCCGTATCGACAACAGGATCTCAACGCGACAGACGGCGCGTCAATCGGACGCCCGGTCTGAGAGTTATTGGCATTTTCGTCCCAGGGGCCCGGTTGGTTTTTAGGGCAAAACCGACCCGACCGTACTCCGCCTGTATCCGATCCTCGGGCGGAGTATGCCAAAAGTTCCGTCTCACTTAGAGGAAACTACCACAGCTGACGGTACGTCGATCGGACGTTCGTAGCTCAAGTTATGAGCGTTTCCGCTCCGAGGGCCCGGTTGGTTTCGTGTACGAACCAACCCGGCCGAACCCAAAGTCTTCCGAAACCTTGAGTATAATATACCGAAACGACCGTCTCGATTCAAGGATCGCGTAGCCGCTGACGGTTAGTCAATCGGAGGTCCCAGGCCCAAGATATGGGCGAAAGACCGAAGAGGGCCCGAAACGGGGGTTCTGGGCCCGGGGCGACCCGACCCGAACCCCCCCTGGGGTCGGCCGAACCGGGCCGGCCCGAACCGGCCCGAACCGGCTCGGTCGGGTCCGGTCCAGCCTGGGCGCGGCCCGGCCGACCGGACCGGCCGGCTCGGCTTTGGCCGAGCGGCCGAACAGGCTGCCGCCGCGGGTTTGACCCGCGGCTTTGGAGAAACGCGGCCCCCGCGGGGGGGCCGCCTGTCACGCGGACGCGGCCGGGCCGCCACGTCCGTTCCCGGTTCCGCGCGGCCGCGGAACCGGCCGCCGCCGCCGCGGCTTTAGCCGCGGCGGACTTCCTCCACGGCGGCGCGCCGGGCGCCGCCGCCTCCGGTCGCCGGCGCCGCCGCGCCGGCGACCCGCGCCGCCGCCGCCTTCCGCGGGCCGCCGGCGATGCTCCGGTGGCCCGATTCCTTTCCCGTCTGCGCCGTTGCTCCTCCCGGGGGACGATCTTCACTGCGGAAACAACAGATTTCCCTTGCCGCACGGTTCGTCGTCGTCCGCCAAATCCGCACAAAAAGGGAAGATCGGCGGAGGGTTGCCGGGTCTTGTTCGTTAGGCCCGCACCCTCCGCGTTAGTCAAAATCAACGGGAGAAACAAGGAAGAAGCCAATCAACAATTTTAAATAAATTAAAATTGTTTCGTGATCGGGTTCTTTATTTCAAAAGAATAAACACGGGATTTAAAAAGAATTCCAACAACCCTTACCTTGTCGTCGTCGTCGGACGAGAGGTCGTCGCGGAATTGCTCATCGCGGAAGAAGGGGGATCGTCGCGTCGTCGCGGTATCCGGCGTCGCGTCGCCAATCTCCGGATCAAGAACGAACGGATTTAATTAATTAAATCCGTTGTTATTGAAATTAAAAAGTGAGAAATAGAAGATTCGATTCTCACCTTTGTTGCCGAACGAGGATCGGCCGCGGAGGAAGAGGCGTCGCCGAAGAACGTCGCGGGTAGGGCTCGTTGACGTCGCAGATCTCGGTGTGCGTCGTCGAATTCCGGTCGCCGGCGTTCTTCGCGTTCTTCGCGTTCTTCGCGTTCTTCGCGTTCTTCGCGGAGAGGGTGGAGGCTCAGAGGAATTGCACAACGATAGCAATCCTCCAAAATAGACAAGTTTGTCTATTTTATTATTTTGCCAACAAACGTAAAACGCATAAGTAACGACCCATTTAATTCGTTGAATTAATTCAACGAATGAAACAGCCCATTTAATTCACGAAAAAAACAGTCCATTTAATTCATGAAATAAACCGCCCAATTAAATGGTCTGTTAAGAATTAAAGAAAACGCGTCGGTTGACTTTTCAGTTACTTTGACGGGTTTTCGCGGGTGTGTTACTTAGCGAAAGAAACGGCGGGGCTCGTGCGGGCCCTGCCTCACAAATATCCTACCAAGAGGGTAGGATGTTTCTGGATAGCATCCTATCCAGTTCAACTCAGTTCGAGCCGCCTTTAAGTGGCTTCAAGTGGCTTCCAACAGCTTAAGTGAAATAAAATAAAGTTGTCACACAAACTTTATTTTATTTCTGACTTAAAGCCGCAAAATTTAAAAACCACGTCTGAGCAAACGCAACTCCGGAAGAGGCGTTTCTAAGCAAATACTGGCGCTGCGATTTCATCGGTGCCCTCAGAATTTGATTCCGGGCACCGGTTCAAAAGATAGAAAAACCCGCTCGTCCGTTCACTGAACGTACCCGAGCCAAACTTCGGAAATTGATTCCGGGCACACCGGGCCTCGGAATCAGGTGCCGTCTGAAGCTGCGCTCTTGTAAAATTCCAAAGAAAATTAAGAAAAAAATCTCCTTGAAATTTGCGGGTCTTTACATAAGAAATATAATCAATACACATGATTAATTTCGGGATTTAACCACAAATAAAACCAATAAAATTATTGTTGTAGATGAGAAGATCATTACTGTATTAGATTAGATGACTCAAGTTATGTCTAAAAACCATGCACATATGAAGAAACATGATGTTCCATAGCATGATAGACCTATATTAGATAGTTTCATATGATATAAGACAATATATTTCAATATAACTTCTAATCTTGTGGTAGGTGAGAATTATATCATGTCTCTTGAAAAGGCATTTCTCACCTTTGGATGCAATGAAATAGATATGGTCAAGCTTTCAGTGTATTGTCTTTGAGTAAATATTGATCAATGGTGGTCGTTAATCTAGAATACTAAGTAAGAAGAAGAAATAAAACACATAGAGTGGTGATATTTTAAAGTAATATTGTTAGATAAGTATTTCCCTCATGAAAAACAAAAATAAATGAAGATAAAGTCCCTCGAATTAATAAAAAAGAGAAATAATGTGGTGTGGAGTATGAGACTGAATTTACAAGACTAAGTAGGTATTATATAGATTATATATGTAAAACAAAGAGAATGTTTGAGCATTTCATTGAAGGCCTTACCCATAACCTCATAATGGCACTGTTTTCTCGTAAATTTTTAATATATGATGAAATAGAATTAAATTCCATCAATATAGGGAAGTAATTTTTTAGATCTTTTATCATTAAGGTAAATAAATATAATTAGAGATTAGATAATAATGACCAATAATATTAGTCTTCAAAGAAGAATATGGGAACAAATTGACTCCCATAATATGCATATTGAGAGGATAAAATTATAGAAATTTATTGATGGGCATAGGATATTGTTACATGTGCATATATAAGGTTCATAAAGAAACTAAATTTTAGGGGAAGAAAGAAATAAATGATTTATAGTGCTTCAAATGTAGAGAAATGGGGTATTATTCACACCAATTTCTCAAGTGTCAAGGGAACATTCTGTGGAAGAGACTGAGGGGAGAAGGCCAAGTCTATATGGTCACTACAAGAAAGGTGAATGTTAAAAATGATGTGGTGGTAGATAATTTATTCAATAAATCAAATTTAGTCAATGCTTTATTTAATTTTTTATCATTACACTTTTTTATATCTATCATTTTTTCTATATAAATTTGATATTTCCCAATCACCATAAGAATTTTCTTATCAATCAAAAATCAAAATGGAAATATCACTTTAATAAGGTTGTTTTAGTCAATTCCCATTATAACCAAAAAACATGCCCTATTTACAGGCTTTATTATTATACAAATAGTTTATTTTTATATAATCCTTCGTATGGATTGGATTTCAAAGTACGATGAAAAACATTTATTGCGATGTGAAGGAAGTTATGATTCATGATGATGATGTAGACTTAATTATCTCTCGAGGGGAGACTTTATCACCTGAATATTTCAAAATTTATCATTAATATATCTATTGAATTATATTTTTGATGAATAAAATCCTATTCAACCTATAAATGTAAAAGGAAATATTTAAATAGAGTATGAAGCTATTTTATTTGAATACATTGATGTATTTCACAAGAAATTACCTGTACATACCCTACATCATGAAGTTTAGTTTTCTAATAATTTAATTCTTGATATAAGTCCTATATAAAAAATCCCTATAAAATGACCACTATTGAATTAGTGTTGTTAAATAAAAAACTATATAAGTTATCTAGTAATGGATTTATTTATCCTAGTGTATCACCTTGGGGGTCCAATATTCTTTTTGTTGGGAAGAAAAATGGAAATATTAGGCTGTGTATTGATTATAGATAAATCAATGCTATTTCAATAATTAATAAGTATCATATAACTCTCATTGATGACTTATTTGATCCAAATCACAGAGCTCATTATTTTTCAAAGATTGAAATTCATTTCGTGTATCAATAATTGTGAGTAAAGAAGGAAGATATCCTAAATACAATATTTCTAATGAGGTATGAACATTATGAGTTCAGGGTATTGCCCATTGGATTGATTAATATACCCTCTGCTTTCATGGATATAATGAATAATGTAATCAAGTAATATTTGGATAATTTTTGTGGTGTTTATTGAGGATATCATGGTGTTATCCAAAAGATATGAGGACCATTATAATATCTTCAAAATTATTCTTGAGAATCTTATAATAAAATAGTTATATGGGAAATTTATAAAGTGTAAATTATGGATTTAGAATGTTTCATTTCTTGGAAATATTTTATCTAACGATGGAACATCATATGATCCTATAAATAAAAAGGTAATCCCAGAATATCCTACACCAATGAAAAAAACTCAGATATGTAGGTCATTTGTTTGGAAGGATACTGTTGGCGATTTATTCAAAATGTTTCTTGATCAAATAAACCATTAACCAACATTACTCATAAATAGGTTAAGTTCATATAGATAAAATAATGTGAAGTATGTTTTGAATAATTTAAGAGGGGATATGTGAATTTTATAATATTTACTCTATCCAAAAGAGAAAATATTTTTATATATATAGTGATGTATCCAGGAATGGTATCAGTTGCATCCCTATGTTGAATAATTTTGTTAATTAATATTAATCAAGGTAGTTAAATACTCATGATGAAAACTATCCAACCCATGATATTGAATTAGGAGCCGTGATATTCTCTATGAATATATAGAGACACTATATCTATGGTGAAATATGTAAGATATATACAAATTATAAGAGTTTAAAATATATCTTCTCAATAAAATAACTAAACATGAGGAAAATATAATGATTCAATCTATTAAAGGTTTATGATTTCTCAATACACTGCCTTCCAAGAAAGGATAAGAAAGTTGTGGATGTACTAATAAAGAATGATCATGGACGTCTGACTAAAATGGGGATCGATAGGGATCTTACGTTTATAGATTTAATAAATATTGATCTAGGAATTATTATGTAAAGAGAAACACCAATCCTTTTATTAAATCAATTTGAATCATTATTTATTGGAAATGATAAAACGTTTTCATCAAAGTGATTAGAATATTCAAAGAAAAATAAAATCTAGGAATTATGGGAAATTATCAGACATCGTATATAAAGATGGTATTATAAAATTTTGAAAGAGGCTATGTTTACCATTTATACATAAGGAAAAGTGGAATTATTAGATGATTCTCATAGATTGAATCTATCTCTACACCCTAACATCTGTAATATGTATAGTGATTTAAATGAAGCTTTTTGGTGAGATAATATAAAGTGTGAAATTGCTTATTTTGTTTAACAATTTTTTTAACATTTGAACAGTAAGAGATATAATCATATAAATTTCATGTGACCCCTTGCTATTCATATATGGAAATTTAATTACATTACTATATAATTTTTCATTGGATTGCGAAATACTCCCATGAATAATGTTGTGATTTGGGTTGTAGTTGACTGCCTAACAAAATATGTAGATTTTCTAATTTTAAAATAATTTTTTATTTTGGAGTGCCTTAGATAACCCCATATTAATGAAATTATAAAACATAATAAGTCACCGCTTTCAATTGTGTCTGATCATGATCTACAATTTACATCAAAATAATAGAATGTTATTCACAAGGACCTTAATACTGAGATTTATATGAGCACCACTTATCATCCTCAAACTAAAGTGTTGTTAGAAATGACTTTCCAAACATTAGAAGTCCCATTGAGGTCATCATCACTTGAGTTTCATGGAATGATGGATATTTATTTACCTTTTGTAAAGTATTCCTATAAAAATATATTCCAATTATGATTTAAAATGGCTCCATATAAAGTATTATATGGGAATAGAAGGATTACTCCAACATGATGGGAAACATTTAGTGAAAGGATGATTGTAGTCCTATAAATTTAAGAGTTGACAATATCAATATTAAATACTATTAAAACCCACATTATATAATCTCAAACAAGGTAAATGATGTGTGTAAATAGCTCAAAGAAGGATTTGTAAATTCAAGTGGGATATCACATTTTATTGAAGGCTTCTCTATGGTAGTGTGTTATAAGATTTGGTAAGAAAGGTAAACTGATCCCTAGGTACATTAATCATTTTTAAATACTAAAAATAATTGAATCTATAGATTATCATTTAGAAATTCCACCTATCCTCTCTAAAGTGAACAATGTATTCCACATCTCATTTTTAATGAAGTATATTTCATACCTACTACATGTGATCAATTTGAAATAAATATAATTGGAACCTGATTTATCTTACGATAAAGATCATATACAAATTATAGAAACTGTAGAAAAAGTGTATGGGAAATAGATGAATTGACTGGTAATGATATTTTTGAAAATCATAAGATAGAAATGGCGATGTGGGAAGCGAAGAAAATTATTATGATGAAAAATGAAAATATATTCATGAGATGGGATTCTTGAAATTTTGAGGAATAATTTTTTTTAATTAGGAATGAATGTACCTTCGTATGATTTTACAGTATGATTATTTTTAAATAAATTTAATCACTTTAATAACTTTAATTACATGTAACACCGAGTTTAAATGAACCCTGATCAATTATGAAAATATTTTTATGTGACCACTATAGAATAACCATTAAAATTACAGGGTATGAATAAGATAAAATAAATTATTAATTTTCTATTTTTTTACACATTTATAAAATAAATTAATTCGTTATCAACAAAAATAAAAATCATTTGAATGAAAAATAAATGTTTCTCTAGAAAATATTTTTTAGGTGAAAAAAATATGTTTTTATTTTAATAAATTAAATAGATCAATATTGGGGAATTATTTTAATGAAATTTAAATATTATAAATTCAAAAAAATATTTTTAAATTCATATATTGTTTTTACTAGGAATATGATTAGAATAAATCTTATTTTTGGTTTCAAAATTATATTTTTCTAAATATTAATTTTCATCATATTTTCATCATGATTTTAAAATTAATTTTTGAAATTTATAGAAATTGAATATTAAAAAATAGATTCCATAATTATAATCATGTGTTTTAATGTTGGTAAATATGTTCATTTTGTTTTTGGTCAATATAAATAGTAAATTTGTAACATTATTCACCTCCATAAAAGGTAAATCTAGTTAATCTACATTAAAAATAATTGATAAGATCATAGTATATTATATTAATTATTATTAGATAATGAAAATTAGACTCAGGTTACAATAGTGTTCAAATTGTTATATTTAATGGAAACTTTTCCAACAAAATGCCTAATATAATATTCAAATAAAAATGTTTTAAAATGACACTCTCTTAGTTCTAAATATCTATTATGTGATCACATAGGGAAAAAGTTATGAATAAATATAAATATAAATTTGGATAATAATAAAATTATTTTTATGATTATAATTTTTTTATAATTTCTATTAATTGTATAATTACATTAAATTTTATCACAAAACTAAAAAATTATATGTTAAATTAATAGAAAAATAAAAAAAATGGTATAAAAAATATTAATAGTGGTATAATTTGAGAAATATATAGTGTTATATGAATTCTTGTAAATTAATATGAAATATTAGTGATGTTTAAATGAATTATATTCTAAATCCCACTGAGTATTGAGGTCTTTGAAGTCAAATTAAATGAATGGTGTCAGGATCGACATTATTGATAATATATCAAATTAATAATTTATTAAATTATTTAAAATTAGTAAAAATATTATAATTGGATAAGGTGGATAATATATAGTATAAAATGTACTCTATTTTTAATTAATGATTAAATATTTATATTTTATATAAAATTAATATCCTTTATGAGTGAAAATACAATTCCATGATTAATGTTAAAATATGTTAACTAAGGGATTAAACAAAAAATAAAATTTAAAAAACCAAAAAAACCTATTCAAAATTTATTTTTTGATGATATTTAAACAATATCTACTCTATTTTCATATCCATTTTTATATTTATAAATTTTTATTGAGATTTAATTCATTACAATTTAATATTTTATAAAATTTCAAAAGAACCCCTCACCTAAATTATAAAAGGGAACATCCTACCTCCCTTATTGACACCACATTGAGCCAGATATCTCGATCAAAACATTATCATTTATCTTTTTAACACCCTTATACATGATATAGAGGATCATTTCCTTAAAAAATACCTACATTTTTCCCATTAAGAGGATATTTAAAGGATGGTTACCGAAGAAGAGGTAATCATACTTACCGACTCCATCAATATTATTTCCTATAATACTTCTAAGTAAAGTGTTATAAAAAAATAAAAAAATAAATACAGTATCATCAATATGTTGAGATATTATTATGATAATGTTACAGTCATATTCCATCTCGTTTCCATCCATCAAAAATTGAAAACATCGTTTTTGCATATGTACGACTTAGCATCTCCAAGTAGTGGCGTAATTCATTTTTCATCACCATATTTCATGGATATTTATAAGGATATACATAATTATTATATATTAAATATATTAAAAAATAAATTTTAGAACTTTAGTATTATATATACCTTCTTACATCCAAATCCATCAGAAAATGATAACGACGCTCGTATATACTTGTGGACTACCACCTCCACAGAGTTATGTGATCCATTTCTATTTAAAATTTACAAGAATGGTAATAAGGATATATTTAATAAATAAATATGATATAATAATTATTTTTAAAATAATAAATATTATTCACATTTATTTCATTCTATCCTTCAAAAAGTGAAAACAGCATTCATGCGTACATACAACCTATTATTTCCATGAACAATGTAATTCGTTTTTTTTAAATATATCATTTGTGTATGAATCTCTATATATTGATATACATTGAATATATATGATATTTATAACATAAATAGAACTATGGATATTATTAAAGCATAATAAATATAAAAGAACCATAACTACCAAATCAAAACATACATGAAAAACAAAGGTGTTCACACCTGAAATAATGAAAATAGTAATAAGATTGTTAACAAAATGGTGATAAAATTTCATAAATGGTTTATATGTAAATTTATAGGTATGTGTATTTTTATATTATATAATTTTAATGAAAAAAATTTATTATACTTCATGTTAAAGTCACTTATGATGATATTCGAACATAAGGTAAAAGAAATTGTCTAAATTTCAACTCTATTGAGATATATTTGGTATTATAAAATTATTTTTTAATATTGTGTATATAGTTCCATTTAAAGTTAATGAAAATGAATATATATTTATTAATTATGATTAAATTTAATGTCATATTTACTCTCTTAAATAGTTTCCATATTTGTTCCATGTTTTCCTCTCTTTGGAAATTGAATCTTGCAATGAATTGTTTAAAAGACACACATGTTTTTTCAGATATATTTTTATTCAATATAATAATTTTCAATAAAATATTTTCTATTTTTTACACTTATATAATTATTTATCAAAATAAATTTTTACCCAAGCTTTAATTTTTACAAAACTCATTGAAAGTAATATTTTTTCATTTTCGGAACGAGGTACTTTGTATTATTCCATACAAAGGCATGGAATTTTGGGGTTTTTTACTTATATTTCATGAAATTATATTTCTTCTATCATTAATAATATTTTCTTTGATTCTTCCTTTACAATTTCATAATTTTATTTTCAAATAAAATTTTTTACTTTAGAATTTTTCATTTTTTTTAAATAAGAAATTTAAAAAAAAATTGAAATGTTATTTTACTCAATAATACATTAAAAATATTTTAATATAATTTCAATTGGTCTGTGAAAACAGCCTTCTATTTTTATTATTCACTATTAGGGATATATTTTCACTATACTGACCTTTTAAAAATTCACTTTTGAACATTGGATATTACCTTTATCTTAAATATCTATATTCTTTATATCATGGAAATAATTATTTTCTAATTAATATAAAATTTCTACGTATAGTTTTATACTTTGATTGTTTTTATTTTACTTTATATTTTTTGATAAATATATATTATTTATTTAATATGAATATTTTTTTATAATACATATTGTTCATGATTTAAATCAATCATTCAATAAATAAGGAATGGAGTGCACATTTTGTGATGGGTGGGGCCCAAAATTATATGACCCCATGTTACATCGACAAGTCTCATGACAAATAACAGTTGTTTAAATTAAATGTGCCTCTACCCACAATTTTAAACTTCCTTTTCATAAGGTTTTGGTGGTAGAGATATCATGATGTATTAGATCATTATGTCCAATGTTATGGATTTAATTAATTGTTGTATTAGTTATTATTGTCCATGAGATTACTTTATTGATACTATCTATTAATTCATTTTTTTCTCAAATTTTTTATTAAATTTCATGTGTTTAATGTTTCTTATATTACTATATTTATTATTCCTTATTTACTAATTATAGATTCTACTATACATAATCCTTAATGATCATTTTAGTTCACCCTTGTTTTTTTCCTTTCCCCAAGTTATGAAAAAATTATTTCCCAATGAGTTTCAAGGATGGTGAACTTTTAGTTTTTTTATGTTTGTATTTTATATTTCGAATATAATATGGGGATCCTGTAAATATCTAGTATCCCAATACTGATAAACTAATCGATCCTACAGGGTGTGATCACTTTTATCTATTTCAATGTAACAAAGAATAAACCATCTTTAGATTACTAGAGTTGGGATCGTTATAGTAAGAATGATTGAAATATAATTTATAAAAATTAAAACTCTTTTTTAAATTAAAAATGAGCATCAATTGATCAATGAAACGATATTCAGATTGGATTATCATGAAAATAAAGTACAAATATCATTATTTATTTTTTTACTTATAAGAATAACACACAGGTCAATCTAATGTGTGGTGTGTTCAAAAAGTCATTTTTTAAAATTAAAACTATTTTCTATGTTCAAAATCTGAATCAAAGAAATATAATCGAGAAAAAAACTCAGATTGTATGGAAAATATTGAAAAATTTATTTGATTATTTTTTAAACATGTGAATTAATTTAAAATAAATTAAATGTGGTTTGTTTGACATAAATTAATGTTTTTCATAAAAATTAATAAAAATTTTAAGTTCAAAATGTTGGTCAACTAATTTAAATCAAGTAAATAAACAAATAATTTAAAGAAAATAATAAAAAATCATTATCGATACTTTTTAACTATTAGAAATAAATGTTACTTCATTCCAATGTGTAGTGAGATTAGAATGACGAAAATTACGTATTTTGAATTAAAATTACATTCCATGTTAAAAATGAGCATCTAATGGTCCAATATGAGAAAAAATATAGAATTTTTAATGAAATTTAGAGCAATAATCATCAATTAATTTAGAGAATTTATGAATAAAATAAATGTTCTTCCTAGGCGCTGTGTTCTCTTAAGGACAGAAATAATGTGTTTAGAATTATATCTATTTCATTAGTTAAAATGTTAACCAAATAATCAAAACCAAGAAAATGATCTTGGATTGACATGAAATTATAAATATATTATCATTTATTAAATTTCATCAGATAATAATTAATTACATGTAAATTCTTCTTATGATATGCTCATAGTGGCTAAAAATTATATTTAAAAATTTAAAACTATTTTCAAGTTAAAAAAATATCAAACAATGAAAACTGAGATTACAGATTTGAGATATAATAAAAATATACCTTAATAATTTTGAATTAATTTTTCGACTCTAGGAATGAATTGAGAATCAAATCTAGTATTTATTGTGCTCGAAATGATAAATAGTTCATTTCCATAAATAAAACAAAATTATACGTTAAAAAATGCATCAAATAATAATGATATAGAAAACATACCTATTGTGTCATGAAAAAATTGGACACTGATCATTAATTAATATATGACCTATAAAAAAGAATCTTATATTAATCTTACATGTATATTCACCTTAGTAAAAATAAGATAATTCTAAGATATAAAATAGTCTTCTACATTAAAATCATGCATCAAATGATCAAGTAAACCAAATAATACTAAACTATAATAAATATATAGAACAATGTTTTCAAACTAATGTTTTAACCCATATGAATGTACCTCATGTTAATAAAGTATTATGGGTTGTTGAAATAATTGAAAATTTGATTTAGAATTAAATTTATAATCTAAGTTAAAAACAGACTTCAAATGATCAAAAATGAAAATGAATTCATATTATGATGTACCAATAAAAAAATGTTGGGGTAATTTTTTACATATATAAATTATCTACATATCAATGGGGCATGTAGTATGATCAAAATGAGTGAAAGTATGTTTTTGAATTAAATCTATTCCCCGTGTTTAAAACATTATCAAAATGATAAAGAATGAGTAAAAAATTTCGAACTATCATGAAATTAGAAGACAAAGATCCTAGATTATTTTTATATCATGAAGGAACAAGTCACACGTTAATTTGGTTATTGTTATGATGAGAATGGCCAAAAGTGTATTTTTTAAGTTAAAACTATATTTAATTTAAAACCTCACATAAAATTATCAAAAGTGAACAAATAGACTCAAATTCGTTAAAAAATATAAGACTATAATTTTTTATTTATATTTAACCTCTATAAATACAATGTTCATAAATACAAGATGTGATGTTTTTAGAATAACTGAAAATGTGTTTTTTTTAAAAATTAAATGGTCAAAATAAATAATTTTTTAAATATTTATAGAGAATTTAGAAAAATGGTCATTGATTAAATTTTCATATGTAGGAAAAAACTACACGTCGATATAAAAGGATGGGTATTTGAATGATTCCAAATTTATTTATAGAATTACAAATAAATGGTTAATTTTACTTTTTAATATACATTTTATTATACTAAATTCAATTTTAAAAGAAATTGTATTTTAGAAAAAAAATTAATTTAATTGTTCTTCATTTTTTTATATATTTATGAAATTATTTTATGATATTTATAATGTTTTGAAAAATTTTACTCTTTGTATTCCTGAATTTATAAGGGTTTATTAGTCATTTCACACACATGGGGGAAACAACCATTTTAAATTACCAAATGAACAAATATTGAAATTTGAAATTTTTCGTTAAATGTTGTATGTTATTTAAACCAAAAAAAATGAATATTTGACATAATTCAATTGAGATTGGTTTTCATATGTATTGATTTTATTTATTTAATTAATTAGCATGTTTTTCACATTATTTATTCATGTCACTTCCTCCCCCAGTATGACGATTCTTCCAATTTTAAATGATTCATAACATCTAGTTCACTTCAAAAACACCAAAATATAGGGTATATATCTAATTTTTTAAGTAAATTAGTTACTGAATGATTTACCCTTTAATGGATCATCGTGGAGAATATTAATAATAAACATTTAATTAATCTTATATAGAGGAATAATATTAATTAAACCATTAAATAAAATCAAAATAATACTAAAACATTTCCAATAAATTTATGGAAAAAATAGTTTACACACCATGTCAAATCTATAAGCATCATAAAATAATACAACTAATATATTTCAAAGTAAAATGAAAAAATAACTAAAATTTATAACTTCAAAATCAAATGTAAATTATATTAAAAAAAAATTAAAACAGAAACTCCCATATGTAACAAATAATTTCCTTCTTCTATGTTATCATAAGTAAAATCTATACATACATGAGATGTGTACATTCAGGTCTGAAAAATAAGCCGAGTAGAAAACACCATGACCCCAAACATCAAAAGGAGAATATAATGTTTCTGTGAGAGTGATGTAAAATTATATTACTATTTGAACATATTAAATTATTTTAAAATTTTACACATAAAAAATTAAGGGTCTTACCAAGCCACCCTAATTGTAAAGGTCTAGTTTTTTTTTTATTTTTGGCCATTCCATTGTGTATTTTTAGGGTTGGAGAAGAATGATGATGATAAGAAGCTTAATTTGATGTTATTTTTTATGTAGTATAGTAATTATTTTGTAATGGATTATATTACAATATGATTTTCTTCAATTGGTAGATAACTTCCAATTTTTTTTAAATCCAAGGGAAGGAGACACCATTATCTTTTATTATGTATTCCCTACACAATTATTTTTATGATTATGATATAGTGATATAAATCATTACATTGTATGATGTTGATAAAATTTTAGTTTTATGATTGAATTCTACATGGAGGGTGACTATTTTATTTTTCTAATTCTAGGTTTTTTATGAATTTACGAACTACATTATAATATTTTATATTACACATTAATAAATTGTTGATAAGTATGGACTAAAAAGGGAATGTGCTTCTCGAATCATGGGATAAAGTTCACCACACCATGAATTTAAATCAAAACTTGGACTAAACATATTATGGTGTAATAAGGTACATTATAAATTGTTGTGTTTGGAGATCATTTAATTTGAATGGGGATTATTAATGAGATTGAAGGAGGGATTTTTATTTTAAAATCATCATTTTATTGAGTGACTTTGACATAAAAAAATTATTCAATGATTTTTAAGGTTATAAAAACATTTTTATATATCCTCAAAGATTATAAATTTGGTCTCCCTCTTCCACGCATTTCAACATCCCTCGACTGTGTACTACTCTAGGAAATTTCTTTATGGTTCTAGGTGACCTTGGGTGACTTTATTTGATGATATATTGATTTATTAACATATATATTATAATTATGTTGTTTATTATGAAAATTGCTGTGTTATAACACATCTAAAAACCTTTTAATCAAAAAAGAATTAAGATAGGGAAGGTTTTATATTTCCCTCTTAATGTGTAATTTATACTATTATGTTTCCATGCATTATTTTATTCTAAATTTCTTTTCATTTATTTATATAAAATGAATATTTATCACTGATTTTAATGTTTACTTTTATTAATATTATTTTTTCTATGATAAATTCATGTAATTTTATCTGTAATTGTGTTTTTTAGTACACTATTAATGATTTTGGGAGTTTCTTATGGGAGATTTATTACTTGTCTGTTATATTTTTATATTAGTTTTAATGTTTAAAAAACCAATCATCATTGGGTTTTCCTTGGAGTCTTTAATCAACTTTATAAAAGAGAATATGATATGGTTTCTGATTTATAGGCTATGAAAAAATGTTATTTATGTGGGATGATACACTTTTAATAAAGGGTTTGTTATTCCACAAGTAGATTTGTTTTGGAAGAAGGGTTATATTGATGTGTGTTCATTTTTTCTTTCATTTGTTTTCAATACTATTATTATTAATTGTTTTATTTTATCTATAATAGTTTCTATTTAAGAGTAATTGTCAATGTGATGAAACTTTAGTGTTGATATTGAAGATATAAAAGTGGTAATAAGATTTTGGCTAATTGTTTTTATTCTATACTAAAAAGCTCAATGTGGGAATTCAAACATAGTATTTTATTCATGTAATTTGAATATATATTTAATTATTTATCTGTACATGGAAGAATATATGTGGTGTTTCTAGGGAAGTGGTGATATATTGAAAACGTGGTGTGGAAACACATGAGGTGGTGATAAATTATGATAAAATGAAGAAATGATTGGTAGCATTACTTATTATTTCAACCCACATTTGAGCTAGTTAACAAGGACCCACCTTCTTGAGGATCCGTACTTGGGTAAGAGGAAAATAATCTTGATTGTAATGCATGTGTGGTTTTATTTTTGGTCCCTCATACATATTGTTATTGTTTATGCTATTTATCTTATGATCCATATTATTTTATTTGATTTATGAGATATGTTGAGGTAGTTTAGTGTGTTATAGTTTTGATGTTTATATATTTTTACAATGAGAGTTTCACTATATAATTTTTTACAAAGGGAGAAAAAAATATGGGGACATTTTATAGATGGTTTAAATGGAATTTGAAATTATTGTGATGATATATACCTTTTTGTGTCATTTCCTCAATTTAGTAGAAATCACACATGTTTATATCTGAATATTAATAGAAAAATGTAACTTATTTTTTTAGAGTATGATTCTATAGAGTACTCTCTATGTTTTAGTAGCCCTATTGTTGTTCCGCCTATATCTATATTTCCATATTACTATCATACATGATGTTGTTTAGAATATCCATGGAGGATTTTTAGGCTTGCTATATATATATATTAGTTTTTTATTTTTATATTTATTAGATCTGTTTTATGTAATTTAGCTAAAAGAAATTATACTTTTTATAGTATTTCTAGGTATGTTTTTGTTTTACTAGGATAAAAATGGATATTCCTACCACGCCTTGAGTTTATACCATTAGTGATAGTTATCAACCTAAGGCAATTTTTGTGATATCCTCCTCATGAAACATAATTTTTTTAATTTTTCACATAAATCACTTTTTGGGTTAGTGAGAACCAGAAAAGAAACCATGATGAATGAAAAAATCAATCCAAAAAAAGCAGTCTATCCAGGAGCCTAGTCCAAGAATAGTCCCGCTCCAAAATAAGGCATAAATGGGAAAGCCAGAAAATTCTACCCAAGTCTAGATGCGCTCAAAACAATGTGATCACGTCTTGAACCACCAACTATGCCAAGCATTCCCACCACACCTATCGACCTCGATCTGTGCCAATGTCCCACCAGTATCTCCATTGAGGCTGCATAGAACTATAACTCGCTGACCAATGGAGCCAAAACCCTGAAATAAATGGAAATATCCATCACAAATTTCCTCAAACAGCCCCACCTATAATCGATCCGCAATGACAAAACCAGATCCCAATCGGGGCCCAACACTACACCATGCTATGAACCACCACTGTCACTAGTAGAGAACACTGATAATCCGAGGGGGAAGTCAGATGCAATACAAAGAATCTAAAATGAAAATTGAGTAAATTCCAAAAAAGGAGGTGAACGATAGAAGGGGCTACGTTGACAGAGCTTCGGCCATAGAACCTACAAAAAAATTGAACGCTACAAAATAAGATTGATAAAATAGGAGATGAGATAGTATAGGATATCTCTGGCTCCAGGTGTTCTTGAGGATTACATCTGCAACTGCATATGACCCATGCGGGAGGCGACTTTCTTACTATGAACTGACTTCAATGAATTTGGATCATTGAGAACCCAAAGGCAACTTTCAAGAAAAACTGGGACCCCACCCATAGGGCTCTTAACACGATGTAACCATATATTCATGTAATCTAGAAAGAGTATATTTAGTGAAATAGGGTATCCTGGGAGAGAGTGAAGGTCCATGCTACTGAGTAGAGAGAAGTAACCTAGGGGAAGGAGGAGATTAGTGAAGGGGAAACCCTTAGACCACCGAGGGGGTCTCTCGTGTGAGGCCCCTTAAGTACCCACATTTAATAAGTATTGCTACCCTTGCATTTAATAAAAAAAGTAATTAATTAAGGGAATATAATAACTTTTTTTGACTGTTTATTTCTTATGTTTACAAAAATAAATAAAAAACCCCATTTCCCTATCATTATTTTTAAAAACTACGACCGGTTCACCAAATGGTGAACCACATGGCTTAAAAACCATTGTTAAATTATCCTATAGTTACTTAATAAAATAATCCAATTTAATAGGGTTCATTTTTTATGTACTATTTTAAATAGGCATAATACCATTTATTAGTTCAATTGAAAGATTAAGCATAACATTTGGGGATGACCAAATTACTATTTGGGAAATATATAAATATATTTATATAACTTTATAATATCCTCAATGTAGATTCTCGCCCTAATAATTTGATCTAAATATCCATCATTAATCTTTATTAATACTCATATTATGAAATTAAATTCCATGCGAAATTCATATTCATTCTTGAAATAATATACGACCATGGGATGACTTGAGAAATGAATTGATATTTCATAATCATAAAATTTGAAATTATCTTAATGTAAATAGAGTTAATCTATTCCCAACATCAAATGAAACGAAACTAAATAATGAATAACATGATTTTCATATATAATCTTCCCAAAAAAATCAATATTATAAGACTTATAGAATTGGTATAAAATCATTTTTCCACTTGGGGTTTTCACTAATAAATCCATTTCAAGTCATTGATATGTTCAATAAATAGTCTTTTCAAACCTTTAATATATAAAGGAGTTTTTAGATTCAATATATAATAATACACCTATAGATATTGATTATACATTAGTGTAACTTTCACTAGGTAATTTTCATGATCCCATTTTGTAGTAGTCATTACCAAATCAATTCCTTACAACCTTGGTTTCATGGGTTACGGAAATACATTAACCAAATTTACCCTTTGATTTGTGAATTAGTTCTCATAACATATAAACAATTTATAATTGAATCATTGAAATGTGGGTGGTTCATGAGGTTAAAATTTTCCCATATATTTTTTTAATAAACTAATTCATACATCTTTGACAATTAATGTATCATGGCCTTCCTTTCCACCCTTGAAACATATTTTTTGGATTACTTTAAGGTAATATCCTTGATTTCTCACACATTATTTGAATGTAGGTATTTGAATCATCTTTCCTCTATAATAATTATCATTTGATAATCCATGAAACACCATTTGTTCTCTTCTTTTATCCTAAAATCCAACAGAGTAAAGGGAGTTTCCATTTACTATATCAAGGTTATTATCATACCAAAAAACCACATCATTTCTACTAAAGGCCTACCACTAATGGTTTTTCATATAATTAGTTTTAATTCACTAATTAATCAATCAATGTTTTATTTTCGTGATCAATGATAAAAATGGAGTCCTAACATTCTTATATAATGAATTTCTCTTCATAGAAACTAATATATTAATCCTCATTTTATTCCACTAAAAGTAATTATATCTCTATATTTTTATGAACAGTTTAAGTAAAATATTTATTAAAGAATATATTATTAATCTACTCCCATTCCCTGTATTTAATTTATTCATTTTTCTTGTAATAATTCGTAGTTCCACCATTTATCTGCATCATTTTGCAAAAAATAAATATATAAAACCACATTTTTTGATTCTATGAACATTAAATAACATAAAATTAATTTTATATGAATTATATCCATTGATAAAAAAATAATGAATTAGTAGATAAACAAAAGGATGGTGTACATTGTCAGATGAAGGACTTAGTAGAAAGTTGTTCCATATTTGGTGTATTAGAGTGGTTTACATGGTTAATGTAATTATTTATTACTTGATATGGTTAAGTAAATATATATATGATTTTCTTAAACCAAGTCCAATCATTTTATGTTATTAATCTGGATAATGATTTTGTTTTCAATCACATTCATTGTCCACTTAGTTCCTCCTAGTTCCATCTACAGACTAAATCCTAATATGCTATTATTAACAAGAATATACAATACAATTTTTGTAAATAATCATTTGATGATTTTTATCAATCATAAGAAGTCCTAAATTGTTGATTCTTTTGTTTAATATATGACAATTTTAATTCAACCTAGGTTTATTCAATTTTTATCTACTTATTCATTATATAAACCCTTAAAAATTAACCAAAACTAACCCTAATAAAAAATGAGATGTCCCATACATAACATATATTTCTTTTAAATCATTTTTCATGATTATAAATTTGAAATAAAAAATAAAACACACTCAAAAAACCCAAAGGTTTAGTGTCTTTTGGTATTAGATATATAAATATATTATTTTATAATAGTTTATATTTCTTTTATAAAATTCATTTCACTAAATTTCCTTTCATGAGTCCCATGTGAATATAAACCAATGCTAGGTGAAGGGGTGACAAAGTGATTAAAAACACAAACTCTAAAAATATTGTTTTCTCTTTTCTAGTTAGTGTGATAATATCTTAACCAAAATATTTCAATAATGAGAGAAAGATAGAGAAAGAAAAAAATGTGGTATACTGGTTTTTATAAGGTTCACTGAATCTATTTATAAATTTTATAAACCATGTTTGACATACCATTGTTCATGTTATTATATTATTTTCAATAGTAAAAAGTAATTTAGAAAGTAGATAGTCCTGAACTCAAAGTACGAAAATGAGAGAAAATAATCACATAGTTGATCAGTATCTTCATATTACCCACATGTCAACTAGAATTTAGGTCATTTACACACCCTAATTCTAATTCCTAGCCAAAATATATATATAATGATCCATGGAATAGGTGGCCAATTATCTCAAAGAGTAATCAGACTTTTAAATGGGTGATTCACCCATATTTATATAATCTTAATGCATTTCATAATGAATTCCTTGATTGTTGTGTGATCCTTAGATAATTAATACATAGACCATATCTCTAAAAATACACAAAATTCACGTCCACAATTGTGGCATGGCCTAATTAATTGTATAATGGTGTTTATATATACTCATTTATATATAATTCGTTTATGATGTGTCCTTATATCTTACAAATATGATAGTTTTTCCTCCATTATATCCACTCTTCAAAATATCATGACCAAATAAATTATAGTGTTTAATCATCAATTATGGCATGATGACATTAAGTTTGAAAAACCCCTACACAAAGTTTTCATAACTCCATGTTATGGTGGAGATCTTCCCTCATAAATTATTAGAGTAGAATGTTCATTTTACTATATCCTTAGCTAAAGTTTGACATGTATATATATGATTAAGGTACTTTTTTATTCTTTATTGATGTGTGATATATTTATAAAAAAGAAATATTTATTCTATTTTATCAAATTTAGCTCTAATTTTCTACTCACACATGTATTATAACTTTCTCAATAAATTAATAATGAAATAACCTTCAAGTATCATGAATGAATTTTTTTGGGAAATATGTCATAGCATTCTCCAAGAGTGGAAGTTATTTAAACCCTACAACATATTAAGAAATTATTATATTAATAATTCTATAACTCTTAGTGAAATGATAAATACTTTATTTACCACGTACTAACTGGGGTCAACTCAAAGACCCATTTTTTCAATGGACATATTGAGGGATCTTCAATCTCCAACTCAATTACAAATATCCAACTCAACTACCCAATCACCAAGGGTTCTTCAATTACTTCCTTTGGATTCTTGTCCATATCAAAATAAATATCATATCTCTTATCCAAGATTCATATTACAACATTTAATGACTCCCCCAATTAGAAAAAAAATCCTTTCTTATCCCCCCATACCATCATTAGAGAAAATAAGTAGAGTGTATCCTTCTTTATAAGGAAATTTCCTATGAATTACCCCTACCAAAAAAGTGAAAGGAATGAAATATGGGGAAAATCAGAAAACTTATAGGGATCATGTGATAGAATGAACTACCATAAATACTCTCAAGTACTTGATTTTATCCTTTTTAGGAAATTTTTCATGATATTCTATTGAAACATATTTTAGTGAAATCTCTCATATTTTCACCTTATCGATAATATAGTGTTATTTTATATCAATATTATTCACCCTAAAATGTTTTATTTTTTTATGTGTTGATTAAAAAATTATTATAAATAAAAATTATCAATGGGAATGAGAAACTAAATTTTATTTCATCAAGATGCATCATTATCCATATTGATTATGTTATAGGTTGTGATTCCACAACATACTCAGATTCTATTGTGCTTAAGGCTGCTATATGTTTCTTCTAATAATTCCAAGAAACACATATCCCACCAAACATGTAATTAACCTACAATATATTTCATACATATTTCTCTAAGATAATCTTTCATAGGGACCGGGGTGTGTTCCTAATCATTATAGGCTTATAATAGGTCCCATTGACAGAAAATGTGTGCTCTTGGAATGATTTTTACCATACAAAACTAAAACTAGTAAATAATAAAAAATGATTATAATAGTTTAAAACTCAATAATGAACATACAAAATAAATAAACCATCACATAAAATTAATTTGAATGATGGAACAACTCATAATTTTTTTTACTTTTCTGACCATTGTGACAAGTAAACACTTCTTATACCACCACCTCCATTTCCCTATACATGATAAAATGATCTAATACCAATATTTAGAAATAATACTTCCCAAACCTATAAAATATATCAAAATTAAAAAAATGTACTCTACATACACTAGGATGGTAGTTTCATAGTTCCTTGGAACATGTGATCTGGTTAAGAATCACTGCTTCTAGGCCGTTTCCATTGTATTTATTCATGGAACTGGAAACATCAAAAAATTATTTATACAAAATGGACTTTCATTCCAAAAGAATCCGTTCATTGAGTTTAAACATATGATACTTAAGAACATGAATTGGTTTGGAGGATGGGAGATCAGACTCATCACAGACTTTTTGGGGAAATTATTGTTTTCTTCAGGACTCTATTTAGAGATTTGAGATATTTTTATGAATCCTTATTCATTTAGAAATTATAACATTTGTTTCCCTTTGAATTTTCAATCAATTATTATCATGTATGAAATTTAGAATCATCCATATATATTTGAGGATCTTCATTAATAGAGACATTTTTATGTATTCGAGGTTCTCTATCAATGGTATCCTCTCATTTACTATCTAGAGATACTTTTAATTATCATTACGACAATATTAGTTTTTATGACGCTTAGTGGTGAAATCTGTAATTTATCATCATCCAGGGATACAAATGTTGGTTTTTATGTAGGGATAGTACCCATAAATGGTATACCTACTCATCTTAGTGAATGGAATCAGAACCCTCATAGTTCGGTTCCACTTAATGGGGCACACAATACCTTTTAAAGACATGTGATAAACACCTAGACAAATAGTGTAATGTCTTTTGGTATGGAAATAAAAGATAAAGGTGCTTGGTCAATGTTTGGTGTGGGACTTATTCCCAAGCATCCCAAGGAACATGGAAATAATATGGGTTTCTAAGTCAGATTAGAACCTGTTGGGAATATGGTCCACGAAGAACATGATTGATTTGATGTGTTGGGTTTAGACCTCAAGGAGGATTCATACATATCCAATTTGGATGGGAATCAAATACCACATAGTTTAATGAGTCTCATATGAGGGTATAGTCCTTTGAGAGAAATGATTTTGGGATTACGTCCTTAAAAGGATTCCACGGTGATTTGGGAAATTAATTTTGAATTTACTTCTAAGAAGGATTCCCGGATTAAGAAAAATAGGGTTTCATTCTTGAAGTGGATATTCAGTGAGCTCAGGCCATAAGAAAGCTTCTTACATATCCCAATTATGATAGGAATAAGATTTCTCGTAGTTTATTTACCAAGGGTGTTTGTGAAAATGTTTTAATTATCACAAATCCTTATGCCCACCTAAGTCATTATAGGTGTGAGAGACAAGAGGATGTGAAAGAATCAAAAAATGCACCCACACTTTTCTTCCTGAACTGGTGGAAGTGGAAAATCTTATGAGGATGATAGTGGATGAGGGAGTGGCGACTGGGGAAGTGGGCGATGTGAAGAGCATTCCCTCTGTTCACATTACATTGGAAAAGGGTCCAATGTAAGGAGTGAGTGATGGTGATGGAAGTAGAGTGGATGAAGACTCAAACCTCATAGTTTAATCTTTAAGGTCTTACACCAGGATAGATTCCCTAAAATTGGACCTAGTAGTGAAGGGAGACTTCTCCTGTGTTCAAAAGGAACATTAGGTGTGAATCGTATATTCCCTACCAGAGACCTAAGGATCCAGGTTTTAGAGACCAAAAGTGTAGGACATAACCCAAAACATAATTCTCCCAACTAGGAAATCCCCAACACTATTCATTGGAAAAAGGTCCATGTGAATGTGGATATACAAACCCACATCCACTCCATGAATCCGAAACCTTTTTTAAAACAAATTTGTGAAACCTCAGAATGTGGATATACAAATCCAAATCGAAGACATGATGATGTCCCTTTCCCAAAGGTTTTGATATGTTAGGAGGTTTTCATGGAGGTTTTAACATAATAAAATCCAGAAAAGGTATCCAATGAAGAATAATCCTTATCATTAATGTATTTGAAGATGGCTTGGTGGCTTGTAGACTGAATGGAGTAGGTGAATCAAAGAAGGTAACCCAAGTGAGTATCTAATATTCGTGTATGGGAACACAAGTAGTCTTGGGTGGCCTAATGTTCACTTAAGTGACAAGAAACCTAGATGTTAATTCTTGGGTGAGACTTAACTTGAGTTTTCAAGAGTATTCATATATATTTCAAGAAGTGGGGTGCTGATGTATTTATGAGAGAAAAATGTGTAAAGCAAGTGGATCTGATTCAGAGAGGTTCAGTGCCTTAGAAGTGCAAGTGTTATGAAGCTATGACACTAAAGGTACTTATGTCCAATGATCATCCTTCAATTACTCATATTTAGGTGTTATAGAACCACATTTAAGGTAACAAAAGACTTGATAGAAGCACTAGGGAGACTATAGCATCAATTTGGATTCGGGGAAATTCGTTCATACAAATCAAGACCACATGGGTCTATTTATAGGAAGAAATAGGACCATGAGATAAATTTGTTATGGGAACACAATTAGCTTGCACACTAGAATGGTGGCACGCAAGTACCATGCACGCCGATAGTGTTTTGGCTAGACCAGGGTGATAGTTTCCAGACATAGCAAAAAAATTACTTCATTCACCTCCAGCATGGTGATGCATAGATGTTTGCACATAGGTATCTTGGATGCCTCTTTGGGGACACATCCAAAATAATTTCTCTATACCATGGGGGTTGTGCCCCCATGCTGCTACTTGGGTTCAGTGTCGAGCTTCGGTCCCGGCACTTTGGGTCGTTGCCTTTGCTACCGTCACTAACCCCCTTAAAAAATTCATAGTCACATCACAAATTTATTTATCCTTATTGAGTAAATTTTCTATCGTGACACATGGAAATAGATCTTCAATTTATGGAGAAGTTAATGGAAGACATTTCATGGTGTCTAAACCCCCCCCCCCTTTTAATTAGATTTTTTTTCTGAATGAGAAAAATCATGTTCTAAGGTACAAGTAAGGCTCTTTGGTTCATTCCATCATCATTTAGATAGATTTGGAGCTATGTCATGTTTTAAAGGATGCTCTAATGGTTTTTAAATCCATGGGACATAGTGAGTAAATTTTTATTTTTACTAGGGTTATATAGAAAACCACACAAACATTTTATATTTCAGGATTTTTTATTCCTCAATTTTTCCTAAACCATACAAAAAATGTACGTCTAGTGAGTTGAGACTCGTCTTTTGTCTAGAGTTCCCATTACAGGTTTTCAATTTGGTGAGTACCACATCTCTTGGTATTGTTAGTTTAGATTCAGGAATATTGGACTAGAAAGAGATAGTGTTTATGGTTGAATAGATTTGACTATAATTTTTTAAATTTTATCCCAAACAAGGCTCAGCGGTTTGAATTTATATAATATTCTTTAAATAAATCCAAGGTAAATCTTGAGTCATTATTTTTTGTCACCATATCTAAAACGTATATAAACATAAAGAGGGGCCTTTATAAGAATTAATTTAACTTTATTTTACAAACCTGTTATGGGGGTTGTATTATGCATGTCAGACTTGGGCATATGGATCATAGACAAATATTGGCATCTTTTGACTGACATGCCTTTTATGTAGGAAAATTTTATGGAAGGCCTCTGGGGGCACATACTATATAGTCAATAAAATTTTATCATAGGAATTTAACATTTTATTGTTGATAAACAAGGGAAAATAAGATTTGGGTGTCACGAGACCACAGTGGGTGGGTTTTCCAGGTATAGGGATTTTTAAAATAAAGTGTTATCAACGCAGACATATGTCATGAATAAGAAAACCACATCCCCTCAAATTTGGTGTATGGGTAATGGTTAAAATTTTTCAGAAAGGGGGTTTTCTGATATCATGCTATGTTGTTTTATGTCATGTATTGAGGACATTGGGTGGCATTAATTTAAGGTCTTTAGTTTTGACCAAAGGTTTTAGACTCTCCAATTTCATGATAATTTGTTTGGAAACGTACTACCATGTTCAAGTATGGAAGGGAAGAATTGGAAACTGTTATTTTGGAATTTATATATCTATAGAATAATATGGTAAAAGGGATAAAAGGCATTAGAGGAAGTATTTCCTAAGAACAAATTAACCAGTATTTTAAAAACCTATTATAGGGGTGGTGTTATGCATGTCCAACTAGGGAATATGCTGCATAGAGAAATAGTGGAATATTTTGACTAATAGTCCTGTCATGTAGGAAACATAAGAAAAGGCCACCAAGGGGCATATTACACATAGTCAGAAAAAGGAGTTCTAAAAAATTTGACATTCTATTGCTAAACCGAAAGTTTATGGAGATTCAGATTTTCCATAGAACAGATTTTGGTTTGTGGAGAAAGGTATCTGAATAAGGAAATAGTATTTCCAATCATGATTTCCAAATCATAGGAGGAATAAGATTTCTACGATGGTCTGACCCAGATTCAGGATGTATGGAATCCATAGTTATATGTCATACAACTAGGACAAAAATAGAAACTCTATATGATATATGGTCAAATGAGCCAAGTTCATTTCATATTGTTTTGACCATATGGAGAGGAAAATGTGTAAACCATGGTTTTGATGACTATCAGATCGAGATAATGGTAATTGGAAAAGTATTCATGGAATACTACTTTATACAGATTATTGTATATTCTCATCAATGTTTGAATGGGAAAAAATATAATTGAACCAAGAAAAAAGTTACCATATTTTTTAGAAACAAGTTATTGGGGTTGTATTATGAAAGAAAAAATGGGGCGTATCTATCATAGCCAAATAGTGGCATCTTTTGACCGATAGGCCTGTTATGTACGAAACTTTTGAAAGGCCACCAAGGGGCACGTACTGCATAGTCAGCCAAAAGATTTCACAGATATCAAAAACTCTGCCACAAAAAAACTGTAAGAAAGATTATAAATATCTGAAAATATTCAAGATTAAAAGTGTAAAAAATAAAAGGGGCAATTCCCATTGCATAGAAGAAATATTTGAAAAAATATTGGCCATGATTTTGGAGTGATTTACATAGATCTGACTCATATATAAGATGTGGTAATTCTTGTTTCTTTGGTGGGCTCTCTAGGGAGAGAACCCAAAATAAATACTCCCACATAGATTGTTAATTATATGTGGATGAGAGGTAAAAATTTATTATGTGGCTGGGACTAGTAACTAAAGCCTATATTTCAATACATATCTCATATAGATGAGAATCAAGCCATACATAGTTCTTTGAATAATCCCTATGCAGGGTGTATTCGTACAGACGTAATAAATGGGGGTTTTATTATGGCTGGGCCAAATATTGGAGATCAAATAATATGTACATATCCCATTAAAATGATAATCAAGACAAACAAAGTTCTTGAACATTCACACTAATTGATTTTGATGTGGGAAACTGGGGCTTTTAACATATTCTGAAAGAATGGTTTAAACTTAAAACAAAAAATAGTATGAATATCATACCATGTATTTTGAAAAACCACTCTGTATAGATCTGGTTTATATATAGGAGGAGAAAAGGGAATTAAAAAATATTATGGTTGTGGCTAATCCCAAGATGGGAGATCCAGATTTCTCAACATATCTCATTGAAAATGAGAATCAAGCCACACGTAGTTCTTGAAATGAGGCCCCTATGATGATCTGATTCAGAACTAGAAAGGAATTGGACTCATGTGCCACAAAGGAGTGGAAATGATGTCAATGATTCTTTCATATGGGAGATATTAACATTAAATAGAGAAGATGCTAATCATACAGTTTAATGTCATTGAACAAGGAAATATGATTTCATTTGGATTGACGTCATGTGACATGGGAAAAGATGTTATGCACTTTATCATCACATAGTATGGATGATTATGGTTGTTGTTCATTTTAATTTCTTGAAACTAAGAGTTTGTGATGTTAAGTTTAGAGTCATGCAGCGAGGACATATGATACTAATGTGAAGTTACATGAAGTAATTCTTCAATAATCATGCATTGGTTGGAGTTGTAACAAGCTCTCTATCCATTGAGATTATGGAATAAGCTCCATTTAAGTATACCTTATGTATGGAATAAGATCCTTCCCACGTTGGATCAATATTTGCATGCTTTGTTGCTGGTATCATTGGTGTCCTAAGGACGAATACCAATTCGCCACGAGGAAATGAGTGGGGGAAAACTTCCTTGTTATAATCTCATGCTATTCTATTATGATAGACTTCTAAATGATGTAAGGTATGAAATCTATTTTTTTAATCATTCCAGCTCACCAAATCATTTCTATTACATTTCATCTATAAATAACTGATCACATATTGCAACTCTAAGTGAAGGAAATTGGATTTCAATTGAAAAAACTTCTTCTATGTCGTACACTAATGAGAATGGAGTTGCTTAATATGCAGTATGGGTAGTAGCCTGATAAGATCATTAAGCATGAAAAAGATTATCAGGACAATATTTCTAATATTTATGAACAATCTTATAGAGTATATTGGTAGGGTCTTATTGAAATCCTCATTATGTCCATTGACCACTGCATGATAGCGAGATGAATGGTTGGATTTGATATTCTTCTCCTAATATAACTTTTTTTTACCATAATAGAAAAGAAAATGGGGCCGTTTTCTATCAATATAGTACGAGGGACACCAAATTTAGTATTTATGATAGTTTTGAAAAAACTTACGATGAATTTGGCTCCAAATTTTTTGAGAGGTATTCCCTCAGCCTATTTGGTGAAGAAATGAGTAGTATTAAGCATATAGTTGAACTACCTATTCAAATCTAGTGGATAAGGTCTTACTACATCCATTCCCCATGTGGAAAATGGCCATGAGTATTTAGCTGTTTGTAACAACTCGGGGGGGGGGGGATAATGAATTAATTTGGCATTCCCTTGGTTGGGATGGCATTTCTTGGTGTAATCTATGTAATCCTGCATCATTGAAGGCCAAAAGTATACAAGCCTTTGGTTTTTATCAAAAAGCCTTGGCATAGACCGACGAGCATGATAAGCTCTTACATATACTTCTTTCAAGGCATCTATATTTCCTTCTTCCTCAATTCTCTTAAAGTGGATTTCATCAAAGCCTCCACTATAGAGGATATTCTAGTGACCTGGAATATCCTAAAGAGTAAAATTGGCCACGCATCGCCAGATCTATTGTTTTTCATCTCTATCTGGTGGATGTACACCATTTTAAAGGTATTATATGTTTTGTGTCATCCATCTTATGGTATGACCATATGGCTCAGAAATAGGGATAATTTCATTAATTTACTCCATTATAGTTTGAATGAAAGGTGAAACCACCTGAAAATGGGAAATACTGATGATTGCCTCATCCCAATTTGGATCTTCCAGGGCTGTGGCTGCATTAGCCACTCCATCAACCTGAGAATTTTGATATCGCAGGACATAAGACATTGTTGGGTATGAGGTAAATTCAATCATTAACCATCTAAGGTAATCACACAAAGGGATTAACTCTTCTTTTCTGATGGAATAATTCCCATTCATTTGTTTGATTACCAACTCTAAATCACCTTTCAGTTTCAGGTGATTCACTGTTACCTAGAGCACCAATTCCAGGCCTACGATGAGAGCATGATATTCTACCTAATTATTGTTACTTACTTCTACCAAGAGGAAGTAATATAGAAACACTACCTTTTCTAGGATGATAAGTACAATTCCCAACCAAGCATTGTTGAGTTTAGGGTTTTCCTTTCTCTTCCATGTTGGACATCTGGAGGCACTATCAAAGTTCATTTCCCATGTTTTGGGATTATCTGGAATATAGAAGACATCTTGATCAAAAAGCTCATTATTCTAACATGCATCTTCTACAAATGGATGTTCAACAGGGAAAATATTCACAATCGTGGAATTTTATTGCCGTATTAGGCACAAACTAGATATCAAATTGTTGAAAAATAACTTTCCACCATGCTAAAAACCCTATAGGCATATAACGACAAAAGAAAAATTACAACGGGTTATTGCAAGACACCAATTGGACCATGTGATGTTGCAGGTAGTGCCTAAATTTCCGAACTGCAATGATTAATCCAATACAACACTTTTCTATACCTGAATATTGTGTCTATGTTTCATGTATAGTTTGACTGATATTTTAAAGGATATTTTCATTCCCAACATCATTCATTTGGGATATAAAGGCACTTAGTGATATCTCTAAATCTATCACATAGAAAATAAGTGGACTTCCTTTATATGTGGCATTAATACAAGTGGAATCGATAGAAATTTCAGGAGGGTATCAATTTATTCTTGGCAGTCTTTAGTAAATTTATAGGTGACTCCCTTCATCATTAATATGGTGAAGGTTTAACACTTTAGCACCAAATTGGAGATAAAGCATCGAAGATAGGCCTTGTTTCATTGAAGTCTTCTTAATTATTTCAAATTTCTAGGAGGTTACTTTCTAATGATTTAATATTTCTTCTCGTGATCAACTATGAATCCACCATGTTGTACACTAAAACTGATGAATTTTCTTGAGGTTACCCTGAAATCAGATTTCAAGGTATTTATCTTCAAACTATGTTATTGACCATTATTTAATATGATATCCAAATTAGTTAGTTGATCAAAGAGTTTTCTATATTTAACTATCAGATCATCCACATAACATTCAAAAAATTTTCCTTAAAAGGGTGGAAGATATGGTGCATGGAACATTGATACGTTGCCCATGCATTATTTAAGCCAAAGTGCATTACCCGATAAAAAACACCTTGTGGGGCTCTAAGGGATATAGATTATTTATCCTATTGGGCCATGTGGATTTGATAGTACCAATAATAACCATCCTTGAGGGAAATAGAATAATAGCTAGCTATTGAATCAATTAAAAGCTATGTGATTGGAATTGAAAAGTCATCTTTGGGACAAATCCAGTTAAGATCTCAGAAATCAATGAAAACACTGATTTTCCAATTTTTATTTTTCACCAGTACAATTTCAGCCAGCCAATTCTGACATGGAACCTCCATAACAAGTTAGCCTTAATTAGATCATCAACTTCAACATCATTTTTAAAAGCTTGAGTTAGTTGTTTTCTTCTTTCTTCCTACTTTAATTCTCGATGTTCTTTTGGAAAACCCAAATTATGAGCGGCTACATTGGAATTAATAACTATAATTTTTGTATAGTTTCAAGAAAATATATCTCGATGTTTCTTTATAAATTAAGTATACATATCTTTCTCTTTAAAAGTCATAGCTTCACTAATTATAGTGGGGCATGGATCTTCCTCTGTAACCAAATTTATTTCCCTGAGCTCATCCATAGTGGTGGAGACACCATCTTCAAATGCCAGCATAGTGTCCCTAAGATATTATTATTCTTATTCATTATGTGTCACTTCTTATGATTCTACATTCATTGTAGGTGATGAATAAAAACATTCAAAACTAGGGTAAGAGTTAGTATTTGAACATCCTGAAGGCGAAGCAACCATTTCTGACCCTACTGATGATGAAGGGTCTTCCTAGAGAATTGAAGAGGATATGTTGGGTTGGGAATGAAAATAATTATATTCCTATAGTATTGATAAATCTTATTCTATCTTGATTGATGAAGTTGAGACTTGCTAGAGTTCGATGGATGGAAAAAATACATCTCCATTAATGCAATAATCACAGCTTGGTAAATCAACAATTTCTCCCCTGATGTCTGGATCGATTGCTGTAATGGACATTATTAAAGTCACTAGATGAGTGATCAGATTTGTGTTTATCCTTTCAATTTGATTGTTATGATACACATAATCTATACTCAAATGTTTGAATGGGATTATTCGGATCTTATGAAGGACATTCAGAGAAATGATTCTGGTTACCTCTTTTGTAAAGGACCATGTTCCCTTCATGTGATAAAATGTTTCCCCAATATACTGAGATTAACACGTTTTGAATGATGAATTTTCACCATACAATGTCTTGATTTGACCATTGAAATAGTACTTGATTCATTGGTGTTATGACCAAGAAATGGCCACATGTTGATGTATCTGAGGCCTTCCCAGAATATTGTTAAACGTTGGGTCCTGACAGAAAACAATAAAATATGAATTTGACACAAGATCTACAAATTGAGTTCTAAGTGTAATCTCACACAGAGGTTCTTGGTCATTCTTGTCATAAAATTGAAACATCAAAGTGGATGGCGATAAGTCAGATTTCATAGGGCCCAATCGACGAAGTGTATATATATGAATAAAGTTTAATCCTAAGCCATTATCATTGGAGGCTAGTCAGATTTCTACCTAATTAACCCTGCCAGATAGATACAGGGGCCTAATATGTCCATGTAAAACATCATATCCATATTCATCTGTCAATGATATAACTGAATGACATTCTGGACGATCATTATCCATACGGTAAACCTCTACCGCAACAACTTCCATTTCAAACTCTTGGGGACATGAAAAATCCTCAATAACTGATTTTCAAAGATCTTTTGATAGATTCAATGCATCCAAAATCCAAAAATTGTCCAATACATAGGATAGATGTTTCAAAACATTGTACTTTTGGTCCAGAGGATTACATTTCCTAGTATAGAGATGCATTTTTGGAAGTACCTTTGAATTTGATGGTCTTGATGTAGATGTATCCTAAGTTAGAGCAGAATATAGAAATATATATGGTTTTGGAAGATTATACTGATTACCTCTATCTACTTTTGGATAGAATTATGGGGTAACCAATAATCATTCCTCTTAAATAATCATATCAGGACTGATCCTTTCATGTGTGGGATAACATCCTTCTTCTTGTTGAGCTCTCTAAAGGGCCCTCCCACGAGTTTCCACTACATATATGGTTCTAGTAAGGGTAGAGTCAAAATAATGGCTTCTAGTATACCCATGTCTTCCATCTTATCCTAGAACATGGATTCTTTATCTAGTTACCTAGTTAGTTATAGAGAATCTAGGATCAACATAACTAGAATCATAATTTCTATAAGGATATCTTAAGTGGATAACATTGATAGAACCAATGATCAATTCTTTATCTGATGAAGATTCGGCTTAATAGGTTGTTTCTGGTTGTGCCATTTGGTGGGATGGTGCTTGTTCTTTTGAAAAAGATAGCTTGAAATCTTCTCGAGTCAAGGAATGTTTTGGCCTTGACATGAGCTTGTCCTCTACTGATTTCTCTTTGTCCTCTTGATCACATCACTTCTTGGAGGATTTACCTTTAGAAGAACAATATTTTGATGAAGGTGGTTTATCTATGATGAGAGTGTAAAAAGACACAATCGCTTGTTTAAACTATGTTCGTAGAATTACATGAGTTCATTTGATCATTTTTCTGATCATCCAATCATCAGGTTTCTCCGCATTTGTTCTCTTGACTTCCTGTCATTCACCTTCTTCCTATGTATCAGTAGAATTAACACATGCTACTTGGGCTGATGAATGTTTCAGTTTCACTTGTCTATAGTCTACAATTTTCTATATGATGACATTGGTAACAAAACCCCCCTAAATGGGATGACACAATATGTGGTGAAAGGGACTATAATTTGGAAGATATTTATCTCCCTCTTTGTTTGGTTCCTTCATCCTTGGAAACTAACCCAAATTATTTTCCAAATCTTAGATTAAGTAATCACAAACCTTTTCATTCTAAAAACAATAATTTTTTTTCTTTAACTCCTCAAATTATCTCTACATTAGGTATTTTGGATCATATTGATGATGTGGTCATTGCTGCTAATGCTCAATAGATGGATCCCCTCTATATGATGATTGTTTTAAAGTGGATTCAGGTATGGGTACCTTATTGTGTGTGACTATAGAAACCTCTACATTCTCTATTCTCTTTCCCATATCTGATGTAATTACATGAGATTTAACTTTAGTTTCCACAATGGAATCCTCCACCTTATAAGAAATTGAAGTAAGTTATCAAAACCCTCATGTGTATTTCATAGAGATCAATGGTGTGCATCAATCATCATGCAGATCTTCCACAAAATTTGGAAGAAACTCTTCCTGAGGGAGTTCCAGATTTATGGAATATGTTAATTCTTTCCATCGAGCAATGAGATTTGAAACTCTTTATTTTTAACATTTCTTTCAATTTGTATGATCAAAAAAGGTGGTCTTCGATAGCGTTGAGCTAAATTGAAGAATGACTTTCTGAAAAAGATATTCATATCTAGTAATTGATCAAGATTGGAAACTTGTATACCGGACAAAATATGTTCCCAGTAATGACTGCACAATTCATATTTTCTTTACTACTTCTTGTTTTTGAGGAGTCCCCATCATGGGATCACAATGAGGAACCAAATGCGTTAAGTGTTGTTCTAGATCGCTCGAACCATTAAAGATTGAGAATGTAGTATTGAAAATATTTGGTGGGGGGGGGATCAGATCCACCCATTCATGGAAATCTCTCTTTTTTGGATGTATTAGACCACTATATTCTTCCATAGCTTACAATCAAGGTGTTAATGCCTCTATTTTGATCATAATAATATGGGGAATATCCAGATGAGCTAGGAGTTACACAGGTACATCAGTTAGAGCATGAACTAGTGCAACGACTGGAAAACCCACTAGTGGTGGTTCTAATGGTATTTGTCTTTGATAATACATAAGGATGTGTTTTATCCATCCCATGATGTGTACCAAATGTATGGAATTCAGTATTTTATTCAATAGTTACATTAAATCCTCTTTTCTGAGGATATCCTACATGATGTTCAAGTAGAGGATCTGCATAGGGAGTATGTCTAGACAAAATGATGCTTCAAAGTATCTTTGTGTTGATTCTTTTTGACAATTTTATATCCTCTTATTTCTAGGAAGATATTTTATAAAGTGAAAGAGATTTACCTTCTCTAGTGAAAAATTGAGTCATTATATGACTTTTAACTTTCCCCTTGCTATATTTCTTTCGAAGGGGTGGGAGTAGGTTACTTGAGGGAATACCTTGATTCTGGGTAAGCCTCTAATTTTGGGTATGCAAACCTCATTAATTTTCTTCAGTGTGTACTGTATTATGGATAAGAACTTCATCTTTAGATTTGCCTAAACTAGACTCATTTTCTAGAGGATATTTTTTAATGTTATTATTGATATTTAATGAAGTATAATGAATGGATGGCTTTCTGTCAGTATCTTTGTAAGATCGTCTCCTTCGACATCTTCCATGAGACTATGTTCTATTATATGCTATATTCCCGAGAACTGTTTGGTGGAGAATAACCCGAAAAGAATAATTGTGTAGTTCAATTGTGTGTTATCTTTGTTGCTTCTTCCCTAATGAGGAGAAAAATGAATTCCTTTGAGGAGGGGATTGTAGATGTCAAAAATCCTCTAGCCATACAGGCTGGGCTTATTCCTATTATTCTTCTCCAATCCTTCAAAAAAATTTATAGAATTAGAAGGTTGAATTAAATAGCCCCAGCCATGTAGTCTTGGGAAGCTCTTGAACTACTATAACCAATATTCGCATAGCTGCCATTCTAATTTTGAGAATTTTTGTTCTAACATTGGCTGGGTTTATTATCTTTCAACCACTCAAATCACCTATTTCGGATGACCGTTGTGCCGTTTCAATCATTTTCACCATCTAATCGGTGAAATTCTCTAAGCAGGATGCCTTCTTAAGATTCTCATATTCTTGATGCAAAAGTATCAAAAAGTTGGATTTATTTGGCCTGGACTCTGATGAGAGCTATTTGAGGCCTTCTCTTGAGCATATATATGATTACAAACAAAATCTATTGATTGTAGCTAGCCATTGGAAATAACATTGAATAAGATCACGTTTCACTTCCTTTGATGATTTTAGAGCATGGTGAAATGAAATGGCCCATGTTCACCCCATCCTCTTATATGAACACCAAATGGGGTATCAGAAATTAACTAACATAACCTCTTTAGTGCATCGAGGCTTGCACACTAAATGGTTTTCTGTTTCTTTTCAACCTTTGGATGTCAGTAAAATTAGATAGATTCCATGTCTATTTGGAATTTCACTACATATATTACCTTTACATAATCTTGATATTCATCATATGGTAATAATTTGGTTTTCAAATGACGAAGAGTATTCCCTAAATATAGGAGTACATCATGAATGCAATCTTCTACTATCAATTCTGGATTGTTTTATTGACAGTTTTACAAAAGCAAGAACATGATTGGTATTTCTCATTTAGCCAATTTTTTCTCATGTTCAACATATCATTATCATCTTTTACTAGGTATTTATCCACTTGGTCTGACCAAAGTGGATGATTCTCAATTATTTTATTGAAAACAATGGAATCAGTTGACTTTTCCTATACTATATTAGAAGGCTAATGACCCATGGAAAGTTTGGAGAATGGCTATTCCCCTAATATATATTCGGATTGAGAATGTATTTCACCTGTTAATGATAATGCATCAGACATGTCTAGCCTTATGTTGGAAGGTTCCTCGAGATAGGGAGATTTGTCATTAATACATTGTGGATTAAAGAATTATCTTGACAATGAGAAACACTAATGTGGAGAGAAATTTCATAGAAAACGCCATCATAGGGAGGACCACCAATGTTGATTATATCAAGGGATATATCTTTTTTATCCATGGTCTTCTGGACACACTGAGGGTTGTTGTGGCTCTCATCCGATGATATTCGCTATAGATTGACTGAATATTCATGAAGAAAACCTTCAAAATAAGTTTCCGATGAGGAAATTCAGAATTACTGATACTAATCTAATAATTTGATAATTAGAGGGTAAAATATTGAACTTAAATAGATAAAAGTATAAGGGATTCAAGAACTCCAACTTTAAGTGGAGCAAGATAGAAGATTGGTGCTTGGTTTTCCAACTGTTTTTGGCGAGACTTCTTCTTGGATGATCTCTTACTCTTAGTTGGGGCCACATTCTAGGAGAAGTAGTTATCATGGGAATGTGTATGTGACTACCTTGGAGTGGTCATTATAATGGTATGATTACCTATAATTTGAAATAGTGTATGCTCCTGATCCAGTTGTCTGCATGATATTGGCGAGTATGCCACGTAACCCTATGGTACTGGGACAGAGGTTTGTATCTGCTCGGGGATATCATGTCGATGTGTCATCCCAAGTGTGGGAAAAAAGATATGGGTCTGTTCTCCTGATACAATTGAAGTTTTTGTTATAATATTCTGGAATTCTTCCAAAATATGAGTATGAATTTTTGTATACACTTTCAACATTTCTAAGAAGTGTTTGGTGACTTCCGTAGCCGAAACAAGAATATATATCCATTTCGTATCTGAATTAGGTTTATTTATCTATTCTGGTATTCATTTTTTTAAGGGATAATGACAATACTAATTTCTAGTTGAAAGTAGTTGAGTCTTCCCCAGGTTTTCCATCCGAGAATTCTGACTAACTTCTCTAGGTGCTGACAAAAAAGACTGTTGGTAAGATTGATGAATAAGGGTATGTGTATGTGCCTGCAAAATCTTTTTTGTCAAGAATGGTTGACAGTCTCCTCTCAATGTTGATAAATGGTACTACTAGAATAATTGGTGAGTGTAAACAGGGGTATGTTCCTATTTACCAGTTTCCACCATATTTGATTGTCGGACTTCCTTGAATGAAATCAGATGAGCCTGATGACTAGATAATAATTTGAAAATAGGAGTATGTTCCTATTCACAGTACTCTATCAGATTTACCTAGAGGTATTGGTGGGTTTCTTCTATATTAATATTCTAGGTAGCGTAATTAAAATGGACGGGTGTATGTACCCAGACATTATTTTTCATCAAGTTATGCTGATGGAATTATCTAGAGGGGAAATGGAAATAACCTATTCATTATTGTCCAAATGTTTTCCCTGATAGTTTTTCTTGCATGCATAGGTTTGAGGGACATGGGCCGAGCAACCAAAGGCAACTCCCTCATCATGTTGGGGGTTCACTATTATACGATTCTTCTGGTGGTGATTGTCAGTGTCAGTCTTGGGAAAGACCCCTACATATTTGAATTGATTCAAGGAGTGACCTCATGATCCACCTCCCTATAGTTTGGGAGGGAGATGTTGTTTCATTATGGTTATAAGGACACCAAATGGTTTATGACTGTGGTTGAAACCATATACTTCTTAACCATTGGTCATCACTGAGCAGACGATCGAGGGTTGTTGTTAACCGAGAGAGCCTGTCGGGAAGCCTCCAATGTTGGTATAATACCGTGTTGAAGGTATTCATTCACCAGAAAATTGGAGACCCCACATTGAAGACCCGGAGTTAGTGATGACATATTTCCATTGGATTTGGATCCAGCTTGAGCAACGACCGAGACATTCACGAGTGCAAACATGAAGGAATCCATTTGAAGTGAATGGATTTCTGAGAAAACATGAAGACAACAATAAACCCAATTAATTAAACATATTTTAGATGGATAAATGGGTTAATTATTCTATTTTATGTCATTAATTTATCAATATATAGGGGCTTGACAGGTGGCTAACACTATTAACTATGTTAAAGATTCACGTCGAGTTCGCCATTTTTTTGGTAGATCCTTATAACGTGTGTTGTAATTAAGAATCACTTCTTCATGATAGTTTCCATTAGATTTATTCAAGGAATTGGAAATATCCAACAGTTTTTATCCAAAATGGACCTGATTTCCAAATTCATGCATTCATCGAGTTTAAACTTACAATACTTAAGAACATGTGTTGGTCAAGAGGATGGTAGGTCAGAATCATCACACCCTTTTGGGGAAAATTATTGTCTACTCCATGACTCTATTTATATATTTTATATATTTTCATTAATCCTTATTAACTCACAAATTATAAAATAGGTTTCCCTTTTAATTTTCGATCAATTATTAGCATGTGTGAAATTTAGAATCATCTTTATGTATTCGAGGTTCTTCATTAATGGAAAAATCCATATGTATTCGAGGTTCTACATCAATGGTATCCTCTCACAAAATATTTATATATTATTTTAATCATTGTTATGAGGATACTAGTTTTTAAAAAACTCAGTGGGGCTCTATGGAATTTATCATCATCCAGAGAGACAAAAATTTTGTTGTGATGTTGGGATCGTACCCATAAATGTGAAACCTATGTATCCTTGTGAAAGGAATCAAAACCATTATAGTTCAATGTCCTATAATGGGACACAAAATACCATTTAAGGTCATGTGATACAGTCCTACTATACAGTTTAAGGTTATGTGGTAAGGACTTATGAATAAAAGGTTCTTAGTCAAGGTTTAGTTTGGGACTTCTACCTAAGAATCCCAAGGAACATGGAATGAATATCGGGGTTTCATGTAAGATTAGACTCTGTTGGGAATATGGCCAAAAAAGAACAGTATTGATTTTAAGTGGTGGGTTTGAATATCAGAGAGGATTCCTACGTATCACCTTTGGATGCCAATCAAAGACCACATAGTTCAATGGGTCTCGTAGAATATTTTATTCCTTTGAGAGAAATGGTTTTGCGGTTACTTCCTAAAAAGGATTCCATTGGAGCTTGGGAGCTTAATATAGGGTTTACTCATAAAGGTGATGTTCAGATTAAAGTAATTATGGTTAGATTTCTGAAGAGGATATCTAGTGAGCTCGGGCCCTGAGAAGGCTTCCTACATATCCAAATTATGGTGGGAATCAGAGTTCATTAAATTAATTCACCTTCAGTGTTTGTGAAAATGTTGCAATTATCACATTTCTCTATGCCCGTGTGAGTCCTTCTCAGTGTGACATACAAGAGTATGTTAATGATTCATCAAATTCACAGATGCTTTTTATTTTCCACTTGTGGAAGAAGATGCGCCTACGGCATCGACGGTGGACGAGGGACAGGCGACCAGGGAAGAGGGATATGTGAGGAGCCTTCCCTTAGTTCAGGTTATGTTGGACAAGGGTCCAATGTATGGATGGAGTGAAGGTGAAATAATTATAGAGGAGAAAGACTAAAACCTCCTACTTTCAAGGATATGGGCTTACACTAGGATTGCTGCTCTTAAATTTTTCCTGGTTGGGGAGGGAGACTTATCTTTTCTTCAAAAGGAAAATTTCTCTACCAGAGACCCGAGGATTTGGGTTTTAGAGGTGAAAAGGGGAGGACATAACTAAAACCCTAATCATCTAAAAAATGAACTCTCCAACACAATTCCTATGATAAAGCTTCATGTGACTATGGATATATAAACCCATAGACACTCCATGAATCCTAACCCCATTATGAAACAAATATGGGAAACCTCTGACTACGGATATACAAATCCAAATAAGAGACATTTTGATGTGCCTTTCCCAAAGGATTGATAAGTTGTGATGTTTTGGTGGAGGTTTTAACATAATAACTTTCAGAAAAGGGATCTAATGAAGAATAAGCCTTTCCTTGAAAGGATTTGAAGAAGGATAGATTGATTGTAGACTGAAGGGAGTAGGTGAATCAAAGAAGGAATCCCAAGTATGTATATGTCCCACATGTATGGGAGCACAAGTAGGCATGGGGAACCTGATGTTTACATAAGTTACTAACAACCTGGATGATAATACTTGGGTGAGACTTGACTCAAGACTTAATGATTATTCATAGGTATTTCCAGAAGTGGGCACCCAAGTTCCTGTGAGAGGAATAAGTGGCGCGCAAGTTTTTCTGATTCTTGGAGGATAGGAACCTCAGGCACACAAGTGTTATATATATCAACCACTAAATGGAATTATGTCCTATGATCCTCCATGAATTCTTCTACTTTAAGTTTTAAATAACTAACTTGAAGGTTTTAGATGACTTTGGTGAATAACTAGGGAAACAAAGTATCAATTAGGCTTCATGGGAATTATTCAATACAATAAAGACCCTAAGGATCTATTTATAATAAAATAGGAGACCTTGAGTGAAATGGTGGTGGGGAGCACAAGTCGGTTGCGTGGTGGAATTGGAAATTCACGTATCTTCTGCGTCGATGGATCCTGGGCTAGACTAAGGCAATGCAATTTTCAGGCCTTTGAAAATCATCATTTTCTTTCATGTGTTTTATCCTCTCTTTTTTCGAAGGCATTTCTTTTTTTCACTTTTTATACTCAGTGATGGAACAGAGTTTCAACAATGGTTTCTTTGTTGTGATCTAAAGAACCTAATAGGATTCCATTAAGAACTTTATGTATAATCTTTATTAAAGAAACCATAACATGTTAGTCTATACTAAAATTATTTATAAAATATTTATATTATGAATAAAGTGACCATCATAGAGAACAAACCATTAAAAATACATTTGAAGAAAAAATTCAAATGAATGTATCACATTTAAAACATAAATATAAAAGAAATCCAATTATTCACATTTAATAAAACTCTAAAAGTGTAAAAAAATATTTATATATGAATAGAAGAAAAACAATTACTAAATACATTAAGTAATACTGGGAAATAACCTAGCTATATTACGGTCACGAGAAAAAAAGTATTAATGTGCATATACTTACTTAACTATAATCAGGTTCTACTACATAGAGTCTCTTCATGCACTAGAATGAACCAGTAACTATTTGGAAAAGGAATCCACAAAACATTGTTATATAATGGAATAACATGTGACCATAATGAGTCAAGATATATGTCAAATCCACTAGGGAATGTGGGAACCCCATCACCTTGAGTGGCATTGGTCATGGGTTCCAACTTAAGTACTCAAGGTTTACCATGAAGCATTACCAAGTTAAATGATTCAATTAATTCCAATCCTAACACACAATAATTTTTTTAAATAATCATTCAATAGGATCCATAGAAAAAATCCATATTATTAGATCTCTTTAATTAAAAGGTAAACAACATAAAAAATGCTAAATCATTTAGAAATCATTTAAAAAATCCAAAAACCATTTTTATAACAAAGTTATTCACTAAAAAAAGTTGAAAATTCATTATAAATCATAACCAAACATTCAATTAATAAAATTAATTCAATATTTTGAGAAATAATACCCAAAAAATTTACAAATACCTTGTATAAGTCACATAAAAAACAAATATATTTTATATATTTAAAAATATTCTTTTATAATATCCACATTTATCCCTGAAATCAAAGTCAAATATATATCTCAATTTCATATTAGGAATAAAATTTATCATTTATGTCATTCAACACATGTATTATTCTTTTCAAACAACCTATGGTTTAATAAAATTTTGGAATTACATTGAGAAACCCAAAACATTGTGTTTATCCAATAATTTCAATAGGTATTAATTACATAGTGCCCTTATATTTCACCAATGTAGTTATAAAAATATAATTGGATAGTAAAATATACAATAATCAGATATTATGATGAATACTTGGAAGTAAACACACTTATTAGTGAGGCTTAGGACAAAACTACAACCACAAACCAGGTGAAGAAAAAATCATACATTACTTCTATTATGATATCTAGTTAAAGAATCTTGAATTTTGGGTGTTAGTTTTAATGGAGAAACTCCCATATTAAAAATACATAGATTATATAATGAGTCATAATGAGGAGAGAAGATAAAATTAATAGGTTAAATATAGGATGATGAAGAGGGGAGAGAGTCATACCTTGGTTTATTGTTGGTAGGGATGGAGAAGAAGATCCTAGAAGGTGGGGGAAAGACATTCCTCCCCTCCCATGGTGCATGTCATTACAAAAAAATGAAGAAAATAGTTTATTTCATTCTTTTATATGAAAAATAATATATTAATACTATTTTTATAATTATAATACGAATTTATATTCTAAAAAACTCTTTAAAACACGTAATATCATAAATCTATTTCAAATTTTAATTACATAATTACTACTTTAATGATTTTAACTCATGATAATAATAATTCTATATAAATTATTATCTATTATTACAGTTAATTAAAAATAAATATGTCTCCATAAGAACATATATTTCATACATCAATATAATGGGAATTTTTATAAAATGATATTAATTAATAACTTTTACACACTAAACACCAAAAATAATAGTACAAAAATTTATTATGTAAGTATAAGTGGTATCTAAATGTTTTTTGATGAAATTGATTTTTCATTTCGAATTCATGATATACAGAATCGACTTTCATGTTAATTGGGTCCATGGACACCGATCACGCATTACCAAGGTTTATTAAAAATTATAAAATTTTCAACCAACATTAGTATTTAGATAAAAATATATAAAATATAAAAACGGTTTGTTATTTGTAAATGATAACCCACTGCAAGTTATTTTCTGATGAACAACATCACTTTCCCATTCCACATATAAATATATATAATGATAAAAAATGTATCCTTGTTATACATTAATTCATAATTTGGAGTTCATTTGACCCGATATAAGAAACATTTCACATTAAAGTATTCCACATTTAATTATAATAAATTTTCAAAATCACTCCTCTTATTAATAGATTATGGATTTTAATTCCTCTTAAATTTATCTAGTAACATAGTTTGATACACTCTGGTAGTCTATTTTAGTTAATCACACTTTCCAATAGTTTTCTTATGAGAATCCAAAGAATTATTCAATTATAACTTATATTTTAGATGTTTATTCAAATTGAATCTATGATATTTTGGCATAATACACCTAAATTAAATATCACTCTCCCATTTAGGGAGTTAAATATCACACTAAAACCCATATACAATGTGTTTATAAACTCCACAACACCAATATCCCCCTTCAAAGAGAAATACCCACAAATGGAAACATAGTTCATAAAAATATTCTAATTTATGTTCCTTATAATCTTAATTTCACCACTTCCTTTTATAATAATAATAATACACACAAGAATAATACTTTTATTTGTCTTTTTCCATATATTTTTCTTCAATATTATTCTTTTTACACACCTTTTTGTTTTTGGATTTTCCCACTCTACATCTAGGATCAACAATAAGTGTTATCTATTTATTTGATCATGTAATCGCCTAAGTCACGTTATTTTCATTTTTCACCATTTTTATTACAATATTGACTTCCCAATATGATAGTTAAAGAAAACATATGACAATATAAATGTTTCTTGAAGTGATTAATAACATTCTCAGTTTATTTTGAACTATATCCAACTTACATGATAGAATTTTATGACTGAGTGTCGGTGTTCTTAAAAGAATTATCAGCATCAACAAATTATTCCCAATTTTCATTTACTTATTCATTATTATATAATGTTTTTAAAGTAATATTTTATATATTTTATCTTAATTCTAGGATTTTATTGAGATCACTCATCTTCCAGGGGAAATCTACTTTCATCTCATTAATCTTCTTGAATATTGAGGTATCATGTGATTTGTTTATAGTTTTATTTTCCTTCATAAAATAAATTTTCTACCATTTCAGACACATATTTTATTTCAAAATTTAAAAAATATACCTTCCCAATTGAATTTGTTTTGTATCTCCTCACATTCACATTTTTTTGGCATTCCTCACATCACTTATCCCTTCTTATTCACTATTGGGTACATAGAATTATTTATATTTACAATGAATGATTTTAGTGCTTCTAGATTATAGTATTCTTCATGATTTTAAAATTCCTCATCCCAATATCTCTCAAAAATTTCAGAGTCAAATTTCACTTTCCTTGATTTATTGGCCATTTCTTTTCATTAAAGAAATTTTTTCCATTATGTACATTATTCACATTACATATTTTTAATGATATTCTTGATTGGTCCTTATATATATCATTGATATTTATATTTAGGAAGATAATTTAAATGTTTGAGATATTTATAAAATTGAAACACTTAAAAAATAAATTCAACCATATATTTCGTAATGTCCCAGGTTTTTTAGCTGGATGGAACTCCCCAACCTGTTTGAATTTTTGACTTCGGTGAGCACGCCATGTTATCTATTGTCCTTCAAAACCTAATTTGAATATTTTTTTTCACACAATGAATTGTTTTAAATAGGATTTATGGATTTTAAATTTGTATGTGGTTTTATATGGGTTTCATAAGCATCAGGCCCCGAAAACCTAGTTTATAAAAAGCACAGACAAAGGTGCATATTATGAAAAAACTATGTGGTATCCCAGAAGTAACCTTGTAGCCCACTAGGTGCACTAGAAATTGTTTTAATGACCTTGATAGTGGCAGAATACTACTGTGTGAGGCCTATGTGGTTATTAATAAAGAGATTTCACTTATTTTTCTTATAGTTTGGAAAACCGTGCACCTTAAATGTGTGTGTGTGGTGTTTTTGAAGAGAGCACTGTATGGTTGGGGAATGCTTAACTAAACTACATGGAAAAAATTTGATCCCATTAAAAAGTGTGAAATTTCGTTTTTCCCCTATTTACCTATTGGTTACTTTCAACCTTCTGTATTCTTCCTTCCACCACTCACACATCAATGTTTCCTCTTATTTTTCTTTCCCTTAGGTTTTGATCCATTATATTTATTTGAGCATTGATCCGAGATTTGTTGCTCTCAATGGAACCACATAGGTATGAACTTTAATCCACCATATTATTTTATTTTTTTCGCACAATATATAATAGAAAATACAGAAGATATATTTTTCCCTATTTTAGGGCGTTAATCTAAAACTATATTTTCAACTCATTTATCTTGAGTTAGAGGCTAATATCAAACAAGGGAGTTCCTAATAGTATGAGTTTGGTGGTTTATATCTTCCTACATTTTTATAGGAATATTTCCTACAATAATCAATATGTATATGTGTTGTCTGAGTGAGGACCAAATAAATAAATTCTTATTTTAAAATTTTTCAATGCATGTTATTATATTCCTAGGGGAATACCCTAGATACACTAAAATTGGTAATCTTGGTAAGGGTCATGGACTAGATTGGGCAGTTTATGATAGGTGTATATTTTAAATTAAATTAAATTCTTATATTGATGAGATTAGTTATATGGGAACATTATGGGATAGGCCTAAGGACAGAGGTGGTGTTGACCACCTGGACAGAGGTGGCATGGTTCCATAGTATGGTCCTAAACAAAAATTTCATAGGCTGATGATGATCACAATATTGAGGTGAAAATGCCATCTGTTTGAGGTGGTGAGGTCATCAGGTTGAGGTAATGCCCATGTTATCTACTATGGTGTTCACCATCAGGATTTAGATTCATGGTCATAGGGTCCCAATGTGGGAGAAGATGCAGCTTAATATTGTTTGTGATTTACAATCACTATATGTTGACCGAAATTCCATTATAGTCTTGTGAATACATATAGGACTCTTATGAGGTGTTTCTGACCACATGGTGTGGGTGGAATCCCCTTTTGATTATATGGATTAGTTGGTGGTGTGGACCATCAGATACGATGGGCGTCCTCACTTAGAAGGCCATGAAGATGGTGAGGGACAATCAGTTGATGGTTTTGAGACCACCAATTGGGGGGATGAGGCTTTCCAATATTATTTAGGTCATTGGGAAAAGAATTTTGGAGGATAGATATCATCATGCCTTGGTATTCTAGTTCTTGTACTGATGGTGATTATTTTTTGGGAGGAAAAATATCATTGTGCCTCATGATGTTGTGCAGTTGAGTCATTAGGGACATTAGAGCAAGGGTTTGTGGGAACATGTTCTTGTTGATTTTGTGTTTCATTTAGATGCCATGTATTCTATTGATGGAATGAGGTACTGGGTGACTTGGTTTTAGGTTGAACTTGAGAGTTCACCTGAGTTTTTATTTATTTTTTGGATGGCTTGGGTGTTAATATGTGGCTACTCCCCACTACAAATATATATACGCATACACATACAGTGTTCCACATATATATATTTGGTGGATTCTGTTAAAACATATACCAACAATGTCTGACGCAGGTAGAATTCTCACTTGTTGCTGCAGATCACAAGTGGAGTGACTATTTTAATACACGTGTTTGTTATGATGTTTTGTTTATATTCAACATAAACCTATATAATTATGTATGTGATATAAGAATATGTTTTTGATTTCCTACTAATATTATTTTGAAACCCTACATTGGACCTTCGGGATGTGTGTAGACATTATAATTTTGAGGTAAGATAATGATTCATGCTCAGGAGTTGGACATTAGTGATCGAGTTGGATCTTTTTCATGGGATGGATGGTAGTGAACCATGGTGGTTCCTCTATATCATCTAGTGTTTCCTTTTTCCCTTATTTTTATTTTCATCATGTTTTATGTGTATTTACTAATACGTATGACCATGGGATACCCTACATGTATATTGTTTGAATGAACTATTATTCCATGTAGTTTTGTCTACAATTGTTATTGTTATATTACTACTGGTTGATCATGTTTCCACTGAACTGTTTTTTTCTTATACTGTCACATGGTCCTTTATTATGTTATTTAATATGCATATAAAATTATTATTATCACATCATTATGTTATAGTCCCCCCAATATCACATATCAGACCCTCACTATTAGTCGGTAGCCTTTGATGTACTGAAAGACACGCCTATGTCCTAGTAGCCAATTATCCTAGAGCACCATTTCACGTGACTTCATGATGGAGGTGATACAAATGGTATAAAATAGAGTTTTATTTTCTTTATTTGGTCTTAATATTACTGATATGGTAGAACATAAACTGTAATTGTTTTCATGATTGTGTAAAGATCTTGTGTTTGGGTGCGTTCAGCCACATGCATGTGGTATAGACCAAGTTACCCAGGGTGGGAAATTTATTTTCTACTATGTGATTTTATAGTTGATTGATTCAATACTCAGGTGGAACACATGGGTTTGATGTTTATCTATTATTTGAATTTACATTTTTCCCTCTATGGACATGAATGCTTGATTATGCCTCATAATTAGCCATTAGGATCATGTGATGTATATTTCTTTGTGATTTTCATGGGTAACTTGGGTACACTATGAGTGGTTGGGCTGTTTAATATTTCGAAAAAAAGAAGATAAACTTTTTTCCCTTCATATCTTCTTTTGGTGTAATTATACTCAACCAAATGAGGTATGTCATTGCAATGAGATATATATGTTATTCTATGTGCATATAATATATATACCTGACCCTGATAAGGGTGGGATGGTATGATGATAGGGATTGAGATATTTAATGTTTCAAAAAAGAAGATGAATAGTTTTTTTTATATAGACTGTTTTGTGGAATTATACTGAGCTACCCTAGATTGATACAGAGTATGTAATTCCTAGCCCTGTTATGGGAAGGAAAGGGGCCATAATGACATATTTTATATGATACATGACTATAATGTGTGTAGGTATGGGTCTATGAGGCTATATAATACATGATACTTGACTCTAATACGGGTAGGTATGGGGCCTTGAGGATGGATGTCATGTGACGAGGTGTGGTACGGGAGTGTATGGGTGGTGATTTTCACTTCCAGTTATTGATTTTCCTATCTATGATATATATATATTGTTGTGGTTGTTTGACTATGGTATTGGAATTAAATGGAGTGCCACAAAGATGGATTCCAATTAAGCATCTAGAGGGAGGTGATATGGTGACGCATGAGTGTTCATGGTATCTGGACCATGATTGTTACGATAAGGCCTGAGAGGGCCGGGATGATCATGAGCTGCAGGTACTAGCTCCGGAAGAGGCAAGGAAGCCATAGCTTATAGGTCTTAGCCATAGTTCAATGAGAAGCTCAGGGAAATTTTAGTTTGAGTCATATAGGGAATTGACAGGGGAGATCAGGGAGATGATCCATATATGGAATAACCCGCTTGTGAGTTTCAGCCTCTGCACCCACCACTATTTCTCGATGAGAGAAGACCACCGGTGGTGGAAAACTGGATCATGTTAGTCCCAAAAATCATTGATTAGCTTGATACATCCCCATTGGAGAAGGTGAATCTATAAATGTACATGCTCGTAGCACCGAAAAAGCACCGATATGATGTTCATGTGCGCACATACAAACACAAGGGACTGGCATGGAATGATTTCATAGACAGGTTCTTTATGAACTTCTACCCCGAATTGATATGGTAGGAATTAGCCATTGAGTTCATGAATATTTAGCATGAGATACATTAGTCATGAACTATTAAATCAACTTCATTGACTTGTCTCGATTTTCACTTGCTATGGTGGGATATGGCATCGCTCGTGTGAAAAATTTCAAGGATGGTTTGCAGCATACCATCAAGGTTTAGGTGAAAAACTTCAGGGTGAAGTCATTTTTATAGGTTGTTAAACTTTTGTTGATAGAAGAGGAAAACATCATATACCTGTCTTATATAAGCCAAGTGATGGTGTCAGGTGATCTAAGAGGTGATACATCAGGTAGCATAAAGTGGGGGGTGAATATTATCACTAGGGAATCTATACTAGAGATTCAAGAAAACTAGCGAGGAGTGGGTATTCAATAGTATACCTCCAGTACAGAAGTCCAAGGATTGTCCAGACCCAATGTCATCGAGTTTTGAAGGAGTGTCAGGTTTGTGGCCATATAGTCTATATGGAGAGGTTATATAGGAATCATTTATATATGGAAAGGATTTAGGGACTATGTGCACTAAGGTATTTGTGTTCAGAGTAGGAGAAACACAAGGAGCTAGTAGTCGGTATTTAGCTACACGTGGAGGCAGTGGTATAGATAAAGGGATCAAGAAGTGGGTTCTATGGCTAGTAGACCTTCTTGTTCATAGTACCTTGGATGCTGCTTTTTTTGTGTGCTTGTACCTAGGTTTTAAGAGAAATGGACTGAGTAAGGGCTCTGGATGGTCATGGAGATCGCCTTTGGGTTTTTTATTTATTTTCTCTTTACTTGAGTCCTATATTGTATTGTTTTTAAAATATTACTCTATGTTACTATTTTATCTTAAGCATCATCATATGCCATGTATGCTTTGTTAAAAATGACATTGGCCATCGTTTTAAAATTGAATATTATTATTATTCCACTACAATGTTATCTATTTATTTTATACTTCTACTATGTCTAAAAAATATATTCAATAATACCATTGTGAAACAATAATTTTGACGGTGTAGTACCCCCAACAAACCACATGTACACCCTTTTATATAGTCTAAAGGCTCTGTCATATAGGGAGAGGTGTTTGAGGTCCTGTGACCCACCTGTCTGACCATTTCTTTAGTGGTGAGTCGGGTCAGTATGTTACACATAAAATAGATAAAACAGATATTAAAATCAAAGATTTCTTTCATCCTTTAGAAAAATGGTACATAATTAATTTTTGATGTGTAATAATTGACCACACATCAATCTAACAAATGATGTGGATGATGTGAATAAAAGTGTGTGTTGTCAATTTTATAATGTCATTTTAGTTTAAAATGAATGTCACTAGCCAAAACCCAGAAAACAGTCTTAGATTATTTTCAATCATGAGGATCAATAAATCATTTTCCATGTGTATGAATTTACCAAATTCTAATACAACTCCCAATGGGTTGGTATGACCAGAAGTGCAAGTTTCAAATAGAGAAGGGTAATTTTAGGTTAAAACACATGTCACTTAAACAAAACTGATAAAATGATCTTTGATTGTTTTCAAGCTTTTTCAAAATAGCACATAATTCTTATTTAATTTCCATTAATTTGACACATTTCAATATGACACCCAATGCGGTTAGTGGGACTCAATGTACATTTTTTCATTAAAAAATTTTATTTTAGTTTTAAAAAAGCATAAAATAGAATAAACCCAGAAAGAAGAGAATATGTTGTTATCAAACTTTTGGAAAACGATCTATATTTCATTTGTTACATGTATGAATATAAAAAATGTAAATAGAAGACATTATGTGATAGATATCACTCATATTGTGTGTTTTTTTAATAGAATGATTATATTTTAGTTTAAAATATGAATTACATCTCGAAACTAAGAAAACAAGCTCGTATTGTTTTCAAGAATTAGAGAAATTTTCCATAATTCATTTTTCACATGTAAGAATTTACTGCATAGCAATTCGACGCATGATGGGATGATATGACTCAGTGTATGTGTTTTCAATATAAAAGTATCGTATTAGTTCAAAATTTATCACATATCAAAAAACTAATAATATGAACTCTTATTGTTTTAATTTTTTTGGGAAAATGGTATATAATTATTTTCTGTCCTGTAAGAATCAACCACACATCAATCTGAATCTCATGAAGTTGGTATGACTCGAAGTATCTGTTTTCAATAAAAATGTGTAATTGTAGTTTAAAACATGCATCAAATAGAACAAACAAATAAAATGAGATCATATTGTTTTCAAACATTAGGAAAATTGTCCATATTTCATTTTTGTTGTGTAAGAATCAACCACACATCAATCCGACACATGATTTGACAGATATGACTCAATGTGCATGTTTTCAATAAAAAGGTGAAATTTTAGTTTAAAAAACATGTCACATAACCAAACCAGAGAAAATGAACTCATACTATGTTAACATTATAGGAAAATGATCCATATTTCATTTTTCACATGTAAATATTGACCACATTCCAATAAAACACATGATGTGGTCGATATGACCCAAAGTGTGTGTTTTGAATATAAAACTATCATTTTAGTATAAAACACATCACATAGTCGAAATGAAGAAAATGAGATCGTATTGTTTTAAAAGATTATAATAATGGTCCATAATTTATTTTTGAAATCTAGAAATCAACTACACATAAATCTGACAATTGATGTGATTGATATGACTCAAAGTGCATGTTTTCAAAACAAAAGTGTCATTTTAGATTAAAACCCTTGTCAAAAATCAACAATAGATAAAATGAGATTGGATTGTTTTTAGAATACATGGAAATGGTCCATAAAAAAATTTGTATGTGTATGAAGACACAACACATAAATATCACACACTATGTGATCGATATTACACAATTTTTGTGTTTTCAATAGAAGGATCCTATTTATTTAAAAACACGTGTCACATCTCTAAAAAAAATAAAATGATCCCGACATGTTTTAAATCATTAGTTATATGATATATAATTAATTGTTTACATGTAGGAATTGAACGCACATCAATATGACTCATAATGTGATCAATATGACTCAAAATGACTGTTTTCAATAAAAAAGTTCCATTTTAATTTAAAACACACATCTATTAGAAAAAATTGAGGAAAATAGCATGGATTTTTTTTCAAAATGTAGAAAATAGTCCAATTTTTTTTAAGTGTAAGAATTGACCACACAAGGATATGAAACACAATGTGACTGATATAAATCAATTTGTTTGTTTTTAATATAAATGATTCATTTTATTTTAAAACACATCAATCGCGAAAACTGAGAAAACGATGTTGGATTGTTTTAAAACTTTAGAAAAAATCAACAATTCAATTGTGACATATATAAATTGACCACACATCAATATAACACATGATTTGGTCAATACTAATCAATGTGTATGTTTTAAATATATATATATTCCATTTTCATTTAAAATGTGCATCAAAAATCCCAAAAACAGGAAAACATGTTCAGATTGTTTTCTTGTTATTTTATTTTATATTCTTAAATATTTTATATATAATTTTTATTTAATAATTATTTAGTTAATTTTAATAGAGGAAATTCATGAATACAAACAATAAATGGTGTGACAATTTAAGGCTTATTCTGAAAAAGAAAATCATCTTGAATTGGATCCCATCCATTGTGAGTTTTTTATCACCACAGATGAGATCCAAATCAAGACAAACTGATTTTGAGAATGAAAAGAAATGGTGTTGTGTGTAATAATGAATAATAAATCAATATGATAAATACTTTTGACGTGAATTTCAAAAAGAATATTTTATTTTTTAAAAAATAAAATATTGTTTTTAATTTATTTAATTATAGTTTAACCAACATAAGAATTATTTTCCTATAAAGTGCATTATTTTTATAATGTATGGGTGGGTTTTTTAGGATCTAATAGTAAGGCTGGGGGTTAAGGGATGAAGAAAAAGGATCATTGATGTTTTTAATGTATGATATACTTTTTAATTACTCATGTAATGGTAAAAATAAATTTTTGAAATGTATATAATATTTTTATTTTTTCATGTATTTGTGTTCTAAATTTTATTTAAATTTAATGATGTATTTTCTCTTGTATTTTTTTCTTTTAGTTCTATAATGTGATATAATTTTAACAACACAGTGGAGTTGTATATCAGTTTATCAGGGATAGAAAAGGTGCTCATAAAAGATCCCTTTATCATTGATTTTTAAGCATAAATAAAGGGATCATTTCTCAGTTATTTTCTATAAATGATAAATACTTAAGGGTTTGAATGGAAATATTATTTTCAACACTAATTTTCATAAAAACTCCATATTTCATCACTTTTAATCAGATTATTTTTATAAGCAAGTGTCGAAAAAATGCAATGTTCAGAGTCGTTGAAAAAATATAGAGTCTGAAGTTAGTGATAAGGTATTCCTCTGAATATCTCTTTTAAAGTGGGTGATGACATTTGGAATGAATGGATATCGTAAACATATGTATATATGTTCTTTTAACATTAATGGTTGTATCAGGATGGTATCTTATCAATTAGGTATTCCACTGAATCTCTCTCTTGTACATTATGTGTTCTATATCTCTCTCTCTCGAAGTACACACATAATCCTTCATATGTGATGAAGTCATAGGTCACACCATTAGAGAAATATATTTCATATAAAGAATAACTACTAAATATTCTTGATCATATATTGAATGTGCTTTGAAATAGGTCCACTATCCTGGTTAATTTTTAGTAGTGAAACCACCAATTTTAGGAAACCTTGAGGGAACCAGAGGATGTGATGACGTAGAATTATATATCACCCTTTGTATTATAGTTATTAATTTCATGGGATAATTTTACTTTAAGGGGATTAAAATGTTATACCTTATGTTTTTATCAATTATTTATCCATAAATAATTTGACTTCTCTAATGGTTTTTGTTTAATGCATGCCTGAGTTTAGACAAACCACGATATACTATTAAAATATTATTGTTAATTAAAATAATAGTTTTTGAATAATTTTTGGGTTGGTTGGTATAAATAGTACTAATAAAATTATAAAAAAATCATTATATATATTTGAAATTATTTCGTTGGTTTTCAATTGATTATAAATAAAAATACAAATCATTTGAAGGAAAACAAAATTTTACTAAAAAATATTTTTTAGGTGTAAAATGTATTTTTTTGTTAATAAATTAAATTAATCCTTATTGATAAATGTTTTTAATGTAATTTTAATAATATTTAAATGATAAAAATATTTATAAATTCAGCAAATATTTTTCTTAGAAGTGAATATATATAAATCTAGTTATTCTTAAATTTGATTTTTTGAACAATTTTTTTCCAAATTTGCGTACTTAATTGATTAATAATTTATTCCATATATAGCTATTTAATTATATAAATCTAATTACAAATTTGTAATCAGTAGGTGAATATTTGGTAAATATGAGCCAACTTTTTTTTCTTCAATATGAATAGTAACCAAGGTAAAATTTATCACCTCAGTAAAGGGTAAATATGTTTAATAATTAAAAAGGATATAGTTATTCATCCTAATTATAACTGGGTGAATATAATTTTAACCTTTTCACCTTATTATTTACATGTTTTTAGTTTAATGGACTCTTGTCCATGAAAATTATTAATATATTATTTAATTAAATTAATGTTACAAAATGTCAAACTCTTAGTTTTATATATCCTTTATGTTTTCACGTAAGTAAAAAATATTTTTATAAAATAATATTAATTGTGATTTTTTATTAATCTAATTATATTTTTGATGGTAATTTGTTTATAATTTTTATAAATTTTATAAATATATTAAATTCTTTTGCAATTCTAATACAATATATATTCAGTAAATAGATATATCAAATTAATTGATTTCAAAAAAAATATTATAAGATATATTATTTGTGTATTCATAGTGTTACAAATATTTTATAGGTTAATATGACATATTAATATATTTTTAAATTATTATATTCGAATTCCATCATTATATTTATGTATTTTTTCTCAAACTAATTGAATAGAGTCAAAATTAATGATAATGATACTTTATCAAAATAATATTTTATTAAATTATTGATGGAATATAAAGATATTAGAATAGGACAAGGTGGGTATGATATGGTCTAAAATATCATAAAATGACCATCCAGGGGCGAATTTTCACCTAATAAGTTAAAAATTATGACCCTTTTAATATTGAATGAGTGGTTGTCGTATTTAAAATTAAAATTTGTTAACAAATGGTTAAAAAAAGGTATAGTTATAAATGAATCAAAAACTTGTCTAAATTTTATTTTAGGTTTTTATTACAACCTTATAATACCTTATCATCAAATCCATGTATATTTTGAGTCATTTTGGTTGGGAAAAAATTTATTATAATTTAAACTTTTGAGAAATTCCAAAAGTGCATATCACCTCAATAAGAAAATAGAATTTCATACCTCTATTCAGTACAACACATTGAACCTTCTATATAGAAAAACTATAACAATTACTCATATAAAATATCGTATATATGTTATATATGTTATTTTCTCTCAAAAATACCAGCTATGTATCCCGTTAGATGAGATTTAATGGATTGGTTTCAAAGTTGATGTAATCACCTTAACTGATCACTTTATTTTATACTATTATTTAACTCATCTAAAACAATGTTATTTGTCATAAAATAATATCCCCATTATTCAAATTATTCTAAAAATTTATTATGATTATGAAAACACCATTATAAAACGTCTTTCGGACCAAATGAGAAGTGAATGTATCACTTGTGAATATATACAACTTACTGTCTCCATATAGTGATAAAATTCATCATCCATCGTCATATTTTAAGGATGGTTATTATGATGAGATTAATGATTATATATGATATTTATGAAAAACTTAATCTTCTATAATTATAATATGAAATCTATATACATACCATATGATCCGTTGGGAAACAATATTGTCGTTCATGCATATGTGTAGACTACCACCTTCATCAAGTGATCTGATTAATTTTTCATATATAATTTACATAGATGGTAATGAGGATTAATTCAATGAATATATATTATCTAATAATTATTTCGAAAATGAGAACTAATATTTATATTTCTTTCATTTCATCTATCAAGAAATCAAAATAGTATTTGTGAATACGTATGACCTGCCATCTCCATGAATTGTGTAATTCATTTTTTTATCTCAAAATTTTATGATTGACAATAAAAAATTATATAATTAATATATAAGTTATTTATATCTTTATTAATATACTGGAGATGATGGAACTTAGATAATTGTAAATGGACCAGAACTACTCAACAGAAATACTCATAATAAATGAAATACATAACACCCAAAATTAATGATTTTAATATGCAATTAATGAAGAAATTTAGGGTTTAAATGCTTTTAAGTGATGATATATGATATTATAAGTATCTAAATTACTATTTTATATAATTATTATAAATCTATATTTATTATACTTGTGGTTAGAATAATTTCAGGGAAAGGAAAACTCATGGTAAAGGGTTTCATGTTATAATCTCATTGTTTATCAGGATTGTTTATGATTTAGTTTTGATGATGAAATATTATAATCAACCTAAAAATATAATCATTAATTATTTTATAATATGTTCATATTTTGGAAATAAATTTCCTTCTTTTATTTTTATCACTTTATGTATTGATTGTAAAAAAATATGTTTTTAAGGAAATATTTTAAGGAAAATCAACTTTATTTCTCTCTTCGGCTGAAAAAACTTATTATTCCATATCTATGCTTTATAAGATTATTTTATATATGGTTTTTAATATTATATTATAATTATTTTATTTAATTCCCAAATTTTATTCTTTTAAAAAAATGGGTTGAAATGTATCCTATTATCATTTTCCAAATGAGGTACTTTGTGAATTTTTCTGACAAAAGTATGGAATTAATGTTTTTATCTTATACAACACGAATATAATTTCCCACTATCAAGTCCAATTTTTTTAAAATATTTATTTACAATTTACCATGGATATTTTCAATGAAATTTTATTCCATAAAATTTTGTATATTTTTATATTTTAAAGAAGTGATTTCAAAATACAATTGTTATTTTCTCCAAGAGTGTTTTAAATTTAATTGGATTCATCTATTAAATATATCTTTAGTGTTGATTATAAATTACTTGTAGTACTATCCCTTAATTTCATCTTTATTATTTTACTTGATGTGTTTTATTTCTGATTTCATGATGTTTTAGAAACCAATTCTGTTTTCATGGGTTGTGTTATGAAGAAAGGGTTATGAAACACATTTATTTTCAAGGGTTTTGATATTATAAATGGTTTAAGATATTTAGGATAAACTATGTATTATTTTAATTATATTATGTGTGGGAACTATATCGGCCACCAATTCCATGGGTATGGATTGATATCTCATGAGACAATTCGGACTAGAATGATTAGTTGACCTAGTTTAGTAAGGGACTTTATCCACAATGATAGTATTGAGAGTGAACCTTGACTACTATAATGGTTTGGGGAGTGATTCCAATATACTATGATAATCTTGGTAAATATCCTGGACTAACAAATAAAATGATTTTTTATTCTTATGTGTATCACACAGTTCTATATCTTATGTCAATGTTATTTTCTCATAGACCATGTTCTTTGATTCCCTTATGATTCATATCTTAGGAACTATCATTATTTATTCCATTAAATAATATTTTGATATTTAATATGTAGTTTATGGTTTTAAAATGTTAATATAATGTTCATATTCGATCGTTATAATGATATTTTTTATTTTCATTGATATCTACCTTGTTTACCCTTACTACGAATCTGACCTTTCTATTTTCTTATGTTTTATTCCACATGTTATTAATAAAGGTATTAAGAATGATATATCTGTGAAAGGTTCTAGTTACAAATAAATACATCTTAGATGACATGTAAATTTTAGGAACCAGATGTTTAAGTTTCAAAGTTTTCAAAGATACTTGAACTAAATGATTTTGATGTGGATTGAAATGTTATATAATGAATGATCATCTATGAAAATGTAATATCTATGTATAAAAATTATGGGTCACTATATTGAATGAAAATATTACATAAACATGGAACAAAATAGAATTCTAACCATCTTTCAAATAAAGGGATAATTTAATAACTCACTAGAGGACCACATATCTATTTATGATGATCTTGGAAAACTCAAACCTAAATTACCCTAGACCACATCGAGTGATAAACCCTGATGATAGATTAATCATTAATTGTGAACTATGAAATGTGTAATTCAAACTATTACTTCAATTATCCCGATTACCAATTAAACAACTCATGGTTCCCACATTTGAATCATCCAAAACTAATTCTCACAAGAAATACATCAATATTCTAGTCATAATAATCAATTCAATATCAATAATTAATGAGAATAAACATATATCAAGTATCTATATTAACCAAGAATAAATCTAGAAAAGACATCATAACATGTAAATGGTACAAAACCATGAATTCATTCATTATATAATAACATCTTTTTCAAAAATATCATTTATAAATCTATTTAAACATAAAAGACTCTTATAAGAAATTTATCAAATACCCATCATGTATAAAACATGTTTTTATGACATAACCCACTACAACCATTTAAATCTATATTTTAAAAATTATTTATCACTAAAATACAATATTGTAATTTTTTTCGGAATATAATAAGTCTCTGTAATTTTATTAAACACCTTTTATTCATTGGAATTAAAATTGGATGTGTATCATTTCTGAACCAATGAAATATATTTTCACTAAATAATATCTTACTCAATGGATCATTTAGAAATTAATTTAGACTAGGAAATGAATTTATGAATTCATAAAATCACTTTATGTTCAGAAAAAATTGTTTTACAATTACTGAACTCAATAAAACTTGAAATCTGAATTATATAAATAAATAAAGTTCAAGAAAATCCCAAAATTTATTATAAATTATTTAAATATACTTTATTTTTTTATTAAATTTTAAAAATTCATACTTAACAAACACAAGATCAATGATTTTTTCATATAAAAAGATGTTATATAAATATTTATTCAGAAAAAATGATGAATCTATATTAACTTCGACAAAAAAAATTGGTTGTGGTTAGGAATGACCCTAGAATCCTTTTAGCTTAAAATACCTAGAAATAATGGGGGGGAATTTTTGATATCGATAAATCCTAATATTATATGAACACTAATTGATAAAATGGCTTGGTAAAGGAAGATGATGATAAAGAAGAGTGGGAGAGAGGGAGAATTGTGGAGATATCTATTGGATTTGGTGCCCTAGAACAAACATATAAGAACTCCATGATTAACTAATTTTTTTATTTTTAAGGTTAATAAACTTATTGTTATTACACGATTGTTCTTCTATGTGACATAGTATAAGATAATTCCATAAGAGTAACTATCACAATGAAAGTTAATTGTAGGTCCTTTCTATGATGATAACCTAGAAGTGTCATGAAAATATTCCTAAAATATTTATTCCGTAGTTGGATGATATCATTTTATGGTACATAATGATATAGGGTATCAATGGTGTAGATCAAATGACTTTGAGTAACTTTATCATGGTGTATGTATTTGGTAATTTCTAGTGCAACTGATTATATGAAAACAACTCGATTATCTTATGTATGAATTTGTGTATTAGTCATTATACTTTGAGATAATTCTTAACGGGTTTTATTATTCTTGTACATTGATTTTTGATGAAAATAGTGAAGAAATATGATTGTAGAAATGTTGGATATTATGGATGTATCACAAGTGATATTTTATTAATGAATAAGGTAAGAAATGATTTACATATTCTATTCTTTAATAGAATGGGATATCTCAAGAATATTTATGGGAATATACCAACCAAAATAAATCCCTGGACATGGTGTTTTATGGGCAGTTTCATTCTAGGAAGTCAAACAAAGAGAAATCCTTCACAGAATAAGATGACACAATCATGCAACTTTCTTGATTAGAGATATCATGATTAACAAATTATATTAAATAATAATTGTTTTCATGATGATTTATGTTGTTTAAAAATTAACATCTTTGTATATGGGTGCCTTTAAGTGTTTCTATATGTTGACCGTCTACATCATACGACTCTGCCTAATGCCTCTAAGAAATAGGCCTAGAGGGTCACAAAAAAAGTGTATTGAGAAAATCAATTAAATATTATTATTATTATTAAAAAAAATTGAATAAATATTAATCTAGTATATGGTTTAATAATTAATCTTTTTAGTTTGGTCACATCTCTTTGGTCACTAGTTATTATAGAGAATATATGAGTGAAGAATGCTAGATAAATATTATTTTTAATTTGTTAACATAATGTCTATTTATTTATTGGAAAATAATATTGTTTTATTTATTTAATTAAAAAATAAACACAATTCAAGGAATATTATATATTGTAGGGAAATGGTGTACTAGGTTAAAATATTTTAGGGAGAATTACCATATTAAACATTATTTGAATTAAATTTTGTGAATTTATTTAAAAAATAATATATAATAAATACATGATTTTTTTTGGCATTTCAATATAAAAAATAAGATTATTATTATTTGTATACGGGGTTCACTGGTGATTATGTAAATAATAAGGAATCATATGAAATCATTTTCTATCTAATCCTAGCACTGTTTAAACACAATTATATAATTTCCAATACTAACTCTATCAATTTTTATGATGTTCACCACAATATCCAAAAAATACTCTCAAAACCTAGAGTGTCACTCACTAAGAATGATCTCAAGAATAGAGATCTATCCTCTCCACCACCCCTTTTTATTTTATGGAGAACAAGGATAGTCCTACTTGAATTGATTCTTAGGGAATTCAATGAAAAATGACATAATCATTTGGATATTCTATAATATCACATAAATATTCCTATAGCCACACTTAGAGTTTCAGGGTGCATATGTGGATCACTGCTGGATGGAATATTCACTTTATTCTCGTGACACAATGGTGAATCAATGTAGATACATTTTCAGATTCATCAATGAGAAGGAATTCATCATAATGAAAAAAACAAAGTGCATAAAATAGTTATCAATGTTTATATGATGATCCTATATTTTATTTTCAACATTATTTAATTTATTAATCCATTAATAAATTTTTTTGGTCAATATTTTTCACCTATTTGTGGTGGGTAAGTTTCCAATGGGGTTTGTCCGTGAAACAAGAAACACCCAACTAATCTATCATCCAAGATCATTCATGGGCATAGTTTCCAAAGGTATATTTTTTTTGGGGAACGTAACCAACGATGATTAAGAACTCACATTGTTTAATAGGATGTGAGGTCGGGCTCATCACATCCTTTTGGGGTAATTATATAATGCTCCTAGTCTCTTTTACAGATTTAAGATATATTTTTTAATCCCATTTAAATTAAAAATATAGAAATGATCACCGCTATATATTAACTATAAAATATGGAAATATTCTGATGGTAAAACAAATTTATGTATCTACATGTTTCAATTTTTAAAAAAATATTTATGTATCATATGTTCTCCATCGATGTAGCTATATGTACTTATAAGAGTTTCTCTAACTTGGATATGTTTTTTTTGTTTTGTGATGATGTTTAAAAGATACATAGTTAGGTGCTCTAGAATTTATCATCATCCAGGGACATGGAAGTTGTTTAGATGTTTCAAACAAAGATCATGATAAGGGATTCTTATGTATCCCCATTAGAAGAATCAGAACACTTGTAGTTTGATGCCACTTAACACGACACATCATAGATTTTGGGGTTAACTAAACAGGACTAGACCATACATTTTAACATCATACAATACTGATGTATAGGCGAAAGGATCATATTGTAGTTTGTTGTGTGACTTATTGTAACACCCCGAGATTTTATGAAAAATATTCTTTTTAATTTCATTAATGTCTTGTGTTATACGCTACACCAAAAGGAGCTTTCACAACACACATCTTTGACCTGGCTTGAATTACACGCAATCGCGACCTTCCACGATAGCGTGTGTTGTACGCAACACCAGGTTTCGCTAAACAACGATATGCTATTAATATATTATTAAAACTAGCCGCTATGAATAGTAATAACCACTTTTTGAAATTTTATAAATTTTATTTTTCAAAATGGACTTCATTTTTGGATTCGGAATACCGAAATTAGCCTAGGGTGAAATTTTGTTATTTTTCTGAAAACCTTCAATTTTTGATGAATAGTGAAACCACTAAGTGGTAGGTTAAAAACTGAATTTTGCAAAAAAACTTAATTTTACCGCTTCTGTGAATGGAAATTTAGAAAATCCGACAGACACGGTTAATATCAAGGACTAAAATGTGGTTCAATGAGATGAAAATAATTTTTGGTGAATAGTAACTTTTTACCTTTTTTTACCACGGTTAATAGTAAATAGGGTAACTAAGGGTAAATATGATATTACTATTACCCTAACACATGTCCTAATTCTATTGGATAAGTGTAGTTAGACCAAAAACAACCTTATGAATATAATATGACGATTTAGGTCCACTTGGATTAGATTATGACATTTAATATTATTTTATTTAATGAATAGTTAAAATAGTTAAAATCAAAGTTTAATAACTAAAACATTTTTAATATGGGGTTATACATAAGATAAATTCGACTATAAATATTCATTAGAAAGCTAAAAATATTTCCTACATGATGTTATTTTATTTATAATTTTTAGACATTAAATTATTTAATTTATTTATGACACAATGATGATGTAGTAATTATCTTATTAATGAAATATTGACATAATTGATGTTATAAACACCAAAATAAATGTAATTTGAGACTTTTTATGAATTACACTAATTTTCTAGGTTACTATGATATATTAGTGTTGATTTCATCAACTTGGTTCGAACATTTAATTCTGTTATGACTTTCACAAAAATCATATATCAAATAGTGTCAAAATTGACACAAAATAGTTTTTAAATCAAATATTATATTACTAATTGTTATTTTATTTCTAAAAATCTAAGGTTCGGCCAAATGACTTAGATAAGGATATATATATTAATAATAAACAATTTGGGGTTCGTTTGGCATGTTATAGTAAGTGTATTTACCATATAGTGAAAGAAAACAAAAAGACATGGTAAAAGTTAAATTATTTAACTTAGAGTTAAATCTAATTGATAAGGTTAAAATAATACCCTAAACTTGTCTAAATCCTATTGGTTGATAGGATTTCGACCCATCCCCACTTTATATTCGAAATAAGACCCTTTGGAACCATTATAAACCGATTTTGACTTTAATATAAAATAATATTTTGAGATATTCCTAAGGTGCCCCTCTCCTCCCTTATAAAAGGGCACCTCCTCCCCCTCCTCCTCACACCAATTTGAGCACTCAAGCTCGGCCAACCCCTGCCATTTTCTCCTCTCCACTTCCCTAGAATAATCCTATAGGTCCTGGGCTTCTTAAAAGACCAATCTTAGTTCCCTAAGTGGAGGATTCAAAGAAGCGTTCCAAAGAAGAGGTAATATCCATTACCGATCTTTTCAATTTCATTCTTCTTCAACTTCTTCTTATTTAGTTGTTTCATGATAAAGTAATAACTTCAGTATTAATTAAATACTGATATGTTATTATAAATATGAAACAACCCTAATTCACCTTCTATCCATCCTACGGAAAAATGAAATCACCGCGCGTGCGTACGTACGGAATATCGTCTCCACGCCGTGGTGTAATCTATTTTCCACCATCACCTTACAAGGATGGGTATAATGGTGTAATGAGTAACTATTTATGATTATTATAAAGTAATATTGATACTGAAATAATATACATATACTCCAATACAATTCCACGATCATAGGAACGATATCATCACTCGTGCGTACGTGCGGAATACCGTCTCCACGATGTGATGCGACTCGTTCTACATGATCATCATTACATAGTAATTATATAAATGAATTGAATGAATAAATATGATATATGTTACATTAACCTTAAAAGAATAATAAGAATTTTTTCGGCAAAACACGCATAAGAATAAAAGGCAATAAAGACCCGAGTAACAAGTAACAATGAAATATTACTAACAAGAAGTTAAGAATATGACCATATATGATATCATATCAATATTTATGATTCTGGAATAATTCAATAACATTATTTAAACCATTATACAGGAGCTTCGGACACATACAAAGCAAATCGGACCTAAGGTAAGGGAAATATCACAATCTCATTTTTATCCAAGATTGTTTATTCGTAAGTAATTACTGGGGTGTATTTTATCATCCACATCCATGTTCCCTCAATATGTAATATTGTTTCCATCCACTTACAATAGTTTAAATCCAATTTTACCCTTCGGTGAGTTTTTAGTAAAGAATATGAAAGGAATCTTTTATCGTTTTTTTGTACGAGGTACTTTTTGACTTTTCCGGCAAAAGTACGAAGAATGTTTTTTTTAAACTTAAACGGCACGAACAGATTTTTTGTAACGCCCCGACCCCAGCTACCCAGAGTCGGTGCATTACTTCGTAACATTGGCATGATCACAAAAGATCAAGTCTCGAAAGACCGATTAGTTTAGTAGCCTTGGAAACACTAGATACATTCGTAAACGTTACATTACATCAAAAAGTGAAAAACTACAATAACAAAGTCTCCATAGTCCACACTCATATCCTCTTCCGACTAACCCTGCAGGTCATTCATAAAATACTTCTTCACATCCTGGAAAATATTAAAACATTGAAAGGGGTGAGCTCAGATGCTCAGTAAGGATAACAATAATGCGGAAGCTTTCATAAATAAACATTAACATTTAAGGCAATGTATAACTAAAACAAAAGCCTTTTAAACATGAACTTCAACATAATATGGCAAAAGTAAAATGAGATAATGCCATTTACTTCTTCACATGGATATTCTACTGGTCGAATAATCACATGCAATATCAATAACCACTTTCATAATGATGGAATGTATAATGCCGGACATTCTGAAACATTTTGTCAAGGCCTCGGCCAAGACATCTAAAATGATTAAGGCCTCGGCCAAAACCATAAATCAAATTGGGAAAGGGCCTCGGCCAATTCCACGTCTAGTTGTCTCATGAGACCTACCGATGCATCGAGGAGCTATAGCGGGCTCCACCCGTCACTTATTAAGTCCAATACATTCCTCATATGAATAGGTTTAAACATATCATAAACCATAACATAATTGTATCACATAAAACATGCATAATGTAAACATAACATTTCCACATTTCAATCACAAGATATCAATACAACACATTGATATAATAAAAACACTTTCAAAACCATTTTCAATACCAAAATAAAAGAAAGTTAAAACTTTGTATTTATTTTTCGTTAAAAAAAATGATGGCTTGTAGAGGAAGCCGAAACTCAAATAATGGTCACGGCGGCGGAGAAGTCGTTGTCGCCGCATAAGTACGGAAAGAAAAACATTCCCTTTTGTCGTTTAGCAAAACGCTTTGTATAAAAAGATTCCTTTTGAATAACCGTAAAAGTCAAAGGGGTTTATACACCGTATAAAAGAAATTTGTGTATAAAACCAAATATGCCTCAATGAAAGGAGATTGAGACGAAGTACTTTAAAAGATAATTTTTAAATAAAATATATCTATTATGTGTATTCACTATAGGTACACATAAATAATGTAAAAATACAAGATAGGACATAATAATATCATGACATAATTTGAAAGTAGGAGATTAACCCAAAGAATGGAAGTTGGGTTAAGAAGTTCCCTTACAAAGAGCATTTTTAAAATAAAATAGATCTATTATGTGTATTCACTACAAGTACACATAAATAATGTACAAATACAGGATATGACATAATAATATCATGACATAATTTGAAAGTAGGATATTAACCCAAAGAACGAAAATTGGGTTAAGAAGTTCCCTTACAAATATAATTTAAATAAAATATATCTATTATGTGTATTCACTATAATTACACATAAAGAAAGTACAAATACAAGATATGACATAACAATATCATGACATAATTTGAAAGTAGGAGATTAACCCAAAGAATGGTAATTGGGTTAAGAAATTCCCTTACCTTGTGTCCGACTTGACTCAACCGTTCTTTAACCTCCTGAATAATAAACTAGAGTTAATATCTACCTTATTAAGAACCATTTTCAATTTCATTATCCTTTTTATATCACTTATTACAATGTTATGAACATTATGTAATTATTTAAGTTAATAACGGTCGTTTTGTCGATCTTTGGTACATGAGTCAACAATAAACTTCTTATAATTATAAGTTGTTCATGTGGTGAAATATCCATTATATCCAGAATTATATTAATGATGTAGATATCATATATATCATATATATACAGTATATACATTCATTTATAATATTACGTAGCATTTAGAGGTAAGAAATGAAATGCACCGTTCATGGAGACGGTAAGCCGTACGTACGCATGAACGCTACTTTCATTTCAATTTCATATTTAATGGAATGAAATCATAATGATATAAATGTATAATATAATTCCAGTATAATATAGTGTATAATACCATTTACTCCATCCTTTATACATCCCACACATGGCATTAACGATTCAAATCACTTTGAGGGGGCGGTAGTCCGCACTTCCTAAAATGAAATTATCGCGTTTTACCCATAATGGAAATCATAAAGTATGCCATAAATGAGAAATACAGAAGCATAAGTAAAACAAAAACATATTATATATCATATATAAAAATAGTGACATCTTAATGGCCACCTTTGGAGGTGTTATATGAGTGTTGAACAATCATCGTTTCGTGAGGCAGAAATTCGCCATCCACAGAAACCGTATGTTCTTTAACCATTAGATGTAGGTGTGTGTAAGTGTAGCTCGAATCCTTCTTATAACAACATCCTAGTATATTGAGGATACTGGTGTTGTTACAAAAGAAATGAATAAAAAGAGTTTAGGGGGTTGGAGAAGAAAAATAAAACAAAACAACATTAGAAAAGACATTACCTCAAAATCGGGTAACTCTTTTTGATTTGAGCTAAAGGCTTCCTTGGGAAGAGTTCTGCCCAAAGTGAGGTTTCTAGGAGTAAGGAAGGAATGTTGGGAGAGTATTTGGGCAGAGGTTGGCCGAGCCAAATGGCTTGATGGTGTGAATAAGGTGGGAGAGGTGGGGGCCTTTTATAAGTGGAGGGGAGGGACACTTTTGGAAAGATTGAAATGTTACATTATTTCACAATGCTTTTCGGATTCTAAAGGTCCCACACTTATATAATTCGAGGATAAGGTGATAAGGTTTCGAAATATCTTCATACAATAGGCTTTGGACAAGTGTAAGCCTCGGATTTTGCATTATCTTCTCATTTTATTTAAATCGTCAAATAATGATGTCATCGCTGCATCATTATTATGTCATAAATACTTTAATTTATTTAATGTCTAAAAATTATAAAACAAATACTATGATGTAGGAAATCTTTTTAGCTTTCCAATGACTATTTATAATCAAAATTTGGACTTGTATAACCCCAATTAAAAATTGTTTTAGTAGAACAATTTATGTTAGTGTCATTTTCACTTTAACATTAAATAAAAAGTAATTTATGTTATTTCCCAACAAAAGTGGATCCATGGGGTCCCCAAGTTAGGACATGGCTTGTCTTGGTCGGCCATGACTCAACCAATGAGGTTGGGACATGTGTCTAGGTCATTTCATATTATTAATGTATTATTTATACCTTAAACTACACTAATTACCACTAATCGCGATTAAGAACTTAAAAGTTACTATTCACCAAAAAATTATTTTGATCTCATTGAACCACATTTTACTTCTTAATGACAACCATGTATGTCGGATTTTTGAAAATCAAATCACAGAAGTTGTAATATTTCATTTAAACGAAAAATCAGTTATTTAACTACCACTTAGTGGTTTCACTATTCATCAAAAATTGAAGTTTTTCAGAATAAGGCCAAAATTTCACCCTAAGCTATAATTGATATTCCGAATTCAAAAATGATGTCTATTTTACAAAATTCCAAACATATAAGTTGTATTAATTAATTTCATAATTAATTCCCGCTGTTACAACAAATAGCGTGTTTTTAAGAAACAATTTATATCAAAAGTTTGGCAATTGTTTATGTCCAATTTCAATGTTAAATTAATTCTAATGACCACCATTGGATAAAATGGTAAAAATATTTTCTAATTATACCTTAAAACCACTAAATAGTATAATTTATCTGTATAAATTATTTTGATTAAAAAAGTTGTTTTTATGTATTTTTCACTATTCATAAAAAAATTAGAAGTTCTCAGAAAAATACCAAAAATTCAACATAGGCTAATTTCGATATTACGAATACAAAAATGAAGTCCATTTTGAAATATAAAATTTCTATAATTTTAAAAAGTGGTTATTACTATTCATAACGGCTATTTTGATTAGTTGCGGTGTGTTAGAACTCGAACTTGCGTACAATGCAAGCTATTGCATTATTGAATGAGAAGCGTATCGTGGAAGCTCGGGGTGTTACATTCTCCCCTCCTTCAATAAATTGCGTCCTCGCAATTTGAAATTTTTCTTTGATAATAAAAGGCTGAAAATAGAAAATACCTTTGTGGAAAACCCACATCGGAAATAAGGTTAATAAATATATAACATTAAAAGAAAGCAGGATAAGTACAAAGGTCACCCGATATAGCCCATTCTAGGATTCTATGAAAATATGGATATGGAGGAGAAACAAACCATCAAGGTCTGATGGAGAGTTATAGAAAACAGGATTAGGAGAATGTTTAACCACAAGAAAATCACAAACTTGTGATTGGTTAAACGGTCATTGAATCCCCAGTTGGAAAAGTTAACCGACAACATTTTTGTTTTAAGTTACCTTTTATAATGTTGAGGAATTTATTTATGAGATTTACTAAGAACGTAGGGGAATATACATACTTGTTATGTATACTTTCATTCGTTAATAAATTTTTACCACAAACCCAACTTTTACTCCAAATGGTAACGGAACTCAAAAATATTCTATTTATCCTAATGGTATAAGGTTCAAAATGTTAACACATACCATTTAGATTAGTAAAATTATTTTTTAATAACCAGGGACTTCCTGTAGGCTAGTGGTAGGAAATAAAGGCCTGTCGCACTTTGATTGTGGGTTCGATTCCTACAGCTTTGTCCGACGCGACGGTTTATGCCCCACCCTACAGGTTGTCCTTTTTCTAAAAATATAGTATTATAGTATTCCAGAAATAATCTTCAGAAAAGTTTTAACCTTAAACAATACTATTCAAAGTTCAACTTAATCCATCCCAACATTTATAGTTATCCAAAATACCTCTGTCCAAACTTTCTCTAAAAGGTCTCTTAATTCCAAAATCAATTGTAACATCAGATTCCCCAAACAAGGAAAAGTTTCTCTTATTGTCACATACTAAAAATATGATTACCTTAATCATATTAAAACCTTACTGAAACCAACAAGTACTGCAGTACAATCCTTATATAGATCACATTATTCTAATAACCAGAATATAATCCATGAGTCCGAAAGCATCAATACATTAGTTATTCTGCTTCAACTGTAGTAATAGCATAAGATTGTCCTTGATCCCTTGGCCTTTTCTGAGGTAAGATTCCTTGACGCTTAGGACATTCATTTGCGTAATGACCCATTTCTCTACAATTGTAGCATTCAACTTTGACAGCCTCTTTCTTTCCCTTGCAATCACGTGCCTGGTGACCTTTTTCTCCACATTTATAACAGACTCCCATTCCTTTTAGGCAAGTACCAGGGTGATTCTTCCCACAATTATAACATAATGGAAAATCCTTCTTTCCCTTTTTCCCTTTATCTGTCTCTTGTTCCACCGTTCTCTTCTTCTCTTGCTTTACTTTGTTGTCATAAGACTTAGAGAATTCCTTTTCTGTCTTGATAGCACATGAGACTATATCTTCGTATGATGAGAAGGATTGTGATACTAAAGCTCGACGGAGAAATGGTTTTAACCCATCAAAGAAACGATCAATCTTACTCCTTGGGTTACGTATATAATCGGCAGCATGCCTCGCTAACCTTGTAAAGTTAGCCTCATACTTTGCGACATTCTCATCCTCCTTCTGCCTCAGACTCAGAAATTGCCTTTCCATATCTGCTCGATGGTCACGAGGAAAGTATTTTTCTAAGAAAAGCTCTTTGAACTCCCTCCATTCCATATTCGATACGTCATCATCTTCCTTTGTGTTTTGAATCAGCGACCACCACTGATCGGCATCTCCAGTGAGGCGGTAAACTGCCATGATAACATTCTCCCTTTCACTACTCCCCAAGGCATGGAATATTTTCTCTAAGGAATTTATCCATTGCTCAGCTACTATAGGATTTGTACTCCCATTGAAGGTTGGCGGTTGTTGCCTCATGAAACGGTCTAGCATTGATCCTCCACGTTGCGGATCAGGGTGCTCCATACGAGTAAGGTTGTTATTCATAACCTGCGTGAGTTGTCCCAGTATGGTAATAAGTTGATCAGCACCAGTTGTATCTCCAGGTCCACAATAATTATCTTGAGCAGGAGGGCAATCCCTACACGGAGTTCGTGCATTGATACAGTTTCCATTCCTTCTACTAGGCGCCATTTCTAAACAATGGCATAATCCAGATTAGTTTATGAATCAAAATACATAATTCCATACTTGTATAATACTTAACATAAATTGAACTATTTATGGATATAATCCATAATCATAAAAAGAAATGTTTCCTTTGAGGAAGTATGTACTCATAAACCTTACATAATGGTTTGTAAAGAAAATGAGAATTATCCTAAGCATATCCCCCGGGAGTGTCATAACCAAGAGTGCAGCAAGGCCCGTTGTCGTGCACCAGTTCCCGTTTGAGTCTAGCTCAAAGCGGTGTTTTCGGGTTTTACCCCTAGGTACATCTGTGCCAGAGCCACCTCTACCTGCTCGTATCCAGACAGGGATGTATTGCTCGGAAAACTCACAACATCTCTACAATACTAAAATTCTAGGAAGTTCTTCTATACTAATCCTCAAAGTCTATCTTTGGGCTATGTGCTCTAATCAGAGTTTATCTAAATCTAGCTTCCAAGGTTAGTACTAAACTGCCTCTGATACCAACTGTAACGCCCCGACCCCAGCTACCCAGAGTCGGTGCATTACTTCGTAACATTGGCATGATCACAAAAGATCAAGTCTCGAAAGACCGATTAGTTTAGTAGCCTTGGAAACACTAGATACATTCGTAAACGTTACATTACATCAAAAAGTGAAAAACTACAATAACAAAGTCTCCATAGTCCACACTCGTATCCTCTTCCGACTAACCCTGCAGGTCATTCATAAAATACTTCTTCACATCCTGGAAAATATTAAAACATTGAAAGGGGTGAGCTCAGATGCTCAGTAAGGATAACAATAATGCGGAAGCTTTCATAAATAAACATTAACATTTAAGGCAATGTATAACTAAAACAAAAGCCTTTTAAACATGAACTTCAACATAATATGGCAAAAGTAAAATGAGATAATGCCATTTACTTCTTCACATGGATATTCTACTGGTCGAATAATCACATGCAATATCAATAACCACTTTCATAATGATGGAATGTATAATGCCGGACATTCTGAAACATTTTGTCAAGGCCTCGGCCAAGACATCTAAAATGATTAAGGCCTCGGCCAAAACCATAAATCAAATTGGGAAAGGGCCTCGGCCAATTCCACGTCTAGTTGTCTCATGAGACCTACCGATGCATCGAGGAGCTATAGCGGGCTCCACCCGTCACTTATTAAGTCCAATACATTCCTCATATGAATAGGTTTAAACATATCATAAACCATAACATAATTGTATCACATAAAACATGCATAATGTAAACATAACATTTCCACATTTCAATCACAAGATATCAATACAACACATTGATATAATAAAAACACTTTCAAAACCATTTTCAATACCAAAATAAAAGAAAGTTAAAACTTTGTATTTATTTTTCGTTAAAAAAATGATGGCTTGTAGAGGAAGCCGAAACTCAAATAATGGTCACGGCGGCGGAGAAGTCGTTGTCGCCGCATAAGTACGGAAAGAAAAACATTCCCTTTTGTCGTTTAGCAAAACGCTTTGTATAAAAAGATTCCTTTTGAATAACCGTAAAAGTCAAAGGGGTTTATACACCGTATAAAAGAAATTTGTGTATAAAACCAAATATGCCTCAATGAAAGGAGATTGAGACGAAGTACTTTAAAAGATAATTTTTAAATAAAATATATCTATTATGTGTATTCACTATAGGTACACATAAATAATGTAAAAATACAAGATAGGACATAATAATATCATGACATAATTTGAAAGTAGGAGATTAACCCAAAGAATGGAAGTTGGGTTAAGAAGTTCCCTTACAAAGAGCATTTTTAAAATAAAATAGATCTATTATGTGTATTCACTACAAGTACACATAAATAATGTACAAATACAGGATATGACATAATAATATCATGACATAATTTGAAAGTAGGATATTAACCCAAAGAACGAAAATTGGGTTAAGAAGTTCCCTTACAAATATAATTTAAATAAAATATATCTATTATGTGTATTCACTATAATTACACATAAAGAAAGTACAAATACAAGATATGACATAACAATATCATGACATAATTTGAAAGTAGGAGATTAACCCAAAGAATGGTAATTGGGTTAAGAAATTCCCTTACCTTGTGTCCGACTTGACTAAACCGTTCTTTAACCTCCTGAATAATAAACTAGAGTTAATATCTACCTTATTAAGAACCATTTTCAATTTCATTATCCTTTTTATATCACTTATTACAATGTTATGAACATTATGTAATTATTTAAGTTAATAACGGTCGTTTTGTCGATCTTTGGTACATGAGTCAACAATAAACTTCTTATAATTATAAGTTGTTCATGTGGTGAAATATCCATTATATCCAGAATTATATTAATGATGTAGATATCATATATATCATATATATACAATATATACATTCATTTATAATATTACGTAGCATTTAGAGGTAAGAAATGAAATGCACCGTTCATGGAGACGGTAAGCCGTACGTACGCATGAACGCTACTTTCATTTCAATTTCATATTTAATGGAATGAAATCATAATGATATAAATGTATAATATAATTCCAGTATAATATAGTGTATAATACCATTTACTCCATCCTTTATACATCCCACACATGGCATTAACGATTCAAATCACTTTGAGGGGGCGGTAGTCCGCACTTCCTAAAATGAAATTATCGCGTTTTACCCATAATGGAAATCATAAAGTATGCCATAAATGAGAAATACAGAAGCATAAGTAAAACAAAAACATATTATATATCATATATAAAAATAGTGACATCTTAATGGCCACCTTTGGAGGTGTTATATGAGTGTTGAACAATCATCGTTTCGTGAGGCAGAAATTCGCCATCCACAGAAACCGTATGTTCTTTAACCATTAGATGTAGGTGTGTGTAAGTGTAGCTCGAATCCTTCTTATAACAACATCCTAGTATATTGAGGATACTGGTGTTGTTACAAAAGAAATGAATAAAAAGAGTTTAGGGGGTTGGAGAAGAAAAATAAAACAAAGCAACATTAGAAAAGACATTACCTCAAAATCGGGTAACTCTTTTTGATTTGAGCTAAAGGCTTCCTTGGGAAGAGTTCTGCCCAAAGTGAGGTTTCTAGGAGTAAGGAAGGAATGTTGGGAGAGTATTTGGGCAGAGGTTGGCCGAGCCAAATGGCTTGATGGTGTGAATAAGGTGGGAGAGGTGGGGGCCTTTTATAAGTGGAGGGGAGGGGCACTTTTGGAAAGATTGAAATGTTACATTATTTCACAATGCTTTTCGGATTCTAAAGGTCCCACACTTATATAATTCGAGGATAAGGTGATAAGGTTTCGAAATATCTTCATCCAATAGGCTTTGGACAAGTGTAAGCCTCGGATTTTGCATTATCTTCTCATTTTATTTAAATCGTCAAATAATGATGTCATCGCTGCATCATTATTATGTCATAAATAATTTAATTTATTTAATGTCTAAAAATTATAAAACAAATACTATGATGTAGGAAATCTTTTTAGCTTTCCAATGACTATTTATAATCAAAATTTGGACTTGTATAACCCCAATTAAAAATTGTTTTAGTAGAACAATTTATGTTAGTGTCATTTTCACTTTAACATTAAATAAAAAGTAATTTATGTTATTTCCCAACAAAAGTGGATCCATGGGGTCCCCAAGTTAGGCCATGGCTTGTCTTGGTCGGCCATGACTCAACCAATGAGGTTGGGACATGTGTCTAGGTCATTTCATATTATTAATGTATTATTTATACCTTAAACTACACTAATTACCACTAATCGCGATTAAGAACTTAAAAGTTACTATTCACCAAAAAATTATTTTGATCTCATTGAACCACATTTTACTTCTTAATGACAACCATGTATGTCGGATTTTTGAAAATCAAATCACAGAAGTTGTAATATTTCATTTAAACGAAAAATCAGTTATTTAACTACCACTTAGTGGTTTCACTATTCATCAAAAATTGAAGTTTTTCAGAATAAGGCCAAAATTTCACCCTAAGCTATAATTGATATTCCGAATTCAAAAATGATGTCTATTTTACAAAATTCCAAACATATAAGTTGTATTAATTAATTTCATAATTAATTCCCGCTGTTACAACAAATAGCGTGTTTTTAAGAAACAATTTATATCAAAAGTTTGGCAATTGTTTATGTCCAATTTCAATGTTAAATTAATTCTAATGACCACCATTGGATAAAATGGTAAAAATATTTTCTAATTATACCTTAAAACCACTAAATAGTATAATTTATCTGTATAAATTATTTTGATTAAAAAAGTTGTTTTTATGTATTTTTCACTATTCATAAAAAAATTAGAAGTTCTCAGAAAAATACCAAAAATTCAACATAGGCTAATTTCGATATTACGAATACAAAAATGAAGTCCATTTTGAAATATAAAATTTCTATAATTTTAAAAAGTGGTTATTACTATTCATAACGGCTATTTTGATTAGTTGCGGTGTGTTAGAACTCGAACTTGCGTACAATGCAAGCTATTGCATTATTGAATGAGAAGCGTATCGTGGAAGCTCGGGGTGTTACATTTTTACGGTTTTATAAAGCCTTATTTTCATGAAGCTTCTTCCAAAATATTTCATGACTATTTTTAATAAAATCTCTTTCTTTTAAAATTGCATGATGTTTTGTGAAAAGAAATTGATTTTTGAAGAAGAAAGGATATTTTCCTCAAGAATTCATTTCAAGTGTTTTATCAAAATTATTTTCCATCTAAGATAATAAAGGGTTCTGTTTCTATCCATATTTTTAAATGTATTTGACTATGTTGTGATGGAATTATGTTTATGAATTCCTTTATCTTATATGAATGGTTTGATGATGTCATGTTGTTTAAGAATCCCATTTTTATTACATGGGTTATGTAATGATGTATGACTTATGATTTTGTGGCACACATAAGAATGGTATCATTATGAGATGGGTGGGACCTATATCTCCCTCCAATGAATTGGGTAAAGATTTTATATCTCATGAGATAGACATGGCTGGAATGGTAGGTTATACCGGTTCATTGAAACAGGACTGAAACGAGGGTTACTCGATTCAGAAAGGGACTTTGTCCACTAAGATAGTCTTGGAAATGAGTCTTGACTAACAAGAAATTATTCTCTATGATTATGTGTGAATTCCACAAAGTTTCATGTTTTAAGTTATGATTATTGTGATTACATTTCACTTCCATGATTTATCCCATGATTATGAAATTATGCACTCTTTTGCAGGTTATGATTTACAAAATGTTATGTTCTTATGAATATGATGTGATTGATATTTCTTTTGTTTACCCTTACTGGGCATTTGAGCTCACCCTTTTATGTTTTATTTTCCCCAGGATATAAAGAAAGGTTTTAGGTAAAAAAAAGGAAGATCTTTATGGGAGATATTGAAGATCTTTCACCACGATTAGAGGATTACATTCCGAGTTTCCAAAGACACTAAACTATTACGATCCTTGTGTGTGTGTTTTTATTATGTACTAAGTATTCCGCAAATGTAATGTAATGTCAATATACGTCAGGCTCCGGGTCTCTACAGTTGGTATCAGAGGAAAGGTTTAGTCAACCTTTGGAAACTAGGATGCGAGAACTTTAGTGAGATCCCTAGAGATATTTATAAGTTTTGTCTAGGGATGTCCCTAAGGATAAGTATACGTATAGGATACAGTCCTATAACTACGGTAACGATCTTAGAATTTAACCTAAGAAGTTAGATATTGAGGATACTACCCCTTTATTATGTTGTTTTCCCTAGCATGATTTTTGCCTCTCACACTATTCTTTTTGGGTTTTAGACGATGGTTGGAACCCGAAGGAACCGTGTTGATCAATGCAATGGACAATGCAATAATTGCCCTCCTGGACAAACAAATGTTATGGGAGATGGAGTGCAAAATATTATTGCTATACTTACACAAGCAATGAATCATTCTGGACTTCCAAATGAGCAGAGAAGGGAACAATATTCTATTGAGTCCTTCATGAGGCAACGTCCACCTTCTTTCAGTGGGACTTCTGATCCACTTGTTGCTGAAAAATGGATCAGTAGCACTGAAAAGATATTTTCAGTTCTTCACTGTTCTAAACATGATAAAGTCATCTTAGCAGTATATCGTTTGGAAGGTGAAGCTGATCAATGGTGGAATCTTATCAAGAATACGAGGCCAAGAGATGAAATTGAGTCCATGGAATGGGACGAGTTCAAGAAATTGTTTTTCAGTAAGTACTTCCCTCATATTCTTCAAACAAAGATGGAAAAGGAGTTTCTTGAGCTGAAGCAGAAGGATGATGAATCTGTTGGTATATACGAAGCGAATTTTACAAGACTTGCAAGGTATGCATCTGGCATTATCATCCAACCTGAAAGTAAAGTTGGTCGATTTTTCAGTGGCTTAAAACCAAGTCTTCGAAGGGCATTGGCTATAAGAGACTTCAGTAGCTATGAAGAAATTGTGCGTTGTGCTATCAAGGTAGAAATGGAAGTTGGTGTTACATATACATCTCAGGGTTTTGACAAGAAACAAAAGATGGAGTTCAAGGAGAAATCTCAGAATAATGGTGAAAAGAAGATGAATGTTTCCTAATGCTCAAAGTGTGGAAAGAAGCATGGTGGAGATTGTCTTAAAGGGACTAGAAAATGTTTTAAGTGTGGAAAAGAAGGTCATCGAGCAGCTGAGTGTCGAAGTAGTGGGAAAAGGGTTTCTAATGATGTGAATAAAGAAAATACTGCAGAGAACGCACCACCAACACTTCAATGTTTCAAGTGCAAGGAGATGGGACATTATGCCAATAAATTCCCTAATCCAAGGGTTAGTGATGATCGACATGAGCATCCGCTTAAGGCAAAGGATAAAGGGAAGTCACATGCGGTCACTATTGGCGATGTTGAATATGACAACGATGTGGTGGAATGATTCAGTGTTTATGTAATGGGATTCCAAAATAATGTTGTATATAGTATCGTGGAATATTGGAATATTTATGTTTTGGATTTCAATAATTTTATGGTACCAGTAACCATGAAAATTGATTGAGACATTTCTGGTAAACAGATGATATGAGCATAATGAAGGGATAAGAAGATAATAAGATGTTTGATTGTATTCATGAGCTCATGATTGATATAAGGACTAAGTGATATCATGGTTTGAGTATATAGAATTTTGAGGATTTTGGTATGTGGAAAGTGTTAACTTTTAACTGCATTCATGTTTTCACTAAGGTTCAATGGGTATTAATTATTCAAGAGAATACATGATTAAGGTATTCACATGTTTATAATTTGACCAACAAGATATATCTTATGATATATGGGGGATAAATGATGGCATTCACGTGATTATTCTGTGACATTTCAAGTAATCATTTTCTTTATACTATGAGCTTGGACTGAAGTATTTTAGATAAGCCTAAATATTAGAATGGATTATGTTGGGCATAAGTTAGGATAAAACGTTTTTCAATATTATAGATGGGATGTTATAGTAATATAGCTTTAGAAAAAGGACAACCTGCAGGACGGGCGACAGCCCATTGCGTCGGACAAAGATGTGGGAATCGAACCCACAACTGAAGTGTGACTGGCCTTTATCACCTACCACTGGCCTACAGGAAGTACCTGTTTAGTAGAAACTAGTTTTATTATATTAAGAAGTATGATATATGAAGTATAAGTCCATTTTAGGAACCATATATGATTAATCCCACTATAGAATGACTTATGTATATTTAATAACTTTTTATAACCTTTTGTTTGAGACAGATGGAATGACCCGTCATTCTATCACATGATCTGCTAACACTTCACGAATAACAAATTCAACTTCATTTATGAAGTGGAAATTGTTCAAGGCACGAACAACAGTGAGATTGTACCAAAATAAAGTATGTATTTATTCTAATTCTAATTCTTCAACTTTAGGGAAATGATCTTGAAAACCAAAAATGTTGTCCTAGTGCTCTTATATCTGATTAATCAGATGGTACCTTAGATCATCACAAATTTATGGGTTTGTGATTGTTGGCTTTTCCATAGCCATGTTCTCTACCACTCTCCATCAGAACATGATGGTTAGATTTCTCTTCCATATCCATATTGTCACCTATGTGGAAACCCATTGATTAGTTTATTTGGGTAACCGTTACGTTTCATACTATTGTTTTTAAAGATTGGTTTTGGTATTCCTTTTTACGATGTGGGTTTCGATTAAAGAAACTTTCGAATAGTAAACCATTTATAACCCCGACGAATTTCGAGGGCGAAATTCATTTTAAGGGTGGTAGAATGTAACACCCCGAGATTTTATGAAAAATATTCTTTTTAATTTCATTAATGTCTTGTGTTATACGCTACACCAAAAGGAGCTTTCACAACACACATCTTTGTCCTGGCTTGAATTACACGCAATCGCGACCTTCCACGATAGCGTGTGTTGTACGCAACACCAAGTTTCGCTAAAAAACGATATGCTATTAAGATATTATTAAAACTAGCCGTTATGAATAGTAATAACCACTTTTTTGAAATTATATAAATTTTATTTTTCAAAATGGACTTCATTTTTGGATTCGGAATACCGAAATTAGCCTAGGGTGAAATTTTGGTATTTTTCTGAAAACTTTCAATTTTTGATGAATAGTGAAACCACTAAGTGGTAGGTTAAAAACTGAAATTTGCATAAAACATAATTTTACCGCTTCTGTGAATGGAATTTCGAAAATCCGACAGACACGGTTAATATCAAGGACTAAAATGTGGTTCAATGAGATGAAAATAATTTTTGGTGAATAGTAACTTTTTACTTTTTTTTTACCACAGTTAATAGTAAATAGGGTAACTAAGGGTAAATATGATATTACTATTACCCTAACACATGTCCTAATTCTATTGGATAAGTTTAGTTCGACCAAAAACAACCTTATGAATATAATATGACCATTTAGGTCCACTTGGATTAGATTATGACATTTAATATTATTTTATTTAATGAATAGTTAAAATAGTTAAAATCAAAGTTAAATAAATAAACATTTTTAATATGGGGTTATACATAAGATAAATTCGACTATAAATATTCATTAGAAAGCTAAAACGATTTCCTACATGATGGTATTTTATTTATAATTTTTAGACATTAAATTAGTTAATTTATTTATGACACAATGATGATGCAGTAATTATCTTATTAATGAAATATTGACATAATTGATGTTATAAACACCAAAATAAATGTAATTTGAGACGTTTTATGAATTACACTAATTTTCTAGGTTACTATGATATACTAGTGTTGATTTCATCAACTTGGTTCAAACATTTAATTCTGTTACGACTTTCACAAAAATCATATATCAAATAGTGTCAAAATTGACACAAAATAGTTTTTAAATCAAATATTATATTACTAATTGTTATTTTATTCCTAAAAATCTAAGGTTCGGCCAAATGACTTAGATAAGGATATATATATTAATAATAAATATTTTGGGGTTCGTTTGGCATGTTATAGTAAGTGTATTAACCATATAGTGAAAGAAAACAAAAAGACACGGTAAAAGTTAAATTATTTAACTTAGAGCTAAATCTAATTGATAAGGTTAAAATAATACCCTAAACTTGTCTAAATCCCATTGGTTGATAGGATTTCGACCCATCCCCACTTTATCTTCGAAATAAGACCCTTTGGAACCATTATAAACCGATTTTGACTTTAATATAAAATAATATTTTGAGATATTCCTAAGGTGCCCCTCTCCTCCCTTATAAAAGGGCACCTCCTCCCCCTCCTCCTCACACCAATTTGAGCACTCAAGCTCGGCCAACCCCAGCCATTTTCTCCTCTACACTTCCCTAGAATAATCCTAGAGGTCCTGGTCTTCTTAAAAGACCAATCTTAGTTCCCTAAGTGGAGGATTCAAAGAAGCGTTCCAAAGAAGATGTAATATCCATTACCGATCTTTTCAATTTCTTTCTTCTTCAACTTCTTCTTCTTTAGTTGTTTCATGATAAAGTAATAACATCAGTATTAATTACATACTTATATGTTATTATAAATATGAAACAACCCTAATTCACCTTCTATCCATCCTACGGAAAAATGAAATCACCGCGCGTGCGTACGTACGGAATACCGTCTCCACGCCGTGGTGTAATCTATTTTCCACCATCACCTTACAAGGATGGGTATAATGGTTTAATGAGTAACTGTTTATGATTATTATAAAGTAATATTGATACTGAAATAATATACATATACTCCAATACAATTCCACGATCATAGGAACGATATCATCACTCGTGCGTACGTGCGGAATACCGTCTCCACGATGTGATGCGACTCGTTCTACATGATCATCATTACATAGTAATTATATAAATGAATTGAATGAATAAATATGATATATGTTACATTAACCTTAAAAGAATAATAAGAATTTTTTCGGCAAAACACGCATAAGAACAAAAGGCAATAAAGACCCGAGTAACAAGTAACAATGAAATATTACTAACAAGAAGCTAAGAATATGACCATATATGATATCATATCAATATGTATGATTCTGGAATAAGTCAATAACATTATTTAAACCATTATACAGGAGATTCGGACACATACAAAGCAAATCGGACCTAAGGTAAGGGAAATATCACAATCTCATTTTTATCCGAGATTGTTTATTCGTAAGTAATTACTGGGGTGTATTTTATCATCCACATCCATGTTCCCTCAAAATGTAATATTGTTTCCATCCACATACAATAGTTTAAATCCAATTTTACCCTTCGGTGAGTTTTTAGTAAAGAATATGAAAGGAATCTTTTATCGTTTTTTCGTACGAGGTACTTTTTGACTTTTCCGACAAAAGTACGAAGAATGTTTTTTAACTTAAACGGAACGAACGGATTTTTACGGTTTTATAAAGCCTTATTTTTATGAAGCTTCTTCCAAAAGATTTCATGACTATTTTTAATAAAATCTCTTTCTTTTAAAATTGCATGATGTTTTGTGAAAAGAAATTGATTTTTGAAGAAAAAAGGATATTTTCCTCAAGAATTCATTTCAAGTGTTTTATCAAAATTATTTTCCATCTAAAATAATAAAGGGTTCTGTTTCTATCCATATTTTTACATGGATTTGACTATGTTGTGATGGAATTATTTTTATGAATTCCTTTATCTTATATGAATGGTTTGATGATGTCATGTTGTTTAAGAATCCCATTTTTATTACATGGGTTATGTAATGATGTATGACTTATGATTTTGTGGCGCACATAAGAATGGTATCATTATGAGATGGGTGGGACCTATATCTCCCTCCAATGCATTGGGTAAAGATTTTATATCTCATGAGATAGACATGGCTGGAATGGTAGGTTATACCGGTTCAGTGAAACATGACTGAAACGAGGGTTACTCGATTCAGAAAGGGACTTTGTCCACTAAGATAGTCTTGGAAATGAGTCTTGACTAACAAAAAAATGATTCTCTATGATTATGTGTGAATGCCACAAAGTTTCATGTTTTAAGTTATGATTATTTTGATTACATTTCACTTCCATGATTTATCCCATGATTATGAAATTATGCTCTCTTTTGCAGGTTATGATTTCCAAAATGTTATGTTCTTATGAATATGATGTGATTGATATTTCTTTTGTTTACCCTTACTGATCATTTGAGCTCACCCTTTTATGTTTTATTTTCCCCAGGATATAAAAAAAGGTTTTAGGTAAAAAAATGAAGATCTTTATGGGAGATATTGAAGATCTTTCACCACGATTAGAAGATTACATTCCGAGTTTCCAAAGACACTAAACTATTACGATCCTTGTGTGTGTGTTTTTATTATGTACTAAGTATTCCGCAAATTTAATGTAATGTCAATATACTTCAGGCTCCGGGTCTCTACACTTCTGCTGAAATAGAACATTATGGTTGATTTTGAAGGAAATACAACTTTGTTATGAGATGACGTTCATCGAGATTTTGGTTTGATGAGGATGAGATAAAATGGACTTTGTAGAGATATATACTCCCATATAGGGGCTTGATCTTACTTGAAATATGGCCCAATAATGATAGTGATGGAGGTAAAAGGGAATAAATCCCTCCATGGGTTATAAACCTACTGGAAATATGGCCTAGAGAAGATTAGGGTGAGTTTGGGGCGCTAACTTTGAACCTCAAGGAGGATTACTATTAATCATGTATGTATTGGAATAAAAGAAAATGTACTTTGAAATATTTGTGGATTACTCCAACATAGGAGTCCTAATTTAGGGTATTTTATCATAATAGTTACATGATAACCACTGAACCTTAATCCCACAAGATTCATACTCAGTGTGTGAAATAAATCGAAGTGAATGATCTGCAGTTTCCATGAATCTTCTTCATATACAGGTGTATGATGACAAGGGTGTGGAAAGTAGGGGATATCATATAATAAATACTAGGGTATACACTAAGAGGAGTTAACTGGTGAATTTCACACATTATGATTGGTGGAAGAGTGGGTTAGGGAGTGGTTACATAAAAAATGTTATATTATCATTTGATTCACTTCACATTTCAGGCATTAAATGTCATATCCTGTCCAGATAATCCATTCACCACCATCCCTAGGGTTGTGATCCTTATAACCACATGAATGTTTGATTAAGGAAATTATATGTATCATACTTATTAGGTATTATAAATATAGTTCGTCATTAACATGAAAATTTATGATTTATAGGGTGCGTTGGTGTACCCTAGGATTATATATTGTATGTTTGGAGGCATCGAAGGAGGTCTTTTCTTGGTCCCACTCACTTGAGGTAACATGATAGAGGGGTACCAAATCATTGGAAATGTGAAAAGTGTGCCAAAAAGTTTATTTTACCAGGTGATACCTTGGTTAGTTAGTAGGTTCCACACCCAGGTGATACCTGGGTGAGTTGGATTTGGCTTTTCCTAGGTGATTTCTGGGTGAATCTAGTTTGGCTTAGGAGGACCTCACCAGTCATACCTAGAAGAGCTTTCTTAGACGTCAATCATGTGATGTTTGGGTGGGGTTTAATGATCTATTCCAAGTGCTACCTAGAGATTTCAGTAGGGATTGTTTCAATGGGGACACCTGGGTGAGTTAAAGATGTATTAATTGGAGAAGACATACCATAGAAACCACACTTGGATGAGTCCAAACTATGATCTCCAAGGTTATCCTTAGGTGTTCCTTGAATGGTCTTTCATAGGCCCTTAGTTAGGTAGGCATACTTTCTTTATTACTTTTGGACTAGGGGTATGAGGATCCTAAGGTAGGTCCTTGGTGTTTTAAACCATAGAGTAACCATAATCCATATACTATCATTAATTCCTTCTTATTTTAAGGCTTGGATAGATACATAGACGTTTTTTAAGACTTGCATAAAGGACTAGGGAAATCAGAGCTTCAAGATTACTCTTTTCCCCTTTTCATAAATGGAGTGACTAAGGTTCCTATTTATAAACAATATCAGGACCCTAGGTGAAGGAGGTAGTTCACACATGTCTCTCATGCAATTTTGACTTGCATGGGTATTTAAATGCATGTCAGAGCTGCATGAGTAAAGTTGTGTAGGCTAGACCAACATGTTCTCCATTAAAGAAAACACTTGGGACTCAAGGGGTGGTGTCCACCTTTCATTATCTTTCCTCCGAACAATACTTGTTATGATTTTATTTGATGTTCTTTATAATTATTTGAAGTTAGAATTTTCTTGAAATCTCCACCATGATCAGCTCAGATTATAAAACTAGGTTGTTATCTTGAGGTAAGGATAATATAATATGGATATTGATGAAGACTTCATTCATTGGAATTGATATATTCATATGAATATATGCTACAGATGGGAAAAATTATTAATTGTTTATCTCTTAACGGAGAAATAAATGGATGGGTCATGTAGGAAAGTCATGTTGGATGATCATGTTGGTCTTTTATGAAGGTCGGTTGCATAGTTCTTCCACGCAAGTCGACCATGAATGCACTTTCATATATATAAATATATTTTCCAACCAATCAGCCTATACCTCAACTAACACTTTTTAGTCACCTGCACGCTCTCTTTGAACTATTCAATCACACTAGTACTTCATGAAAATATTCTTTCCATGTTTTCCTCATGTATCCATGGAAGGAAATCACTTGTGTGAGTATTATCCATGATATAACCTTAGAGATGTGCCTCTTCCTAGTCACCTAAGTTATGTGGATTGTATGATGTGACCTACTTAAGGTCACCTGGGTGAGGGGACATATGTGAGGTCAACCGAGCTAGGTGACCTGCACAAGGTAATTTTTTTTAAAAAAGTAATCTTTAGAATATTTCTAACTAAACCCCTAGAACTAATGGAAAGATTGTAATTTTATTACAGATTTTAAATGTATTCTCAATTTTCATTGTTTCTAATGCACATGTTTCTTCACATATTGAGGATATTAAACATATATTTGTTCCAATATACCAGATATTATATGATCTTATTCTTCTGAATCTTGTAAAACATTTTAAGAAAATTATTTTGAATATCCAATGTTTAACAAAATTTTAAATTAAGACTAAGAAATAATGGGGTACGTTCTCTTCCCGATGATGAAAGATTTAATACCTAATTATTGGTTTATAGAATATAAAAACATTATTGCTGCTATCATTTCTAATATGGAAACATATATCAATTCAGTAACAAATCCCACAGTGTGTCTAATGTTCCATATTTCCATTACTGAAAATTTGGAATCCTATTTTATTTATCCAAATCCCATATATTACACATCCATTTACCAGAAATATATAAATAATCAATCAAATACTTTGAAGGAGTATTTGGTGTTACATGATATATGAGGGGTCAGAACTGAATGGATATCAGCCTATTGGGTCTGCAAGACTTGGATATAATATGAAACCGAGTTGGAGGAAATTGATTTTTATGAATTCATTTGGGTGGAAATTAAATATGTTTAAAAATTATATGATATCATTCTAGGATTGATAAACAATTAGAGATAAGATATCAATACATTCTTTCTAACTCAAGGAGAGGTTGGACTCAATTTGTGGGAAATTTACAATATTTCAGTATTAACTATTCTAAGAGTGATGTATGATGAATTCATCCCACGAAATGAGATGTGGAGTGACCCCATAAGAACACCAACACTAGACCATGAATTATTTTAAATGGTTTGAGATTTTTGAATGGAAGACCCCTTCCTTAGGGGAAACATTCATCATGAGGAGAAGAAAAATGTTTTCTTGGAGCTCAAGCGGGAGGGTCCCACAAGTAGTATCCCAATGGGATGTCCAATAGTTGCGACGTGTGGCATCCAAGGAAATTATTTTATTGTTTTTGAGTAGGGATAGAACACCAAATGGTGGTATTCCATCATACCCAAAATTTCCACCGAGTCCTGCCTTTTTGGGTTTTATTAATACAGATTAACATTTATATGTTATTGGTAAGAGATTACAATGGTATGGTACATCCAAGAACATTATTCATAGAGGCTATGCTAGTGGGTGGAGAGCATATAGGATTTGAATCTCCTCTTTTGGAGAATATACCCTGGGTTTTTCTTCATTCGTATATAGGGTAGGACCCCTTTGGGATTTAAGTGACATTCCATCTGTTATGGGGGTGGATCTTGTGGGATATTTATTCATAAAAGGTGATTAGTTGGGTAAACATAACATGATATTAGTTTTGTCCCATTATTCTAGTTCTCTATCATATTTGACCACTATGTATAAACTATCCAAAAAACTCTAAGTTTATAATTGTATCTAATGATTTTAGATTCTTCTCGTATAGTTATACTCCTAAAAAATGATCTGTGATGATAGTAGAAATAATTACTTTCATATATCATACATGATTTCTTTCAGAAACTCCATGTTGGAGTTGAGGATTGATGGTGAAATTTTCTATGTATAATATATTTATTATAGATTTACAAACCAATTTCAATGTCGGTAAAAACCCACCGACTCTCCCCCTTTTATATTCATTCAGAGATGCATTTGATGTTAGATAGAAAACTATAGGTATTAATGGACCAACCAATATGAAGGATATTAATTGGGTTTTCATCACTAAAAATACACATTAGTTTGAATAATCAATATGAAATCTCTAGGATTTTCTGAAATATTGAGGTGGTGGTGGAGTCGGATGTACCTCAAGTTGAAGAAACTATTCATGAACATCGTCACAAGAAAATGTGGGAACATTCGAAGAATGAAAGAGATGAAATTACTACCAGTCCCTAGTCGTGAGCCACTCAAAAATCATGAACTAAAAGGATGGATGTCCCAATTGGAGATATTTTACGATGGTCCAACTATCACCATCAAGAGAGGATCAGGGCTCCAGTAGTCCAAACTCCATATAAAGTTGATAGGCTTAACAAATAATAAAATAATTGGATTTGGGATCTTATTAAGAAAAATATGGGGTGAAATAAGACTATGTTTATCCCAAGGAATGTTTTTCTGGAAAGACAAGCCTTCCAACGCCATTGAATTGTGGTCATTTCATTGCATCGTTATACAGATGCACTAGATTGGTGATGATAGAGCACCCATATCCTCTACTATGATACTAAACCTACTGATGTGGGAGAGTATATCAAGGAGTTAGATATTCATATATATGCCAATGATAATTATATTTTGACTATAAATCATTTGAGTAACATGAGATATCAAGATTCCACTTTGGGGTGTTTGATCAATGTAATGATGAATGTGATGGATTAGACAATGTTGGAGATATATGTTTGTATCCTAACCTTCCATTTCGTTACCCACACCATTTTAAGGGGTATTTTCTACAGATTTATATGAATCTTCTATTTGTAGTGTGGAATAAGAGGCACTAGAGTTGTATTCACAATGATACAGTCTCGCTGGTTCCCCTATCGAGGCTTAGGGGCCACTCCAAAATTGGTGTAATTATCCCCAATCTTAAAGATTATATAGGAAGTAATGGTGGGAGGGGTTCCTTGCCTTCATCCCCTAGTACCCATATTCTAGGAAACAATTATTAACCTATCTATTCCGTAAATTTAGTAATGATGAAGAAGAAAACCCATATCCTAGAGCATCACTAGTAGTGGTGAGTTTTTATAACCAAATTTTCTCTCTACCTGTCCAGAGTATGAATCTTACCATGAATGTTCAATATAGAATCCATCAAATATATTCTCTCAAGGATATTAGATATGAACCCTAAGAATCATTGGTGATTCTTCATAAGGGATACAAATTCTTTCTTGTGGGTCCATTATATTGAAAAGAGAAGTTCCAAGAGAAGAGAGAAAATCTATTTTATGTACTATAGAGGGAGTGAAAAATCCAAGTAATATCAAGTGTGAACCTTAAGGTATTATGTGTAAATCAATGAATTTTATCCTTTATGATATTTAAGATCCACCACATACACTGGATAATCCTACATCAACCACCACTAGCCCACTCACCACCCTAGAAGGGGCTATTAGAGATCTTTTACAGTCTAATGATTGTGATAGTTCTAATCTTTTTTAGTGGTTCTGAAAAGTATGTGACTATTGAAAAGATATCAGATGATAGTAAGAGTGGATCTGATTTGTGTTATGGTCCAATAATCTCAAAAACCCATAATGGAGAGGATTTTGATATACCAGGAGTATTATATAATGAATCAATGGAATATCTATTTCAATATATTAATTTCCATGTCCACATGGAGGTGTTTGAGGGCATTAATAAGGCATTGGATGGAAATGAGATTCCACTTTACTATTTTCTCACACACCCATCTTTCTAATGTTCAATGCATTAAATTAATTACATGGAATGATGAAACATTTTCTGTAGAATACATTACCAAGGTGATCAATGTTTAGGGTCCATGTTCCATCCTAATCCCATTATGGAAGGAATAATTGCTCAAGGTTTTGATGTGAAGGATTCTTGTGAGCCTTGCATAGAGATTCCTAAGCAAACTCAAGAAGAAAATCAACATTAGGGTATCTCAATTCAAACCATTGGGGCCATGTGCACTAGGGAGGAATCCATAAAAAGAATGGTCCATCAATGAGTGGGTATCATCAACTACATTGCTCACCTTTTTTCTTTTCTATTTACAATCTTCCAATGTCAGTGGCTAAGTTCATTTATTTTTCAGTTCCATTTTCCAAAATGGTAAAACATGAATGGGAAGCCTCTACCCAAAAAAATGTGAATATGAATATTGAGGGTGATTTTACTTCATGAAGGGAAATACAAGTTACAAATATAATAATGTTAATCTAATAGTACACCTCTATAATTTAGACTATATCTTCAAAAATCTAGGAGGATCCGGATTATTTTTGGGTTTTTCATCAGTTCATATGGAAATATATCTTGGAAATATTCCCAAAATAACCTATGGTGGATCTACCCTCATAAATTCACAGGATCTAGTGAATCATCAAAATTTTGGGGTGCTGTGGATTTGATTGCAATATGATCAACTATACTCTGAATGAAATTTTTTTCCAATGGGAGAGAATACTTCTGTCACAACAGATCCTTATTAAAATATGGATTCTTATAAAAAACCAAAGATCATAGGGGTGAATTATCATTTGAAATTCTCAATAAAACAATTAATTTGGAAGAGTTAATGGAATATGTTGAAAATAAATCTCATCAAATATTAAGACTCCAATAAGAGATTGTTACAACTAGAGGGGAGCTCGTACAACTTCACCATTCACTGGATGACATTCATTCTGAGGGGAAGAATTCCATTTGAATATATGGTAGTGGAGCTCCACAATGTTAAGGAGGATGAGACTACCTAGATTTTTAGGCTTTTACTAACAATTAATAATGATCATGAGGCCCTCAAACAATTCAAAAATTTTGTTGATGATCTCCTATAAATTATGAAAAATAGACATGAACTTATGGATTCTACTATAAATTTTTCTACAAAAATGAAAATAATTTTTTTCACAATAATATATGAATTTTTCTATATTTTACATGATATTTTATGATAACACTAATGTTGGATCATTTTAATGAACACCATTGGGTCAATGTGTTGCAATTACTTTGAATGGAAGAGTAAGATTTTATAAGTTTCTTCATATTCTTGGGAACTATTGAATATAGTAAAACTATTTCTAAAGACATATAAAAGTCCCTAAAAACATTTTTTTCTTCTATATCATCACCATATTTTTTTCCTAATTAGTATATAAGGATGCCTTAGTGAGTGAGCCTCAAATTATTCTTAGGTCACCCTTTATGGGTTTTTTAACTAACAAGTTTTGTAACTTTTAAATTTCAATTGATCAGTTTTCCAAAAATCGTGTGCAGTAAATGTAAAGAATATCAAATATTGAATTCTTCCCAGGTTAGCCATTATGAGTTTTTATCATGGCGATAATTTTCCCTTTTTAATTGGCAGTTTCCTATATTTAAAGATTGACTAGTATAATTGATGATTTAGGCTGAACATATTTGACTATGAGTTATGGGAATAATTACTCAAGTAAAACATACATGTCAAGAATGTTTCAACATTTTTCAGATATAAGGAGGGAAAATTTTAGGTAATTTTCTGGGAATTTTTGGATCAAAATATATTTTATAGGAAAATTACATAACTAATGATCATATATTATCTATAAAAATCCACCTCCATTACAATGTTGTTGGGGAATATAGAGATAAGTCAATTTTCTCTAGGGGATGAAGTTGAATTTGATTGAAATTCCATATTTAGATAAGTATTATACAAGTCCATTTTGAGGTGTATTATGGATATTTAAAATAAATAATTCCTTTGGATTTTGATTGTCTTACTACTAATGGTCGTGGGAGGTTTTTGGTAGTCGAGGTTTCTTGAAACTGTGAGGTGTCATTTTAAAAAAGAATGCCTATGGGGATGAGAGGAAAATTTTGATTGGAATTGGACATTAATGATAGAGGGTAATATTACCCCAATAATGAGTTCATAAAGGAAATATCTCTCACTAAAATCCTCTTCATGTAATAGGACCATGTGTATTAGAGAATGGGTAGAATTTTCTTCTTCTATTGACTAGGACTATAATGAGCGATCTTGGTGTCACTACATATATCATTGGAATGATAATAAAACATAATGTAGTTCAAACATAAATATATGATGGGTGACTAACACCATGAATGATGGTCCCCACTAGTGACGGCCACAATAATGTGAAATTTAACATCACGTGATAAGGATGCCTCGAGTGAATTTTAAGGACATGCATCTTGGTCCTACCATTTCATGGTGATTTCTCCTTGAATTATTTGGCATTATAATGGTGTGAATGGGGAAGGGTGTAAGATGTCTCCTTGGGGTTCTAATATCCAAATGAGTGATATGGTATAGGCATGTATGGGATGACTTCAGACCATGTTCAAGAAGAATTATCCATTAAAATATCATCAAACTATACAAAGATAAGAATATTTTTAATTAAGTATCGAAATATCTTTCATTTATAGGCCCCATTTGGAGGTATATAATTGAAATAAATTTTTAGGAATATTGTGCATACCAAAACAATGGTGTCCATTAGAGTTGAATGAATTTTTAACAGATATTTAAAGGAACTATTATATATACATATAAATTTACCAAGTCCTAATGTATGTTTTGTGAAAGGAACATGCCTTATTATGAAGGGAACATTAATGAAAAAAATTACTAATAATAAGTAGAGGGTTTCTTATATAGGTCTAAATCATATGTAAAGAAGGGAATTTTTTTTTATTGGACGCAATATTTTAGATTCGGATGTCCTGATGTATCCTATGGTAATAGGAATCAATCCACACATAGTTCTAGAAAATGATCCATAAATTGGATTGGTATTTATGCAGGGAAGGAATTTTTTTTAATGTGGGTTCACTAATTAAATGATAACCCACCCCAGAATCTCTTTTATAGTTCTATCACAATCATAGGAGAGCAGGGGCTTCTGAGTTTTCTTATAGCTGGGCTAGGTTATTGAATCTAGGTGTAATTATGTATCACATCAAGATGAGAATAAATCCACATATTTTTCAAATATATGGGTATGGTACTGGACTAGAATTGGTAATTGTGGTTCTCTTAGGAAATGGCCACAATAATCGAAAAATTAATTTCGAATGATTGATATGTCAACCATGTATTTAAATGTCATGAAGAGATGAAATATGTTACCCTATGGAAGGAGGAGGTATAAGACCCTTCATTGTAAAAAAAACTCCTGAATGATGTACACATAGTTTAAGGTCATGGAGCTTTGAATTCAAAGTGTCGTGAACATGTTTTGAGTCCCTTACAAATATTCCTAATTCCAGATGATCTCTTTTTAGTGCGAGAAACAAGGAATATTGGGATTTTCATTTATCGTATGGTGGAGATTCATATAAAGTTTGTGAAGTTATATTTTTAATACCAATGGGTATTTAGGGGATACTTTAGCCGATAATGTGAAATATGGAATGAATCAATGGCATGGATTCATAAAATAGTGAATACAATTATCCCAAAGTTCAAAATTTGAGACTAGTGCTATGATTGAAGGTCTAGGTGTCACTACATATCTTATGAAAATATAAATGGAACTATATGTAGATCTAGGTAATGATTCCCTACACTAATATGACTCATATAAAGGGAATGAGGCATCTTTTATTTTTTTTTGTGTATGTTTCTAGGATTAAGGACCCAAAAATCACTATTTCTTTCATCAAATGGAGAACCAAGCCACACATAGCTATCTATATTCTATTAAGTTTAACGTCAAGAAGTATAAGAAAATTATGCAATTAATGGATTGAAAAAATGATATGGGGATTATTCATTAAAATATTCCCAGTAATTTGGTAAATAATATGATAATAAGCGTTATATAAAAGTTCAAGAAATTATCACATTAGAAGAGGGATTCCATTCCCATTGTATGATACTTCTTAGTTTTGTCTCCCCGAGCATCATATAATTGGTTCATATGGTAAGAATAAATCTTAGCATCATGTGATGAGGAATTTACATTAATTTTAACATCCTGTGACTCTTATGATATGGGTTGTGCCTTTTATGGTCGTGCGACAAGGGCGACTCCATGTAGTTTAACATAATGTGGTGAGGATGAATGGTGTCTTGATGTTTTTGTCACATGACTAGGGCCATGAATCATTAATCACATAAAATATTTCATATAAAAATAGTGAATTTGTAATGGTTATAGTACTCTCACCATCTATAGTGATTAAAAAATATGCCACATTGTAATAGACCTTATGGATAACAAAATTTCCTTACAATTTTTATTCAAGAATCAAATGCTTCTTCCCATGTATCATTGGGGTAATAAAGAAAAAAACAAGTTCCCCTTGAAAGAATGAACTAATGCTGATTTTTTTGTTGAAATATTGAGGTATTCAATTTTGGTAAACCTATAAATGAAGAAAGGTTAACAGTATCTTCTCATTGATCCATTCAAATTCATCCAAAAGCTTCTACGAAATCTCTTTTATGGATAAATGATCACAAATGGAAATGTGCAATGAATGCAATTAGACTCTGATAGAAAAAATGCTTACTTCCCATATAATAGTGAATGTAGGGTCTCATACATAGTAGTATGGTCTTTTTTGTTGTAGGACCAAAAGGCATACGGAATCATGTTGGACCAATATTTCCTATCTATTTTCACTATTTTCTAGATTATATTCAAGAGATTTCTGTTAAAAGCCTCTATCTTCTCATTTCATAGTATATCATTGTGGGAGGAATGGTTAGGCTCATTGTTATATTCCTAATACATTATTTCCAATTTAGAATAATAGAAGTTGGGGATTTTTTCTATAAATATAGAACAAGGGATAGAAAACATTGTAATAATGATGGAATTCATGAAATTGATGATTTTTTTCATCGGGACATTTTTAGAGGGATTGCTTCAACCCATTTGGGGAAGAAGTTATTAGTAGTGATGATGTATTTAAATTACATTGATATAGGAGGAGGATGTAATCCCATAAACTACCTTCACTAAATGGATAATTCTGAGTATTTGGTGCTGTGAAATTTATTTGGGTTTATGTATTAAATTGGAATTCAATTAACAAGGATGATACTTTTTGGTGAGTTGCATACAATAGTTCATGATTGGAAGGTAGATATATCTAGTCCTTGTAATTTACTAAGAATGTTTAGATCTTTACTGATGAGAACCATAGACATCTATAAGAACTTCTTGCATAATGGATATAGTTTTCTTTTCTTCTATACATTTAAGGAGTATTATGTCAAAACCTCTTTTATAGAGGACCTTCATATGTACTGATCTACCATAGATGATGAACTTAACTGCATGATACCAGATCTACTATTTTCCAACTCTTTCCAATAGAAGAGCCCAACTTTTGATATATTCAACGATGGGTTAAGTCCAACCATTCAAAGGATTATCCGGTTTAGGGGTAGAATTTACCTCCCCAATCTCTTCCATGATACTCTAAAGAAACACCTATACAATTATATTATGTTAAATTATCATGAATCTTTAATACCTATCAAGATATACAAAATTTTTCATTGTATCTACCTGATAATTATATGATCATGTGATATGAGTTTATATTCGATCTAAGGGGAATTTATGCATTAATCCCTACACAAAGTCAAGAAAGTGGAACAATTCTTCTTTTCTAATAGCATTACGACTAGTGATTTGTTTGATTATCAACTATTAATCACCTTTGATGTTTAGATGGGTCACTATAATTTTTATTGTGAGTTCTAATCCTACAATGAGGGCCTGGTACTCTTTCTCATTATTGGTATGACCTTATGACAATAGGAAGGAATAAGGAAAGACTCCCTTTTCTAGAGAGATAAGAATAACCCAAACCTAGCACTATTTAACCTCGGTTATTCTATACATTTTCCTATTACGATATTGGAAATCACATCATAATAGATTTCCCATGTTCTGAGGGAGTGTCAGACAAAGAATATTTCTTCATCCATAAGTTTGATATTTATAGGTATTTCTTCTAAAGAATGGTAATCTGTTAGAAAATCTGCCAAATCATTCCCCTTTATTTATTTATATGATACAAACTAGATGTTAAACTAATATAGTATGTCTTCCCACTATTTCAAACATCTAATCAATATAGGGTGTCTGAGTATGTACTTAATAGGGTTAGTTTGAGATACAAATGTACCTTGTGATGGTGCAAGTTGTGCCTCAATTTTTGAATCACAAATAGTAACTTATGAAAATTCATCTCAATATCTGAATAATTTGACTTGGTATTGAAGATGGATCATATAAGAAAATCGGTACTATTTAATTTTTTTTCTTTATTTTGATTGGGGAAAGAACCCAGTGGACACTCTTCAGATGTTAGATTTAAAATTATCATTATTCCTTCAATAGTTTTTATTATCACCTGTGGTCTCTGCAAATACTTCTTGAGACCATTGAATTCTTTTTTACACTCATTATTCCTCTTATATGTGGCACATTTTTTCATCAACATGGTGAATGGATATCACTTTCCAAATAATATTTACTATAAGGTATCCAATGTAACGAAGGAATCCTTTTATACCTCTAAAATATTTGATATTTCAAGGAGGTAACATTTCAAGGATATCCTTCGGCTTCTTGTGTTTGACTTTAATGCCACGATGGTGTAAAACAAAGAAAATAAAAAATTCTATTGTAACACCAAAATCACACTTCAAGGGGTTAATGTTTTGGTTGTTCTATCAAAGTTTATTTAAAATGGTCTCAAGGTCTATAAGATAGTCCTGACATTGCTAATATTTTACTAAAATATCATCAACATATCACTCAACAAACATTCCAAGAATGGGTTTAATGATGTAGTTAATGGCATGTAGGTATGTAGAGATATCATTTTTAAAGATGAAGGGTATTTTCCAAAATAAATATACTCATTTTGGTTACCCTAATAGAGTAAATTATTCTTTTTCATGGGCAGATAGATTTAGTTTTACCTTGAATATCCTTCCATGAATGTGAGGGGTTGGTATCTAGCCGTTATATTAATCAAAATATCTGTAATTGGAACTAGGAAGTCATCATTCATTCCATACCAATTGATATCTCTAAATTCAATTAAAATTTTTATTTTCCCATTCTTTCTTCTATAATATGACTATATTAGAAATCCATTTTGGGTAATTAACTTCCCAAATGAATTTAGATTTGATAAAATTTTCAACTTTAACTTTAACATCTTTAGTGTGGTTGAGATGTGTTCTTATGGATATTTTATTATAACCACAATGAGCTTTTGGAAGACACGAGTGGGGGTGGCAACATTAGGATTGAAGAATAAACTTTTTATGTAATTAAAGGTGAATACATCTAAATTATTCTTTAGAAAAATGTTATATGGAACTTTTTATTCAATGGGTGTAGTCGCATTGATCATCATAGGTCAAATATCTTATTATATGCTTGATTCGCCTATTATATTCCATCAATAGTGGTGGAGATATTCTCCTCAAATTATCTAGGTGTATCCTTGAGTTCATCTTTCTCTTTTGATTCCACTACAACTCTTCCCTATTTCATTATTACTTTGGGAAAGAAGATTTATAAAGGGGAATCAGTAGAGTTAGAATACATATTTATATTTTGATATTCATAGGTAATTATATCTCTATTCTTCGGTAGTGATATGTTAATTCGTTCAGATTCAGCTGAGGACTTTTGGGTTTACTAAATTCCAAACGATAAAGTGAGGGTATTTTTACCTAAAGAATCAATGCTAGTAGGAGGGTAAGAGACCACTTCAGTATATTCAAGTTTAACTAACACCGTTAATACCTTTAGGGTTCATAGTATATTCCCTAATATGAACTCTCATTCTCAATTAGACTAATGGGTAGCACATATTCATTATTGAACTCCTTGAATTTGTTGGAAGAGGTCATTTCCTAATCATTTCGGGTAGTAACCTGAGCTACATCATTGGTCATTTGTTAATCACATTGTATCTAATAAAATCTAGGATTAATTTAATGAGCGTCACAAGATTTAAAAATAGATTTATCATCGTAAAATTTCCCACATTTATTATTAATATAGTACTTTATACAATTTTGATATAATGTATGGATTGTGTCATGTTGGTGAATCTAAGGCCTTCTAAGAAATATATTGAATGTTCTATCTTATCAATGAATAGGAATACAAATTGGACATAAGGTCCCAAAATTGTGTTTTGAGGTCAATAAATCTAAGGAGTTTCTATTCACACTTCTCATATCTTTGGAATGTCACTAGATAAAGATTTAATTTGACTTAACTATAACCCAACTTATGAACAATTCTAGTCGAAATAAGATTGAACCTTGAGTGATTGTAAATGAGATCTCATCTGATGTCAATGTCATCTAGTCTAATGACACACAAAAGGGTTTTGTGTGTCCTTGAATCATAACATACTTTAAATATTCTGAAATTTAAATAAAAACATGAATTTCAAAAAGTTCTATATATAATCATTATACTTAATAATAGTGTCCTATTCTTTGAACTCTTAAAGGCTTAAAAATCATTTACAAGTGCTTCATAAAGATCCCGAAAAGGTTAAGATCACCGATGATTGATTGCTTCACTAGATTATCTACCAACTACATTATGATATCATTATTTGGAGTCAAAGGAATGTACCATCTTGGGGGGGGGGGATATGTTCTATAGCAGGAAATTTATAGATTAATGTCCCTATGGTAGGAGAGATGTGTGGTTGAACAGATGTTGAGGAAACTTTTTTTTGTTGGGTTTGGACAACATGGCCTACCTACCTACATGGGTTGACAAGAATACATCACCCATTCCAATTGATCATTAAAAATAATCAGTCCTATAATAATTTTATTAAATGACAGTTGATTTTATTATTCTTGTTGTTCTCACTCAAGGGATTTTTTATAAGTCTCAACAGCATAAATGGCTCAGGAAGGGATGTGTTCAGAATATAAAACCCTTATTTTACTATATCTTCTCCTACCTCATTATCCCCTATGGGATGTACCTAATGTTCTGTAATTTGGTAAATGGAACCTAGGATTTTAAGATTTCACATCATCGTAGATATTATATATTAAATTAATGACCTTTATGGATCCAAAGATCAAATCTTTATCATAAAGTGTTTCTCCCTAGGGTAATAATTCTTGTGTTACTATTTTTTGGGATTGTTCCCGTGGTATTACCATAGGAATGAATTTTTAAAGGGTTAAAAATTATATTTGTCTCAGTGTAGGTTTATCTTTATATACTTTTTTATTATTATTTTAGTTATACCAATTTTTTTTAATATTGTGATTTTGGAGACTATAGTGTTACTGAGACTAGCTGAGATGAAACAAGAGTCCACGGAAGAATTTGATATTTTTTACTATTCCATAAGGATATAATTATTTTGATTGATTATTTTTATTATTATAAAATCAGTTAATTTTTATGAAAACTTTCTTGTAACTTCCTACCATTATTTTTTCCTCTAGAGTTGAAGTGTAAACACATGCCAATTGTGCAAGTGGTTTACCTATATATACATAATCAGATTCAACCATATTATATAGGATGTATTTTAAAAAAATCATTCTTGGATGGTATGATCCAACAATCGGTGAAAGGTGAAATAATTTTGGTAATCATTGAGACCAACTTAAACATGCCTCATTGGATCTAAAATTTTTTGTTGGTTATTTTCCCTAACTTCTATAATGTAACCTAGAATTTGATCATCTTAGAAGGAATATATTTTATTCTTATTTTATTTGAATTGATATTGTTTTGGTTATATGTTATCATAATGAAATGTGTATTGTTTTTGACATATCCAGTTGGGAGTTGGTATCGCATGATGAGACACGTTTATTAAAGCTATATCTAGATTAGAGACTAGTTTTAAGGTGATCATTACAGTTTCCACACTACCCATTCTCTTTCATGTGCTGCCAATATTGGAAAAGAATTATCCTAGGTTTATAGAATAGAATATATTAACCATTGTGATACCACAACATGATCCCAATATCCAACCCAATAAATTAACAAAATAAGTGGTGTTCAATGTTTTTTAGGAAAGTTATCATTGAAAAGACCTAATAAATCCTCTCGAGGAAGATAAAAATTCCACTATTAATTATAATTGTTCCACTATCTAATAAATTATTAAACCATCGTTTTTTCACATAATGTATACACATTGAGAGAATAAGGACCACTGCCTTATAAAAACATAGAGATAAATTTATTTAGGAATTTTCATTGAAGATATTCCGAACCTTTAATTGATTTGGTAGGTATATTGGTATACCATGTGAAGGATAATACATCTAATGTATACAAGAAACCCCATAGTTTCTAATAATCAATTTTTTTGAGGGTTCACATCATGTGACCACATTGAGACACAATGTGCATTAGAATAATTTTTGGATCCACTTGCCATTGAATATTAGTAATGTAAGATTCCAACAGTTTAGTGGGGGAGGATTATCATCCATCTGATAATGGTATGTTTTCCTTTTTGGTTGTACTAGTGTATGTCATACTTCCAAATCATCATATATAGCTTCCAATTAATCAATAATGTTTATGGTATGTTTATGAAAGGCCAAGTGGGTAGGATCTTAGATAGGGGGAACAATTAGTTGGACAGGCTGTGGTGATTCTACATGTACACGGGATGGGTAACCCGTATGGGCTAGCCAATGAGGGTGAATATGAGCTATATCTGGTTGCATCTCCAATGGGGGAATTTCATATTATCCTGCTAATACTGTTTACAGGTATATTGTTTTTTGATCTACCACATTGAGAAAATATTATGACTCTACATCAATTGTTGTGATGCATCCCCTTTTCTGAGGTACATCGGCTAGCTTTGTGAGATGGGGCTCTTATTGAAGAAAAAATTCCACAAAGATATTTCCTCAGATTAATTACATATTTATTTTTCTCAAACCATTCATCTCTTCCTCATACTAAAAAATTATCTCCTTTTGTGTGAGTGGTTCAATACTTTGGGTGGATGGTGAGATATGGATACCCCTTTACCCTTTTACTTAGTATATACTCATCGTGGAGGTGGTAGAGGAGAATTTGAGGGAGTTCCCTAATTAATTATGTGTCTCTAGTTCCGAGTATAGTAACCATTCCTATCCATTTATTCATGGTCTACATTTACAATTGAAACCCACATCCTCCTTTCCCTATATATCATCATTATTTTCTTTATCATCTGTAGGATCATTTCTAATGATGTTTACTGACACATAATGCATTGCAGGCATAACATTAGAATTTGAATAATAAGAGGGCTAGTTTCCCTAAGTATATATTTTGGAAGAACTTTTTTATTATGGGGTGGTCTCAGCCTTGAATTATCACTCAGGTTTTCGCCCCCATGGGGCCTCATATTATCCTTCAATGATACCATTGGAGCAGCTTGATGAAGGGTGACTCAAATGGAATCTTTTGAGAGTTTCATTATTTGTGTTCAGATTATGTATGTTAGGTCATGAAATGGGACAAACAGGGAGGGTTGTTCTCTTTTTATTTTCACCCAATAAGAAAAATAGCGACCTCTATTGGGGATGATGATGAGTTAAAAATACCCCAAACCATATTTGGTAGGGTTTTCCCCACTGTACTGCAACAATTTTTGAGATCAAAATTATCGACCCTGTAGGGGTAAGTTGAGATAAAATTTTCTCCAACCCTATGAACTAAGGGTACTCCTATATCACCGTAGTTACAAAATCTATGACTTATCTCTTGATATTTCATATATTTTTTTGATCCTGAGTTGGGTTCATCCTAAATTTTTCCTGTGAGAATCATGAATTCATAGTAATTGTTGTCATTTGGATATTGAACTTCATTAAATGTGAAACATGATCAACCTTCTTGGATTCCCCAAATAGGAGTCTTTCAAGGGATCATTATTATTAGTCCTGATGTTTCTATGATTTTTTAGAGTCGAATAATACTGATTGAGGCATTCATCATAATAAAATTTTCTTCTTATATGTGACTAGAATCATGAAATTACAAGATATCACCTCTAGAGGGCCCTACTGATTGGGGACCAGGGTAAACCACAATACTCCCTAATTTACAAATCCCTTGATTTAGAGACTAGATAGGGAATTGGATATAAAATGGATCAACATTATTAATGAATTAAGACATGTATATTGGAAACCCTCACACTGTATCATTGATTTTAGGGAATGTATATCTAAATGGTAATCTAATCCAATTTGGCAATGTAGTTCTGTAGTTACCTTGACATGATATTTATATATGTCATAAAGCAAGGATTTATTCCTCAGATAAAAATGAGTGTTCTATATGTTCAAGAAAATTTCATGCACACATTCTTCTAACAATTTTCTCAAAATGCCATATTATTTATTGGATAAGGGAAAAACATGACTAATATATTGTATTTAGTCAATTGTGTCCTCAAAAGAGATGTGTCTGATTCATATTCTATAGAATATTTCTCCACCAGGTCTAACCAATGCCATAGTTTCCCAGATTCTTTTCTATAAGTGGTGGGGTTATGAGGTATCTCCTCTAATATATTGTAGGAAATGAAATATAGAGGTGGTTTGAAGAGTGACCCTTTTCTTGTACTATCTTCATGTAGATAATGAATATTAGTTGTCAATGATAAGGCATCATGTATGTATGGCCTCCACTTCTCAAGAACCTCATTACATAACAGTTTTCTCATAGTTGATTCATTTAGGGGAGGAACTTCTTGTAGAAATGAAATATTATTTTAGATAGTTCCTTCCTGTAAAATTCCATGATAGGGATGAATACTATCATGGTTTTATGTTCAACTAAATTGTGAATTTCTATAGTGTATACCCTATGCGGGACCTTCAGTGTGGACAAAATCATTGGGAGAACCTTATTTCTATTCTATCATCTTACAACGAGGTGGGTATCTATGGTACTAAAAAAGAGAAGGTTTATCATTATTCAATATTTCATGAAAATAGAATAGGCATTCATGGGGGATATTCTAGGAAGGACCTCTAGAGTCGCTGGTAGAAATTTTGTGTGGAGGGCCCTTTTATTTTCAAATGGTACTTTGGTAATTTGGTAATAGATTAGAAGAATAATGGGACACCATTGAAAGTTTTTTGATGGGATCAAGAATTTCATCCATTTATAGATAAATATATTTAAAATACTCATTGTTTTAATTTTAAATTGGTGCTACTTATTTCTAAGTTCCCTCTTTCAAGATACTGGAGTTTCATGTTATGGACAAAAAATTTCATGCATATGAGACTGTCGAAGTTACTCTCATGCTTCTATGTGGATTTTTTTGACAAGATCATGGAATTATTGAAAGTATATATGACTCATATTAATATGAAAGTTAATTATAATGGTTAAATCAAGTTGGAATGGAGATATATTCCTAATCATGTTATCATTTTACCATGGGATTTTCATGGTGACCCTCCTATACTGGATTAGATTTGTGTGTCCACTCATGAGTGACCAACTTATTATATTGATTGGAAAATTATATTTTTGATGTAGGTATTCATGAAAAAATCCTTACCACTAATATTGTCGTCATTTTGGGATGGTAAGTCTATAGAATGTGTACAGAGACCGCTAATTATCATCCTAGCATCGTCAAGATGTATTGAGTGACTTATTAAGTTGGATCGAGGATATATGCCCCTTAGGTTCATTAATAAGGGATTTTCCCCTAATAATTTCCTCAATTTTTTTGAATATATATATTGACAATCTTCATGTGTGGGGTCATAGACATATGGCTTCCCCCGGTTTTCTATTGAGGCATGCCAACATGTTACTACGATTGATGAAAATTTTCATTGGCAGTCATGATGAGCATGGAAATTTATATGGAAATTCTTATAGGATTTCTCCACATCTGATGGGAGGGATTATATTATAGGAATAAGGATTTTATCATGTTCTCAGCTATTCAATCATCACCCTTGGAAGGATACTCCAAGGGCTTGGGTTAGAGTGACATGAGACGGAGCCCACATGGTGACATCCTCATCAAGATGAGAAATTGGAACTATATAAAGATGGTGGTGACATGTTTTTGGTAGGATATTGATGGAGTGGCCCCTTTGTGGTTGAGATAAGCCCATATCTGGCCTCCTTGCCTGGATTCCTATGGTACGGAGGAACTTGTTATTTCAATTTTGGGGAAGGCTCCAAAAATGGTTTGAGATAACATTATGTTCAACCAATTTCTTTTCCACCATTCATTATTGAGTAGATGACCATATGGGATTCATATCATGGAGGGTTTCAGGTGTACTCTATATGTTCAAGACAATACCATTAACATCAAATTCATGAACAAGTTCTTTCAAAACCTGACATTGAAGATGTTGGGTTGGTTCCAGCAAGATATGGATGGATAAAGACTCTAATTGTGAGGTAGATAACATTAAAACTTGTTTTAGCTTTTAGGATTCCATTGGATTGAAGAGATATCTAATAGAATTACAAGGAATTTTATAAGAAAAAAATGAGAGAAATCAGAAAAGAAGCATCATAATACAAAAACACAAATGAAATTGATCGTATTAAGAGATCCATGTTTAGACCACATTCACTTTAGAGTAAAACACGGGGCCTGATAGGAGAGAGACACAATTATTTTGGTTAATTAATGTATTTATGTTGGGTTCACCATTTTTTCACACCCATTCATAGTTGGTTGATTCCCAACAGGGTATTTTGTTGAAATAAAAACACCCAATGACTCTCACATATATGATAAATCATGGACCTACTTTCTAAAGGGAGAAAATCATTGTGGAAAATTAACCAACAATGTTTAAGAACTCAATTTTTATTATAATATCAGAGGTTGGGCTCACCAAAACCTTTTGGGGTGAATTATTGCCTACTTCAGGACACTCTTAAAGATGTATGACATTTTCATGAATCCCAATTAAATTCAAAATATGGAATAGATCACCCCTATGTATTAACAATAAATAATAGACATATTTTAATTTTTAAGAATATTTATTTATCTATCGTTATCCATATGCATAACCATCCATATGTATCTGAGTCTCTCCATCGGTGGATCCACAATTAGGTATCATAGTTTTTCTATCATGGTTATGTTTGTTGTTTTGTGATGTTGGTTTCAAGACACATAGTTAGGCGATATGTAATTTAACATTATACTAGGGGATTAGAGTTGTTTCAATTTTGATATCGATCATATGATAGTGTATTGATATGTATCCTCGTTAGAGGAATCATAACCCGTGTGGTTCAATTTCACATAACAGGAAACATCAAACCTTTTAGGTCACGTGATAGGGACGAGACCATGCAGATTAACATAGTATAGTTAGGATGTCTAGGATAAAAGATCCTAGTTAATGGGGGTACCATAAATACAATAAAATAACTCTTTTTGGGTTTACTTGTAAGTAAATATAGACATGTTATGTGATGCACTTTAGTGGGAATTTCGGTGAATAAGGAAAAGATGAAAGGGACTTTGAAGTGATATAGCATCTTAGCTAAGGGAATAATCAAAATAAGTTTATAGAAAAATAAGGATAGATATAAAGTTAACTAGAAGTAATATGATCCTTTATAGGATATAGAACTACATGGAATATAGACTAGAAATGATTATGGTGAGTTTGGGGTGTTGGGTTTGTACCTAAGGGTGGCTTCAAAAGTAGCATATTTTGATAGGAATAAAAAATCCTGCAGTTTCAAAGGGTTGGGTATTAAACCAATAGAGGATACAAAACTGAGGGTATTTTTTCATTCTAGTGACATGATCCCCAATAACCCATAATCCCTAATGAGTTTTTATTTGTGTGAAAAATAAAAGTAAGTGGATGATCTTGCTTTTCATACAATCACTTTCATTTATTAGTGGATGGGGACATGGATGTGGAAGGTGGGATATATCCCTAAAAAAAGACTAGGGGATTAGTCTAAAAGGGATTCCTGGTAAAATGTCACAAATTTAGATAGGTGGAAGAGTTGGTGTGGGAGAGGCATTTGACAAAAAGGGAATCATATCATAAAATTTTCTTCACATTTCAGGAAATATATATCACACACAGACCCAAGAACAATCTAACACATTTCCTAAGTTCGGGATCCTTGTTACCATAAGAATTCATGATTGGGTAAATTCTAAGGATCCTACATATTAGGTAGAATAAATGTGTGACTTCCACTACCATAGAGATATATAATTAATAGGGTGTTCTTGTGTACTGTAGGTTCAGATCATGCATATAAGGAGGCTTTAGAGATGTTATTGGCTTAATTCCCCTAGAAGAAGAGGATGGGAATGAGGGGTTTTGAATAAATGGAGTTGTGAAAATGGGACCTGAAAGGTGCTTCTGTAAGGTGATACCTAGTTGAGTTAGAGCATTCCTTTCCCATGTATTACTTTGGTGACCGGTATTTAGCTTCGCCCAAGTGATTCTTTGGTGAATTATGTTCAAATCAAGAGGACCTCACCTGGGTGATACCTATGAGGTATTTCTTAAACCGTACTCAGGTTATGCCTGGGTAGGTTGGAAGGATAATTCCTTGGTGATAACTATGTTAGTAAGGGGTTATTTCACCTAGGTGATACCTGGGAGATCCCGAGATGACTTCTAGGAAGAAGAAACACTTGTGAACCCACACATAGGTGAGCCAATCCTATGATCTCATATGATATTCTTAGGTGAACCAATAAGGTTCTTTCACAGATCCTTAGTCATGTAGGGGTACTTAACACTAGTATTTTTGTACTTGGGGGAAGTGGATCCTCACATTGTTCCTTGGTGTTTCAAACTTTTGAAGAACCATTAGCCCAATACTCTCACTAGTTACCTTTTATTTTAAGCGTTGTAGAGATAAGTACATATTTTTTAAGACTTGGGAGAAGGAATAGGGTGATCATAGATTTTGGATAACTCTTTATCCCCACGACATCGCAAATATATATCCAAAGGGTCCTATATATACGAAATCACTAGACTCTGGGCGAAGAAGACAGTTCATAGAGATCTCTCGCAGGGGTCTCCCACACAAGTCTCCCAAACTGATGGAACCTATGTGAGTTTGGTTAGACAGGTTGGTCCTTCCTATGTATGTATGCATAGGTTATACCAACCTAAGTTTATCCACATTGCTTGGACCCGCATGAGGTCTGCTCAGGGAAACACTTGGGACTCAAGGGGTGTTGTTCACCTGTAATTCCATTTATTATTACCAATACTTGCGATGATTTTTCTTTGATTTTCATCATCCTTATTTTAAAATAAGATATTCAACAATCACGAAATTTAACCTGATGTATATCATAGAATAATAATCGATTATGAAAAAAAGTTTGTTTTCCATACTCAACTGATGATACCGTAAAGCTTGTAAAATCCCCTTTATCATCTAAGGATGTTAACATTAAATAGTATTATGAGATAATTGACCTCGCACTTACACATTCACTCCCATAAATACAACGTCCCCCTTAATTATAAATAAAAACTATGGCTCAAATATGAAATATTCTTAACTTAATAATTGAAATAATCATCCTTTCATAATTTATATTTCACTCCCTCCAAAGAATGAATTATGACTCCTTGAACTTTTGAGGGAGCATAAAAAAGCATTGGGATGGGAACTTTCTAAAATTATGGGTATCATCCCATCTATTTTCACACATCATATATTCTAAAATGATGAGGATAAACTATTAAGGTAGACACAACGTTTAATAAACGCAAACCTCAATCATGTTGTTAAAAAAAGGTAACAATATTATTGGTTTATAGAATCTTTTACCATATCTCTGAGAACAATCGGTTTAGTCTAGTGTAGGAAGTTGCTAATAAAAATGGTCTTACTATAATTAAAAATGAGAAAAATGAATTTGTTCCAACCCATGTGCAAAATAGTTTTTGTGTTTGTTTAGAATACTACCGACTAAACCAATACACTAGGGAGGACCATTTCCCATTACCATTCATTGACCAGATGATAGTGAGGAAAGTAGGGAATTACCACTACTGTATTATTGATGGGTATTATGGATACATCTAGATCAATATTTTCCCATGAGGATCAAGAAATGATAGCCTTATATTTCCCCCATGGAACATTTTCATATAAGAGGGATCCATTTGGTCTGTTCAATGTTCTGAGTACTTTCTAGTTATGATGGTTAATATTTCTTCAGATTACCTAGAGGATTTTATGGTAGTATTCATGGTTCATTAAACTATTTAGGGATCCATTTTTTTTTATTTTTCAGTAGTCTTGGTTCTATCTCACGTCGTTTTATTGAATGGAATATTGTATTCAATTTTGAGAAATTTGATTTCAGGGTTTGAAAAGGTATTGTACCAAGGCATGTCATTTTTAGGGATGATATCAATGTATATAAATAAAAAGTGGATGTCATTTATTTTCCACCATTTTGAAAAAAATTTATGGGATATGAATTATTTCATAGGTGAGGTTAGATTTTACTATAATTTAATTTGTGAATATAGTAGGATTCTATTCCACCTTTCACCCTTACTCAAAAAGAAATAAAATTTATTTTTTGGTGAATAATTCAAGGAAGATTTTAATAAATTGAAATGATGTATCAAATCACCACCATTCATCCAACCATGTTGTTGGTATATACCATTTTAGATCATGTGTGAGGCCACTAACTATACAGTTGGGGCAGTCTTATCCCAACGGTTTGATTAAGTTCCAAATGTCATATCTTATGCCTCAAACACACTTGATCTTTCCCAAGTAAACATCACCACATCCAAAAAAGAATCTTTTTCCATTTTTTTTCCATGTATTAATTTTAGTCATACATGTTAGTGTCCAAAGTCATTGTGTTCTCAGATCTTGTAGCCCTCTGGAAAATCCTTAAGAGACCAAAATCCAAACCACGTATCATTCATTGGATGCTCCTACTTTATGAATTTATTCTAGAAATTAGGGATAAAAAGGATTATAGAATGTGGAAGCTTACTATGTCTGTAGGATCCTCCCATCCTTAGATATTGACAGATCACCATTTATTCCATAAAAGATATGTTTTCAGATGAGAAACTATACTGAGTTAAAGTTGTTATTCCGTGGTATATAGAACATTTAAATTATTTGGTAGATTTTTTTATTTTAAATTTAAAAATAATCCATTCCAGCCATCTAAAACATGAGTCATGTTAGTAAATTATGGATGGACATAACTTTGGGTCACATATATGGATCAATTATATAGGTGTTTTGTTCCTAATAGCGAGTTTCAGTCTATCGTTTTGTTCTTCAACCCTCTTTCTTGGGGGGTCCACATTGGTCCCCAACGGACTGCTCATAAGGTCATTTATTTGGGTCTTTTTTTGGAAACATTATTTTGGGGTGCCCATTATTTCAATAAATTTTTTCCTCATTGTAATAGAATGAGGAACATATCAGTAATAAATGAAATTCCACAACAACCATTTCTCTCATAGGACATTTTTGAAGTTTGTGGTATTGAATTTGTGGGAAAACATCCCATTTATATTAGCAACTAGTACATTATACTAGCGGTTGATTATGTGTAAAAAATGGGTAGAGGCATGAGTGAGAAGGATTGATGATTCTAAGATAGTTGTGGAATTTTTGAGGACCCAAATTTTATATAAGTTTCGATTACGTAGTTTCCTCATTAGATTTCCGGGTTCTCATTTCTATAAACAAACAATGAAATCACTTTTTCATTATTATGGTTTTGGGAATCAAGTTTCTACAACAAATCACCAACAGACTAATGGTTAAACCAAGGTGTTAAATATAGAGGTAATAAAAATTCATGAAAAAAAGATTCAACCAAACATAACATTTTGGAGTCTAAGGATTGATGATTCATCAGGGGCTTACTATACATCCTTTACGACTTCCTATAGAATGTCACATTATAATATTGTTTTTATAAAGGTGTTTCACCTCCCTATGGAGATAGAGAAACAAGCCTATGGGGCCTATAAACAATTAAATTATAATATTTATGGGGATGGTTCTCAAAATAAGTTACATATTTTAGAGGTAGATTAAAGTAGTAGAGATTTATATGATAAATCTAATGTCTATAAGGAATGAAATTAGGAAGCCCATAGCAACATCATATTTCATTGTCAATTCCACATTGGGTAGAAGGTCCTCCTTTACAATGCAGGGCTAATGTTTCATCCCAGTATTCTTAATTCCTATTGGCATTGACTATATAATGTTTTTAATGTTTATCCCTTGGGTGTTGTTCATGTTCAATATGAATAAACAAAACAATGCTTCATTATCAATGGTAAGCTATTAAGAAACATTCACGAAGCCCTTCATAAGTCCCTGATGAAGGAACCCCATGATCAAGAAGTAACCAATGAAATAAACCTAGTATGTTTTACCCTTCATTCCTGCATTATTTTTTATTATAGTGAGGAAACTATAAAATTCAGCTGTGGGGGATGGGAATATTCCTGTTTTAGTTAGGAAATTTCATCATCTTTCTTTTTTTATATTTTTACTTGGTTTATAGTATTTTTATGTCCCCACATTTCTCCCTAAATTTTATTCTAGAATATTCATTTTTGATGGAAACTTAATCATGGAAACAGATTCCTACTTATTCAGGGAAAATGATTCCCACTTAATCCTCAAAATTTTTTAAAATTCTTGATGAATTTGTCTATTTCATGTTGTTTTAACATTTTTTTATTCAGTGATGTAATGAATTTATTTTCTTGAATTTAAAAGTACGGTGTAACATTTTCTATAAAATTTGTTTTTTTGATGATATATATGGGTGTGTCATTTTGAATCCTTTGAGAAGAATGGTACCCTTTGTGTGATTAGTTTATTAAAAAAGTGTACCACTTATTATTTCCACACATCATTACACAAAAACATGAATTGTGAGGGTTTTCTTACTCAATAGGTGGTAAATATAATTTTGGTTAATATTGATCAAATTTCAATAATTATTTTCCCATATGATCATTCATTATCTGTTATTTTTCATTACTGTTCTGAATTAACCTATCTGTGTGTACATGTTCTCTTACAATTGTATGCCCTCACAAAAAACTAAAAAATGGATGTGGCTTGGGATATTGAAAAACCACTCTTCCTCAAACTTTATCTTGTTATAACTATTACAAATACTATTATGATGATATTATATAAGGGTTTAGTGATGATTGTGAGATTTTCTCCAAGATAAAATTTTGAAAAAAAACCACAATAATAATACATGAGGGGACTGATGAAATTTAAAACATATGGGGATATCTATCATGGTAGATTAAGTATTTACTTTTCATAATTATTAAGTGATTGTGTCTTGAAATTTGAATGCAAATGATGTAGGGGATGTTCTATGGACCAAATAATTTAAGTATGTATTTTATTAAAATAACATATATTTACTGGATAGAAAGTAGAAACAATAGCCTAAAATGGTTGTCACAAACACATGGATAATTAGTGACATTGTTAAAGTTTAAATTATTTTCTTAGATTGGTATCCTACATCTCATAGAATTTTATTCTGATACAATTTAAGAGACATCATTTTCCATGATCACTAACAATAACTCCTTGGTGTGATTTTTTTCTTTGATCACATTAATATCGTAGATTAAATTTTCATTGAATGTTAGATATATTAAAATTTGGAAATATCTTCATGAAGAATTTTTTAAAATTTGACTATTCCAAAGAGTGAAAATGTTTAGGTGTGGGGGTATGCTCGCACCATGATTCACTATTTTATTTCACTTATATAACACTGATTGAAACTGATTTTGTTTCATAAATTAAAATTATTATAATATATTTAAATTCATTTTTGATTCTATAATTTATTTTTTTTCTCAATTAAAATGTTAAATTTCAATTTTTTCATGTTTTTATTGTATATATAGGTGATTTAGATAGCCCAAGATGATGTTGATGAAAAAGGGCCACATTTTGCAAGATTTCATGCACCCCGGTGGAATCAAACAGACACTAAAAATAATAAGTTCATCAAATTGGGCTAAAAGTTTGTTTTATGATGCAAAATTATGTTAGAAACTACTATTCTGAAGACAGCCAATCCCAAATCATTCATTAAGTGTCCCAACCGAACTGATCTATCCTTGTCATCGAATCCGCTAGAAGTCAAAAGTTCAATTATATATTTCATCCATATCTTGAGTTTTAGGCCTCCAAATAATGAAAAATAACTCTGAAGATATTTTCAAGATGTGGTAAAAAAAATTTATAATTTTGTACAAAGCGATATAAGGTTCTCTACCCACCGAAAACCATGGTGTAAGTCATTTATTGAGATCATGGTGTCTGAAATCACCATCCATGTTGCCAATAAAAGTGTACCTTGGGTACCCCATTTATAAGATCAACCATGGAAGTGAAGTGATATTAATTGTTTTGTTATAGAGGAGTCATATCATTCCCTTAGAGGTTCTGGATCTCCCTATCCTCATACAGATAATTGAAATGAAGAATTATATTGACCCGACCATCATTATCCTTTTGATAGTAGGTTCAATAGTGTGTGTTCATTGTAAGAGAGCTACATATATTGTAATATGATTTTTGGAACTTTTAATTATACTAGTTTAATGTATTTTGGGTTTTAAAACACTTAATTCTTAGGTATGTTACTTTTATTTATGTTTGGATTCTTTGATTGATTAAACTAAATGGAATACTATTTACTTTTGACCAATCAGTGTGATGTTTTTATTGTGTTACTAGTTTTTTTATAATAGGAAAGTACATCTAAGATTTTCCTCTCCACTGATTTGATATTTCAATTTGATTTGAAAGTTATTACACTTTTCATAAGATAAGTACATTGTCAATATGAATGTTATGTCAAGGCTTGGTTAAACATGCATTGTTGTAACATCTTGGAAAGAAATTAGGATATCAATTAATTTAAACCAAATACATACTTAAAAAATTTATTAATCTATAAGAATGATGAACTTTATATGTGTGTACTGAGCTCAAAATGAAACCATTTCCCATATTTCCAAAATCCCATAGTGTTTCAATAAATAATCTCAATAAATTAAGTCATTTTATTTTTGAAACATATTTTCAAAACCATTCCCTAATTTAGTCATTTTTATTGAAATTGTACACATAAAACCTCCAAAACTCTTTGAGAGACAACCAGGGGTCTTACCTACTCTATAAAACACCTTTAAAAACATAATAATTTTTATGTTTCATGAAAACATGTTCATTGTATGAAGAAGATTCGTAGTTATTAACCAATCGTTCTCAATTTATTTCTAATTATATGGACTTAAAATATTCTTCAATTTTTATAAAATAATATCTTCATTATCATCCACATACTTATATATAAATATGTTAATTGATTAACCTATATCAATCACCACTTTCATCAAATGTGAAATGAAACTATCATTCGTGTGTATGACAGAGTACTCCCTCGCAAACCGATGTTATTATTTGGCAAATCAGCACCTCAATCTTTTGGTTATAAAGATATATTTAATGTATATATATGATATTAACTAAATATATATATATAATTCTATAAATACAATACCTCATAAAATTATTAACTTTATATCCATTGAAAAATTATATCATCATTTGTGCATAGGTGTGGATTACCACCTTTAAAATATGATGTGATTCATTTTTCATGACCACATAAAAATAAATCATATATGACTATATTAAATAAATAAAATAATATTAATGATATAATAATCATTATTTATGAATAAAATAATAATTACTTTCTTTCCACTGTCATTAATGATAAATTGAAAATTTATTCATACGTATGTAAGGCTTACCGTCTCTATGATTATATCAAATTTTATTTTTCATAATCATCATTAATGAATGGTTTTAAAATGAATATATAAATTTATAATTATGACATGATTATTATTCTATATATGATTCAATAATATATATGACCATATTTAAATTTCTATATAAATTTTAGATATATGAGATAAATATCATCAAAATATCAAATGTGAATATAATTGATTTATTAATTTTATATGGCATGGTAGTAAGTAAAATAAATAGAATAATATACATTAAAAACATTATTAATCATATAAATAATTATCATAACTTTATTATTCAAGAATATAAAGAACTAATGTAATGAGATAGACTCAATTTGAGGGACACTTTATATATAAACCATCATCTAATATGCTTTAACGATTTATGTTATAAAACATTTTATTCCATGTCCATATTATTAAAATAATTTTATTGATTTATTTATATGTAAATAAGTGAATTATAATGAAAATTTTAAATCAATAGTTAATTTTATTAAAATTGTTTTCAAAGGATTATTTTTATGCATTTTATATGAAATATTTTTATTTTCTTTAGAAGATCAAAAAAGGAATTTTCAATTTCAATGTATACTACCTCAACAAATTTTCTAATTATGGAAACCATTTTTTGGAATTTTATTCCTTTATAATCATCCATGTTTTATTTAAATAAAAACGCCCCTTACCTTTTCTCTAGGTATTATACTTTTGAAAATTTTGTTTAAATGGAAAGTGTCATATCAATATCTAAATATGATTCACTTGTTTTCATAAAAGGATATTTATATGGGTTAGAAGATGGAAATGAAAGATTCTATGTTTTTAAAAAAATTTATGGTCCTTGGAAATTGTTTAGGATTCGGTGAGAATAGTATAGATCTCAAATTCATTGGGTAATTTTTATTTTCTCCGAATAATAATGTTGGATGTATACTATTTTGGTTATTCCACTAGTAAGGGTTCTTGTAATGGTTCATTTAAGGGTTCTATGAAGATGATGTGCCAAGAAACCTACATGAATTTTACTCCTTGATAATAAGTATTCATGGATCCCATTTTATTTCAAAAGTCACTCTAATAATATTTTCATTAAAGAAACGTTTTTCCCTTTGAGGGTAAAAAGTTATATTTTTAAGCAATTTTTTTTCATAGGTTATCATTTTTTCTAGGAAAACTACTTGATTTTGATTTTTAATTTATGTTTTCTTATAAATATTTTTATAAATAAATTTTGAATTAATAGTTGCCTTTATGTGTATGTAAATGATTTTTTGAGATGAATGTTTTTTTGTTAATGTAAAACTATCTTTTAAGATCTCATTATTTTAAAATGTAATAGTAGGATATATTCATTTTATGTTCGTTACTAATATTTTTGTGGTCATCTTGTAACATGACAAGACATTACAATATTTTTATTATAGAATAAATTTATTTTTGTTCCAATTTTTAGTTATAGAAAAAACCATGTTTTTCTTATATTTCTCATAATAATGAATTTCTTTTATAACTTGAGTTACACAAAAGACATTGTTTTACCGAACAACATTATGTTATTAATATACTATTATTTAATATAATAAGATATTACCTAGCCATTAAATTAGAAGTTTTTAATAGAATTGAATTACTTATGTATGTATTTTGTATATAAAAATATTAATGAATTCATTGGCTATCAATTAATTATAAATGAAAATATACACAAATTAAATACAATGAAAATATTATTATTTTTAATATTTAAAAGGAAGTTTTCCATAATAAATTAAATTAATAACAATTAGATAATTATATTAACTAAATATATATTTTATATATTCATTAAATTATTATTTATATTTATCCATGAGATTTTTAATTCATAAGATAAGAAGTTACAAAATTTTATCCATAAAAACATATATTTTTCTAAAGCCAATTTTATGAACTTTTAATGGAGAACATATGTTAAATCAGATATTTGAAACTTTTATATACTATATTTCATAAAATAATCATAACATTTGAATTCCAAATATAAAAATTTACTTTTGTTTATTTTTTTAAAAATTTTCTGATAAGTTTCATGTTTTGCTGAGTAGTAAATAAATATTGATTTTTAATTGAAAACAACTATTTTTTCTAAATAATTTATAGTGTTAAATTAAAATATTAATTGGTTTTAAGGAATAATTATTTTAAATTTTTTCAATTAATCCAAGTTAGGTCATTGGATTCAATTTCAAATTGAATTCATATATAAAAACATGTCAAAATTTTGAACATTTCACTTTAAAATTTTGTTTTCTTATTCTATCAACACCATTAATTTTAAATTAATTATTATAAGTTATATATTTTGAATTTTTAAAAATAGATTCCATATTTTTAATCACTAAATAAAACTTATGTAAATATGTTGCTAATATTTGGGGCCTTATTAATAGTGTCTTTAGTAATATTTTTATTAATAGAGTTCACAGTAAATCGAGTAATTCTGGGCGAAATTAATATTGTAAAAATTAAAAAATTAACCTTAAAAATAAAAATATAATTTTTTAAGTGGGAATTGAAAAAAATCATATTTTTTGAGATTATAACTATTTCGAGATTCTTGGATGATATTGTGAAATTTATTATATTTTATTTATTGAGAAGATAAAGATGTCATACTAATATATTTAATAATGTATAATATTTTTAATATGGGGTTACACTGAAGATAAATTCGACTAGAAGTATTAAATTTAAATATAAAATGTTTATGTTAATCATAAAATTTTTATTTTATTTGTTAACACATAAATAATTTCCTTAAAGGCTTATACAATGATGATGTTGTAATTACATTTTAAATGGAAATATCAAATAAATGATAATAAACATATCAAAATAAATATAATTTGACATAATTGAGGCATACCACAAAATTTTTAGATAACATTGACTTGTTACGATTATTTTATTAGTATTTTATAGAATATATCTTACTATTATGTTTTTAAAAAAAATTAGGTAATGAATATTGTCAAATTTGACATTAATGATATTTTAAAATAAACAATATTTAATTAAAGGATATAAAAGTTGTAAATATATAAAATTATGACAAATAATTATGATAACATTTAATATTTCATCAATTATCCATTTATGGTTCTTTATTCATTTTATAGTAATTATATTTTCCCTTAAGTAATAAAAACATATGTTGTCATAGTAAGAGTTAAAGGGAATAATTAAGCGCTAATGTAAAAAGATAAGGGTATGAATGTGGAATAAAATTGTCTACAAACTATTGTTTTATTTTACATAGTCCCATAATCATGTTATCTTTAAAACTAGTCACTTTGGATCCATTTTTTATTTAAAATTAATTTATATTAATTTAATATTTTCAGGGTTTTCAAAAGTTCCCCAACCTAGATTATAAAAGGAACCTCCCCTCACTTTTTAACACCACTTTAAATCCTATATATTGAAAATAACCTAACCATATTTTCTCCAAACATATTTATACAAGTCCTAGACGTCCTGGTATTTCAAAAATAGAAACTTTAAGTCCTTTAAGAAGATATTTAATTGATGTAAATAGAATAAGAGGTAATTGTTTTACCAACTCATTCAAGTTCATTTATTCTGCTACTTCCTCTTCATATAATACTTCCATAAATAAGTAATAACTATAGTATAATCTATATGCTTATATATTATTATGATTATGGGACAAACATATCTGACCTTTTATCCATCCTACAAAAAATGAAAACCCCACGCATGTGTACGCTCCACTTGTCGTATCAGTGTCGTGGTGTAACTTGTTTTTCATTACCATAATATTTGTATGGGTATAATGATTGAAATAATAGAGTTAAATAATATATATATAATTTTATTGAGTCTTTATAATTAATATACTATTCAATTTCTTACCCTTTTACCATTAAAGGATTGATACCGTCGCTCGTGCGTACGTACGGCCAAACATCTCCATGACACGATGTGATTCATTTCCCTTGTTAATAATTAATGTATGATTATCAAAATGTATATAATGGGTAAATATAACATCTATCAACCTCATATAATTATTATAGGAAATAAATATACCATATGCATAAGAAATAAACTTACATGAAAACACATTCATAGGAAAATGAATAAGTTAACAATCGAAACATGGGTAATAATGAAATATTATTTAATAACAGGTGATAAGATAATGTATGAATATCATATATGGTATCATATGTATGGAAATGGTTTTTATATGAATTAATAACATGAAATTACAATTATACATGAGGTTCAAGAAAGTTGAACTAAAGTAATTTACAATGTAAGGGTTATGACACAATCTCATTATTATTCGAGATTGTTCATGTTTAGGTCTCACTAGGGGACCATCATTCTTCCATATCAATGTATTATAATAAGGTTTTAAAATATATATTTACTATTATCCTACTAAATTTTAAATTATATTTACCCATCTTTCACTTGTTATAAAATGGTTTGAAATAAATCATTTCGTCATTTTCCAAAAGAGGTACTTTGCAACATTTTTGACGGAAGGAATTTTTTTATAAGGTATGAGCGTATTTTTTTACATCCATGCCACATTATTGTTTTTAGGATTACTTTAAAATTTTTGAAGGTTATTGTTTAATAATTTTTTATCATTCATAATTGTGCGGATTTTTAAATAATTCTATTCCTGGAAAAAATGTTTGTCTCTAAAAAAAGCAAATATTTATTTAGAGTGTTTTTTTATTTTTCTATATACTATTTTAAATATTACACATAATTGAGTTTCATATCTTATGATATCATTTATAATATTTCATGAATTTTTTATGTTTTATTTTTCTTATGGATGTTCTATTTTCATACCATTCACTATTTATGGTTAAAGTGTTCACATTTCATATACCAGTTTTAATTTGAATGTTAATGTGGTATATATTTCACCCTTTTCATATGTGGAATTAATTTTACGTATTATGTTACATTAAGGGCCACCTATATCCTCTTGATTCATCAGCGGGTCTCATGATAATAACTATTTTGTGTATCGGTTAAGGCTTTACCCATTTATGTGTGGTGTCTTAGCCGAAGGCTTGACGATATGTTTATGATGTCTGAAATTTTGAATTCCCTCCTTATGATATTAGTTATAGATATTCCACTTTATTACCAACCTATTATAATATCCTTGGTTCTATTTCCTAGCTCATGTGATTATATAAATATCATTTTTTAGTTATTTACCATTCCATATTGTTTATATCATATTTACTCATAAATTATGATGTACACATACCCTTACAGAGCAATTGAGCTCACTAATTTCATATGATTCTTTTTCCCTGGGATTAAAATGTGTACATTATGAATGATATGTTGGGTTAATATAAAATAATATCATTTCTCTCAATGGATTTACTATTTTTTATTTCATAGTTTCAAATATAATGTTTGTTAAAAGTGTGAAATATGATTTAAAAATTGTTAAACTGACCAGTCCTTTGGGATTGAAGTCATGAATCTATGAAAATGGAAAAAATTAAGGAACCCTATCTAGCATACTGGGGTCGGGGTAATTATAGTTCGTATTAGAGATATTTTAGTAGATATTATTGGAAATATATTTATAAAACATGGACTATGGAATATAACACTAAGATGTAATATGAAGATAAATACAAAATAAAATCCTTGATTTTTAAGGTAGATATTATGTGGGTCTTACTAAAATACATACTCATGTGGATACAATATGTGGACATGGTTCTCAAATGGATGATCCTATGTGTAACAAGTCCAATAAGATGAATCAAGCCTAACATGGAATAACTCGGTACATGATAATGAGCATTACTATGCACCTGGTTTGACACTCCCAGGGGATTTGAATTTAATAATTCACATTTTTACTAACCATTATAAGGTATTTAAAACTAAATATGTCCATGAAGAAATCATGTTTATGGTTATGAGATTATTTATTCTTAAATTTTAATTTTATTTTTAGTGTTTTTCTATTTTTAAATTATGCATTTTGATTTATAACATAATTTATTATATTCCATCATTTTTAATGCTACCCAGAAGAAGGAATGTTAACCATAGCAATGAACATGATCTAAAGTGTAAGTTATATATTCTTTTTCATGGTCTTAATATGATAATTTGAAGGTAAATAGTCTCCCAATTATTCTTATCATATGGGGACATAGAATCATGTGATAATGGGATAGTTAAAGAGTTAGTATTATGGATTCAGAGGGAAGTGGTAGAATAAAAGTATAAATTGAAAAAATATAGATAAATTGAATAAGAGAATAAAGTATTTCTCTTTATGTAATAATTTTGGAAATATTCAACCACTTATATTATTAAAAAGAATGGGAGCTTTCTACATGGATAGAGATAAATTCCCTCATTCTTTGGATTGTAAAGATAATAAAAAAGGGTTCTAATGAATAATGGTTCAACTGTATGGATATGGGAAACAATGAAAATAAAATTTCCAGGCGTCAAAGGACTATACCCCAAAATTTTCTCGTGGATCATGGTTAAGATAATCCAATTACCACAGATGAAGATTAATGATTAATGTTCTTGTGTTGGGATTCCATAATTACTTCATTTGAGTATTTTATCAATTGTTTACTGGTTATAATAATTATGGAATATACAAGAATTTTACAGTAGTACTATTTTTTATAAATATTAGATCATATGTTGAATGATACAAAAGTCTATAAAAATTTACTTAGTATCATGTTAGTCATCTTAGAAGACTTATGGTTGAGGAAAAGATAAAAGTTAATATATTTCAGAAACTGATATAATTTTGTCAGAAAAAAGAGATTATTTATTTGGATACAGTAAATTTGATAGTACTGAATACCATGGAACTTATTAATGTTTTATTGAAGAGTGTTTTATTCCTTCATATGATCAAGTTTACAAATTTTTTGTTTTATGGATTATATATAATAATCTATGTTCTATTTAAAAAATAAAGAAGTTTTCATTTTTTAAACAATGGGTTTTCTAATTAATGTTATTATAATGTTTTGAGAGAATACATGATGATGGTATAAAAATGTTTGGAATGTGACAAACAATAACTCTTTAATGTTGTGGAAATATCAATGATATGATCATTTTAATAAAGTTAACCATTTATAAAATGGTTTAAGTTGATCCTTGTAAAACTTTATTGATGTGAATTTATTAATTCACCCAAATTGTGATAATAAATGACATAGATTTAGTTCAAGGAACAACCAAAAGATAAAATTGTGTTTGTGTAATAGAAATGTATCATGTAATTATATTTCCTTACATTCATATATAGTAAAATAATCCCTTATGTCTTGTAAAATGGTAAAAAATGGTCTCTTGGTACCTTAATTTTTTGGATCTGATGGTATTTTAAATCATCATAGATTTATGGATTTGAGGCCCTAAAATTTCTATTGATCATTAACATGTTTTTGATTTATGACCTCAATCACTCCTTATAAATATTAATACTTTTACTCCATGTATTTATCTATAATTAACACTAATGTTATACTACTTAGAGACCTAGTTATATGCAACTCCATGTGAACTTTTTAATTCTCATTCTCTCTTATTAAGACAATTTCGTATTAACCATTGTTAGGATGTGGGATTCCAACACAAGAATTTTCAGATATCAAACCCTAAAATATCAAGTATAAATTTCAAGGATTCCACTTAATTAATGTGTGGAGAATATAACAGCCCAATGAATTTTAATATTTTTAATTTAGAATAAATTTAATTTTTTTTTAAAAATGATTTATTCACAATACATTGTTAATATTATGTTTCACACAAGAAAAAAATTCCAGGTTAGCTTTTGTTACATGCAAGATATATTTTTATCGAATAATAGTATATTGTTAAAATATTATTATTTTATATAATAAAATATAACATATCTATTAAATTAAAGGTTATTAATATTATTAACATACTTATGTAAGTGTATGTTTTATAAAAGTATAATAGGAATTAATTGGTTACCAGTTGGTTACAAACAATAACATACACTAATTAAATATATAGAAAATATTTTTATTTTCACGCTCCCAATGGTATTTAGACATAATAAAATAAATGAATCACAATTATTGAATCATATTAATGAAATATATATTTTATATATTCAATAAAAATATTTAATATTAACCCAATAGATTTTATTTTCATAATATAAGAAAATAATTCTTTTTCCATAAAAACAAATATTTTTCTAAATGAAAATTTATGGCCATTTAACACTATACCTTTTTTAAATCAATATTTTGACAATTTTATATGTTATATTAGATAAAATTTACATATTCCCTTATATAATAATATAAAAATTTACTTCGGTTGATATTTTTGTTTTTTTGATATGTTTCATGTTTTGATGAATTGTAATAAATTATTCCATTTTAATTAGAAAGAACTTTTTCATTAAAATAATTTATAGTGTTAAATTAAAATTTTAATTATTTTAAAAGTACAATCTGAATAATTTTTTATCATTTAATCAAATATAGGTAACTGTAATCAATTTCAAATTGAATATTGATTTTTAAACATTTCAATATTTTAAATGTTTCACATTAATATTTTATTTTCTTGTTTCTATCAACGAGATTAATTTTATATTAGTTTCTAAAAATCATGTGTTTTAAATTTTTAAAAATGGATTTCATATTTGGAATAATTTTGTACAAAATATTTGAATAGTTTTATTTTATTTTTATGAATTATGAATTTTAAATTTATGAATTTTTTTTATTAAGATCGTTAAAGGTAAATTTAGTAATTAAGTGTAAAATTAATATTATAAATATTAGAAAATTACCCTTAGAGCTGTCCAAATTTTATTGGATAAGTGGTTTTATACCATACTCATACTTTTTAGGATATTTTAACATTTTTATTCATCATGGACTGATTATGAAATTTATTATATTTTATTTAAAATTAACTTAAAGATACCATACTCACATGTTTAATAACAATATTATTTTTAATAAATGGTTATAAAGAGGATAAATTTGACTACTGATATTAAATTGAAATATAAATTTGTTTCCTTCATCATGAAAATATATTTTTAATTTTTAATACATAAATAATTACATTAGAGGTGTATACAATGATGATGAAATAATTACTTAATTAATATGAATATTAAATAATTGATTATAGATGTTTTAAAATAAATGTAATTTGATATAAATAATGTCACACATAAATTTTATACATAACATCGACATGTTATAGATATTTTAAAAGTAATCTATTAAGGTTATATTGTTGATATAATTTTTAAAAAAAATCCATTTAAAGAATAGTGTCAAAATTGACATTAATGATAATTTAATATAAATAATATTTTAATACATTATATAAAATTACAAAAATATAATATTAGGCCTAATTATTGTTATAGGGTTTAATAAAACAAAAATTATCCATTTATGGGTTTTTAGTAATTTTACTGGAACTATATTAATCCTTATGATGTAAACATACATGTTGTAATGTTAAGAGTTAAAGAGATTAATTAAGGGTTTTAGCCTAGATATGAGGGTTAAAATGTGATCTAAACTTATCTAAAAAACAATGGTTGATTGTAATTATACCCATAATAATATTAAATTCTAAATAATTTATTTTTAATAAATTTTTAATTTGAAATTAATTTATATTAGTTTAATATTTAGAGGGTTTCCAAAAGTCCCCCATGCCTATTTATAAAAGGGTACCCCCTGCATCACTTCTTCACACCACATTAAGCAATATATCATATCCAAAAGCTGAAATGTTCTTGTAAAAACATACATATCCATGTTTTTGAGGTCCGATACTTGAAAAAATACCATCTCTAAATCCATTTAGACGATATTTAAGGGAATTCAATCGAAGATGTAGAAATTGTTTTACAAACTATTTCAAGTTCATTTGTTCTTATACTTCCTCATCATATGTTGTTTCTAGAATAATTTTCTAAATCTAATGTCATATATATTTATATATTTTATTATTATTATTTTAAAATCATATCCCACCTTTTATAAATCCTACAAAAAATTAAAACATCGTGTGTGTGTGTGTGTGTGTATGTGTCTGTACGGCTTATTGTCTCCACGTCGTGGTGTAAATTGTTTTTCATTATTAATTTATTTTTATGGGTATAATGATGGATATAATAGAGGTACATAATATATATATAATTAAATTTATTCTATATACTTAATATACATTCCGATTTCTAACCCTATTCTAATTAAATTAAAGACATCGTTGCTCGTGCTTACGTACGACCTTCCATCCCCATGACACGATGTGATTCATTTTCAATGTTATCCATTCAAGTAATTTTTAAAAAATTATATATAATGATTGAATATAATATATATGAACTAAATATCATTCAATATATTAAATAAATACATCATATTCATAAAAAATAGGACATGCATGACAAAACATGCATTAGAAATTGAAGTAGTTAACGCCCGAAACAATGGTATTAAAGAAATATAATTAAAAAATTGGTGATAAGAAAATATAATAGGTGTCACATAAATGACTTCTCTTAAATTTATTTTTCATTTAATTTCAATTTTTTTTGTTTTGGGGGTTTTTCAATCATTTAGGTTGAAATGGAGGGTTTTCAAAATTTGGGTCAAACCATGAGCCCAATTCCAAATTTAGAAATAAATTTTATTTCTTTTATAACTCATTAATTTGTTAATATTTTTCATCCATTCAACTTCCCACTTTTCCTCCTATGACATATCCAAATCACCAAGTCCATTTGGACCATTTTTGAACCCATTAAAATTTTGGGTTTGAGTGAATTAATTTGGAATTGGGCCAACCCATGAGCCATTTCCAGTTTTAAATTATTTTTTAAGTCTTTGAAAACATACTCATTTTTTACAATATTCTCATGATTCCACCTCCCTCCTGAATCCAAAATCTAGAGCATCGCCCTCGTTATTAATTTTTCTACTTTGGAACTCATTTTCCTCACAGAGTAGGGAAAAACGTATTAGGGTTCCTCAAATCATCCATATTTGAGAAGGTTAATTGATTCTTTCATAAATATTTTAATTTTTATTCTTTTCCCCCCATTTTAGTCCCCAAATGACCTTTTAATCCCCATTAGAGCCTCCATATCAGTTTTGGTTGCTTGGAGATTCAAATTTTGGTGTAGTTGGTTCGTTTGATTCAAGATGTTTCATGTAAGTGTTTTTTTCGTTGATTTCTTCCCCTTCATTAGGGGTTCGTTTGCCATTTCTTGAAGTTCCTCGTGTCCAGGAGTTGGGTTTCGAACCTAGGGTTTGTTATGGTGTCTTTTTGGTCAAATATTATGGTCTAGGGCTGGACTTATCTTCCTTGAGGTGCGACAGCGGTACAGTTGATGTTTCACACCATTTTTGAGGGGTTCGACATAAAAGGTAGGTGATTCCATGTGTAATCATTTTTAGATGATTTAGTTTTCTTGAATTACTTATTATTCATGTTCCAAATATGAATTTTGTGGTGTGAAAACTGTTTATGTTGGATTTGGTTAAGAATTTATTTTTATAGTTTCATTTTAGCATAAAATTGGATGTTTCTCATGTGTAACCCTTGGGGTATTGTTTGTGTGTGTTTTATAACATTTGAAATTAGGTTAATAAATCTTTTTTTGGCTGAAAATTCTGATTTGGTAGGGTATTGGTGTGCCATTTGGTTTTAAATAGGGGTTTTAATGGGTTTAATGTGTAAAACCTTATTGTACATCCTGAAAGTGATTTTGAAAACGTGTGATTTTCATGTAGATATATATATTTATTGTTTGAGGAGTTTGTATAACACTTTGGGGTTGTTTAATAAATGTTTTTGGGGCTGAAAATTCGGTTTTTAATTTTTATTGTTGTGATTTTGTCCTTGAAATATGATTTTGAAATGGGTTTTGTGAGAAACGCTTTTTGTACACTCTTTAGAATTGTTTTATGAAAGTTTTTAATGGTTTAATGATTTATGTAAGAGGTGAAACGATATTGGAAAACTGTTTTGGATTGTTTATAAATTCAAATAGATAGTTTTAAATGTTAATAGTTCTATCATGTGATGTGTATCCTCTTGGAAATGTTTTATAAAATTGTTTAATGGATTTACGGATATGTGAAAGAGGTGTGAACGTGATGTGGGCTATTTGTGTGATTGCTATGTGAAAATGGATTTTGTTTATAAAAAGGTATTTATGAAACATGTGAGTGTGCTGTTATGTTATGTTTAGCATATTTGGAGGGACTTTATAAAATTGTTAAAGAATGTGTTGTATTGTGAAAGTTATGCAAAAAATTGTTGTGGGCAATTTTTTTGTGAGTTTGATTTCAAAATGAATTTGAAAGAAAAGTGGAATTTCTGACTTGTGTGATGTACATGGGTCTGTTTAGATAATGTCTGATGTGGAAGTGATATTTTCATGTGAAAACTATATTTCTTGGAATGATGAACTTGTTTGAGCACATAGGGAATACTCGGGTATCTAGGTGGGTGGACGTGTACTAGTATGCTAGTGAATCCGTGAGGTTTGGCCTCAGTTTCACTTATCAAGAATGATGCTTACAACTCTAACTAAACTATGATGATGTTGATTATGGACCACTAGGTTATGGGTATGTACCCAACTAGTGGCTCGTGCATGATAACATATATTTTTTCGTGGTTACTCTCACCAAGATATGAGGTACCTGGGACCCACAACTAGCTGGTGCATAGGGGATATTTCCTATTTCTTGTGCTCATTAGATCCTTTATACATACCATCATCATATAGTATATTTTTCTGGAAAAATTAAGTATCTTCTGAATTTATTTTAATAGTGCTGATTCATTAAATTAGCCCACTTGAAAACTGATTTTTTTTAAGTTGCATCTTTTAGAAATTGTAACTAAAAATTACATGGTTTTAAAAACTTGCATGATTTTCATCTTTGAATGTTTATTACATGGAATCTCTTAGTGGTGGGTTTTTAATGGGAATTTTATCACACCCTACATACATCCTTGTTTGTAAGTAGACTTGGTTATTTTTGTTTCCGTAGGTTTGGTTATAAATTTTGTGCCAACAGTTCGGGTTTCCACCGGTCATTCATGTTGCAGTGTTGTGGATATGGCTTGAGGGAGATGCCTCTTGCCATGTTGAGGTTATTGGGCTATTCATTTTTTGTTTTGTACCTTTCTTATAGTCCTGGTGAGTTATTTTAGACCATGTAATTCAGTTCTGAATTTTTCTAAAACATTTTTTGATTTGAAAAATCCAGATTTGTTTTGTTGGATTCATTTGTTGTTTTATGTTTATAAACATGGGTAAATCATTCCCAATTTTTTCATATGATACCCAAGAACTTGTGCCAGCCCATGGGGATCGGTAAAGTCCTTCGGGCCTTGTCATGGGCCGGGTTTGGTGCTGGTTTCGGTGGAAATCAGATTTGGTTCGTGACAAAATGGTATCAGAGGAGGTTCGATCTCTTTGGGTCATGTTATTTGGGGAACAGTCGAGATATTCTGGAGTGAGGATTATCGGGACATGGCATTATGGTTATGAGTAGTGTGGATAATCAACACACCTCATGATGGAATTCATGTCTCTGGGGGAAGTCAGGACCTTTCAGAGTCCTTTGGTTTTCTTGGTTTAATGATGATTCTGGGAAATTAAAAGAGATTTGGGTTAATGGTCTTCATGAGCTTGCAAGGACTGGAAAGCCTTGTGGAGTAAGGGATATTCCCTAGAACACTCTCTATGACATTGATGTGATTGTAATATGGCCACCAACCATATTTCCAAGTCACCCACTGAAACTATTTCCCTATAGCATTTTCTTGTGTTCATTAGTTTTGAAATCATGGAACTTTGGTTTTAAAGTGACTTGGTTTTAAGTAGCGAAAAGTTTTTGTGAAATGATTTTCAAATAAAGAGGGAATGATTTGATTTATGAAATGGTGGAACTGAATTTTAAGAATAATTTTGAAATGAAAAATGGTGTTCTTATACCTCTTTTGAAATCAGGAACTATATTGAAGCTGGTTTTGAAAATATGTTTACAATAGAGTTTTCTAAACAATCAAAGGGTGTTTTAATGCAATGATATGTCTTGAAATTTATGTGAATAACATGAAAGTGAGTTATTTTCTAAATGTTTATGTCTTTGTGAAATGTTTTTTAAGATGTGAATTTGTATTTTGATCTTGTGGTTAGGGGTTTTGAGAAAAACCAGGTGTTGGTTATCCGTTTTGGTTTTGAAAAGTGGAATGAATATTTATTTTAACCTTTGGTATTTTCATGAGAGACCACATGAATGGGGTTATATGGGATGATGGATGGTTGATGGAATTACTGGATGAGTTCTAGGATGGATATGAGGTGGGTGATTGGTGTGGCACAGAAACATGCATGTGTGAGTCCCATGGGGTACCATTGGTGGATATGCTTACCGCTGAACTGTTTGTTTTAAAAGAGATGTTTTTAAAGAAAAACATGATGACTTGTTGAATTGTTTGGGATTGTGTATATTATGTGTTTTTCGAAAATTTTGATGTTTTTGGATGTTTTGAGTCCATGAACCCCTCTTGTTCGAACTGTGTTTTGGGTTTGAGTTTGGACGACAAGTTGGGTAGAAGGACCGGTTAGTAGTCTCTTCTGAGATATGTTTCGGGAAACCATTATGGTAGTTCCCTTCATGTGTTTGGATCTGGTTTGTGGAATTTTTTCACCAATGGACCAACTTGGTTGGTTCCTTGGGTTCTCTCATTGGATAAGGTACGCCCCCATTAAGGGTTAATGCACAACCGAAGTGCAACCCGTATTGTTTCTCCATTCAGAAATCCTCCGTTTGATCAATATAAGGAATATTTTATTGAAATTTGTTGATTGATTTTACGCACATTCATTTCTTTGATTTGTGTATCCTATTGTAGATGGATAGTTCTTGTGGAAGGTTGAAAGAAACCTTAGTTTCTTAGGTTTACTTATTCATCGAAGGTGGGAGTGTTTTGGGGTTGTTAGTGTGGATGAGTGTCTCGATGGTGTCTAAGAGGGCCTCTGGGTTCTTCATAGTTTCTTTGAATCAAGAGTTCTTGTTAATCCACCAATTTTGGGATTTTTGTCATGAGAGGCTATTGTGTCCACATTTTGGACTTCTCTGTTGTTTTGGGACTTTGCATCAGGTCCTGTTCCATGTATTGTTTCTATCAATCGAAAAGGTCATGTTCGGTGACACCTTGTGATGTTGTGTGTTCATTTGAATATAAAGGTGAAGGTTGCACAATCCTCTGATGTTCTCTGTTATGTTTGCAGTATGTATCCCTTGGGAAAAAATCAAGTCCTCTATCTTAGAGGAAGGAGTTTATACGTGTCCTGCCCTTCTGTTGTTTCTCACCCAAAGAAACAAGGTGTGATGTGTGTAAATCTTCTGATCCCTTGTTTCAGTGAAATGTATGGTTTTGGTAAAGTTAGTTATGGAGTGTGTTATGTCTTGGTGAACCCATCGGGGTATGTGGTGTAGTTTTTTATGGCACCGAAATAAGAAGTTGCACACAGGGGTTTCCACAGCCTAACTGCGAGGCCGAAGATGCTTCAATATTTTGTGCTCCATACATTGGTTCCGAAGAGAAGCTGACATGTAGTCAGGGGAAAACCCAGTGTCATTTAAACCCTTGTACAAAGTCCTATCCTAAGTATGAAATATAGGAAGAGTTTAAACCTATAGTGTCATCATCTATCTTCTATTGTTATCATTCGGTGGAAATAGGTGGAGGGACTTTTACCCATGTCATCACCCAATATCTACCCCCTTGATTTTACATCGAGTATTTGGATAATGGATTGAAATTTGTCTAGATAGGATGAGCACGTGGTTTTTGCACTATTTTTAGTGACCATGAGCTAGGAAGCCATGTGGAAAGAATGATCTGCACAGTTAGTGAACGGTATCTCAAACCGTGTGAAATAACTTTGAATCCTTCCCCAATCATTAAATTTTTGGGGGTCTTTTCATATCGGCCCATGTCGATTGGTTAATATGGTTGGTTCTTCTGGTGGGGAGACACCCAATGGTTATCATGAAAATTATTTTGGAAATTTATAATCAATGAATACCCCTTGTACTAGGGAGTCTTTTCGGGCCTCCCCCTGTTAGTGTCCTTATTATGTCTCGAAAAAAAATTAAGTTGTCTCTTATGTTGGGGAGCCCATTTCTATCTCTTCATATGAGTAACTTAGATTTTTTCCCCTTGGTCTTGTCTTGGAAGTAGGTATTATCATTCATAGATATCTTACTACCTGCACATTCTTTGGGTAAACATTGAGATTGGAGAGTGCCCAAGGGTTTATTTATTGTAGGGTAAGTGTAACTTTGTTCGATGTTGTTGTTTGTTTAGGTAAATTTATTGAGTATTTTTTATATTGTCTTTGAGGAGTTTTCATATGGTATAAAGCCTGAATGTTCTTGATTGTTTCATGAAAGTTATGTATGTTTTGGTTGTAAGAGTAATCCTTCCTCAAATGATCACTAGAGGTGTTTTGGCCTTTGGGGGCGAATCTTGGCAAATAATTAATTCTTGGGTTATCGGTTGGGTTTGGTTCTTGTATTTGGCCTTGCTGTGGATTTTTGGGGACAAAAAGTTTTATGGTGGGATGAATTGTAACATCCATGACTTCTTTTAAATTTATTTTTCATTAAATTTTCATTCTTTCTTTTTTGGGGGGGTTTTCTATTCATTTTGGTGGAAATAGAGGGTTTTCAAAATTTGGGCCAAACCGTGAGCCCAATTCCAGATTTAAAAATAAATTTTATTTCATTGATAACTCCTTGATTTGTTAAAATTTTTCATCCATTCCACTTCCCACATTTCCTCCTATGAACTAACCACATCACTGTGTCCGTTTGGTCCCTTTTTGAACCCATTAACATTTTGGGTTTTAGTGAATTAATATGTAATTGGTCCAACCCATGAGCCATTTCCAGATTTAAATTATTTTTTAAGACTTTAATAAATTACTTATTTTTTACTGTATTCCTATGATTCCACCTCCCACTTAAAGCCAAAATCCCCAGCCTAACCCCAATTATTCATTTTTCTACTTTGGAACTCATTTTTCTCACGTAGTAGGGCAAAACGTATTAGGGTTCCTCAAATCATCTATATTTGAAAAGGTAAGTCGATTCTTTCATAAATCCTTTAATTTTCAATCTTTTGCCTCCATCTTAGGCCCCACATGACCTTCTCATACCCATTATGGCCTTTATATGAGGTTTTGTTTCATGGATATTCAAATTTTGGTGTATTTGGTTCATTTGATTCAAGGTGTTTCAAGAAAGTGTGTCATTCCTTGATTTCTACCCCTTCCTTAGGGTTTCTTTCAACCTTTCTTGAAGTTCCTCATCTCAAGAAGTTGAGGTTTGATGCTAGGGTTTGTTTTGTGTCTTTTTGGTCAAATATTGGCGTATAGGGCTGGATTTATCTTCTTTGAGGTGCGGCGGTGGTGCGGTTGATGTTTCACACCATGTTTTGAGGGATTCAACATAAAAGGCAGGTGAGTCCATATGTAATCATTTATAGATGAGTTAGTTTGATTGAATTACTTATTATGCATGTTCCTAATATACTATTTGTGGTTTCAAAACAGTTTATGTTGGATTAGCATAAGCATTTATTTTTATAGTTTCATTTTAGCTTAAAATTGGGTGTTTTTCATGTGTAACCCTTTGGGTATTGTTTGGGTGTGTTTTATAACATATGAAATTGGTTTAATAAATCTTTTTTGGGATGAAAATTCTTATTTGGTAGGGTATTGGTGTTCCATTAGGTTTTAAGGAGGGTTTTTAATGGGTTTAACGTGTAAAACCTTATTTTACTTCTTGAAAGTGATTTTGAAAACGTGTGTTTTTCATGTTGATATTTTGTAGTATTGCTTGAGGTGTTTGTATAACACTTGGGGGTAGTTTAATAAATGTTTTTGGGGCTGAAAATTCTGTTTTGAATTTGTATTGGTGTGATTTTGCCGTTAAAATATGGTTTTGAAATGGGTTTTATGTGAAAAACGTTTGTACACTCTTTAGAATTGTTTTATGAAAGTTTTGAATGGTTTAATTATTTATGTATGAGGTGAAACCATATTGGAAAACTGTTTTGGATTGTTTATACTTTCAAATAGACCATTTTATATGTTAATAGATCTATCATGTGATGTGTATCCTCTTGTAACTGTTTTATAAAAATGTTTAATGGAATCACTTAAAATGTGAAAGAGGTGTAAACGTGATGTGGGTTGTTTGTGTGAGTGTGATGTGAAAAATGGATTTTTTTTATCAAAAGGGTTTTATAAAACATGTGAGTGGGATGTTATGTTATTTTTAGCATATTTTGAGGGACTTTATAAAATTCTTAAAGGATGTGTTGTATTGTGAATGTTTTGAAAAAAAGTGTTGTGGGTTATTTTGTGGTGAGTTTGATTTCAAAATACATTTGAATGAAAAGTGGAATTTGTGAATTGTGTGATCTACATGGGGATTTTTGGTTAATGTGTGATGTGGAAGTGATATTTTCATGTGAAAACTATATTTCTTGGCTTGTTGAAATTTCTTGAGCATAAAGGGAAAACTCAGGTATCTAGGTGGGTGGATGTGTACTAGTATGCTAGTGAATCCACAGGGTTTGGAATCAATTTTACTTAGCATTATTAAAGCTTAAAACTCTCACTAAACTATGATGATGATGATTTTGGACCACTAGGATATGGTTATATTCCCTACTAGTGGCTCGTGCATGAGAATAGATATTTTTTGTGGTTACTCTCACTGAGATACGAGGTACCTGGGAGCCACAACTAGCTAGTGCCTAGAGGTTATTTCCTATTGCTTGTGCTCATTATATCCTTTATACTTACTATCGGCATATGGTATATTTGGCTGAAAAAATTCAGTATCTTTTGAATTTATTTTAAAAGTGTTGATTCTTTAAATTATCCCACTTGAAAACTGATTTTTTTATGTTGCGGCTTTTAGAAATTGTACCTAGAAATTAATTTTTTTTTGAAAACATGATTTCTTTTCGTCTTTGAATGTTTATCACATGGAATATATAAGTGGTGGTATCCTACTGGGCATTTTCTGACACCCTATAAACACCCTTGTGTGTAAGTTGGCTTGTTTATTTTTGTTGTCGTAGGTTTGGGTACAACTTTTGTGCCAACAGTTCAGGTTTTCACCGGTCATTCATGATGTAGTGTTGTAGAGATGGCTTTATAGCGATGCCTCTTGCCATGTTGAGGTTCGGCTGTTCAATTTTTTGTTTTGTACTTTTTTATAGTCATGGTGAGTTGATTTAGACTACGTAATTCAGTTATCAATTTCTGTAAAACATTGTTTCATTTGAAAAATCCTGATTCTTTTGTTTGATTCATTTGTTGTTTTATGATTATAATCTTGGGTAAATCATTCCCAATTCTCATTTTATGATACCCAGAAACTTGTGCCAGCCCATGGGGATCGGGAACACCCTTCAGGCCTTATCACAGGGCCAGGTTTGGTGCCGGTTTTGGTGGCGATCAGATTTAGTTCATGACTATAGAAACATATATGTTATAATAAATATGTATACAGTTCTTTTATAAATCAATAACATGATTTAATCATTATATAATAAGTTAAATCTCATTTAACTAAATTCATGTACAAGGTACGAGTTATTTTCCAATCCCGTTATTATTTGAGAGTATTTAAGACTAAGTCTCAACATGGGAACATTTTTATTCCATATAAATGTTTTATAAAAAAACTCAAAAAATATTTCTAATATTATCCTATGAATATTCAAAGTATTTTCACCAATGATTTACTTTTTATAAAATCAATTGAATGGAATATTTTTTTCATTTTATAAATTATGTTCTTAATGACTTTTTCGCTGAAAGGAATTTTTTTCTGCGGCGTGAGAAGTTTTTCCCCCATCATGAGGAATTAATGTATTTAAGATTCCTTTACATGTTTATAAGGTTGTTTTGAAATAAAATGTTTTCATTTATAATTTCACAACATTTAAAATAATTTTTTTAAGTAAAAATGATTTTCCCCTATATTATTTCAACGATTTTATTAGAGTATTTTCATCTATGTCAAAATGCTTTATTAAATATTATGAATAGTTGAGGATAAAATATTATGATATCATTTTCCATACATCATTGAATTTTTTATGATTCATTTTTACTGTGGATTTTATCTTTTTATACCATTCATTGTTTATGGTTAATGTATTCACATTTCTTATACTAGTTTAAATATGATTGTTTATGTTGTTTATGTTTTTCCCTTTCATATGAGAAATGAATTGGACATTGAATGTGATGGACGTGGCCCTATATATCCCTCTATGAATCAGTAATTATCATGATAAAAACTAGTTTGGGTATTATATAAGGCTATACCTATTTATTTATGGTTTCTAGGATGAAGCCTTGACAATATTTTTATAATGTCCGATATTATGCAGTCCCCCATTATTTGATTTGTTTTTTATATTTCTTGTGATTATTGAAATATTAAAATATTCATGGTTATGTTTCAGAGCTCATGTGATTATTAAATGTCATGTTTTTCAGTTATGTACCATACCACTTTGTTTATCTCATATTTACTCATACATTTTTATGTACGCTTACCCTCACTGAGAGATTTACCGCACCCATTTCATATGTTTCATTTTCCAACAAATTTAAAAGTCTTTTATTATGACTTATATTAAATGTAAATCTATGAGAATATTGGTGATCTCAAAGGAATGAATATGTTGTATTTTATTATTTCAATTGTAATGTATGTTTCAATAATGTAATCTGGTGTGATAAATAGCTAAAATGATCAATCCTATGGGATTTGAGTCCTGTATCTATGATAATGTAAAAAAGTAGGGCATATATTATGGGATACTATGGTCAATGTCATTAAAAATCAAAAAAAAATTAAATTATTTCATTTCTTTTAAGGATGATTAGAGACAAAGAAGAATCCAAATGAAAAATCATAATTATTTTTTAGAAAATGAAAATGTGAATCATTTTATAAGATTTATATTTTGGAAAAAATGGGTACTAGGAATAATTTTCCACAATTTAATATGTCTTTAATATGTAAGAGTTATGACCTGATTATTAAAAAATATAAACCCTAAACATCCTCATAAATGTAAGAAAATGAATTTTTGTTTAAAAAGTAAAATTTAAATTGCATAAGGTTGGGTCTATATAGTTTGATTCAGGGGAAGTGTTTAGAAAATTATAGGTGTTAAGATAATAAAATTAAATTATATTAATATATTATAATTTATTGTATTTAGGATATACCATTTACATATTTCCATATTTCTTCATCTAAACAATTTATTTTCATTGTGGTTTTCTATATAGGAAACATGAAAGATGAAGTAGGAAGGCACACTGAGGACAATATAATTCTAAATCAGAAACCTAGAATTTTTGGAAATGGGACAAAATAAATTTTTGTTATGGAACATTTTAATTAGGATAAGAATGTTGTCCGTATCCATAAGAGATATAAACCATATTCACCATAGATGAATATGTTTATATTAGAGCATTTAACGAATCGTCAACCTTCATCTTTGAATGGATGACCCGACCCTATGATATATAATGTATATGCCAAGTCCCTAGAGAATATATTGAATGTAATAGGTAGTTTAGATCGTAATAAGGTAACTCTTGATATTTATTATTTTGAAGGTGAATCCAACTAGTGGTGGTTAATGGCTAATAATATCATATAAATATAAGAAATCGATTCCATGGAATATCATAAATCAATTAATGTATTCCTTAAGTAATATTTTTCTAAGGATTTTCAAATTAGGATGCAAACAGTGTTACTAAAATCAAGGTGATAGGAGGAACATCTAGTGGACTCGTATAAATAAAAATTCACAAGATTAAGAAAGATTTGAAAAAATGAATCTAGTATCTTGACAATAAAACTAATTAGTTTTACTTATGATTAAAGATAATATATTAAATGGATTTGGATTCCCCTGATGTTACTTTTTTTGAGAATATTATTTTATTTTTAAAATAATATTTAAATGGGGTTTACCATTGATCACATATTCTATGATAATAAGACAAATAAAAGGTCTAGATTACATGGAGTGGGGAATAATCCATAAAAAATATATGAAGGTAACAAAATCAAGTTTCCATATTGGGATAAGTGTGGTAAAAAGTACATTGGAGAATGTTTTATTATATTCTGGGCACAGATTGACATTATTTTTACCTTTATAAAATAAATTTTAAGGATTATGATGTTGTTTTTAAGAATGAGTTTTTTTGTATACGACAATGAATTCATTAATTTTGTAGAAAATAAATAAGCTGAGAAAATATAGAAAAGCGAAATTAAAATTATATTGAACATATTACTGAGAAGAGAGAGACAATTCATATTGGTGATCTACCTATAGTGAATGAATTTTTAAATTTATTTCCAGATGATTTATTTAGTATTATACCCGATCGATATTTTTTTATCAGTGAATTATCATATGATGATAATTATGAGAAAAAAGTATCTTTTTTACATTGACAATCATTTTTTGGTAATCAAAAATACTTTCTTAAATACTTAATTAACCAATTATTTCATGTCCAAAGTGTTTTAATTATTTTTTAAGAAAAACTACTTTACAACTATACGTAGAATTATCTTTAAAGTATTCATGATTTCATATATATTCTATTAATTAAAATTATCAAAATGGGAATAGGACTGATTAGAAATTGATCCACCTTATCAAAATGGATTTGAAGACTTTCTCTATCGTGTTTATACTAAAAAAATTTATGATCATGCTTGGAATCAGATCCGATATCATCAGAATCATATTCATAAAATTAACTGTAATGAAATAATTTAAAGTAAATCCATTGGATAGACTAAATGATAAATTCTCTATATGGAAAAATATATTCTACCATAATATACTACATTTCTCACTAAAAATGATTTAAATTAAAATAATTTCATATAATCCTTTTTAATATGGCCATTGGAGTAGTAGGTGTCTATGTCCTCATAAAAATATCTGTGAAAATGTGACCTATGATCAGGATGACCATTAGAGTCTTTCAAATAAATACTATGTAATTTAAAGATTTTGTAAAAAGTAGTGGAACTCACATGTAGAAACAATCAACAAATTTTCTTCTCTTTGAGAGATTTGAAGATTACAAGAGTGAACAACTTTTTATTTGTACTTGTAACTGACAGAAGTTGATTTTTTTATTTCATTGCGTATCTAATTGAGATTACGATTGTGGTATTACGAGGCTATGATAATAGAATCCGATCAGCTTTATCAAGGACTTACATGGATAGAAAGATAGGTCATATCATCGCATTGAGGTCTTGTGGGACTAGAAAGATAGATTCAGTCATCATATCTAGGGATTTTACACCTATCAAGACATACCAATCATTATATCATGTTCTATCCCTATAAAGGGATGAATAAACATACATTTAAGTATCAAACAAGTTATATCTATCCTAAGTTATTTGATACCCCTCTCTTTGGAATAAAATAATTATATTCATTTACTTTTTTCATTAGAATTCATCCATTTATTATATGATTATAATTGAAAGTTAAAAATTTATATTCATATTTCTATGTGTATTTTGTTTATCATAATATATTTAATTAAGATAAATTTATTTTAAACTGTACTACATTGTTAATATTCAATTACTCTGATTATAATTATATATTCTATAAGATATAATCAATACATTTGTATTACACTGATATTATCATGACTGCCATTATTTGAGTACCATGTTTACACAATTGAATATCATATTATGAACTACTGAATACATTTCAGAATCTATCAGAATCTATTTTATTATGATACCTTAATAAATGGTCCTAAGGGCCAATTTTGATTACACTTAAATTCTATAAGAATGTATTGTGATTATGATGTGTTTAATGTTTTTAAACAATGTTTCTTTTTGGGATAAAAACATAATCTTTTTAATATACAATTCACCTCCTCTTATGTTTATCTATATACCTATACTCTTCAATCCAACAATTAGTATCAGATCCAAGTCTCTTCAATATTGATATCATTAATCTATATCAAAGGAGTTTTCCATAGCTCAATGTTATCTTCTATTTACTATTTCTATTTAGATAAATTCTTTTATAATCATCTACTATAAATACATACTACACTAACATATATTTTGGAAAATATTTTTTTGTATTATTTAATGGATGGATGAATTAAGTGTATGTCAACAGATAACCTCAATCCAAATAGACCACCGATTATTTATTTTTCTGATTATGAATACAAGAGGGTTATAATGAATACATTTTTGATCAATACTAGAGTTGATTTTTTTAATTCTCATTAGATATTACAAGATTCTTAAAAATGATGTGCATAATTTTACATATCGGAAAATATGGAATATGGGTTGAATTACAATGTGAGAAACACTTTATTATGTTCTATGGCTATAATCATCTAAAATCATATTTCTTCTTATGAAGCTGATAATAGTATTTAGATGAATCTTGATATTTACCATTTTCAAACCTCAAATGTTATTGAATATAGAAGAGATATTCTCAGATATGATTAAAAATAATTGAAATTTCTTTATGGTGAACTTGTTACAAAGGTATAATAGAGATTTATGATAATAGTAAATAGTTTACTAACTGTGGGAGATAAAGGATTAGAAGATGAAATTATTATGTAAAGGGTAATTGATATCATTCCCACATGGTAGGAATCTAATTGGACAACTATTGGTGAATCAAAGAAAATTATGAAACTCACTATTGATGATTGATTTGGATCTCTTTTACAATATGAGGGTATATTTAAAAGATATACTATGAAAGCAAAAAAGAGGACTGGTGGTGCTTCTTTCAACTCTACTTTGATTTCGACCAATGCTCCAACACTATAAAATATTTTTAAATATTCTAGAAAGAAAAAGGTTTTTGTTCAATCTAATTCTATTTATTTTGAACATCATATGAATGAATTATCCAATCTTGATCGATTAATGAAATATATTATTTGTAAAAAGGAATCTCAGTATAATTATAATAAATGTAACTAGGAAAATAATTAAAGGTAATATTTAAAGTAAATTTTAATGAATTCAAAAGATTTAGACATAGAAGACCTTACTATCTCATGTTGAAAAGAAAATACAAAAAGAATAGAAGTTCAAAAATAAACTAGAAGAAGATTTATAAATAAAAGATTTATAATGTTTCTAATTCTCCTGACACATGGAGTTCCATTTGAGGTAATTGTTCATCCTATTCCTCTAATAATGGAAGTTCATATTAGGGGATGTCCTTATTTATATAGTACCTATAAATAAATCAATGTTTTATAGAAAAGGTAAACAAGTCTGAATCTATAAATAATATATTTTTAAATAAAAAATTTCACAATGATGTGTATTATAAATATTTTGATGAATAATACTCCTCAGATATTAATGATAATACATTACATTCTAATAAAATGTTTTCTAGATTTTCAAAACTACTTGAAAATTAAAATTAAAATATTAGAAAAAAATTAAAAAGGAAAATACTATAATAAATAACTTCACAAAAGAAGTATCAGATTTATAAATATCATAATAGAAAACCCTTTTAAATTGAAACTATTTCTAAAATCCTTGGTAAATATATTCTTGATAATGTTAATATTTATAAAGACTGAGATAAACTAATTTCGGTAAAATATAGTTTGGAAACCTGTTTTTAGAAACTCAATTCCAAAACTAATAAAAATGTGGATAAGTATTTAATTAAAAAACTAAAATAAGAAATTTATTCATTGAATAAACTATTATCAAACTCTACTTCTAGTAAGGAAGTTGTTGACATTATGTATAAAAAAATCTGGCCACATGTAATTATATCATGAATGGGATATACTATTGGAAAACCTATTTTAGTACAAATTTATTTGTTCTTAAAATTTAAAAAATGTCTATTATGTGTCAATGTAGATGATATGGGGGAAAATTTTCTCTAAATAAAATTAAATCCCTCGAGTTCTACATAGACCATATTTAAAACATTGTGGATTACTAAAATTTATTTTCCAACATTTCCATACCCAAGATTGTTTTGGTTCCAAACATTTAATTTTTTTGTTTTCAGTGAAAAAAATAATGTTCCAACAACAAGAATACCTGAAACATGGACAGTGGTGGATCTGGCCATATGAATGGATAAAAATATTTCTTTGATAATATTATCAAGATAAATGATGGAAAATATACATTTGGAGATAATGTTAAAGGGGAGATTATCATTATAAGTAATATTGTTCTTCTTGGTAATGATTTAATTTCAAATGTTTTATTTGATATAGGTATTTTTCAATTATTTTATTATTGTTACAATGTAAATTTTAGGAATGATAAATATGTAGTACAAAGTTACAATGATGAATGCATTCTTTCTTCTGATTAGTATGAAACTTTTTACACACTAAACATAAAATAACTTATGAGCCTAAACGTAACATTACATAGTGTAGTGGAAGATCAATCTTGGTTATAAAAAATTATGGTAGAACACTATAACATAAAAAATATTTAAATTTACTAAGATAAAAAATGTTAAGGTTCTACGGATCATAGATTTTATTCATTAAAATATTATGACCTTTGTCAATATGGTACGAAACAGAAGTGATATTTTAAATATACTAGTAAATTCAAAACATCTGATTATTTATAGCTAGTGCATGTGGATATCATCAATCCATCACAAAATGGAATTATTGGGGGCATGTACATTGTATTTGTTTTACTTGATGATTACACTAGATATACAAGGGTCTATTTTCAAGAAAAGAAATATGAAGCCTTTTTTATTTTAAATATTTTTTAGCCAATGAAAAAAATAATAAAACCTTCCCTATATAGTTAATCAAAGTGATCATGGTGTAGATTTTGTAAATTATAATTTTGAAACATTTTTGTAGTAATAAATTAATTACACATAACGTTTTAGCTCCTGGAACTCCTCATCAAAATCTGGTTGTTGAAAGAAGAAATCGTATTATTCAAGAAATAAGAAGAACCATATTTAGTGAATAATAAATTTCTAATCATTTTGGAAATAAAGAAGTTAATACTAATTTTTATATAATAAATTGAGTTTTAATTTGTCCTTTTATTAAAAAACGTTTTTTGAGTTGTGGGCTTGTTGAAAACCAAAATTTTCATACTCCATAGTATTTGGATGCAATGTATTCATCGTAAATACAAAATATAATTTACAAAAATTGTCACCAATATTCTATGAAGGTCTATTATTAGGTAATTATACAAATTATGAGGTATATAGAGTTTTTAATAAAAATTAATTTACTATTGAGGAAATTTTATGTGTTAAATTTAATGAAACTAACACTTTTTTTGGTTAAAACCAACCCATCCAGTGTACTAATATTTTTTTTCGAAATCTAATTATCAAAAAAATTTGGAAGATTATTCTTTTAAATAAAATAACTATTAAATTATTTCTGATGTATTTGATCAAGATACTTTCAACCATATGTTCATGAATATGTTTTACAAATCTCAATTCAGTCATTTCTTAGGAAACATCCAAGTGAAAATATCATTGGTGATGTTAACGAACCTCTTAATACTAGATGTTCCTTAAAGAATGAAGTAGAACATTATTCATTTACTTCTAAATTAGAACCTAAAAACCTATATGAGGATTTAGGTGCTATGGATTGGATAAAACAAATAAATGATGAGCAAAATAAAAGAGGAATAAAGTTTGGACATCGGTTGAATGATCAAAAGAAACTATAATAATTGGTGTAAAATGTGGTTCTAGAAATAAATGTTATGAAAATAAAATAATAGTTAGGAAAAAATCAAGATTTTTTTATAAAGGATTAAATCAAAAATATGGAATAGACTATGAATAAACCTATGATCCAGAAGCTATATTTGGATATATTCGTATTCTACTAGAATTTGCGGAATTCAATAATTTCAAAAAAATAATTTGGATGTCAAGTGATATTTCCTTAAATGATATTTATATGGGGAATTTTTTTGTTGAAAAACCCCTAGTTTTGAGGATACAAAAAATCCAAAAAATATTGATAAACATAAAAATGCTTTATATGAACTTAAACATTCCCATAGAGACCAGTATGATAGATGAACTAGATTTTTGTTACAAACCATTTTTGTTAAGGGAACCACAGATCCAAACATTTTATAAATAATGTAAATAAAAATATTATCATTATAATATATATTTTTAAGACATTATATTTGGATAATATAAAAACAATGAAAAGATTATTTTGGGAATCTTATGAAATATGAGATTGAAATGAGAATGATGGGTGACATAACATTTTTTATGGGTTTTCAAATTTCTAAAAAAATTGAAGGTGCATATATAACTCAGTATTATAATATCAAAATATATTCTTAGAATGAATTGATACGACAACATTAAATGTATTATTACTATAATTGGTACCTCAAATAAACTTTATCTTGATAAAACTATGCAACTAGTTGATCAAACAACTTTAAGAGGTTTGATCAGAAGCATACTATATATAACTTCTAGTAACCCAGATATAATGTTTTTTAGATTATTATGTGTATGATGTAATGAAAATAAAAAATAACCCATTCTAAAAGAAGTCAATCAAAATTTTCATTATCTAAAAGGAACTATAGATTTAGGACTGTTTTATTCTTTTAGAAATGATTTTGAATTAAAATGTTTTTTAGATGTTGTCATTGGTGGTTATAGAATAGATGGGAAAATTATATTCATAACATGTTATTAATTTGGAGATTCATTAGTTTCTTGGTCTCATAAGAATACATACTCAGTATAACCTTCCACTGATGAATCAAAATATGTTATAGCTGTAAGTTGTTGTGCTCAAGTGTGGTAGATGCAACACAAACTCATTGATTATGGAATCAATTTTAGTAAAACTAAAATAAATTTTGATAACAAAAGATCCATATTAATAAGTAAAAACAATAAAAAACATTAAAATTTAAAATAATACACATAGATATTAGTCATAACTCTCTCTGGGATCACACACTCAAAATAGATATCATTGTAGGAATAATCTGAATAGATGAACAACATGATTATATTTTTACAATACAGTTACATTATAATAGATTTTAAAACATTAATAAGAATCTAGAAATGATTAATGTATAATTTTAATTAAAAATATATTTATTTTTAAATTTATACTTTAATTAATTTTCTATATTTCTTATGGGTTATATATGATTGTTTCTATTTTACAAATCTTTTAGTTTTTCAAAATTTTAATTTTTTATAAAAAAATTTAGAAATAAAATTTTTCAAAATTTTTTTTTAATTATATTTGTAAAATATAAAGTATTCAAATATAAATCTGATTTTTAAATTCATCGGATTCGAGTTAAAAAATAGATTTGGAAAATTCATCGGATTCGAGTTTATAAAATGTATTTCAAGATTTTATATTTTAATGTTTTCATTTAAATTTTTAGTATTCATGTTTTCATACTCAAATATTTTATCATTAATTTTTCTAACTAAAAGAAGAAGAAACAATTATAAAATCGATGATTTCCCTTCAAAAGGAACTATTCGTTCTTCTTATTCTTTAACACTATTGCATTTTGAATTTTTTATACTTGTTAATTATTATTATTATTAGATTTCTCATCTTATTCACCCAATACGATAAAAGTATTTTTTAAAACCTTGAGAGTTAAAATTCTTTAAAAAATACCTATTTAGATAGTTTCTCAACCATCATATAAAAAGGATTAATCTCTTCTCTCAAATAATTTTAAAAGATAAAACATGACACTAGATCAACTATATAAAGGTTTCCACCACCCCTATCCCCCATCAGATATTTCATATTAATATCATGAAGTGTTGTCTCATTTAAGGATCCAAATTAGATTCTCTATTAGTGTCTAAGTCCTATATTTATTCTATTAATATTATGGATCGTACAAAATATTTAATAAGTGGTTTGTATTTCAACAATGGTTAGTGTCAAGATCATTTTATAATAATTATGATTTATCTTAGAGAGGAATGATAGATTATCAAGGAAGGTAATACTTATGTGTGGAACAAATATATCCGAACTATGATTGGTTTATCCTAGATTTGGTTATAAACTACTATGATTATATAAATATCATTAAAGAATATGGAAGAAGAACTGTTTTTTTATGTATATGAGAAACAGTATATGATTACACATGGTGAAGTAGGTAGTTTACTAGGGATTATTAATTAATGTGATTCATTTTTTCCCTCTCACACACATCCCGACTCTAAGAGTTTTTTTTCAAAAAAAGAGATTAAAAATATTTGTTTAAAAATGCATTAGATGATGACATATAGAAATTCAATCATTTAATTTCAGACCCTAGGGGTTTTTTTTACTATAGATGAAAGGGTTTTTAAATACTATATGTGGACAGTGATATAGTTTAAAAGTATCTCACGCCTTTCTTAGATTACCTGGTAAAAATGAAGAAAATAAACATAGAAAGATTTTTTATATTAACAATCTAAAACATCAAATATAGATCAATCAACTATCACATTATAATGTTTCCAGCATTGATTAGTATGATGATTGACTAAATCATGAGGCATTTAAATATTTTAATAATGTTTGAGCCCATTAGATAGAATCTTGTGTCAATAAGTTATGAAAAAATAAAAATAGTGATGTTTGTTTTGGATCTGAAATCACTGTTGTTTGTGAAAAATACTCAGATGTCTGCATCAAAAGTAGAACCCTATCTCAAAAAAATGATTTCCCACAAAGTAAAAAATGAGATAATGGTTGGTTCTCTTTCCCCTACAAAACAAAATATTCAAAATAATGTTTCACATGAAGAATATGTCAAGTGTAGAAAGAAAAATTATGAATGAATAGAATGAGAACATCAGATCAAACTAGACGCAGCTGAATTTCTTGCAGTATTATTACATGGAGAGGATGTTTTAGAAAAACAAGTAAAGTAATGAAGAAAAATAATAAACTATCAGAAACAAAAATATGTGATAGATTAATGAAAGGGGTAGAGTCATCCTCTACAAAAAAATATTTTACAAATTCTGGATGATGTATTTTTTTTGGAAAAGAATTTGTTTTTCATATAATGCCCCTTCTATCAATGATAACTACTAATTAGTTATTGTTGATAATGAGTTAGTTACGGTTGCAAAATATGACTTGATATTCGAGTCCCATCTCCATGAATAGTTCTTCAAAGATATATAGCATCATGATTGCTGTATTTATGAAGAAAATATCATCAAAAAATAGATTAAGTTGAAGGAAATGAAGGTCATGAAAGTGAACAAGGTCAATAAAGTGAAGAAGAATAAGAAAAAAAAAGAAGATAATGAAAATATTTTTTTGATAAGTATGAAACTAATTAAAAAAAATATTTCCTTGAAGAATTTTCTTAATTCATCAAAATAATTATATTCTTTGGGAAATTAGAAGGAGATTTCTGTATGCTAACAAAAAATGAATCCCCTTCATTTTGAGAATTGTTGTATTTATCCAAGGGAGATAAAAAAGATAAAACCTGAAAGGATGAAGCCAAAAATAGTTTTTATTAATGCAGTTGAAATTTTTGATGGAAATAAGAAATCAGTGAAAATGGAAGTGAAAAATTAATTAGTTTGAAAATAAATTAGAACTAGCTAGATTCCAATTCTAGAGGATCAATAAGAAAATCAATCGGATTCATAAATAACCACTTCTTTAGGAAGAGTGTATTTCATCATTCATAATTTTAAAAGGATCTAAGAATCAATTCACTATTTCCCAAACCATGAATCTATATGTCAGATGATTCAAGATTTTTTAACAAAAATTCATATTTGACATGTATGCTGATGGAATGAGTAATCAAGTCTCAATTCACAATCAGATTTGAAAAGTATGTGATTTTTGGAGAAATAATTATTTTAAATCCTTAGCATAAGATATCAATTTATTAATAAAAAATATAGAATAAAGTGTAATATTTTTATGTCATTCAATTAATAGACTAAAAATATTACCCAGATTATAAATGAGATTAGTTGAAAGTTAATGTTTTTTAGGTTTAGCTAAAGAGACTCAAGGATCAGAATGAGGATGTCAATACTTTGATCAAATATTTCTTTAATAAACATCAAATTCAAGAATAAAATTTTCAAATTTAAGGTGAAAATTTTACGGAGAAATATGAAAAAATAGGTTTCAAGAAGAAAGGATAGAAGAGTTATAGAAAAGACTTAGGAGGAGCTCATGACAGTGGTAGAAGAAGATACAAATATTTAATGAAATTGAAGACAACTTTCAGATCTTTAATGTCATAGGAATAATTACTTCAGAGAACTCTTGCTGTAATTTTATGGTTTAGACTATCAAGGGAAAATGTTTTAATCTATATACAATTTTTAAGAATATCATCCGATTCTTTATTAGTTGAATGTTTTTTCATTTTTTTCTAGATGACTATGTACATGATTTTTTTTAAAAATATGTTTCTATAACAATTTTCAGGTATTAAAATATTTTATTAAATTCATTTTATTATGTCATAGAGGGATATAATTTTTTTCAATGGGGTAATTTTAAGTAAGGGGGATATATTTAAATCAGGGTGATAAATACTTCAAAAGAAATGAATTGGATCCTCAGAGGATGTTCTTATGTTAAGGGGTTAGTCATATTCACTATTGAATTTATATGAGTTAAAATACATATAGGGAGATATTTATTAATGATTAGTTTTGAATATTATGTACCCAAAAGATGATGGACTTATGTTTTTCAATGTTATTTTACCATTATGTCTTCCTGTTTATGCTTTCAAAAAAGGGGGAGATTTTTTTATTCAAAAGTATCTTTTTGACTTTTTCTTTTCCTTTTTTGGAAATCACAAACTCTTTATTAAATACATAATTAACCATTTATTTCATGTCCAATTTTTTTTAGTTATTTTTGAAGAAAATATACTTTTACAATTTACATAGAGTTCAATTTAATGTATTTAAGAATTTAAGAATATTAAATTATTTAAAAATATCATAATTAGAATAGATCCAATTATAATAGGATTAACATTATCAAAAGAGATTTAAAAAAATCATGTCGTGTCTTTCTACTGACATGATTTTCAATCAGATTTGATATCAAATTCGATATCGTCAGACTCATATTCAAAAAAAAATAACCATAAAGACATATTGTCAAGGAAATATATCAGATTGACTAAAGGTTGAATTTTTAAAATTGAAAAAATATATTCTATCTTCATGGAATGAGTTTTAGATTAGAAATAATATAAATCCAAATGAAGTTATATATTTAGTTATAATATGACCACTTGAGTGATAGGTGTCCAAGTACATTGAAAAATCTTAGGGATTATTTGATTATTGGAGGATCAAGATGAATTTTGGAGGCTTTGCTATAAATAATGATTCATTTTATGATTTCAATGAAAGTATAGGAACTTATATATTGAGACCCATTACTAATTTATTATTGCACGAGAGCTCTAAATCTTACATGAGTAAACAAATCGTTATTTTTTACTTGTAACCTTCTTGAGTTTGTTTTTGTAATTTACTTTTTCATCCAATTTTGATTAAGAACGAGGGATTCTAAGTCTAAGGAGATAGAATCCGACCAAATTGATCAAGGGATTAAGAGTAGTGTATGATCACACCTGTCGTCATATTGAGGGCTTGAAGGGATATCAAGACAAACAAATCTTTGTATCGAGGTATTTCCCTAGTAAGAGAAATATAGAATTCTTAGTAAGTATAAAACAAGGGACCTTTATCCTAGATTATTGGATACCCTTCCCTTTTGGATAAAATAATTATGTTCATCTACTAGTTTCATTTAAAGACCATCAATTCCTTTTCAATTATAATAGGAAGTGAATTATTTTATATTCATCTTTGTATTTGTATTCTGTTTATCGTAATAGATCTAATTTCGATAAATTTTTTATACAATAAATTACTTTATGTATACACTATTATTATTATTATTATGATTCTGTACACTTTATGATATAATTGTTACTTTTTTTATTAATTTTTTATTATCATATCCATCATGATTACAAACCCACAAATACCAATTTAATATCTGATTATGAACTATTGAATACATATTATAATCTCTCAGAATATATTATATTACAATACATTTATCATAGGACCTGAGTTCCATGTCCAATTACACTTTAATTACTAAATATGGTTTTGTGAATATGATTTGATTAATCTTATTAAAAAAGTCACTTTTAATGTAAAAACCAATTTATTTAAACTTACAATTCACCCATGTAGTGTTTATCCTCAAAAATATACATTTTAATACAAAAACCAAGACAATTTCAAAACAACCTTATTGAATAGCTTATTTATTACATTGGAATTTAAAAAGTAGTTTTATGAGCCTATATATAAAGGTTTCCTTCATCCTAAAATATCATTATGGGGTGATCCAATTTTATTTTTTAACAGATGGGTTTATGAGACTTTTCATTCATTATAGATCCATGAATAATATAAGTATTAAGAACAATCTTGTTATCCACATATCAATGTTTTTTGTATTAGCTCTAGGGATTGTAGTAATTTTCAAATGTTGATCTCTGGTCAGGATAGCATTATTTGAACGTGTAAGAGGAAGTTATTCTAAAGATAGTGTTTATTCTAGATACATGAATTATAATTTTTTAGTTATTCCGTTTTTATTAGTCTATTACATATCCCTTATTAATAAATCTTATAAATAGAGTTTTAGAAGAATATTTTGAATATTTTTTTTGTTTCTCATTAATGATATATTATTATGTTCAAAAATTCATGTGAATAGTGAAAGAAACCAAAGAGTTGTTTTTTAAACATTGAATGAAAAGAGGTTATATATATAATTTAGTAAATACTAATTTTTGCAGAAACATATTTCATTCCACATTTATATTGATTCTAAAGATGGAATAATTATTGACCATTATAATACTAATTTTGTAGTAGAATGGAAAACACCTTCAAATCTCTCAAATATTCATAAAGATCTTGGATTTGAGGGTTATTACTAGTGTTTTGTTGAAAATATTTCTTTATTATCTATTCCACTGACTAAGTTAAATATAAATGGAGTTCAATTCATCAAGAAAAAATGATGGGATGATTATTTCTAGAAACTAAAAATAATATTGGTGGATTATCCTATTTTAGCATTACCCTCTAGATAATCTTAATGCTTAGTCTAAAAATATTCTTTATTAAAAGTAATTGGGCATGATTTGATATTGAATGATTAGGTAATTGATTTTGTTTCACATCAAATAAATCCTCATGATTTAAAAATATCTTACACATGATATGAATTTAATATTAACCATTTTTATTTTAAAAATTTAGTGGAATAACTCATATAGAAACATGTGATAAATATATATTGATCATATGATTTTTATGTATATATTCACTCTGAAGAAGTTTATCATGAGTCACAAAATATGGCTGGAAATGATTGAGGATTATGAGTACACGATTTATTACTGTCCTAAAAAAATGTAGATGGTGATTTGATTCAAAATGATAATGCAACATTAATCATTTTATGTTTGGAACATAACCCTATGATTAAGGATTTTATAAATTTTGGAATATAATTTATGCATGAAATAACATCATATATTTTCTTTTGGGTTTTAGTACAATCATATCAATCATAATTAATTAATAATTCTTAGAAATGGGATCTTGTTTTATAGGAAAAGGTTTGATTTCTTAAGACTTTTGAATTTCTATATAGTAGTGTTTATGAAGAAGGTTTTATTAAACATAGAAAAAAGTATATGTATGACTTGTGAGTCTAAGTTGAAGATAAGAATTATTGATTGAAGAACATAGCTATCTATTTTCATTTTATCTTTGAAGTACTATTATGGAAAAGTACCTTCAAAATTATTACAGGTGGGATAGAATGAAAAGACATATTTTAAAATTTACCATTAAATACATAACTTTTAAGTTGTTTAATAAAGAATGATTATTTCCAAAGGGGATGATTCTTCTTTTTCTAGTGATAGAATGTAAATGAGAGAATATATCAATTGATTACAATATGGTATTGAAAAAGGAATCTCAAGGTAATAATTCAATTGGTGTTATTGTTGATTTACTAAATAAATCATTACATTTAATTCCCATTCGAGATACTATATATTAAGATCATCTTTATAAACTATTCATCAAGGGGATAATCATGTTATATAAAGTTTCTATGTCCATTGTATCTGATCATAATCTTAGATTTACATATAATTTCTATGATGTATTATAGAATTCATTAGGTACTGAATTAAATTTCTATACTGCCTTTCATCCCAAATATAATAAAAGTATATGTCAATTATTTATACCAAGGAAGAAATAAATTGAGAATTTTTTATGGATTACTATGGAAGTTGGTATTATCAACATTCATTAGTTTATTTTTTTAATAAGATTTTTTCTTCCAATATCCATATGAAACCATTTGATGCATTATATGGGAAGTGGGGGAAGGCTCGTGATTTTTGGGACAAGTAGGAAAAAGAGAGTTATTGGTATAAGAAATGGTTTTTGAAATAGTTGAGATGGTCAATATGATTCATAAACATATATGGAACGATCAAATTCTACAAAAATATATATAGATAACATGAGGAAAGGTATTTCATTATAGGTAGGTAGTCCGGTTTTTCTTAATGAATGTCCATCGAAAACAATTATGTGTTATGGTTAGAAAGGGATGAAAAGTATATGGTTCATTGTACCATATGAAATACATGGGAAATATGATCTTCTTTTTCCATGTATCCTTTATCTATGTTTATCTTAGGTACATGATGTATTTTAATATTTATTGTTAAGAAAAGATGCGACAAATGAACCACATGTTCTAAGCACGGAAGATGTTCTGCTCGAACAAAACATTTCATATAAGGAACAACCCAATCATATTATTTTCCAAAAATCTTAAGTTTTAAAGAATAAGATGAATCTCTAGGTTAAGGTTTTGTGGGAAAACCATATACTTGAAGAAGCAATATAGGAATTAGAGAAGGTTACGGGAGATTTTATCCCCACATATTTAAATGGTAATAAAATTGTAGGACCCTATTTCTAAAAGTGGAAGAAATGTATAAATTAATTAATAATAAGATAAATCATTTATATTTATACTTAACATTAATAATTCAAATTTAATAGGGTCATATTCATCATATGATGATTACATTATGTTTTTAGCTAAAATGAAAAAATCTTTATTTGTAACCAAATTGGGTTATCAATAAACAATTATTTTATTTAATACCCTTAATTCAAAATTTTATATTTTTATTTAAAAAAATTAAATATATTTTTAATTCATCATTTCAATGTTATCATTGTATTTTTTTAGAATTTTTTAAAAATTATATTTTTTAAAGAATTGTGAAAAATAATATTTTTCAGGAGAAACTATAATTTATTTTCAAGTATTTACAATGTAAATTTATATTTTGAATTAGTTATAAAACTAAATTAGTTAATTTTTATTTAAATATAAAATTATTTTATTTTTAGTTAATTTTATACTTTAGTTCAGTTAAAAAATTATACATTGAAGGCATTTTTTCTGAATAACCATTTTTCATCACATTTTGAAGTCTTAATATTTAATTAAATTATATTCCTTATTGAGTTAAATAAAATAAAATGGATTATATATTTTTAATCATCACTATAAATATTTGTTAATATGATCATGTTAATTAATGGTCTCAATGAATAGTGAAATCTATAAAAATTTGTCACCACAATTGAGGTTAAAATAGGTTACTTGGGGGTTATTATTTAGCGGTAAGGGTTAAAATTTAAAATTATTTTTTTTCAATTATATTGGATGTCCACAGTTATATCCTATATCATCTAATATTTTTAATGGTCCATTTTAGATACATTTATCTTGAGTAACGAATTATTATATTTTAATATTTTTAAAAATTTCTTGTGTGTTCAATCCACCACTAATAAAACGCCACCCATTATTCTCTCCACTCCACAGCACAATAACCATTTGAAGACAATATCTAACCAAATAAATTGTGTAAATCCTTAAACACATCATATAAGAATTTGTTTTACCATAGAAAAATCCTAGGGAGTCTTAAGGTATAAACATATAGAGGTTCTCTAAATAAGTGGTATAGTTTTTATCCTATCATTTTCATTTTATTTTTCTTCTACCTCCTTCAAATGTAATTATTCAATGATGAAATAATACCATCAGAATATTATTTATACTCATAATTATTTATGTTAATTTAATAACCAATATCCATATCATCTTCAATCAAAAGAGAAACAGAAATGTCTTTCTTGTGTGTGATCGACTACCACCTTGCGAACCTATGCAATTTGTTTTCCATAATTTTCTTTCATGCCCTGTAATAATGATGTATTTAATGTAAATATATGATATTCATAAAAATTTTAACATTTTTTAAAAGTGGTTATATTATATAATTTCTTACATTTATATCTATTGAAAAATGATAATGTCGTTCATGTGTACGTGTTGGTTACCACCTCTATAAAGTGTTATGATTCAATATTCATAATCAAATAAAATTAATGATATATATAACTAAATTTAATAATATGATATTATATGTATGATAATATAATTATTCTATAATTATGAAAAAAGTTCTCTTCTTTATTTTATCATGTTCAGTGAAAAATGGAAATGTAACACTTTTGTACGTACGACCTACCATCTCCATGGTTTTAACCTAGTTTATTTTTCAAAAACAACATCCACAAATTGTTTTAAAATTAATACTAATGTATAAAAATTAAAAAATATTCCATTATAATTATTATATATATTATTGAATATTATCCATTTTTACTATAGTCTTCTTACCATTTCTATTTTGGACATATAAGCCAAATATCATCAAAATATCTGATATTAATTTAATTGATTAAGTAGTTGTATATAACATGGTAATAAATAAAATAAAAAAATTATAAAATTTATAGAGGTTGATAAGAAATTTAACAATTAATATAAGTTTATTATTCATGAAAAAAATGTATGGGAATAGTCGGACTCGATGTAAGGGAAAATTTAACTTAAAAACATTGTTTTAAAGATTATATTTATTTTTTTATAAATCATTTTATTCCTTGAACATATTCATAACATTATTTTACAAGTATATTTATATGGAAATAACTGAATTATAAAATACATTTTATGTGCCTTTTTAATTTCTTTTAATGTTTTTCAAAATAAACCTTTTTTACGCATCTTATATAGAACATTCTATTGTCTTTACAAAAGGACAATTGACTGTTCTTTTTTAATGTATATTACATCAATATATTTTTCCATCACTATAACCATTATTTGATATTTAGATTAATTTATAATATTCCATGATATATACAATGAAAAACAATCCTTCCCTTGGTTCAGGGTAATTCACCTTTAAAAATTATGTTTTAAAGGAAAGGGGTATATCAATAATAGGGGCTACTTTACTTACGGGTTTAAAATGATATTTGAATGAGTTTAATTATGAAAACAAAATATTATATGTGTTTTATACATGTTATGTTACTTGAAAATATTTTATGATTTGGGGTGTCTGATATGGTTCCCTAATGATTTAGGTAATTATTATGTTCTCTTGATAATTATGTTGAATTTTTTCCATATTTCTTACTCCACTTATAAAGGTTCTTATAATGTTTCTTTGAAGATGATGTCCCATGGAAACTACCTAAATATTTTATATTTTCTAAATATTTTACATGGAAACCATTTCTTTTTAAATGTTAATAAAATAATCATTTGTCTAAAGGACTGATTATTCCCTTTCAGGGTAAAATATCATATTTTTATGGCAATGTTTTTCACGGGTTATCATATTTTATATAAAACCATCATGATTATGAATTTAATTTTATGTTTTCATATAAAGTGCATTGTGATATAATTTTTGAAATATCATTGATTTCATGTATATTTAAATGAATATTTGAGCTCATTGCTAATTAAGATAAAGGAAAACATTCCTTTGGGAAATCAGAGTTTTAAAATGGACTAACAATTTTATTTAATTATTTTACTATGTATCTTACTAATATTTTTGTTCTAATCTCACATTTTCAAATGTTTTTTATTGGTCGTAAAAAATATTTGTAATATATAAAATTCCATGGTCAAAATCATAAGTATTTTCTGTAAACAAAAATGATTTTCATATTAATTTTATTATATTGTTGAAAAAATGGATACTCAGTAGAAGAATCCAATTTTTAATATATAGATTTTAAATCTATTATAAATGAGCTTATTCCTAAAAATAATAAACTGTAATGATCCTTAGTTATTTAATAAAATAAATTCTTTTTTAAGAAAATTATATATTGAATAAGTTCATGTCCTTATAGATACATTATAGGATTAGTGGAATGATGAAACATTAAACTTGTCAGGTTTCAATATGTTTTTATTGTAGGATGAGGGTATGTTTATGAGAAACCCTAGACCCCACTTTTGGATATTCTTCAAATACAGATACTTTTAAAAATTAACATTGATACTAAGTGATGTTTTCTAGTTTTTTTATTTACAAATTTCAAATTAATATTACATCATGAAATAATCTCACACAACTTGGGGAACCTTTTTTAGTGCTTCTAAAATATATATATATATATGTAATTTGTTTATAATTGATGTTATAATTTATCCATAATCAATATCTTCTACACTTCCTTCTATACATCCCACAAGTTACACTTATCTTCCATATTTGTGGAAAGTAAACACAAGAAAGGGGTGGGATCCAAGGCTTAGGAATGGAAAACGTATAAAAATATCATCAAGGATTAAATCATAAGAATAATAGGAAACATGATCTTAATAGAAATATATTATTAAAGGATCATATAATAATAAAATTTGTCCATAAGTAAAGAAATAATATGTAATCTAAAATGAACAAACATATACCATGGAAAAGTCTATTAACTCATGAGACATTAAACATGAGTCAAAGAGAATAGTCATAGACACAATATTTTGAGATAATAGTATGGTGTAGTCATAATAAAATAATTCAGTAGTCAGGGCTATCCCCTATGATATTAATCACATCAAAGTCGTGATACAATCACACATGTACCATATTGGGCTTGGGGTAATCCTCCCATATACCCTTGGGATTGGTCTATAGCCTATTATTAACACCATTGGATTAGAATAAATAATCTAGTGTACAAAATATTTTGCAATAAATCATCATGTGTTCCATTTAGCAAGGGATAAATCCTCTAGTGTAACCATTGGATTGGGGTAAATCTTTGTCTGTACCCTTTTAATTGAGATAAATCATCCAATGTACCATTTCTATCTCATTATATATAAAAATTACCAATGAATTTGAATGTGATATAGGATTCAACCCTTAAATAATATTTACATACATTTATAGTACAAAAATTCATTAAAGAAAATGAAAAGAACCAATGGAAAAAAATGGGCTTCCGAACATTTAAATACGATATTAGAAAAATTGACATCAAGAATGTAAATTCTTAACAACAAAAAATTTGTCACCCAATAATATTAATTCTAGATAACATTTAAAAGTTTAATAATCAAATATAATTTCTAAATAAATGAATCCTTTAGATATAAATTTGATTTTTTTGTGAAATTGTATAAATGATTCTAGAAAATTATTTTTTCCTTTAGTGTAAAATAAGATGTGACAATAAATATCCAGTGTAATTTTTTTTAAATTTGTAAAGATATTTATTTTAAAAAATAATGATTTTTTTAAAATAACTTCAAATAGTGGAGTGTCAAAAATTGTATAAATGATTTAAAAGGATATGTTTAAGAACATTGAAAAATTTTTCATTTAAAAATAATCTTCAATAACAGATCTTTGAAAAGACATAAAGGTCTAAAAAAGTGGATAGTAAAACATAAGAAAATGTTTACTTTTTAAAAATTAACATCAATAGTAGAACCATGAAATGAATTAAAGGTTATCAATATAAACACAAAACCAAATATAAAACAATTTAATTTGATAGGATGGGAATCCTTTTCAGTATTTTGAAATTCAATTATTTAAAACCAATATTGTAAAATGACTTAATAAAAGATAATTTTGAACATATTATTAATGAAAGAATAATATCCCAATATATAACACATAGTTATGATTTTAAATATAAAATAGAACTTCAAATAGAATGGAAAACATGGACATGAAGGAGAATCCATCATTAAATATGATGAGAATTATTCTTGACAGTGATATATGTTTTGAGAAATAAATTCATCATGGTAAAATATTTGTATTTAAAATTAATTATACCTATATAAGAAGATATATTAAAATTTAATATAATATTAGGGTGTAAAAAATAAATCTGGTAAAAATGATGTTCAAGAAGAAGAATTTTAACTCAATAAAGGGATTTTGGTTAAAAAATAACCTTATGACCTTTGTATCCTTTAAATGAAAATACATTTATAGAAATAAAATTATATTGATCCCCAAACACCACAAATTATGTTAATATTATTCAAATATTCATTATAAAGAAATAACATCATATCAATGATTTCATGGTGTACAATAAGAAATATGTTACAAGAAATTAAATTTGGCACACAAAACCCTTACAACTTTACAATCATTCAAATAAAAATCCCTTAAAGGATATAATTTCAAAGGAAAAATTAAATTCCAATACAAATTAGCATATAATGATACAAAAAAATAAATGGGTTAGTATATACACCCTGAAAAAATATGTTCTATAATATAATCAGGAATGAAGGAAATGTTATTTAGGATAAAAAACACTTACCATGAATTAAATCTTAGTTGATCACACTATACCTATGTCTATGACAAACACGACAATATCAATCACTTATTTTATATCCTTAATAATGAATATAATATTTTATATAAATCATTTACCATTATTATTTATATGCACATTATTTTGTTATTATCTATATTCAATATCCAGTGGGAGTTATATTGATCATCTTGAACATGTTTTGTAATAGAATTATTTTTCTTCATTATTATACCAATGTTGATAGTTATTAGATAATAATTTATTTTAATTAATGTTTTATATTTATTTATAATGTTATAATTTAATTTTATGAGAGTTTTAGTTACGATAAATGAAGATGAATTTGGTGATAGGCATATTTTGATGATTCCTAGCGATTAAAGAGTGTTTTCTTAAATATCAGGTTATATTTTTATATTACTATTATAAAACCAATAATAATTATTATTTAATTATTTATATCATATATTACCATAAATTAAATTCACATAGTCTTTAATAATATAAATTTATTGCATTTTTCACATTTGTTGTTAATCCAACAAAAACAGGAACATACAATAATAAATGGATGATTCTGAAGTTATTTAGTTATAATAATATCATAAAAGAAGAATAATGGCATTGTTTAATTTGAATTACTTTTCATATTTTATATCTAGAAATAAGTTACCAAATTATTTTATTAAAAATTATGAAGAATTCATTTTTTCTATTAGAATTATCTTTTGTACGTTTGAATTTACCATTGTTTTTTATTTATCACATTGTTAATGGTTTTTCATTTTTATATTTCTAAAAAACCAGTAATTTGACCAAATTATATTTGTCCATTAAAACTAGACTCATTTACGACAACGTAAGGTAGTTGAGAAAAGAAAAATGTAAATTCATCTTTCTATGGAGGCGATAGTTCACACATACACATGAATGATTATTTCATTTTCCATAGAACAAGTAAAAGTAGTTATATTGTTTATAGTTTTATAATGTAAAACCAGTCATAAATATAATTATTAGATGTTAAATTCCCAATTATTACCTTCCATGTAAGGAAGTTAATGAAAAAGAATTATGTTGTGATGGGGAGGTGGTAGTCCGCACAACATATGAATAATGGATCATTTTTTCTCAATAAAATAAGGAAATGTGGTTAATCCTTCTACCATCATTATAATAACCTAAAAATTTAATAATTATATTAATTTTATCATATTATGATGTTATAATTGAATTTTAGGAGGATTAAATACACATAAATAAATATAAACAAGAAATGATGGTTATAAATTTATACCCCACATATTGGATTATCTCCTTTGAAAAAGGAGTAAAGCCTTTGAGGGATGATATTTTGAGAATACTAGCACTTTTTGAGGTCATTGGATGTATTTTGGATAGTTTTGATAAATTTTTTGGTTGAATTTATTGGAATTTTTTCTGAACATAAGTGAGGATATGAGTTCACCTTTTATTACCGAAAACAGATGACACTTTTATAAATAGCTAAAAATATATAATTGGATGTCACTCTCAACATATTTATCCATGGAATTTTGAAATAATATATTGGGTAAGGGATTAGGTCAAGAAACATTTCAACCATACATTACCAAACATGTTTTAAATATGTGTGTTCCCTTTCTGTTGTGGTTAAACAATTGGCCATACTTTTTACTGAGGTAACTAGTTTTTACCAAAGTAATTTATCCTTTGTGATTGAAAATAAATTAATCCATTTTACATTATTCTGACCTAAAGAATCAAAATTTTAAGTCCAATTTATTATATTAATTTTATAGCATTGAAAAAATTATTAATAAAATAGTAAATGTATAATGTATTAATTTTTTTTAAATACAACTTATGTTCTAAAATGAAAAGTATTGGTTTTCAAATTAAAAGAATTATTTTTAGAATTATGAATTCTCTTATAAATTTTTTTGTATACATATAAATGTTTTAATAAGATTTTAATTAATTATTATATAATAATAATGTCATAAAAGTAATTTTATTTTTTAAAAATTCATATTTATCTATTAACCTAGAAATCAATATATTTTAAAAAATAAATAAAAATTATCATTGGATAATTTTGATATGGAGAGTTAAAAAATAAATTTAATTTTAAAAATTTCAAATTCTAAAATTAATAAATATTATTTTAGATGAAAATACAATAAATAAAAACTTTTTATTGAGAAAATCACTTTTCAAACATTAGCTTTTATTCATACGATTTTGTTTGAATTTATTATTGATTACAGTTTTTTTTACTTTCTAGTGGTTTTATTGTTCTTAATTTTTTTCATTTTTATTCATCTCATATTTCACGACTCATTTTAATTTGGGTGTTATCTATGAAGTAAGATATGAAACACCTATTTAAGGAAAATACATAGAGAAATCCCGGTTTGTTACATTATACACCCTAAAATAAATTGCGCCCTTGTTATTTTAATTATAATGTACTGATGAAAGTATGTGATGGTATTCCTAAAATATATATCCTCTTATATATAACTTTTAATATTTCATCTACATTACTCTCATAACCTATATCATGTAACATATCATTTCTCAAACAATATTTATCATTCGTTAAACCCTAATCTCAATTATGTATATAACCTAATCATTTTTTCTCCAAAATAAACCTTTACCAAAACCATATAAATCTCCAAAACATTAAACTACAATTCAACCATGTATTATTCTAGAAATTAATACTATATTTTTTCTTAGAGTTGTATTAATCACATGTTTTTAAAGAAACACACTAATCAATATATATAACAATCCAAAAAACTAGGTAGACATCACCAAAAATATCATAGATAATTTATTATTATTATTTATATGATATATTTGAAGGTTATCTTTACTATCTAACTCAATTTTTTCAAATTAACTTATAATTTAAAATATAAGGGTTACCCATCCCCGACTCATTAGGTTTATATATTTATCTCCAGTAATATAAACTTGTTATAATATCAATTTTTATGTTTATTGGTATGATTTAAAATATTTTTCCATACCATTGATGAAAAATACTACAATAAAATCCATTTTTGTTTCACACAATCCTCATATATTTTATAATATATGTTAATATAATCCATAAATATTACTCATTAATGAAAATTAGTAAGATTATCATGATTTATTGTCTACTAAGATATCAACCTCACAATTTTAAGTAATTCTTTGAAACTCAACTTTTCCATCATAATATACATAAACTAAAATTATCAATAACATAAGTATTGTCCCTTATTTAGTTATATGAAAAAGTCATTTCAAGATATATACCTTTCTCGGGTTCTTCCCCTATGACACCGCCGTTTTTAACATGTGGTACTTTCAGTTGAACTTATATCTTTCTTTGTTCAATACTGGGGTTTCCATGTTCATTTTCCTATCAGGATATCTAACATAATTCGTTAAATTCATTATGAAACACTTAATAATGGTTTATTATATATAATATACTATATACATAAAATATTTCTTTCATTCCATACACATGTCATTATCTCATAAATCCATTTCTCTCTAACATAATCTAGCTGATTCCTTTTATCCAAATTCCGCAACACCCTCTTGTGGTTCCCATCCAGTAGAATATAATGCAGCTGATTCCCTTTCTCTCTAATATAATACAGTTTATTCTAACACCTCTTCCATTTTGAGGACCACCTCCAAGAAACTCCTCACACTTTCTCTTCCCTTCCAACCATTGAAGACCGAATTATCCCACCTTTCACTCTTCCTAATTATATCTCTATATTCCTACATTTAATTACCAGACACCTTAGCTATTCCCCTTATTTCCCCACCATAATGTTCCTAGATACATGTAAAATAGAATCACTGATGAAATTAAAACCCACTTGATGAATTCTATAATTATGGTCCTCTACTGTCCCTATGGTTAAAAAAGTTTCAGTAGAAGTGGTGTTGCCTCCATATGGCTTCCCCAACCCTAAACACCAACTACTCCTCTTATTGTATGTTCTTCTTGATATTATATATATATATATATTATCTTTGTTATACATTTTTAGTATATACCTTTGATAATTAAATTTGTATACATTATTATAGTACAACATTTTTTTTGATTAACCAATTATGTAATCTATTTCATTTAGTTATCCACTAATTATTCAACTATTCATTTTTTTGGGTTCACAAAAAAATTTTATACCGCATTAAAACATGTAGTACTTTATGTAAGCCTAATCGATTTTTTTGGGTTCAATTTTTTCCCTCAAATATAGATTATAAGTACTTATGGTTAATAATTTTTTAAAATTTCAAGGATTACATTCATAATGTAATTGTTTTTTCTAATAAAATTATATTTTATGTTGTATTCTCAAAATTATGAATACAATGATTTTTTGAACTCTTTAAAAATCCAATACAATGATAAATAATATAAACATGAAATACCCAACAATTTCAAGATAATAATGGTTCCAAATGAGAGTAAAAAGGAAAAAAACAAACATTTTGTTTGAGAGGTTTTCATATTTACTTAGAATTTCTGCATAGTTTATCATTAATTCACTATATTTACATAATTTATTTCTACATTTATGGGTTTTAACTATCTTGTAAATTCATCAATTATATATACTGGATTGTCTTGAACTCCTATACTTGAGGCACTATCACTAAATGAATGAAAACAAAGAAAAACACACATTCCATTATCAGCTATATCATGTAATTTTCATTTCTATGTAAAATATGTGGTACAATTTATATTCATTTATCATACTTTTTGAATAAAATAATTTGTTAAAATTGATCATCAATTTATTTTATATTCCCTAAACAATGTGATAATTTTTCAACAATAACTATTGGAATAAAAAATAAAAAACAAAGTATATACACAAACTTACAACATGATATATCATCTTTTAGTTATGATAACACTATATTAGGATGAACATTTTTCTGCATATATATTCCTTCTATGTAATCATTAAATGTTACTTCCTTACACATGATATCTTTGAGGAATGATGCTAATATGTTTACTAATTCAACAATTCCCTCCTCATCACAGTAATTCTAATGCATTCCAGCACACAATATCTTCTCTCTCATTTCAATATTATTTCATATTCGTTCAAATTTTAATAGAATATTTTATTGATAATGTTGTTAGAAATTTCCCTTCATTTTCAAGGTCATGTGTGTTACTAATTAAAATCCAAATAGAACAATTTTCTTATATGTATAAATATTGTGGAGAAAAAATTCTAATAGTGTACTTTATGTTTTTTTGAGGATAAACATATACTATGTATGTAGGTTCTATCCATTTGACACATATTAACAATTTTTTGAACCATATAATGTCAAGAATACAAGAATTAAGATATGGTTCTATACATCATATTATACATTTTAAACGTATTCCCACAAAAAAAGATTTATTTTTGATAATTAAATGTTCACCTTATTCATTGAAATCACCAAATACATATTACTAATAATTATAGTAACATTTGTTTCCACATAAAATTCTATACTACTACAAACTGTGGAACTCATGGGTTAGTTTAATAGAAAAAAATATCTTATTACTGTAATAAAATAGTAATTGTGTTTCTTATTTAATTATTAATTTTTCATTATAATATTATGATATATTTTTTTCATATCAGAATATTCATATATCAGTAATACATTTAATAGCTTCCAATATTGTGGCTCCAAATTTTGGTTTGATGAGAGAAATAAAAAATGAAGCAACAAACATAACCCTTATTTTTAGTTATGCTAACCACTAAGAAACATTTATTTTAACTAACTACCAACAAGTCAAAAATACCTTAGAATATTACTATTCAATTATTCCTTTACCAGAGAAAGTACATTCCACGACCACGACCATATTTACAATTCTATGTATGAATTTAAATAAATGGGTGGCAAGGATGATAGATCAATCAAAAATGGTGGGTGTCCAAGTATATTTTGATCAAATAGAAAAAATCTAATTTCATAGGTATTTTATGTACTCCTAATGGAATACCACCAAATTCTTCATAAAATTACGTATTTGACACTACAAATAAGGCTCATAATACAATATGTTCCTTCAGGTAATTGTAAAATCCATTATCCTATTCATGGATAAAATATTTTTTTTTAAAGAATAACATTTTCTATTTTCAGGTTCGATGCTACAAACCTTAAATCAACTATTAATAAAAATATTTTTGAGAAATTACAACAAATGATTCATGAGAACAATAATTTTTCTCATCATTTCAAAACTACAAGGGATGTTATTCAGTCACATGAAATTCTAAATTTAAAGTTCCTACTTTTTAAATGATAAAGAACAAATGAATTAATAAATAACATTTCAACTATAGTTGAAATTAAAAATATTATTTTCAGTGGAATTGAAAATATTAATTATGAAATTGATATAATTATTCAATGATAATGTGGTGATTTACAATGCATACATGAGATTCACATAGCACACCTCCCATTACAATAAAAATTAGTTTTAAAAGGTGGATGGTAGGGATATGTTGACAACATATATATCACCACGATACATCCTTCACTATATGTACTAAACTCAAAAAATATACAAAGAGATTGTACTTCCCTTATATCTTTTAATTCCATTCGAATGACACATCTTCTCTACTCTATTCAAGAAAACTATGGCAATAGTTTATCATATATTAGTTTACAACGATTGAGTATCAAAGACGTTCATTTATTTTGTTTAATCAAAAGAACTTTATAGTTGAAAAATATAATGGATTACATGATTCATACCATAGTGGTGATCGTGATGGGTCCTTATGTAGAAAGAATATCATTTTACTTTAAACCATTACGTGATTTCCTAGGTATAATTTTCCAAATTTCCAATTTATGATGTCTATTTGTAAATGGCTATGTTATCTTGATTTATTTTTGATAGTTTCATATAATCTAATGTGTCCTGAAATATCTATTTTGGTTAAAAATAAAATTCCTTGACCTCCTCATTATCTTCAAATACTATCGAGAGTATTAAATTTGAATTTTGACTATCCCATAAGAGACTTAAAAGAAGTGTGTTTCATTGGATGTTCATTATAATGTAATTATCTTCGAAGATAATATTATTATAATATAAAATATCCATTATTATTTAACTATGCTCTTTGAAATTTCAGTAATACCACTCGTTTACATGTAGTTGTTTGTACTATATAGTTTTAAAAATGAGTTTCACCTCATGTTCACATTTTATTATTTATTTATTATGAAAAAATCAATACTCTAATAGATAAAAACCAATTTTCTTTTGATGAATTTACAAATAACGGTTCCCTCTCAATAATTCAAGAAGATGATAAACTATTTATGATACATGGACCATTTTGTGATGCTAATTGTATCTCTCCTTGTATAAAAATAGACAATGATTAATTTTTTAAGAAAGATATTTTTTAGGAATACTACAATTATTGATGATGGTTATAACATCTATCAAATAAGTGATTTTTTTTATTATGGTCCTTAAGAATAGTTTGATTTCCATTATATTTTTATTATCCCACACAATAATATTTTCTATTAAAGCATCAATCTCGTCAAAATATAGTGATTTTAAATTAAACAACTCAATCAAATAGATTTATAAAAATATTAGCAAGGGTCATGATCATGTTACAACAACACTTTATGAAACCAATAATAGTAACATGTCTAACAACAATATATATGAGATTAAAATGTATTATCACTATAAGTACATTTCACCTTTTTGAATCTTCGTGGATAATTTTTCTTATGATATTTATTATAGATATCCTCCTATAGATATGTTGTATTTCCATTTACCAGGAAAAAAACTATGACCTATACTGATGGTGATTGTATTGAATATATATTGAGTACAAGAAGCATAGTTGAAATAATTTTCACTTGTTAGTTTGAAGAAAATTCAATGTATCCAGAATTCATTAGTCTAACATATGAAAAATTCCCAGTAAAACTTATCTTTATGTCTCATGAAAAAAAATTTATCCCCTAAATCAATGATTATTCATTGGTAGATTGTATTACATTACACCCCAACTAGAGAGATATATTACATACAAATATTGATTGCAAATAACAATAGTTCAACTTCATATCAAAATATTAAAATATTGAACAACATTACTAATCAAACATTAATATATTCATTTTATGTTTTGGGACTATTACATAACAACAAAGAGTATATTAAAGCTAAAAGAGGTGTAAATTTTAGTAATGGGACACTCCAAGCATAATATCTTTACTAGAATAATATTCTCAATTAATATTTCACATATAGATATTTACTATAATTAAACAAAGAGCATATTAAGTGAATATATTCTATATTTTTAAGGATATATGAGGTAAATACCATGTATTTCATTTAACCTTATTTTATATTTAATAACTACCTATAATTGATTTGTATTTATGTTGTTAAATTATATTCCTATATTTTTTTTAAATCATATATAAGTAAATGTCTAATAATTTTTGTATTATCATTCATGAAATATGTACATATCCATAGAAAAATATGATTTCACCTTTTTTCATTATAGAACTGATGTATTTTCATTTTATTTGTACACATATTTTTCAAAATCTTAACAGTCATTTAACTTTTTTCCTTATAATATTATTAACAAACACATTCTGATACATAGAAAATTTTAAATACATATTAAAAAGTATTTTAAAATATTATATCATAAGTTTCATAAATTTTTTTTGTTCCTATTAATTATAAATCAATTAATATCATTGGAAAATACGTGCATTATAAGAAATACATATGATTTTTTATTATAGGGGTATAGGTTGTATAGAGAAATATAGTATAAATCAATATTATATCTTAAATTTAATTACTTTTCATAAACAATTTTTACCTTAATAATTTAACATGTCATTTTCATAATACATCATTATTAAAATTATGTACAATATTTCAACCTACATTAATAAAGTATGATCATTAACATCTAACTCTTTTGCTCAATTTTTAACTTAATATATATAATTTGATCATACATTTCTAATATGACGATTTTAGAACACTATTAATATAATTTTGTCTAATAATTTTTTTCTATTTATTATAATTGAATCTCACTAATTATCCAAGAAAAATGTATTCTTTTCATGAAATATACAAAATTATGAAGAAAAATGGTAGATCATATAAGTGTTATCCACCTAAACCTATTCCAAATTCTTTAACTGCTTCTCAATGAAATCATTTAGTCATATAATAACATAATTATTGCATATAAAGACCTCATAATGAGTATATGAAATCATAAAGTAGGATAACCATTGAAAACAAACAAGTGATGTGTTCCATTATGTCTTTATTATCTTCTGTTACATGTTTTTTCTGTCATGGACATAGAGGAATGTTTAAGACTTTTATTTCAAGAGTTATAACATTTTTTTATAGTCATAAAGTAATATTGTTCTTATAGATACTTCTAGTGGAATAACATCATTACTATTTCCTAGTCTGAGGATACCCCACTCGGAATTGTGTATTCTAGTATTTGTTCCTAAGTAGTTAGTTTACAATATTCATTAAGGCGGTGATCATGAAGAACATATTCAATTAAAAAAACAAATTTTTTAATGAGGAACCAATGATTCATAAAAATTGTTTTGAAGTCTGTGATCATTATTTTAGAGATATAATGTTAGTAAAAAATGATAATTCATAAACATTAAGATTAGGTGTCCTAATAATTGTCTGGGATGGGGGGATTTCATGAATCTATTTCCTATAATACCAGGTGGAAACAAACTTTACATTTATTTCAAGTATAAATTCATCATATCTATGGAATAATGTAAGGTTTTCTCATTGAAAAATAACATTAGAGTTCATTCATGTGCATGTATTGTTGGTTTGGATAAATTACAAGAATTTTCTAAGTGAACATTTGATATTGATGAAGGTCATATCAGTGATCCTAATGATTCTGAAGCATTCATTCAAATTCTATAAACATATCTCCTTGAATTAGTTTCCAACCCAATAAATGCAATCATGAACTATGCATACCCTAATTTTAATGAAAAATGAGGGGTGGTTATTTATTTTAAGTACTGTTCAATATTATAAAAAACCCGTGATATTTAACAAGATGTAATTTACTACATGATATCATTGAAATATTGTAAAACCATAGATTTTTCACATTTGATTTTTTGTGTAATGAATGTTTTAATATGGACACGCTATATAACTTATACACCACTGGCATTTTAAATGGTATAAATTTATCGATGTTTCTAACCCCAAAAATTACATAGAATATTGGGTTACACGTTATGTTTCTCAAAAATTTAGATCAATAATTGGGTTTATGTAATTTTACTTAGAATATCATTACACACTTTGGTGATCTTGTATATAGAGTTGAAAATTTAATTGGTCGTCATTATGGGCATCTTGCATTCATTCAATGAATAAATATGACACAAATTGACTATAGATGTAATTTAAAACTACAAAGAATATAGTATCCTTTCATTTATTCGTATTTAATGACAATTAACAAAATTAAAGGTGGGTTACTTTCTTATGTTGGCATATATCATTGAAAGACTATGTTCCCCTATGGAAAACTGTATGTTTGCATATCTATGGTCACATTGAAAAACATTTTGAAATTTATAGTATATGATTAAAAAAATAAAGGAAATATCTTTCCACTGAGACATGTGTGTAGGATTACCTTCACATCAACCACCCGTGTTCTTCCATGAGACTCTCAACTTCCACTATTCAATTTTGATTTTACTCTTTTTGATGATATCACTCAAAAAGGGTTCTATAACAACATCTAATAATATTATTCCAAATAAAATTTTTCCATCTTCTATATTTTCAAGCCACATTTACTCAATGTTAAAAATAAAACACTCATTCATAAAAAATATATTCACTACAAACTATTTAATTTTATAATTATATGTATCATAATGTATTCTATTATAATTGGCATTGGCTTCCACATAGTTTTTATGTTCATCAAATAACTTTTAATTTATTTTAGTATGTTAGAGAAATTATTGGGCATTTTATGTACATACAGTGGATGAAATATCGAGGGAATTCTAACCAATAAATGAATTTTGTTCTAGAGGGTGAAAGGATTTCCATTTTTTCAATTTACATTACATGTCTGATAAACTAAAGTTAACACTATTGTCTCTTTATTTTCATATAAAGGGTTACAAGTTTTCTATAATTTATGGGGTGACTTTGTGAACCAAATTTCATATTACATGGAAAAAATTAATGAATCATCTACTATTTTAATATTGCAACTTTTTAGGGAAAAGATATTGAGCAGTAGGCTTTCTATCTATATTGTAATTTTTCTCTCTATATTTATTCTTTATTTTGTAATTTTTTCCAAACTATAATTTGACTATTCTTTTGGAATTTCATTCAGAAATTGTTTTTGTGAAAATTGGATTTAATGGAATGAAGTGATTTTTCAACATAGATATTCCATTAGTATAAATATTCAGAATCACTTCTTAACATACTTAAAATTACATGTCATTTATTTATTCTTCACATTGTTCACATCATAGATTATTCGCCACAATTTCAAATTTATTTTTTTCACTATTTTTCAATTATCATGTCTGAATGGATCATTTCATCACAGTTTATTAGTCTACCAATAAAAAATTCAAATAGTTGGGTCACATTTATTCTATATTGGAAAAAAATAAAGAAAATACAAATTTCCAAAGATTTTACAAAGTTATTAATATTGCATGAACTTTACAATTTCAATATGCATTATTAAATAATGTTATGTTTTTTTCTATTCTATCAAATAAAATAATATCTTATCACATTTTCATATCCTACAAGGTGTTTAATTTTAACTACAAAAAATAACATCAAATCACCCACATTTGGTATTATTAATCATCCCACTCTTATATAAAAAAAGTTGAATCTTCTAATGGAAATACCTAGTGCGATAACAGCAAATCCTTTAGAAATTTCACTACCCTTAGGCTATTAATTAATTATATTCATTATTACTTGTTGCTACTATGTTATCTGGTTATTATACAAGTATATTATTTTATATAAATCATTGGATAAACAAAATTTGAAATCTAACTTATTTAGGGTTATAATGATGGTGGATGATTTTAAAAACTCATTTTTAGTTGTTCTCTCAGATAAAAAAGAAATTATATTTATAAATAATATAGATATAGAGTTGAGAAATTCATTGATACAAGTAAAAATATATAACTATTTACATTATATAAATTCATTGGTAGTTTATTTAAACTAATATCACTATTCATTTTCAAATCAAGATAATGTTGATTTTGGTATCCCTATGGAATTAAATATTTTAAAATTTGAAAGAGTTTCTTATATATTTATGTAACATATCAAAAAATTCAAAACCTTGATAATTATTTAGAAAAAAACACCTAAAAAGCTATTTTCCTCACTAAAAATCAAATACTCATCTAGAATTTTAATCACATCGTCGTATAATTTTACGTAATATTGATTTCAAATTCATATATTTCATTAAAAAACATCTAAAATACATTATTATTTTATCTTTACATTATAGGAGAATCAATGTAGTGGACCCTCATGATTTAGTAGCAGCATAGAACATGACCATGTACTTCTATTTTCAATTTATTAAATTGGATTTATTAAAAAATAAACACCACTACATTGCAATTTTACTTTAATCCTTATTTCATAGAAGTATCATTTTAGTAGATCTATACAACTTATTTGAAACAATAACCATGGGTTTGTTACATCAACCACAAATATTTCATCTACTATGTAATTTATCTGTATTCTCGAATGGATGTTATTTTTACTAAAACATTAAGATTAAAAATGAAATTTTTGGGGTAATTTACTTATTTTGTATTTTTATAAAATATAACTATTTTATTCCATTCAGTTTTATACTGTTAACATTTTAAATTCCGAGTCTCTGATATTATTTTCCTCTATTGTTTTTTATTTAATCTTTAAATTCAATTACCTATGTAAAAAAACCAATTTTGTGATTTTGATGGGGAGGATGTGATGTTACATGATATTGTAATTCTTCAAGTCTATATGATTACAATAACCCATGAGGGTGAACCATATCCCTATATAATAGAAAATGTAAAAATGTAATCTAAAAAATATTGGCACGGTGTGTTTCTAAAAAAGGTATTATTGAATTATGATTTCTTATTTTATCTTTGAAATAATATTTCAATTTTTATATTTAGTAAACATAGTATCATGCATTAAAATTCACCCTTATTTTATTTAAGAATTTATTTCAATATTTTTTAGTTTAAAATATATATTTCATACCCACGACACACGTTAAAATATACATTTTGTAGTGATTTTTTTTTAAAAAAATATTGGTCTAGTCAATCCACTATCACTTTCCCATAAAACCAGTCGATCTCATTCTCCTTTAATATATACTCAACACCACCTCTAAAAATACCCAAAAGCCTGAAATACAACCTCTCACAACAACCAACCATATTATCTTATTACATGAAACCAATTACAAAAGCATCCAATCAGAACCAAATACACAGAAGACTAAGCCAAATCTAAACCATCCCATACACGACCCTACCATATTATACCTTTATATATCCTACTGAACACATTCTTATAGAGAAACATCATTATGATACTTAACTATATCCAACACAATCTATAATTAATATTTATTTTAACATTAGAATTTATAACCCCTATCGAAGTCATTGCTGGAGCAGGATTTTCAATAAAAATATAGACCTGAGATTCTATAATCAAGATCAATAAAACACCTACTATTTTTTGTCCTATGTAAGAACAATGTAGTGAAATCATAATTTTCATCTCTTTGATAACCCTCATATTACATTATTGATATGTTCCATTAATGGTTTTTTGTATATAATTTTTACAACATAAGATACTAAATATATATCATTAACTTCATATTAAAGAAGAATATATTTTGTATATACTAAAATGTATAATGTGTATTATCATGTGTCTCTATTTTAATTTCCATGTGTGTCTATTACATGTTTTCCGATTTTTAATTATCTTTTATTTGATGATTTATCTTACAATTTATTCAAATTTATATATAATAATATTATAACAAATTCATAAGATGTGGAAAAATTTTGTGTTCATAACATGTTGTATGTAGGTTTTTAATGAAACTTATATTCAAATTTTCAAGTTTCAATATTATAGAATGATATAGAAGGATTTCAGTTAATATGTTTTTTGGTAAATTACATATATGATTAATTCAATATTAAATCCATCCATCAAGTAATTATGTTGGAAAAGTCATATCTACTAATTTCATAGACTATAAAATTAAATTTCAAAGAATATCATATTTTATCTACTGATGAAATTATTTAGTTTTTTAGCAGGAAAATTTGTTCCCCCAATTTCATATTGAATATTCACCTCCATGGTTTACTGAATTTTATTCTCTTGCTTCAACAGGTTATGTTTAATGAAAATTTGGTAATGAATTTTTATTCATAATATAGTTTACAAAAAACTCAACATTCAAAAAAATACTCTCTTTATCAATTCTTTATAAAACACATTTCATTTGTTTGATAAATGAGTTAATTTCATTTTCTAGAACTATATAATTTTTTCCATGAACAGTTATAGTTTATCATTCAAGTGGTAATTTATTAGTTCTCTTCACTACAAAACATGAAATTTCATAGTGTTTCCTTCATAGATGCCATACATTACAATGCTGAAAGAATTTAACTCTATTTTGTACCTTTGATATTTATTATTATCCAGACCTTTGATTATTTATTTTTAGAATATGAATTAACTATTTTAATAATTTCTTTCATTCAAATCGTTTATTTATCAATCGTAAACACTTAAAATAATTTTTTATTCCTTAATAATTTTACTATATATTTTCTATTATGTCATTGACATCCCAGAAATTTGTCAACTTTTCAATCATTTTTATGTACCAATTATTTGTTGCCTAAATATATTCAATATTAATAGGGACTATTATGTTTTCAAAATTGGTATTCTTCTATTTGAAAAAAAACCATTGATTTATAGTGGTGTGAAAATGAATGAGTGGTGTTCTACTTTGAATAAAATGTTGCACATCCCCAATGAATTTCAAAAAAGGTGTGTAGTTGAGACTCTTTTTCATGAATGAGGGGATGATCAAGTTAATAATTTATTCTCCATTTTTAGGTTTATTATCCATTGGTACTTCTATTCCAAATCCCACATCCACTTTTAGTATCCATTCAAGGATATAATTTCTAGGATAATCGTTAAAACCATTATTTACCCGAAAATTAGGATAATATCCTATACTTAGTCTTATCCATTAGAATTATCACTCAGAATATAACTAATGTTATCTCATCTTAATTCTAATAATTAACAAGAACATAATCACTAAAAAACACTCCATTGATACTGATTGAGGTTTCCTAGACCCACGCTCCTAGGTATGATTATAAAAATAGTTACTTTTACAAATTATATTTGACTCCAAGTGATATTATCAAATAAATATTTTCAAAAATAAAAAATTATTATTATATATCACAATAATTATACACAACTCTGAGAACCTTTTGGTATAGTGTATTTGAGGACTAGATATATAATCAATTTGTTTTAGAACACATGTAATGATTTATTCATAATCAAATTATTTTTGACTCTTTTCTTGGATTCCCATAAGTTGTACTTATCTTTTTAACCTAGGGAATGTAAATATAAAGAAAATAGTGACCTAAAATTATTTTTAATGGAAACATTATAAACACTTCATCGATGGTTAGATAAAATTCCAATTTGGAAACATGATCATTGAAGAAATATATTATTAAAAGAGAACAAAACGATAAATATTGTATGTAAATCATGATACAAGGAAATGTAATCTAAATTGAATAAACATATACCATGGAAAAAGTGATATGAATCATGAGAAAAAAATATGATTCAGGGATCATAATAAAATGAATCATATAATTACATATTAGTGGGTCATTAACATAATCATAGAAATCATATTTCAAGGCTACACACCTAGGCATCCATTATATAGTATTATTGGGATAATCATCTTTTTACAGAACTGGGATTGGGATAAACCTATAATTTACACATGGTATCAGGATAAAACATACCACATATCCCTTTGGATTTTGATAAGTAACCCTATATACCCATTTTGTTTGGATATATTCTCCCATATACCTTTTTTAGTGGTATATATCCACCTATGTACCCATTGGCATTGAATAAATATTACCATATACCCTTTTGATATCAGAAGTTCTAAAAATCACTAATTCATTAGACTCTCATATAGTATCCCACCCATCAATCATCCATACATATAGTTATACTAAAAAATCTAGTAAACACATGATAAAGAACTAATGGGATGAAATAAAAAAAAGGTTCACAACATTTCTGTATGGTAAAACCAAAATGGACAGCATGAATGTAAATGGTTGATACTCAAAATTCAATCACAGCAAAAGAGTATTTCATAAGAACATTTATAAAGTGATTAATCAATAATTATTTCCAAATAATTAAATACTTTACAGAAAAATAGGAAAATTCTATTGAAATCAGAAAATATTTTATAGATTTATTTTCATTAGTGTAATAGAATATGTTGTAGCCACATTTAATAGTAATTATACAAAAGATGAAGTAAAAACATTTGTAAAATTGTTAATATTTTAAAATTACCATTTATTAATATATCCATAAAAATAAATAACAATTTCAAATTGGTGAGGTGAAAAAACATTCAAAGATTTTACTCTTGAAAAGTATCTTCACTAAAATATCATTAAAAAGACATAGTGGTTTAAATAATGTGACGTAGAACCCCTAGAAAAAATTAATTTTGTTAAATAATATTTACCAATGGACCCATTAAATTACATAAAGGTTATCAAATGAAATATAGAGTGTAAGATAAAAAATTTTGGTATTAAAGGATGGTAAAACATTTATAATAATTTAAAATACCTTTGTTTGAATCCCACGTCATTAAAAGTATTAATACAACATAATTTTTAAAATATAATAAGGGAAAGATAAAGGAAACATGATATAATGCATAATTATGATTCAAACTATAAAGGATAACTTTGGTGGAAAGTGAAATCATGGAAAATGAGGGGAAATCATCCATAAAGAGGTTGAGAATTATTCTTTATGATGATATAATTTTTGATTAAGAAATTTATCATGGTGGTAGATTTATATTTAAAAATAATATTTATCAAGAGAGTAATAGAATAAATAATTAAAAATATTATTTGGGTGGAAGTAATGAATCTTGGAATAAAAAAATTCAAGAATAATCATTTTAACTGAACAAGGGGAATTGAGTTAATAAAGAAACTTATGAACATGGTATCCTTTGAATCAAAATCCTTTTAAAGAAATAAATTGATATGGATATTCAAAACCCATTTAAAACATTAATATAGTAAAATAAATTCATTATTAATTCATCATATCATATCACTTTTGTCATGTTACACAATTTTAAATATGTCTTCGGAAATAAAATTTGAGACATGAAACTTTATGACGTTAGAAAAATTCAAATAAAAAGCAGCTTGAAAGATATAATTTCAAATGAAAATTAAATACCCTGAATAATGATAGTATTATGATAATAATTATTAATGGGGGATATAGATACACCATAAAAAAATATGATGTATAATATTATCATTTCTCAAGGAATTGAAATTTGATACAAAGAAACTCTTACCCTAAATTCTCACATAGTTGATCAAACTATAACTTCCTATATAAAAATAATGACAATATTAATAACATTTTTAATAAACATATTCATTCCTACAATATTTTATAAAATTATTTGAAATTATTCAGTATATGTATATTAGTTAGATGTTATCTATTTTCAATATTATGTGTGAGTTATCTTGATTGTTTTGAACTAGTTTCAAAATTACATTGTAGTTCTTCATTATTATCCCAAAAATCATCAATACCAGAATATACAAGATATTTGAATTGATGTTATATAATTATCTGTAATTTTATAATTTCATTATAGAGTAGTTTTTTCATGACCCTTAAAGATGAATTTAACTATGAGCATGTTTTGGTGATTTTTAGCAATTAGAGGGAATTCTCTTAAATAGTGAGTTAAATGATCATATTACTATTATCGAAAAAAACAATTATTTATTTATTTTTATTTTTTATTACCATAAATTAGATTCCTATCAAAAATCATGATATAAATTTATTTCATTGTTCAACTTTGTGGTCAACCCAACCTAAACAAAAACATACCATAATTAATGGATGGTTATGAAGTTATTTATTTGTAATAACATTATAAAAAAAGAAAAATAATATTTTTTCTGTTTTATTAGTATGATATAAAATAATTTTAAATTAATATAATAATTTGATATCCTATATGAATTTATTATAAAATAAGAAAAAAATACTTATTATCTTTGAGGAATCATTTGAACTGTTGAATTTACCGTAGTTGTTTATTAACCATATTGTTAATAGGTTTTATAATGTTTTTATAAAAAATTAATAATTTCTGAAAAATAATATTTACCCAATAAAACCATTATCATCACCATCCATGTATGTTAGTGATGAAAATAAAAATAAAAACTTTTCGTTCCATGGAGGTGACAGACTACACTTATGGAAAGATGAAGATTTAATTTTCAGTAGATCAGGGAAAAGCAGTAATATTATTTTTTATTAAGGAATATAAAATATTTCATAAATATCATAATTTTTCAAATTACCAATTAGGACCATCTTGGTAAGGTGGTGGTGGAAAACAAAACACATTGCATCGTGGGTGCGGTAGTCCGCACAGTGCACAAATAATGTGTTTTTCTTCATAGAAAATGAAATGGTAGTTAATTATTGTACCATAATTATAATAACATAACAATATAATAATTATACCAATTTTAACGTTTTAATATGGTTTAATAGATTTTTATGAAGAATAAATGCACATAATGAAATAGAAATGAGAAGAAGCGGTTATAAATTTACACCTGACTTCATGGATTATCTCCTTTACAAAGTCAGTTTAGCCTTTAAGGTATGTTATTTTGAGAGTACCAGAAACTATTAAATATGTACAATAATTTTTTGTTACTTTTTTGGGAAGATTTATTTATAAACTATGATGGTTTCTGTGTGATGGAATGTGAGGAGAGGATTTCCCCTTTTATAAGTGAAAAGGGTTGATATGTTTGTTAATACCAAAGAAAATTAATACTTGAAAGTAAATATAAATTAAAATTGATAAAACTAGTAACTAATGGATATTAGAAGTTATAATATCCATAAACTCTCTAACCACCAATTAACACACATGTTTAAATCATTTTTTCGGTGTCTTTCCCTCTTTGTATAACCCTTTTTACCCCTTTTGATTCTAACCGAGGAACTATATTTTACCAATGTAATTTGTCAATTTTGATTGAAAATAAATAGGTCCTTATTAAAAAATTTGGAACTAATGATTCATAATTTTAAATAAATTTTATTTTTTTAGTTTTTATGTTATTATAAAAATTAGTTTTGAAATACTGAATGTATATTGTATTAATTTTTTTGGAAAAATATAACTGATGTTCTAAAATTTAAAAATATGGGTTTGTGAACTAAATTAATTTTTTTAATTTTTAATCTCACTTATGAAATATATACTTGTTCTCAGAAAAAGGTTTCTTATATTTACAATTCATACTTATATGCTAAAAAATTCATAAAATTCAATTAATTTTTAAAAATGGTATTTTGAACTATTCAACAATAAATCAATCTTTTTAGAAAACTCACAAAATTATCCCTAGTTTAATTTTGATATGATCAATTCAAAAAATTAATTAATTTTTAAAAATTAAAATTGAAAATTTTCTATATTTATCTTTTAGTTGAAAATATAATAAATAAATAAAAATTTATTAAAAAAAACTCTTTAAACAGTAGTAAATTTTTGTCCTATTTTGTATGAATTTATAATGGATTCGAATTTCCTAATTTAATAGTGGTTTTATTATTCTTAAATATTCTTAATAATATTCACCTTATATGTCACAACTCATTTTATTTTGGTGTTACATGTGATTAAATATATAATGAAAATTATTTATTTAAGGATGATCTATAGTGAATTCTCAAGTCATTTATGTTTTTTATCAACCAGTTCACTAACTATTAGGAAAGGTATATGATCAAACTATATTTAAATTATTTTATTTTTATCATGTTACATGGTTAATATCATTATTTATTTTTAGTTTAATCACATAAATTAATGAATAATATGAATGCAAAATAGAAATAAAATAAATTGGATTGTGCATAATAATTATCAAAGATACCATTAATCATTTAGTAAATAAACATAATATTTAAAATTATGTAATAAATTCAACAATAGTAAATTTATGAATAAATATAAAAATACAACAATAATATATATTAATTTTGTAATCCATCCACTACATAATTTAAAATAAAACCATTGTTCAACGTACTTGGCCGAGCCAAGTCGGGGTGATTTCATTTCTCAACAAATTTTAGCCTAAATTTTGGGTTGGAATAAGATTAGTTCACATCATGGGTTAACATCTTTAGTATGAAATAGTTTATCTTTGAGAAATTTTTTAATAATTACTTATTTAGGATTTAATGATTTGGGAGTCTTCCAGAGAGATTATTGATTTTAATGTTCATGTAGATGGAAAGTTATTTCAACCTAATACACATCAAATCACATTTCTAGACCATGCTTCGGTTATGAGAAGGAATATATGTTTTCTTTACACTATTATATCCATGAAACATGATATTCTGAAACCAATTTTGAGGGATAGTGGGTTTTGATAAAATAATGGGAGATTAATAAATGTAATATTTATTTTATAATTTTATTAGATAGATAAAGTACTAAAATTTTTCTCTTTTAAATGTAAAAATTGAAACCCACATGACATTGAATATATCACTACAATCCATACTAGAGAATGAATACCTTATTATTGAAACTAATTCAAAAGAATTAAAAAAAATCCATTTTCACATTATTCTACATCATGAAAGGAAATTATATGTTATAGAAATCCCCAAAAAATCACATAGAGAAGAGGATAGTATGAAAGATAAATATCATTATATAAAAAATATTGATGATGTGACATATGTACAATTTTTCATCATATCAAACTTGTCCCATTAGATTTTAAAGTAGCATGGAGATATGGATGCATTTAACGTCATTCCTCACCCTTAGGATATATATCAAGGGAAGGCAAGACAAGGGAGATATGAGTTCTCCAATGCAGTATTCGCATGCATGTTTGGAGTGTCGATTCTATTTAGGCCTGGTATAGTAAATACGATTGACTGCATAGAGATATTATATATCTTTAGAATTGAGATACTGGATGAACTATGAATATATTTCATTCTATCATCAATTCCTAGTGAATACCCTAGTTTCATAATGAATTACAACATGCGAAATAGTGAGAAAATTCTTTCTAATGTTCATAATCAAATTCACCACAATAATAATGAAATGTGGCATGAAAACCCTCTTGTCCCAATAGTAAATAATTAATGTAAGAATAAGGAAAGGAACACTACAAATCTATCTATGTCTAAGACTCCCAAGAACTATCCTTCCAAGAAAATGAAGATCCCAAAGTAAGAAAAGGAATAAAAAGAAATATGTTTTTCATGTGGAAATATATTCCACTAGAATAATCATGGGGACTATTTTGATATGTTCATTATTTAGATTCATCATTATATATCTATAAGCTGGGTATTAGATACAAATTTTTATTATCACATCTTTATTAAATGTATGTAAACAAGTAGATTCTAGAAAACTATCTAAGTAAAGGTAGATCTTCATGACACCAATGGTGAATGACTTACTATTTTGTTTAAAATATATTACCAACTTCTATTTCCAACTAGAATGATTTTGGTTTTAATAAAATATTATTTTATTCTAGTGCTACAATGAACCAAATTTAAGTTTCATTCCTTGATTTTGAAGGATTTATTTTCATATGCATGAAAAAATAATTCATTTTATTAAAAAAAAATTTATGGTATGCTAAAATAAAATAATGGTATTTCATTATTAAATCATGAAAAATATGTTATTGTAATAGATAAAAATTCATGTTTACAATAATTCTATAACACTGATCTATAACGTCACTACCATGGTCATGTAAACAAGATAAAACTGAAAATGCTCTATGATGTTGGTCTCTTATTATTGTTTGATATAAGACCACTCAAAATATTTCATTATTTTTTACAAGTAAAAATAACGAAACCATTATTTAGTGGATAGGGTGAAGTATAGATTCTAGGATTGGTACACAGTAATGTGTATAGAGCTTTTCCAGTAGAATCTATAGGGGATATTGTTACTTATTAACTATTATAGATGACTTTATTATATATGGATATATCTATATAATGGGGTATGTGTCTTAGTCCATTGATAAAATTCAAACAATTCATGAATGAAGTAGATAATTAAATTTTAATGTAGATAAATTATATTTGATATAATATAGGTGGTTAATATCTTAACCATGATTCTATTTATTTTCATCATGACTCTGGGATTATATCTCAACTCAAAATACCTTATATACTATAGTGGAATGGAATTAGTAAAAGTAATAATAACTCCTTATTGTACATGGTGATGTTAATGATAAGTCACATAGATAATCAATTATCCTTTTTGAGATATTTATTACATACATCAGCATACATATTAAATTATAGGACAATTAAAGTGGAATGTTGAATTCCCTTAATTCTATGTAATACAAATAAATCTATTTTGTCAAATATTCATGCATGGGTCAATGAGGGTTTTGTTATGTCCATTTATAGAAATAAATGTCTAGCTTAGGACACAAATTTTATCTTTATATGTTATACCAAGGAAAAAGGTGATATTTTATATACAACCCGTCAAATAAGAATGTGACTGTATAAAGATAATCCGTATTTTATTATAGGGAGGACATCATAGAAAGATATAGTGGGAGATTTTGAACATCGATAAAGATGATGTTCAAGATACAAAAGAGTTAGTATAGGAACAAATTCGATAGGTCCCCACTAAAGAAGTTTTTCAGGAATAAATTGTACTATATATGATAACCAAAGAGGTAGGAAAAATAGAAAGATATGTATTTCAAGTCACTGAGGTTGGTGAATGCTTATTAGTGGACAATAATTACCCCACACCTATAAAGTAGAAGGAAAGATATTATAATCCGTAAGATGGAGAAATTCTGGAATTCTGAAATGGATTCCATATTTTATAACCATATTTGAGTTCAGATCAATCCTCTAGTTAATGTAAATTTTATTGGGAGTAATGGGTTATTCAATATATTATAAGAAGTGGAAGGTAAATTTAATATCTAGAAATCATGGCTAGTTTCTAAAGGGTTTAAACATCATTAAGGAACATATTGCAATTTAAACCTATCTATAGTTTCTATGCTTATGTCAATCAGAATTATACATTCTATAAAAGATTAACATAACTATTAGATTGTGACAACAGATCATAAAATATATTTTTTTAATGTAAATATTTATGAATATTTCTACATAACATTCTGATGACCAAAATAATTAGGTGTTTAAAATGCCATAGAGGATTTGAGCTTTTGATTTTAGTGGTTGGGCCATTTTATAAATTGGGATTTATAATTAAAGTCGTATATTCTTAAATTCTTTAAAATAGAATTATTTACATTGTTTGAGGCTCTTAGGGGTTCCATGGGCTCAGAGGAGAGGTAGAAGAGGCCGAGTGAAAGTTTCATCCAAATCTATAGAATAACCAGTAGCTCACTGATAGTGTATAAAAGTAATATGTTCCACTGCGAGAATGCATTGATCAGTTAGTGGGGATTTTTAAGCAGTAATTCCCAATTTATCCCCTTGGGAATTTATAGAGTTAAAACACTTTTCTCTTACTTAGATGTTCATATGAGTTGAGGAATGAACCCCTTTCCTATCTTAATATGGAGCTGGTTTTGGTAGTGTTTCTTGGGAATTTTGGAGGTAAGATATCCCATTATCTTCCTCCTTAATCTCTTCCCTATTAATGGATGATATTAATTTGGATGGTAAAAATTTTAGAGGACCAATTTATCCATACCATGAATAAATAAATTCACTATATGATTATTTTTTTGAAGATCATAAATGGTTCTTTGAGATTCTATAATCAATACATTGTTCCACCTCTTAGGTAAGGTATGTTTCCCAGTGACTTTTTGATGGGTTTTCAATTATTTTATTTTAAATTAGCTCTCAATTGGTGTTCTAAAATTATGGGTTTTTCTTATAACTAGATCAAGGTAATGTTGGGAGTAGAATGTACTTTGTTATATATGATTATAATATCATCAGAAAACCAACTGAGTTTGATATCTATTATGGTATTTTGTTGGATTAAAATAAACAAATAATTAATTGGATGATATTGGTTGTTTAGGACAGGGATCAGGGGCCTATTCTAGGTCATTATGGACCTCATATTGATTTATTAGACCATTGGGTGAGTATTGAGGCTTCATTATGGGATTTTTATTTATTTCTTATTTAATTTTAAAACATTATAATTAATATTTAGAGATTCACAATGTGATATTAGGCCATAGTAGTTGAAGAATATTTTTTGTGGGATAAGGAAGTGATGGATGAGCTATGAGATTAAAGGTAATAACCATTTTTTAGTTAGAGGAACTTGAACTTATTTGATAATTTTGGTATTTTTTTCATTTTTATATACCTCACTAGTATAAATTCATGTATATTTAATGAGTTATGTGTTTGAAAGAGGAAATTTTATTTAGTTAATGAAGTGGACGGTTGATCTTGGTGGAATTGATGACCTCCTAAGGGTTGAGATGGCCGTAATGGCCAAGATAGGATGCTACCATGTAGGAGAAGGTCCTGAGAGATTAGTGACCTAATGAGTATTTGGTGCATTGTGAAATGGTATGTGTGACGTTTCAGTTATTTTCATTATGGTATGAACAAATGTTTATAGTGACCTCTCTATGTGTTCCAAGATGGGTTAGGATATTTGATATTTTGACCTCCTAATAACCCTTAGGGTTGGTAAATTTTATTGGTTAACCACCCCTGATCTTTTGGGGATAGTCCGATGTGAATGATTTTCCTCTCAAGAATCCTTGGGATTAGTTGATGTGATTTTTGAACTCCCATGAACCCTTAGTTTAGAATGATTTGATTGATCATGGCATCCCCAAAACCTATGGGGATGAGATAGTATGTAGGATTGGGGATTATTTAGTTCATATAGGTATTAGATAGTATGACTAGAGGTTACATCCCTAAAACCTCTAGGGATGGGTCAGTGTGATCCTAAACTCTATATACTCCACCTGGATAGATTAGGATAACTTGGTAGACCACCTTGAGTGCATAAAGATTGCGTGAGGCACATAATGATGTTTTTACTAGAGTGTTAGATACGGGCTAGGGGATATATGTGTTATGAGGTTCATGAAATATGTAATTTTATTTATGGTTTTAAAGTAGTTGTTGTATGGATTATGGAATTGCACAGATTCTGTCTTGGTGCCAAATTAGGGACTGTATGAATTGTGATATAATGTTGAGCCTAGTATCATCATGAATCTAGAATTTTTATACGTGTATGCATGTTATGTTTCTATGTATTTGTGTTACATGAACATGATTGAATGTTATATATATATTTATCATGAACATTAATTTGATATAAATTTTTTTGAGGCATTGGGCATACCAACTAGGTAATTAGAATCGCCCCATATCAGTATAAACAGTGTGGTTTTAAATGTTTTTAGATAGAATATACTATTTCCTCTTAGGATATAGGTAATCCCAGGATCATGAATCATGGTAAGAGTTAGTTGGTCATGGAGGCCAATGATATGGTAGAATGGTATGAGAGTTGGGTTGGAGTCTAGTGTATATAATTTTATGTTATATTTAGCATTTACTAGCCAATGTGTCTATTATTATATATGTTACAATTTCTATTCTTCTATTTCATATCTATTTTATTTTTTCTTATTATAGATTTACTACTAAATAATATGGATAGTAGGGGGCTAGTGGGTTCCCCATTTAATGCATATTGGTTGGTAAGATGTCCACTCTATGGATGGGTTGTGACAATTGTTCAGTATAATTGAGAGTGACCATTGATACTTTTTTAGAAGGAATATTATTATCATGATTTTATTAGGCCATTATTACTAGTCATAAGCCTCTAGTGTAATGTGATGTGTGCTTGAGGTCATGTATCACACCCCACTTAGGCGTCGTTTAGGATAGTAGAAATGTGAACTTAAAAAATGGAATCAAACCATATCATGGGGTCTATAGAATAGTTATAAGTGGAGATAATATGTTGGGGCTCGGGTGGTAGATTGAGTGCATGCCACACCATCATGACATTGGTTGAAATATATGTTTTTTAGATATTTTTATTATTGGGATTAGACACTCTAGTATGAGTGAGGTTTTATTCTAGAATGAGAATACCAATATGGGATTGATGATATATAGGATGAGTCATAGGGATCATCTAGGAGACAATGATTTATACATTCATAATGATAGTGGCATGTTGGGGGCATGATACATTTCCAAATGGGTGGTTTTGAATGACATGGGGGCCTTTTCGGAAATCCTTATTGAATGAATAAACTTATAATATAATCATTGTTTCCATCAATTATATTATAAGTGGTGATAAAATTAATATAGATCTAAGAGTCTTTTTTTGTTCTTTTACAAGTTTTAACACCATGTAGAAATGGATTTTCAAAACATTTCTTCTTATGAAAACCCATTTCAGAAAATAAATCTTATGTGATAGGATAAGGTGATAATTAATGGTTTAATGGGTCAATTTTATTGAAAATTGATCATGGAACCGGTGCTTTCAAAATTGATTGGGATTTTATAGTTCATTGAAAATTTAAGAAAAAGGATTCTTAATTTAATTTTAATGTTGTTTTTGGAATTTTATCAAATTGTATTTTTAAATATACGATTAGATTTAAGAAAAATAGAGTGTATTTTTGGTGATTTAGTTTTTATGGAGAGAACACTTTAATTACTAGGGATGTTTTAGAAAAAAAATATTGTGAGTTCTGGTGTGAGTAATCGTTTTGGAAATGGGTTTTTTAAAATAGGTGATTTGTACCCATGGAGACTATTTGTGGAGATTTTATGTGTTGGAAAGGGACAAACTAAATGCTTGATTTGTGTTCTCATATTGTGTTTTGAGGGAGATTTTAATACCATATATTGATCATAATGGGTGTGTTATGATGTCAATTTCATTAATATTGTAGACAAAAGAAGTAACCAGTGTGTGTGTAGGCTAGTTTGATGGTTCTTTGAGGTTGGACAAAGAGAGTCATGGTTGTTGGTTTTTGATTTTAGTTGATATATTGAGGTTTTTCAATGGATCATCTTAAAGAGGGTACATGTGAAAGATTTTTGGTATCTGGCACATATGGACATATCATCAAATGATGTTCTTAGGGTGCTACATATTATAGACTAGTGGTTGTTTCGTGTGGGGACTAAGTAGTAGGATATAACATGATTGGGTTTAGGGGTTGGATGCGTGTTATTTTTTTATGTGATATGGTGATTTTTTTGGGTGGACCATTGGATGTGTTTTGGTTTGTGTCCATTATTTGGAATGATTGATCTATAATTTTGTTAGAAAAATTCCTATGGAGGGAAGAACCACTTGTAGGAATCTGTTGTTGTTTGTTAATTCTTATGGGTTGGAGCACCATAAGCCTAAGGATTTTATAGAACATTGATGAATATTTAGTGTTTTGGGGTTTAAAAGTGTTACTAATGACCAAATTAATGTTTGGTAATGGTGATTAGTAAGATAATAATAAATTTCACATGTAGATGAATACAGTTGGGGTTTGTTAGAGTGTAAATGGATTATAAAAAAAATAACGAACCAATATTTTGTTTAGTAGTCATGTTCATTATATTTCATACTGAGATACTCTAGTTTGGTATAGTATTTAGGGTGATTTTACATTGTGAGACTAGCATGAAATATAGGTATGGCTAGTGTCTTGGATGAATTATTCGAGTTTAGTTTTATATAGTTCACCAAGGATGTGTCATGATGTTGTGTTCGAATTACACATGGGTCTCTGACCCTTGAGTACCAATGGAATTTTTAAGATTCATGATCTTTGGAGAGTCATCATGTCATTGAATTTTATTTTGGGTGGAAAATAATTTTATAACCTAGATTCAAATTAAATGAATAGTTCTGTATTTGATGAGGACCTATATAGATTTGATGAGGGTATCATGGGAATGTCATCCAGGGGGCTTAGTTAGGGATGATGATGTTCCTATAATGACCCGTACCATAGTAGACTATAGTTGGTGATTATTTTATTATCTTGGTATTATATTATTGAAATCACATCTCAAAGGACTGAATTGTTCAGTTGTCTTGGTAAAATAGATACATACATGAAATATGAAATAGATTTGAAAACATAAAATAAAAAAAATTATTTTCCTTGAGGAAACCATTATTTCCTTTTGCATATGCCTCCATAACAATCATAATACACTTTCATGAATTTTGGTAACATAAACATTAGAAGTGGGTGTGATCAAAAGCTCAGTAATGGTAATTTTACAATGTAAAATAATAAGGAACGTATAGTTTATATGGAATATGTTGTATTCAAATAATTCCATATATAATAATCACAAGAGCTTGAAAATTATACTATAATATCCTGACTTTTCATACAATAACATGGATATTCAAAAAAAAAATTCATAATGGTGTAGTTCATTATTTTGGGCATCTAAAACATACCGTCAAGGCCTCTTTCTAAGACATCTAAAACATAATATCAAGGATTCATGATAATATATCTAAAAAATGGGTAAGGCCATAGTTAAATACCTAAATATATATATATATATATATATTATCATAATACCTAACAATGATTTTAGGTTATATGTAATTATAAGACACACCCATCACATAATATGTTCTATAAATTAATTAAATTAATATGAAATAGAACATAATTGACATGCCAATAAAATCAACAGCAGTCTATATTAGAAGAACTAAAATATGTAATATCAACACATTCCCTAGTAAAACTAATCATAAACCATACAAATAAATATTATTTATGTTATAATTAGATTATAATCATATTAAATAATAATATTCAATAGTATATGTTGACAAAGATAAAAAAATTCAAAAGATCACTGCAAAAATTCTTGAGAAAAATAACATTTTATCATTAAAATCACTTATCTAAATATTTCCAAAATATTATCAAAAATATTTTAATTGAAACGAACCTTGTAAACATTTAATGGAATCTTAAAATGATCAATTTATCATGATTTATGGAAATTCCAATCATTTCATATAATTTAATACTGAATTCCTTTACCACTTATGTAAATAAGCCAAAAAATATCTCATCTGAAAAATGATAAGGTGATACATTTTAATTTTTTTAAAAATAATAAATGTGTAATAATTTATCTAATAAATAATTTTTTAATTTTAAAAATTTTATTTAAAATAATTTAATGAAAATATAGACATGGGAGAAAAATATTCACAACTGACTAGAAAAATAATGTTCGTTTTCCTTCAAAAAAATATGAGTTAGTTGTATTATGTACATAAATAGGGGAAAATAAAATAAAAACATATAATTTTTAAACATAAATGAGTGTAAAATATATTTGGTTAAATATATAAATATCAAATAATATCCCTAGTGTAGACATAAATATTAACAATCCCAAATAATGATGAGAGTGTGGATTAACCCTTACTACTTTGTTAACTTTTGAATTGTAAGCCCAATGATAAAATAAATTAATATTTAATTTTAAATATCTTGAAAATAAATATATACATGAAATAAAATTTTAAATTATCAGTATATACACCCCATAAAAATCAACAGTTTCATAACATGAAATGTGTCTTAATGAAACAAAATTGAGATAAAGAACCCTTATCTCAGGTCCAAAAAACTTTGTATGTGTTTAAACATACTATATAATAAATGTATATTATATATATATATTTCATTAAAAAAATAATATATATAATATCATATATTATTTACTTATATATTTATATCTCCTATTTATTAGTAATTCTTTATTGAAACCACTGTTCTAGGTGACAACATCATTGTTTTTCAGGTATGTTTTGGTATTATAGTTACATTCCTTATAATGTTATCACTTTATAATAATATTCATAATATTAATCATTATATAAATATAATATATAATAATTATATATATTGTAGTCATCTATAAAAGATATATAATGAAAAATAAATTACATAGTTCATAGAGACGGTAGGACGTATGTACGTAAGAACATTGTTTCCACTTTTTTACTGATGAAACCAAAGAATGATAAATAATAACTAAAATTTATAGAATAATTATTCAATTATATAAATATAATATATTCAATAAATTTATTATAATTACTATTCATATAAAACTTTAAATAAAAATAGATCACATCGCTTTGTGTAGGTGGTAATCCATATGTATGCACGAGCGACACTATCATTTTCCAACAGATTGGAAGTTAATAAGGTAGATATGATATTATAATTATATTATAGTAATAATTTAATAAATTTCATATATATAAATTAATTCCATCATAAAACCCATCCATGAAATATTGTGATGGAAAATGAATTGAATTTCTACGTTGAGACGGTAAGCCATACAAACACACGAGTGATTCTTTAACTTCCAATTTTATGGAAAAGATATTGGATAATGGTGGATTAATAATCATAATAACATTTTGGGGAATTTAAAATACCTAATTTATTATATTATTATAATTTAAATCAATTTATAAGTGGTAAAATAATATGTAAAAAACAATGTTATCGGTTAAATTGATTTCCTCTTATTTGAATGAACTTATTTAGATACCTTATTAAAGGACCCTATAGTTAGTCTTTTGTAAGTAATAACTCCTACAGAATATTTATAAAGATTTTTAGAGGACATTTTAAATGTTTTTTGGATCAATAAGGCTCAAATTGATGTGAATAATTGAGAGAATGTGTTATCCTTTTTAATGGAGGGAAAGGACACGCGTAGAATTTTTTTAAAATTAAAATGTAAATAATTCACTTAGAATAAAAATGATTCAAATGGACATATATTTTATTAAAGAGATTTAATGTCTAAATATCATCATCCAATGCATTTTAGATAGGTTTTTGTATCATTATTTATAAAAAATGTTATTTTAACCCCTTGGTAAACTAATTTTAATCTTAAGTATGGAAATTATTTTTTAATATTAATGGATTATAATATATATTATAATGTAGAAATTGATCAGTAAATGAAAAATTTTTGGAATTTTAAACTGTAACATATCCCTCTTTTCCTATTTCAATATTTTAATATTTTTGAATGATTTAATAAAATATTATTTTTTTAAAATATTATTAATGTCATTTTACGACTATTCATTAAATTTGTATTTAAACTCATCAAGATTGATATAAAATTATAATATATAAATTTAACACATTAATAATATGTAATATTAATCAATTTAATTAATTTAACACTATAAATCACTGAAATTATATTAATTTTATTTTTTATAACATCAATTATCTTATTCATCTATTAATTGACGAAATATTATGTCTTCATTTCATAAGAATTTACGGTAATTATATAATCCAAAAAATATATAAATAAGTTACTGTTATAAAATTAATTTCCTTATTATTAAAATAACCATTTATGTTCATTCATAAATTTATTTTATCTATAAGTGAGCACATAAGATATATTTAAACGTAAGAGAGTGTTGTTTTATATTTTTCGCTGCATTGAATATTATAGAAGTCATTTTCATGGAAAAGTGTCTCTTAAATAACAAAATTTAATGAATAATTTAATATGTTTCTAATTTTCATTATCTATTAATAATTAATATTAATAATGGTGAAATTAAAACTTTTAACAAATTATAATCTAATTTATCCATTTTTGATGTGTAAATTTAACAATTGATACTATTCATAATTTTCAAAAATAAAAGGGTACTATTTACCAAATGTGAATATCCTAATTTAAAATATTGTTTCTATTTTTTAATATTCAATCTCTATAAGTTGTAAAAATTAATATTAATATAATTTTAAAAAACACGATGCAAACAAATTTTTAGAAATATTAAGTTTTTAAGCATAAAAATGGATTCATTATTATCCCATGCCTAGTAAAAACTCTAGAATAATTTGAATTTTTTATTTAATATATAATATAAAAATTTCACTAAAATAATTCACCAATAGTGATAAATTTATTTTATTAATATAAAGAAACAATTCACACATAAAAAAATTAAAAAAATATCTATTTATCCTTCAAATGATTTTTATTTTCATTATTAATCAATTCATGAATAATGAATTCATTTTATGAATGTATAAACTATAATTTTTTTATAAAATAATTATTCATATTCATAACAACCAATTATAGCATATATGTTATAATGGTCGAATTTAAAAAAAAATTAATTGTAGATAATGGTTCGTTTAACTCGATGTATCATGTAACTCAAGATATCAAAAAATTTATTTTAAATATATATATATATATATCATATTGTCTTATGGTATGATATTTCTTGTATGGGAACGAGAACTTGGATTTATCGAGTGTGTTGACATGAATGATCATGGGTATGATCCTTGATAAGAGTGTTAATTGGTTGACATGGCTAACTTGAGATTGTGACTAGGGAGGAGAAGAATACATGTAGATTCAAAGGGAACAATCTGGTTCAGTACTCCTGGAGTGGAATGAAACAAGATGTATGATTTGGAGTATACCATTAGTTGTTCATGGTAAGTCCGTCATTATTGGTAATACTTCTTGAATGAAATCATTAATGATATTACTATGATCTTGGGACGAGTGATGGATTATCATTCCTGGTGAATCCCAAGGACGTGGAGTCTCAGTGATGTGAATAAAAGGATTCAATTATGGTGTGGAGTGAGAGTTTAATCTTGGTGATGTAACCCTAGTTTGGGTTGGAGAAAGTGTTGCATGGGGTCTATTGATGAATGATCATTATGGAATATTGAGACCAATGGATCAATGTGTCATGTTCAGTGGAATATTAAGTGAATCTTAGATTATACTCATACTTGGTATTGGGTGGGGTTTCAACATCATCCTCAAACCCAATATGATTTTTTGATATCTAATTTGGGGTCATATCAGTGGTATGCTAGTGCTTGCGACATGGAATGAAAGATTTTTTGATATGTTGAGGGTTTAATCGAGATATAGAACCCAGTTGTGTAGTAGAGGAATACTTTTCATTCTGATATGAAACAAGAAGTGTCATTGGAATATTTAAGATTTTGATAGGTTAGGAGGGATGTTTCATGATTTACTATGGATTCTAGAGGATGATAACCATTTTAGTGGGGAGTAATTAGTGACTCGTGTTGTAACAGTTTGTAAAATAATAGAGGGATATTTAACTTTGGATTTTAGTTGTTAAGTAATTTTATGATCAGGGATTTAGAATTAAATTATGAGAGTTTTATCTTATTTAAATGATTTTTATATTTTTTGTTAGAATTAGATGGGTACCAGGGGATAGTTGCATCCTCAAGAGAGGAAAGGTGGTCGCAACTTCCAATGCTACATTAGAACCACTACCTTACTAGTGGTGTTTTGCAGAAATAGGTACTACTTATAGTAGTCACATTCCATCTGGTTGGTCTTTCTAAGAGATAATTTCTAATTTTTTCCTTAGTAACTTTTAATGGACAACCTCCCTTCTCCCTCTTGATTGTGTGTATAATCAGGGGGGGTCTATCCCCTATCTCCCCCTTCACATGGGTCTGATTTTGGTGTTTTTTCTGACTATTTTTTGAGGTACGAAATCATTCTCCCTTCCCATTTATTCTCCTCTACATTCATGGATGATTTTTTTGGGTAAATTTTGGTTTCATAGAAATAATTTCACCAGAGCATGGATAAATAATTGTGCCGGATAGGGTTTTTATGAACAGATCATATATAGAATCCTCAGATGTCATAATCTTTCCATTATGCACCATTTGATGTACGGTATGCTGTATGATTATTTTCTAAATTTTTTACGATGATTTTTAGTTAAATTGTACAACAATTCACGGTGGAAAATTGTTTATTTTTCATGGAATAGGATATAGGATGTGTTGGGAATAGAATGCACATGGTTGTCCATAACTCAAACATCAATAGACAACCAAGTGAGTGTGGTGCCTAATATGAAAATTATATATTTTCATTTAAATTAACTAATTAATTAATTTGATGATGTTGGTGGTTGGGGTAGGTTATCACGGGATTGTTATTAGTCAAAACGAACCTTAGGATGATTTATTAGACTATCAGGTTAGTCTTGATTATTTATTAAATTTTTTATATGTTTAGATAATTATAAATCGATATAAATATTTTTTTTGATGCTCTATTTGAGAAAGTGCCTCAAAATTTGTGGTAGATCTTAGGCGAGCTGAGGACATTACGTTCTGGTCACATGATTAATTTGAAAGGCCTTGTTTGAGGTAGGGAGAATTGTCATTATTTGAGACTCTTGGTATTTTGAATATTTTATTTTCATGTGCCACACTAGTATAACTATCTACAAGTTTCATGAGTCCCGTGTTTGAGTAATCATGTTTTATTTCTGTATGATTGTGGTTAGTGGGCCTTTGTGGTAGTGACAGACCCCTAAGAGTTTGATTTGGGTCAAAGGGAATTATGTGGATGATTACATGGGTGAATTGGTCTTGAGAAACTATTTCCATTATAATGATTTATTGAATTTTGAGACAGGCTAGGGGTTGTGTTTTTTATTTTCTATATGAGATTACCTCATGCTTGGTATGTCATCCCTGATTGTATAGGTATGGGTTCAGATACAAGATAATTTTCCCTCTTATAAACAATCAAGATGTTCTAGTGTGATCATTTTCCATCCCATGAACCTATAGGTATGTTCCAATGTGAGTTATTGACCTCCCAGGGATCCTCATGTTGGGTTGTTGTGATGTTATTCATCCTTAGAACACCCATGAAAGTCCTATTTGAAAGATCATGGCCACCATATATCCTATGGTTATATCCCTACGTGTTTAAATTTACCCCATATAGTTTTAATTAATTGACAAGTGTTACTATTTTTGACCTCCCCAAAATATCTGGGATGGTTCAATGAGTTTGGGACCTATATATACTATGTGGGGATAGGTTAGTGTAACCTGGTGGTCCTCCTAGAGTGTGTAGGGATATACATTGGTACAAGATAAGTCGATAGCATATGTGATAAGTGTGTGCCATGGGATAAATGAGTTACATGGTTCTCTATGGGTGTCTATTTCCAATGAATATTTTGGGCATGCCAATTTATTATGAGGGACTGAATATTGTTTCTCAATATTTCACATCAGGATTCTATTTTGGTTTTTCAAACTCCCTTTTAGTTAATTTCCAACCTGGTTTATTTTTTGAACCAAAATCACCAAAATAGTCCCATATCAATCATTGATCATGGGGATGCATTCAAAATACAGGTGGCCATTGTGGACTTTTGGAAATAAAACATAAGAACGCACATTGGTCGAGAGGATAGGAGTTCAAGATCATCACGTCCTTTTGGGGGGAAATTATTTACTACTATAGGAAGATATTATTGATTTAATACATATTTATGAATACTAATTTTAAATTAAAAATATTGAGTAGGCCACCCTTAAATTAACAATAAATTATACTAATGTATTGATGTGAAACCATCTGTATGTAACCGAGATTCTTCATTGATGGTACTTTTCATACATGTCATAGGTTTTCCTCCCTATTCAGGTTTATTTTTTTTGTGATCCTTATTTTAAGCCATAAAATTAGTCACTCTTTACTTTATCATCATGCAGGGAGATAGTAATTATTTTTATGTTTGTATCAAGCCCATAATAAGGGCTTCCCACACATCCTTATGAGAGGAATCAATACCCACATAGTTTGTTTCTACATAATGTTACATATCATACCTTTTAAGGTCACTTGAAAAGGACCAAACCATGAAGTTTACCATGATGTGGTAAGGATAACTAGGCCAAAGGGGCCTAGGAAAAGTTGGTTTGGGACTTACACTGAAGCGTCCAAAATGAACCAAAAGGAATATGTCCCCCCGATCCAAATATGACCCCATTGGGACTATGGTCAAGAGAAGATTAGGTTGAGTTTGGGGTGCTAGGTTCAAACGATAAATAGGATTTATACATATCCTATATGTATAGTAGTAAAATCCAATGTAATTCTAAAGGATGGATTTTACACATTTGGATGAGGGTCATTTTGTGGCTTTATCAAGAATATGTCCCTTTTATCATTTGTATCATAGGGGATTTGTCCCTCTCAAAGGCCAGTAATACGGTTTTTGGGATTACACCATGTATGAGTTCCATTTGAGTGATTATGATTGATGATTATACGGAATAGGAGGCCCATTGGAGTGTTTTATTATTTTGATTACATGACAACAAAAAACCTCTATACATGTGTGATTCATTCTAGGTGTGAGAAAAAAAAGGAAGAAGAAGAAATGAAAATCCAATAAATCCACTTTTATCTCTAGTGGACAAGGTATTGGGTATGGATTTTGGGAGAATGTCTTACAATAGATGCTATGGGCATACTCTAGGAGTTATTCCCTAATGAATTCCTCCTTCCCTCCCCTTCAATAGGTGGATGAGAGGATGATAATGGGATGTTGGGTGAAAGATGTCATAGATCCACCCAAAAATCCATCATCCACCATCCCTAAGGTTGGGTTCCTCATTAACATGTGAATTTAATATTGTGATCATTCTTAAGAACCAACATTGTTGGGGTTCATACAAGGATTTTACCTAGGATAAATTTGTCAGGTGGATATAGTGGATGTCTTAATGGAAGAATCCATAGGTGTTTGTAGGAGATATGTGAAGACATTTGGATAGTTCATAAGGGACACAAAATGGGGCCAAATTCTATGTAGAAGGAGGGAAGCAAGGATGGAAGGGAAGAATACCCAAATGATACCCCATTCCACGTACTGGTATTTTATATATGAAGTGGGTAATCAAGAATGGTTCTATGAAGGGGAATACTTCATGGTGATATTTATCTGTGGGTTCATGGGAACCCCTTGAGAGCTCTAATATTGATCATCTTATGAAGGATCCCTTTCCAAGACTCCTTCTCAGTATACGGTATCTGAATTAGTTGTAGGAGCGTTTTCTAGTTTTCTTTATTTTTCAAATGCATGTACTCTTCACCTCTCCAGACTAGGTATTTATATTAATAGTAAATAACCATTTTCATGGGATGGTTGGTTGGATGAATGGAATACCTATCTCCTTGTGGTTGAGTGCTAGAACTATTATCCGTAAAATAGTTTTTGTTTTATTGGGTTCTGAAAAGTATTGGTTATGACGCAAATGAATTAAAATTTATTAAGGGGTGTTAAATCACCCCCATACACCACAAACAAAAAAACATTTTTTGGGGGGGAATTATTTCTATGCCTCCTCTAACTAAATGATAATTTGTTTTTGGTAGGTATTCACCCACTAAATCCTCCTACAAATCAAAAAATCATTTACGGGGGAATTAATTCATCACCTCCTCCCAAAAAATGAAAATCCACTTTTAGAGTGCATTAACATACCACCTCTTCCTATAACATGGAAAATTATTTATAGGGGGGAATTAAATAACTTCCTCTAGCCACAAAAAAATTGGTTTTTGGGGGAAAATAAATTATCACCTCACCCAAAAAAAAATTAGTTAATGGGACTTCCATGTGGAGTGGAAATCCTTTATTGAGTGTGAGATACATGAGATGGATGGGCCAATTTTCATTTCTGGTCACTTTATTTATTTAATATCTATAAAGGTCTTATCCATTTGATTTTCTAGCCTTCTAAAATAAATAAGAGCTTTATCATAATATATTCATATTTTAATGGATCCAAAAAAATCCACCATTGGAATAGAATCAGATCAACAGGAACTGTAGTCAATTATGGGGAATAAGTTAGCATGGTTTTATACTTTTAATGGTGCATGTTAAAATGAAAGAGGGACCATGGCTATAGAAGCTGTCATTTTGAATAATTTTTTACCTATATAATTGTATGTGCTTTACAAATCATCCTTCTCTTATGGCTCGAAATTATTCCTCACATATTCTTTTCCCTTTACGAATTACTAGTTCATCATATTGAATCATTTTCTTCTATGATCTGGTATTCCCCTTAAGTAATTAATTTACATCATGGTTGAATGATCTCCTAATAGTTATGGGGAATCCACAAATAAATTTCTTATGTTACATAGTCCATGTAACATGTTATGTGTCTTGTACTTCACATTATCCTAGATTTTTCACTTTGATAAATAAGAAATCATTTCTATTTATTGAATTTTATTTGTAAAAGTAGAAAAAAATACCACCTTATAATGTTTCCATTTCTGATAAGAGGATACATTACATTATCCAAATCATATATTAAGATGTTAAACATGATGTTATCCCACATCATCGACTCTTATTGGAGCTCATGGGTGTTACCCATAAATGGTTTCCACCTCATATAGGCTTCCCCTATATGAATTTGGACTAATAGTTTTTGTCCAAATCTCAACGACACATCACAATACTCAAACCTTAGCTTGGATAAAAAAACAACAATATACCTCAAGTGAATATTTCAGGGTAGGGGGAATACAAACACGAATCATTTTTGGAGGGGCTTATTTTGGGAAATATCCTTTTATCACTGGAGGAAGAGGTATGAGTACCCTAATCTGATACCCAATATCATAAGTCGATTTTGATGAAATTTATTTCTAATGATAAGCTCATATGATCATTGAAATGTGATCTTCATCCAAGAGGATCATTTTTGGGTAAATTGATGATGTTCTTTGGGATTCTAATGTTATGAATAATTAAAGACCAATATAATGGAATAAGGGTGGTATAAAGCTATTTTGGTGTCACAAAATACCAATTATTTGAACATACCCATTATCCCTAATCTATGTATTTGATGGATACCAAATATCATTATGTTCCACCCAGTTTGTGGAGATGTTAGTATCAGCTTTTGGGGTGTCTGGATGATTATAAGGGCACCCATCATGGGTGAGAATTATGAAAAGATACTTCCTTTTTATTTTGTGTAGGATGATTCTAAGAGGAACCCTCCTCATGTGAGGTTCATTTTTAACATAGCACATAACCTTCAATAGTTTGATCCCCAAACCAAGATAGATGCATGTTTTATATTGTATTATTTGTTTACAAAAAAAAGGTCATTATATCTAGGTGAGTGGGAATAGTATGCACACTACATACTACACTTAGAGACATGTTCACACTATTTGGATAAAACTTGAGGAATATTTCATTTATTAACTAGGTTGGAAAGTTCCATTTATGGTTAATCCATTAGTTCAATTGGATGATTTATCAGAAATATTTGTTAAGTGAGTGGATGAAATAGGTTTGTGAATCCTGAACTTGAATCAGAGATACATCCTTTGTGATGGAATCCTAGTTTGTGACTGAGAGATGCATCAACTAGAAGATCCCTTTATAGGCACATATATATAATCTTTTGGAATGGATTAGTAGAATATTTCTCCCTACAGACCCATATGACCCTTCCAAATCCTCTGATAGATATCATCCCATATTGAGATTATAAGTTCATCAATGATTAGCGTATTCTAGATTCTTGATTCGGGTCCTACTTGTAGTGCATAATCTAGGTCAATCCATTGACATTGGGGCCATGTGATGTAATGTATAGACTCAATCATTATGAATTTTTGTATATTCTCCTCAGAATTCTCCTACTATTAATCTGGTAAAAGATTAATCTTGAAATAATTCATGGTAAGGGTACCTTATTTCTTTATGGTAAGGTGTTTTGGTCATAAGAATAAATGTAAAAATAATTTCAAAAGGTTATTCACCATGAAAATATAGTCATCAATTCAATTGTGTCCAAAAGATTTTTCCTTCATTAATTGATTGTGAAAATCCAGAAAATCATCAGGTGGATGATTTGTAGATTTTGATGATGTTCATATTGGAGAACACATGATAAAAATTGATCTCCTATCCATAAGTATCAACCATATACATCAATTCAATTGTGTCTAAAACAGTTGTCCTTCATTAATTGATTGTGAAAATCCAGAAAATCATCAGGTGGATGATTTTTAGATTTTGATGATGTTCACATGGGAGAACACATGCTAACAAATTGATCTCCTAGCCATAAGTATAAATCATAGTCTTGTGAATTTATATCCTAATTATTGGATCTCTTCATACACAAATGGTATGTTGGAAGAATTAGTACCCATTATTAAGGGGCCTCCTGTAACTTATTTTGGAGAGGTTGGGGAGCATGAAATAGAGTAATTTAGGTCTGGAAAGGGTATCACATTGAGAAACCCTATCATTTATGAAATAAAAAATTAGATGTTGTGGATACTAGGTCCAACCCCTCAAAAAACTAGTTTCTCCACCTTGGAATAAGTGACTGAACCATATCCCTGCATTCCCATCCCTATAAAGGATACACATCCCATGGCTTGGAGGGAGTGGGACATTTAGATATGTTCCATTCATATTGATAGAAAATGGCACTTTATTAAAGGTAATGAAATCATTTTAACTAGGTATGAAGGAATATATGCACCTAAAATCATTTCTTATATAGAGCACCATGACTGGGTGGAAGCTTATATCAATGGTGTTGATGCCTCGATTCATTTTTTAGGTTCAAATAATATTTCCTAGGAATGTAATCACCTTGTTGTGAACATTTGAAAGTGAGAGTTAGGACATTCACATTGAGTTACAGGAGAATTATAATGTTAATTATCCATTTACTTGGGAACTTTGTGATATTCTATATTTCTCACAATTGGTCCTTCAGAAGAAAACTAATCGAAGGGGATTGATACTCAAAATACCAAATAAGTAGGTGCACTGATTTGATCCCAATCTTCCCACAAGGTTTACCACTACTCCATTTTCCATTCCAATAACAGAAACATTTATAGAGGCATAAAAAGAATGAGACGCTTGGGGAAATAATGATTCTGTAGAGGAATTATTGGGAGTGCATCTAGTAGATGAAATTGACTTGCCTATATATGGTCTTATTATAGAACCTGAACAAATATCCTTCAAATAAAAGCATTAAGAGTTTGGTTCATACATTGATGATATGGACACCTATATAAATTCTTTCAATGGGAGGATCAATTAGTCTTACATGGTCTGCTAAATTCTAGTCAAAATGGGATAAATGTCCTTTTTTTGGGAGGTAACATGATTTATTATATAAAGTATCTATTTTTATTACTGTAATATTCAATCCTTCATATAACCCTCATTGTTTTAGGAGGTGGGGATTGATCCATCACACATTACATCCCTAGACTACACCAACAGAGGAACTGTTATTAGGAAGGATGCTCCTGTGGATGGTAGGGTTGTATAAGTAGAATACCTTGGGGAAACATAGCATATGAATCCCACAATTACAGTCTCAAAAAGAGTATTCTCACTCCTCCTCCACCTACTTTGTTCTCTGTGAGACTATCTTTATGGGAAATAATGATGTATAGGATGGTAAGGAAGCTAAAAATTCATATCTGATCATGGATAGAAATTGAGCATTGTACCCTTCTCAAAAAAATCCTATTTTATGAATAGTCATGTTAATGTGCCAAAATGTTATAGGGTTGGTATTGCTTCTACAATATATGGGGTAATAATTTTTCAAGAGAAGAAAGTTCTAGGATAGTCTAGATCAGATATGATTTGAGGCCAGCTGGTGACATTACAGAGATTCTGATCGCTGGGGTGTTATCTCCTAAATATAAAGTGAACATAAGCAAAGTAAAAGACAATATTGAGAGGTTTGGATCATCTTTGAGATGCAAATATCTCATTCCAACATAATTAAAAATCATGGAGGAAGTAGAGAATATATATCGAGGGGGATTGAGCCAAATTGTCCCCCCAAGTTCACTGATTTTCATTCATATTGTATCAATGTATGTGACTGCGATTTTAGATGTAATGGATCTAGCTAAAGAAGAAAATGTTTCATTTTACTCCTTGAAATGATTTCCTTATTTTCTTTACCCTCATATTAGAGATTCGGTTCTTTTGATTCCTATAAATGAGGAAATGATGACCGTAGAGGCAAGTGACACAATGGGTGAGTCTAAGTCACTCAACTTTTTGATCATATCATATTCTTCCATATGAGGTATTCATTACTGAATACCCATTTTATGAGCATCAAAAAAAATATTTTAGATACTACATGTTTCAAATTTCCAATGATTTGAGGTTTCCATGACATTGATGTAGAGCTTATCCAATTTAAAAATGTTGATGATAGAAATCATCTCATCGAACTAGTTCTATAATATTTTATTACCTTTAAAATTGATTCAAAATCAGACCATAAACCCCCTAAAAATTTCCACGTTTCTCATTGAATAATATAGAATTAAATATTGAAGCTAATTTAACAGACCCCTATTCCACTTCTATAATGAAAATTTCCAAAGTTGTGTCACATATTTTATGTACATAATTATGTGGGTATTAACTACTGCACTATACAAAAAAAGTTGAAACAGGTGGTCACTGTATGATATTTGGTGAGTTTTATGTAGTCTCATCTCGTAACATTAGAGTCTACGGAACATTTTTCATCAACAAAAAATATCCTACAAAATGGGTCCTTTAAACAACCTGAATAACCAACCCACCCCCTGAATCTGAGTTATATAATGGAGTTCCTTGGAATAATGACCCCATCATGAGTTGGAAAAACTAACTCACGAATTGTCCCATTTTGAAGAAGTTGATGATAGGTAGAAACAAACTAGTACAAAAGGAAAACAAAGTCAGGCTTGATTCCATTGAAAATGCAGACAAACTATGGCCTCACACCAAAATAGAGGTTGGAGAATTGTCTAGACTACATCAAGAAATAGAATACTCTAATTAGGTAGTGATTTAGCTTTATGGAACTATTGATTGTTCTCTTTAATAGCATATGTTATCTTGTTTAGGGAGGCTCTTAAATTTTTGATGCCTTTCCATTTCAAATTTTTTCAAGGAGTGAAAACATGGCTATTCTCAAGGATTTTTTTTCATCATATCACATTATATTAAATTTTAGTGTTTCAAAAGACTAAAATAAAAATATTCTGAATCATTAAACTATCGAGTATCAAAATTAGTCATAATTAGGAAAACAATTCAAAGGTAATTTTCTTCATCTTTTTCATTTTGCATGGTTCACGGATGGGTATTGGTTTTATTATAAGCACCATAACATCAAAGGGGGATTGTTTTAAAGAATGAATGATCTTGTAATTTATTTTAATTTGTGGTCTAAATGTTTTTGAACATATGTTTTCGATGCTATAAAGTTTTGGAAGGTTGAGGGACCTAGAGAGTGTTGTTTTAATATATCTAGGGCCACAAAATTTGACATAAAAATTAATATCTTTTATAAAAAATTTATAATTTTTATGTGAAGAAAAATTAGTGTGAGTGAGTTAAATTTTACTCTAGTCATCTTTTGTTGGGTTTCAACTAGTTGAGTTTTACAATTATTTTGATTTATAGTTTATGGTATTGCAATCTCAACTAGTACATGTGATGTTTTAGGTATAAAAAATTTGTCCTTGAATTTTATAAACAAATATCCTTTGTCATGAATACATAGACAACATTTTGATATTGAGAAAATAATCATAAACATTATTCTTTGGTCCCCCAATTCTCGAGGTGATAAAATTGGGTAGGTATGAATTTAATTTACAAGGGATGTGTTTAGAAGATGGACTTAATTACAATGTTTTTGAAGAATAAAAAAATAATTCACTGCAAAGAATGTATATTCCACTGGTTCATGAGACAAATTGAGGGAATGTATTATTTAGAGCCACATATGTGCATATTATAAATAGTCATAAACAAATTTTCCGTCATAGTCATATGTTATTATAACTAATATCCAATGAGTGTTATTGTAAATTCATGTTTCCCAAAAAAAAGTGGAATTATTTACAAAAATAAGGGGGTCATTCAAGAAGAATGATGAGTTGCATCTCAATCAACTTTGGCTAAGGGAGGAATTTTCTTATATAAAATTGATTTAAAGTAGGGGATTCATTTTTCTCTAATGGTGAGTTTTCATGTGAGGGGAACCCTTGATGAGATTCCCTTAATTGATTGGGATGTACACGCACACACACACATATATATAATTTGGAAAATGAATAAGGAATTTGGGCATCACTAAGTATCTCACTGAGATGATAATCAAGGCACACAAAATTTTGTGAATAATTGATTTCAATTAATCAAACATTATAAGCTCATATGAGACATTCTAAACGAATTAAATAATAGTATATCATAGAACGATTTATATTTTTATAAACTGATTGGTTTCATGTTTTTTCCCATAGAAATTATATGTCTTTTTTACGTTATGGAAAGGGCACCATCTAGAAATAACACAATATTGGGGTATCACCAAAATTAGTTAAGAATAACCTATAAATAAAGGAAATAAAATGAAGAAAGTTATAAATCTTGACTTTAGGGAATCATAGATCAAATAGGTTGACATAGGATAAACATTATAGGGGTGGTCGCAGCCCAAATTTGGGAATCAGATTCCATATATAATGTAATCATGACATATATAAATTTAAGAATTATCTCTTAGGAATAAAGATGACTATAGTTTATGGAACACATTTAGGGAACACATTATGCATAACCACATTAGGGCTTATTATGCATAGTCCAAGTAATGATTTTCTTTTGAGTCAAATTCTTTTATCCTCGATAGCTAAAGGTGTCTTATGGGGATTCAACTTTCCCAAGACACAATGGGTGATTCATGAAAGGAAAAAAAATTTGGGCTATGATGATGTTATTTAGAAAAATATTTGATGTAACTTAGAAGAGGATGTCATACATAGAGTTATATAATATTTAGGAAAAATCTGGATGGTGTTTTTTCATTGTTTAGGCCTAGGATAAATGATCAAGGCATCACTACATAAATCATTAGGATGAAAATGATTTCATACATAGTTTTTCTATAGATAATTTCTTACATAGGTTTGACCAATAGATTGGGAGAGGGGATTTAATGATTCAAATAGACCCAATATTTAAGATATGGGGTTCAATATGTATCCTATGGTGATAGTAATCAAGATACATGTAGTTATTTTTTCAATATATGATGACATGCCAAAACAGCATGCAATTTTATGATAAATGATAAGGAAATGAACCATGTATTTTAATGTCATGTAGAAAGGAAATTTTGTTACCCTGTGTGAAGATGAGGAATGAGGTATTTCATTATAAACACGCCTCTTTAATGGTTTAAATATAGTTTATTATCATGGTGTTTAGACCACAAAGTGACCTAACCATGAAAGAAGGCCCTTACCAATATTCTTAAGCCCACGTGATCTATGATGGGTGTGGGAAACATGGAATGGTGAAGGTTTCCCTTTTTCATGGGAGAGGATATTTTCATAAATCTGGTGAAGTTAATGATTATCACAAGCCAGTATGGAGTGGATTTGTCATCTTGTAGAAGGATTCTGACATGAATGAATGATCGAGAGTCAAACATTAGAAAAGATGATCGTATTTGAGTACAAAATTTATGGTTCAGCCTGATAATGGAGGTCTATACATTTCTACATATCCTTTGGTAACAAGAATAAAACTATATGTACTTATTGATATAGTTCCCTACAAAGATGTGACTCATATTTTGGGAATGGGGAAACAATTTTTTGTTTTGGGACTAGGCGTATGATGAGGTACCTAGGTGTCATTGTGTATCTCATTAAAATGTGAAAAAAATCCATATGTAGTTCTCAATATGTATATATATATTTGTTGTTTTTAGGAGACTAACATCAAGATTGGGGACCTCTCAGGTGATGAATAATGTGTGATGTGGTTTTATATCATGCATAATGGATGTAAACCGTGCAACCTTTTTCATGGAGAAAGGATGTTTTATCATCCATCCATTCAAATTCATCCAAATTCTTCTACGACAACTCATCTATAGACAATTGATCAAATATGGTAGTAAAGAGTGAAGGTAACTATATTTCTATGGACATAACTTATTCTATATCACATACCACAAAATATAGGTCAACTTTCATAGTAGTATGAGTTGTGTTATGGATGGACTGTAAGACATTTAGAATATTTCCATTTCGGTATTTCTTGTCTTTTTCCACCATCTTATAGAGTATTTTCAATAGGGTGTTACTGAATGCCTATATCTATCCATTTTCCACTTCATGAGAGAAAGATGAATGGTTGGACAAAATGTTATATTCCTAGTATAGCCTATTCAATTTGAAATAATGGAAGCTGGTTATGTTTTCTATTAGAATTTCATGAATGAAATTTAACCAAGTGATGATGTTAGACTTCAATAAGTTGATTAATTTTTTTAGATTTATTTTAGGATAATTTATTCACCCCATTTGGATAATAATTTAGTAGATGAGATAGTATACTTAAACTTATTCAATGTAGTGGTAGGGTATGGTCCCAAAATATCCATTCCCAATATGGATAATTTCAATGAGTATTTTGTGGTGTACAACAACTATAGCGTTTGTTGTTTGAAATTGGAATGCCCAAGATTGGGATAACACCTTTTTTCTAAATTTGGTAAAATTATATGTTATGGAAGGTTATAAATATCCCAATCGTCTAATTCGGTATGAGATATTTGAATGTTACTAGTGGGCACCACATCCACCAATATAAACATCTCGTATAATGGGGATGTTCTCTTCTCAATCAATTCATATGAAGAGAATTATATGAAATCATAATTTATAGAGGATCTTCTGGTGACTAGAAGTATTAAAGATGATGGTTTCAAATGCAGATCATCAAATTATCTTTTTTTGGCCCTATTTGTTAGAATAATTTCACTATAGAGGTATTCCAAGAGGGGGCGTTCATCTATCCATTCAATAGATAATATGGTTCAGGGGTAGAAATTATCTCATTAATCTCCTCCATGATGCTCAAAAAAATATGTTATACCATTATGTGATGATCATTGGTGACAATATTTTCTTTAATAATTGTATCATCCAAATAAATAGAATCATTTTCCAATATATCTACCTAGTAATTCTATGAGAATGAGATGTGAGAGAATGTTGGATATGATGGGAATTCTGCTATAAACCCTCAGAAGTTATCAGGAAGGGGAATTAGATCTTTTTTTATAATAGAGTAATCATGGTTGACGTACTTGATTACTAGATCCGAGTCAACTTTGATGATTAAATGGGACACTAGTATTTTCACTGGTATTTATCATCTTCAAATGAGGGCATGATATTCTACCGTATAATTAGAGAATCCTTATAATAAAATGTATGAATAAGATTGGATAACCATTACTAGAGAAACAAGAATGACTCCCAAGCTATCTTTTTTGATCCTCTGGTCTTTTATCCTATTTCTTGTTGGGATTCTGGGAACACTATCAAAATAAATATTCCATGTTTTGAGGGAGTCTTAGACTAAGATTGTTTTTTCATCCTACAGTTCAGTATTCATAGAAATTTATTTTAATGATGGTTTATATATAAGTAAATTTTAAATATATTTCTCCTTTATTGTCATCTATTGTATGAAATGGATGTATTAATATTAAAGAATGACCACCCATCTTGTCAAACATCCTATCAATATATGAAACTTGATGATATATTTGAGTGGAACAGTTCTAGAGACCAAATAGACCACATGATGTTTCATGTAGTTCCTCAATTTCTAAACCACAAATATTAATGAAATATAATTCTTCTCAATATTATAATATTAAGTATCAGTTTTGATAATGGTACAACTTAGAGAATTGTGGATATTTTCGTTCCCATTAATATTTTTAGGTGTGAGGAAGACCCCAAAAGACCAATACATAGATGTCATATATAAGATGAGAATCTCTACTCCATCTGACAGAACAAAAATATTGGGTTTAGGAGATATTTTTTGAGGCTATAAAATATTTCTTGGTATTCATCAGTCTATTACAATTTGATCTCTTTATTCATTAACCTTGTGAATGGAAAAAACTTACGAGTGAGGTTTTCTATGAAGCACCCAATTCATGAATGTAATCCTTTTAGTCCTATATACTCTTTAAGGCTTCTAGTATGTGAAATGTAAAGGATATCCTTTTTCTTATTGAGATTTAATTATATTCCCTAATGGAATACTGTGAATCTGAGAAACTTTCCTGAGGTATAACCGAAATAACACTTTAAGGGGTTCATTTTCAGGATTCACTGTCGAATCGTATCAAAAATGGCCTATAGGTCAGCAATATTGTCAGAATATTTATGATATTCTACAGCCATGTAATTTTTTTTAACAAAAAATATTTACCTAGATGGAGATTAATGATGTGGTTCACGGAATGTTTGTATGTAGCGCCAACATTATTATGTCAAAAAGGCATCATGCTATAGAAATATATTTCTTGAGGTGACCTAAAAGTGGTGGATTATTCATTTTCAAAGTCTACATATAGTTATATCATGATTATCCATACATTAAGAAGAGGGATTTATTACCAACTATCGCATAAATACAATGATCTTAAATTCGGATTAGGAAGTCATATTTTATAAAATTCTTATTGAGATCCATAAAATCGATGAAAACCTTAATTTTCAAATTATTTTTTGACTGGGACTATATTGATGAGCCACTTCAGGTACCAAAAAAATCAGAAGAATATTTATTTAAAAACTTATCAACTTCATCTTCAACTTTGGTAGCATAGGTCAGATATGTCCATTTGGTCACCTTGTTGTATCCATGATGGTCTTCTGTTTGACCTAGGTAATGGGTAGCCACATTGAGATTAAGGCCTGAAATTTCATTATAATTCTAATAATATATATCTTAGTGTTGGTTTAAAAATGTTTTTTAAACTTATTAATAATCCAGGGGCATAGCTACGCTGATCAACATCAATCATGGATCCTTCTCTGTATCTAGATTCATCTATTATAGTTTATCAATAAGGGAAAAGATTTCATCCTCAGATGCTATACGAGAATCTATAAGGCAGTATTCATCCTCTTATTCTTCTTTCTCTTCCTCCTCCTCTTATTATATTTCCATGTTGGGATATATGGAATGAAAATTGAAATTATTGGGGTTAGGGGATGTTCAATTTTTTGAGGGATATCTTCTGATGATAAAAGAATTACATTCTATGGTTTTTCTAATGAAGTGATGGTCTACTGATGTTATGGGGATGGATTTGGGGAATTTCCATTTTTGGTGTCACAACTAATGGAAAAAATTAAATACTTTTCTATTATCTCTAATTCAACTAATGTGGGGGATATCATGAATAATGATAAACACATCATTGATTCATAGAGTATGTATTCAACATAGATAATGGGAAGCACATATTTATCACTATAGACTTTGAATGTATTAGAAAGTGTTTCTTCAAGATAATTCAATTTAGTAACCTAATAAACATCATCATCCATGGGTTTCTTTCATTCTCTCTAATAAAATCATGAATCAATGTATTTTTCTTTGAATGATTCCAACATTGATCAATCATCGTATAATGTCCCACTTTTCCCACTAATATAGTACTTAAACCATTGGTGATATGATGAAAGGATTGTTTTATATAGATGCATCCTAGGACTTCTATGAAAAACATTGAATGTTGTATCTTTTTAGATGATTTAGGCTTAATAATTGTAAACTAGGTCCCCAATGTTTGTTTTGTGATCGATTTATCCAAGGGAATTTTAACCTCCCTTATCATATTCTTTGAGTGTCATAGGGGAAAAGTTTAGGTTATCTTCACCATAACCCAACTGAAGAAGATTTAATATCAAGATGATATTGTCTCTTGAATCATTATTAATGAAATCCCATTGATGTGAATTTCATCGAGTCTTCTATATAGATACAAGGGACTAATGTGTGCCCATATCAAAACATCATTCGCTTGTTTTTTAAATCATAGAACAACATGACATCTTATAGGTTATAACTCTATCTGATATACCTATGTTTCATTGAAATTAAATTCTAACTCTTAGGGGAGTAGCAGAGCCTGCAAAAGTACTTCATATAGGTCCTCTAATAGGTAAAGATTATCTAATATTGAAAATTTTTTAGGAACTTCATCCTAATAATTTAGGATTTAATAATTTTCAGTTTATGGACTATGTATCCCTATAGGGAACTATTTCATAGAGGGTAATTTAGAGATCAACGTGATTTGGGTAGAAACTTTTGGTGCTTGATCAGATGCTAAGAGATCTTTTTCTGCCATCAGATTTGGACGACTTGGCATGCATACTCATCTAATATGAGAATATATCTTCAGTATTTCGAATTGATCTTACAAAATAATCTTGCATGTAATGATTTTAATATATTCAAGTTTAAATCCAAATTGTTTTTGTGGTTACCAAAGTGTTTTTCATGAGCTTCAAAAGTAAAAATGGCTCTCGAGGGGATATGTATGAAATGTTTGTTCAACAACAACCATGTCTTCCCCAACCTCCCTATCTTCTATGACCTCTACTGGTAGTTTTCCAATATGAAACAAGGGATTCGATCTTGTAATACATATCATCATTATAAAATGGGTCCTTGTGTTAAATAATTTTAATGGAACCAAATATAAAATATTATCATAATGAGAAGTATTCTTGGTGAGAAAATACTAAGATTACTGTTTGGTGGGGTGTTTCCCACTGTACCCATTGGCATGGAAGATCCCTTTCTCTTAGAACTAAAGGTATGAATTATGAGAGATTCAAGGTGATCATAGACCAATGAGAAGGTTCAACTTCCTATTTTTTCTTTCTACTCTTCGGGCCATGCCGTTTCATAGGGGACAAGTCTTTGGAGAGTTACATTATTGATGGAGTTTGTTTTAAAATATTTCAAGTGGTTGGGTGAAAAATTTGTTCATTTAACTATGCTCAAAGGATTTAATTATTTCAACTAATTATTTTTCTTTTTATACAGTCATTTTATTTTATTCATTCTTGTTGGTAACTTATTTCAATTTGATTTTCTATATTGGAGTGGTAATAGAAACGCATTCCAATTCCACCAGTGGTTTTCCATGATATACCTACCTAGAATCAACCAACATTTTAAGGATTTTTATGACAAAAAAAACCGTATTGGTTTATGTAACACAATTTAGGATACATTGGTAATTATTTTAGTGATATTCCCGACCAATTTGATCGATCTTCTTCATCTTGGATAGTCTTAATAATTATTTTCAATGAATGAAATGATGTATCCTATAACTTGTACATATTTAAAGAAAAATGTTTTTTAATTTTGGTTATAAAAATGTGATTATTTCTACACTTTTTCAACATAATTAATGGTTATTATTTATTATGATTCCATTCTAGAAGAGTTGATATGTGAAGAGGAATGAGATTGGAATTAAATTCATTATAGAGGTGAGTCTCGATGTGATGGATGTAGTTTCAACTTTACCGATTATTTTTTTTAAGCCCTATGAATTTTTATTGATTTATATCCAGTTTGTAAAATTTTATCCTCTAACCTTTGTGATACTGTGGCATGATATATGAACCCACATGGATACATTACCATGATATGTGTAATTCACAGCTGACCCTGGAGTTTTTTAATGAAAAGACCCAAAAAATTCATCTCGAGGAAGTTTCTAGTCTAGGGAGTATGTCAATACCTTTAACCATAAGATAAAATCCAAGAACCTTTTTATCATTATTTTCATTTTGAGAGGGTGAGGACTGTTTTGTACAATTTAATTGATATGAATTGATAATGAAACTATTGGTGATGATATTTCCATCATTCTATTAATATAGGTCATATTCCATTATACCGGATGATGGATGGACCCTATAGGATTTGCACGAAACACCTAAGCATAGATGCCATTTTCAGATCAAAAGTTTCCATCATGGGGAAGTGTTGGGACAAAATTGTGTCAGATGTTATTCTGGATCCCTCAAACCATTAAACACTAGAAACATAGGATTCTGAAATTTTTTTCATGGGAAGAGTTGTGTCCATATATTTAGGGTAAGTTTACTTATTTGGTTGTACTAGTGCATGTCAAATGTCTATATATTTCAATCAGTTTTTCAATTACTCAATGGTATTGATGAGCTTAACGTGAAGAACAAGATGAGTGAGAGTCTGATCAGGGGGAAAAATATGTTTGGTTTTTTGGTCTCTTTTTTGTATCCATGACTGATGAATTTCATAGGCTAGACAATGCTGAAAAGATTGAAATAAATATGGTCATTTCTCTAGTAAAATAATCTCTTGGTTTCCCACTACCATGGTGTCTTAATATATTGGTTTTATACATCCAATATCAAGTTCCAATATTTTCACTAATTTTTTTGTCAAGAAAAATTATCTTTTCAAATTTACATCAGTTTCGAGAGTGAGGTGAGTCTATTCTTGAAGAACATACATGGAAAGGATGTTGTATTTGTTAAATTTAACATTATGTTTCCTCAAAACCATCATTTCTTCCTTATATTGGGAAACTATTTTCTCAAGAATAATAGGTTCAATATATTCGTGTGATGGTTGAGATGTAGCCATGACTTTAACTTATTCTATGGATGATTCTTAATGAGAAGGTTGTTGTGGATAATTTTAGGGCGTCCCTAAATTCTTATCAATCCTTTGGATTCTGGTATATAGACATTGTTTTTTGATTTCCATATATACCTTATTTTGGATGGAAACATCCTCCTCCTATTCCCTTATATTGGAATTGTGTCCCATAGTTCACGAAGGAGCGGTATTAATGATGTTCATTAATGAATAATGAAATGTATGTGTTCCATCAGTGCCAAAATAATAGGACTAGCATTTAAGTGGATGTCAACTGGGTGGGTTGTGACACTCGAGAGCAGTTGTACTGCTTATATATCTCTTTTTCTAATGACCACTCTGTAGTTTCATCCTTCCCATAAAGGTTATTATTTGGGACATTTATAAAAGTTTGATTCATAGGGAATAACTTTATAGTTCTATCATGTTCATACCCATTGAGGAAGCAGGGTCACAACTTGTGAAAGACTAGGAGGGTTGACATTGTGACTATAGTCCAAAATGAGAAAATACTGATATATGTTGAGGGTGGTTGAGGTAAAAATATCCCATTATTTGAAGGCTAAGGTTCTTCTTGATAAATTTATGGGTCAAATTGATATTTTTTAGTTATCTTGGAGGGGTATATGATGGTAAAAGTTCTCCCAATTATGTGGGATGGGGTTCACCCTATATTGTTGTGGTTGGAACAAAGTCCACTCCTCGTTTAATATTGTGAATCATTATTATAACATGACCCTAGTGAATTGTATAATAATTATAAAAGATACCTATATTTGAAATCATAGTTGTTGTTTTATGAGTATACTATCATAAGTGATAATCTTTCTCAAACATCTCATATTCATTTTGTGAGAGTCTCTAAAGGTATTTCTCTTAGTAGGGATGATGCTTATGTGATTTGTTCAGGGCCAATTCCTGATAACTATATAATATTTCATGAAAAGAAGTTGTTAACATGATACAACATGGTCTAAAGATAATAAATTATGTCATATTAAGAGGAATTTGTTGATCTGAGAGAGGGGTGATGTGTAGCCCTCTAAGATCACCCCATCCCATGATATGTACATTCAGTACAGAATCAATGATCAATTTACATACTTTTTTATGTATTAAGATATGAACATTTAAACCCCCACCAAAATGTTCCAAATTTCAAGCATCATGTAGGTTAAATTTTAGTTATGTCAATTTGAAAACAATGTTATTCAATTTCATTAACATGATTTGAATATCCATCATAAGTTAAGAATTTTTCATTATGTGGTGAAGATTTTTCCATGTTATTATTCGAATATAATGAATAAAGTATTCAAAAAAATTCTTCTATAAAGATATATTGAGGTGTGGATAATGAGAAAAACATTTCGGATACATTTTTTAGCCATCTTCATTCTCACAAGAAATGCATCTTCTTCACCATATACAAAATATTCATCCACCTGATTTGAAAAAAGTGGATGTTTCTCATATTCCTTGATGTTATTGGAAGTATTAAGGGGATCTATATTATTGTGTTGAAATATATATGATCCAAGTGGGTTTATAGAATGATCATTTCCTGTGGATTTCATCTGGTCGAGAAAGGATATTGCTTAACAATGACAACTAATCAGGCATGACTGGCCCCATCTTCCCAAGTGCCTTGTGATGTAAGGGATTTCTCATAATTGACTGGGAATGGGAAGTACCTTCTGGTAAAAATAAAACTTCACTATGGGAGGACCTTCATGGGGAAATACATTATGTGGATGACTACTATCATGGATCAACATCTGACCATAGGATAAGATCATACAATTTATACCATTTGGAGGGCCTTCAAGGTGGACTATGATAATGAGAAGACCTTCTTTCTTTATGATCTTCTAAATATGAGGATGGATTTTCCTATTCTCATCAAGAGATTGATTATTATGACTGACTATTTATAAACCATTATGTATTAATTCATGGTAAATATTAGTAGGACCTCTAGAGTTGAAAGTAGCAATGTTGTTGGGAGAGGGATTTGAAAATGTGATGGCTTATTTTATAATTTAGTAATGAATCAGTAGGATCTTGGGCCATCATTGATAGGTGTTTTTTTGGCTTCAAGAACAACAGTCTTGAAGAGGATGTAATCTTGGTCCTACTATTGGATTTATAATCTCCATTGGTGAGATTTATTTTTGTATGTTATCTATGGGGAAATCATAGTTTCTTGTTGTAGATGAAAATGTTCCTATATAGGGTCTTTTATGTGTAGCTCTTGTGTTTCTATCTGAATATACTAACAAGCCTTTAGAGTTTAGGAAATGATATGCACCTTACCTATTGTGTCCATTGAAGTGGACCGGTAATCTCTTGATGGAATATGCCATTATTTCTGATCCTATAGTCTATGTATTATAGGATGTTTCCAATGTCCCTCTTAGATATGAGATGGAATATTCTTCCTCTCTAGAGTGACAATTATATCATGTTGATGGGACACTTCTAATAAATTGTTGAGGTTTCTTTATCACATAGTCACCACCGATGTGATCACTATATCCTAAAAAACGTGTAGAATGTGGATGGGGATAAATGCATTTTCAACATTCCCTAATAGGATGTAATGGGTGAATTCCACAATAGGAACGAGAATATATGAAAATTATATAACTTTATTAGGGATTTATTCCCATTATTATCCTCTATTCCCTATTTTTATATAACAACATTTATCATGTAGAGGAGAATAGATATGGGGTTTCCCTTGTTTTCTACAAGAATTTTCCAACTGGTTTCTCAGAGTGCTACCAGATTATGCTACTAGGATTTATATACATGATTAGGGATTTAATTCTCCTTATTAGTTTCTACCATATTTTTTTATGGGTTCTATTAGTTTCTACAAAACTACTTCAGATTGTTTTAGGGGTACATGAATGAATTTTCCTCACCTTGAATGTTTCTTCCACGCATTTTCAGTTGGATTTTTTGGAATGTATAGGGATCTAAGCCTATCCCCAATTGTTTTATTTCTTACATTGGTTGGTTGTAATGGGTTCTTGGGTATGAGTGAAATGGGATATACTCCCTAGGGTGGAACCCTCGTCTTACAAAGAGTTCTATTCCATATGATTTTGGAAGTAGTGGTAGATTATAGGGGGCCTTTAGTAGGACCCATATGTTATTGGAATGAGGATGTTGGTGACATATTGATATGCCTCTCTATGATAAGGGAGGAACTTTTTATTACCTTCTAGGAGTGGACTCCCTAAATAGATAGATATGGGATGGGTTATTTCTGGTTTTTGGCCACCAATCATCACTGAGTGGATGGTTGGTGGGGATTCATATATTAGAGGGAATTTCTTGCATCCTACATAGTGAAAACGGCGCCATTAATTTTGTACTCCCTAAATATTACATTCAAACCGTAATGATGACAATTCTATTTGGATATTGGACCCTATATCTAGATTAGAACCCAACTTGTGCAATAACAAATAATAGTTTTGGTTTACCATGTGAGACACCACCATTAAATAAACAAAAAAAAACCAAGAAAATGATCAATGCAGCATCAAAATAAATGAACTCATGTTCAATTTATTTTCTTAAAGTATCCATATTTGACCACATCAATTTTTCTAGATTATAAAATGATCTGACATCTGTGTGACACATCTATTTTAAATAATATATGGAATTAAATGAGGTTCACTATTTTTTTTCAATAATGATTTTGGGTCTAGTGATCGATGGTAGTGGAATAAATATAGTTGTTTATTCTTTCACATCAGTCTGGAATTTTGTTTTTTCATAATTCTGTATAGGTGGGTTTCAAGGAGGATTAATCGTGGAACTATAAACACCACAAAATCCCATTGGGTAGGTTTCTGATGGGTAATTTGGCCAATGAAGCAACATAAATTCCATTGGTTAAGAGGTTGGGAGGTCAGGCTCATCTCACCCTTTATGGGGGTATTATTTCCTACTCTAGGACTCTATTATATACATATATAATCCATATTCAGGAATCATTAGTTTAAATAGAAAATATTGATCAGGTCCCACTTAAATTAATATTAAATTATATACTTGTATCAATGTGAAACAGTATTTATGTATCTTAGGTCCTATATCGATGAAACTGTTCTTACATGTCCATGATTCTTCACCCTGGTAACATTTATTGTTTTGTGATACTAGTTTTAAGACACATAATTTTGTGTTATAGAATTTATCATCTTCTAGGGAGATAATAATATTTATCATGTAGGGATTAGTCTCATAATTTTTGATTCATATGTTTCCTTTTGAGATGAATATGAACACATGTAGTTCCACACCAGATAACGGGACACATCATAACTTTTATGGTCCTGTGAAAAAGACAATGAAATGTTCTTTAGCATCATGCATTAAGGATCCCTAGGTGAATGGTTCCTTTGAAAAGTAAGTTTGGGATTTATGGTGAAGAATATAGAAGTACCTAGAAGGAATATGTCCCTCCATATGAATATGAACATAATGGTAATATGGCCAACAGAGGATTAGAGTGAGATTGGGGTTCAAGGATTGAACCTCAGCGAGGATTCCTAAAAATCCTATTTATACATTATGAAAATCCCTTATATTTATAAATAATGGTAAATACACCTATAGTGGATGGCCAGTTGGTTACTTCATCAATAATATGTCCCTTTGATGGTTTTTCTCAAAGTTAATATGGTTCATTGAATGGATGATAACATGGTTTTAGTGCTTACACATAGTAGGAGTCCCATTTGAGTGAGTGTAGTTTGGGATTATACCAAATAGGAGGCCCATTTGAGTGTTCGGTCATGTTGGTGACATGATCACCACTAACCTCTTATTCCACACAAGGCTTGTTTGGTGTAATAAAAAAACAAACAAGAAGATCCCTCAATTAAATCGATACCTTGTGTTCACTAGTGGTTGATGGAGAGGATATGAAATATAGTATAATATACCATAATAAAAAAAAGTTAATTACTCCAGGAGATATTCATGAACAAAAAAACCTCTACTCCCCTCACCTTAAATAATTGAAATAGAGGATGAGAGTTGGGAAATAGATGTCACATAATGTCCCAACAATCCATTTTATACCATCCATATGGCCTATATTTTAATTGACATGAGAATAAAATATTATGAACATTATAAGGATTCCACCAACCATGGAGAATACATGTGGGTCTTTGATTACCACAATAATGCAAGACTGTATGGGGGGAACAGTGATGTGTCATCTCCCAAGGCTAAATGATTCTAGTGTCCATAGTTGAAGTCTTAATGGAATCAATCCCAGGGTTTGGTAGGAGAGAAATGAAGACATTTGGATGATTCATTAAGGGGGAAATATGGGGCCAGATGCTATGTAGATGGATGGAAGACATGCCAAAAGGGATGAATGGCCTATGGATACCCCATTTCATATAGTGGTTTTTTCTATGTAGGGTGGGGAATCTCGAAGGGGACTACTTCATGTTGAGCCTCATTTGTGGTTGCAAGGGAACCCTTTGTGGGCCTCCAGATAGATCCTCTCATAGAGGATCCATTTTCAGGTCTCATTTATAGTATACAATATGTGAATTAATAACGGGAATCTTCTCTGGTCTTATATTATGTATGTACATCTATACACATATTATCTCTAAGACGTCATATTTATAGGAAAGATGAATAAAAATTTTCTAGAGATGACTAGTTGGCAGAATAAAATACCTGGTTCCATGTTCTTGAGAGATAAAATCATCATCCAATAAAAATTCTGGTTTATAGGGCTGTTTAAAGGATTCTGTCTTCCAAAAATAAATTAAAATTGCTTATGGGGGTGTTAAATCATTACCAACCCCCACTAGTGTAAAATGTAATTTTACAGATGCGTTATTCCACCACCTTCTCCCTCGAAAATGAAATATATTTAAAAGGGGAGTTAACCCACCAAATCATCTCACAAAATAGAAACTCATTTGTGGGGATTATTATATCACTAATTCCTCCTAAAAAATTGAAATTCTTTTGCGCGGGGGGGGGGGGGGGGGTTGAACCAGCACTTCCTCCCACAAAATGAAAATTTATTTGCGATGGGGGGGGGACAATAAATCACCCCTCCTCCCAAAAAACTAAAATTCATTTGCAGGGGGGGTATTAAATTACTAACCCACCCCATAAACAATTCCTTTTATTTTGGGGTGAACTATTCCAAGGGTGATTAATTCTAGCATGTGTGCCATGTGGGATGCACGGGTTACTTTGTTGTTCTTATCACTGTATCAATTTTCAACTACATAAATTCCATGTCCACTTGTTTTTTATTTCCTTAAATTATTCATAATATATTTATCAGATAAATTTATAATTTTATTATCCCCAATAATTTCACTTGTGTAACGGTTCTAAAGAAGTTATTGTATAGATTATGACACAATACATATTTCATCTTGGTGTCAAAGAAGGTATTAAAAGATTTATGATATGAGGTTGATCATGTCATGGTTAAATGTACGTATGATTGTATATATGTTTGATGTGTTTCTATGTCGATGTGTTGAATGTAAATGAATACACCTAATATATTGATTTTATTAATATATATTTTATCATAGCAACACTAATTCTGGATGAGGTGCTAGGGATATTGATTGGGTCATTGGACTCACCCCAAATCAACATGTAGGGATGAGATCATGTGTACATCGGTAGACTCGCTTATTTTTTTATCCAAAACATGATATTTCATATAGATAGAGTCATAGTACATTTCAACTAGTTAAGAGGGATATGGTTATGTAAATATGGTATGAGAGTTAGGTGATATGCTAATATATTCACTTTTCGGTGATAGTCAGCTTATAGAAGCTAGTGTGCCTGCTATTGTATATTATACATATTTTATATGTCCGTTTATACTCAATTGTATTTCTTCAACATATCAAATTACTACCTTATATTCAAGACTGTGGGGGCGCAATGGGATCTTATTTTATGCAAATAGGTTAGGGGGACACTCATTTTATAGGTAGTTTATGCAAATTTTTTGTTATGATTGGGTATGAACCCTGAGACTTGTTTTAGATGGAACAATCTCCACCCAACTATATTATGTCGTAACCAATAGTCCGAAGGAAATTTCCTAAGAGACAGCTCACCTGATGTCTTGTGTCACACCCCGCATGGGGTCCTATTGGGTATCTGAGGATATAAAAATACAACCAAAACAAAAAGGTTTTGTGAATCATGTAAATTCCAAAAAGGATTAAACGTTGTAGAGATCCATGTATGGATTCATAAAAGAATATATGACATGAAACATTTGGTTTTAGGATTATATAAAAGAATTTTGTTTCATTTTGAATTAATCTAGGAAATGTTTTGATAGATAGTTTTGTTGGATTTTGTTCATATTCTTATGAGAATAAGATCCTGACATATTAATTATTTGAAGCAACATACTAGCATTATAGTCTGTTAAGGATGTGTCCAACAAGTGCATATCCATGAAAGAATTGTGTGAAGAAGTTTATATTCTAAGGATTATGATAATTTTTGATAGATCTTGGATCATTCTTGTAATAATTCAATGTATTCAAATTATCCATATAATGAGGAGATTTGATGAGAAATAATTCAAGAGGGGATTGGTTCTAGTGCCACATCGTATACATCTCTTCGTGAAAATTTTTCTTAGACTTATGGGGAAATAAAGATAATGATTAAGATCTCATATGCTTCTATGATATGTTTATTCATTTAATCCAAGTAATTTTCTAGGATAAATGTTGTCTATTCCTTGATTATAGTGGGAAAATATAAAACCGATCTAGTTGAGAAACATTGGTATACTTTTAAGGCTATCCTTAATTTTATAGGTCTTAATAAGGATATATTATTTGTGTATAAAGTATATTAGGAGAATTCATCATAGTCAATACAAATTATATCTTTACAATATATCACAATGATATTCTGTAAACATTTTGTTATGTCTCCAGTCGCAATGGAAGAGCTATAAGCTGGAATAGATCAATGAAACTAGTGTCCATTATTTTTACAGTGGATTACATGTATAGAGAATCTTATAATCCAGCCAAAGATGTTATTTGGATATGAATAATTTCTATTAGATTGATTTGGTTCATTTTATTAAATATTATATCACCAAATATTTTGATAACACTTCAACGACATATCTCTTAAAGGATATAAGGTCACACCAACCAACGAAACAGATAATCTATAATTATCACAAAATAAGGGATTTTTCAGAGGGGTGAATTTTCTATGTATATATTTTCAATGGAAGATATTATTGCATACCCTTTTACTAATACCTTATATTATCATAACCAAGATAATCATGTTATAGATTTAAAAATTATGTTTTTAGCAGTTGGATCTAGTGAATGAAGGAATTTTTTGGAGTTGGTTTTGCAGAACATACATCTATGTTAGTATTAGTGGAATTCATTGTTTTACTATTAATAAACTTATTATGACATAATGACTGGTCTTTTCTGTGATGTAGTATGTCATAATTTTCTATGAATCACAATCTCACTATAAGGTCACAGTTGTTCCCCATTATGATGAGTACCAATAAGCATCAGAATAGTATTATTAAAATATTTTTTCTATAGATAGAAGATATAATTTGATGTAATACAAATAATATAGGCTCCCAAAGGTAGATACTCATATTATTTTGTAGAACGTTCACATGGTGCACGCCCTTGGTAATATCCAGTGAATAAGATTATAAGAACATGACCGCCATTAGGAAATACACATTAATATATGCTATTATAAATTCACAACCACATATGTGTGTGTTGATCCTTATGATTTATGATTAATATTAATTAATTTTATTACTTATTTAATTTGATATATTGAAAAAATCTTTTATGAGATATGTTTCTTGTGAAATATGATAAATTGGTTGTGTCCTGAGTGATATTGAATTAATAAATAATATAAGAAAAGATTTTTTCCTTCTATTATTTAATGAAAGATAACATCATATGACCATTTATTATAATGTTAAATGATAAATAAATCCATGTCCATGGTTTTATATTGGTATTTTCATTTCAATGATATTAATGAAAGAGTCATCAAATAGATATGATGATAAAAAGACCATACTACCCTCTTGATTAGAGATATTGTGATAAATGAATTATATTGCATAGTAAGAATTTGTATGAGGTTTTATGTCATTAATACATTTAATTCATTATATATTGGTGTATTTAAATGTTTTTAAACATTAACCATTGACTTTGGTTAGGTCTTTCTAATACTACTGAGAAATTTCCCTAGACATCCACACATTTAGTCTATCCAGAACCTCAATAAAATATTATTATTACATAACATGTTGGATAAATATTATTTTCATTTATGGTATAATAATTATATAGGTTATGATGATCACATATATTCAGTAACTAGTTAATCAAGATAATATTTATGAAAGTAATATTTGAAAAATATTTATTTGTTATTTAGTAAATATTTTATGTATTTATTTTTTAAGAAAAAATATTTCTAATATTTATTTATTCAATAAATAGTCATTATTCGAGTACTAATAAATATTATTAAGGAATTCAATACTTAGTTTAAATTTTTCTATGATAAATATTATATGAAATATTATTTAAATATATTATAAAATAATTTATGTAAAAACTATTATTTAATTAATTTGGGAGTTTTCTCAAATGTAAATAAAAATATAAAAATATTATAATTTGGATATGGGGTTTTTTGGGGATTAATAAAACAATAAGGGTACATTTGAAATTATTTTCTTTTGAATTAAATCACTATTTAAAACCAATTATATTCATTCCAACACAAGTTAAATCAATTTTACATTTTTTAGAAAAAAATTTGTAAAATCCTCTATAGATATATAGAGTTCCTCGCCAAGAACACTCTCATGAATGTATATGAATCCTCCTCCTCCACCCCTCTTGATTCTAGAGAGAACATTGTGAGCCCATATTTAATGTGATTCTCATGGTGAATATAGATGAATGATGAAATCATTAGGATCTTCCATGATAGCACATGGATATTATTACAACATCAGTCAATGGTGTTTGGGGAATGTGTGGATCACCACTACATGGAACCTAAACATCATTGGAGTGATGCAATGATGATATGACAAATAAAAATTTCTATATTCATCAATAAATAAATAATTCTTCACAAGGTAAATCTTAAACAAATAAAATTATTTTTAAATCATTATTTGGTGATCCTGTGTTTTGGTTTTGATGTCATTTTTTAAATCAATACATGAAATTAATTTCATTGGTCACAACGTTCTATGTCATGAGCATCTGAAAATAATCATTGATTGAGTCAAAAATCTAAATTGGCCATACTCATTCGCTGATTTCTCTATGCATAGAACCATAAATATCGATACTTAGAACAATTTTTGTTGACCCCTTATGAGTGATATTGGGGAATAGAGGAGAATAGGAGAGGTTGTATTTCCTCCCTTATAGGGTAATAAATACATGATATGAAAGTTAATGGGAAAATAATTCCCCCTATACCAAATATAATATGCTAATAATTATAATTATATTAACATAATAAAATGTAAGTATGAAAATTAAATAAACACATTCTATAAATTCACATAAAATTAACATTTTCAATCTAATAATAGTAATAAAAATTATAATTTTAATATCCCAAGTCAAAACCCATGTCATGAAATAATAATGATATAGTACAATAATAATATTATGGAAATTCTAATGTATAAATCATAAAATCCTCTTTGATAACAAAAACTATTTATTAAAAACTAATTCCCAAATTTATACAACAACAAACTCAAAACATCATTAAGATAATCCATAATTTGATTTTTAGGATTCGTGGGAAGTCAGAACATGATAACACAGTTCAATTTTAACTAATAATATTTCATTATAAGCTGGAATTATATAACAAAATGTTCTCTATGGGTTACTCACTCTATAAACCATTAAATAGTGCATGATTGAATCACATAGTTTCCCTTAACAATGTTCAAACTTCCAGTCCTTCTTTTTTCTAAAAAATAAAATTTCAACTAATTAAATTCCAAAACCAATTTTTATAATAATTAATAATTAAAAAGGAAAACATTGGTTCATTACTGATTAAGTTCTAAAAAACCTATATAGATGCTCTAAAAGGTGTTTTATATTTTATCTAAAATTATTTTCGGATGTGTAATTAGAAAGTATTACCTTTCATGTGATACTAGGCAATGTTGATGATAGAATTATAAAATAATTTTGGAAATATCAAAAAGGATTTTTTGATGTTGTTTCACAAGTTATTTCATATGAAATAATATGTGTGAAATGACATGAAGTCTATAAATACTTATTAATAGTGGGATATTCAAAGAGATATACAATAAAGACATTTTAAAACATGAGATGGTTTTGGCTATATCATATTATATGATATATGCATGTCATAAGTTATGACATGTATAAATCCATATAATATCATATAATTTGAGATATAGATATTGTAATGAATTATTTATTTTATCTCTACATTATCCAATAATATTTTATGACGTGATGACATGTAATTGTGGTCTGATCTTATTCTATTATTAATATTTCTTGTTATGATTAACATGATATTCAAATGGAAAAATATATCTTTTTGTTACCTTCTACATGAAGATATCATTGTTTTATATATTTAATTGGTTAGTTTGCACATAATAATTAATTTGTTCAAAGGTTGTTAGAGTTGTAGCTTAATCCATTTAATCATTCATTATATAACATAGAACTAAATTCACAGGGCTAAGAAAGTGTCCTCATTTCATATATAAAGGTGGACTAACCATTGAATTTTTGTGTACAATCCTCACAAAAGATCTTATTGATTATCCATATTCCAATATTCCTTCTCCCCCAAATTTCCACACTATATACATATATATCATGTAAGATATATGGGTCCTAACCAAATTTTTTAATGATTCATATCAACCAATGGATAAAATATATTAGTAGGAACAAATTTGTTTCACTTCAGGGATCTTCAATAGTGAAGGTGATTGAGGAATAACAATTAGTGGTTATTATTGATGAATGGTTCATGTCAATCATGTATATTCATATGGTTTTGTTTTCAAATCATATTGTTCTTGGGGTTTATGGTATTTAATTTATTACAATAAATATAATAAGAGATTTCTAATCCTTATTAACCTTTAAAAATTATATATGTGCTTCTAGTTTAATTGATGTGTGACCCTTGATAATATGAAAAATCCGTTTAATGATATATTCATGCAGCCACCTTTGTAAATTGTACTACCTCAAAGGTTTTTTCTTCATTATAAATGATAAAATTAAAAACATATTTTTATGAAATATTATAGATTCGCAAAAATGGGTTTGATGTTACATGTAAGTTTTTAAGGAATGAGGTGGTTGAATATCATATTTAATATCAATGTAAATGTTTTCATATGTAATTGATCTTTTATTGTGATCATCAATTAATTGTTATGGTAATAATATGTATGACTAGTTCTGCATGTTTTGATTTCACAATGATATGTGAAACAACATATGACACTTGTATTGATCCTTTCATTTTATAATGAATTTCCAGTCTATTTATTATGAGTCACATATCTTGTATGTTATTACCTCATTTATAAATATTAGCAGCACATTTCATCTTATATATTCTTATTGTATTAGTATAATCATCATATTTACTGGTGATAACATGAAAATTTCTAAAATATTATTTCACTTTTATTGTATAATATTTATAACGTGGCTCTAAAATTTGAAAATCATTCATCGCCTCCCCTGAGAAGACTATATCGTCTGATATGATATGTAGTAATTATTATTTGTAAAACATAGAGTGTCATGGTTATTTTTAAAGATTTGTATACCATTTGGACTAACACCATGAGCTTCTATGACACCCATCAATTGACTACAATGACAACCATGATTCTTTTGATCAACCTTGTCCCTCCTTCCTGATATTAGTATAGCAGAAATAATGACCTGAATTTGTGCATTGACCAATCACTATCACTCCAATGGATTCAACCACTATTAAGATGTGGGGTTTGGGATTCTGATTCTATAAGCTACCATAATGAATCACATGCAGGGACTTGATCTCTACATTAACTATATCAGTAAACTTGATAGTGAGTATACGAATATGGATATCGACTACATGTTTTAAAATTTTTGGGATCATTCTGTGGATTTCAAATTTAATAATTTATCTTCTAGTTGGATAGATTAAAAAATATTCAAATATATGTTTTATAGAGGTGGAATAATTCTCAAGTAAGAGAAGGGTGTTTCAAAGATAAAGTGGAATTAGGTGATGAAGTTGTTATGATTTAATTTTCCCAGTCTCTAAATACTAAACATGTGTATATATGTTATAAGTTGGGAACGTGATAATTTATTGGTGATGAAAACAATTATTGTTGAGGGTCATCATGTATTACTGAATGATTTAGAAGTTATTGTTAATTAATGATGGATTACTTGAGATGTTTATTTGTAAATTTTTATGAGGCTACACATGGTCTAGATGATGTTAGTGAAGATACCCATACCTACGGTACCAAATTTCTCTCTATATATACACAAATAGATTAAATTAACATATAATTTATTAAATAAAATTTCTAAAAAATAATGTTTAGCTCAATTTGGAAACTAATATAATACACAAAATATTACATAAAAAATTATTTAAAATGAAATCTGTATATATTAATGAATCAATAAATTTTCTATATTTTATAATATTACTTATTTCATGGATATTTTTGAATTCAAAATAAAAGGGTCAGTTCATATTGTTAGTAAGGGTATCAAAAAGAATTATACAATATCAATAACGAGTCCTGAATAAAACCTGGGTCTAAATAAAATATAAATAATAAATATATCATTAGTGTGTTATATATATATAAATGAATATTCATTATGAAAAAAAATTGTCAAATACATATTGCATAATATTTTGAAAATCCTAAAAATGTGGTCAAAAGAAACCATATGAATAGGACAGTATCAAAATTTCATAATGACCCCTTTCAAAAGGCTACCCACAAATATGAAAATATCATAATTATGAAATTTATATTATATTTTTAAATATTAATTATTCCCAAAAACATTATAGGGTTATGTAACAGGTCTCACCATATGATAAAATGTAAATCTGAATACATAAAATTTAATTCACACATGAGAGTATAAGAATATATCATTCATATATACAACATGATTGAGGTTAATCGATAAGGGATGAGTGTGGGTCTGGTATCCAATATAGTTTTGGATCATTATTAATTTAGTAGAATTTATACACCCTGAAAAACTCCATTTTTTAAATAATTTTACAATTATTGAGATTTATCAGATCCTTAACCCTATTCTATTAATGGAAATGATCCTTTTGTATTGTTGTAATGTCCTTTCTCTCATATCTATGAGCTATAAATAAGGTCAGCATCACTTGCATCCCCTTATCCTTTATCTAGCCTAGTTGTTTTTGTGGATCCACTACTAGAATCAACATCATGGCCTCTCAGCTCAACAGAGGTACTTCTTATATTTGATGGTGATTGTAATCACCCGACCCACTGAGGCCCTCTTGGAAAGTGTAAGGATGATATGCCACTACCCCAATACCACCTCCAATAGGCCCGGGTACGACCACTATCACTGAGTAGGCTAATCACACGCATTGGATTCATTATCCTATGGTACCTGTATTCACACACCCATAACCATATCAATGTAATAGTGAAAAGGTGATAAAAAATGATACAAAAATTCAGGCATACATCAATCCCACATTAGAGTACATAGAAAGTACTAGAAAGTGATAAAAGATAAAAATAAAATCCCATAAAAGAAAAACAGAAAAACTATTTGACCGGCTTAGAAGGAGGGGCCTACTATATAATGCATGACCGATACACTCCTCAGTCTGACTATCCCAGAACTATGCTACACCCACTCTCGGTTTCCATGGAATGTTCTAGAATCCATGTAGTCAGCACAAGACAACAAATTTTTCGTAATATAATGTGAAGGGTTGAGTATAAAATTAACATATAGGAACCCAATAAATATGAAACAATAAGTTATTGAAAGATTGTAATTAGTTAACTCGACCATGATCTAGAGGAGCAATCCATACAGAGAGAGAGAACTCCACATCGATACCCCTAAACTAAAAAGACAAGTAAGATCAAAAATCCCTGGTACATCGAGAGAGATGACACATACTTCAATGTCCCATATAATATCTCATATATAATCCCAAGTATCATGGTTACAACCATAAATCCATCCACATCAACCAACTCATGGCTATAATGTATTGCTCATCTTAATGTACTTACTCCATGAGCCTAGCCATCCCAAATGGAACACAACTAAGAGATGCCACACATTGGGCATCTTGATTCCAACTTCAAATCCCTACCATCAAATATGGAACTATAATGATATATTTTACTCCATTGGGAATTTATTAATTAATGGGAATACCCTACCATCCTTGGTGGTAACTATTTGAGAGGGAATTATCATCATACATCTCCACATATAAAGTCAACTAGTGACCCAATAGATCTCCAACAGTAGATAGTGGATCACTCCCAAGACCACTGGGGGACACTAAGAACCCAAACCGGAGCATGGACTATAGAAATGGTTATCACATCAAAACCAAAATCTATATAAAAATTGCTAAGAAAAGGGTTGAGGCCCATATAGAGTTTTTCAGGTCAATTCAATAAACCTAACCTAGTTACATCACCATGGTAGAATGATGAAAGAAACTAAGCAGATTAATTTGAGATTCACACTCCATCAGACTATTACCCCATCAAAAATGATTGGATCTTAATCCAAATATAGGTGGTCAGTTCCCTTTGATTACTGGGAACTCACTGACCTACTAAAAACATCATCATGTGTAGAGGACTGATGCTCATTTAAATATTTGTTATACTGATACCACAAACCCTACCAAGGGAAACACAAAAGGATGAGAGGATAACTCCATGCTTCTCAAAAGGATACATTCTCAAAGCCACTGATTCAATAGTCAAATAAGGATAAAAATCACTCTAGATTACATGAACATACCCAAACTACAAATGCATATGGTATTAATAGAGTGTTCATAATCTTGTGACAAAGATGTGATCCCACACTGAACCCTTATAGGAATAGTCAATGGGATATTTCTATTCCACTATAGGTCTATTTGTCGCTAGCTGAAGCAAACCACAATTTCACCTCACACCGTATCTCAAAATCCAAAACCATAGAGACCATTATGTCCTAAATGGGAAAAACCTCTGGATATGATACTAGAGAGCCTCCATCCATGTCAAGAAGAAGGAGACGCATGAGAGATAAAAGGCTCCAATGGGACTCCATGATGTGTACCCGTAGTAGACAGAGTGTCTCTCAAAAGTATCCCATAGCCATGTCCCCTGAAGGTACATGGCATGTATGAAAGGAATGCATGGAATGTACCCCATGAGACATGGTGTGTGTCCTTATCCAAACCCTGTGGAATATCTTTTCCCATACATGGAAGGTTGTCAATGTAACCCCAAAATGATTACCGATAGTACACGATGTTTTTTTATTTTTTGGGACCAAGACTATGTCCTTTGTTCACTCCCATGTAACTCAACCCATGTTCATTTACTTATCAATGTACTATCATGGTGGCTTGTCATTTGAACTGAAAATATAGAAAATTTACCTTTTCCACACAACTAGGGTGTACTACATTGTGTGTATCCCTAGTACATAGTGTGTAGTCCAAAAAATTTGTCTTACCTGAATGGGAAGAACACATGTTGTTTTCCATTTAACTACATGCCGTGTGATAAAAATTTTGTAATGGGAATTTCCTCTGAGCCACTCAAAAACCCTAATTTTCACACCAAAATCATTAATCTAACACCCAAAAGATCTCTATTAGTTGTATAAGGGTTATAAAACCATAAAAAGTATCAAAATGGGATCGAAAAGAAATGATCATAAATGTACCTAATTCATGATCACACTATGAATATTTGGGTCTAAAAAATTTTTATTGTGTTTCTCCTCAATCCAGTAATGATTGGGAATAAAAAAGGGGCTTAGTGGCACCTTCTCACCTTGGTTTTCCCTCAGTCTATTTATCACAATAGGAGATCCTCATAACCCCCTTCCATTCATAGGAAGAAAACTAGGGGAGTAGGTTTATTTATTTAATTTTTATTAAATCAATAAACCTCTTTTAACACCATGCCTATGGTTGCCTCCAAGCAGGTAGCTGATACCAAAAAAAATTTATGTCAAACCAAGGGTAAATACCACATTCTAAACACAACCACAGTCTCAGATTTTAGATCCGATTCTTCTCTTGGGAATTATTTCATGTTAACAGAATGACATTCCGTCAATGACAAAATATATTTAATATCTTTCACACAATAGAATCATGTGTCTCTAGGCCCCATAATCTTATGCCGAATCAGTATCTTGCTTCAAAAATATTCCTAAAAATATACCAAATCCTTACATGAAAAAACAAGAGTTTCTACACTCCCCCCACATTCAAGTATTTTCTTCCTGAAAATTTAAATATATGGAAATAGATAGAAAACTGAACCCAAAACTAGATCACTCACACCAATGATAACTCCAGAAGGTTTCAATGTTTTCCATAGACATACACCCTATGAAACTAAAAACACAAAAAGGGTTTTATCCTAATAGATCACAAATTCAACCAGATACCTTGAAAAAATACTCTGCACTTAACGACCAACTGGAACAAGATTCCATTGTGAAACGAGTCATGAACATGTATCCTCAACTATGTTAAGTATAAATCACTCAACAACCATTCTTACAATGGCCTCAGGGTCAAGAGGTGCACTACCTCTATAACCCAACCATAAACTGACATAACCTATCATTCCTAATCAACCCTTCGATGAACTACTCTATGCCAACATGAAAACCCAAAGGATTTTTTCTAGAACCTTAATGGTTCAAATATTTAGCACAACCATCCATCCCCTGGGTGTACCACAATGGGAAAGAAACCTTATTAGTTCCACAACATTCCAGGTGATCAGGGTCGTCATCGATCCATGAAAGTGCGATATAGTCCGCGCTGTTAGAAAATACGTCAAGATCATGCCTCACAAACATTTGGTCACATGAGACCTCAAAAATAGAACATCCATATAGAAAAACATATATACTGATTCTGTCATCAAGGGATAATAGTAGGAAGATAATCACTATGTCTCCTCGCTATCCAACATCTGATAGAGAAATTTATTCTAAGAACCTGCAATAAACCTTTTTTAGGGTCCACCGAGAACTGATCCAAAGGATTTAGGTATCTGGTCTATAAGTCTCACAACACCACTACAATTTCAATTCACCATATGGTATCACCATGATCCCAAGAAAAAATCCACTAAAACATTGATTTGGTGATAAACTGAGATGATGCCAAACATTTAGAACCATCTTTATTTTAGCCTTTGGGAAAAGAAGACCTCAATTGTAGGGTGTGGGTACTTCTCACTGAAAGTGACCTGGGAAAGGTGACATCATCCACACATAACCTTAATAACTCCTTTTCCTCATAGTAGAACAATATATAGTAGCCCAAGTGAACACACCAGGTCTTACAAGCTCTTCAGAAGGCTCCAACTGCACCACTACACATGAATCCTGGAAGAATCCCTATGACACTCAACAGTTGGTATTTAAGGCCACTATAGTGTCATCAGGCCTCGATCAGGGGGCACACATAGAAAAAAGTCAACACAGACACTTTTAAAACAACTAAAAAGGAAAATTAGTGACTTTTCATACCTAGAACAACACTCGAGCCTCTAAGATAAACCCCCCCTTCTTCCTGAAGATCATGCTTTCTTTTTTTAACCTATCCCCCACTATCAGGTACTTCTTAAAAACCATACCAAACATAGATACCCAAAACAGACAATCTGAAGAAACTCATATGCCACACATCAACACTATTTTATTTGGGAGGCACTGACTCACCTGCATGGTTTTGTATCGTATCACGAGAACATGTTTTAATGGGGGAAGAATCTATCTTTAGAATGTATTCAAATTCATGTCCAACAAATCCGACAAATGGATCAAATGATTCCCCATATCACCCTAAAAACCCTCAAGAAATATGTGACAAGGAAAAGGTATCTCACACCTATATCTAAAAATAAATCTTTAGAAGTAGAAAGAATATAGAACATACCTCCATCTTCTCTAAGAGACTATGGGTTAATAACCTCCAGTTTCTACAGTCGCTGTGTCCCTATTCACCTTCTCATAGATCATGACCTAGACCACCTAGTGTAGGTGGTGGAAATGCTACAAATCTCAAATGACTTCCTATTTCTCCTCCAAAAACATTTCCATTTATGATTACCGACATATCACCTCACTGAAATTGTTTCCTCACTCTCGACGCTCCATCGAATGTCTTTCTCCTTGAAGATTGGTGAGTAGCACACTCCAACATGACGTTTCCATACACATCACATTTTTAATGTTGAATTAGCCCAAAAGGATTGATCTTTCCCCCAAGGATTCCATGATAAGAATTACCTCCATTGTCACATGCTTTTTGTCTGATGTAACATCCCAAGCTTCTACGATACTTTCCCTTTGAATAATGTAATAGCGTGTGTTGTACACAACATCGAGTTCTAACACACACCACAACCGACCAAACTAGCCGTTTTGAATATTAATACCAACTTTTTGAAATTATATATATTTTATATTTTAAAATGGACTTCATTTTTGGATTTAGAATATCGAAATTATCCTATGTTGAGTTTTTGGTATTTTTCTAAGAACATCAAATTTTTTTGAATAGTGAAAAATACTTAAAAACAACTTTTTTAATCAAAATAATTTATATTGATAAATTATATTATTTAATGGTTTCAAAGAATAATTATAATATATTTTTACCATTTTATCCAATGGTGTTCATTAGAATTAATTTCACTTTGAAATTGGACATAAACAATTGTCAATCTTTTGATATATATTGTTTCTTAAAAACACGCTATTTGTTATAACAGCGGGAATTAATTATAAAATTAATTAATGCAACGATTATGTTTGGAATTTTGTAAAATAGAAATCATTTTTGAATTTGGAATATCAATTATATCTTAGGGTGGAATTTTGGCATTGTTCTGAAAAACTTCAATTTTTTATGAATAGTGAAACTACTAAGTGGTAGTTAAAAAACTGAATTTTTCATAAATCTTAATTTTACTGCTTCTGTGATTGGAATTTTAAAAATCCAAGAGAGACGGTTAACATCAAGGAGTAAAATGTGGTTCAATGAGATGAAAATAATTTTTGGTGAATAGTAACTTTTTACTTTTATTTACCACGGTTAAAAGTAAATAGAGGTAAAAATGATATTTATATTACCCTAACACATGTCCTAATTATATTGGACAAGTGTATCTCGACCAAAAACAATCTTATAAATAAAATATTATCATTTAGGTCCACTTGGATTAGATTAGGACATTTATTATTATTTAATTCAAAGAGAAGTTAAAAGAGTTAAAATCAATGTTTATTTATTAAAACATTTTTAATATAGGGTTATACATCAGATAAATTCTATTGTAAATATTCATTATAAATCTAAAAATATTTCCTACATAATGATATTTTATTTATAATTTTTAGATATTAAATAATTTTATTTATTTATGACACAATGATGATGCAGGAATTACCATAACAGTGAAAAATTAAAATAATTGATATTATAAATACCCAAATAAATATTATTTGAGACTTTTAATGAATTACACTAATTTTCAAGGTTAATATGACATGTTAGGAGTGACTTAAGAAACTTTTTTCGAAGTAATCATTCTGTTATGAGTTTCCCAAAAATCAATTATTGAATAGTGTCAAAATTGACATAAAAGAATTTTAAAAAATATATATTATATTATTAATTGATATTAAATTCCTAAAAATCTAAGGGTAGGACAAGAGACTTATATCATGATAGGTTTATCATTAAGGGACCACTTGGGGGTTGCTTGGATGTATATAGTATGTTTATTAACCATATAATATAAAAATACAAAGAGACATTGTAAAAGTGAAACTAATTAACTAACATTTAGTACTTAATGATAAGGTTAATATAGTGACCCAAACCTGTCTAAATTCTATTTTTTCAGTGGTTTTAGACCTATCCCCACCTTAACCTTTAAATAATCCACTTTGGAGCCATTAGAAACTGAATATGAATTTATTATAGAATAATATTTCTAACTATTCCAAAGGTTCCCCTCACCCCTCTTATAAAAGGGCACTCTACCTTCTCATTAACTCACACCTTCAAAGCCATTTTGTTCGGCCAAACTCTGCCCAAATACTCTCTCAACATCCCTCACTTCATCCTAGAGTACTTCCTTTAGTTAGAAAGTCATCCCAAGAGACCTTTTGATCAAATCAAAAGGAAGAACTCGAAGAAGAGGTAATGTTTTCACCACCCTTTTTCAAATTCATTTCTTCTTCCACTTCTTACTTCTTTGTTATTACCATTCTAAAATTATAACTCCAGTATCTTATATATACTGTGACGTTATTATAAATATGGTACAAGCATATTCAGTATTCTATCCATCCTTTGAATAACATGTCACCATACGTGCGTAAGAACGGCTTACCATCTCCACGTCGTGGTGTAATTGTTATTCAATAAATTATTATTTGGATGGGTATAATAATGATGTGTAACTCATGTAAATAATAAATATACCATGATAATGATTCTGTATATATGTTATACCATCCAATTATACATTATTTTAATATCAAAATAATGATATTGTCTCTTGTGCGTACGTATGGACTACCGTCTCCACGAACGCGATGTGATTCATTCTCCATCGTATCCATTCAAGTATAATAATCATTTAATGATTTAAAAATAATGATTAAGGACTTGATATCATTCTGGATATTAATAAGATACATCATATCCATATCAAACATGGCTTATGTAACAAAACGTATCAAAGAAAATGAGTAAGTTAACACCCAAAACAACGATAATACTAAGATATTATTAACAAATCAATGTTAAAAGATCATATATGATATCATATTCTTATATAATTTAATAACAATTATTTCACCATTATACAGGATTTTAACCTACCCCAACCAAGGAAAAGTACAAGTTAATGGTTTATTTTTCAATCTCTTCATTATCCGAGGTTGTTTATATGTAATAATCTACTGGGATCTCTTTATCATCCACATCCATGTTTCTTAAAAATGAATTTGAAAACATTTTTACTATTCACTAGAATATGGGTTAAAGTCATTTATACCGTTTTTTGACTTTTTATAAGATGTTTATAAAGGAATCATACCATCGTTTTCCAAACAAGGTGCTTTTCAACCTTTTTGACAAAATTAAGGTAAGAATGTTTTTTCTAACTTATACGGCGGGTGCGGCTATTTTCCGCCGTTATAAAATCGTTGAAGCTTCCCTTACAAGCTTATAAGAATATTTTCAAAGAAAATGTTTTATTTTATAAATATATGACTCTTAAATTTTTTCAAAATAGAAAGAGATATTTCTCTAAAAAGAGTTTATATTGCATCTATGTCAACATCCTTTAATGGATTTTATGTTTATTTAAAGTTGATTTATTATGAAACAAAACTTCTATATTGTATTGAAGGTTTTGTGATATGTTTGACTATGGATGTTTTATTTTTATATCATTCATGGTTTATGGATGAAGTATTTCCATTTCGTATTCTAGTTTTAATACGAATGATTATGTTATGTTTAAAACTTTTAATATGGGAATGCATTGGACTTAATATGTGACGGGTGGAGCCCGCTATAGCTCCTTGATGTATCGGTAGGTCTCATGAGACAAACTAGTGTCTTGGCATAAGGCCTTGACAAAATCTTATTTCTAGTCTTGGCATGAGGCCTTGGCTATGTGGTTATGATAGTCTGGAATTATGCATTCAATCATTATGAAAGTGGTTTTTGATATTGCATGTGATTATTCGATTAGTAGAATATCCATGTGAATAAGTAAATGGAATTATTTCATTTTATTTTTTCCATACTATGTTGAATATCAAGTTTAAAAGGCTTTTGTTTTAGTTATACATTGCCTTAAATGTTTGTTCTTATTTATGAAAGTTTACGCTATATTGTTATCCTTACTGGGCATTTGAGATCACCCCTTTTCTATGTTTTATTTTTTCCGGGATGTGAAGAAGTAATTTATGAATTACCTGCATGGATAGTATGTGGGGATATAGTGTGGACTATGGAGGCAAAATGTTGTTGTGGTAGGTTTTCACTTTATGATGTAATGTAAAACTTTATGAATATATCTAGTGTTTCCAAGGCAACTAAACTAATCAGTCCTTCGAGATTTGATCTTTCTTTTTGATCATGCCAATGTTGTGTTATAATGCACCGACTCTGGGTAACTCGGGTCGGGTCTTTATAGTTGGTATCAAAGGAAGTTTAGTACAAACCTTAAAATCTAGATTTAGATAAACTCTGATTAGAGCACATAGACTTAAGATGTACTTTGAGGATTAGTGTAGAATAACTTCCTAGAATTTGGTATTGTTGAGATTTTTTGAGTTTTCCAAGAAATACATCCCTATCTAGATACGAGCAGGTAGAGGCGGCTCTGGCATAGATGTACCTAGGTGTAAAACCCGAAAACACCGCTTTGATCTAGACTCGAACGGGAACTGGTGCACGACAACGGGCCCTACTGCACTCTTGGTTATGACACTTCCGGGGGATATGCTTAGGATAAATCTCATTTTTGTTACAAATCATTATGAAAGGTTTATGAGTATATACTTCCTCAAATAAAATATTTTTATTATTATGGATTATATCCATAAATAGTTCAATTTATGTTAAGTGTTTTATAAGTATGGGATTATGTATTTTGATTCGTAAACTAATCTAGTTTATGCCATTGTTTAGAAATGGCACCTAGTGGAAGAAATGGAAACTGTATCAATGCACGCACTCCTTGTAGGGATTTCCCTCCTACTCAAGATAATTATAGTGGAGCTGGTGATGCAACTAGTGACGATCAGCTAATCACCATACCGGGACAACTCACTCAGGTTATGAATAATAACCTTACCTGTATGAAGCACCCTGATCCGCAGTGTAGAGGATCAATGTTAGATCGCTTCAGAGGCAGAAACCACCAACATTCAATGGGAGTACAAATCCATTAGTAGATGATCAATGGATAGGTTCTCTGGAAAAAATATTTCAGGCTTTGGGGAGTAGTGAAAGGGAAAAAGTTATCATGGCAGTTTACCGCCTCACTGGAGATGCTGATCAATGGTGGTCATTGATTCAAAACACGAAGGAAGATGATGAAGTATCAAATATGGAATGGAGGGAGTTCAAAGACCTATTTTTGGAAAAATATATTCCTCGTGACCATCGAGCAGATATGGAAAGGCAATTTCTGAGTCTGAGACAAAAGGAGGATAAGAATGTCTCAATGTATGAGGCTAACGTTACAAGGTTAGCAAGGCATGATGGAGATTATATACGTAACACAAGAAGTAAGATTGATCGTTTCATTGATGGGTTAAAACCATTTGTCTGTTAATCATTAGTCTCACAATCCTTCTCATCGTACGAAGACATTGTCTCATGAGCTATCAAGATAGAAAAGGAATTCTCTAAGTCTTATGACTTTAAAGAAAATCAAGAGAAGAAGAGATCTTCTGATCAATCTGGGAATGGAAATGAGGGGAAGAAGGGAAAGGTTGAATATCCATCCTGTGGTAAATGTGGGAAGAAACACCTCGGTACTTGCATTAAGGGAATGGGTTTCTGTTACAACTGTGGTGAAAAAGGCCACCAAGCTCGTGAATGAAGAGGGAAGAAGGAAACTACCAATGTTCAATGCTACAATTGCAGGGAGATGGGACATTATACAAATGAATGTCCTAAGCGTCAGGGGAAGATACCTCGGAAAAGGCCAAGGGATCAAGGCCAAGCTTATGTTATCACTACTGCTGAGGTAGAAGCTCTGAAAGACGTTGTGGCAGGTAATTTAATGGTTTCTTCAAGTTTAGCAAATGCATTATTTGATTCTGGATCATCACATTGTTTCATATCTTCCCAGTTTTCTAAGAAAATTAGATATTTCCAATTTGATTTAACAAGGGAGTTTTCAGTTAAAACTCCTAAGGGAAGTGTCATTGCAACAAAGGTTTGTGAATCAGTCCTCATTAGAGCACCTAAATGTTCTTTATCTGCTGATCTCATCGTCATACCTATGATTGAGTTTGATATAATCCTCGGTATAGATTGTCTTTTGGATTATGATGCGAAGATTTATTTTAAGAAGAAGGAGGTTATGATTTTTGATGATGACGATAAGGAACACCTTATCTTTAGAGCAGAATCGTCACCACCTATTTCTTATCTAGATCCACCCCAGTAGCTCAACTAAATTTAGTTATTGGGGAGGAAGAGAATGAAATGACTGTGGGTGAGGAAAGGAATTATCAAATAGAGGATGTACCTGTTGTAAAAGAATATTTAGATGTGTTTCCGGAATATTTACCTGGACATCCTTCAGAACGAGAAGTTGAGTTTTCCATTGATTTAATTCTTGGATCAAGGCCCATATCGAAGACCCCTCATAGAATGGCCACTGTAGAATTAGTTTAACTAAAGAAACAACTAGGGGAATGGAGTAACAAGGGATTTATTCACCCTAGTGTTTCTCCATGGGGAGCCCCTATTATTTTTGTTAAAAAGAAAGATGGATCTATGAGGTTATGTATCGACTATATGGAGATCAATTCTATAACAATAAAGAACAAGTATCCCCTACCTCTCATTGATGATTTATTTGACCAACTGCATGGAGCTCAATAATTTTCAAAGATTGACCTTCGATATGGATACCATCATTTGTGTATAATGAAGGAAGACATTCTGAAGACATCATTTCGAGCCAGGTATGGGAATTACGAGTTTACTGCAATTCCCTTTTGACTGACTAATGTACCCTCTGTATTCATGGATCTAATGAATATTGTTTTCATGGAATATCTTGATGAATTTGTGGTGGTATTTATTGATGATATCTTGGTATACTCTAAAAGCTACGAGGATCATGAAAGTCACTTGCGCATTATCCTGAAGACTCTGAGAAGACATGAATTATATTGGAAGTTTAGAAAGTGTGAATTCAGGCTTCATGAGATTTCGTTTCTTGCCCATATTGTCTCTAAAGATGGAATCTCTGTTGATCCTTCTAAGACCAAGGCGATCCAAGAATGGCCAGCACCGACGAGTATAACTGAGGTACGTAGTTTTATTGGTTTGGCAGGTTATTATCGACGTTTCGTCTCGAATTTTGCCCGATTGGAAAACCCATTAACGAATCTCACACGTAAAGGGGTTAAATTTGTTTGGAAAAAAGAGTGTGAAGAATGTTTCAAAGAACTGAAGAGAAGATTAGTCAATGCTCCTATATTGAATCTACCATCAGGGAATGATGGGTTCGTTTTTTATAGTGATGCATCGAAGAAAGGACTTGGTTGTGTCCTTATGCAGAATGATAGGGTTATTGCCTATGCATCACGACAATTGAACATTCATGAGAAAAACTATCCTACTCATGATCTTGAGTTAGCAGCTGTGATATTTTCTTTGAAGATATAGAGGCACTACCTCTATGGTGAAAAATGTGAGATTTATACTGATCACAAAGGTTTGAAGTATATTTTCTCACAAAAAGAACTCAACATGAGGCAAAGGAGATGGCTTGAATTACTCAAGGATTATGATTGTACGATACACTACCACCTGGGGAAAGAAAACAAGGTGGAAGATGCTTTGAGCAGAAAAGATCATGGAGTTTTGAACAATATGAGAATTGAAAGGGATCCAATTTTCATGGATCTAGTGATGATGGACATGGGAATAACCAGGGAAGGTGAAACATCAATGCTTTTTCAAATGGTTGCCAAACCATCTTTACTAAAAAGAATTAATAATTCTCAGACCGATGATGAATAATTTCAAAAGAAGATTAAAGCTGTGAATGATGGGAGATTGAGAGACTTTGTGTATGAAGATGAAATTTTGAAATTTGGGAAGAGACTTTGTGTTCTCGATATACCTGATCTAAAAATGGAATTGCTGGATGATTCTCATAGTTCAAATTTCTCATTACACCCTGGGAGCACCAAAATGTATATAGATTTGAAGGAACATTTTTGGTGGGACAACATGAAGAGGGAGATTGCTGATTTTGTGTCAAGATGTATGGTTTTTCAACAAGTGAACGCTGGAAGGCAATAGCCTGGTGGAGTATTGCAACCTCTTCCCATACCGGAGTGGAAATGGGACAATATTACAATGGAATTTGTCATGGGGCTACCAAAGACTCCTAGAAGGAACAATGAAATATGGGTCATTGTTGATCGTCTTACCAAGTCAGCACATTTTCTTTCTATAAGAGAAGATCTACCACTGGAACGTCTAGAAAGACTATATATTGATGAAGCTGTGAGACTTCATGGAGTACCCCTATTGATTGTTTCTGATCGTGATCCCCGTTTTACTTCAAGATTCTGGAAAAGTCTTTAGAATGCCTTGGATACTGAACTTCATTTGAGCACTGCCTACCACCCACAAACAGATGGACAATCAGAATGAACTATTCAAACCTTAGAAGACATGTTGAGATCCTGGTCACTTGACTTTTAGGGTATGTGGGATCAATATTTACCTCTGGTAGAATTTTCCTATAACAATATCTTCCATTTGAGTATTCATATGGCACCATATGAAGCGTTATACGGAATGAGATGTCGCACAACTACCTATTGGGATGAAGTTGGTGAAAAAAACGTGTAGGCCTAGAACTGGTGGAGGAAGCGATGGAAAAGATGAAGGTAATCCAAAATCACATCAAAGAAGCTCAAAGTAGGCAGAAGAGCTATGCTGATAATCGAAGGAAAGATTTGGAATTTCAAGTCGGTGATCATGTTTTCCTGAAGGTACCTCCATGGAAGGGAGTCATACGTTTTGGTAAGAAAGGTAAATTGAGTCCCAGGTACATCGGACCTTTCGAAATTCTAGAACGAATTGGGGCTGTAGATTACCGTTTGGAAATGCCACCAAGTCTCTCAAAAGTTCACGACGTGTTCCACGTATCTCTATTGAGGAAATAAATTCCTGACCCAATGCATGTACTCACCTACGAGGAACTAGAACTGGAACCTGATTTGTCTTATTGCGAAGATCTCATCAACATTCTTGATACGAGAGAACAAGTGCTGAGAAATCAGACGATGCATCTGGTAAAAGTCTTGTGGAGAAACCATAAGATGGAAGAGGCAACGTGGGAACCTAAGGAACTTATGATGAAGAACCACCCGAGTCTTTTCATGCAGTAGTATTTTAGAAATTTCGAGGATGAAATTATTTGAAGGAGGGGAGAATGTAACACCCCAAGCTTCTACGGTACGTTTCCCTTTGAATAATGTAATAGCGTGTGTTGTACACAACATCGAGTTCTAACACACACCACAACCGACCAAACTAGCCGTTATGAATAATAATAACTAGTTTTTGAAATTATATATATTATATATTTCAAAATGGACTTTATTATTGGATTCAGAATATCGAAATTATCCTAAGTTGAATTTTTGGTATTTTTCTAAGAACGTCCAATTTTTATGAATAGTGAAAAATACATAAAAAAACTTTTTAAATAAAAATAATTTATAGTGTTAAATTATATTATTTAATGGTTTTAAATTATAATTAGAATATATTTTTACCATTTTATCCAATGGTGTTCATTATAATTAATTTCACTTTGAAATTGGACATAAAAAATTGTCAATCTTTTGATATATATTGTTTCTTAAAAACACGCTATTTGTTGTAACAGCCGGAATTAATTATAAAATTAATTAATGAAACTTTTATGTTTGGAATTTTTTAAAATAGACATCATTTTTGAATTCGGAATATCAATTATAGCTTAGGGTGAAATTTTGGCATTGTTCTAAAAAACTTCAATTTTTGATGAATAGTGAAACTACTAAGTGGTAGTTAAAAAACTGAATTTTTCATAAAACTTAATTTTACTGCTTCTGTGATTGAAATTTAAAAAATACGAGAGACACGGTTAATATCAAGGAGTAAAATGTGGTTCAATGAGATGAAAATAGTTTTTGGTGAATAGTAACTTTTTACATTTATTTTCCACGGTTAAAAGTAAATAGGGGTAAAAATGATATTAATATTACCCTAACACAAGTCCTAATTCTATTGGATAAGTGTATCTCGACCAAAAACAACCTTAGGAATAAAATATTATCATTTAGGTCCACTTGGATTAGATTAGGACATTTATTATTATTTAATTCAAATAAGAGTTAAAAGAGTTAAAATCAATGTTTATTTACTAAAACTTTTTTAATAAAGGGTTATACATCAGATAAATTCTATTGTAAATCTTCATTAGAAATCTAAAACGATTTCCTACATAATTCTATTTTATTTATAACTTTTAGATATTAAATAAGTTAATTTATTTATGACACAATGATGATTCTAGAATTACCAAAATAGTAAAAAATTAAAATAATAGATATTATAAATACCCAAATAAATATAATTTTAGACTTTTAATGAATTAAACTAATTTTATAGGTTACTATGACATGTTAGGAGTGACTTAAGTAACTTTTGTTTAAGTAAGCATTCTGTTATGAGTTTCACAAAAATCAATTATTGAATAGTGTCAAAATTGACATAAAAGAATTTTTTAAAACAAATACTATATTATTAATTGATATTAAATTCCTAAAAATCTAAAGTTCGGCCAAGAAACTTATATCATGATAGGTTTATAATTACTGGAGCACTTGGTGGTCGCTTGGATGTATATAGTATGTTTATTAACCATATAATATAAAAATTACAAAGAGACATTGTAAATGTGAAACTAATTAACTAAGAGTTAATACTTAATGATAAGGTTAATATAGTAACCCAAACCTGTCTAAATTCTATTGGTTGAGTGGTTTTCGACCTATCCCTACCCTAACCTTTAAATAATCCACATTGGAGCCATTAGAAACCGAATATTAATTTATTATAAAATAATATTTCTAGCTTTTCCAAAGGTTCCCCTCACCCCTCTTATAAAAGGGCACTCTCCCTTCTCATTAACTCACACCTTCAAAGCCTTTTGGCTCAGCCAAACTCTGCCAAAATATTCTTTAAACATCCCTCAATTCATCCTAGAGGCCTTCCTTTAGTCATAAAGCCATAATAAGAGCCCTTTTGATCAAATGATAAGGAAGAACCCGAAGAAGAGGTAATTTTTTCACCACCATTTTTCAAATTCATTTCTTCTTCCACTTCATCCTTCTTTGTTATTACCATTATAAAATAATAAATCCAGTATCTTATATATACTGTGATGTTATTATAAATATGGTACAACCATATTCAGTATTCTATCCATCTTTTGAATAACATGTCACCATACGTGTGTACGTACGGCTTACCGTCTCCATGTCGTGGTGTAATTGTTATTCAATAAATTATTATTTGGATGGGTATAATAATGATGTATAACTCATGTAAATAATAAATATAACATGATAAGGATTCTTTATATATGTTATACCATCCAATTATATATTATTTTAATATCAAAAGAATGATATTGTCGCTCGTGCGTACGTACGGACTACCGTCTCCACGAACGCGATGAGATTCATTCTCCATCGTATCCATTCAAGTATAATTATAATTTTATGATTTAAAAATAATGTTTAAGGACTTGATATAATTCTGGATATGAATAAGATACATCCTATCCATAAAAAACATGGCTTACATAACAAAACGTATCAAAGAAAACGAGTAAGTTAACACCCGAAATGACGATAATACTAAGATATTATTAACAAATCAATGTTAAAAGATCATATATGATATCATATTATTGTATAATTTAATAGCAATTATTTCACCATTATACAGGAGGTTAACCTTCCCCAACCAAGGAAAAGTACAAGGTAAGGTTTTATTTCGCAATCTCTTCATTATCCGAGGTTGTTTATACGTAATAATCTACTGGGATCTCTTTATCATCCACATCCATGTTTCTTAAAAATGAATTTCAAAACATTATTACTATTTACTAGAATATGGGTTAAAGTCATTTATACCCTTGTATTAATTTTTATAAGATGTTTATAAAGGAATCTTTCCGTTGTTTTCCAAACAAGGTTCTTTTTAACCTTTTCGACAAAATTAAGGTTAGAATGTTTTTTCTAACTTATACGGCGGGTGCGGCTATTTTCCGCCGTTATAAAATTGTCAAAGCTTCCCTTACAATCTTATAAGAATATTTTCAAGAAAATGTTTTATTTTATAAATATATTACTTTTAAATGATTTCAAAATAGAAAGAGATATTTCTCTAAAAAGAGTTTTGATTTCATCTATGTCAACATCTTTGATGGATTTTACGCTTATTTAAAGTTGATTTATTATGAAACAAAACTTCGATACTGTATTGAAAGTTTTGTGATATGTTTGACTGTGGATGTGTTATTTTCATATCATTCATGGTATATGGATGATGTATTTACATTTCGTATGCTAGTTTTAATAAGAATGTTTATGTTATGTTCAAACCTTTTCATATGGGAATGCACTGGATTTAATATGTGACAGGTGGAGCCCGCTATAGCTCCTCGATGCATCGGTAGGTCTCATGAGACAAACTAGTGTCTTGGCACAAGGCCTTGACAAAATCTTATTTCTAGTCTTGGCACGAGGCCTTGGCATTGTGGTTATGATAGTCTAAAATTATGCATTCCATCATTATGAAAGTGGTTATTGATATTGCATGTGATTATTCGATTATTAGAATATCCATGTGAAGAAGTAAATGGCATTATTTAGTTTTATCTTTTCCATACTATGTTTATTTTCATGTTTAAATGGCTTTTGTTTTAGTTATACATTGTCTTAAATGTTTGTTCTTATTTATGAAGGTTTCTGCTATATTGTTATCCTTACTGGGCATTTGAGCTCACCCCTTTTCTATTTTTTATTTTTCCCAAGATGTGAAGAAGTAATTTATGAATGACCTGCAGGGATAGTATGTCGGGATATAGTGTGGACTATGGAGACAAAATGTTATTGTAGTAGTTTTTCAATTTATGATGTAATGTAATACTTTATGAATATATCTATTGTTTCTAAGGCTACTAAACTAATCGGTCTTTCGAGATTTGATCTTGCTTTTGATCATTCCAATGTTATGTAATAATGCACCGACTCTGGGTAACTGGGGTCGGGGCTTTACATCTGATGGTCTTGGTCAACCTCGACCACATAAAAACCCTACCTTGCAATATACTGATATGTGATTAATCCTTAATTATTGTCATCCAACACCAATAGAGACATCCACAACTATGACTGACAAGATGCATCCACCTGAACCCTCATAGGTAGATATATATGTTTCTTTACTAGTGGAACCTCTACACCTATCCACTTAGAAGAAAACCGTCCTCAGAACAAGTCCCTAGCATAGAGACCTCATTACTCATAGGGTCATACCCCTGACCCTACTATGGATACCCCAAAGGATATCATCTTGGAAACATCCTTGAAGAAGAAAAGATGTTCCACAGTCAAAATATATATCTATGTATTAGACTCAATAAAGATATAGAAACGACAACCTAGTCCTAATTAATGCATGCAACAATGTTTACCTTGAAAAAATTTCAGAATTATTTGAGTCAACAAGGATGTTATTATAGCCTTCGTGAATAAATAAATTGGCCACAACAATAGAACTGGAGTCCTTGCCTTGTAATCTGAACATGAAATACATTATCACTCTCATTATGTAACCCAAAATTATATCATATCTAGAAAAGTTCTCAATATATATTCTTAGGAAAGAACCTCCTTTGATTCCACTATGTAACAACATGACCCATCTGAGACCAGCCTTTTAGGAGGAAGGTAGAGACCCCACTATCTCACCCAAACCTAAAATAATCAATGAGATGATGACTAGTGCTATGTAGGAATATCACACACATGATAGGCCTTAACTTATGGTACCTGTATGCACACACCCACAACCGTCTCAATGAAACTATGAAATGATAATAGTAAACCTTATAAAAAATTATTCAATTAAATAGTCCCACATCAGAGTACATAGAATATTAATTGAAATATATATCATGGGAAAATATAATCTTACCAAAATAAAAACCACAGTTGAGTTTTAACTTCTTAGAAGAAGGAGATTGCTACCACATGTTTGACTAATACACTTCTCAGTCTATATATCCATGAACTATTCTTCCCCACTCCTGGTCCCCCATGGACAGTTCTAGAATACTTATAGTTGAAACAAGAAACAATATGTGTGAGAAGAGCCTATGTATGTTTGAGTATGAAAATAACTAGTAAGCACCCCAAAAACCAAAATCAAAAAAGGAATAAGTGATAGTAATTAGTTAACTTCACCAAGAGATAGAGGAAGATACCCAAAAAAAAGAGGTAACTCCATCCTCACACTCCTCATATCTGAGAAACTAGTCATCTAATCACCCCTTGTATGTCAAATGATTTGATACATACCCCAAGGTCTCTTAGAATATCTTATATATACTCATAACAGACTCCCACGTCTCATGATTCCATCCATAAATCCATTCAAAATAACTAACTAAAGGCTCCAATTTATTACTCATCTTGGGGTAGTTGCACCAAAAAGACTATACATCCTAAATGTAACACATATAAGAGATACCACATATTGGATATCTAAAATTTGATGTCACATCCCCACCATTATAGATGGAACTCAACTGAGAGATGTCACTCAACCCGATATCTCTAAACAGATGGCACAACCCTTCCATCCCGGATGGTAACTATCAAAGAGGTAACACTTAGCAGACATCACCATATAGAAGGTAACCCTATGACATAGTAGATCACTAAAAGTATATATAGGTTCGGTCCTAAACCATTAGGGGACACGATGAACCCTAACAATAACATAAAACACTGAAGGAGGTATCACATTACTACCCAAATCCTGAATTACTCGCTAAGAATATGATCGATGTCCATATAGAGTCATTCATTTCGATTCAATAAACATGACCTAGGGAAACCAACATGGTATAATAATGAAGGAAATTGAGAGTATTCATCTAAGATACACACTCCATCAGAATAATACACCATTAGAAAGATCATACCATGATTCACAGATAGGGGTTTAGTAACCATGGCTTACTGGAGGATCCATCCCAAACTAGAACATCCTCTTTGATTGAGTATTTATCCCAATGTAAATATTTATCCTTATAATACCAGAAACCCTACCAATGGAAACAAAAAATGATTTGAGAATCACTTTGGGCCTCTTGAAGTGATATATGTGTAACACCCGAGACTTTTATGAGAAATATTTTGTTTTTATGTTATATAAATCATCAAAGGAATCTTTCACTACACACAACACTAGCTTGGCTTTCTTTACACGCAATCACGACCTTCCTCGATAGCTTGCGTCGTACGTAATACCATGTTTCAGTAAACAACAATATGCTTTTAAAATATTATTAAAACTAGCCGTTATGAATAGTAATACCCACTTTTTGAAATTTTGGAAATTTTATTTTTCAAAATGGACTTCATTTTTGGATTCGGAATATCAAAATTAGCCTAGGGTGAAATTTTGGTATTTTTCTGAAAACTTTCAATCTTTGATTAATAGTTAAAACACAATGTTACTATTTAAAAAACCGACTTTTTATTTAAATAATTATTTATTTTATATAAATTTATTTTAGGTCAAAATTGATACATAATACCTATATAAGTTTAATGCAATTCATTGGAGTCATTTTATAAAAATTTTAGATATATAAAAATTTTATTGAACTTTTCACCGTCTTTTACACACCTCCAAGGATAATTTGCAAAGTTACATAAAACATAATTTTAATGCTTCTGTGAGTGAAAATTCGAAATTCCGAGAGGCACGATTAATATCAACGACTAAAATTTGGTTCAATGAGATGAAAATAATTTTTGGTGAATAGTACCTTTTTACTTTTTTACCATGGTTAAAAGTAAATAGGGTAATTAAGGGTAAAAATGTTATTATTATTGCCCTAAAACATGTCCTAATTCTATTGGATAAGTATAATTCGACCAATAACAACTTTAGGAATAATATATATCCATTTAGACCCACAGATATTAGATTATGACATTTATTATTAATTTATTTAAAGAAGGGTTAAAATAGTTAAAATCAAAGTTTAATAACTAAATCATTTTTAATATAGGGTTATACATAAGATAAATTCGACAATAAATATTCATTAGAAATATAAAAATATTTCCTATATAATGGTATTTTATTTGTAATTTTTAGACTTAAAATACTTTAATTTATTTACGACACAATGATGATGCAGTAATTATCTTATTAATTGAAGATTGACATAATCGATGTTATAAATACTCAAATAAATGTAATTTGAGACTTTTTATGAATTAAACTACTTTTCTAGGTTAATATGACATGTTATTATTGATTTAATTAACTTTTTTAGAACTAATCATTCTGTTATGATTTTCACAAAAATCAATTACCAAATAGTGTCAAAATTGACATAAAATAGTTTTTAAAACAAATATTATATTATTAATTGTTATTTTATTCTTAAAAATCTATGATTCGGCCAAATGACTTATATAAGGTTATATATATTAATAATAAACAACTTGGGGTTCGTTTGGCTTGTTATAGTAAGTTTATTAACCATATAGTTTAAGAAAACAAGAAGACACGATAAAAGTTAAATTATCTAACTTAAAGTTAAATCTAAGTGATAAGGTTAAAATAGATACCTAAACATGTCTAAATTATATTGGATGAGATTATTTCTACCCATACCTACCTTAGCTTCTAAATAAATAAATATGGAGCTATTAAAAACCGAATATGACCTTATAATAAAATAATATTTTTAGTTATTCCAAAGGTGCCCCTCTCCTCCCTTATAAAAGGGCACCTCCTCCCTCTCTTCCTCACACCACATTGAGCCTTAAAGCTCAGAAAAATCCTGCCAAATTCTCTTCTACACTTCCCTAGAAACATCCTATAGGTCCTGGTCTTCTTCAAATACCAATTTTAGTTCCCTAAGAGGATATCTCAAAGAGGCGCTTCAAAGAAGAGGTAATGTCTGTTACCAATTCTTTCATCTTTATTTCTTCTTCCACTTCTTCTTCTTTAGTTGTTTCATTATTAAGTAATAACATCAGTATCAATAATATACTGATATGTTATTATATGTATTAATCAATCCTATTTCACCATCTATCCATCCTATGGAAAACGAAATCACCGCGCGTGCGTACGTACGGAATACCGTCTCCATGCCATGGTGTAATCTATTCTCCACCACCACCTTAATTGGATGGGTATAATGGTGTTAATAATAACTATATATGATTATTTTAAATTGATATTAATTATGAAATAGTACACATACACTCCAATACAATTCCGCGATCATGGGAACGATATCATCACTCGTGCGTACGCACGGAATACTATCTCCACGGTGTGATGCGACTTGTTCTACATGATTTTGATTGCATAATGATTACATAAATGAATTGAGTGAATAAATATGATATTTATTACACTAATACCTTTCTATAAATGAGGTATCTAAAAAGAAGAATTTAAATTTATTCGACAAAACTCGCATAAGAACAAAAAGTAATAAACACCCGAATAACAAGTAGCAATGAAATATTACTAATAAGAAGCTAAGAATATGACCATATATGATATCATAACAATGAGTATGATTCTGGAATAATTAAATGACATTATTTAAATCATTATACAGGAGGTTCAGACACTTACGAATCAAATCAGACCTAAGGTAAGGGAAAATCTCCCAATCTCATTTTTATCTGAGATTGTTTATACTTCAAAATTTACTGGTGAACATTTATCGTCCACATCCATGTTTCCTAAATATGTAATATTTATATCCTTATACAATTATTTAAATCCAATTTTACCCTTCAGTGATTTTTTAGTAAAATATTTGAATGGAATCTTTTGTCGTTTTTCGTACGAGGTACTTTTTGACTTTTCCGACATAAGTACGAGAATAATGTTTTTTTAACTTATACGGCATGAATGTATTTTTAAAACATTATTTCCAAGAATCTTACTTTACAAGTTTTCATGTTTATTTTTAATCAAGTTCTTTTAGTTTAAAATTATATGACATGTTAAGAATGGAAAATGTTTTTGAAGTAGAAAGGATATTTTCCTCAAGAATGGAGTTCAAGTGTTTTATCAAAATTATTTTCCATCTAATATAATATAGGGTTTTGTTTATATCCCTATTACTACATTGATTTGATTATGTTGTGATGGAATTATTTTTATGAATTCATTTATCTTATATTAATTGTTTTATGATGTCACGATGTTTATGAATCCCATTATTTTTGCATGGGTTATGAAATGATGTATGATTTATGATTTTGTGGCACACATAATAATGGTATAATTAGGAGATGGGTGAGACCTATATCTCCCTCCAATGTATTGGGTAAAGATTTATATCTCATGAGATAGGCATGGCTGGAATGGCAGGTTAAACCGGTTCAGTGAAACAGGACTGAAACGAGGAGTGAACTCGGTTCAGAAATGGACATTGTCCACTAAGATAGTCTTGGAAATGAGTCTTGACAACTAAGAAATGATTTTATATGATTATGTGTGTATTCCACAAAGCTTCATGTTTTAAGTTATGATTATTGGGATTATATTTCACTACTATGATTTATCCCATGTTATAAAATTATGATCTCTTTTTCTGGTTAAGAATTACAAAATATTATGTTCTTATGAATATGATGTGATTGATATTTCTTTTGTTTACCCTTAATATGAACTTGAGCTCACCCTTTAGTATGTTTTCTTTCCCCAGGTTAGGAATAAGGTTATTCAGTAAGATATTCCAAAAAAGGGACTCTAGATATGATAAAATAAATGGGAGACAATGTAGATGCTTTTTGAACCAGTTGTTTATGTTTCCCAGTTTATAAAAAAACTATACCTATACAGTCCTTTCATGGTTTTGTAATATGTTGTAATAAGTGTACTTCAATTTTTATGTAATAACCATGTATGTAAAGTATGGGTCGTTATAGTTGGTATCAGAGGAAAGTTATAATCAATCATTGGAAACTAGGATATGAAAGCCTTAGTAAGAACCCTAAGGATAAGTCTAAGAATAGAACACGATCTTAGTGTTTTAAAAATGGCCATGAACAACCAATGATAAGTCCATAAGTGTAAAATTTTATTAATTATTATGTGTTTTTCCTATTATAATTAGTGTTGCTCACACTATTCTTCTTGGTTTTAGTCAATGGCAGGAACCCAAAGGAACCGTGTTAATGCGGAATGTGATGGGAAATGCAATGATTGTCCCCCTGAGCAACCGAATGTTATGGGAGCAAGAATAAAAAATCATGTAGCCATGCTCACACAACTTTCTCAAGATATGAATCATGCAGGACTTCCAAACGAGCAAATGAAGGAGCAACATTCTTTTGAATCCTTTATGAGGAAGCGTCCACTCTCATTCAGCGGGTCTACTGATCCATTAGTGGCTGAACAATGGATCAGTACCACTGAAAAGATATTTTCAGTTCTTCAATGTTCTAAACATGATAAATTCATCTTAGTAGTGTATCGTTTGGAAGGAGATGCTGATCAATGGTGGAATCTTATTAAGAATACGAGGCAAAGGGATGAAATTGAGTCCATGGAATGGGACGAGTTCAAGAACATATTTTTCAATACGTACTTCCCTCGTATTCTTCGAACAAAGATGGAGAAAGAGTTTCTTGAAATGAAGCAAAAGGATGATGAATATGTTGGTACCTACGAAGAAAGTTTTATAATACTTGCAAGGTACGCTTCTGGTATTATTATCTAACCTGAGAGTAAGATCGATCGATTCTTTAGTGGCTTAAAACCAAGTCTTCGAAGGGCGTTGGCCATAAGGGACTTCAATAGCTACGGGGAAATCGTTTTATGTGCTCTCAAAGTTGAGATAGAGATTGGAGTAACCCATTAGTCATATGGGGTTGATAAGAAGAGGAAAATGGAATTCAAAGGAAAATCTAAAGAGCACACTGAAAAGAAGATGAGCTTTCCCTTATGCTCAATGTGTGGGAAAAAACATGGAGGGAGTTGTCCTAAAGGGACAAGTAAATGTTTCAAATGTGGAAAGGAAAGTCATCAGGCATTTTAATGCCGCAATGATGGGAAGAATATGTCTAATGATGCAAACAAAGGAAGGGATACACAGAATGAACCTACTACACTTCAATGTTTCATGTGCAAGGAGATGGGATATTATGCCAAAAAATTCCCTAATCCAAGGGTTGTTCATGATGATCAACGTCAACAAACTCTTAAGGATAAAGACAAAGGAAAGTCACATGCAATTTCTATCAGCGATGTGGAGTACGATAACGAAGTGTTGAAAGGTACACTTACCATCCACTCAAAAGTAGAAAATGTTTAATTTTATTCTGGATCCACCCACTCTTTTATTTCTGTGGAATTTTCTAAGGGTATCGTCATATTACCTCAACAATTAGATGTTGAGTTAGTTGGGACAACCCCTAATGGCACAACAGTCGCATCAAACGTTTATAATTCTTCTCCGATTGAAGTTTGTGGGAAAGTGCTTCCTGAAAATCCTGTGATCCTTCCTATAGTGGAATTTGATGTGATTCTTGGCATGGATTGGCTTTCTCTATATGGAGCTTATATCAATTTCCAAAGAAGTTAAGTCACATTTCATATTCCAGATCAATCAATGATCATCTATTGATGCAGGGATGAACATAACCTTCCAGTGGAAATTTATTCCATCTTATGGGCCTTGATTCCACTAAATGAAGGTTATTTATCTCAAATGGTTGGTGAGAAACTCACAATTAAGAATATGCCCATTGTACGGGAGTTTGATGATGTCTTTCCGGAGGAATTGTCGGGTCTTCCACAAAATCCTGAAGTTGAGTTTTTAGTAGAACTCATACCGGGTGCTTTGCCTATTTCAAAGACACCTTATAGAATGGCCCCACTCGAGTTGCAGGAATTGAAGAAGAAACTCCAAGAGAATCTTGATAAGGGATTCATACGCCCTAGTGCATCACCTTGGGGAGCACCTGTTCTGTTTGTTAAGGAAAAAGATTGATCAATGAGACTTTACATTGATTATCGAGATCTTAAAAAGATCACTATCAAGAAAAAATATCCTCTCCCGTGCATTGATGACTTATTTGACAAACTACGCGGAGCTCAATACTATTCCAAGAGTTATCTTCATTCAGGGTATCATCAATTAAGGGTCAAAAGGGAGGATATACCAAAGACGGCTTTCCTTACAAGGTATGGACACTATGAATATATAGTGATTCCATTTGGTCTTACTAATGCCCCTTCTATCTTCTTGGATCTGATGAATAGTGTCTTTAGAGACTATATTGATCAGTTTGTGGTAGTATTTATAGACGATATTCTTGTCTATTCAAAGAGAAAATAAGAACATGAAGATCACTTGAGAATTATATTGAAGAACCTGAGAAAGGAGAAGCTTTATGCCAAATTTACCAAGTGTGAATTTTGTCTTCAAAAAGTTTCATTTTTGGGTCACATAATCTCAAAAGAGGGGATATCTATGGATCCAGCAAAAATAGAGGTTATCGAATGATGGTCGAGACCAACAAAAGTAACTGAGATCCGATGTTTTCTTGGTTTTGCTGGATATTATCGACATTTTGTGACAGATTTTTCATGATTATCTAATCCACTCACCAGGTTGACTCGAAAAGGAGTTATGTTTTTTTGGAAAGAGGAATGTGAAGTGAATCTCAAGGAGTTGAAAAGATGGTTATCCAGTGAACCTGTACTCACACTTCCATATAGTGGACAAAGGATTGTTATCTATAGTGATGCATCCAAGAAGGGCTTGGGGTGTGTTCTCATGTAAAACGATATGGTGATAGCTTATGCCTCACGATAGTGGAAAATCCATGAGAAAAAATTTACCTAACACATGATTTGGAGTTAGCTGCAGTAATCTTTGCATTAAAGATTTGGAGGAATTATCTTTATCGAGAAAGGTGTGATATTTATACTGATCAAAAAAGTTTAAAGTATATTATCACACAAAAGGAGCTGAATATGCGCCAAAAAGATGGTTGGAACTAATTAAGGGTTACGACTTCTCAATTCATTACCACCCTTGGAATGCAAACAAGGTGGAAGACGCATTAAGTCGACAAGACCATGCCAGTTTATCCATGATGAGGATCACAAAAGATCCAATATTTATGGATTTACAAAGGATGGATCTTGGAAGTATAATGGAAGGGGAAAAATAATATCTTTCTCAAATGAATGTTCAACCATCTATACATGTGAAGTTTAAAGAGGCATAGAAAGAAGATGTAGAGTTACAAAAGAAGGTGAGAAATGTTCCTGAATTCAACCATGATCGTGATGGGATAAGAATGTTCAGGAATCAGGTGTGTGTTCCTCCCATTCCATAATTAAAGAAGGAGATGCTGGATGAGGCTCATAGTTCTTCATTCCCTATTAATCCTGGAAGCACGAAGATGTATAGGGACCTGAAAGAGTACTTCTGGTGGGATGGTATGCAAAGAGATGTTGCTGAATATGTCTCTCGATGCTTGGTTTGTCAGCAAGTTAAAGATGAGAGACAGAAGTCTAAGGGGATGCTACAACCATTACCCATACCCGAATGGAAATGGGAAAACATCACTATGGACTTTGTCACCGGACTTCCTAAAACATCCAAAGGCAATAATGCTATCTGGGTCATAGTTGATCATCTTATAAAGTCTGCACACTTCATTGCTATTAGAGAGGATTTCTCTCTAGATCAGCTTGCCATGATATATGTAAAGGACGTGGAAGGATTTCATGGAGTACCACTTTCCATTATATCTGATCGGGATCCGAGATTTACCTCGATGTTGTGGCGAAGTCTTTAGCATACTCTGGATACAGAGTTGAGTTTCATCACCGGTTATCATCCTCAGACAGACGGCCAGTCTGAGAGGACAATTCAAACTCTAGATGATATGTTGAGAGCTTGCTCTATGGATTTCAAAGGTGGCTGGGATCAACACCTACCTTTGGTGGAATTTTCTTATAATAATAACGTTCACTCCATAAATCAGATGAAGCTATCTATGGAAAGGAATGCAGGACTCCAACTTGCTGGGATGAAGTTGGGGAAAAAAAGCTATTAGGACTTGATCTTGTTGATGAGATGGCAGAAATGGTCAGATCTATTCAATAACACATAAGAGTAGCTCAGAGTCGACAAAAAAGTTATGCCGACAACTGAAGAAAATACCTAGAGGTTTTAGTGTAAGATTGGTATAGAGTAAGAGGTTTCCAACTTCTGATACCAATTGTAGGATCGAAATATAATATGAGATGCTCAATATACAAGAGGGGGGTGAATTGTATACTTTAAAAATTCCTTTGGAACCTTTAAAGTTAGTTATGAATAACTAAAGTTTCCTTAAGAAAAGGAAAGGGCTAAGTTTAACAAAGTTAAACTAAGTAAATTCACAACACCTCTAACACCGAACTAAACTTGGAAAGAGATTCCAAAAGTAGGTTCCAGAAATATGGTTCCGGAATTTGAAACTTAACAAAAGTTACAATATGAGATTCTACCTTAAAGCGTATAGAATCTAAATGAATCAGAGTAAGTAAGGAAGTATAAGAAAGTTATACTTTCCTTAAGATACAAATTGCAGCGGAATAAAAACAAGTAGTAAAACTACTAGTAACAAGATATAAGTCTTTTAACCCAAAGAGAAGGGTATCCAACAACCTTGGATAAAGGTCCCTTGATTTATACTTTCAAGCAAGTCTGTCTTACCCACACCAGGTTAAGCCCTCGATACGAAGATCGGTGTCTCTGTCTTGCTATCCCCGCAAGCCCTCAACTTCAAGGTAGTTGGCAACCTCTGTCCTCCTCAGAAAGGAAGCCCTCTAACTTTAAGGTAGTCGGCAACCTCTGTCCTCCTCAGCAAGGAAGCCCTCGAACTTTAAGGAAGTCGGCACCTCTGACTTCCTATCCCTGGAAGCCCTTGAATGTAATCACCAACATTCGGAGTCGCACGAAGCTTTGAGAGTTAATAAGAGACTCTCTCTCTAAGAATCACTTCAACAACATGTAGGCACAAAACTCAGTCGTTTTTCCAACAGCTGCGAGCTCTTTCAAATGAGCTCCTATTTATAGGTAAGGTTGGCTCCTTCTCCAACGGTCATATTTTTCTTAAAGATCGGAGGGACCTGTACACGTGTCACTTAGACAACGGTTAGTTTATAACAAAACAGACGACATAGTTTTATAACAAAACAAGAGTAACAAAATGTACGACATCGTTTTAAACTCTAACATAAAGGTTCGGAATGAAAACTTCAGAGTGAAGGTTCGGAGTGAATAAAACAATGATAATAAGATTCTGTTTAATAGGTGAATTCAGAATGAGAATTCGGAATAGGAATTTGTCATCAGAAATCGTAATGAGAATTCATTATCAGAATTCGTAATGAGAATTTGTCATCAGAATTCGTAATGAGAATTCTTTATCAGAATTCGTAATGAGAATTTGGAATGAGATTTCTTCATTAGAATTCATAACGGGAATTCTTCATTTGAATTCTTAATGAGAATTTGGAATGGGATTTCTTCATTAGAATTCGTAACGGGAATTCTTCATTTGAATTCGTAATGAGAATTCGGAATGGGATTTCTTCATTAGAATTCGTAATGAGAATTCTTCATCAGAATTCGTAACCTGAATCTGGAATAGAACTTAGTTATAATTCATATCCGGAATTCGGAATGAAACTTCCTTATAGTTCTTGTCCAGAATCCGAACGCTAAAACAGAATGCTTTATATCAAAGTTTCAATGATTCCGAGAAAATGAATCCGAAACTTATACTTAAGAAAAATATGGATGAAAATATGATAAGGATAATTTTTCTTATAAAAGCGATTTTCTTTAAGAAAGAATTTTCCTTATAAAAGAAATTTTCCTTAAGAAAGCAATTTTCCTTAAAGATAAGGTGTTTGTGATTTTCAAAACAAGAAGGAATGAAAAATTCATAAGGAAAACCTTATTGACTCAACAATCTCCCCCTTTTTGGAAAGCACAAACATCCTTACGAAAAAGCTATTCTAAGAAGAAAGAAACACATTAAAGCTTATCTCCCTTGGTTTAAGGATATAGATGAATACGACTAACTCCCCCTTAGGCTTTGAAACTCTAAGGATCTTATTCATATTTCCGGAGTGATGTTTCATAAGAAGGTCTTCTTTAAGAAAAACTCCCCCTTAAACAAACTCTTATTAGAGTTCTTTTTCCTTGGGTATTTTTTCTTTCTCCCCCTTTGATAAACTCTTATTAGAGTTCTTCTTTTTCTTAAGGATCTTTTCCTTCTCCCCCTTTGTGATTTTCAAAAATAATTGGAAGGAATGGAAAAAAACTTAACAAAGAACCTGAGACATTAGTAATAATAACAAACGAAACAACAAGCACAATTCTCATTAGATTTGAAATATCAGAAACAAAAGAATTACAACAAAAAGATCGGATTGGGTTATTTTGGATCTTTTTCCTTCGACATGAGCCCCTTAAGAATCGTCTTGATCTTCTTTAAGTCTTTGTGATCTTCTTCTGCTTGCTTCTCTAAGACGACTATTCTTGCGGACTGAGCTTCAATTTTTTCTTCTTGAGCCTTCAGTTTTTCTTCCTGAGCTTGGATCTTTTCTTCCTGAGCCTTCATCCTTACTTCAAAATCGATCCGATGATCCCTTTCAAATTTCCAATTCTGAGAAATAGAATTCAACTTCCCATTCAGATCCCTGACTTCTTGGATCCGGAAGTTCTTTTCCTCTGTCAAATTTTCTTCAAAGGATGCAGTCAGCTCATTAAACTTCTTGTCCTCAGTCTCAAAGGCATCCTTAACATTATCTTGAAACTCATTGAAAAGCCTCATCTCTTCCACAGTCTTCTTAGACCAGCTTGTTACCCTCTTGCAAGATCGTTTATGAGCTTCGTAACCAATAAAGAAGTTTTTGAACTGGGCTTCAATCTCTACACACTTATCCATAACCATGGATACGGAGTCTGTTTTCAGATTCAACGCATGTTGGAGCATCTGGCACCGTGAATCAATACTTGAGAAGGTCGGAATGGTTCCCACCAACTTCTTCAAAGACTGAACAACAAAATCATGCCCCAACGAAGATGACTCCGAATCTGAAATCTTGCTCGGAGAGTTTTCTTCCTCAATAAGCTCCAACTTCCTCTTAGAAGAACTACCAGCTTCCTTTCTCATCCTCTTTTCTAAACTCGGAGTATCAGCAAGAATTTTCTTCCCCTTATTTTTTTCGGAATAGAATCCTGTTCCGGAGTTTTCATCTCACTATCATAAACTTGTACAATATTATCTTCCTCATCAGCAACTTTCTGAACAGTATCCTCTATATTTTCCATCTGAGCAATATCACGTAAAAGTTGTTCTTCTTCTGCATGATAGGAAACTTCTTCTTCCCCTTTCTCTTCTTCCATTACAGGAGTGACAAGCTTCGAAGATTCAGCTTCTGAAGTTCGGAGCGATAAGTGTTCCGAAGGAGTTCCCTTGTACTCATCTACTTATTTTTGCACATCTCCTATCTCACCACTTCCTTCAGCAGCCTCTTCAACTTGTTCCACTTGCTCTTCTTCCTCAGTATTCGTAGCAACAGCCTCTTCTGGAGCAGCAAGATTTCTTCCTGGAGTCTCAGGTAGAGATTCCAGAGAGAAAGATCTCGGAACAGGGATAGTTGCTGAAACCATTTCGTTGAACTTCAACAACGCTTGAACAGCCTCGGCTTCTGACATTTTCTTCTTAAGTTTCTTTTCTTTAGCTTGTTTCTCGAGCTCATCAGCAGCCTTCTCTTTCAGAGCCTTAGCCTCCGCAGGGTCCAATCCGAACTGCGGATCCCCTTCTTTCCTCTTCTCTTTATCAGCTCTCCACTTTGCAACGACCTCATCAGGATAGGTCTTCTTCTTCTTAGGCTTTGGTGGTGCGGAGTGGACTTCCTTAGACTTGGGTTCCTCGGCTTCGACTACCACTTCTTTCAGCTTTCTCTTCCTTAATGGCTTGGATGATTCCGGATCAGCAACTTTCGGAGCCACTTCTTCTTGAGGAGGTAGATCAATAAACATACCAGACTTCTTGTCAAAAGCTACATTCATCCTTTTAAGAGTGCCATCGCTGACCATCATGATCTTACACACCCTTGGTTTAGAACTGCAAGCTACCTTGAAAGATTCTAGGCACCAAACTATGAGCTTTGATAATATTGCTGGGTACATTACGATCTGAGATCTCAGATTCCCCTTCTTCAAATTTTCAATATTAAGAAGAATATGCTTCATCAAGTTAAACTTTCTTAGATTTATGAGGAAATCTAAGATATATATCTCACTCTTATTCAAGCTATCCTTATCACCTTTTCTCGGTACGATAAGCCCTTGCACCCATAACTCCAGAATCCGGACGTTTGTAGATAGGCTTGCAATTTTCGGAGCCTTGTCATCATCAATTCCGAGAGTTTCTAAGGCTTTATCTTTGTTGAAGCTACCCTTGGAGTCTGGCAATACGTGAGAAATAAACTCAGCTTCACCTTCATAAGATAATCCTACCAAGCTTGCAGCCTTGGTGTAAGAAAGCTTATATGTCTTTCCATATGATTTGAAAGAAAACTTCTCTCTTTATCTTCCTCGAAGAAAGCAACTAACTCATAAAACTCAACAAGCAAATCAGAATAGACTTCATCTTGATTCCCGGTTTTAGATACCGCAACATCCTACCAGCCATTCAACCTGATATTCTTTGAGATAAGGGAATCATAATTGTTGAAGAAATCCGGATGGAGTAACCTTTCCCTGTATACTAACCACTGAGAAATAGGCTTGGTTAAAGACATTTCTTGAGAAGCTAACTCTGCAGACATTCGGATTAGAAGTTCTCTGGGAAGTTCGGAACGGAGAAGACTGAAGTTCGGAATGGCCTTAAATCAGAGGGGCAGAGCTTCAGCACGCGAGAGCTTGAAACCAATGTGGGACTAGGAATTAGGTCCCCTTTATATAGGCAACGAGATGACGGTTGACATTCCATAGTTGATCTAACGGTTGGAATGAGCTGCGATCAGATCTGACGGTTGAGAGCTCGAATCTGATCTTTTTGAGGTTTTTATTAAAGTAAAGATTTAAGAAAACTATAATCCGAAAACATAATATAAGAAAATTCCAACAAGTAAAATATGATTACGAAAACTTGAGTAAGGAAATCATACCTTTCGGATTAGCTTAGGAAAGTTATTCGTAATGGGTAATATAAAGACGACTACGAAAAACTCAATACGAAAAACTAAATACGAAAAACTCAATACAAAAAAGTAAATACGAAAAAGTAAATACGAAAAACTCAATACGAAAAAGTAAATATGAAAAAGTAAATACAAAAAAAAACTTGGTACGAAAATCTGGTAATGAAAGTACCAGTACGAAAGTTGTCCATTTCGGAAATTTTCAATACAAATACTTCCATTCCAGAAGTATTCTGTACGAAAATATCCGTTCTGGAAAATGGTAGTTCGGGAAGTTTCATTCCGGAAATCTTCGTTCCGAAAAGTTTGAAAACAAATTTTGAAAAACTTTGAAACAAACTATCAAATGTACTCCCCCTATAAAAAGGAGTTTATTACTGTAAGGAGACTTTTTCTACAGAAAGTTAATTAAAAAGATTACCTTACGGTTATCATTCCTAATTTCTGTTTAATATATTCAAATCTATCAGAAGGCAAATATTTTGTGAATATATCAGCAAGTTGATCTTGTGTTCCGATAAATTGAAGAATAATATCTCCTTTAAGTGTGTGATCCCTAAGAAAGTGATGCCTAATATCTATGTGTTTTGCACGGGAGTGATGTGCAGGGTTCTTACTTAGGGCAATGGCACTTGTGTTATCACACAAAATTTGAGTTTTAGTAAAACTCAAGCCATAGTCTGTGAGTGTGTGTTGCATCCACAACACTTGTGCACAACAACTTCCAGCTGCTACATATTCAGCTTCAGCAGTGGAGAGTGCTACAGAATGTTGCTTCTTGCAGGACCAAGAAACTAATGAATCTCCTAAGAAATGACAAGTTCTGGATGTACTCTTTCTATCCATTCTACATCCACCAATGTCAGCATCAGAAAAGCTTTTTAGAACAAACTCATTTCCAGAAGTATAAAATAATCCTAGATCCATGGTTCCCTTAAGGTAGCGAAAAATTCTTTTTTACTACCTTTAAGTGAGATTCCTTAGGATTGGATTGATATCTAGCACATAAGCATACTGAAAACATTAAGTCTGGTCGACTAGCTGTTAAGTAAAGTAGACTTCCTATCATACCTCTAAAAGATGTTTGATCTACTGGTTTCCCAGCTTCATCAATATCTAAAGAATTTGAGGTACCAATGGGAGTACTTATACTCTTAGTTTTTTCATAACCATACTTTTTAAGAAGATCTTTAATATACTTATGTTGAGATATGTAGGTTCCTTCTGGTTTTTGAGAAATTTGAAAACCAAGGAAAAATGTTAACTCACCCATCATACTCATTTCAAACTCAGATTTCATTAGACTTGCAAAAGAGTCAGTCAAAGATTGCTGAGTTGAACCAAATATAATGTCATCAACATAAATTTGAACAATTAAAACATTTTTCTTATATTTCTTTATAAAAAGGGTTGGATCTGCATTTCCCTTAACATAGTTATTTTGAAGCAAAAATCCAGTGAGTCTATCATACCATGCTCGTGGGGCTTGTTTAAGGCCATACAAAGCTTTGGTAAGTCTAAATACATGATCAGGATGTTTTGTATCTTCAAATCCAGGAGGTTGTTCAACAAAAACTTCCTCTTGAACATAACCATTAAGAAAAGCACATTTCACATCCATTTGGAAAAGTTTGAAATTAAAGAATGCTGCAAAGGCAAGTAGAATACGGATAGATTCGAGTCTAGGTACTGGAGCATAGGTTTCTTCATAGTCTATTCCTTCTTGCTGATTATAGCCTTTAGCAACAAGTCTTGCTTTATTTCTTACTATGACTCCATTTTCATCACATTTATTTCTGAAAACCCATTTTACTCCAATAACAGAAGTTTCCTTAGGTCTTTCAACCAAGGTCCAAACTTTATTCCTTTCGAATTCATTTAGTTCATCTTGCATTGCTTTGATCCAATCATCATCACCTAAAGCTTCATCAGTGCTTTTAGGCTCTAATTGAGAAAGAAATGCTAGATGTTCTACTTCATTTCTTAAGGAACTTCTAGTCCTTACAGGTTGATTTACATCGCCAATGATACTATCACTGGGATGATTCTTAAGAAACACGTGATTTGGGTTTTGTAAAACCTGTTCATCAACATAGGGTAGAAAGTCTTCTGGGGTAAATGTCTCAGAAGTATCTTCTAGAACAATTTCCTTATCAGAAGATTCTTCTATCAAAGGTTGATAATCAGTTTTTGAAAACACATCCGAAGATGTAAGATGAGATGGTTTAAAAACAAAAGGATCTGATTCATCAAATTTTACATGTACTGTTTCTTCAACAGTACAAGTATTTTTATTAAAAACTCTATAAGCCTTAGAAGTCGTGGAATAACCTAAGAAAATCCCTTCATCTGATTTTGGTGCGAATTTATGTAAGTTATCTTTAGTATTCAAAATGAATACTTTGCAACCAAAAACCTTGAAGTAGGAATGTCTTGGTTTTCTACCATTCCATAACTCATAAGGAGTTTTATTAAGAAAAGGTCTTATTAAAACTCGATTTATAGTATAACAAGCAGTACTTACAGCTTCAGCCCAGAAATGTCTAGCAATAGAATATTCACTCAACATGGTTCTAGTTATCTCTTGAAGAATTCTATTTCTTCTTTCAACTACACCATTCTGTTGAGGAGTTCTAGGTGCTGAAAAATTGTGAGTAATACCTTTTTTACTAAAAAAAGTTTCAAAATCTGAATTTTGAAATTCTCCTCCATGATCACTATGAATAGTTTTCAATGGAAGGTTTTTCTCATTTTTAACTTGAGCACTAAAACTTTTTAAATAAGAAAAAGCTTCAGATTTCTTTCCTAGAAAATAGACCCAAGTAAATCTAGTGTAATCATCAACTAGAACAAACACATAATATTTTCCTCCAATACTTCCAGTTTGTGTTGGACCAAAAAGATCCATGTGCACTAACTGTAATGCATCGGTTGTTGAGACTTCACCGATTGACTTAAAACTAGATTTATGTTGCTTTCCATATTGACAAGGATCACAAAATTTAGAAGAATCAAATCTAAGCTCCGGTAGATCCTTAACAAGTTTCTTCTTAGAGAGTTTACATAGGTTTCTTATATTACAGTGTCCTAGTCTTCTATGCCATAACCAAGAGTGATCTTCCATTGCACTTAGGCAAGGTAAATATTGGCTTCTTAGGTCTTCTAAGTTTAAGGTGTAAACATTCTCTTGCCTGTTGGCTGAGAGAATAAATTCTTCCTTGGAATTGTGAACTAAGCACTTATCATTCCTAAAATTCACAAGGTAACCTTCATCACATAACTGACTTATGCTAATGAGGTTGTGCTTAAGACCTTTAACAAAAAGAACATTTGAAATCAAGGTTTTACCTAAAAGAACAATATTAACAATACCAACAATCTCTCCCTTAGCATTGTCTCCGAAAGTTACCTTTCCTCCTTTCGTTTTGATAATCTTTTCAAAAAATCTTTTGTTACCAGTCATGTGCCGGGAACAACCACTATCCATGTACCATATATTGTTGCTGGAACATTCTTTATTTTCCTGAAATTAAGAACAAAGTTAGATTTTCGGAATCCAAACTTGTTTGGATCCGAGATTTCCAGACAATAAAATTTTAGGAACCCACATTTTCTTAGAAGAATAAGCTTTATGAAAACCTAAGGATTGGGTTTTGTTTGAGGAACAATTTTTTGCCCAGTGACCACCACATTGACATTTAGTGCAAAATGGGGCACTCTGAGGAACAAAATAATTGTTACTGAAAACTGGTTTTGCATGGGTATAACCAAATCCGGATTTATTTCTTAAAGGTCGTATTTGGGAATACATCTTATCAAAATTTTCCTTACCATGGGTAAAGTTTGATAAACACTTCTTTAAGGAAAAAATTTCGGACTTGAGTTTTACAACCAAGTTTTTATCCTCAAAATCATTAGTTTTAGAACTAGAGTTAGGCTCGAAAACATTTTTATTAGAAATTACTTTTTCTAACTCTTTAGAAAGTTTGTTCTTCTCAGAACTTACTTCCTCAAGATTTTTTGAAATACTTTCAAAATCAGCATTTTTCTTATCAAGATCTTTAGAAAGATCCGATATCTCTTTAGTAAGAATAGAATTCCTAGAGTTTGCCTTATCAAGTTTCTTATTAAGTTTGGAATTTTCAATCTCAAGAAGTTCAGCAAACCTAGAGACTTCTTCATAAGTAGGTAAAGTATTTTCCTCATCAGAAGATGATTCTTCATCAGAAGAGTTATAATACTTACTATCATTAGGATTTAAAGAAACATTGGTCAATGATTCAGCATTTCGTACCTTAGCCATAAGACAATGATTGTCAATAGGTAATCTGGCTATAAGACCAAGATTCTTCTGTCCTGAAGATTCATATTCAGAAGATTCATCTGAAGAGTCACCACCACTGGCACTCCAGGTGTCATTAGCTTTCAGGACTTTCTTAGCTTTGGCTTTATAATACTTCTTCCTGTTCCTGTCTGAATGCCTTTCCTTTCTTTCTTTCTTTTTGAGCATAGGGCAATCTGGTCTAATATGTCCAGCTCTTTTACATTCATAACAAGTAACTTCTCCATCTTTCTTGTCTTTCCTATCCTTCTTTTTATACTTGGATTGAAAGTTTCTCTGTCCAGCTATCTTGTTCATCCTTCGAGCAAGATTGGCTAATTCATTTTCTGAAACTTCACTCTCACTAGATTCGGATTGGAAAATAACTTTCTTAGACTTAGATCTGGTTACTCTCTCAGGAGTCTTAGCTTTCATCTGATTTGACGTTGTAGTCAAAGCAACAGTACCATTTCCATTCTTTTTCTTGATGTTGTCAGCATCTCTCTTCATTCTAGTTTCATGTTGTAGAAGAGTTCCAAAAAGCTCATCAAGAGTAATTTGAGTAACCTTCCTGTTCTCATCTATAGATGTTCTCTTGGATTCCCACTCATTGGGTATAATGTCAATTATCTTATCCACAAGAGCTTCATCATCTAAACCTTTTTCTCCAATTGACTGCAGACTGTTGAAAATAGTCATAAATCTTTGTTGTACTTTACAGATAGGTTCTCCATAAGGAAAATTGAAGCCATGATATTCAGCTCTAAGCATAGCTCTTCTAGTCTCAATCACCTTGGAAGTCCCAAAGTGTGTGACCTCTAACTTCTTCCATATACAGTTAGCTGCTTCACAAGAAGAAATTTGGCTATATATATTTCTGGTCATTGAACATAGTAAAGTATTGCGTACCTTATAGTTGAGTTGATATTCTTGCTTTTCCTGGTTAGTAAAGGTTCTGACTTCCTTGTCAGGAATTTTATAATCACTAGTAAGCATAACAAAGTTGTCTACTCCAGTATTGATAACAAATGTCTTCATACGATCTCTCCAGTATTCATAGTCATTACCATCGAAGATTGGTGGCCTTGTAGGATTTATATTGTCAATAGATCCAACATTAATTCCTTCCATACTAAAAATAACTTTGCACACAAACTTGTTAGTAGCAAAGATTCGTAATAACAAATTTCGGAATGAGAAAAGTTCAGAATGGATAAATCGGAATGACAAAGTTAGGAATGGAAAAGTGAGAAAGAAAAACTTGTATGTGAGTACAAGTATTTCAGTAACCGGCTCTGATACCAAATGTAAGATTGGTATAGAGTAAGAGGTTTCCAACTTCTGATACCAATTGTAGGATCAAAATATAATATGAGATGCTCAATATACAAGAGGGGGGGTGAATTGTATACTTTAAAAATTCCTTTGGAACCTTTAAAGTTAGTTATGAATAACTAAAGTTTCCTTAAGAAAAGTAAAGGGCTAAGTTTAACAAAGTTAAACTAAGTAAATTCACAACACCTCTAACACCGAACTAAACTTGGAAAGAGATTCCAAAAGTAGGTTCCAGAAATATGGTTTCGGAATTTGAAACTTAACAAAAGTTACAATATGAGATTCTACATTAAAGCGTATAGAATCTAAATGAATCAGAGTAAGTAAGGAAGTATAAGAAAGTTATACTTACCTTAAGATACAAATTGCAGCGGAATAAAAACAAGTAGTAAAACTACTTGTAACAAGATATAAGTCTTTTAACCCAAAGAGAAGGGTATCCAACAACCTTGGATAAAGGTCCCTTGATTTATACTTTCAAGCAAGTCTGTCTTACCCACACCAGGGTAAGCCCTCGATTCGAAGATCAGTGTCTCTGTCTTGCTATCCCCGCAAGCCCTCAACTTCAAGGTAGTTGGCAACTCTTTCCTCCTCAGAAAGGAAGCCCTAGAACTTTAAGGTAGTCGGCAACCTATGTCCTCCTCAGCAAGGAAGCCCTCGAACTTTAAGGAAGTCGGCACCTCTGTCTTCCTATCCCCGGAAGCCCTCGAATGTAATCACCAACATTCGGAGTCGCACGAAGCTTTGAGAGTTAATAAGAGACTCTCTCTCTAAGAATCACTTCAACAGCATGTAGGCACAAAACTCAGTCGTTTTTCCAACAGCTACGAGCTCTTTCAAATGAGCTCCTATTTATAGGTAAGGTTGGCTCCTTCTCCAACGGTCATATTTTCCTTAAAGATCGGAGGGACCTGTACACGTGTCACTTAGACAACGGTTAGTTTATAACAAAACAGACGACATCGTTTTATAACAAAACAAGAGTAACAAAATGTACGACATCGTTTTAAACTCTAACATAAAGGTTCGGAATGTAAACTTCGGAGTGAAGGTTCGGAGTGAATAAACAATGATAATCAGATTCTGTTTAATAGGTGAATTCAGAATGAGAATTCAGAATAGGAATTCGTCATCAGAAATCGTAATGAGAATTCATTATCAGAATTTGTAATGAGAATTTGTCATCAGAATTCGTAATGAGAATTTGTCATCAGAATTCGTAATGAGAATTCGGAATGAGATTTCTTCATTAGAATTCGTAACGGGAATTCTTCATTTGAATTCGTAATGAGAATTCGGAATGGGATTTATTCATTAGAATTCGTAACGGGAATTCTTCATTTGAATTCGTAATGAGAATTCGGAATGGGATTTCTTCATTAGAATTCGTAATGAGAATTCTTCATCAGAATTCGTAACCTGAATCTGGAATAGAACTTAGTTAGAATTCATATCCGGAATTCAGAATGAAACTTCCTTATAGTTCTTGTCCAGAATCCGAACCCTAAAATAGAATGCTTTATATCAAAGTTTCAATGATTCCGAGAAAATGAATCTGAAACTTATACTTAAGAAAAATATGGATGAAAATATGATAAGGATAATTTTTCTTATAAAAGCGATTTTCCTTAAGAAAGAAATTTTCCTTATAAAAGCAATTTTCCTTAAAAAAGCAATTTTCCTTAAAGATAAGGTGTTTGTGATTTTCAAAACAAGAAGGAATGAAAAAGTCATAAGGAAAACCTTATTGACTCAACATTTAGTGGGTGATAAAGTGTTCTTACGAATATCTCCCTGGAAGAGGGTCATGAGATTTGGAATGAAGGGGAAGTTGAGCCCTCGATATATCAGTCCTTTCGAAATATTGGATCGTGTCGGAAAGGTTGCTTACCTATTGGCACTTCCACCGAATCTCTCTCAAGTTCATGATGTGTTCCATGTATCTCTCTTGAGAAAGTACATACCTGATCCTTCACATGTACTCAGCTCAGAAGTTGTACCGATGGAGCAAGATCTTTCTTAAGAAGAACATCCGATAGAGATTCTGGATCGTATCGAAAAAGTCCTACGGAACAAGACCAATCGCTTGGTGAATGTTTTATGGAGGAACCACCAATTTGAAGAAGCTACATGGGATCTTGAGGATATGAGGAGGGAGAGGTATCCTAATCTGTTTGTTACAAAGTGACGAATTTCGAGGGCGAAATTCATTTTAAGGGGGGTAGAATGTAACACCCGAGACTTTTATGAGAAATATTTTATTTTTATGTTATATAAATCATCAAAGGAATCTTTCACTACACACAAAACTAGCTTGGCTTTCTATACACTCAATTGCGACCTTCCTCGATAGCTTGTGTCGTACGCAATACCAAGTTTCACTAAAGAACGATATGCTATTAAAATATTATTAAAACTAGCCGTTAAGAATAGTAATACCCACTTTTTGAAATTTTGTAAATTTTATTTTTTAAAATGGATTTCATTTTTGGATTCGGAAGATCGAAATTAGCCTAGGGTGAAATTTTGGTATTTTTTCGAAATCATTCAATCTTTGATAAAAAGTGAAAACACCGGGATACTATTTAAAAAAACCGACTTTTTATTTAAATAATTATTTATTTTATTTCAATTTATTTTAGGTCAAAATTGATACATAATACCTATATAATTTCAATGCAATTCATTGGAGTCATTTTATAATAATTTTATATATATATAAATTATATTGAACTTTTCACCGTCTTTTACCCACCTCCTAGGTAAATTTGCAAAGTTACATAAAACATAACTTTACTGCTTCTGTGAGTGGAATTTCGAAAATCCAAGAGACACGGTTAATATCAAGGACTAAAATGTGGTTCAATGAGATGAAAATAATTTGTGGTGAATAGTATCTTTTTACTTTTTTTTACCACGGTTAAAAGTAAATAGGGTAATTAAGGGTAAAAATGATATTATTATTACCCTAAAACATGTCCTAATTCTATTGGATAAGTATAATTCGACCAAAAACTACCTTAGGAATAATATATGGCCATTTAGGCCCACATGGATTAGATTAGGACGTTTATTATTAATTTATTTAAAGAATGGTTAAAATAGTTAAAATCATAGTTTAATAACTAAATCATTTTTAATATAAGGTTATACAAAAGATAAATTAGACTATAAATATTCATTAGAAAGATAAAAATACTTCCTACATAATGGTATTTTATTTGTAATTTTTAGACTTAAAATAATTTAATATATTTATGTCACAATGATGATGCAGTAATTATCTTATTAATGAAAGATTGACATAATTGAGGTTATAAATACCCAAATAAATGTAATTTGAGACTTTTAATGAATTACACTAATTTTATAGGTTCATATGACATGTTAGTATTTATTTAATTAACTTTTTTCGAACTAATAATTCTGTTATGATTTTCACAAAAATCAATTACCAAATAGTGTCAAAATTGACAAAAAATAGTTTTTGAAGAAAATATTATATTATTAATTGTTATTTTATTCCTAAAAATCTAAGTATCGGCCAAATGACATAGATACGGTTATATATATTAATAATAAACAACTTGGGGTTTGTTTGGATTGTTATAGTAAGTTTATTAAACTTATTGTGTAAGAAAACAAGAAGACACGGTAAAAGATAAATTATCTAACTTAAAGTTAAATATAAATTATAAGGTTATAATAGATACCTAAACTTGTCTAAATTCTATTTGATGAGAGTATTTCGACCCATCCCCACCTTAGCTTCGAAATAAATCAATTTTGAGCTATTAAAAACCGAATATGACTTTATAATAAAATAATATTTTTAGTTATTCCAAAGGTGCCCCTCTCCTCCCTTATAAAAGGGCACCTCCTCCCTCTCTTCCTCACACCACTTTGAGCCTTCAAACTCGGACAAACCCTGAAAAATTATCTTCTACACTTCCCTAGAAACATCCTAGAGGTCTTGGTCTTCTTCAAAGACCAATTTTAGTTCCCTAAGAGGAGGTCTCAAAGAGGCGCTTCAAAGAAGAGGTAATGTCTGTTACCAATTCTTTCAACTTTATTTCTTCTTCCACTTCTTCTTCTTTAGTTGTTTCATTATGAAGTAATAAAATAAGTATAAATAATATACTTATATGTTATTATAAGTATGAAACAACCCTATTTCAACATCTATCCATCCTACGGAAAACGATATCACTGCGCGTGCGTACGTACGGAATACCGTCTCCACGCCGTGGTGTAATCTATTCCCCACCACCACCTTACTTGGATGGGTATAATGGTGTAAATAATTACTATATATGAAAATTGTAAAGTGATATTAATTCTGAAATAGTATACATACACTCCAATACAATTCCACGATCATGGGAATGATATCATCACTCGTGCGTACGTACGGAATACCGTCTCCACGGTGTGATGCGACTCGTTCTACATGATTTTCAATGCATAATTATTACATAATTGAATTGAGTGAATAAATATTAGATGTATTACACTAATAACATTTTATAAATGAGGTACCTATAACCTAAAAAGATGAATAAGAATTTATTCGAAAAAACACGCATAAGAACAAAAAGTAATAAACACCCGAATAACAAGTAGCAATGAAATATTACTAATAACAAGGTAAGAATATGACCATATATTATATCATAATAATTAGTATGATTCTGGAATAAGTCAATGACTTTATTTAAATCATTATACAAGAGGTTCGGACACTTACGAAGCAAATCAGACCTAAGGTAAGGGAAAATCTCGCAATCTAATTTTTATCCGAGATTGTTTATACTTCATAATTTACTGGGGAACATTTATCATCCACATCAATGTTTCCTCAATATATAATATTTATATCCTTATACAATTGTATAAATCCAATTTTACCCTTCTTTTAGTTTTTAGTAAAAGATATGAAAGGAATCTTTTTCCGATTTTCATATGAAGTACTTTTTGACTTTTACGACATAAGTACGAGATGAATGATGTTTTAACTTATACGGCATGAATGGATTTTTAAAACATTTTTTCCAAGAAGCTTAATTTACAAGCTTTAAAGTTTATTTTTAATCAATATCTTTTAGTTTAAAATTATATGACATGTTAAGAAAGGAAAATTTTTTTGAAGTAGAAAGGAAATTTTCTTCAAGATTGGAGTTCAAGTGTTTTATCAAATTTATTTTCCATCTAAGATAATATAGGGTTCTGTTTCTATACCTATTATTACATTGATTAGATTATGTTGTGATGGAATAATTTTTATGAATTCCTTTATCTTATATGAATTATTTTATGATGTCACGATGTTTAAGAATCACATTATTATTACATGGGTTATGCAATGATGTATGATTTATGATTTTGTGACACACATAAGAATGGTATAATTATGAGATGGGTGGGACCTGTATCTCTCTCTAATGAATTGGGTAAAGATTTATATCTCATGATATATACATTGATGGAACAGCAGGTTAAACTGGTTCTGTGAAATAGGACTGAAACGAGGAGTGAACTCAGTTCAGAAATGGACATTGTCTACTAAGATAGTTTTGGAAATGAATCTTGACTACTGAGAAATGATTTTCTATGATTATGTGTGTATGCCATAATGCTTCATGTTTTAATTTATGATTATTGGGATTGCATTTCACTACTATGATTTATCCCATGTTATTAAATTATGATCTCTATTGTAGGTTAATATTTCCAAAATATTATGTTCTTATGAATATGATGTGATTGATATTTCTTTTGTTTACCCTTACTGAGCATTTGAGATCATCCTTTTGTATGTTTTATTTCCCCAGGTCAGGAAGAAGGTTATTAAGTAAGATATGCCATAAAAGGGACTCTAAATATGATGAAATAAATGGGAGACAATGTAGGTTCTTAATAAACCTGTTGTTTATGTTTCCCAGTTTCTAAAGACACTATACCTATACGGTCCTTTCATGGTTTTGTTATATGTTGTAATAAGTGTACTTCAATTTTGAAGTAATAACCATGTATGTAAAGTCTGGGTCGTTATAATATGTTTCTTGATGGTCTATCAGAAGTCAGAGTGGGATGAGAAAACTGACATTAGAATATGGTAATATAGCCATACTGCACTACCTTGGGGTAGCAAATGAGGGGTCACAATTATGTGATAAGGATGTGCTACCATACCGAACCCTCATATAAATAGACCAAGGAAACATCCTTAACCACCACTACTCTATATTTCACTATTTTAAGAAACCCAAAATGTCACCTTTTATCGTAAATAAGAATTCCAAACTTTGCCTATCTTGGAATCCTATGTAGAAAAAATATTTAGGATAGGCTACTCACGTGCCACTATCCGGGTCTAGACGTAGGATATGTTTGAGTGAGAATTGACTCCAAGGGGAATACATGATTTGTCTCTTAGAACTAACCCATTGAAGTATCCCATCTTGTTTCTTAGAAAATAAAAAATGTAATACATAGTATTTAACCTTGTAACACAACGTGTTTCCTTTCCTAAATCCCTAATTTTATCCTTTACCATACAAGGTAGTCTATCCATGTTACCACAAATAGTGTGTACCTGTAGTACAAGACATTTTCTTCTTATCCAGGACCAAAAACATATAATTTATCCATCCTCATGTAACTCAAACATTATCTATGTACCGATCCATGTACTATCATGAAGAAATTTTCTTTGACACGGACTAATTGGCCATCTCCCTCAGCTACATGACCTAGGATCATTACATTACATGTAACCCTAGTACATGGTGTGTAGTCCCAACAGGACATCTTACTTGAATGGGAAGAGCACACACCATGTTCCACTGAACTACATGTTATGTTATCAGAAATTCTAATAGGTAATTTCCTTTGAGCCACCCAATGCCACCAATTTTTATCAAAAAACCACAAATCGACCCCCAAGGGGTCCTTAGAAGTCTTCTAAGGGGTCTAAAACCTTATAAAAATGCCTCAAAATCGAAACAAGATATCAAGATCATTAATCCTCCTAACTCATAGAGAAGATACAAAGCTTTAGGTCTAAATGATGCTCGAAACATACTATTACTCGATCTCGTGGTGATCGACATCTAAAATTGGGCTCAACGGAACATCCTCACGTCATTTTTTACATGGTCCATCCAATGCCATGAGAGAAAATCTCCAAACCCATTCAATATGAATGTCTCAAAATATAGGGGTGGGAGTTTTGGTTTATTTATTTAATTTTTATTTAATAAAAAACCTATATTTAACTCTCTGCCCATGGTCGCCTCCAACCAGGTACGTGACGCCGAAAAATTTTATGTCACAAATTGGGAAAAGATCATGTTCTAACTTTAATAATAGTCCTTGATTTTTTATTTGGGTACCTTTTATAGTGTTATTTTATTTCTACTTATGAACTGTGTGTGTGTGATAAAATATATTTAATATCATTCACATAACCACACCGAGGATCTCTGGGCCTTGGAATCCCATGTCGACTTTGTGCCTGGTTTTAGAAATATTCTTATATATATTCTAAAGCCTTACATGAAAAAACTAGAGTCTCTATTATGATGGAATTCATTCCATCCATATATGTTTTGAATTTATTTAGAGAAATTCATCATTTCACCCCCCCTCATTTGTCTTATCACCAAAAGTTTTAGATCAATCTATTCCCATATGACCCCTAGGCTCTAAATGTCTAGGTTCAAGTGCTACCCACACTACTAAAAAATAATTTTACCAGTTATATAAAAATTATTTTTCAACAATAAAAAAATGATGATGTTATTAGTGTTGATTAATGGGGTCACCTTTATCGCCTCTAAAAACACTCATGAAGGACCCTTTTTAGTTTTAAAAATCCCTAATAATAGTGAAATGAGTGGTTAATAGGGGTGATATTAATAGGGAGGACCACACCTTTTTCATTTCCCATATGGACCTCCCCTACCCACTACTATCATTTGACCACCACTCATTCCCACACCTGTGTGTGCCTCCACCTAGATTTAAATACGGGACCTCCACCCTTATGCACATGTTCATTTACCATTTCACAATGTTTTGTGAGTGTGTCTATTTATAAATACATATATACATACATATATTATTTCAAAAATACATACATATATATTTATACATATGTGTGTGCCTATTGATATAATTATCCATGTTTATATTTATTTACATATATTAAATATTAATATTTATAAATATATATTAGAATATATAGATAAATTAGTATATGGACACTAATATGGACAAAGACACACAAATATATTTATATATATAAAAACATCAAAAATACATTTCATAGGTATTTTAATATTATTAAATTTTTATTTTAAAAAAAAATTATATTAAATATTATTAAATATGGTTTATATATTCAAAAAGATATTTTATATGTAAATATGATTACATATTTATTTGTAGAATTAAAGCTTAATTTGTAAATTTATAAAAATATGTATATATGTGTATATAATTTATTATAAATAATAGTAACATAATGAACATGATTAAATTTAAATACCATAATATCCATATGTGTTTAATCCTTTAGAATAAATTGAGCATCCACTAAAAAAATAAGAAGACACCCTTAAAATGTGGATATTAAATCAAATGTTGAACAATTAAGTTTCCATGATAAAAACATAACATTTGGATTATTTACAAACATTTTCTGATTTAAAAAATGATTATTTGGGATTTAATAATATTAATGTTTTATATATTTTCTCAATATTTTATTTTATATGTGGTGGAGCTTAAACGGACACACGGATCAAAATTTATGACTGTTTGATGTTATAGTCATGTTTTCAACTTTTGTTAGACCGTTTTGTAATTTATTTAATTTTTATGTTATTAAATAGTTATTAAATTACTATTAATCAATAATAATTATCAAATTGTAAATTAATTATAATTTTCAAATTTTTTTTCTTTTAAAAAAAATATTATATATGTTTAGCGTAATTATATATTTAGTGTTATATAAATCATATTTATAATATAAATTATATTTATCTTATTATCAATATATTATATATTATTATATTATTTTTACTGATATATAATATTTTAAGAAATATACCCTTTATCTGTGCTAAAATCAAGTACATTATCATGATAAAAGGAATACATTTATCATTTCTAAGAAAATAGCTCATAAAAGTACCTTTTATATGAGATTTTTGTTTGTACTGATTAAAGAACCCACTTTATAAGTGTTTTTATAACAGATAATGGGTAGATATTTATAAAACCAAGTTTTTAGTTGTTCCCCGTCTCCTTCAAAGAATCTCTCACACATGCTCTCACTCCTTTGGCGATTCTGCTTCCCTTGATCATAGTTATACCAATCAAATTCCAAGAGCCATAACATGATAAAGGCCACCCTATACTCTTTTTGTTAGAGGATAAATAATAATATGTAGATTATTATCATATATGAACCCTAATATACTAATTTAAGGTAGAATATCATTCTTTTTCTTTTATCTGATGCTTCATTATAACCAAGGGTCTTCTATCTCCCACTTTGGTGTATGTGCTCAATAAAAACCCAATTTATATCCATATGTTCTCTAGAGTTGGAGTCATTTTTCTTGGGTGGAGGACGGTCACTCTTATAGTAAGTTGAGTTTCTTCTAGTGTTTTGGGTATATAATGATCCCCTTGTGTCTCAACCCCAATTCAAGAGCCGTTTGGAATTGTCTCCATGTATTTTCTTTTTTATTCCACTATTTGGTAGTTTTGAAAGGTATAACAAACTCCCTTAGTGTGAATTTTAACTATTTTCATATTTAATACGCATTATTTCATAGTTATTTTTTTATTTACATTAATGAAAAAACGATTTATTATTATTCTAAACCGTTTTTTTTATCCAATATATTTGGGATGATATTTTTGGTTGGTTTTTCCTTATGGGTTAGGTTAATGGCCCATGCCATAGCTTCTTTCTTATACCTGATCAAATGTTACTCTTTGTCCTATGATTTTTTCTCTCACCATATCATTGATACCTTTGTCATGAATCCTCGTATGATGATTTAATTTCCACTCGTTTAATCACAACCATCAATGTGTTGGGGTTTCAAGACTATATTTCATTCTTTGTTTATGTTCCTCATGTCCAATGGTTCCGAGATGGCTCACCTGTTTGGATGGGAATTAGTGTGTTAGTGTAATTGATCACACCTCCAAAGATGGTGGTTTTTATTTGATCTTCCATATTCCTCAATCGTCATTTTAGATTCTATTTTAAATAAAAACCCTAGTTCACCATGGAGATTTAAACTTCATGAAAGATTAAATTACAACCTATTATCTTCCTTATTTATTCACCATATTATTTTCATGGTGGGGTGTTAACAACCTTTCTTCCTGATGAAGTGTGACCTTTTATTTGATCTAGTAATTATCCAGTAGTGTAGACTATCAGATCTTGAGTATTTACAATATTTTTAATTGATTAGGACCACCAAAGAGCTATAATCTTCAGTTTTTTAAGAATTTTGGATCGTCATTCATTAGTTCTTGAAAATAGATTTTTTACCTCTTCTACTATATTAATAATCATAATATTAGTTTGTTTCATGTGATATTTTTTATATTAAAAAATATGTGATTGTGGGGTAGTGTTTTTGACATGAACATTGTCTTTAAAGGGGCCAATGAATGTTAAATCATGTGTTAATATTTTTCTATTTCATTTCTTTTTATTTTTCATCCGAACATAAATTTTTTTTTATTGTATATTTATTTGGTTCTATTTTTAGAACCATCCAAATATAATTTTAGTTCTAGTTTCTATGTAAATTTAGTAAGTCAGCATCCATCTTATGAAGTTGTCATTATAATCACCACTTATCTCAGGGATAGAAATAATTTAGAACTAGTTATTATAGTTCATTTGTTGTTATTTTATATTTTATTTTTAGGTACTTAGTGTTGTATCTATAGTAATTTTACATCTGTTTTTTTGGATGTGGGAAATGGGGGAAAATAACATACCCACTAAAACATAAATTAGTGGTGGTTTACCTACCTAGATGAAAAATATATTTGATTCTTATATAATTGTTTCTAGAGGAAATATTAGTGTTAATGTTTTGCAGTGGTTTTTAATAACAATCTCGAGTAATCATATATATAGAGAAAATTGGTGAAACAACCACCATACGATGACCAATACATTAATCCCACAACCTCCACAAGAACCAGTTAACACGTTATCTAGAGTAAACATATGAAAAACCAACCTCATCATGTCATCAATTGAAAAATAAATTTTATAATTGAACATAATAAAATATATTGTATATTATTTTATAATATGAATCCATAAAAAACTATGAGACATCATGAATAAATTTTAAATATTTTCATGGATTAGAATGGTTAACCTAATATCTATAACTAAAATATATCACCTAATATACAAATAATAACATTTTAGAAAATAAATAAAAACATTATATGGATAGGATATCACCATAATTTTGAACATACAAATTTATTTATTTTATTTATTAAATATACAACAATATTTTTTACAAAAAATACATTATATTACAGGCCTAACACATTGAATGAATTAACATACCTATTAATGATTTGATTCAACACTTAACCCAAATGTGAAAAGTATATAACAATCAAATCATTTTTTTATACTGACATGCAGTGTGCTTCAAATTTATAAATACATTTTATTATAATTTTAATATGGAATTGTTTAATATATTTAAAAAATAATTTGATGACTTTTTTCTTAGTATTTCATGTCAATTTGATGTTTTTATATGGTTTTGACCATTACATGTACATTTATGTTTTCTAGAACAATAAAAAGGAATTAATGGAAACCCTTTGAAACCCATAACTAATATTTACATGGTTTCATTTAATAAATTTAAAGGATAATTGTATAGTCATTGTCCTCAGATTTGATATTCATCTGTTTCTTTTTCTTAGTTTTAACACACAGACCCACATTTTTAATGACTTTGATATCTTTTAAAACATATTGTTGAGTCATTCTGATCACATCACATAGAAGATTATTTTTCTCTCATATGCACAAAAAATTATTCAATGGTGGTTTTCCTTTGATTTTAAGAAATCCTTAGCATGTTTTGTAAATTTTTTCAATTACAAGAATGTTTTAGTGTTTTAAATCACTAAAACCACATTTTTGGGAATCCTAGGAATACAGTAACTCAATTTGACTTGGAATTATTTTTTATATATAAAAAATAAATCTATTGTCATTTACCTTTACTTTCTTGGCCATAAGATATTTATTTCATTATTTTGACATCCTAATTCATGTTTTAAAAAATATAGTATCTCTTAAAACATATTATTGAGTAATTTTGAGAATACAACACATTAGATGGATGTTTTTTCATTTCTTAAATAATATAAATAATTCAAAATAATAATCCCCAATATTTAACATCAACATTAGGTTATTTCATTTGGTTATGAATATTACAATAATGACCCAATGTATTATCTCGGGAAATTACCTTCTTATAATTATGTCATATAATCACTTGAAATCCCAACACAATGAACTACTAAGTACTATACGACCTTTAATCATAATATTGTCACATCTATGATTTGAATTTCAAAAATCTGACTTACACTGTTGCGATTTGGAAGATGTTTGGAGTCCGATAAGACAAATTTAATTTTTAGTGAATAGTATCCTTCTCTTATGAATAGAAACATACCCTTATGAATATTAATATGACCATTATGAATAGTAAATCATCCAAATGAATAGTAACCTCACCCATGAATGTAAAAAAAAATTTAGGCATCTTATAATTGATAATATGACCATAGTAAAAGTATTGGTATTGATTTATGTATTAATAATTAAATACAATTAGTTAATTAATTTAAAATAAAATGTATTTTCCTAAAAAAATTCATAAATTAAACATTTTATATCTTCAAGTTTTAATATAACTTAATGATGCCATTTTTAATTTTTGGTACCATTATAAAGTCGGTTATATTTTTAAAATCCGTATTTTTCAATTAAATTTTAATTTTAATTAAAAAATAAATTATTCATATTTTTAAAATTATAAATGAAAATGGATTTAATTTTTGGATTCTACAAATTGAAAAATATTTAGGGTGATACTTTCGGATTTTTTCTAAAATACATGATGTTTTATGAATAGTAACATAGGATAATTCACGATAAATGCTAAAACCTGAATATCTATATCATGATTGAGTCACGAATCATTAAAATGGTCATTGGTTTGAACAACCATGTACATATTACTATGATTGGTAACTAAAATTATTACTATTTCTTGTCTTATGGAAAAATAATAAACTAATGACTATAGTATTAAGAAATCCCTCCTCCCCTCGACTATAAAAAAACACCCACACTACCCATTTATCTTAACTTTTTTTAAACCCTGTGCCTTCCTTAAATATTTTAAAAATCTCTCCCTAGGATCCCCCCATATCCAGTAGCCTTTGGTATCCATAAAAGTCCAAATCCTCCCCCTTTATGAGGCTCTCAAAGAAGATTTAATCTAGTGGTAAATTCCCCTTTTCTTTTCTTTTCACATTACATTGTTCTCTTTTCATTCCTAACCACTCCACATCCAAATGGTATGAAAAATATAGCTCCATACATGTAAATTAATGTTTTTATTCTAATGGGATAATTAATTATCATCTCCCCTTTCCCACCTTTTATACCAAATAAATGAAAAACCTATCCATGTTGTGTTAGTATATCGCATTCAAGGATGACTAATTATCAATTTATATTACCATCTTCAAATATGATCATGAGGAAAATTTTATGGTTTAAAAAGAATCATAAATATTTATTTTATCTAATATGTTGTTCTTAAATACTTTTTCAGACATTATGTAAAATAATAATACAAAACAAATTAATTATTAGAAAAATCCCCAAATTAATCCAACTATTTATGATTAATGTTTTATATCATGATTCACCATCACTCTAAGTAACCACATTAACATTACAACAATGAAACCTTTTGGATGTTAAATAATAAATTATGACTCCAATTCTGGTCATCCATTTCTATTTTAACATGATTCTCCATTCATGAAAATAATTAAACTTATCATAAAAACCAAGAAGACAAACGGACCCAAACAATGAAATTGAAACACTTAACCCTTAAAAAAGTTCATTAATGAACATAAAAAGGTTATAAAAATCATTTAGATATACTAAAAGTTCAGGTATTATTAATTATTGAACCAAATTTTGTTATTATGTTCATTAATATCATGTGAATAACACCATTAGACTTAAGGTAAGGGGTCCAATCTATCTCTCTCTTAATCAAGAATTCCCTCTTTGTTATTCCATTTTATTTGTAATTCCTAATAATGGGGTATGATTTATCACCACCCCCGTACTACTCTCATGATGTTTACAATATTATAAATCCATTTTCTCTCTCATTAATCTCTCCAATGTATACCTTATATCATGCTGATATTTCGTAATGGAATCTACCTGAACATCCTTTATTCCTTTGAGTTTCACTATTATTATTTCTGCCCAAATGAAGTTATATATTCTTTTGTTTGATATCATATAATTTATGTTTATAATATCAAAAATTATTTATCAACATCCATTCATCAACAAGTTTTGGGTATATACAAGATTTTAAATGATTCCATACTTAATACATCCCATTAAGAAACCCAAATTTAAGGGAACTTCAAAAATTTATACCCAATTCTAAGTGAAAACTATGAAATGTTTTAATCCCCCATTGTTTATACAAAACTACTTTTTTTATTATGAAAACCTTCTTGGAACACTTCTGGTTTTTATAAACTATTATGCCCTTTTCAATTTAAAATGCTTGTTAGTGTTTTCCTTAAATCCACACAAAAATGTTTTAATGCTAAAAAATTTTAAATACACCTTTCACATGTTTTCACTTATGTTTGACTTCAATTTCCATGAAATATGTCTTTTTTACCTTACTAAAATCCATGGATGTTATAATTCGTTTATTTCATGTGAACTTTTGTTATATACACAATCATTATGCTTTATTATATGATTATGATACAAGTTTAATTCAATGGGTGTCCTTATGATTATGAATTTTTATGTTGGTTATATGTGGGAAAAAATATTCAGGATCATTGTAATATGGGGGCACCAAAATAGCGCTCCAATTAATTGGGTAAAGTTTCGTCTCATGAGACGTTATGTGCAACAGTATTTGTGGTTAGCCTTGACTCATGCTACCATGTGCAACGGTCAGGGTAGTTAACCTTTACATGTGCTTCTATATGTGAAACAAGCCTTGAATATTTACGATGTCATGATTTAGGATAATTCCACATTACTATGGATTTATGTTTTTTTTGATCACATGTTTATAAATTATGATTCCATATGTTCCATGCCTTTTTATATCATTATTTCATGATCTCAAACCCATGTACTAGAGCTTTATTCTTATGGTTTTTTCCCTTACTGGGATTATATATCATCTATTCATTCACATGATCCCAAGGGTACCATATAAATATGTAATGGAACAATGTAAGTTAGGATATCTTTATTTAGATTAAATAAAGAATTGTTTTTTTGTCCCATGTTTTATGTTTGGGATACCATGTATTCCAAGACGCTAGACTTCACAATCATTGGATTTTATTATGATTTATAATTATGATTAAAATACGGTAATGTTATGTGTTAAATGATAGGGTCACTATTGTCGGTATTAGAGGCTGTTCTAGAAATTTTTTGAGATTAGGAATTGGGAACATTAGTAAGAACCTTAAGGATGAAACTAAGTACAAGAATACATCACTATATTTTGTTAAGAATAGAGAAATAGGTTTATCAAGAAATAAAATCCTTATCTGTATACAAACTAGTATAGGTGGCTCTGGAATTGATGTATCTAGGGTTAAAACCCAAAACCCCCAGTTTGAGATAAACTCGAACAGGAACCGGTGCTTGACAGTGGTCCTTCCGTACTATTGGTTTGACACTCCTAGTGGATATTATTTGGTTAATTCATGAGCTTAGTAGAAACCATTATTAATTTAATAAAAAATTACCATAAGAATATATGTTATGAAATACATCAATGATAACCTATAATTAAACATTGTGAAGCACAAGATAGGATATACTTCTTCTTTACAAGTTTATCCCATTATTTTCAAAGTTTCCTTTTTTTTAAGATAAATAGGTAAGTATTCAATCCCTCAAATTGTATAGTCTTCTTCATAGTTAATGTAGGGTAATATCATAACACGTGAAAATAATATATTTTAAAGGGAATGTAAATATTTCTCTAAAGATATGGCTAATATGATGGGAATGGGTGCTCAAAACAGGATGATAGTACATGCTCAGCTGACTCAAGTTATGAAAAATGACATGAATCATGTTGAAACCCCTCCTCCTCCATGGAAAGAGAATGTTGCTATCGAATCCTTCATGAAGAAATGGACTCCCATGTTTAGTGGATCTTCTGATCCCCTCCTTGCGGATTAGTGGATTAACTACATTGAAATGATATTTTTTGTCCTCCAATGCTTAGAAGAACGGAATATTGTGTTGGTGGTCTATCATTTTGATGGGGAAGCTGATCAGTGGTGGAAATTCATCAAGAATATGGAACCCCATGAGAAATTTGATTCCATTTATTGGGAGGAATTCAAGAGAATTATTTTCAGTAAATATTTTCCCCTAACCCTCCTTCTTAGAATATAAATAGAGTTCCTTAGACTCAATCAAAAGGAAGATGAGTCATTTTGGGTGTATGAAGAAACAATTACAAGGCTTGAAAGTTACACCTCTAAAATTGTCATGAACTATGAAAGGATGGTGGATCGCTTCTTTAACGGACTAAATCATAGTCTATAAAAAGTAATGGATATTTTGGACTATGAAAGCTATGTAGGGATTCTTTGTTGCGACCTCAAGGATGAAATGGAGATCAGAGAGTATCAGTGGTATCATGAACCTGATGAAAATACTAAGAAAATAAAATCTAATTTGGGTGGTCTCGTAAATAAACTCCATGATGGAAAGAATTATAATCATCCCACATGTGAAAATTGTGGGAAGAAGCATCCTGGGAACTATCCAAAGGGAACCAAGAATTGCTTCAAATGTGGAATGTTGGGACATCTGGCTAAAAAATGCCGATAGGATATGAAGAATCATGATAATGTGGAAAAAGAGAGGAATATTTTGATAAACACTTAGCCTTTAGTGTAGTGTTACAACTACGAGGGGCATGGAAATTATGAGAAAAATTTCCCTAAGAACAGGTTTATCGGAGGCAATCAAAAAAGCCTCCAAGGAAACAAGGAAGGGCTTTTGAAATCACAACAGCTGAGTAGGATCCGAACAAAAATGTGGGGACATGTATAATAGCCATTTATTCAGGAATATAAAACATAGTATTTGATTCTATTTATATACATTCTTTCATTTCCTTCATGTTTAGTAGAACTATTCAACACCACCTCAAAATTTGGAGGATAAGTTATATGGGAGAACAAAAAATGGGGAAGTTATTTCATCTATGGTTTATTAATTCTTTTGCAGTTAAGGTTTGTGAACTGAACCTCCCCACTAATATCTTTATACTTCCTTAAGTGGAGTTTGATGATATCTTGGGCATGGATAGTATATCTTTATAAAAATCAAACATCAACTATCTAGAAAGGGAGATCACTCTTCACATCCCAAAGTATACTCAAATTATATACAAGTGTAAGGAGGAAGATGGATCTCCTTTAGAATAATTTTTTCATGTGTGGATATTAATTCATTATGAGCAAGCATGTCTAGCTCAAATGATTGAGACAAAGGGGAGAATCAATCTTGAAGACAAGCCCAACGTGATGGATTACACTGATGAAATCTTTGAATATTTTTCTAGTCTTCCTCAAGATCGAGAGGTTAATATATCAATTGAAATTATTCTTTAATATCTTCATATATTAGATACATCTTATAGAATGGACACCATAGATCTGGAGGAGCTCACGAAACAGTTACATGATAATCTAGAGAATTATTTTATATGGCCATGTGCTTCACCATGGGGTGTTCCAGTCCTCTTCGTCAAGAATAATGATGATAAATACACATTTTCATTGGTTATTGTGATATCAATACAATCATGATAATTATGATATATCCCCTACCAAGGATAGATGACATTTTTGATCAGCTTCATGGGCCCAATTATTTCTCTATGGTGAACCTTCAGTAGGGATATAACTAATTAAAGGTGGGGAAGAAAGGTATTCAAAGGACTACCTTTCGAACGAGGAATACACAATATAACTTCATAATAATTCCCTTCAGACTCACTAATTCTCTAGATTGTTTCATGGATTTAATTAATAGAGTCATTAGAGATTACGTCAACGAATTTGTGGTAGTCATTATCGATGATGTTATTATATAACCAAAGAGCATGGAGGATCATGTGGTGCATTTGAATACTCTGTTATGTACTTTATGAAGGGAGAATCTATATGAAATGTATATTGAATGTGAGTTCTGGATGGGTGAAGAATAATTCTTGGGTCATGTTTTCACCAACAAAAGGATATCTATAGACCATTCTAAGACAATGGAAATTGATTGGTAGCCTAGACCAACATCTATAACGGAGATCCGTAGCTTTCTTGGTCTAGCTAGGTATTATCAATAATTTTTGAAGTACTTATCACAATGGTAAAACCCAATAAACAAGTTGACACAGAAGGGGGTGACATTTTTTTGGACACAATAAAGTAAAGACTACTTTACGGATTTGAAAAAGAGTCTTATATATGTGCCATTACTCACACTCCCAACAAGTGGATAACTCTTTGTGGTGTACAATGATTCTTCAAAGAAGTTATTAGGTTGTGTGATGATTCAAAATGATAATGTGATTTCCTACGCCTTAAGGCAGCTGAAAATCCATGAGAAAAATGATCCTACGCTTGATCTGGAGTTGGCTGTTGTGATATATTCTATAAAAATCTGGTAGAATTATCTATATGGGGAGAAGATTGAGATATATACTGATCACATGTGTCTCAAATATATATTAACAAAAAAATAGCTTAGTATGTGATAGAGAATATGGATAAATCACATCAAAGACTATGACTGCTCAATCTACTACCATCCCAATCAGATAAGCAAGGTGGAGGATGCTCTTTATAGAAAAGATTCAGCATCATTATCAATGAGGATAATTGAAAATAATGCAATCTTTGTAGATTTTTATAGGATGTAAATGGGAATCATTAGGGAGGAACATCATAAACCAATTCTCAAATGATTTCCCAACCATCCCTCATGGATAAAATAAAGGATTCTCAAAGAAAAGATGTAGAGATTCTGAAAAGGGTGTAAACCATTAGAAATGGGAAATCCTCTTAGTTTATGATTGATAAGGAAAGAGGTTTAATATTTGGGTCATGATTATATGTACCATCTTATGTAGTGATAAAGAAGGAGATTCTAAATGATGCACATAGTTCAAACTTCTCTGTCAACCCAGGGAGCACAAAGATGTATCGAGATATCTAAGAGAACAATTGGTGGGACAAAATGAAGAAGGAGATTGTTGAATATACATCAAAGTGCCTGTTATGTCAACAAGTGAAGGGTGAAAGACAAAAGTCTAAGGGGATAATTAAACAACTACCCATGCCAACATGTACATGGGAGACCAACACCATGGACTTTGTCAATGGAATTCCTCATACATTCATAGAAAACACTCCTATATGGGTCATTTTGGATCATCTTACAAAGATAGATCACTTTATCACGATTCAAGAGGACTTATCAATAGATAAAATTGCACATGTATTTATCAAAGTGGTGTTAAGGATGAATTGAGTACCACTACCTATTGTATTCAATCGATATCCATGATTCACCTTGATGTTACGAAAAAGTCTCTAACATGCCCTTTGTACTGAACTGAACATCAGTATTCTCTGTCATTCTCAAACTAATGGCCAATCAAGGAGGACTATTCAAACACTAGAATATAAGTTGAGAGAATGTTCTATGGATTTCAATGGAGGATGGGATACATATCTTCTACTGGTTTAATTCTCCTACAACAACAGTTTCCAAGTGAGCATCTGAATGACACCATATGAAGCCCATTATACGACACAGTGTAGAACACATGCATGTTGGGATGAAGTCATTGAGTGTAAGATTATAAAACATGAAATGGTAAAATAAATGGTGGATAATGTGAAACCCATTTATCATCACATAAAGTCATCTCAAAGTCAACAAAAGATTTTTACAGACAATCGTCGCCTATAACATTAGTTTAATGTTAGAGACATGGTATTTATCTACATATATCCATGGAATAAGATCTTGTGATTTCAGAAGAATGGATAGCTAAGTCCCAAGTACATTGGTCCATTTGAGATCCTTGATCGAATCGAAGCTATGGACTATCGACTGGACCTTCCACCTACCATGTCATAAATACATGATCTCTTCCACATATCCCTCTTAAGGAAGTACATACCATATCCTTCACATGTACTCACTACATAGGTGCTATAGTTAGAGGATGATCTTTTTTAGAAGGAGATGCTGACGAAGATCTTGGATCATAGAGATAATGGTTTACCTAACAAGACTACTCACTAGGTCAAAGTACGGTGGAGAAAACACAAGATCAAATAAGCAACATGGGAACTGGAGGAGACAATGAAGGAAATGATCCCGCACCTGTTTATGTCATAGAATGTAATACTAAATCTTGAGGAAGAAATTTTATAAGGGGGGAATAATGTAACGACCCAATGCTTTATATATGGAAATTCACTTTCCTTTAATTATATCCTACAATCACAATAAATCACAACACAATGAACTATTATGTAATAAGAGTCGATTGATAATAATATTATCACTTTAGTGATTTGAATTTCGAAAATCTAACACACACTTTTCTGATCAGGATGATATTTGGAGTCCAATAAGAAAAAAATAATTTTTAGTGAATTGTAACCTACCCTTATGAATAGTAACCTACCCATATGAATTGTAATATTAAAGTTATATATAGTAAACCATCCAAAATAATAGTAACATAACCCATGAATCAATAAATAAAATTTAGGCTTCTTATCAGTGATACTTTGACCATAGTAAAAGTATATGTATGTTTTTATGTTATAAATATTTAAATACAATTAATTAAATAATTTAAGTTAAAATTAATTTTCAAAAAAGGTGTTAATGAATTTAAAACTTCATGTCTTCTGGTTTTAAGATAATTTTATCAGGCATTAAGTTGGTTTTTAAAGCATTTGAATTTTGCTATAGTTTTAAAATCAATCATTTTTAACTAAATTATGATTTTAATTGAATATTAAATTTATCATATTTAAAAAATTATTTTTAAAAAGTAGTTTATATTTTTGGATTCTACACATCGAAAAATGTTCGGGCTATTTTGTTTTGAATTTTTCTAAAATACGTGAATTTTTTATGAATTAAAAAATACGATAATTCACGATAAAAGATAAAACAAGAATTTTTGCATCAGGCTTGAGTCATGGACAATGTTAATGGACATAGTTTTGAACAAAATTCCCCATAAATTTTTTTTGATCAGAATAATAATAATTATTTCTTTTCTTTTGAAGAAATAATAAACTAATGATTATAATATTAAGAAAACCCTCCTCCCTTCCACTAAAAAAACCACCCACACTCCCCTCTTCTCCTCACTCAACTAATGCCTTTTGAAATCTCTAAATTCAGAAAAAAATTATTGCCCCAATATCCTCCCCCACGTCCACAAGCCTTTGGTCTCCCGAAAATACCAAATCCTCTCCACTTAAGAGGTTCTCAAGGATGATTTAATCAAAAGGTAAATTCCTCTTTCTTTTTCATACATTTTCATTTCATGTTCCTTTGTTATCTTTTCTTTCCTAATGTATCCTCGTACAAATGGTATGAAAAATCCATTACCATACATGTAAAGTATTTTTATTATGCTAATGTGATAATTCATTATAATATACCATTTCCCTCCTTTTATACTAAAGAAATGAAAACATATTCAAAGATGTGTTAATTTATCACATTCAAGGACGAAGAGCTATAAATTTCAATTACCATATTCAATTGTAGTGATTAAAAAAATTTATTGTTAGAAACGAATATAAAATATGTTTTTTATCTTCTATGTTGTTATGAAATCCATCTTCACTATTCATAAAAAAATAATAATTCCAAACAATTTAATTATGAGCAAAAATTCCAAATTAATCGAAGTGTTTATCATTAATGTTTTATATCATGATTTACCTTCACACCATGTAACAAAATGTAATTTACAACCATGTATCATTATTTATGTTAAATAATAAAATATAACTCAAATTCAAGATAACTGACCCAATTTCAAATTATTATTCATTCATGAATATATTTAAAATGATCGTAAAAACCATGAAAACTAATAGACCCTAAGGATGAAATTGAACCACTTAACCCCTCAAAATGGTCATAAATGAACATAAAAAGGTTATACGAAACTTTTACATATATAATATGTTATTTAATTATTAATTTATTAACATAATTTTGTTTTTTAGGTCATTAATATCAAGTGGAGAACACAATCAGACTTACGGTACGAGATCCTCTCTATCACAGTCTTATTAAAAAATATCCCCTTTGTTATGCCATTTGATGTGTAATTCTTAATGATGAGAAATGATTTCACACCTCACCCATACGTCAATAATTATGTGTAAAAGATTAGAACCCAATTTTCTCTCTCATTAATCACTATTATGTATACCCAATACCATGACAATATTTCGTAAGGGAATATATGAGAACCTCCTTTATTCCTTCGGGTTGCACAATCTTTCTTTCTACCCAAATTAAGTTAAGTATTTTAATTTTTTATATCTTATAAACACTATATATACTATCCAAACTCATGTATCAATATCTATTAATCATTATCTTATAGGGATATTCATGATTTTAATGATTCCCCCCTCAATACATCCTATTAAGAAAACATGTTTTTAGGGAACTTCCCAAATTCAAACCCAATTTCAAGTGCACTATACCATATATTTTAAACCACCATTTTTTTATATGACCATTTTTTTATTATGAAATCCTTCTGTGATCACTTCTGGTTTCGTACAAAATATTATTCCATTTTCTATTTTAAATGCTTGGTAGTGTTTTCCTTAAAACCACACTAAAATGTTTTAATGCTAAAATTATAAATTACTCTTTTCACATGTTGTAAATTATGTTTGAAATAAATTACCATAAAATATGACTATTTTACCTTATGAGCGTCCATGTATTTTTTTAATACCTTTCTATCATGGACACTTTTATGATACACCCATTCATTATACTTTATCACACGATTATGATACCCATTTTATTCCATTGGTGTGCTTATGATTAGGATTGTTTCTAAAAGATTATATATATGGAAAGATTATTCGTGAACATGTTAAGATGGGTTCACCCAAACATCAGTCTAATGCATTGGGAAAATTTATTCTCATGAGAAGTTATATGCAATGGTCTTGGTGGTTACCCTTGAATGGTTCTACCATGTGAAATGGTCTTGGTGGTATACCTTAACTTTTGCTCCTCTATGTGCAATGAGACTTTAATCATTTTAAAGTCAATATTTATCTTACTAACACATTACTGTGATTTGATGTGTTTATGATCCCATTATTATATGTTATGATTCCATATTTTTTATACCTTTTTATATCATTAGGTCATGACCTCTAACCCACATGATAAATAATTATTCTTATGTGTTTTTCCTTACTGGGCTTCTAACTCATCCCTTCGTTCATGTGATCCACAGGGTACAATATGAAGATGTAAGGGCTCAATGGAAGTTAGGAGCTCTTTTTAGTGATTAAATAATGATGTGTTTTGTTGTCCCATTTTTTATGTTTTATGTAACTTGTCCTCTAAGGAACTAGACTTCATGATCTGGGGCTTGAATTATGATGTAAAATTATGCTTAAAATCATTTAATGTTATTTGTAGAATGATAGGGTATCTATAATTACACAAATATAATCATGTTTTAGAACACCGAAAATGCATTTACAAGAATACTTGTAAAATTATAACTCAAAATTATGTGGTATGAGTCACTACATTTCAAAAAAAATTATATACCGTCATTTTCATATGATTTAATGTCCATTTAATTCCATTTTATTTGTTTTTACCACCCCACCCCCTCGAGACAAATCTTTATTGATTATGGTTTCTTTTAAAAAATATTATTGAGTCATTCTAAGAAAATATCTCAGAGGATGTGCACGATGTCTGCTCTACATGTTATAATTAATTTCTCATTCGTTTCTCTATAATTACATTTCAATATGATGTCATTTTCTATAGGTTTGAACAATAGTCTTTTTTTAACCCAAAAAAAGGGTTTTAAGAGCATATTAGTACAACTATATTTTATATTGATGTGGCATCAGTTCTTACATTTCCAAAATAAATATAAAGTCATTTTACTATCATTTTATGGCCATATAATTCTATGGGATTAATTTTAACCCCCTGAAACCAATTCTTCAAGACTTTGGTATCTTTTAAAAATGAATATTGGGTCATTCCGAGAACACAACAAGTCATATGGTTGTGTTTCTTCTCATACACATCACAGATAATTCAGTTGTTGTTGTACCATGATTTCATGTCAATTTATGGTCATTATCATTATTTTGAACCAATACATGCACATTTTTGTGTTTTGAAACACTAAAAATGAGTTTGTTGGCATCCTATGAAATCCATAACTAGGACTGATGTTTCATCAGCTACTACATTTCAAAAATTAATCTTATATCATTTGAATTTTATTTCATTGCCATTTGACTCCATTTTCTTGGTTGTGACCCCCTTACACATGTTATTAAAAGCATTGGTATATTTTAAAATGAATTATTGATCCATTTCAAAAACACCACATATTGTATGGATTTTTTACACATAAAAATAAATAAAAGGTGCTTCTAGAATTATTTTACATCAATCTAAGGTCTTTTTTATGTTTTTGATGATCACACGCAAGTTTTAGTGTTTTAAAACACTAAAATGTTTTTATGGGTATCCTAGAAAAAATGCAACTCTAATTTATGTGGTGATTATTCCTATATTTAGAAAATTAATTTCTAGACATTTTTCTTTGATTTCATGTCCTTATTATTCCATTTTCATGGGTTTTACACCTAATGAACATTTTTTCAGAATTTATTATCTTTTAAAACCGATTAATGAGTCATTTCAAGCATAGCACATGTCTGGTAGAAATTGTGTCTACTCATACAAGTAAAAAATAATTTAACAGTGGTTTTCCCATTACATCACATTAATATTATAATTTTTTTCATTGGTTTGGGCCAATACACACTTGTTTCAGTGATTTTAAACACTAAAAATTATTTTATAGTTATCCCAAGAAAACAATAACTCATATTTACGTGGAATAACAAACTATATTTACAAAATTAATCTATGATAATTATCCAATTATTTAATTCCCACATGATGTTGTTTCTTGGTTTAAACCCAGGAAACACATTATTAAATACTTTGATATATTTTAAAACTCATTATAGAGTCATTTTGAGTACAATGTACAATGGATAGATGTTTATTATAATTTTACATGTAAAAAAATAATTTAATAGTGGTTATACCATTATTTCACATGAATATAGGTTCATTTTCTATGGTTCTGACCATAACACACATGTTTTAGTTATTTAAACCACTAAAAACAAGTTTATGGGAATACTGGGAAACTATAAATTAGATTGATGTGGTGTCAAGTCAAGAATTTAAGAAATCTATATATGGTATTCATTTTATTATTTTACACCCATCAAATACCATTTTCATGGTTTTTACCCCCCGCTGCACATTTTTAATGACTTTAGTGACTTTCAAAATTAATTATTGATTCATTCTGACTAAATCGTATGTTACACATTATATGGGTTTGTTTTATACTTTTAGAAATGAAAATTCATTTAAATATTGTTTTCCCATGATATTACATCAATCAAATTCCATTTCCTAGGGTATTATAATTATATGAACGTTTTAGTTTTTAAAAACTCTAATAATCAATTAACTAAAATATTTAGACAAATGTAACTCTGATTGACATATTACCAGTTTATAAATATTAAAAATCCATATATTTTTCTTTTATTATGGTTTCACAACCATTTTTTTTATTGGTTTTTACCACCTTGTTGAATGTTTTTATAGACTTTTATTATCATTTGAAACTACTTATTGAGTAATTTTGTGAGATCTGCATGTAGGTTGGATTTATTTTATACTCACACCAATAATAAATAATTAAAAGGTGTATTTCCCATTATTTCACATATATAATAGGCCTCCTATATGTTTTTACTATTACATTCATGTTTATGTGTTTTAAAACATTAAAAACACATTTAGGGCCATTATAGGAAAACCATAACCTGGATTGACCTGGCCCTAATTCCTACATTTCAAAATTAAGTATAATATTTTTATAAGTTTATTTTATATCTCTATGATTTCATTTCCTTGGTTTTGACCCCTCGATATATGTTTTTAATGATTTTGTTATCTTTTAAAACATTTGTATTGAGTCATTCTAATAACACTAGATGTTGGATAGATGTGTAGGATACTTCTATAGAAATAAAAAATCATTGGAATTTTTACCAAGATTTCACAACATTATAAGGTCATTTTATATGGTTTTGAATGGTACATGAACATTTTAGTATTTTAAAATAATAAAAACATTTTTAGAGGCATCCTAGACAAGACATTTCATATATTGAAATTGAATCATTTATAACCTTTCTAACATAAATAAATTGGCATTACACAATGATTTTATGACCATATGACATTGTTTTCATAGTATTGATCTCAGGAAGAATGTTTTTAATGAATTTTGTATCTTCTAAAATTTGTTATTGAGTCATTAATTGAGATTAAAATTTATCTCAATGGGATTAGCAATAAGACCTGAAATTTCCTTGAGTACAATTCCCATCATCATCTAAAATATTAAAAATTGGAATTTTCCATTGTTGTCTAACATAGATCACATTACTCCAATAAGAGTTATATTATTTTAATTTTTCTTTCATCCTTGAATTTTCTTTATGTGATTCCCAATCAATGACACTACTCAAACCCCCATTAGGTATATCCTTAAATGATAATCACACCCAGCCAATGAAAGTTGATAGATTTGACCTAGAAATCACCACCATATATTCTTAAGATTCTATATACATAAAATGATAGTATCTATATCGATCTGGGAAACCAATGATGAATGTGAAGGGTTTAAATCCTAGGATTCTTTAATTTTAACTTGTTAATACAAAAATATTTAAAATTATTTTTAATGTTATATAAACATCATAATATTACATAATTAATAAATATATCATTACTATTTAATGTTACTTTATTACTATAAAAACATAAAACATAAAAAAAATTACAACAACAAAAAATCCTTAAACCCAATTAGTTTGGGTCAACTACATGTATTAAATAGTGCCAATAGAATTAATCAAAACTTTTGGACCTTGTTGGAGGCACATTTAATTGGGTTAGAGGATTTTTTATAACATATTTTTCATTATGATGTTTTTATAGTATTGAATAAAATGGTAATCAAAAGTATTTACTCCAATGTATTTGTTAGGATCATTCACAAAACTATAGTTAGGATTCATATGAACCATAATTCACAACATGTTCCAACCAAATGAGTAACCTGATTCATTAGACATTAAATAAAATATAAAAAATACAAAATAACCTTTATTTAAAACAAAATAATATTAATAATAACAGATAAAAAACACACATGTTTTTTTCTAGAAAACTCAACAACCATGCAATATGAGGAATGACTTGTTTTATATGATTTGCAGTATTTTTTTTAGAATAATATCAGAAAAAATAGAATCATTAATAAAAATTATAATTTTATTGTGTTTTTGTTATTATGTTACAGTAAAATATGTAATTACCTCATGAGATGCTTCTCTATTAATGTCAAAAAATAAAATTACACTACTCAAGAGATATTTCTACATGAACTTTCTCATAAAAATTTTTACAACTCAAATATGTTTCATTTATCTCATTCCATAATCTCCATTTTAAATATCACCATTTCTTGCACAAATATTTAAGGGTCCATGTGTCTGAGATGGAGTCAGGGACATAAAAATGAAAAAACAATAAATAGAAAATCATATCACATTAAAGTTATATTAATAATTTTACTCATTTATTTTAAAATTTTAATTAATGGATATAAAATTTATATTAACTTTACATTGTAATAAAGCACTTCATATTTACAATATATGGGAATATTCCACCAAAAATTATAATTAACATGATGTATCACCACCTCAGAAAGAAGATCATAATAAACCTATCTATAGATTCTAATAGAATCGTCATTTGGCATCTTGAAATCAAAAAATAGAAAAATTGTTTTTGTATTTAAGGTCCCACACATCTAATGTGTTCATTTTTTTATCATTTCTCTTTTTATATTTATTTTCTTGAAAAATTCATTAAACAATTAATAAATATCTTTTGTTATATAATTTCATACATACCTGTAATGGTATAAGTTTTATATCCCCAAGATGGAGGGGTGAATAACTTCCCCATAAATGATGGTGCATCAGATAGTGGGAAACGAACCACATTTGGGGAAGCTGCTTGCTCTCTAGAAGACATAGGTACACCATAACCACTCAGATCTATTGAAGATGAAAGTACTGGCAGTGTGACCCAAGATTTTGATATGTTAGGATCTCAATTTTTCTGTTCTATTCATTCCTACAATTCAAATTTTTTAGAATATATTCAATGTATAAAAAATTTAGAATTAAAATAATTAAAAAATTGTAAATATACAATAATGTATACATGTATTAAATACTTATACATAACAATTTGTAATATAGTTTCTTTACCAATTTACACATTTATTTATCTTCACCTATGTTATCATCATTGTTATCAACCTCCATTGGGATGAGTAATTCCTTTTAATCCTTTCCTAAAAGTTCTATTATTTCAATACTTTCATGTAAAAAGTTGTCAATGTTTTGTGGTTGATGTGGGTTACTATCACAAATAACCAATTAACCATTATCACCAATATCATACAAGTATCTCCATTTTATGTGTACAATACACTCCCTACATCACATATGTCATCATCTATATACAAACCATATTATATTGTGAAACAAATATAAATAAATCATGCTCTAAATTCTCACTAGTGGGGATGATGTCAGAGAATATGACATAATTAAAATGTAATGAATCATTCGTTATACCCCTATCAGTATTGGACCACATTCATTTGAATAAGGAAACAAAAACTTGACCATGATAGTTTAATTAAATTAAATAAATCATTATTCCACAGTATCACACATATTTAAGTTTAAATACACAACTATTTCGAGGTTTCAATTCCTCTGCAAGTAAATTTTATGAAACATGATTCCATGAATATTATAGCCATAAAATATATTCTTCAACTTTAAATGACCTAGATCCAAAAACATAAAATCATTTCATATTTCAGTTTAATTCTCAATATTCAATATTTTCACAAGAATATTTATGGTGCATCTTCTAACACTAAAAAAATAATCACACACCAATAATAATATTATTATTATATACATACATGATGGGTGAACCATTAAACAATCATATTATTAAAAACATTGTTTAAGGCAAACACATTTTGATCTTGACTACTTAGTCCTTACTCTTTTTCATCTTAATTATTAAAAAAAGAATCCATAATAACACTATTGACTATAACAAATGTACACACCTATAGTGACTCTAATTTAGTCAGTGTAAATTTTGGAATCTCTTTAACTTGTCATCCTATAATTAGAAATACCAATGAATTGTTTTCAGAGTGATAATGAGTATAGATATAACAAAAAAAGTCAACATGATTGAATCTAATCTTAATTATATACAAATTACTTGAACATAAAGTCAAGCATTCTCTATATATATAACATTCAGTAATAAGGAATTCTAGTTGAGTTTTATTGCTAACATATGATTTCAAATGATCTAAGTACCAAATGAAAAAATTATAAAACATATTATAAATTTTTATGCAATGATTTTACAATATTTAATTAATCAATTAAAATAAAAAAAATATTAAAATAACTCCCAATTAGATATATCAATTGACAGTTTTCTATTCCCCAATGTTTAGCATCTTCAACTAAATTAATAGTAAAATGATTCATGACTATGAAAAATTTAAGGGGAAATAAGATCTCCAAATGAAATAGTTTTAAAAATATTATTTCTTAAAGTCGATCATGCTCAATTAGATTTATATTTTTCAAAAAAAATCTCTCAAGAAGTTCCCTAACACAACTATAACTATAATTACTTTTTTTGGTAATGTATTACACAATTCCAACAATAACAAAAACTTCTATAAAAAAATAAATGTGTCATGAATTTTTAACCCAAATAACTATTGATTCCATATGTCAACATACCACAAAAAGTAACATGAATATCCATATAGAACTAATACATCATTTGAAGATTGAAGTAATAGGTATTTCTCTAGATTTTTCATTATAAAAAATCTCAAGTATACATTTCATTCATATTTTTCATCATATTTTTTTATATTCATTTATTCCAAATCCTTATGACCATCATAGTGATCCTTTGATTTACCTTTCTCATTTTTCAATGTGTAATTTATAGTTTCATAGATGTTCTTCTCAATATGAATTCTTTCAAGATTATGATATATCAAATTAATCTCCCAATGAGGATCTTTGAAAAATATAATCATTTTCTTCCACTTTTTTCTGCCATCTACTTTGTATATTACACCTTGTACCCCTTTCGACCTTCTTTAAACTAATTTCATTTTACAAATCATATAGTTTCTTCAATTAATTGTATGATGATTTTTAAAACATATAAAACATTTTTTAACTTTTTTAATTCAATATCTCATTTTAATTGTGTCCTGTTAAATATTAATTATTGAGAAGCAACATGAAATCAACTATGACACATAAAAAAGTGTTTTATATAATAAGGTAATCACTATGGTTCAAAATCAAAATTACAATCTAAACAAACCAAACCATAATGAGTGTTCCAACCTGATAAGTTTCGATGACTAAAAAATTAATTTATTATCTACATTAATTCATACTTCATTCATTATGGTTTCCAAATTGAATGATCTTATGTTTCCAGGACATCATCCCATAACTCTATCAATAGTTGGTTAGAGGTTGAAGGTATACATCAGTGTTATCTTGAAGCATTTTATTTGTAATAATAATCATCAAAACTATGAAAGAATTATAATCCACACACATCCATGAAGTCATATTGTAAGGGATAAAAACAACTAACTATATTCTATAATTCTTACTTAATGTACCAAAAAGTGTTAAAACCATAAAAAGAGAATCCCAAAAGTACATTCTTGGGATTCAAAGAAAAATATGGGTATAATGAATAAAAAAACTTCTATGATATTGAATCTTTTTATGTCTTGTGAACCCATAATTATTATTATATAAATCATACCACTTCTTCTCATAAAATAATCACAGACCACAAGAATATAAATTTCAAGTGCTTATTTAGTGGAAAGTAACACTCTTCATTTGTGGGAGTTTTGTTCTATTGATTCTTCCTTTTGTTTCTTTGATTTGTGATCTCATTTTTAATCATTGACATCCATTTTATTGTATGTAATCTTATGAATTTTTCTATATAATATGCTTCTCCCTAGTAAATATTTCTGGTTCATGAATATATCCTTGTACCATCAATTTCATGTATTTTAATGATTTTATTCATCTTATAAATTGATGAAGGGATCATAGCTTCACTGAATTAATCCTAAATAAATTGTAAAATAATAGACCCTTATTTTTCAATAATTTCTCAATAAAAATGATATGATAAAACATAAGTATAAAAAAACTTCAAATACATAGAAAACCCTTCAAATAATACATGTCTTCCATCTTCAAATTATTTATTAAACTGATTTTATTGTTCATTGAATTTATGATAAATATTATCATACTCAGGATAAAATGAAGAATATTTTGTTCAAATAAAATCTTGGAAATTGTATCTAGTAAATCCAAATGTGTTCTTTATCATTTTTCAAAATGATTTCTCATGTGGAGGGTCGCTTTGTGTTGGATTTACAAGATAATAATTTTTTTAATTTTATAAAATATCTGACTCAACATGACAAATACAATATACATATATAGGTTGAAACTATTTCCTTAACATGTTTTCAAAAAAATTTATTTTATTCAACTATATCATTTAATTCTAATCAGTACACAGACATTTTATTCTAATATACCTTGATTGGTTTGCATTATCATAATCTAAATATTATTCCAAAACCTTGGAATAACAAAGTGTGTTTTGAGGTAAATTAATCCAAATTTAATCTATAGGTATTGGGATATAACTCTACTCCATAGAAACTCAAATATAAAGATATATATATATATATATATATAACCAATGTAGTAAAAATAATGGCTAACATCAGCCAGCGTCTTTATTGAATAGAGAAGGGTATTGATTCGATTAAAGAAAAATTTAACATGATAATGTATCAATCCAACATGAAAAAAATAAAAAATTTAATAAATATAAACCCACATGATAATAGGGATTGATTTCATGTAATAAGGTCATTGAGGCAATGAGAGGTAAACATAAAACGTGGAGGTTTTGGTTACTATCCCATCAATGTCTGAATCAGATAGAAGTAAGGGAACTCAGGAAGGCAGTGGGGAGGATAGGGTAGTGGGAATGAGTTTAGGGATTAACTGATAGTGGGGGTTGTGTTCACTAGGAAATAGGTAAGAGGGTCTAATATATCCAAGAGAATAGCCATTAAGGGGAATCTCTTTAGTTATCATCGATGGAGGGGGTCGGAGTTTAGTGTCACGAGAGGGGTTTTGTAGTGTTTTAATACTATCACAAGATTATTCATGTAAATAAAACCTCTAATTAGTTTATTTTAAATATTTTTAATAACCTCATATCTATTAAATATAGCATATTGTTCTAGTTTATTCACAAAAAATAAATACCAAATGAATCCCTTATTCAGTATGAAGGTTTTTATTATCCTACAAGTGTCATTGTTACTTGAATTTTGAAGATAAATCTTTGGATAATCTTTTTTTAGTGGTAGAATTTGCATGCTCTTTCTGAAACATACTCATTGATTTCGTGGATATTTTCATTTAACTGGGATCCTTTGATCACCTAATCGCTTCTTTAACTACTATATATCTTGATTTTCTAATCATTAGAAATGGGGTTTATCCGCACTAAAAAAGTGATGTTATGTTAAGATCCATTAAAGGATACATCATTTATCATTGCTAAAAATGAACTAATTAAGGGTACCTTTATCACTTCCAAACAAAATCATTGATAAAGGTTCCCTTGTGCATTTCAAACCACATTACCACTACCCCAAGCTTATTTTTAATACATTTTTTGATATTTTTATTATTTATATATATTTACATACTTCTGTTTTGTTCATATATTAATATATATTTATTAAATATATGTCTGTTTGTTTGTCTATGATATATACACACACAATTATATTCATTTAAATATATTATATATTAATATTCATTTTAATATATTATAACATAAGTATATATATATGTGTGTGATTATTAATACACACACATATGTACAGATAAACATTCTTATGAGTGTATACATATACATATATTTTTATAAATTAAAAAAGTGGATAGATATTGTTTTAAATATAATGGATAATAATTATTTCTATACAATTTCTATAATTATATTAAATTAAAATTTTCAAATATGTATATATATTGTATATTTAGAGATAAATTATATGTATTACATATTTATTTCTATTTATATTTCATTATACATATTTACATATAATTTTATATCTATATATAAATTTTTTATAAGGTCTTTATAAATATTTATTGTAAATATATTTATATAAAATATTTAATGATATTGGTATTTTTTAAAAAGTCATTTATATATTATGTAATTACTCCATATTGACACACACACACACAAACATATTTACACACATACATACACATTTACATTTTGCACATACACACTAATATTTACATAGATGAATTTATACACTTTTATTCGAATATGCACATAAATTGACATTTGTTTGTTGACAAATATATATTTAAATATAAACATAACATGTATTTATATATATATATATACAAGACTATATTTTTTAAAGTAAATAAATGTATAAATATTTATTTTAAATAATATAAACAATAAATATTTATTTCTATATTGTTTATATATTAAAAAATACATTCTTTTTTAAATATGTTTATAATTTATTTGTAATTTTGTTTTATTATAGGTAAATATAATAAAATATATAATTATAAAGAAAAATACAATATAAAAATAGATATAATTTCAAAATAATATTATCAATATGAATTTAATACTTAAGAAAAAATTCAATCTCCACTAAAAATAGATAATAATACCCTCTTAAAAGAATGTAAAATCCCATCAAATATAAAACAATTAGGGCATCCAAACTAAAAACACAGTTATTCGAGTGTTCAAGGTATTTTTTACCATAGAAAAATTTTGATCAGGGTGTCCCAGTCCAACCAGGTGTAGATCACTTCGTAGAAATTGAATTGATATGTGGTAGATCCCAAACTGACACCTATATAAAATGTTATCGCATTTGTTAGTTTAAATCTTATTTTCAACTAATCTTAGACTATTTATTAATTTAAGGAATATTTATGTCATCAAATTTTTGTTAAACTACTCTGACTAATTATTCATTAGAAAATTATTAACAAATATTATTTTTTAATTATTTTGTAATCTATTTGTTTTATAAATAACATAATTATTATATGTAAATGAATATTTAGTCATATAAAGAATCATATTTAATAAAATTCATTATACTTCAACAAATATAAATTTATTTAAATATTAATATATTATATCTAATAATATATAATTCATTTATGGAATATACCATTTATTAGTGTTAGCAAAAAGTGCTGATAAAGGGTGTGTTTATCTGTGTTAAAATAAATGTGCTAAAAAGGAACTATTTATCAGTGTTTTCGTTTCATCACTGATAAAGGGTGCCCATTATCAGTTATTTTTTCTATCATTAATAAATGGGTCTATTATCGATGCTTTATTATCAATGATAAAGGAAACCCTAATCAACAATAGAAAAAAGTTCTAATATATAGTGCATTTTGCAGTTCTTTTATTTTAAATATGATAAAAGCACCCTATATCAGTGATTTTTTCTAACAATGATAAGTGAACCCCATTTATAAGTTATTTATTCTACTATTGATAAAATATTTTATTGATTTTAGTGTGATATGTATTTGTTTTTGTTTTTTAATCTGGGTGATGCTTCTAGTAAATGTTGAGCTCATAGTGTGGCCCTTACCGATATCTTTTGGACAAAATGGATGGCTTGAAATGACTCCCAACATCAGATTTACCACTCTTCATCACATAACCTCAAATATAAATTTCACACTATACTCTAATAAATATGATCATTGTGGTATGAAATATTAAACACCCCAATCCTTGGAAGCTCTATATTATGATTAATCATATTAACAAAATAGGGGACGATGTAGTGTCGTGCTAATCAAAACATGGGTGCAGGACGAATATAGGGTTTAAAATCAACACATATGGTTTATATAATATTGGTATAAGTCATGGATGATGAATTATTTATGATAATTGAGGTCACATGGTGGTTTTTTTATGTTTTTTTTTGGTTTAGGGGAACCCACTCACTAAAAATGTACGGACCATTATTAGTGCTCTTCTTCCCAATAATCATTATGATATCTCACTATATTATGTTGAATTTGATTTTTTATATCTTGTCAACATTTAGAAATATAGGTGTCTTGTCCCCCTATTCTTTACCAACCATGTTAGGGAATATAGGAGGCTCATTCGTCTGAAGTTTTTATCCTCCACACTTTCCAGGAAGGAATCGTGTAAGCTAATCTCATAGATTTCAAATGAAATCACTAAGGCTCTTTTAATTTATTTACATGTTTATGACCCCTCTCCCAAAATGGAGGAAGATGGTTCAAGGGTATTCTCTCAATATCCACTAATTTAAATCCCCTTGAACTCCCCTTAGATATATTTTTATCACTTTTTTAAATTCTAGTTTTTTAAAAAAAGGATGTCTGTGTGCATCTAGTAAATACGAAGAAAATATAATGGAATTGATATATTTATGAATACATTTCAATTAGAAAAATTAAGTATATTAAATTCATATAGTAACTAATAAATGGATATATATTATTTTTAATAGTGTTTCTCGATAAATTTAATGGAATGTATATCTAGGTTATTACCTTCTATTCATAATAATGAAGTATATGGTATTCTTGATATAGAGTATATAATAAAAAAATGTTTTCAAAAGGGATTTCTATGTAACAATCAGTTATATCACTATATAAGGAAAATAAAAGGAAATTATTTTATTTAGAAACTAATATATAATGAACCTGGAATGTTTTATTCCTATAACATGAAAAATATTCCACCCCCCCCCACCCACTTACGTTAAATATGCCTTTTCAATGACATGTCCACAACATCCCTCAAATGGGTCAATGAAATACTTTGATCATAAGTGTTTTTATTAAAAAAAGTAAATGTGTAGTATAGGTATAAGTATTCATAATAATGAATGGATGGTATAAAGGTAAAACAAAGGTAATTATTGATCATTTCTTCAAAATTGATTCCATTTTCAGAACATCAATGATATATTAATATTTTTGTAATGATCTTTGATTCATTTGATCATTTTTAAATAGTAATGGCTTTGGAGAAACATATAACGGTTGGGAATGGGTAATTAATCATTGATAACAAATCCAAATGACTATAATGTATATTATATAAGAGAATATCATCATAGAAAATATATGTTCAAAATGATTTAGGAAAAATAATCCCAAAAAGTAATGAATAAATGAATATGATTCTTCACTTCGTCCTGGTAACTGATTATGAAAAGTTTATAATGAAAGTGAATGTATACTATATTGTAAAAAATAAATCAATTGGTTAATAATATACTAGTCTATAAGAATATAGTGATATGAAATAAAAATTCAGTGGATATTGTAACAAATATATTTCAATTGGAAAAGAAAGGGTGAGGAATAAAAACTCTTACTTCTAGATAATAGTGACATTAGAAATGGAGAACAATGAGGGATAATGAATAATATATAATTTTTAGTTCATAAAATCGAAGATAATATACAATAATGTGATGTATATTATCATATGGAATGGGATTTTAAAATTGAATATAAGAAAAGAATCATAATTATATATGAATATGGAATAATAGGAACACTTACTTGGACTTGATGACAGATTAGAAAATGGGAAACAGTGATTATATAAAAGTAATGTGTCAAAAAATAAATAATAATATTAATAATATATTTTAAATATAAAAATATTCTCATATGAACTACAAATTAAAAATTTTTCACAACAAAAGAATCACAGTTGGAAAGGAATTGGGGAAAATAATAACCCTAACATTACTTAAGCATCTCAGCATAGAACCAATAAGCACCCAGACTTAAACATTACAAACCCTTGAATAATGTTAATAATTCACATTGATGATATTTTCAGGTTTATATATTTATATAATTTCGTCATAACTAAAAAACAACGTAAATATTACATGTAGACACATCTACTCTGTATTAGTTCCATGTTTCAAACATCACAATTTTTCATTGATCCCATCCTTGACGATATTCCACATTATGTCATGTGAAAAACATTTCACGAACATGGGATGAGTATAAAAATCTCTTTAATGGATACACAAAGAAGGAAAACTGCTAGTTTTCAAAACAACATGTAAACAATGGATACATTATCATACAGTAACTCTTTTCATAGTAAAGAACTAGAAAAAACAATTCAATAAATATATTATCATTTAATACCCATATTTTGTAACCAAAAGATTACCATTTCACCCAAAGAAAGAATCATATAGCATATAAAATGTAAACATGGTATATAATCATTCTTAAAAATAACAACGATACATTCAACTTCCAAAAATAAATCTTACAAATAGAATATCCATACGGCCGACTTCAACACCCAATTCATTGGAGGTTAAAACATAACTACCCATCCTTGGATTATCACGAAACCACCCATCATTTGGTTTATCACATAACCACTGGGAATTGGTTTATAACATAATCACCTGTTAGATTTC